>OZ010786.1:57387976-58875476 GCA_963932465.1 Maratus speciosus | reverse complement strand
AAAATAGCATGAAAATCTTGAAAAGTTACAAATCCACTGCAAAAAGAATTTTACAAAAACTTCTAATAGAACAGAATTTATTGAGAATATCATTAATAGAACATTTGTTGTTATCCTATAAAATTATCTTTGGAGAGAATTTTCTCAAAACTGTATTACAAGCACACTCATTTAAACACAAATTATCATAGAACTTTGAAATTTTGCATATTACTTGTATCCGTTTATGCTAAAGAGACAATATCTAAAATTCTTTGACAGGAAATTTACTGCAGAATATAAATCAGCATTTAAATATCAATTTCAAGAACCGTGGCTTTATTGGTATTCTTACCGTCCCCAAGGTTTATTCCTGCGCTTTTCGAGGTAAATTAAAAAATAAATAAATTAATTTAATCCAATGTTAACAACTGTTTCTAAAAATCAATGAACATTGTGGCTATCACTTAGTCTTAACATGATTTTCCTAAAAATAGGTGGTAATATTCCTTACAGTTCCATCCTTACCGTCTCTTTTTTTACCATTTCGTCCCTTTTTTTACCTTACCGTCCCTTCCTTAACACCCCTTTAAGACAATGTTATACAAAAATTCTGTATTAAAAGTACTGCATTTGTATTATTTCTGATTTGAATGTCCTGTGGGTACTATGCAAATTTATTATAATTAAAAATTTAGAAGAAAATAAAAAGTTATAGGGGTAAAATGGTAAGGAAAAATTAAACTCGCAAGTTTAACTTAAACCGCAGTTAAATAAAAATTTTTCGCTGCTGACCATTTTTTCTTTATTTTGAATCGTTAAGGCATACGTCTATCAGATTAAAATGTTATTTTAGCAAGATTAATTTCGCCAGATTTTTTCCCCAAAAGTCAAAAGATTGTGAGAATGCCCCATCTACATTTTTTGTTAAATTTAGTAAATGTTATTATAAAATCCATTAATTATGCTAACGAGTTTGAATATACTTTCAAATTTAGGTTCAGTGGAAATATAGTAGGTTAAAAAGCCATTGTTGTCGTTATCAGTTAATTAAAATTGCTAAATATATATATTTGAATGTATTCTCTTAAACCATAAGGTATGACAGTACAGAAAACAATTGAAAAAGTGATATTTTTGTAATTTTTCGCACAATGATTGTCTCGTCTCCCTTATAAAGGTATATAAAGATAACTCTTTTTTTTTAGTGACTTGTTACTAAAACGTAATATCAGACTTTAACGTTATCATGAACATGAAAAATCAGTGTAATTTTTATCAATTCATAAAAAAAACTTCATTTTTAAAAATGTTTATAGAACTTACTTCTATAAAATATCACTCATCCCGTTCAAATAAAAATACAGTGAAACCCCGATCTATCTTTTCGCTTCCATCGTTTTCCCGCATTGATCGTTTTATTTCTATGGTCCCTGCACAAATCGTGTTTAAATAATGTTCACGAAATCCGCATGCATCGTTCTTTAAAAAGTCGTTTTCCCGCATTCATCGTTGTAAATGTTTTATCTTCACCAAAATGAAATTGAAGGTCCAGCGGATCCATATGACATACAAACTGGAATTACTTATTTTATCCTAAAATAACTCATTTGTGCTGTTTTAGGGGGCGGGGAAATAGGGATTAACGCTGATATTTTGACATGTATGTACGTGTAAATAACTGAATGAGGAACAAGTGTTCTTGTTTGGAGAATGGGTTATTCTATTCTGCGTAAAGGGTAGGATGGATTCTCCACTCCAGCTATCTGCCACATTCTTTCACATTACTGTCTAATATGTTGTGTGCAGTGCACATGTTTAATTTTAAGAGTATGAGCTTACAATTTAATTCGTTCTGCGCTAAATTTTATGCTTTCAGTGAATTTTAAAAATTGCAAAACAAATCCGAACTTTAGACGAAAGGCTTCACATCATAGATGAGGTGGAAAAGAATCCTTTTGAGGAAAAAAATAACATCGCTAAACGTCACGGTATACCGCCTTCAACCATGAATTCGATAATTTTGAAAAAGAAAGAAATTAGAAAGCAGTTAGATAAGTATGGAACATCTGCAAAAAAGAGAAGAACTAGCAAAATGTCTACTTACAGTGATTTGGAAAGACTTATCATCGCTTAGTACGAGCAGGCTCGAGCTTCAAATATTCCTGTCGATGGGAATATTCTTCAAGAGAAGGCACTTGAAATAACTACCTCATCTGGCATGGATACTTTTTCTGCATCACATGGGTGGAAAAATTTCACGTTTTAAAATACGCCATGGATTGGTATCCAGATAATTATGCGGCGAAAGTGTCGCAGTAGTATATACTGATGCCATAGAAATGTGGTTTGAAAAAATTCCGAAGTTATTAGAAGGGTACAAGGATTGTGACATCTATAATGTTGACAAAACAGGCCTGTTTTGTAAATACTTGCCAGAGAGAGCGCTAGCGTTCAAAGTAGAGTCTTGTCATTGTCTTAAACATTCGAAAGAAAGACAGAGTTTCTATGCACAAATAAGGACGGTTCTAATAAACGAGTACCCCACGTTATTGGTAAATCTGCTAGACATCGATGTTTCTAGAATGTAAAGAAAATGTTAGTAATCTACCGTTCGATTGCATAGAGGAAAAATGATTCTTTTTGCAAAATTTCTTCATGACTTTTATAAATCAATAGGTTATAGAAAAAGGAAAATCATCGTATTTATTGACAAATTTTCAGCTCATTCACCAGATACATTGTCTTTGAAAAATATAAAAGTCGTTTTTCCCCCAGCTAATTGTACATATGTCGTACAACCTCTTGATGCTGGGATCATCAACTGTTTCAAGCAATTTTACAGGATAAAGCTAGTGAAATGACTTTTATGTTTCATGGAATAAGCAAAAGAACCTTCTCCAAAAATAGACCTTCTGCAGGCAATTCAATATGTACTTTCAGCACTGCATGAAGTAACGTCTTCAGCTATCTAGAATTATTTCGTGAAATGCGGTTTTGTGCGAAAAATTGATGTAGAATTCTCAACAGAAGGAAAAGAAAATAATAATTTTGATGACGATAATGCATATGAAGAGTGGTTGCGTGTAGCAGAGGTTGTATCTAGTGTGAAATTCAGCGATTATATTTCCATTGATCAATATGTTGTGGCATGTGGTGTCCGGAGCATAGGAAAAAATGGCTGGTGATGCAAAAAAAAAAAGGAACATAATGGGGGAAGAAGCAAAGGATAATGTTCATGCCGATGAAGCTGAGCCTGCACCAGTGTCAAGTCTGTCTGATGCAATTACGGCATTTGAAACTGCACGAAATTTTATATAATGACCTGAAATTACAGACAATGACCAGAAAAAAATGTTGTATATCTTGAAAATTTGTTGTTTAATTTTAAAAATGAACAAAAAACCCAACATAAAATTACTGATTTTTAAAATAAAATATCAATTTTCTAGAATTTCGATTTATTTCCTTTACAGTTTGGTAAGTAACAGATTAGTATTTATTATAGCATACTGTATACATTGCATGTATTAATAATGCATAAACATTGTGTTTTTTTCCTATTTTGAAGTTAACCTGCATTCATCCTTTTTTTTTTTTTTTCACGCACTTCTTGAAATTCGATGGATCGAGGCTCTACTGTATCAGAAGATTTAAAATTGTATTTTCATGCAAACTGTACTTTATTTCATTTTACTCAATACAAAGAGTATAAAAATTTTCCAGATTCAACAATAGCTAAGAACATACAATTTCATATAATTTTTTTAATAATCTTTCAATTCAAATAGATGAATCTGAAATTCGAATAACGTTTATAATATTAATGTAAATTTTTAAATAGAATGGAGTATCTATATTATAAAGGACAAACATATCTGTGCGTAACGCATACGTCATTTTGCGAATGGCAACACTTTGAAATTTGAAATGAAATTTTGGTTTTGTAATTTTCTCTACTGCAAATTTTCATACTTCTAAACATCGCACATTTTTAATTTTTACATCGCCGTATAACGAAAAAAATGCTCTTTTAAATGCAATTTATTTGAAAGCTGTATCTCATTTTAATTTTAAGATATTAATTTTTTTGTAGTTTTTATTACTTTTTTTGTAATCGTGGCAGCTGAAGTACTCCATTTCTGATGAAACTAAAGGGGAAAAAATTAAAATAGTAGATTGCTGTATCATTTTGTTGCTATTTTCTCATAAAAACCGACAAAAAAATTGAAATTAAAATACGTGCTATGTCAAGAATATCGTCTGTTATAAAATCCAGTGAGTTTTGGCTTTATTTCGTTGTTATTTATCAATTAAATGATGTTGCCGTGCCGGCTCCATTGCGAAATATTAACAATTTGCACATTAAAAAAAAGTTCAGAATTTCTTCCCCGCTAATTTTCTACAAAGAAATTAAAGCTTCATCAATAAATAAATAAAAGAATAATATATAAAAAAGCACGAATTTAACATATATGTAGTCGAACAATTTAAATTTTTAGAGCCGAATTGGGAAAAATATGTGCTTTTAAATGTAATTTGTATGAAATAGAGTTGCTAGGCAACTGTTAAAATAAAAGAGAAAAGATAATCTATATATTGAAAACACAAGATAGCTTTTTAGACATCTTCCTTGAACTTTCTACTGTACCAATTTTGCTAATAATTCTGTTTTTTCAAATGAAAGCTGTTCATTTGTAGATGTCCTCGCACTAGCTATTTTTCTAAATATATTCACTTTTATATTTTTAATTTAATTTGAAAAGATATTTTGAAATTTCATCAAAATGGTAGCAATCGTATTATTTCCACTGTTGCAGAAAAAAAAAAGAAATATTGGGGTTTATTTATCCGTATTGATACCATTTACTCATTACAATTAAAAATAACTTTATTTTAAGTCTGAACAGAAAATGAAGTCACCATTTAAAAAACATTTTCGCTCATAAAGCTAATGTTACAATATATTTTCATTCGGCTGATACCGAATTTGAGACACTTGGTGTAATGCTTCAGTAAGTGCCATATTTAAAAGAAAACAATCCTTTTCTTTGATAAAACTATATATTTTGAGACAAATACATCTAAAAAAAATAAGTTTCTGGAATTTGTACTTCGCGGTACTGAAATTAGACGCTCAAGAAAAAGAATACATTTTCACATGCAAAGTTTTAGCTGACAAACGGAACTTCAAGTTTGAAAATCTATCTAAAGGAAAAATATGTCCATGTGCACGGCTGACGTCATTTTGAGAATGGCAACGCTTGACGATTAAATGTCGGATTTGCAATCTTTGCTACTGCAATTTTTGGAATTTCTAAACATCGCGCATCTTCAATTTTTACACCCGTTATATAGGGGGAAAAATCTACTTTCAAATGCAATTTTCGTGAAAAATTTATCTTAATTGATTTATTTATTATGTCTTTTAAATAATTTTCAAGAATAAAGTTTTTTAATCTATATCCATTGCGTACAGGCTCCATTACGGAATAAGCCATTTGCACTTAAAATAATATAAATAATTCAGCATTTGTCCCTGACTAATTTTTTATAGCGAAATTAAAACTTCATCAATCTGTTATATTAAAAAGTGACTGTCTATTTGTATTTCACAGCTGTTCCTCCTAGAATATGAAACGTTGGGTGATCAAATTAACGCCAGTTATCCGCATGGGTCGGAGGATGTTAAACGTGGTCGTAGAATTTTTAAATTTGTTTAGTTTTCGAGATATAAATTTTTACTTAATTTTTGATGACATTTCTGTAATGATGGAAACTAAAATTGCTCCATTTTTGTGGATAAAAGAGAGAAAAGGGAAAATGACAAGGATTATTAGGTATCATTGTTTGAAATAATTTTTAAATTGAAATTAACGTATATTTGAATAAATAGTGAAAACATGATCGTAGTTTTCAAGAAAATTTCACGAAATACGAACTCACACATATTCAAGCTTCAGGAATCCGTTTATTTTAGAAACACAAATTCGACTCTCGACTGGAACATTGAGATAAATTCTGTTGACGTCAAAAGAAAAAAAAAACATCGTACGTTATTTTCATTTAATTTAAAGTCGTAAAGTAGATTTTCAATCATTGCCTTAAGATGGCTAATAAAACATTTCAGAAGCGGACATTAAAAATGCGAAAAAGCGAGAAAAAAAAGAGAAAAGTTTTAGCGAGAAAAAAAAATAATTCTTTAAATATTTATTTTAATTCATAAATATAAAATGCTTCTGAATAAATTCGCCCAAACAAATTCATTTTTGTAAGAGTTGACCCAAATGACATCATTTCTACGAAATCTACTCCGAAATTCGAAGCAATATCTTGGAAGAGCGAAAAGCTCTAAGCAAATAAAGTTATAGAATATGTGCATTTTTATTGGGAAAGTTTTGACTTAAATTGTAAATATAGTATTTGAAATATTGTATTTAATAAAGTTAATATTGCAATGGCTTTCTAAATTTACAATAAAGTTAAGATTTCATTTTTCGCAAAAAGGTCGATTGTCTCATGCAATTCAAAAGCAACACAACGGGTTGCTACGCAACTAGTATATATTAAAAGTAGCTTTCAACTTTATATCATCTAAAGTATACCACTTCTTACTATTTTTTTACATTAAATTTTAAAATCCAATTTTTTTTAACATTAAATATTATTTTTAATCATTTTCATTATTTAAAATATGAATTATATAAGAATGAATTTTAAATTAGAAGAAGAAAGCCCAAAATATAAATTTGTGAAAGGAAAGTTGTTTTCAGTATGTAACAAAATATATACCGGAAAATAAGAAACATATTAAGTCATCAGTTACATAAAATGTATTTTTTCTATTGGACAGAAACATATGTATGTAACATGAAACAATCTAACACATTATACTTGTAACCGCTAATAAATTCTACTAGTATAAGCTTATCATAATATCACCAGCATTTAATGGACACTAATGACTCTTATCAACATACAATAATGAACAGTACCTCCTTTAAGGAATCACCAACGACCTGATCTCCACCGAAAAATCTTTTCTTGTTTAATTAACCATTTAATTAGAATGTCTTTCACATAAAATATAAGCTCTTTAATTTTATAGGTTGGCGTAAGTAGATACTATGACAGCCAACGAAATTTTATGTACTTACGATTTATAACATAAAACAGAATATTACTAGGCAATTTCGCATTTCACTGATTAAAAATAAGGCTTTTCAAGAACAATTCATTTATTTTGATATTTTGCCGTTAGAATCAATATGTTAAAAGAGCTATTTTATGCCTTATTTTCTATCTAAGGTTCGTTAAGTGAATAATTAATTATTTTTAGATGTAAAAATAAATATGAAATTATTGTAATCGATTTGAAAAATGAAATAAATATTTTTATTTAATGATATATAATCTGTATGTAGATATGTATACATACATATGTATCTATCTATATCTATCTATCTATCTATCCATCTATCCATCTCTCTCTCTCTCTCTCTCTAGATATATATATATATATATATATATATATATATATATATATATATATATATAATATCTCTCTCTCTCTCTCTCTCTCTATATATATATATATACAATGAAACTCGTTTAAGATACGCCCGCTTAAGATACGATCCCGCTTAAGATACGAATTTCTTCCGGTCCCTTGAAAAATGCCTATTAAACCTGTGTAAAATTACCCGCTTAATATACGTACGGATAAGATACGATCCCGCTTAAGATACGAAGAAAATTTGTGTGTTCATGTCAAAAATCCGCTTTATATACGAAACGGTGTTTGTGCAGTCCGTTTACTACGTGTCTTTAGAACAAAAGGGAAGAAGAGCAAAGGATTTCCTCACCAAATAATTATTTTTACATACATCTAGTTTGTCGTTTTAAAAATAATTACGGAAATTTATTATTTTTCCTCTTTGAGTGTGTAATATTTAAATTTCTGTTTTCCAAAGATTAACATGAATTTTGTTTTATTATCTTTTATTTAATTTGGTAGAGAGTATTTAATAAAGACACTTTTGTTTTGTTACTGTACAAACAGTAACACAATAAAATTTAGGAAGTGAAAAAAATGCCATTCTTTATTTCAAAAGTGAAAAAAAGAAAAAAAGGTTGATCTTTATTTCAAAATCTTAAACTCATATTTTCTAGACTATCTAAAAATTGTTAGAAAGAATTAAAATAAGAGATACAAACAGTTAAAACATCTTGATAATAATGTGTACTGGCTGCGTATGCATTACTATTCGAGAATCTGTGAAATCCGGATAAGATACGATCCCGCTTAAGATACGAAATGCTCTCGGTCCCTTGATTCGTATCTTAAACGAGTTTTACTGTATATATATATATATATATATATATTCAATATATAAGTTTTTCAGTTATTTTTTTCGGTATCCATATTCTTCATTTTTTCTTCCATATTAATTCTAGTAATTAAGTATAAGGCACTTTATTATATACATACAGTTGTATATTATAGGTTTGTGGTATCCATTTTTATTGTCATTTCATTCACAATATTTCGGGTTTTGATGATGATCGGTATTGTCTAATTAATGGTTATATATATATATATATATATATATATATATATATACAGGGTGTATCTGAAACAGTGGGAAAAACTTTACGGGGTGATAGAATGCAGCTATACAAGCAAATTTCATCATAGAATATATGATAGGAACGCGAGCGGTCAGAAGATAAAAGGTAGTTTTCCACTGTCCCAGGGCAATGGATTGGTCGAGGTGATCCCGTAGCTTGGCCACCATGATTACCGGATATCTTATATTCGCAATTTTCCTTGTGGGGCCATATGAAAAGCCTAATCTACGAGTGCCCCATTGAAACAAATATGGATCTAGTCGCCAGGATTGCCGTTGTTACCGCCGATATTCCGGAAATGCCTGGTGTCTTCGCAAATGTGCGTCAGTCACTATCCGGTGTGAAGCGTGCATTACGGCTAGCGGAAGATCTTTTGAGCATTTTCTTTGAGCATGTACATTAATTGCATTCCTGTTAATAAAATGTTTTCTGGAGTATCTCCTCTCATTTTTGTATTAATTCTTTAACTGCGACAGTGGAAAACTACCTTTTAATTTCTCACCACCTGCGTCCCGACCATACATTCTATGACGAAATTTGCTCTTACAGCTGAGTTCTATCATCCTTTAAATTTTTGCCACATTTTTTGCGATACTCCCTCTGTATATACATATACATACATATACACAGAGAAGGCAAAGTCATTCCACATTTCAAAATTCCAGGTGTAACAAACTGATGTACAATAATGCGGTTTTGAAGCAAATGCTTTTAATGATCGACAGGTTTATTAAGCATTTTTAAAAATATATTTCCACAAATTTCCCTTAGATGGGAAAATGTGAAATAGGGATAGAAATCTATCTATCCATCTATCCATCTCTCTCTCTCTCCCTCTCTCTCTCTCTCTCTATATATATATATATATATATATATATAATATTCATATATATATATATATAATATACACACACATATATATATATATATTCAATACGTAAGTTTTTCAATTATTTTTTTAGGTATCCATATTCTTCTTTTTTTCTTCCATATTAATTCTTGTAATTAAAAGTATAAGGCACTTTATTATGGTATAAAAAACTGTTGGAACTAGAGAGAAAAGTAAAGCTCGATCTAAAAAAGTTACAGTAAAAAATTGTCAAATAGTTTCAGTTTAAAATAGTAAGTAGTGCGTAGAAAAGTAATGGAATCCGATTATCTGTAAAGCTCATGAAATTACCCAAATTTTTGTTGATAGCTGAAAATGTGGACTGAGCTTTACTGGTGCCTTAATCTTTACTCTTCAAAACTTCTGTATTATATAAAGAGAATTTACGGCAACTATTAAAAAACCGAAACTGCCAGTTCTCCTTATGATTATTATAATTATATAATATGTAACCTGTTAATCGATATGTACGTTAGAATGAATCTTCCATAATCCGGTTCTTCGCACTTTAGTTTTCAGGTTTCGAATAAAATTAGCTAAAATCTTAAAACCATGGCACATTATTGGCTAATTCTTCAACACGATCAGATGAGAAGAATGATAGATTTTCAAATGGATCATGGCAGTGAGCCCGTAGACCTTCTATTCTTCCGTAATCGAGTCTATTGAAAAGGTTAACGTGAAACAAAAAGATATTAGCATCGATATCATTTAACGTAAATGCAGATATTGTCAAAGGATTTCATAAGAACCATTTCACTTGCACCCAATCGTATCAGTTAAAATACCACAATTGGCAGTGATCTCAACTAGAAAAGATTTCTTAATAGGATTAAAATTTTTCGCATTAGAGAACGAATCGTAACTGATAAGGAAACATGCATAAGTGAGTTAAGAGGTATTTGTCACGAAAGATGAAATACATAACAGCACAAAATATATGATGTGCTTCCATGGTCGTAAAGAGTTCTTGATTTCTCTATCAAAAGCTTCAGACTTGGCGAAAGAATGGGCAATTAAATTATGAATAACAGTAACATGATGCAACGTTTAACATGCAATTAATAGAGTAAATACTGCTTGCTAGAGGCGGCTAGTACTTTAATTTAAAACGAAATAAAGTATAAATTTGTAAAGCTCAATAAAATAAATTTAGGTATTTTTACGTTAGCCGGGCGCAAGTGGCAAATCGCAAAATACTGCTCCCAACTCCATTGTTCATATTGCATTCATTTCATTTAAAAATATAAACTTTTCAGTCATTTCATTCAAAATAGATGCATTTCTCCCATTTTATTTAATACAATATTTAACATAGAAATAAATAAAGGAATAAATAAGAAATAATAACATAAACCAAAATATTTTATTGGAAAATCAAAGCATTATTTCTAATTTTTCACATGTGAAAAATGAAAACTGCTATTGCCGAAAAAACAAAATGCTAATGCGGAGATTTGCTCCCAGCTAACATAAAAGTACCGAAATTTAAGTTTTTTTATATATTAATATAGTTTAGAAAAACAAACTTGAAAAAACCTACAAAAAGTAGTGATATCCCAACAAAAAGTTTTCGGTAAAAAAAAAAAAAAAAAAAAAGCGCCAAGTTCTCCTTAATGTTTCGGCCAGAAAAAGTAGTGATACCTGAAGCTCGCAGAAGTTAAAAGCCAAACATACCAAATCTTTCATTGAAAATGGCTTCCTGCGACTTGGCCGTTAATGCCTTCGAGTGGGTTTTTTCAAATTTTAAAGTTATGTACAAATAAGCTACATGCCAACAACACTTTTGATTATTTTAGGCATTTTGTGGCACAAAGTACAGAAATAAAATACACATTTAAAAAATGCATTTAAACCACTTCAGTCTATTTAAATGCTTAGAAGTTAAAAATAACAAAACACTTGTATTCAGAAGATAATATCCCTAATTGCTAAAACATAATTAGTATCAACTTTTAACAGTTTATAAATCGAATACCTCTTAATGTCTGCAAACAAACTATAATAAATGTTCAAACGAATAAAATCTCTTTCGTCAATGCACAAGATTTCAATATTATACAATAAAATATAATGTAACATATTATGAGATTTGAAGTAAGTAAATTTTGTTTTACTTCTTGGGTTTTACGTTTATGAGTTTAGCTTTAGATCGTACAAAATGGCAATTAAACCACAAGTGGACTAAATGATCTGTAATTAAGAATAATGTTTGTTGTAACTGAATGGTATTTATCAGAAATCTTTTACTTATAATGTCTTTATGTGAATTTCCCTCTTTGCTTTTTAATATTACTTTTAATATTTAAATAATTCATAAATGCGTAATTTCTAATCATTAATTTTCAAATGCTGTAGAAGGCATTAACGGCCAAGTCGCAGGAAGCCATTTTCAATGAAAGATTTGGGATGTTTGGCTTTTAACTTCTGCGAGCTTCAGATATCACTACTTTTTCTGGCCGAAACATTAAGGAGAACTTGGCGCCTTTTTTTTTTTTTTACCGAAAACTTTTTGTTGGGATATTTTATTCCTTATGCCATGTAACTCGTGACTGTTTAAATTATTTCTCTTCATTTTCAAAGATTTTTGAAGTTCATATTTTTGTCATACTGTGACTTACAATATGGTGGTTTTTTTTGTCACATATGTGACGTGACGTACGTTACATAGCAGTGACATAACAGTGACCTCACAATGTTTTTTTAATTGCCAGAAAAACATAATTTTACAGTAAATAACATGTTTTAAAGAATTTTCGTAATTTTTTAAAGTTTTCTAAGAAGTTCACATCTCAGTCACAATGTGACATCACTGAGTGGTGGCATTTTGGTCACAGATGTGACGTGACCGCAGTGACTTACAGTGACGTCACAACGACGTCACCGTGACCATGCATGCTATGAGGGGCTAGGTCACATGTTCCAGAAAATTTGATTAGTGGATTATTTTGAGGTCACACATAAAAAGATTTGATGATATTTATCGAAATATTAGAAATATTGGTGAAATTTAACTGTAAAATGACTAAATTTGCCGATATTTGGCGAAATTTTTAGAAAAAAATGGCTTTCAGAATCTGAAGAAATTTTCTAGAAATTCCCAATAGGAGCCGAGATACATGATTCAACAATCAGAGTACAACTAAAAATGTAGTTTGGAAAAATGCCATTTCGTTTGTAAATATGTAAGTAATGTAAAATTTAGAATTATGTACATAGCTTTAATGATGATTTTTTCTATAATTAAGTGCGTTATAAAATAAAATGATTTATATCAATAATATAGAGATATTTGTTTGTTACGACACAAAGCTAATTTTAACCTAGACTAGTTCGGTCTTCCCCGCTGTAATTTGTTAATTATCAAAATTCATAATGATCAAGTAATTTATAACACAGTGAAATACATAAAATAAAATAAATAAATATTTAAATAGCATCTTGTTTAACATTAGTTCAAAGAATTTATTATATAAGTGTTTTGAAAATGTATCATATAAAACAGAACGGGTGTAACACAGAAATAAATGAAGATTTTTGCCTAAATAGTCAGGTTTCTACTTTCATAATCTTGTTCAAACTGCGTTAATTTATATGTTCAAACTACTGATTCAATATTGATAAACTCTTTGAGATGACATAGCATAGACATTGTCGGCGATGAAGACAATGTATGATGCTGTAAAATCTTCTTTTTGACTTTTTTTTTTAGATTATTAATATTATTTTATATTTATTATGTTACAGTCAGTATGTTACCACCATTGTTCTGTAAGTAATCATCGTTGTTCATTATGTAACAACCGTTATCCATGATGTAATCATCATTCGTTATAATTTAACTATCATTTTATTTTTCAGCAATTGCAGGTTTCTGTGGGTCAACATTCTCTGTGACCTGACCGTTTTCAGAGATTTGCAGTGCTAGTTACGCCAATATTTTCACCCCATAAAGCATTAGTGTACATGCCGATCTCGGTTTAAGCAGTCTTTGTGCCCTGTTTCCAATGTCAATTATTTTTTTTTTATATGCATAAAATAAATATGTTTAACAATTATACAGTTTTTATTTATTTTGTAGATGTTTAGTTCAATTTAATACGCAGATGAAAAGATGGTACTTTTCGGTTAGCCGGGTGCCAGTGTTGTACATACATATTTATATACATACATATATGTAAATATACACATATATACATATACACATCTTGTATATATACATACATGTATACATAAATATATATGAGTATATAACACTGGCGCCCAGCTAACCGAAATTTACCGAAAAAATAAAGCAAAATTTAACAATATGTATTTATTAAAAAAAAAAAAAAAATCTTCTATAAATCCCAATGTTTTGTTTTCGCTGTCTGGCTATCATGCTGCTAATTTATCAAAATAAAACAATATATGAATAACATATATGAATAACAATATATGAATAACTATACTTTGGCGTACATTTTTAAGTCATCGTTAATATTTTTGAAAACCAGGAAATTGTTAAAGAGATCATTATTTACTATTCAAAGAACATTACTTTATTTCGACTTATTAAAAAAAGAAAAAGATAAAAATAACAATGCTTTAAAAACTCTCATTATTTCATAAAGATAAACTTAATAAAACAAAAGTTATCTAAAAATTACCTGATAACGTTATCATTAAAATTTCTGCGAAAAATGAAATTGTACATATAAGTATAGAAATTATTTCTTTGTGTCTCTTAATTAATTTTACAAAATTATTTATACTGTATTTATATATCTAATACGAAAGTCGCAGTTATATATATATTTTCCCTATGAAAAAAGCTTAAAAGTAAACAACATGAATAATGCAAAACATAACACCGAGAAGAATTTACACTAGATTAAATCGACGTTCCTTTAGTTAGTATAAAATTTTTATGACGGCGGTATCGTAAAAGAAAAGCTATAATTTTCTAGAAACGTGTACTGAAAAGTTGATAGTTCACTAGAAAACATGTAATTATCTCGAATACTGGTTTATTATAGACAGAAGGAAATGAAAAAAAATATTCCCTCTAAAATTTGTGACCTATTATTCTAAATTAAAAAAAACTTTCTATTTTTATTATAGTTTTTAATATATTTTTTCTGAAATTTAGTTAATGAAATACTAAATTTGAGTACTAAATTCAGATTTCAAAGCATGAAGTTTTTTGTCAAGTATTGACAACATCATAATAACCTTGTATGAGAAAATATGTATTTTTTCCCTTGTTTTTTTCAGAAAGACATTTTTATGCTATTTATTAATTCGAGATTCGAACCATACCTTACTTAAAAGTGCTTAAACTTGTTGTTTTTTTAGTGCTTATTTAATATGCGAGAGTTAAAATAACAATGGTGTGTTTTTGTTTGAACATAAACACAATGGAACGAAATTCATTTTTTGGATTTATAATAATATTATCCATTGTCTAGTAATAACCAAATAATCAAATATTTAATATTTAAACCATCGTTCTAATATTACAGTTATAATAACAGATTTTCCGCCATTAGGCGTTATAAATGCAATAGGAAATTATGTTGAATCTAATTTGTCAAAATTTTATTTCCATACCGCTGTCATAACGTGAAAGTTAAAATAATAAAATACATTTAAACTTGTTTAAATTTTTACGCTAGGTGGAGGCATTGTCAGCATAAAAATGTTTAGTTGTATCTGTATTAAATGTAACTGGAATATGGTTGCCTCATGACAAAGCAAAAGTTATGTATGTTTAGTTATGTAGTTTACCAGCAGAAAGTTACAAGCGTAAAAATACTATCTAAAATTAAAAGTTTAACTATAATTAGTATAACTTTTTCAAACATTCTTTTGTTATATTATAAACACAATTACAAATAACAAAAAAAAGTATATTTCTACGTTAGACTATAATATGCTAAGCAATATTTTCTTATTAAAGAATATGTATATATAAATACTCAGCTTTAAAATGTTTAAATATAAAATTAGAAGGCTAAATATATATAGAACTTGCATGATTATATATATAATTGATATTAGATAATAAAAAAAAAACAGTGGAATTAAACTTTACCATATAAATTGATTAATTCTTTTTTTAACAACAGAAATACATAAATATGCAAAGTACTTAATAAAACTTTCAGGAGTGGTTAATCACAGTACAACAAACATTTTTTTTTTTTTTTTTTTCTCGGGAAATCAAATAATCTATTTATATATTTAAAGGTACTGGATATTTATCCTTAATCTCAAAACGTTTTTTATAATTTAAACATTGATGATTTAAACAAATGGGCGTGCCGATGCTTAAAAGCAAACAAGGAGGATGCAAAATACATTTTTTTCGTAACACGTTTACGACAGTAACCTGAACATAGAGAGATATGAATCTGGACGTCGTAGTTATCCATTGAGAAATGATGGTCGAGTACGTAGGGACGTTTACAGCTGGACCCTGAAGCCCATAGAGAATAGGTTGAAATTTAAATTTCCTCCTTTCAGATAACATTACGATTTTATTTCTTTTAAATGAAAAATTAGCTCTATTATTCTAACTTTCATATATTTTAAGAATATTGCTACCTGTACTCTCATGAAATCAGGATAGCTGATGAACATACTTGCGCTTTATAAAAGATATTCCTTTCTGAGTTGTCAGAAGTTCCACGCCAAGTGTGTTTTGTGACAACGGGATTTTTTTTTTAAGCACGAACTGCTAGAGAGCACTAGACGTTACATTCCTTTTATCCTTTTAATATTCAAATGTATCAAAATTCTTTACGGTGTTAATTTATTTTCTTTATTGTGGGTAGCGAATTTATGTAACATTATTTTTTCCTTGCATATTTGGGCTGATTATTATTTTCTTTTTTAGTTAACTAAGAGGAAACCTGCTCAGAGACTAGCATTTCAAATGAAGCAACATAGAATTCTTCATATAAAAATATTGCAGAGAAACAGAAGATGCCTGAAATAAAAAAAAAATGAAGATTGTAATATATTTTTTTTAAATACGCTTTTCTAAATAATAATTTAATATTAATTAATTGACTATTATACGTTGAGATCTCCTATAAATATATTTAAAACTATATTTATTCTTTTTCTTTCCTATTGTCCTTGCTCAAAAAAGAAAAAAAGGCAAAAATTACATACATTTTTATTAAGTTAACTTCTTGTGTTTTTTACCAAACGTAAAAAGACCATTGAATTTTTCCCAATCCAGTGCGGTTCCCACGCCAAATTAATGTATTGGAAATGTAGTTGAAATTTAGGGTAAAAAACAATAATCCCTGTAATACAAATAAGCATGATCATCAAAATGAACGTTGAATACGTATAAAAGAGTTTTATTTGTAAAAAAAATTACTGTTATACATATTTTCTCTGAGAATTTGGCACCCATACGATATATTTGCAATTATTTAAAACTATATCGAACAAATGCTTATCGTCTAAGTTCATCCTTTCACTGCAACGTACAAATTGTTTAGCCAAAGACATGATACAAAGAAGCAATTATTAATTAATGCAAAAAATGCAGTATTTTTGGAGTGAAGAAATCCACATCTATTGGATAATGATACATCTAATTTACAAATATTTGAATTAAGTAAACAAAAGTATTATTTGGAACAGTTGATTACTTTGATCACTTGTTAATAGCAGACAATCTGATTTAGATGTAATAGTTCCTTCTATTCATCCATACAGAAAACTGCTCTCCAAAATTAGGTCGGACATTATTGTCTCCAGGCTAAATTTCGTATGACTGGTCAAGTGTGCTCAGACGTACTAAGCATACAATAGATGTTGTATTAAAAAACGAGGTACAAATACCTCAGTAATTGATTTTGGACTCTATGCAAAACACATCTCTCACATTAATCTTTCCGATGTTAATGGTTGTTTGGTAGAAGCCTGTAGATGAAATAATCATTTCACTAACTTTTTAACCCGTTCTACGCACGGGCGTTCATGAATTTAATTCTAAAACAAAAAATTAAAAATAACTATTTGATATAAAAAATATTATTCTACTACTGTGAACTTTTTAATGAAGTTTAATTTATCATGTTGCTATGGCAGCAGACGATAAAACTATATCATTGGAATAAGGGACTAAATAGATTAAAAAGTTTTATTGGTGTTTGAGATAAAATGTTTTCTTTATTTAAAAAAAAGTAATAATTAAGCGTAATTAAATAATCGCTAATTATTTGCATGTGAGGTAAAATAATTATCGTGATACCCGCTACAGCTTCTTAGTATAGCAGCGTGGCGTTCGAAACATGGATACTACATTGTAGTAAACATTTAGAACTGATCAGAACTCGTGTGATTACGGGTTGAACATTAAAAGGGGAAAAAATTCGTCAAAAACATAAAATAAAAAAAAATCTGTTTAAAATTTTCGTATTTTTTGCCCCAATCGTTCATGGGCCTCCTATCAGCAACCCGTGTACCAAATTGTGTAGCCTTGCGCAATGTAGTTTCCGATTTTCTGAAGTTACATAGATACACGCACGGAATTTAATAGGGTAGATGAATGTGTTATAATTCCTTCGTAGTGCAAGCATTGATTTAAGTATAAGATCCTCAAAAGAATCAACATTAAGATGCATTACTAAGTACAGCTTAAAATTTTGAATAAACAAAGGTAGAGCATAAAAATGGACATGCAAAAATATTACACACTTCAAGCAGGGCCGTAGCTACGGGGGTGCTAGGGTAGGCTCAGCCCCCCCCCCCTCTAAAAATGTTGACCCCCCCTGAGAAATAGTCCAAGGTCAGCAAATGAACGGAAAGAGAAGAACGTGAAGAGATGAATTTAAGTGTATCATCTTTGGTTTAATGATACTCTTGAAAAAACCGGTAATACATTCAATCGATAGCTGAAATCTTACAATTTTTGGTTCTAAATGAACTTGCATTATGGGATATTTATGGTATAGATGAGCCTGAGGAAATTAGTTTATTTAAAAACTCTTTAAATACACAGTCAAAAAGGACATGATGCATGCAGTATGCGTCAAAGCTGTGCCAATTAACGCAACGTACAAATCAACTGAAATACAAAATAATGTAATACAAATCCTTGCTGAAATAGAGTCAGAGGATATATAAAATTATATAAATAATGTTGATGTTCCCTGGTTTTCGATTTTAAAAGACTGGACATATGATAAAAAAACATGGAAAATGTTGCATTAAGAGCAAGATATGTGAAGAACGGGAAAGTAAAGGATTCAATTATCTCATTAAAAAGTTTTTCTCAGGGATGTAGTGGAGGGTATACGGGGGTATACGCCGTATACACTCTTGCTTTTTTTAAGGAACACCGTATACCCTCTGTTTCTCAAGAAAGCTATAATATATATATATACTAGAGTATACCTTCTGCTTTGAGCGTATACACTCTGCAACGTATTCCCTTTGTTTTTTTACGACTACACCACTGGTTGTTCTGACTTGGATGCAAACTTTAATGGTCCTTCATGATTGCAATTTAGATAATTCTAAAATTTTGAGTCAATATTATGATGGCGCTGGAATGAGCTGCACGAGCAGTAGAAAAGGTGGTCTCTAAGCAATATTGCAGAAACATCTTAACAGGAACATCCCATACGTAAATTGCTGTAACTAAAGGCTTCATTCAGTAATCATATAGGCAATAAAGGAGGTAAGTGAAACCAAACAGTTTTATGATCAATGTTTCATATTGTACAATTTTTGGGAAAAAGCAGCATATCTAAGAAAAATGAAGGTCAATCCCTTGCTCGTTTGTTAGAACAGCGATGGAGTAGACATTTACATGTTACAGAAATTGTCTATAAGAACTATAAATTTTTTGTTGCATATACTAGAAGAAGTTTACTTATTTAAGGTCAAATGAAATTTATGACGAAATATTATCTAATAGACAAAAAAGAGTAAGGAACAGTAACTGCTGAGACGTCCGATAGCAAGGTTGGTGTGGTTTCCCGTCGCGTTGTGTGTTCAGAGCGGTCTAGGATCAATGGCGCGTCAAGTGGATGTTCACTCCAAATTGGAGGTGCATGGAACGATCAGATTTCTATGGATTAAACGGTTTAATTGCACGAACATTCATCGTCCAATCACTGCTGTATACGTTGAGCGTGCAATTTCTAGGCTAGGTATTGCAAAGTGGTGTCTTTAATTCGATGCCGTACGCACGGATATAACGTACAAAAGCAGGTTGCAACGTCCAGTACCGTTGCAAATGGTGACCGTGTGGATGCGATCATTAGAGAGAATCGACGCGTAACACTCCAAGAAATTGCCAGCATGCTGAAAATTTCGTATGGCAGTGTATTCTCCATTGATCACGAGCACGTTGGATTTCGCTGTCTCCCGGTGGTTACATAGCGCTGGAGAAGATTTCTACGCATCCGAAATTGAAAGTTGGTTGACCGTTCCGAGAAATGTTTAGGAGTGGCTTGGGGATTATGTAGAAAAGTGAACTTGCATTGTATGTTGCCATAGCCGTGTTGTCTATGTATATGCGGTTTAATAAATAGCCATAACTTGGAAGTGTAACTTATTTTTTGGTTTTTCCCTCGTATATTTTGTGAAAAAAATAGGTACTTACTAAGCTTTACGGTAAAAAGAGATAACAGTACAAAACCATTAGTGGCGAATTCTTCTATTCCTCGTCTTGCTTTTTCTTTTCGAATATTTCAAAGTATCATTTTAATGCGTAAATTGTTATTTTTAGGGTGAAGCTTTTATTACCATTGATTGCACAGTCACAAAGTACTTATCTCTACTTAAGCTTCATGTCCAGTTTTTTTTCTTAAACAGTCAGAAATTAGTAGAGGTGAGAAACGTTGCATTTACGTGAAATGGATACTGAAAGCTATATTAATTAAGGTGTTAAAAAATATTTGTAATTATTATTTTAAACCACTTATTCTAAAATGTATAACAAACATTAGAATAAAAAATTTAAAATACCCTTTCAGATAATATAAAAATTACAAAAAAAAAAAAAAAAAAAAAAAAAAAACCTAATAAACATATCACGTAATTTGCATCATGCTCCTCCATCTTAAACTGTTTTAACCTTTTACGGTCGAGTGTTGGCAAATAACCGCACAAGCTTTCTATACATGATTCTATTTTTACATTCTATTAGAACTACTATACTTTAAATGTAAATTTTCCAGTAAATTTCACTCACACATGTTGTCAAAGTGCAAGTAAAAATGTTTCTTAAAAAAATATATGGTTCCAATCGAATAAATCTTTGTAAGAGATGCTTGGGAGGACTACGTCGGTCCCAAAGGGATAATCAAACAATTTGTCTTCATAAAGTATATAGGGGAGACTAGGGAGGGTTGACCCACTCTTTACAAAATGATTTTTTATTTTTTAAATATTAAACGTTGAGTAAAGTTTTATGTATCATTTTATTTGTTGTACAATCTGTTATCAAAATAAAATTGCTACATAAGTGTAACATCTAAGAAATTTGAAAAATGATTGATTTTAATCATGAAAAAACAATGGGTCAAGTATCCCCCAAATATGGGAGGGTTGACCCACTTTGTTTTATATTGCAATATTTTTGAAGAGAAATAAAGTCACTTTTGAAAAAGCAAAATAACTTTATGCTACATGCTTTAATTATTATTAAAAATATATATATTTTTTTAATATGATGCTTAAACAAACCTGTTTAGAGGCAATCACAAGTCAGAGGAGAGCATTTTTGTTTTAAACAGGATTTTGTGTGATCGGGTATAATTGTACAGCAGTAAAACTGAAATTTTGGAATTTTAACATTTAAAGCAGCATTCTGTTAGAGATAAGTTCCGTTTTCATAATATTTCATGTTATTACGTCCGAATTTAGGAGCCACTGTGCAACTTTTTTTTTGTCTCCTTGTCCTATTTTTGTGACACTCGACCTGACAACTCTAGTTGTCACTGTTTGGCTTCATCTCACTGTATTCACCCTGGTGAAATTTGTCTATATACCTTTGGAAATTTTTTTTATCGATGCTATGTTCTTTTGCAGCCGCATGAGCACATAAGTTATCATTAAAATGATTTAAACTTTTAAGGGGCAAATTACTTTCAGTATTAAAATGTTGAAATAAATGTCTGGCACCGAAATGCACGAACAGATTTATTTGGAAATAAGAAAAAGGCTATATTTTTCTTACATATTAAATAGAAAAGATTTGAGTAAACCTCTGGAGCCATTGTGACGTTTAGGAATTAAAATTAAGTGGTTTTATAAGCATGCCACTGCCCCTGAAAGGATTAAGACGTCTGCTTTCATCCTTTCTAGACTTTCGCGTTGTTTCTATTTACCTATCTTCATTAAATGGAAAAACGTTCCCATCAACTTTCCCAATTTCGAAAAATTTTTCACATCTTTCTTTAGTCAATTTTAATCATTTTCTTTTCCATCACACTATTTTACTGTAACTTTACAGAATAAATTTACTTTCTCTTATATATATAACCATTAGCTATTCATTATGCACAGTGTATAATAAAAAGATTTCCAAAACCACTTAATTAAAGAAGCCTTGAGCATCTGGTCAACCCTCCCTCACATTGACTGGGTCAAGCCTCCCTACATAGACATTTTCTAAAGAATAGCACATTGTTATTCTAAGCCTAACTTACTGTACAATCTTTATGCCTGGAATGAAAGCTCGATATATCTGCATTACTTTAAACCTACTTACTTAAATTTATATGATGTAATTTATCTGAAAAAAGCTTACAAAATATTTCTAAAAAACACAACTTTTAGGTTGAAAACACCTAACAATTGATTTTTTCCACACCTATTTCAATTATCTCTATGAAACGAAGACTGTTGTTTAAGCATTTCAGTAGCTTTGGTTGACACGTATTGATAAAACTCTGAAATGCATTTAAATATGAAAATTGATGGGTGTGTCAAGCCTCCTGTATGGCCAAACGTCCCTAGTCTCCCCTGTTTAAAATAACTGAGACTATTTTAGTTCAGTATTTTGATTGTGATTACTTTATTCCATGTACTATATTTAATGTGCACTTTCTTGTATAATTGTTTGAATACTCAATCTTTAATATATCTATACTATTCGTAAGTTTTTTCAAATGACTCCAAATCTTACGATGACTAATATCCTGCACACTAAATTTTAGATAGGTGTTGAAGGATCAAAAAGATTCTTTTACAATGGTTCTAAAAAATTCAGAATGATCTTTAACATCAAATAATGATTGTTATCCTATATTTTCGATATGGTTTATGGGAAAATGCAATGCTTCTCTTTAAAGAGATAAACATAAAATCTCTAGTATAAGGGTGAAGTTTTTATTACCCTTGATTGTACATTCACAAAGTACTTATCTGCAGTTAAGCTTCAAGTCCAGTTTTTTCTTAAAAAATCGGAAATTAGTAGATGTGAGAAACGTTGCTTTTACGGGAAATGAATACTGAAAGTTATTATCGCTTAAATGTGTAATTATTTTCTAGAATGAATAATCACAGATTCTTCCTCCTAACACATACAAGATATCGTAATTATAGTTTATTTATCGTAATTATACACCCTCAATAGCTCAAGCGGTGTTTCTGGAACTTTGAAGTCATTTTTCTCCAAATGACGTTTTTGGCCATAACGCGCAGGATATCTCAATAATATCTGATTACTTTTTTCATTTATTTTTCAAAAGATATGTTTCATGTTTGTCTGTATAAACTGAACCTAAAATTTCCATTTTATTGTTCAAAAAATTGTTCATTTGTTTGTTATTTATTTAGGTGATTATACTGTCGATATTTTCAAAATTTTGTATTAGCTAAATACAACTTTGTATTAAAAATATAAAAATGCTTTAAATACAAATTTATTTAGGTTCAAGGTAATTATTAGAATTTGAAGTATAAGTAAGCACCAAAATTTTCATTCTAGTTGCAATACTTGTTTTGTAACACTGCGCGTAAGCTGTTATACCTGTTTTCTGCTCGTGAAATGCCTGACAGTTTGGAGCCCCCTATAAATGCAAATTCTGCATCTTGTAATTTTTTAAATACATGAAATGAAAGAATATACATATATCTTTCATCTTAATTAAAATTACGTTTTAAAATAATGTACATTTTAAGATATTAACTGTTGAAAATGGTCTTTGGTTTCTTTTTTTTCCAATTTTAAGAGGCCCCACCAGTGGCCGAGAGGTTCTGCTCTCGAAGCTGGTAGACGGGAGGTGCTGGGTTCGATCCCAATCGCGCCCGTCGGCCTAATCGTTCGGAGTTTTCGTGGTTTTCTTCGAGCCGTGGATCTTCCATGCGTTAATACGGATTAGGTTCCCTTAGAAAGACCCCCACGGAGGGCACTCCCCCCGGGCCTATATCCCTCGTGCAGATAATTGGTCGTCAAAACCCAACCCAACCCAATTTTAAGAGTCCTGAGAGCCCTTAATAAATAATCTGTGCTTATAATATGATTGTAATATAAACGCTATTTTAATATTTTACATTCACAAAGTTTCTTTAATTAATCAAGATTTCAACATAAAACTTTTCATGAAAACTACTATATTTCTTTTATTAAAATTTGTTATAAGTAGAAAGCAAGAAAAAGGGTACTAATTAGGGAACTAATAAATAAAAATTTTTATTTATTTATTTTTAAATTTCATTTGTAATTGTTTATTGTCATTTTCCATCTTTGTGTTTATTTGTTTTTCTGATGATGATTTAGTAAATTCAATCGAAACATGTCAAATTATTAAGATCTTTTAATGTATTTTATTAACATTTGACGTCCTTTTTAGCAATTAAATATTTAATATATATTTTGAGTGTGTTTTTAGAATATATATTTTTGAAAGAGTCATTTTGTTTATTCTTTAAAATGTTATGCTATTGAATTTTTTTTTTTTTTTTTCGCCTTGTGTTATAGAATGCTACACATTATAAAAAGAAATATCAGGCGTTGCAGATATTTAGTTCGAAATCGCAAAATATAAGTGTTTAAAATGTGCAAATTTAGATAAATATTTATAATTAACTTGAATGTAGCCTTTTGTATTCTAAAGCAAATGTCAGTGTATTGGACACTTGTAAGTGCATATTTTTATATTATTCCAGAAAAAAAAAAGAGTTTAACCCTGTTATCAACAATGCCTCATATGTACGAAATTAGAATATATAAAATTAACACCACTTTATTTATTTTTTAACTCATGAAAATCGTATATTTTGTATAATTAGAATACTTTCGTAAAACTCGTATTCATTAAATGTAGTTATTTGTCTACTAAAAGATTAACCCATAACCAGTAACTATAAAATAAGTGATAAAATTGCATTAATATAAATGTGAAAACGCAATATAAATTTCTGGCAAAGTAATAAAAAGTTAAGCACTTACTTTTTTCCCAAAAATTACTTTTTTTCGAAGAGTGCATTTAATTAAAAATACGCTAAATAAATATGCATTTATAAGTTAAAAATGCGAATAAAAAGTGGATTATACATACATTTTTAAGAACAACAATTATGAAGGAATTCTAAATTTCAGAGTGGGTAATACTCGAAAAACCATTGCTAGTAGAATATTTTTTTCAGGAGAGAATACGTCAAGAGAATACATATCCTAACGTTATAGGAAATGCTGTTGCCATACGCACAAAAAATAAACTATCTTTTATAATGTATGTTTTGCCATTGTAAAACAAAGTAATGCCGAAATATTACAATTTTATAAATACATTATTAATTTCAATGATTTTTAAAGCTTGGAACTGCTTAAAGTTATCTTCTGTTACTGTAATTTTATTTTAGAGTAAAAATATTAGTAACTAAATATTAAAACAAAATTTTCAAAGAACTAACATGTAGGCGTTTTACAAAATAAATAAACTTCGAAACACAGTTTTGAATAAATAAAAATGCTTCTCGTGACATTAATTATAAAATTATCTAACTTTACAAATTTCTTCAACATTAAATAATGCTAATTGTAATAGTATTAGAACATTGTGATTTGACAGCCTTTACATCGTACGAAAATTTGCAAATTTATTGTACGAGTTGTGTAAACATTCTTCACTATACTAATTTGTTTTAACTCTTATATTTAGAATATAAACCCGATGTATATATTTAAAATCAAAGATTTGATTCATAATAATATTTTTAGGTATGCAAATCACATTTAGTTCGTGGAAAGTTGTTTGGAAAGATTTTTCGAAACACCATTTGAAGTACAATTAGATTATGTAGTTCCAGTATCAAATAATTTATGTTTTCAGATTATATTTTTTAATCTGATATTATACTTTATCTAGAAAATTGTAATTTTAGTTTCAAAGCATTCATATCGCCACAGAATAATATGTTACATTTACAACATTGAACTTTTAGAAAATTATTATATAATTATTTTTCTAAAGTTTGTGTATAAATTCTCTAAATGTGAATACATTTTGCATATTGTATATTATTTTAAAAAATTTGAAATAATTTTGTGCATCTGGATTAATGTAGGACATTTAGGTAAAAATAGAAAATTGCTAGAAAATTCGATTTTTTTTTTGTTTTTTACCTTTCTAAAATACCCGACTTATATTTTGTGATTAAGTATAAAACGTCGGATTACTAAATAGTCATTTTAACAACGATGTAAACTTCCAGCAGCAAATTTGAATATAAATTTTCGTATAAATTTTAATGTAAATTTTCATAAATTCGTATTCATGAAAAATTACCGTCATGAATAAAGAAAAAATCTCTTACTTTTTCTTTTTTTTTCTGTGGACGTTCGGTCCGTTTGGTAATCTGACTCTTTTGAAACTGGACGTTTAATACTTATTAACGTAATATGATCACAATTAGAACGTATGTTTCTGATTGCAATGTAGTTCTGCTATGAGCATAAAGTTAGAATGAAAGATTTTTTTGGAAATAAATAATGATATGAAATTAAAATTTAAAAATTAATACCAGTATTTATTAATATTTAATACAAAACTGCTGCCGTTCCTAACATTAGTTTCCATTTATTAAAATCTGTATTTCATTTATACAATTTGAAAATTTGAATTCTATTGCACACTCTTCAATGCGGCATAAAAATTCGCAAATGTTAAATGATGCTTAGGAACGGAGCTTTAAAACGGGGATTTTAAAAGGTATGGCACTCCTTAAAATACTTTATACATTTATAAGAGTTTACTATTGTTAACAAATGGCTGAATTACAAGAAAACATAAATATATAACAAATATAGTATTAATATTATATGAAATATAATTATTACTAGTGTTATAGTAATTAATGTATTAATATATCATCGAAAACATATAACTTTTTAATATGAAATTCAGTAAAATTTGAAAATATATTTAAAAAAATAGAATATAGCAAAATTGTTTAAATTGTTCAAATGTATATGATTGCAGTGAAACAATTTTTGTTCCAGTAATTATGCATAACAGTATAAATATTGTGTATTATATCTATTTCTCGCATATCAAAATCAACTTACAAAAAGTGCTTTATAGATATTTTTTAAGTTCACTTATCTGTGTCGATTTGCTTATTCAGAAATAAATATGAGCATTGTTGTTTTAATTTATACCCGCTAAGTTAACCTTTTTCAATGTCCATTAAATTCGTAAATGTAGATATTAGAATCATTAAATATTAAAATTAAATAATTTTAAATTGTGGTTTATACCCGATCATAATAAACATTTTTAAAAGCATTCATAAAAAAACAGCAATTAATCTTAACTTCATTTTTTGGCAAAACTAATATAAAAATCAACAGCACCGTGGTGGACCTTTCTCCAGTTAAACTTATAAAGTAAAATAATTTTTAGTACAATATTTTTACGCACCTCATTTTAACTAGAAATAACAAGACCGCAAATTAATGTTAGAACACTGAGAATAAATGCATATTTTGGGAATAATTATGCTATCAATAATATTTCCATAATATGCATTAAATTCTCATTAGGATACACCATTGGTTAATTAGTTGAAGGAAGAATAAATATTATGATTAATAATGGTATGAATCGGAAAAATTAGGCATGTTCAATTAGATAAACTTAAAATTTCTTTAATAAAGAAAATTATTTCTCCATATTTAATAACATATTATTTCATACAAGGCTCTATTTGAAATGATAACAATAATACATATTAATTATAGAAAATGTTATTCGTAAAATATATTTTAAAATAATAAGCATTAACGAATTTTTCATTTTTCAATTAAGAAGATAGAATGCTGATTTAGATTTTGATTACAAAGCAATAGATATTTAAAAAATATATTCATATTTTCAGAAAGTATTTTTTTTTTTTTTTTACATTTGTCATATATTGCAATGCAAGTTTTCTGGTTGTTTAATTTGATTCATTGATCAGTATGAATAATGACACCTTATTTTTAATGTTATTTATTATTAAGTATTTTCTGATAAATCTGACAAGTTCAATTTTATGTGATCAGTAACCAGCAACTACAAACATGCCTTTTCAATCAGAACGAAAATATGCTTATTATAAGTAAAAAAGCTTTCGATTAGCTTTTCACAAAAACTAAGCAAAAATCAAACACATACTCTTAATATATATTACTGTATATGATACAATTTAGGGGGAAGCCGAAGAATTTCAAAATAAATTTTTCATCTCTATACCGTTGAAAAGTTGTAGATTTTAGAGACAAAAGAAAATTTTATAATCCCAATAAATATAATAATATCTTCCAATCGCGTATAAGCCTTAAATTTTATCAAACATGGCAAAAATCTACAATTCGCCAACGACATTTTGGGGTAATTAAAGTTTAAAAATCGAGACGCTATATCTTAAGCTTTTTTAGAGCTGAAATCATCGAAATCAATTAGAAGAATAATCATGGAAATCAGGCAACGCCTTCCACGTAGGCAGAAACAGCGAATTTATACGAAATATTGAGGAATGAATTTCTGGTATTTGATTGCTTGTTTTAATGTCTTTCTTTCCGTTATTCATTGTTTCTTTCCTTGCAGTGGGTAAACTTTGAAACGGTGTTGTGACGTTTTTTAACACTTTCCAACATACTATAAAAGTGTTTATGAATTCTGTCCGTCTGTTTGCAGTCTGTCTCTCCAACTGTCCGTACTTTAACTCGCTTAAATACAGTCCGATTTCCATGATATTGCTATATGTTATTGGGAATTGCTATGTCATGTTTGGTACTGTAAATTAAGTATGTAGTATTTTCGGTTAATTTATAGGACCACTGAAAATTGTTCCGTTACATTAAGGTCTGTAGGGTAAAATTGTTTGTTGTGCATTTTTATGATATGACAGTATTTTAAACATATAGAAATTGATATTCATCACTTAAGTGTACTACGAGTTTCTTACTATACAATATTGTGTGCATAAAACTTATCGTTAATTTAGAGGGACACACAACAATAATTGGACTATAGACAAAAATGCCCAATAATTGAATTATTGAAGCCTATAGACACTAATTGTTGTAAGGGTGTTTTCAGTTGTTCTATGCGTTTTTAAATTTATCAATTTTTTAAACATTTCTTAATGTTTATGAATTCTAAAGATCATATACAAGTCGCACAAAAGTTCTCAACAACATCCGTTTACTGTTTGAAATTGCTGAGTTGAAATTTTCAACAGTGCTGTGCAATTAACTGAACAAACTTTTAGAGTACTATGTACTATAAATACATATCTATAAATAATATGCAGGGCTGCACAAAAGAAAATGGTATATTTTAACAACTATTCATGGTAATATCAGAAATCGGGGTTTTAAATCAGTTATGTGTTTTTCAAATTGTTCATTTAGACATCATATTTCACCTTAATAAACTGTGAATTTTTTATAGAATTCTGAATGTGGTGGAAGGTGTTTCATAATCTATGCTGTATAATTGATTTTTCATTCTTGTTGGGATATATTATGACTGCACCGAGAAAAAGAGTGAGAAAAAATATTTGTATGTATTTGATATTCCAAATTATAAATTATTAAGCCTTCCGAGCATTAAAACGTGACCCAGTGCATATTTAAAGAAGAGTTTAAATTTATTTCTAGAAAGAAAGAAGGCCCGTTTTTTTTACAGCAAGTTTACCGCGATTTGCAAATTATTATTATTATTATTATTTTGAAGAAAACTTCTGATTATACTATCGTACAGTGAAAGTCGTATATGTGACATTAACATGTAAAGTCTCTCGAACAATTATAAGGAAAATATGTACTTTACTGTTAACCGTAGCATCTTAGAATTTCCACATTGCTGCGGCGGCATGTACATTATCCGTATTACTGTTGATATCATATTGGTATAATTTGCGACTGTGCTTTTTAGTTTATTCCGTTGTTTTCCATATTAGTTCCTTCTTTCTGCTGACGGTCGTGAAATCATTTGCTACGGCGTTCTGACTTTTTAAAGATTCATTATGACCCAATATTGAACATGATATTCGTAAACATGACACCTGATACATAGTTGAACTTAGTAGTACCCAATTTCCGCAATTTCTGCGCATACGCTGATTCTGTATTCTCTCTACAGAGGTATTTTTTGCTTTCGTCACTTTCGTGAATTAAAGACGGTCTTGCAGTGGGTGATGGTCTACCTTGCGGGAGATTCAATGTGAATTTGCCAAGTGCAATTTGTCACGGCAAGCTAATATCAGAAAAAAAACCTCTCTGATAATGTAAGTAATCTTAGAAAACACAAAATACATTTGAAAATAAAAACTCGATTATTATCCATAGTCGGAAATGTTCCTTTGAGCATTCCTGTACGTAATCTGTAAATCGTATATAAACTACATAGCAGTACTAAAATTTAACTGAGTTACAAAGAGCAAAAGCAAAGTAGAAAATTACATTCAATACACTTGAAATCTTTTATACAGCCATTATATTATCTACATATTTTTAAAAATGCCTCATATTAATTTGAAATTCAATAATAATTAAAAAACGGAAAACACAAATGAAAATGCAATTTCAGAAATTGGTACCGATATTCGCAGACTTATCCAGTTCTTTGCGTAGCCCTCTGTATGAATATTGTTATATTATACACCATCTCTCAGTATACCAAATATAGTTGAATCTGAAAATGTTATATGAATTTTTTAAAAAATCACGATTAAGCATTTCGTGCTTAATTGTGTGGTGTTAATGCATATACAGTAATGCATTTGTGTAACCCTGTATACCACATATAGGATTTATACGCACGTTGTAATATGCAAAAATATATTTCAACATAAAAACGCATAACAAAACTATTTTTTATAGCCATTATTTTATCCACATATTTTTAAAAACGTCTCATATTAATTTGAAATTTAATAATAATTAAAAAAGGAGGAACATAAATGAAAACGTACTTTCAGAAATTGCCATCCATATTCTTAGACGTACCCAGTTCTTTGCTTAGCCCTGTGTATGAATTCATTTATATTATACAAACATGTCACAGTATACTAAATAGAACTGAATATGAGATGTTAGATCAATAATAATAATAAAAAAACACAATTAAGCATTTCATGCATAATTGTGTAGCATTAATGCAAGCACAGTAATGTATTTGTGTAGCCCTGTATATGATACATAGGTTTTATATGCACCTTTTTGCGTTCAAAAATTTAGATACACCTAAAAACACATACCACAACTAAAAAGGCACTTCCCGAAATTATCAATTACTGATAATATAAACTGAAATCTCTAGTGTGTCCCTGAATTAAAAAAAAGTTATGAACGTGATCTTCTACATTAAGTATCTTGTAGTGAACCTCAAAAATTTATAAAAATTTCATTATGTTTGAAACACAGTGTAACATTGTTAAAATACTCTACAAACCATCCCCCCCCCCCCATAGATTATTATACTAGGACTTTCCCAAGAGGAATTAGTCTGAGCAATATTGCCGAGAACATATATTTAATAATAACTTGTTGCAATTAAAGAAAATGAGATACCATCTTTAATTGGCCCTTGACTGATTACAAATTCAAATGATAAAATATCTAGATTAGTGAATCTGAAAAAAAAAATCCATATCAAATTTAAAGCTGCACTTCCCTCTGTTAACGGCCTTGGCAAGAGATAGAATAGCCTAGAGAAGGAACACATTCGCAAGTACTTTTGGAACATATATTCGCTGTTTCATACCGACATTTATTCAATATTTACATTATTTATTCAATTCTAGGTGTGTATTTACCCATTTTGTTGCATTTAAATTGCATGTTTTTATTTTTATTTATTTTTATTTATTTATTTATTTATTTTTTTTTGGGGGGGGGGGGTAGTATTATGAAATATTTAAAGTTTCCATACCTAATAATTTCAAATTAAAAGGTAAATTAAAACGTTTCTGTTCATTTCACCTTAAGTTTTTAGGCTCAGCAGTAACACAGAAATAGAAAATTTTCGAAAGTTTTTTGTTCCTGCACCGTTTTACATAGCCAAATTTTTAGAAATTGTTTTGTTGTGAGTATTTATGTCTTAAAAGTAACAGTCATGTCAATTTTCGTGTTTATATTTCTAACAATTCCACGTACTTCGTTATTTAGATCATCATTAGTCCGCTTTATTTAGTCTTCTAAATATAGAATTTTTTAGAATTCGTTCTAAACCGAACATTTACATCTTATAAATTACTGCCATGCCAAATTTCAAGTTTCTAACTCCAACAGTACCACAGAAATTGCAGGTTAGATCTTTTTTTTTCTTTGTATCGTACACCCTTTTAATTTTCAGGTTTTTAAAAAACTGATCGGCATATTTTAAAACTAATAGCCACGTGAAATTTCAAAATTTCTATCCCTAACAATTCCAAATAAATCGGGATTTAGAATCTTTCTAGAATGTTTCACGTTTATTTTTCACTTTAAAATTTTCAACCTTTTAAAAAGAGTTCATAACGAGTGTTTACATCTTAAAAGTAGCCACCACACTGATTTTCAAATTTCTAGGCCAAACAATATCACAGACATCGCATCTTAGAACTTTTTTGTTCCTGCACTGATGGGAGTTATTGTACCGAAATAAAATACAGTCTGTTTTGGAGCAGAGATGGTCACCAACATTTTTTCTGACACCACTATATTTTTAATCGGCTAGGTAGTTTCAGAGATGACACCCTACAAACACCCAAACGTTGCTGCTTCGCACAGATGTCATATACGCGCCCCATATTGGCGCGATTTTTTTCTGACGCCGATGTCATATACGCACCGAGTACTTAACTGACGCCAAAGTGTCGTTATTTAGCTTGCTACGGTAACCCGGATGTGGTTATTTATTTATTAATAAATTGTTTATTTCCGTTTATTTTTTAACTATATAAATGTGTTGTTCTATATTTATTAATCAAACTTTTTTTATTTATTGTTATTCCCCTTTTTGAAAATATATATGTAACTGGTATTCAAAAACGAGGTTTTCGCTAAATTGGCGTCGGAAAAAAATCGGGACAATATGGGGTGTGTATGACATATGTACCCTTATCTAATACGTGTTAGCAGATGCATTTTTTTAAATACATATATAAACAAGTATAATAATTCTCAGTGTTATTTTCATAGTCGTTTATATCATTTGGCAAAAAATCTCACCATCTTAAACTCGAATTGCGTGAAGGTTTTTAAAAAAAGCAAAGTCCATATAACAAGGAAACTCCGTGAAGGGTATTAAATACATGGTAATAAAGCATTTAGGTAAGCGCAGGTGATAAATCGTCAGATATTGTTCTTATCGTCATCTTTCGTAATGCATTCTTTTAATTTAAAATATACACATTAAATAAAATTAAAAAACACAATTTGACTCATTTAATTAAAAATACTAATAAGTAAATAAATAAAATAATAAGAAGAGATAATAGCATAAGTCAAAACATTTATTTCAACATCAATACAAGTTACACGTGCTGACAAAAAAGGCGCCTTTTGACAAAAAAATAAAAAATAAAAAATAAAATATTCTTGGAAAAATTTGAACCAGGCTAAAAAAATGTACCGTGATTAATTGAAATATTATAGGAATATTCCGTAATCTGGTTTTCAACCAATGTCGTAATTTAAAAAGCTTCGTTGAACTCCAATTAAATTTCATTGCTGTAACATTTTTTTTTGGGGGGGGGGGCGGGGGGGACGGAGGGAATGCGAGATTGCATATATTTACATTACAATTTTTAACTTTCGTTTATATAATGGTTGCTTGTATGAATAATTAGCACCTTGATGATCGAGCTTCACTCGAAACATATGTAAAAAACTGCTTGTGTGGCTTGCGTGCTTAAAGCCATTATTACTTAACTATTATAACTCCCATACAGTTATAACAATGTTGTTCTTAGTATTTCTCTTGTTTGACGTCAACATTGCCTGTGTATCTGAATACGAATTATTGGCCATTTTTCTTGCACGAAAAGTGGTTATAACATAATTGTTTCATTTTGCATCGCATGTTTACCAATTGCAATATTGATACTTTTAAGTTAGTCAAGCGCAGGTAATAAATTTCCAATATTTTTTCCATACCATATTCATCTTGCATTCATTTCATTTAAAATATAAACCTTTCATTGACTTGATTTAAAATACACCTTTTTAACTAATTTCACTGCACTTTAACAACATCACTTTGCCTTGGCGTTTTTTTAAAAGCTTTGTGCAGTTTTGGCTTCACAAAGTGAGATTTGTTACAAAAAGATACAAACCTGACAATTTATTACAAACCCGATGAACGTTTATGCTTATTTTTTAGAAATAAATATAAACCTTTTTGGCACAGATGTCATATACGCACCATGTAGTGGCGATTTTTTTTCTGACGCCAATTTGGCGAAAATATCGTTTTCGAATACCAGTTACATATGTATTTTTAAAAAGGGAATAACGATAAACAAAAAAAGTTGGTACTTGTTAGTTATCCCGTCGACATATTTCGCCAAATTATATAAATCGCCAAACCACTCGCCAAATTATACAATTTTACTTAATTTTTATTTTAAATAACGAAAGAAGAAATAAATTAGAGTAACATTAATAAAGATACAAATAAAACGTCGAAATAAAAATCACTTGATGACGTAAACACGTGTTGTCAAGTGAAAGTGAAATTTACGATCAACCATTATTGGCATTTAATCTTACAATTTGGCGATAGTAATTTGGTCGACGGTATAATTAACAAGTACCAAAAAGTTTAATTAATAACTATAGATCAAAACAATTTATATAATTTCAAAAAAGAAAATAAAAGTAAATAAACAATTTATTAATAAATAAACAACAACATCTATTTTACCATATCAAGCAAAATAATGACACTTTGGCGCCAGTTAAGTACCCCGGTGCGTATATGACATTGGAGTCAGAAAAAAATCGCGCCAACATAGTGTGTATATGCCATCTATGCGTAAATGTCTTGTGTACACTAAATAAATTGTTTAAATCTTTTAAAAAATGTTTGGGTACATGAAACAATGAGTAGGTTGCCAGAAAATATGCATGAACAGTTTACTTCTCTCGCCAAACCCATTTTCTTTACCAATAAGACGCCTACTCTGGAAAAGTAGCATTTCGGTACTTGTTAGTTATTCCGTCGACCAAATTACTGTCGCCAAATTGTAAGATTGAATGCCAATAATGGTTGATCGTAAATGTCACATTCACTTGACAACACGTGTTTACGTCATCAAGTGATTTTTATTTCGACGTTTTATTTGTATTTTTATTAATGTTATACTAATTTATTTGTTCTTTAGTTGTTTAAAATAAAAATTACGTTAATTTGTATAATTTGGCGGGTGGTTTTCCGATTTATATAATTTGGTGAAATTGGTCGATGGGATAACTAACAAGTACCAAAATTTCACTTGAAATACTAAAAAGAAAAAAAAAATATTAATTAATTAAGAATAAATGAGGCCACAAATCAAAATTGTTTATTTAAACATCAAATAACTGTTTCAATTTTTCACACGCAAAATATAAATGTTGTTTTTGGATATTAAAAATGCTATTGGGTAGATTATCTTAAAATCTGAAACCCTAAGTTATTATGGCTAATAATATATAAAATATGGCCTTTTTTCTTTGAAATAGAAAAAAAAAATCCAGATTTCCTTTCCTGTTTGATTAAATTTAAATATGTTTTATTGCAATTTAATATTAGTGCGTGCATATTTTCTTTGCTCCATGTGCTGTAATTCGGTTTTCTACGAAAACATCCAGCCGGTGAAAATGACGTACACTAAATTTCCGTGACGTATGTAGATAAATTGTGCTTTTTTATGAGTTTTTTTATTATAATTTTTAAACGAATCGGAACTTATTTTTCATAGTAGGTGCATTCAGTAGGTTACCCTCATAGGTACCTTCTGGTAGAATCAGAACCGAAATCCGACAAATATTTTTTGAGTTATGCTTGACGAAATGGTTTATGAAAAGTTTTAATATCCATCGTAGCTGTTTTTTGCCCGGAAAGTAATATTACGTTGTGTATTAGCCTTCGCTTCGCTCAGAAAATAACCGAATTTGGGGTACCCTTTAAATGAATGATAAATGTTTTACATTCCACTTTCTAAAGAAAAGTTGCCTTAGTGTACCATTAAAACAAATAGAAAGGTCATTATGCTTAAAGCAGTTGTTCATCATTAAAATATATAGAAAACAATTTTTCCCAATATATCATAAAGTAAACGAACTATAAATGCAAAACAGAACATTTTCAATACCAAACTTGCCCGATTAAACCTCAATAATGAGACAAACCGAGTATATTTACGCATATAGAACACTGACACAGAGGTAGACGGCAGACAGACAAACCGAAGTCATATAGTACACTTTCCGACTATGTCGGAAAGATTATCTATTAAAATGAATCACTAAAATCGCGCATTTTGTGCAATATTTTATGATGATGCTTGGGGTGTTAGGTTTCTTATATATTTACATACATAAGTGGAATATTCGATATTGTTCTATTTTTTTAACAATAGATATCATTAAACCACTTCTTTTCTTTGCAAAATGTATGAAAAGAATTTTAAAATCGTTTAAATAAATAAATAAAAAAGAAATTTCAATTAGCAGGGTAAAAATATTAAATTGCATCTAATAGATATTTTTCAAAATCTCATTAATCAATATTATTAACATTTTACATGTTTAATAACACAAGCCTGCGAAATTTGAGTTGTGCCATATTGCTTGGCTGTTGATAATTGATTCTTAGGTATTTTGTAGCGCTGAATCCGAAAATGACCTTCATATTTTACCATCACGTGGGGATTTTTTGCAATTTTTTTTTCTTTTTCACTTTGAAATTTACGATTTGTGAAAATTTGTGACGTGATGGTTAAATATGAAGGTTATTTTCAGATTTAGTGCTAAAAAGTACATAAAAATCAATTATCAAAATTTTAAAAACACAACCATCACATCTATTTTATAGTATCAGAAATTTGCTATTTTTGGACTTTGAAATTTATGATTTGCAAAAAATACTGACTTGATGGTTTAAAATGAAAGTCATTTTCGAATTCAGCGCTAAAATATATATATATAAATCAATTATCATAAGTTAAACAACAAAACCATTGGAGGCTTGTGTAATTCATTGGTGTTATTTTGTCCAATTAAAAAAATAATTTCCTTAATTTAAATGATTTAGTTGGAATCATTCTTATATTTTTCATATGATACAGAAATGTATAAGAGCCTTTTTGTGTGTGTGTGTGTGTGAATAGAGTGCAGATCAAGTAATTTTTCTTTTAGTCACAAAAAGATTATACTTATGAAACTCAAAGATAAGATGTATTAATCTTGCAAATGTTAAAGCAATCCATTTATATTCACTGTTAAGGAAATATATTTCAAGAGAATAAACGTTTGAAATAGTCGCTCAAAGTAAAAGCCTATTTTAAAAATCTTTTTGTGTATATTGAAAATTTTTTCCTACCTCTATCCAAACATCATTTGTATAAAGCGTAAAGACATTTATAAAACAGAAACAGATAAAATATTTTGCTACATTTTAGGTAATATTTTTAAATAAATAAAACTGCATTTTCGAAGCTCTAATTTTTAATTCCATATTCACAGCATTTGCATTTTACCGCAATAAACCAAAAAAAAAAAAAAAAAATTGTTACCATTAAGTACATACATGGATTAAAATTTATATAATACTTTTATCGTACAGCACGATCGTGCTGTATAGTAGAGCTCAGCCACATCTTTTACGTTTTGAAACATGATGAAAAGACAACAACTCAATTACAATCCAAACCAGAAAACATTCAGTGATGAATAATGAATTTTTGGAAAGGTCTTAATTTAGCGATGTGCCTTCCGAAGGTCGGGTCAAAAAATATCCAATATTAAGCGAATGGCACCCATTTAAACTTTACATATCGTTCCATAATTTAACAATATAGAAATATCTCCTTCAATCTTTCTTTCCTGTTGCCACATACTAAAAAGCGGTACAATAATTAAAAAAAAAAGTGATAATACGCGTATTTTGTTTTAAATAAAAATCAGATTTTCTCGCTATATTTTTGCATTTTTCAAATCGACGTAATTCTAATCAGAAAATGAAAATGTTTGCTATATATATATATAAACTTTAACTAAACACGTGTTAAAATGACGCAGTATCTTCATTTGAATGTTTTTAATGTTTAAAAATCTATTTTAATACAGGAGTTTTAATTAAAAAAAACAATTTAGGAAAAGATAATAATAAAAAAATCGTTTGCTAGGTATGACGTCAATTTCTGTTTAACTGACATAACTTTGTAATGATGTTTTATTCTGAAAAGAGACTCCTGATATTCTGAAATTAATCCTTATTATTATCATCCATAAAACGAAAGATTTATTTTTAGGTCATACGAAATAAATTTTCGGTAAATGCTAGTTCATTTGGTTGTATTTATTGCATTTTCCTGCGTATTGTCAAGGAAATCGTATATACCCCTATTGCAAGGGCCAAAGAAAACATGCATTTTAATTTTAAAAGCAGAAACACTTTAATATAATTACGTCATTATAACGCCAAATGAAATTCAATTTCGCGAGGTTAAAAAAAAATAATATTGTTGGACCGAAAGTAATAATCTAAGACGGGGAATGGCACGCGTGCCATAAGTGGGACGCTGCAGATTATTTTTTACACGGCATAGATTTAAATTTTACATCAAAATATAGTACAATTTCACAAAATGCATTAATTAATATAGATGTTGTCTGTGTCACATGAATCCGATTAGTTCGGTTGGTTGTGATTGTCACACAGATTGAAGAAATTGAAATATAACTTAATTTATCCGAATCTAGCTCAATATTGGCTCTGAAAACTTTGAGAATTAGAAGATTATCGCTAAACAAAAATTAAAAGTGTAAGAAGCAAAATTGCTGATTTTAAAATTATAACAACTTGGAATTCAATTCCAGACGTTAAAAGCTATAGTTACTGACGCTTGCTATTTTGACAATTTTTTCTGCAAAACATTCTTTTCGTAAAAAAAAATAAAATAAAATAAAAATAAAAATAAAAATAAAAATAAATAAAAAAAAAAATTAACTAAAAACGTCTTGTCAAATGAGTGCAATTAAACTTGCATTCTATCGAAAATAACTAAGTACAAAGCGGATATAAATTATTTGGCATTTAAGATGAGACAACAGAAATAATATTTTTTAAATAAATTTTTACAGCATAACATCAAATATCACCTGTATTTGTTTAGTGCTAAAAACAAAATTTTAAGTAGTTTTGATTCATTATTATTTGATGCATTAATTTTTTTTTTTTTTTTTTTTTTTTTGGCACGTCATGATCACGTAAAATATATTTTTGGGAAAATTTGGCACGTGGACGTGAAAAGGTTCGCCATCCCTGGTCTAAGAGCTAGCAACGTTTTCGTCACTTGATTTTAGCAAGGCTCATTTTTCTATATGCTCTTCCGTTTTATGGTGTAGTATGTATGCGAACGGTCTGGCTGGCGACAGACGTTACGTTTACCTGCCGAAGAAGGGGTTATGCAGATGAAAAAATTAAAAATTACGTCATTTTAAAAAGCTCATGTTTTACATGCGCTTTCGTTTTTTGGTGAAGTACGTATGCGGACGGTCTGGCTTTTGGGAGACGTTGCGTTTACCTGCGGGAAAAAGGGTTATAAAGGTGAAAAAACTTAAAAAATTTCGTTATTTTAGCAAAGATAATTTTCTATATGCTCTTCCGTTTTATGGTGTAGTATGTATGCGGGCGGTCTGGCTGGCGGGAGATGTTGCGTTGACCTGCGGGAGAAGGGGTTATGCAGGGGAAAAAGCTTCAAAATTACGTCAGGAAACATTTCTGACCTTCCTTGTACCTTTCAAGACCAAGGTTGAGAAAGGTTGTATGAAGGAATGTCTTTAGTTTGTTGGCTAAAAAAGTAGAAATATGGCTTTTTGGATTAAGTAATCCCGCACGTGTACAAACGTTACATTTCGATATGTCCATTCGTTACGGGATAACACACACTAAAATAATTTTACTGAAAGAGTGAAATAAAAGTTCCCTTCATATGTTGATGAAAGTGTATTAAATGTAATTACTGTAAATTTTATAAAATAATTCATGTTTTAAGAGGTAAAACAAATCGTTGCATATTTTCTAATGAAAAAAAAACCCGCCATTTTTACAGAAACTGTTATAAAATCGGAAAATAAATATGAAACGCTTGATTTTTCCCTAAAAAGAAGTAGTACTGATGCATTTTACAATATAGAGTAGTAGACTTTTTTTTAAAGCGCATTTAGCCAAAAATATAATGGGAGACAAAACGAGGTGCGATTTGCCCCACGCATCTGTTATCGTTACAAAAATAGGTGCATGTGCTTACGGTTAAGTTAATTATGCCCTAAACGACGCCCGGTAACATGCGTCAATTGTATGTAGGCTCAATTATATAATTTATCCGTACCAAATACACCAATTGTCAATAGACTCGTTTGCGTAATTTATCTCCTTAATTAATGCATACTTTACAAAGGACACCTACTTTCCAATTTTCCTGATTTTTTGATCAATGGTTACAGTTAGATGTAAATATGTTAGTCATTATCGTGATATTTTAGTTTGACATCCGAATTATTATTATAAATATCCAATATTAGTAATATTTCAGATATTATTTACAGGTGTATTGTATAATATTTTCAAATACTTTTGATCATTTCTCTGCATTCTGTCGTTTTCAGACTTTTTTAAATTTTAAATTCCCATTAAGTTCCAAAGACAGAAATTTTCCCTTTTTATAATTTTTTCGCAGTTTTAATTCATTTTTTATGGCTGTTTCTTACCCTAACTTTTTGTGTGTTTGAGGGGTTGGCCTAGGATACTGCATAGTTTCTTAAACCAGAACAGTGTAGGTATACAGCAGAAAAATTCAAGAGATCACACTATGTATAAAACTTAGTCTAGGGGCTAGTCTGGCGGTCAGTCCTGAGTAAAGTATAGGGCAATATCCTAATATGGGGTTTAGTAATAAGTATGGGGTCATCACAGCTCTTGAAATACACTGGTGAACCAATGTTTCTGTTAGTTTTTGATTGGGACAATCGATTGGGCCGGTTAATTGGGATCATTGGTTGGTTAATTGGGGCGGTTGTTTGTTTAGTTGAAGTTGGTTGATTACGTTCCTCAAATGATCTGAAAAAACTGGTGGAACCAGAGAGAAAAGTAAAGCTCGATCTAAAAAAGTTACAGTAAAAAATTGTCAATTAGTTTCAGTTTTAAAAAGTAAGTAGTGCGTAGAAAAGTAATGGAATCAGATTATCTGTAAAGCTCATGAAATTACCCACTCAAAATGAGTACTGGGTATAGTAAACAGATTGTGTAGTTATGTGCTAAAAAATTTCTGTCAGGCCCAGAATTGTGGACATGATTGCACCAAGTCAAGCTAAACTCCACAAAGATGAAAGAATGTAAACCATGAAGTAATATTTTAAGTGTAACATTAATAAAGTTGTTGAGGAATTGTTGTTATTAACATTTCTGACATAACACATGTAGCGTAATAATTTTTATTTCACGTAATTACTGTGAAAAGGGAGCCTTATGTCAATGGACTTAAGCCAGACAAGTAGTTAGCATATGGTTGAATCATACATGCTTAGTGTTTAGGGCTTACTTTGGACTTTGATCTTCCAGGCTTATCAGTGACCCCTGGAATGGAATTTGGTCCATACTTCGTACTGAACGATCTCTCATGTTCTCGATACCTCTCATGTTCTCGCTCATTTCCAAATCAACCTCTAACCTATTCTTATGAGCCCAAATTTTTAAACTGATTATGAATGATTGGAATTCAGAATGAGTTAAAAATGCCTTTACTTCCCTGATTGATTTTAAGGCACCAGTAAAGCTCAGTCCACATTTTCAGCTATCAACAAAAATTTGTGTAATTTCATGAGCTTTACAGATAATCTGATTCCATTACTTTTCTACGCACTACTTACTTTTTAAAACTGAAACTATTTGACAATTTTTTACTGTAACTTTTTTAGATCGAGCTTTCCTTTTCTCTCTGGTTCCACCAGTTTTTTATATCATCCAAACATACCTGATGAGGCAATAATTTTGCTAGTCTAAAAAATTATTACGATGCGGTTTTTAATACTTATTGACAATATTCGGAAATACAATACAATAGTACAATATTCGGAATATTTAATTTCATAGCAGAAAACGTGATGTAATTACGGAACATATAAAAATTTGTATAGCTAAACAGAAATAATTATAAAATGAATTAAAAAAAAGAGATTAGTCAATGTGTTTTAAGCCAAATGTTTGGCATTTTACATTTAAAGAAAGACAAACATTACAAATTTATGTATTTTTTAAGCGTGTTGAAAAGAACATATTATTGAGAGGGTAAACTCACAACACTTATTCCGAAATAAAAAATATATTAAAATTTTAGAACAAAAATAATTGAATTTTATATTAATAAATATTTTTCTAAATACTTTTCAGTACATATAATATTTTGCGAATATGATGTAATATCTTGTATCGCATACAATTAAATAAAATAATAAATATACTTTCCCTTTTATGTTAGTACATTGCATTTAACATATTTATATTGATTGCATATCTCATTACACTTCTATATTAAATTGTAATAAACGTATTTACTATTTTTTAACTAAATTTTTTAAATGGAAAAGCCATTATAAATGAGAACATTTTGGAAGTTACATTATTTCTATTAGCTAAATTAAACACATTTTCCTGTATGTTAAATATTTTAAGCTGTCGTAAATTATTTTTTTTTTAATATAATTCAAAATAAGGTTACTGCTTAGTTTTATAGTATGCTAAGATTATTTATTACTATGTTAATTATTACTGTTGTATAAAAATATTAAATTCTTTGAAACAATTTTAACAATTTTACGCAGCTGAAAATATTTAATTGAGAATTGATAGCACCCTAAAAACATATTTCTGGTTGGAAAATAATATGATTAATACAATTTAAAACTGCGCAGAAAATGTTCTAAAATATCAGTGGCAGTAAAGAAAACGTTTTTGCCTTTACTTCTTTAAATCTCTAAAATCTGGTTTTTCTAAAGATACAGAACGCTTTTCAGAAGCATATATAACTTTCGAGTGTTTAACCCTTCACTGCACGAATTTTTCTATATTTATGAAAAAATTTATTTGACATTTTTCTATATTTATGAAAAAATTTATTTGACATCTATATATCGGTCTAATAATGGGGAAAAATAGTAAAAAAATTTAAATTTTAAATTTTCAGCTAAAATTTGATATTTTATGGTGTGTGCCATACATACAAAGTTACGGTTTTAAAATATTATATTGAAATATTTTGCATGTAAATGGCCTTAAATTAATGAATTTTTTCTGTCTAACACTCTGCATCTTTTATATTAATATTTTTAAATATTCAGTAAAAATAATGAAAGAAAATTTTACCGTTAATAGCTTGATCGAAATTTCTTTTATTTCCGACGAACAAATTCTAATTTTTTTGTCTAGTGTACACATCTAACATGGACAAAATAAGTATTATTCCATACTCTGGATTGTTCCTGATCAGGGACAGCGATCATGCCCGCTAAATTCATGGCACATAATTAATAACGTAATGTTTTTAGGTATGTGCCAGATATGGCACACGGTGAAGTGAAGGGTTAATGCATGTTAAATTATTTTTTTGTAGATTAAGAAGCAGTTTTCTTTCTTTAGAGTGCGTCGAAAAAAAAGAAATGTTTCTTAATCATTGTAAAAATAAAATATAACCTGAACGAAAATATACAATAACTGAGTCACACAAAGATTCCGAAAAACATTCTTTTTCATTACAAAATTCAAAAACCAATACGTATTGGATATTTAAATAACTATTTATACATGCAAAGTACAGAGTACCTTCTGTTACCACTAATTTCTGGAATATTTTCAGATTGATTTTCATAGTGTTCACTCTAAAAAATATATGCGTAAATTTACATATTAAAACAGGTACACTGATGATACAAAAACAATTTGGCTATATGTGTAAAGTGGCGTATAACTTGCCATATACACCCCTAGTGTGTCAATTTCAAAATAGTCATTGACTTGTGTATTTTGATAATGACACATTAAGCCTCTTAAATGTGGAAAAAAATATTAGATAACTATGAAATACGCAATTTAACGCAAAAATTGCACATGAGTACACACATATCTCTCTAATATACAAAACTATAGCTTTTGTGTACATAATACATAATCTTATTGTTTAGGATGGAAATTTTGAACTAAATATTTTCTATGTCGCAAAACAATTCTGCATGAAAAACAAACTCATGTCTTTGGTGTGTTTGTTCTCTTTCTATCAGATTTGTTTTAAGGCCACAAAATAGGGTAACCAGGGCTTAATATTGCGCCGGAGCCCATGGGAGCCCAGTTTCGGTACTTCTCTGTTTTTAGTAAATATTTAAATATTGGTCGGAATTCACCGGAGCTCATAAATACAGGGCACCGGATCGCAATGCAATCGCGTTTCCGTTAAACCGAAGCCTAAATTACCTTCCCTTTCCTTCCCATTTCCAAGCTTTTGCATCGTTTTTAGGTAGATTTCGTATGAAATACTACGATTGGGATCGTTCCTATGTTAGAATTTCTGAGAAAATGTTTGCAGATCTACACCGATCATGACCCTCAGAACCCAAAACCACCCTCAGTAAAAAACTTTATCTATCTATCTATCCATCTATCTATCTATCTATCTATCTGTCTAACTATATCACTTTCGTCTGGACACGATAACTTTCGTAATTCTGAACCAATCTCTTCCAAACTGATACATAAAATCAATGGTCATAAAATTTCGGTGAAGTTCGTTATTGGTCAAAATCGGAACAAGGGGATGGAAATAGGGAGGGGTTTTGTGAAAACAGAAAACCCACCATAACTTCTTAATTTTTGTACATATCAAATCAGTTTAAAGTTTTTATTACTTCTAAAAATAGGGCCAGAAATTTATGTATCACAGATTTTTGATAAAGTTAAAAATGGGCTCAAGGGGCGCAAAAAATAGGGTTTTTGGGAGAAACAAATTCATAACTTCGTCAATTATCAAGATATCAAATCCAATTAATTTTATTATAAATCTCCTTAACATTATCTACAACTTTTATATTCACAAGTTTTTGATAGGACCAATTCGTACCGCAAAAAAAAAAAATAAAAAATAAAAACGAAAACAAAAAGGGGGTTTGAAGAAGAAAAAAATCCATAGCTCCGTCAATTCAAAAGATATAAAATCCCCATGGATTTATCATATATCTTCTTAATATTGTCTACAACATTTATATAGACAAGTTTTGGATAGGACCAATTCTTACAGCAAAAACAAATTAAAAATACATAGCGGTTGAAGAAAAAAATCATCTTAGTAAGGGTGCATTCAAATCCAAACTGCTTATTTTCTGACTCATTTTACAATTCATTTTTGCTCTCAAATGCTTCCAATTGGTACGTTTCCTTACTCAGAAACTATATAATTTACCGTAATGTTCGATTTTTTGATAGAGGCAGAATATATTTTTAAAAATGCTGTTAAAAAGGGCATTTTGAACCGAATTTACCGAAGCGGATTGTGTTGGAAAAATCATTGTATTAAGGATGCACTCAAATCCAAACTGCTTATTTTCTGACTCATTTTTAAATTCATTTTTGCTCTCAAACGCATTTAATTGGTAGATTCGCTTACTCAGAAACTATATAATGTACTGTAATGATCGAGTTTTTGATAGAGGCAGAATATATTTTAAAAAAAAATGATGTCAAAGTGGGCATTTTGAACGTAATTTCCCGAAGCGATTGTTTTAGAAACTAAAAATATTGTCCTGAGAAAACAATTGTTTATATATCAAGTTTTAATTAATTGAACAAAAAATAAAAACACAGGTCGCTTATAAATCTCTTCAAAAATCACGTCAGCAAGTTTCATATTTTTATGTATTTATTTATTTTTTTATTTTTTTTATTAAAAATGAATCTGGAATTATGCCAGAAAATTTCGAGTTGTTGAGCATGGAAAAGTATTTTTTTTAATACCGCCCTAACATGATTCTGATAAAACTAGCTCGTATATAAAAATGAAATAAAAACTCGTCAAAAGCGGCCAGATAAAATTGTTAAAGTGGATTTATCTCTAATCATGATTTAGTTTTTGTTTGTGAAATTAGTATATTTGACTGCGAAATCTACCTCTGCCCGTAGGCCGGGTTGGCAGGGATTTTTTTACCATTGAAGTAACGTGCCGCACACGTAGGAGATGGAAATAAAACGTACTCAACTTTTATATCAGTTTTTGTGCTTGCACTTACTCGAGCTCAATCTGTCTTACATTGAAAATTCTATTTATTCAGGCATAGAAAAAAATTTCGCCTTAAAAATTACGTATTAAAATCTATTTCAAATCATTTTTTAAATATTTTGGTCAATGAACGGAAAACACAAATCAAGTTTTTCTATTCTAGTGGTATTGGCAAATTTCCAAGTCTTTAATTATCGATATTGCGTTCACATAAGTACACATACTTCAGTGTAAAATTATGTTTAAAATCATATTTCTGCGTAGTATTTTTACAAACAATACCGTGTAATATTTTTTTCTTAAACATACAACTGTGTAACATTCATATGCATATTTCTGTGTAATATTCTGTTTTTACGCATATATCTGTGTCACATTCTTTCGCATATTTCAGTGTAATAGACAAAAAAAAAAAAAAAAAAAAAAAAAAAAAAAAAAAAAAAAAAAACTCAGCAATTTATGTGATATGCAAAAAACGTAAATTTACCTTACACGCCAATTCGTGCAAGTCCGGGCAATTTTCTATCATCTACATACTTGTTTGAGTTTTTGAATGGCTAATAAATTAAACACTTCCATTAAGACGATAAACACACATAAATACAGGTGAATGTTTACGACAGCAGTTTAAATTTTGTGCCGAACGTATAGTTTTAAATATTTAGACAAATGCTTATGTAAAAGTGACTTATTTACACATTTATTACTTTCTTCTATCCTTGCCAGAAGAAACTACTGGATTCGTGAAAAAATCCCCATTTCCGATTTTCGATGGATTTATACGTTTAGAAGGTCCTGAACACGATTTGATGGTTTTTATAAAAGGTCTGCATGTGAGTCTGCCTGTCACTCTGTGAGTCTGTAAGTGACAAAAATTTTGTGGGCGCTCTATCTCAAGAACTAATGCACTGTATTTCAAAAAACTGTCGATTCATATAGACCTTAATATAAACTGGTGCTGATTACTATTTGGTGAAAATCGTTCAACAGGTAGTTCTGCTGTGCTGCATTTTTCACGATTTCCGTAATAGCTATATCTCAAAACGGATTTTCATAAAACTTCACGTTTGGATAGTTCTTGATATAAATCGGTTCCGATTACTTTTTTGTAAAAATAGACTATTAGGTGGCGCTGCTCTGCTGCATTATTCATGTTTATCGCAATAGCTCTATCTCAACAATTAACGGGAGAATTTTCATGAAACTAATGTTAATGAAGATTAATGTTAACCCCTGATAAAAATTAGTGCTGTTTATTTTTTAGTCTAAATTGTCCAACAGGTGGCGCTGTTGTGCTACATTTTTCACAATAAATATATACCTCAAGAACTAATGCATGAATTTTCATCAAGCTTCAGACTCAGTTAGTCAGTGGTATATATTGGTCCTAATTAGTTTTTGGTGTAAATCGCCCAACTTGTGGTGCGGCTATGTAGATTTTTTTTACGATTTCCACGATAGTTGTATCTGAAAAAATAATGCACATATTTTCATAAATTTTCGGATTCAGTTGCTAGTAGAAGTGACAATTTTTGTATAAATACGTGAGGAAATTTCGTAAATTAAAGAATACTATCAACGGAAAGAAATATGCCAAACCACAGCATTTTAGAAATATGCATCACAAAGACCTCAAAATAAAGTTCGAGACAACAGAGATGAGAAACATTAGATATCGCAGATAATGAGTCCAATCTTATTTTAATTTAGATATACGTAAATAAAAGAGACGTTTAAAGAAACTTTCGCAAAATATTTAATCTCCAATACATAACTAATCTCTTCTATCAATGTTTGTGTGAATATTTTGGAGTTATTCAGCTGGAGTTAATATTATTGAAAGCATGTATTATCCTGTTTTAAGGTTAATTACATATGTATTTTCCAAGTTTTCCATTTAATGTAATATGTTACAGATTAATATATTTTATCAGAATGGGGAATATTTAATTAAGCATACGTCTTGAAATTTTTTTAAGACAAGTTTTCGGTAATCATCTTATTTCATTAAAAGAAAAAAAATCTCATGGACTTCTTTTTGGGGCTCATATAAAAATTTAAATGTATATGTTTTTGAAAATAACAGTAGAAAAAAAATGTTTTTGCTAAATAGTATATACAGGGTGTTTCATCACAGCGATTACAAAGTTTCAGGAGAGACAGAGTACACCGACACGATGGGAAATCACATATCAACGCATGGTCGGTAACGCTTTCCTGGTGCGGTAATGACAACACAAAAGACAAAAAGGTAAGGACAGGAACATTGTGAGAGAACATGTTTATTATTTTTAGTACAGCAAAAAATTGAGAATCAAGAACAAATAGAGAGACAACAATCATCATTAAAGAAGGTGTTCAAAATTACGACCTCGTGCAGTGATGCAGGCCTCACATCTCTGGCGCATGGATAGTCTAATGTTCTCGAAAATACCGGCCGTCCCCAGCAGCTGCCTCGATGCGTACAACAAGTTCCTCAGCGCTCTTCAGCTTTGTCCCAGCTTTTTTGAAGAACGAAGAATAATAAACATGTTTTCTCGCCCTGTTAGTGTCCTTCATTTTTTGTGTTTTATTTTGTCCCTACCGCGCCAGGAAAGCGTTCCGATCATCTTGAAACTTTGTAACTTATGTGCTGAAATAACCTATATATATTTATGATAAGGCAATATTTAATTATATTATCTAAAAGCATACCTTAACTTCAGGAAATGGTAAAAATTTATTATGCTTTGTCTTTTAATATTCGTTAAAAATTTGAATTCAGCTTTTATGTCACATATTTTTTCAATGAGGTTTTTTTCTTTTTTTTTTTCTCTTTCTTTTTATAGGTGTATAGATTGTGCTGACGTAACATAATGTATTTACGAAATTAATATATAATAAATGTAAATTTTTAATTCGATTATAAAAATATTTCAAACAGTACATGATAGGAGGTCATTAAATCAGGACTTTAATATATTCGATGATTCAAAATAGAAGTAATGATGATTATCTTTTAAACCTCTGCTGTAAGAAATTTACATCCAAACGTAAAAAGTATAAAAACCTAGTCGGACTTTTTGATATTTATTTGCTAAGACTGCTTGAATATCAAAATAGTAAATTTAATTTCTTACTCAGAGCATCTTTCGTAAAAATTATATTTAGAAAATCATCTGTCCTTATTTTAAGAAGTACGTTAAAATTTCCCCGTAAATCATAACTAAATCTCACTGCGTATCATATATATTGTATTTTAATTATTTCAAATGTCACCAGCAATAAAAAATCTTCTTTCTTTTTTAAATCAATCTCAGCTCTGTTTTCAGTGGCATTTTCTGATAAATTAAATTTCGTTATCTACTGCTAGAGAATAATAATAAAAAAAGACATTTTACTTATTACAAATACAGCAGAATACTGACCTTTTCTATTCAAAAATTATTATTGCAATGACGCATCAATAATACGACCACTTTCACCAATATTTTAAGTAGAATTTTAAAGTATGACTTATTGCTTATATTTATATCTCATTACGTGCTTTTCTAACCTCCCTCATAGCTGAACTATTTTTAAATAGAGGAGAATCATATTTTGAACTTAAAATAGGTTTTAAATATGCAATTAACTATTAAACAATTTGAAATAAAAATGTTTTTATTAACAAATTTACAAAACGACTATGATATAACGTTTAAAAGCATGAGAAGTATATTGGTTTGTAAATCTACTAACAGTTAGTAAAGATTTTTTGGGAAAAAATTAAGTTTTGGGCAAATTACCACACTTGAAAATCAAATTGTGAAGTTTTGAAAATATTCATGAGCTGTAATTTCTTTAGAAAATCTTCAATAATTCAAAAAGAAAGAAATGTCAAAAACAGATTTCCCATTTTAATATTCGGAAAGGCTCTGCTACCTGTTAGTGTATTTCACATAAAGTATGAAACTTTATGTGATGATTATATGTGTAAGGTTTAAAAATAAAATAAAAACAGTTTTCTTGCAGTTATTTTTCAATACAACCTGATATATTGATCCAGGTTTATAAGAAAATAAGTGATAATATTGCGTCATTGTATGTTTAGAAGCAACATAATTTTTTTTTTCATTCTAGTGAAAGCAGCACACAAATATCTTTACAACGCTAAGAATGTGTAATGTGCTTTTCCTAAATGACATGTGGCATTGCATTTAAGGACTTTTCAATGGTTAGAGTTTAGAGCGAGTGATTAGAGATCTTTGGAGTACAATTATCTTGTGATTTAGCTGTTTAATATAATAAAAAAACATCGGAAAATATAAATTTATAAAATAACAGGGTGATCCAAAAACAGTTTACAAAATGACATGGCAAATCAGGCCTACAACAAGGATGAAAAATCACACAGGAGCATAAAGTCGCAAACCACTTATTTAGTCACAAATACAGGGTGTTTGTTCCTAGCTCAATTTGAGTAGACGGTAATAACTTTCAGAAAAATGAACTATATTATAATAAACATTTAACAGACATTCTCTCCTTTGTTGTAAATTCGATAACACCAGAATTTTGCATTTTACGCCAGCAGTATGCACTTGACGTTCCATATTTTGGACTGTGATTATCAATTTATACGTTATTATCGATTGCTTGATCGACACATTTTTTCCAGATATTTTCGTGATGTTATCACATTTAACACAAAGCAAGGTACATATCGTTGGATTTTCATTTCAATGTTTTTAATTTTCTCGAAATTATTACTGTCAACTCAGGTTCAGTTAGAATGAAACACCCTGTAATTGCGAGTAAATAGGTGTTTTGTGACCCTATACTGATATGTGATTTTTTACCCTTAATGTATGCCTGATTTGCCATGTCATTTTGTAAATGTTTTTTTTTTTTTTTTTTTTTTTTTTTTTTTTTTTTAAATTACCCTGTATAATTGGATTTAACCAGAATTTAATATGATCCCCGAACTTAACGATACTTTATGAGCCTTATATACAGGGTGTTGCAGAGACTAAAGTTTGAAAAAAAAGTTTTATAGAGGATGATAGGATAAGTGAGATACGTCAAACATGGTGCACATGATCTACATAGTAACCAATTGTTGATGCTTTTAGTCTTCATCAGAGGCAAGTGTTTAAACTAAACAAACAAAACTGTCGTTTTTGGGGAGGTAATGAGCTAACAATCACTGTAGTGTGAAGCCTTCATCCCAGAAAAATAACTCATATGTAATGCAATATCACACAATGTTGATTTTTCAACTGTTTTAACCTCCGTGCGATTGTATTGCATATCATGTGAGAAGTTTATTCAGATGGAAGCTTCAAACTACAATGATTATAGTTCTTCTCGGCTTTAATAACGGTAAATTTGTTACTTTATTGTACAAACTTAAATTTGTCGATGACTAGTAAAATGCAGGTATCAACAGACCCAACTATAAAGATAATGTGCAATAATTTTCAATTTATCTCGCGTACACCTAGAATTATCCGTAAGACTTTATCTCAAATATTCGCCTATACGACTCCATTTTTTATAGTTATTATTTTTTATTCAGTATTTCCTTCTTTTTATAAAACTGTTTTCTTAAATATTATTTAAAGTATCACTCGTACAAGTACATTTCATAGAAAATTACTTTAAAGCTCTATTTTAAATTGAAATAACATCGAATATAAACTCTTTAACAAATTTAGTAACTGGAATTTGGTTTAAAATATACATCTGAAACTTTTTACACAAATATTCATTTTTTTGTTATATAATGAGATTTTTTCCCTTTAGAAATCACACAATTTTTTATTTAAATATGTTCTATTCAAATTTCTTGCATCTAAAAAACTTGAGATTATGTGGAACAAGATCATATATTTTTAACTGAAACTAGAAACTTCATGTGCCATGTAACGTAAGAAATTCAAATGTCTCTTTCTTAGCCATAAAATATTATTTTTCCCCTTTGGGAAATTACGAAAGAAAAACCACAAGAGCGTGACTTCCGCACGATAAGTAGGCACACGAATATAATGTTGAAAATGGTTTATATTCTATATGTACGAGAAATCTCAAAGGCATTTTATGATTTTTAAATTAAAAAAAAAAATGTTTTGACATTTCCTGTGATTCGAAGAAGGGATCAAAGGTTTAACTTTGTGTGAATGCATTTCTCATAAGGTATGGTAGTATAATTAAATAGCATATTTTGAGCAAATATCACAATTACCTTTTATTGCTCTATTTAAAAATTTTAGATATCTTACCGAAAAGAGTATTTTTTTTTTAAATTCTATAATTAAAAATGTAGTTAGGGTTGTATTCATGTGGTTTCTCAAGCCAAAAATGTCAATTCATGTAACCGGAAACGTATTTTTAAGAACATAAGCATAGGAGGGGGGGGGGGGAATGCATAGGATAACCTGTTCAAATTCGGCTGCAGTTTTGATGGATTTTTTTTTTTTTTTTTTTTTTTTTTTTTTAAAGACGGTTTCGAAATACCGAGTAACATCAAATAATAAATATTCAACCAAAATGTAAAAAAGTACATTGTTAGAGATCGACATCAGTTATTCGTTGAAAAATAAATCAAGTAAATAAAAATATTGAATTTCAAACAAAAAATTTTAAATGAATGTTGATATTGGATTTATATTGTGAGTGTCTTTGCGTGACTAGCTTGCACTTTTGTTGCTCAAGAGGAAAATGGTATCAATAGGCGGTTATTAAAATCAAACATATCACACCTGCAAAATATCTAACATTACTCTAATGTTTGAGTTATAATTTTTGATATTTAAAAAAGAATATGAAAGAAATTCCTAATTTTTAAAATGAAAAGTGAACACAAGAAAAACACAAGAAAATAATTTTTTGAAGAATAGATGCAGAATTTTTTTTAGATTATTATTATTAATATATATGTATTTTGCGGGGGTGGGGCGATAATTAATCTCCCTTAAGGTGAGACATGCGTGAAAGTTTAAAAAAAAAAAGTTTTTTTTTTGTTATTGTCTTCAAACATTCTTTGAACCTTCTTGAATCCAATGTTATGCCCAGTATTTTATCTGACCTTTAGAAATAATTGTAAAAATTCAAGGAGAGACAAAACCGGAACGCAACGCCCACTCAAATTAATTTTACTCCTAACATTTTATACTCATTTATTATATGTAACTAAATTTTAAATTTAATCTAAGTGTTTATATATATTTTAATTCATGTGTTTGATAAAACTGTGCAAGAACTTCACACAAGTTAGAAGTGACTAACTTTTTTTACCTCTTCGGAAATTGCATTTTTCAGCTAAAAACCCCATTATCGAGTGATTTCGATAAAAAAAAAAAAAAAAAAAAAAAAAAAAAAAAAAAAAAAGATGGTAGCGGATGAATATACGATGACATGTGGCAGACAGTTTTAAAATTTTTTAATTAGTTTGAGAATTTTTTTCTTCTAAAATTAGACATTTCCTTAAATTTGCCATTGCTCTAAACTAAAAAGTTATAGTCGCAGGAAAAACTGTCTGCCATAAGTCTTGAGCATAACACAATTATCTTTTATTGCTTTATTTAAGACGTGCACCCAAAACAGTATTTTTTTTCCTATATGCTTTCATTAAGAAAGTAGTTATGGTTGTACTCATGAAAACTTTCAAGCAACAAATTGTCTATTAATGTTACCGGGAACGTATGTTTATGTACATAAGCAAGTCACACTCGCAAGCTAATGTTAAACCAGTTACTTTCAGTTCTTTTCAAATTTCTCGTTTGCATTTCAGTATTTAAAAAAAATTGCAAAACAGATGTCATAAGTTCCCGCGCCCGCCATCTTGGAATTTTTCTTGGCGTGAAAACCCCTTTTCCGTCAAGTAGTAAATGTCGCCAAGCACCGGTTTAAACGCATATTTGGCTTAATGGAAATAAAATGTAAATAATAAACAAAATTCGCTAAAATGGCAATCAGTAATCGTTATATGTGCGCTTCGCGCACATAACCAAAATGAACATCACTGCATTCAGCAGTTCTGGCTGTATAGCATTCTCCAAATTCAGCAATTCTTGCTTTGTAACAATCTCAAAATGTAAAAAACTCTTAAAGCAGCAAAATGCACATAAAAAACAAAATTCGCTAAAATGGCAATCAGTAATAGTGGTATGTGAGCTTCGGGCACATTAACCGAAAAAACATATCACTGCATTCACCATTTATCGCAGTGTAGCATTCTCAAAATTCAGCAATTCTCACTTTGTAGCAATCTCTTACGTATCTTTCTTTAGTCAGTTTTAAACATTTTATTTTCCATCACACTATTTTACTGTAACTTTACAGAATAAATTTACTTTCTCTTATATATATATAACCATTCGCTTTTCATTATGCACAGTGTATAATAAAAAGATTTCCAAAACCACTTTATTAAGGAAGCATTGTGCATCTGGCCAAACATCTCTCACATTGACTGGGTCAAGCCTCCCTACATAGGATCCTCACAATTGATTTTTTCCACACCTATTTCGATTATCTCTATGAAACGAAGACTGTTGTTTAAGCATTCCACTAGCTTTGGGTGACACCTATTGATAAAACTCTGAAATGCATTTAAATATGAAAATTGATGGGTGGGTCAATCCTCCCGTATGGTCAACCGTCCCTAGTCTCCATTATTTAAAATAACTGAGATTATTTTAGTTCAGTATTTTGATTGTGATTACTTTATTTCATTTACTATTTTTAATGTGCACTTTCTTGTATAATTGTTTGGATATTCAATGTTTAATATATATATATTATTCGTCATTCTTTTCAAATCAATCCAAATCTTACGATGACTAATATTCTGTACACTAAATTTTAGATAGGTGTTGAACGATCAAACAGATTCGTTTACGATGGTTCTAAAAAATACAGAATGGTCTTTAACAGAAGATAATGATTCTTATCCTATATTTTCGATATGGTTTATGGGAAAATGCAATGATTCTCTTTAAAGAGGTAAACATAAAATCTCTAGTATAAGGATGAAGATTTTATTACCCCTGATTGTACATTCACAAAGTACTTATCTGCAGTTAAGCTTCAAGTCCAGTTTTTTTTTAAACAATCGGCAATTAGTAGATGCGAGAAACGTTGCTTTTACGTGAAATGGATACTGAAAGTTATTCTCTCTTAAATGTGTAATTATTTTCTAGTATAAATAATCACAGATTCTTCATCCTAACACATACAAGATATCGTAATTATAGTTTATTTATCGTAATTATACCCCTTCAATAGCTGAAGCGGTGTTTCTAGAACTTTGAAGTCATTTTTCTCCAAATGACGTTTTTGGCCATAACGCGCAGGATATCTCAAAAATATCTGAATACTTTTTTCATGAATTTTTCAAAACATATGTTTCATGTTAGTCTGTATAAACTGAACCTAAAATTTCCATTTTGTTGTTCAAAAAATTGTTCATTTGTTTGTTATTTATTTAGGTGATTATACTGTCGATATTTTCAAAATTTTGTATTAGCTAAATACAACTTTGTATTAAAAATATAAAAAGGCTTTAAATACAAATTTATTTAGGTTCAAGGTAATTATTAGAATCTGAAGTATATGTAAGCACCAAAAGTTTCATTCTAGTTGCAATATTTGTTTTGTAATCCTGCGCGCAAGCTGTTATACCTGTTTTCTGCTCGTCAGATGTCTGACAGTTTGGAGCCCCCTATAAATGCAAATTCTGCATCTTCGAATTGTTTAAACACATGAAATGAAAGAATATACGCATATCTTTCATCTTAATTAAAACTGCTTTTTAAAATCATGAACATTTTAAGATATGAAGTGTTGAAAATAAATTTTTTTTTCCTTTTTTTCCAATTTTAAGAGTCCTGGGAGCCTTTAATAAATAATCTATGCTTATAATATGATTGTAATATAAACACTATTTTAATATTTAACATTCACAAGGTTTCATTAATTAATCAAGATTTCAACATAAAACTTTTCATGAAAACTACTATACTTCTTTTATTAAAATTTGTTATAAGTAGAAAGCAAAAAAAAAAAAGGGGGTACCTACAGTAATTGATTTTTTTAACTCGTTATTTCATTTTGACTTTTATCTTTAGAAAGAGTCATTTTGTTTATTCTTTATAATTTTATGCTACTAAATTTGCTTTTTCTTCGCCTTGTATTATAGAATGCTACACATTATAAAAAGAAATATCAGGCGTTGCACATATTTAGTTCGAAATTGCAAAATATAAGTGTTTAGAAAGTGCAAATTTAGATAAACTTTTATCATTAACTTGAATGTAGCATTTTGTATTCTAAAGCAAATTTCAGAGTATTGGACACTTGTAAGTGTATATTATTATATTATTACAAAAAAAAAAAAAAAAAAAAAAAAAAAAAAAACAAGTTTTACCCTGTTATCAACAATGCCTCATATGTACTAATTAGAATAGATAAAATTAATACCAGTTTAATTTTTTATTTAACTCATGAAAATCGTATATTTTATATAATTAGAATACTTCCGTAAAAATTACTTTCATTAAATGTAGGTATTTGTCTACTAAAAGATTAATCCATAATCAGTAATTATAAAATAAGCGATAAAATTGCATTAATATAAGTGTGAAAACGCAATATAAATTTCTGGAAAAGTAATAAAAAGTTAAGTACTTATTTTTTCTTCCCAAAAATGACTTTTTTTCGAAGAATCCATTTAATTAAAAATACGCTGAATAAATATGCATTTACAAGTTAAAAATGCGAATAAAAAGTGATTATACATACATTTAAAAAAAGAAAAATTATGAAGGAATTCTAAATTTCAGAGTGGGTATACTCAAAAAACCATTCTAGTAGAATATTTTTTTTTCAGATGGGCATACACCAAGAGAATACATATCATAACGTTATAGGAAATGCTGTTGCCATATACACAAAAAAATAAAATACCTTTTAAAATGTACATTTTGCCATTGCAAAACAAAGTAATGCAGAAATAAATATTACAATTTTATAAATACATTATTAATTTCCAATGATTTTTAAAGCTTGGAACTGCTTAAAGTTATCTTCTGTTACTGTAATTTTATTTTAGAGTGAAAATATTAGTAACTAAATATTAAAACAAATTTTTCAAAGAAATAACATGTATAGGTGTTTTACAAATTAAATAAACTTCGAAATACAGTTTTGAATAAATACAAATGCTTCTCGTGACATTAATTATAAAATTATCTAACTGTACAAATTTCTTCAACATTAAATAATGTTAATTGTAATAGTATTAGAACATTGTGATTTGACAGCCTTTACATCGTATGAAAATTTGCAAATTTATTGTACGAGTTGTGTAAACATTCTTCACTATACTAATTTGTTTTAACTCTTATATTTAGAATATAAACCCGATGTATATATTTAAAATCAAAGATTTGATTCATAATAATATTTTTAGATATGCAAATCACATTTAGTTCGTGGAAAGTTGTTTGGAAAGATTTTTCGAAACACCATTTGAAGTACAATTAGATTATGTAGTTCCAGTATCAAATAATTTATCTTTTCAGATTATATTTTTTTAATCTGATATTATACTTTATCTAGAAAATTGCAATTTTAGTTTCAAAGCATTCATATCGCCACAGAATAATATGTTACATTTACAACATTGAACTTATAATATTATTTAGAAAATTATTATATAATTTTTTTTCTAAAGTTTGAGTATAAATTCTCTAATTGTGAATACATTTCGGATATTGTATATTGTTTTAAAAATTTTGAAATAATTTGGTGCATCGAAAGTAATGCAGGACATTTAGATAAAAATAGAAAATTGCTAGAAAATTCGATTTTTTTTTTTTTTTTACCTTTCTAAAATACCCGACTCATATTTTGTGATTAAGTATGAAACGGCGGATTACTAAAGAGTCATTTTAACAACAGTGTAAACTTCCAGCAGCAAATTTTAATATAAATTTCCGTATAAATTTTAATGTAAATTTTCATAAATTTGTATTCATGAAAAATTACCGTCATGAATAAAGAAAAATCAATTTCTTTTATTTTTTCTGTGGACGTTCGGCCCGTTTGGTAATTTGACCCTTTTAAAACCGGACGTTTAATACTTATTAACGTAATATGATCACAATTAGAACGTATGTTTCTGATTGCAATGTACCGGGTGTCCCAAAAAGGACCGACTGATTTTAAAATTCAATAACTTCCAAACGGTGACAGATATTAAAAAAATTCTTGCAGGAGGGTTATGCATACAGTCAAAAGTTTTTTTACAGTAATTTTCGATTTTAGTTCGAATTACAAACAATAGATGGCGCTGTAAGCAATAGTCGCTAAATACAGGCTGGATTTTTGGTTCTTTCTCTTGTTCCATGCAGAAAAAGGAGATGGAAATGTATTATCCGGGCCACGAAGTATCAAAAATCGAGCCTGAATTTAGCCTCATTGATCGCAGCGCCATCTATTGTTTGTAATTCGAACTAAAATCAAAAATCACTGTAAAAATCTTTTGACTTTATGCATAACCCTCCTGCAAGAATTTTTTTAATATCTGTCACCGTTTGGAAGTTACTGAATTTTAAAATCAGTTAGTCCTTTTTGGGACAACCGGTAGTTCTGCTATGAGCATAAAATTAGAATGAAAGATTTTTTGGAAAAAATAATGATATGAAATTAAAATTTAAAAATTAATACCAGTAATTATTAATTTTTAATACAAAACTGCTGCCGTTCCTAACACTAGTTTCCATTTATTAAAATCTGTATTTCATACATACAATTTGAAAATTTGAATTCTATTGCACACTCTTCAATGTGGCATAAAAATTCGCAAATGTTAAAATATGCTTCGGAACGGAGCTTTAAAACGGGGATTTTTAAAGGTATGGCACTCCTTAAAATACTTTATACATTTATAAGAGTTTACTAAAAACAAATGGCTGAGTTACAAGAAAAGATAAATATATAACAAATATAGTATTAATATTATATGAAATATAATTATTACTAGTATTATAGTAATTAATATATTAATATATCATCGAAAACATATAACTTTTTAATATGAAATTCAGTAAAATTTGAAAATATATTTAAAAAAAATAGAATATAGCAAAATTGTTTAAATTATTCAAATGTATATGATTGCAGTAAAACAATTTTTGTTCCAGTAATTATGCATAAGAGTATAAAATATTGTGTATTATATCTATTTTTCGCATATCAAAATCAACTTACAAAAAGTGCTTTATAGATATTTTTTATGCCCACTTATTTGCGTCGATTTGCTTATTCAGAAATAAATATGAGCATTGTTATTTTAATTTGTGTCCGCTAAGTTAACCTTTATCATTGTCCATTGTATTTGTAATTATAGATATTAGAATCCTTAAATATTAAAATTGAACCATTTTAAATTGTGGTTTATACCCGATCATAATAAACATTTCTAAAATCATTCATCAAAAAACAGCAAATAATCTTACCTTCATTTTTTGACGAAACTAATATATAAATCAACAACGGACATTTCTCTGTTAAACTTATAAAGTAAAATAATTTTTAGTAGAATATTTTTACGCACCTCATTTTAACTAAAAATAACAAGACCGCAAATTAATGTTAGAACACTGAGAATAAATGCATATTTTGGGAATAATTATGCTATCAATAATATTTCCATAATATACATTAAATTCTCATTAGGATACGCCATTGGTTAATTAGTTGAAGGAAGAATAAATATTATGACATATAATGACATGAATCGGAAAAATTAGGCAAATTCAATTAGATAAATTTTAAATTTCTTTAATAAAGGAAATTATTTCTGCATGTTTAATAACATATTATTTTATATAAGGCTTTATTTCAAATGATAACAATAATACATATTAATTATAGAAAATGTTATTCGTAAAATATAATTTTAAATAATAAGCATTCACGATTTTTTCATTTTTCAATTAAGAAGATAGAATGCTCATTTAGATTTTTGTTACAAAACAATAGATATTTTAAAAATATATTCAAAAATTTCAGAAAGTATTTTTTTAAAAATTTGTCATATATTGTAATGCAAGTGGTTTTCTGGTTGTTTAATTTTTTTATTGATCAGTATGAATAATGACACCATATTTTTAATGTTATTTATTCTTAAGTATTTTTTGATAAATCTGACAAGTTCCAGTTTATGTGATCAATAACCAGCAATAACAAACATACCTTTTCAGTCAGAACGAAAATATGTTTATTATAAGTAGAAAAGTTTTCTATTAACTTTTCACAAAAACTAATAGTCCAAGAGCTGTTAAACATTTTAGGTAAGGTATTTGAGGCACCCTGAAAATTTGTGCAACACTACTTCTGTAATGGCTGAATACAAAATCGTATGTCTGGCTCAAGGATCGTGGCCCAAAAACTGTGCCAGACACGTGTCAAGTGCCATTTTTTTAACTACACAAAAAAAGGTATTTGAGGCACGCTGAGATTGAGACAGAATAATATTTATACTTAGAAAAAAATATTTTGAAAACGACAGACACTTTAGTCGGCCCAAAAACTGTGCCAGACACGTGTCAAGTGCCATTTTTTGACTACCCAAAAAAGGTATTTGAGGCACACTGAGATTGAGGCAGAATAATATTTATGCTTAGAAAAAAATATTTTGAAAATGACAGACACTTTAGTCGGCACAAAAACTGTGCCAGACACGTGTCAAGTGCCAAATGGCACTTGACACGTGTCTGGCACAGTTTTGGAGCCACGATCCTTCAGCCAGACATTCGATTTTGTATTCAGGCATTACAAAAGAAGTGTTGCACAAATTTTCAGGGTTCCTCAAATACCTACTCAAAAATGTTCAACAGCTCTCCTACTATAAGCAAAAATCAAGCACATACTCTTAATATATATTACTATATATCATGCAATTTAGGGGAGCCGAAGAATTTAAAAATAAATTTTTTATCTCTATACCGTTGAAAAGTTGTAGATTTTAGAGACAGAAGAGAATTGTGTAATCCCAATACATTTATTAATATATTTCAATCGCGTAGAAGTCTTAAATTTTATCAAACTGGGCAAAAATCTACAGCGAATTTATACGAAATATTGAGGAATGAATTTCTGGCATTTGTATGCTTGTTTTAATGTCTTCCTTTCCGTTATTCATTGTTTCTTTCCTTTGGCAGTGGGTAAACTTTGAAACGGTGTTGTGACGTTTTTTAACACTTTCCAACATAGTACTAGGAAAGTGTTTATGAATTCTGTCCGTCTGTTTGCCTGTCTGTCTCTCTAACTGTCCGTGCTCTAACTCGCTTAAATATAGTCCGATTGCATGATATTGGTATATGTTATTGGGTTTTGCTATGTCATGTTTGGTACTGTAAATTAAGTATGTAGTATTTTCGGTTCATTTATAGGGCCACTGAAAAAATTTCCGTTACATTACGGTCTATGGGGTAAAATAGTTTGTTGTGCATTTTTATGATATGAGAGTATTTTAAACATATATAAATTGATATTCTTCACTTAAGTGTACTGCGAGTTTCTTACTATAAAATATGGTGTTCATAAAACTTATCGTTAATTTACAGGGATACACAAAAATAATTTGACTATAGACAAAAATGTGCAATAATTGAATTATTGAAGCCTACAGACAATAATTGTTGGAAGGGTGTTTTCAGATGTTCTATGCGTTTTTAAATTTAACAATTTTTTAAACATTTCCTGGTGTTTATGAATTCTATAGATCATATAGAAGTCGCACAAAAGTTCTCAACAACATCCGTTTACTGTTGGAAATTGCTGAGTTGAAATTTTCAACTGTACTGTGCTGAACTGAACAAACTTTTAGAGTACTATGTACTATAAATACATATCTATAAATAATATACAGGGCTGCACAAAACAAAATGGTATATTTTAACGACTATTCATGGTAATATCAGAAATTGTGGTCTTAAATCAGTTATGTGTTTTTCAAATTGTTCATTTAGCCATCATATTTCACCTTAGTAAACTGTGAATTTCTTATAGAATTCTGAATGTGTTGGAAGGTGTTTCTATGCCGTATAATTGATTTTTCATTCTTGTTGGGATACATTATCACTAATCCGAGAAAAAGAGTGAGAAAAAATATTTGTATGTATTTGATATTCCAAATTATGAATTATTAAGCCTTCCGAGCATTAAAACGTGATCCGGTGCATACTTAATGAAAAGTTTAAATTTGTTTCTAGAAAGAAAGAAGGTCCGGTTTTTTTTTTTTTTTTTTTTTTTTTTTTTTTTTTTTTTTTTTACAGCAAGTTTACCGCGATTTGCAAATTATTATTATTTTTTTTTTTGAAGAAAACTTCTGATTATACTATTGTACAATGTACAGTGAAAGTCGTATATGTGACATTAACATGTAGAGTCTCTCGAAAAATGATAAGGAAAATATGTACTTTGCTCTTAATCGTAGAATCTTAGAATTTCCACATTACTGCGGCGGCATGTACATAATCCGGATTACTGTTGATATCATCTATACTCCTATTATAAAGAGGAAAAAATTGTTTATTTGTAGGAGGTAAGCTCTGGAACTACCGTACCGATTCCAAAAGTAATGGTATCAAAATGATGGTGTTAGTCCAACTTAGAACATAGGCTATATCTTATGTCGGTGCCACTACCCCAAAGGGAGTGTAGGAGCAAAAAACGTTCTAAAAATGCGATTTTAGCGTTACTGAAGGGCCTAGAAATATGAAATTTGAAATATTAGCTACTTATTAGATATAAAGGATTTCTAAGAACAGTTCTTAAAAAATTCGAAATTTGAAAGGGGTGAAAATGCGCGATAAACGTTCTAAAAAACGTTCTAAATGGTGGTTTCTACACAATCTCAGGAAATACCAAACCGATTTAAAAAATAATGGTGTCAAAGAGACGGTGACAACCCTTGCTCCAAGATAGGCTATGTTTTAGGTCGGTGACACTACCCCAAAGGGTGTACAGGAGCAAAAAACGTTCTAAAAATGCGATTTATGTGTTACTGAAGAGCCTAGAAATATGAAATTTGAAATATTAGCTACTTTTTAGATATAAAGGATTTCTATTAACAGTTCTTAAACAATTCGAAATTTAAAAGGGGTGAAAATGCGCGAAAAGCGTTCTAAAAAACGTTCTAATGGTGGTTTCTACACAATCTGAGGAAATACCAAATCGATCTAAAAAATAATGGCGTCAAAATGATGGTGACAACCCTTGCTCCAACATAGGCGATGTTTTATGTCGGTGCCACTACCCCAAAGAGGCTGCAGGAGAAAAACGTTCTAAATTAATGCTTTTGCGTTACGGAAGGGCCTAGAATCGTGAAATTTTGAATGGTAGTTAGTTATAAGATATCTATGATCTCTAAGGAGTTTTCCTAAAAAAAATCGAAATTTAAAAGGGGGTCAAAATGCGCAAAAAGCGCTGTAAAAAACGTTCTAAATTGCGATTTCTATACAATCTTAGGAAGTACTGAACCGATTTCAAATATAATGGTGTGAAAATGATGGTGACAGATCTTGCTCCAAGATAGGCTATATTTTATATCTGTTTTCACTACCCCAGAGGAAATGCAGGAGCAAAATGCCCGAAAAGCGTACTAAAAACGTTCTAAATGCCGATTTGTCGGCAATATCTCAGGAATAATGAACCTGATTTCAAACGTAATGGTAGGAAATTGATGCTGACAGCCTCTGCTCTAACATATATGCTATTTTATGTCGGTATCACTATCACCAAAAGGTTGCAGAAGTAAAAAAGCGTTCTAAATTTCGATTTTTGTGATCAGTTGGGGCTAGCATCTTAAAATTAGGCAAGGTACATATTTATTAGATATAAATTATCTTTAAGAACAGTTTCGAAAAAATTTGAAATTTAAAAAGGGGTGAAAATGCGCGAAAAGCGTCCTCAAAACGTTCTAAATTGCGATTTCTACTCAATCTAAGGAAATATAAAGCTATTTCAAAAGTAATGGTTGCAAATCAATGGTGGCAGTCCCTGCTATAACATAGGTTATATTTTATGTTGCTGCCACTACCACCTGAGGGTTGCAAAAGCAAAACATGTTATAATTTGCGTTTTTTGCACAACTGAGGGGTCTAACACTTTGAAGTATGGAATGGTATTTACTTACAAGATGCAACTGCTTTCTAAGAACAGTCGAAAGAAAATTCCTAATTTAAAAAGATGAAGTGAGTGAAAAACGTTATAAATTACAATTTTTAAGCAAACTTATAAATTACCAAACCGATTAGAAAAATAATTATGAAAAATTGTTGGTGATAGATCCTGCTCAAACATAAGCTATATTTTATGTCTGTTCCACTACCACCAGTGGGTTGCAGGAGCTAAAAACTTTCTAAATTTCGATTTCTGTGATACTGAAAAGGCTAGAAACTTTAAATCTGACATGGTTGTTACTTATAAAATGTAAATGCCCTCGAGGGAACGTAGAAAATAAATTCGAATTAAAAAGGGGTGAAGCGAAGGGGAAATGCGAAAAGCCTTCTAAAAAAGTTCTAAATTACGATTCTATGCAATTTCAGGGAATATAAACCGATTATAAAAATAATAGTTGCGAATCAATGGTAATAGACTCTGATCCTACACAGGATATATTTTATGCCGGTGATTCTACCACGTGGGGTTCACAGGAACAACAAACGTTCTAAAAAAGGCCTTTAAAAGCTTTTTAAATTGTTTCTGTGGAATATTAGGAAATAACAAACCGATTTCAAAATTAATGTTGGCAAATTAATAGTGACAGTTCCTGTTTCAACATAGCCCTTTATGTTGAGAGAGGTGGTAGGACTTGGAATTTGACATGATGGTTTTGATGATTAATTTTAAGATGTAAGAAGATGGTTTCTAAAAAAATCAAAACTTCAAATGAATACTGAAATGAGCGTATTAATTGAGCATAAAAGTTTCAAAATATTTTCTAAATTATCATTTATTTAGTTTTATTTCATTTTATTAATTTAAGTCTCATTTCTGCCTAATACAGTGTAATAATGATGTGTAATCAAACTGTGTTTTAAATAGTAATTTTTGAATTATTCCTAAAAGTAATAAGTACCTTTTAATAAAGTAAAATATTACCTTTTAATAAAATAAAAATTTAGTTAGTACCTTTTAATAAAAATTAGACATATAAATATCACTTGGCATATTTCAAATATTACGCGAGCAAAGCCGCGAGGTTTGCTAGTATTGGTATAATTTGCGACTATGCTTTTTAGTTTATTCCGTTGCTTTCCATATTAGTTCCTTCTTTCTGCTAGCGGTCGTGAAATAATTTGCTACGGCGTTCTGACTTTTAAAAGATTCATTATGACCCAATAGTGAACATGATATTCGTAAACATGACACCTGATACATAGTTGAACATGAACATCATACCTGTAATTGAGCTTAAATAACTTTAATTACATTGTATTTGGAGGAAAAGGCTCTAAAAAATTTTTTTATTAAAAGAAAATCTAGTAACCTCAATTAAACTATGCATGATGGTTCGAAGCAGGCTTAATATCAATGGTTATAGATAATTGCGAATATATTAGATACAAATAGTTATATATAATTTATCAATATACATCGAAACTAAGACGAACGTCCTTCTGGTGAAGATTAAGACATGTGCGAGAATTTTAAGTAGAATCATTAAGCTCCTCAAAGTTGTAGTTAAGAGTAACCATAAATTAACAGATATTGAAGCTAAATTTATCAAAATAACGGTAAACAACTACCGACGAGGAAAAAATACCTTTTTTACGGTTGCAAACAAGTTAACATTGTATATGTATTCTAAAGGCATGACAAATGAGAAATACAACAGCTAAAAAAAAACAATTTTTCAAAAATAAAATAACATTAAAGTTATTCAAAATTTAAGAATTTTTGCTCATAATTCCAAATATGGTATAATGGAAAAGTTTATCGATACATGTATACTACAGTAATAAAATATAAAATTTGATGTTGCAGTTATGTAGGAGTTATATACAGTAGCGCTCAAAAGTATTTTGACAACCTTATATTCTCTCTTATTTTATTTAATATAAAAATGTAAAAGAAAATATATTCCCTATAATTGAGAACACTATGACTGCAGTTATTCAAATGCATCAAGTTTCAACTTGTTTGTTTACATTGGGCGCCACCGAAGAAATATGACTCCTCTTTAGCTCAAAAGTATTTTGACAATTAGTTTGCATTTAATTATTGAAGGTGTCAGTGGCGCTATAGCTTCGATTAGTGTTTATATCGACTTATTGTGATTATTTTTAAATGCCGAAATGTAAAAAATATTGAAGGGATTCTAGAAAAGCCGCTGTAAATGCACTTAAGAAAGGTAGACTGTAAGCAGAATTAGCTCGTTCTTTTAACGGGTCTCGGCAACTTGTTATTACATGGAATAAAGTTTAAAAAAAAACAGAAATACATCGAAAATAAGCCTCAAAGTGGCCATACGAAAAAAAACAACTTGCAATGTTGACTGTATTGTAAAAATGATATCTAAAAGTGATTGTCGTAAGTCCGCTGTAATGTATAAAAATTAATTGAAAGAAAATTACGGCATAGGCATACACGTTTCATCAGTCAAACGACTCTTAAACCTCTATGGTCTACATGGCAGAAGACCAGCAAAAACACGTTTGTTATCTACTAAGAATAGGAAAGCTAGAGTCGCATTTGTAAAACGGCATAACCAGTTCAGGGGCAATGCAATTCCATTGCTAAAGTATTGAATTTAATGACTGACACCGGAATTTGAAAACAAATTTATTTATAAAAACATGTATAATGATCACTTATAAACAGATTAAGTAAAAAAATGCTATAAAGTGATAAAATATCATTTACTAAGATTGACGATCGTTTCGTCGCACCAACGGCGACATTTTCAAAATCATACACGATAGAAAATATTTTCACATAATTTAAAAATAATAAACATAGTAAATAATGCCACGAGAAATGATGCATAATGAAATATTGCAAACATAAAATAAATTAAAATTAAATTAGTTATTTGTGAATGTGGATTAGTTTTCATATAATTTAACAAAACAATAACATGGTAAATAATGTCACGAGACAACATGCATAATGAAAAATATTGCAAAACATAAAACAAAATATAAAATTATCTTGGCTATTTGCGAGCGTGGATTAATTTTTACTATTGGTACTAAAATTATATAGCATCTCTTTCCAAATTTTAGGTAAATCTAGGGACACTGAATCATTGCAAATATTCTTGTTGTGTAAAAATATCTCTATGGATTCTCGGATTATGGATGGTAAATAAAATCTTGATGTGTAAATTAACTTGCTATTTTTAAAATCGATCCATAACGGTTCTTCGTTGCATAATCTGCAACGTTAATTATACAACGAAGAACCGTTAATCGATTTTAAAAATAGCAAGTTAATTTACACATCAAGATTTTATTTACCATCCATAATCCGAGAATCCATAGAGATATTTTTACGCAACAAGAATATTTACAATGATTCAGTGTCCCTAGATTTACCTAAAATTTGGAAAGAGATGCTATATAATTTTAGTACCAATAGTAAAAATTAATCCACGCTCGGAAATAGCCAAGATAATTTTATATTTTGTTTTATGTTTTGCAATATTTTTCATTATGCATGTTATCTCGTGACATTATTTACCATGTTATTGTTTTGTTAAATTATATGAAAACTAATCAACGTTCACAAATAACTAATTTAATTTAATTTTATTTTATGTTTGCAATATTTCATTATGCATCATGTCTCGTGACATTATGTTTATTATTTTTAAATTATTTGAAAATATTTTCTATCGTGTATGATTTTGAAAATGTCGCCGTTGGTGCGACGAAACAATCGTCAATCTTAGTAAATGATATTTTATCACTTTATAGCAAATTTATTTGTAAAAAAGGAAAAGCTATATTTCAAACACACAATAAACCGAATTTTTTTTTAACCAAAATTCCGGTGTCAATCATTAATCTCAACACTTTAGCAATGGAATTGCTTTGCCCCTGAAAGGGTTATGACGTTTTACAAATGCAACTCTTGCCTCCCTATTCTTAGTTAACAAACGTGTTTTTGCTGGTCTTCTGCCATGTAAACCATAGAGATTTACGCGTCGTTTGACTGATGAAACGCGTATTTCTATGCCGTAAATTTCTTTCAATTCATTTTTAGGTGCGTTCGTAGTTATATAAATACGTAGCACCTATAGTCGTCGTTCAGTCCGTCCGTCTGTCTGTCTGTCTGTCTGTCTGTCCGCATATAACAGAGCAAAAAACTACCCAACCGAATGGTCTGAAATTTTAAATATATGATTGTTGCAAAATTTTGTCGAGCCATTTCAAATTTTAGGAAAATCGGATGTATAGTTTAATTACAGGGACCGTCAAAAGTTTTTCTTTACATTACGGCCAATGGGAAAAATTTTTGCAAGTGCATTTTAATGATGTTATAGCCTTCCGAATGGTCTGAAATTTTACATATATATAAGTGTTGAAAAATTTTGTCGAGCCATTTCCAATTTTAGGAAAATCGGATGTATAGTTTAATTACAGGGACAGTCAAAAGTGTTCCGTTACATTACGGGGAATGGGAAAAAAGCTATTGCAAGTGAATTTTAATGATGCTACAGACTATGCACTTTATGAAGTGCAAAAAATTATACATTCAGTACAATATGGGGTGTAAAAAATAATTATAAAACTAGTTATAGTACGAACGCACCTCATTTGCCACGTTTGGCGAGCAATTTCCAACTTGTTTATTATTACAGCGGACTTACGGCAATCACTTGTAGATATCAGTTTTAGAATACAGTCAACAGTGGAAGTTGTTTCTTTTTCGGATGACCCCTTTGAGGCTTATTTTCGATGTATTTATGTTTATTAAAAACTTTATTCCATGTAATAACAAGTTGCCGAGATCCGCTAAAAGAACGAGCTAATTCTGCTTGCTGACTACCTTCTACTGCTGTCTAGTAATTATACTGCTTTCTGTTATGCAGAAGTGATATTTTAGCGGACGAAAATTACAACAAAGAAAAATCATATAACTAGCATAGAGTTGGAAACACTTTCCATCATTTCCAGAATACTGTAACGAAACTTCACTTTTTAAAAAGTAAAGAAATTATGATCGATAATTGGTAGAAGTATGTTTTTAGTTGTGGTATGCGTTTTAAGTTTAATATTTTATTCATACTAAATGTAAGCTTACAACTAAACAAGCTACAGCCCACATAGCAATTTTAGTTTGCAGAAAAATTGCAACAGTCTTGCTTTGCAAACCTACAAAGTTGCAGCAAGTTCAGCATGACAAGACTGAAAGTTTATAACAAGACTGCATGAAGATAACGCAAACGCCAAAGTCACCACGCTTTGAACTTGCAGCTAACTTGTTGTGCAAGTTAAGCTCATGCTGTATCATATTTATTGCAAATTAACGGCAAACAAGTAACATTTTGTTCTGTCATCACTAAAGTTGTGCAAATCCTTTGCAAGCTAGTAGAAAATTTGGCTTTGTCTTTTCAAAAATACTGCAAACTTATTGCAAAGTAGCAATCCTGTCATACTACAGTGTCTGTTTACAGCTGTCACACTATAAGTTTTACCCCTTCAGGTCTATTGATGCATACGTACTGATGTATACTCACCGTAAGAATGTGCGCGCATAGTTTTTATCAACAATAACAAAAATATGTAATATTTGTACTTTTAAATTAGGGTCTTTTTGGTATTTGATAAGTAAAACGTTTAAAAAAGCGTGCCAACCGAATAAAATTTGTGTAAGGGATGGAGTCCTGAAATAGTTAAGAGTACTAGAGTCGAACGGGGCTAAAGTAAAAAGTAAATAAATAAATAAATATTAATAAAAATGATATTTTAGAAAAATCCGATTATATTGTGAAAAATTATTATTAATTTTTCAATATTAAATATTAAATATTAAAATTTTCAATATAAACTTAAAATGGCCAAAGACGTAAACATAACTTTGTAAATTAACATAACTTTTTAATTGTAAGAATTTTTATAGGAAATAATTTGTAGATTAAAGATGAAATGTTACTTTACAAAAATTAATTGCAGTTGAACAGTTAAAATATTAAATACATTTTTCTGTGTTCCTTAACTTAACCAATCAATGTAAATGAGTTTCCATAACGGTAACAATGATGTGTGTGTCTTGCCTTTGCGTAGCATCGAATTTCTGCAATTTCTGCGTATATGCTGATACTCTATTCTCTCTACAGAGGGATTTTTTGCTTTCGTCACTTTCGTGAGTTAAAGACAGACTTGCATCAGTTTTACAACAAACTACTCATACAAGTGTGTGATGGTCTACCTTGCGGGAGATTCGCTGCGAATTTGTCCAGTCAAATTTGTCACGGCAAGCAAATATCAGAAAAAACCTCTCTGATAATGTAAGTAAGTTTAGAAAACACAAAACACATTTGAAAATAAAAACTCGATTATTATCCATAGCCGGAAATGTTCCTTTGAGCATTCCTGTACGTAATCTGTAAATACGTATATAAACTACATAGCAGTACTAAAATTTAACTGAATTACAAAGAGCAAAAGCAAAATAGAAAATTACATTCAATAATTAATTTGAAATTCAATAATAATTTAAAAAAGGAGAACACAAATGAAAACGTAATTTCGGAAATTGGTATCGATATTCGGAGACGTATCCAGTTCTTCGCGTAGCCCTGTGTATGAATATCTTTATATTATACACACATCTCTCAGTATACCAAATACACTGCTCAAAACAATTAAAGGATATTTGAAGTTTTATATAAAATAAAGATATAAACGAAATTTTTTTTGCCGAAAATAGAAGAAGAGAATCACAAATGCAAATTTTTCTGGTTTTCAAACTGTGGAGTATGCAAATTTTGAGTTCGACGTCAAAAACGTCGCTTCAGCGGCAGCGAATGAAATTTGACTTTCAACTGGATAAAAGAGAATGAAGACAAGGATGATCGGCATTCAGTGATTGCTTTGTTTCGATGAGTACGATGTCTCAGCGAAGTCATTTGACAGATTCAGAAGCTTTGAGAATTGTTGGTAGGTTAGAAGGGGGCCAAAGCTCAAGCCGAAGTAGCGCAAGCCATTGGAGTGTCACAAAGTGTCATTTCCAGGATCTGGAACCGTTTTTTGGAGAGTGGATGTGCAGGCCGAAGACCAGGGCAAGGTCGTAGACGGGCAACAACGCCCAATGAAGATCGGTATTTAGCGTTAACAGCTCGGAGACACCGAACCATGAACGCTACTCTTCTCCAACAACACCTTCGCTCGGCTACAGGCACCACGATTTCAACTCAGACTGTCAGAAACCGACTCCATGCTGTAGGTCTGTATGCTTGCCGACCGATGGTATGTGTTAGATTAACATCAAGGCATCGTCGCGACCGCAGGGAGGGGGCAACCGAGCATGTCAACTGGAGGAGAAATGAATGGAGCAATATTCTGTTTTCTGACGAGTCCAGTTTTTCTGTGCATCCGGATAATAGGCATATTTTCATCTGGAGGGACCGTGGCAGTAGGAATAATCCTGCGTTCGTGCACGAAAGTGCCAGATTTGGCGGTGGAGGAGTGTTGGTGTATGGTGGCATCTCCATTGACGGGCGCACTGACCTCTACATCATTCGAGATGGAGCTCTGACTGGTCGCCGATATAGGGATGAGATCTTCAGACCTATTGTAGTCCCTTACGCTGCAGCAATCGGAACTAACTACATTTTAATGGACGATAACTGCAGACCACATCGTGCAAACCTGGTGGAGGATTTCCTTTTCGAGGAAGGAATCGTTCGAATGGAATGGCCAGCGTGTTCTCCAGACATGAATCCAATCGAGCACGTTTGGGACGCTCTAGGAAGACGAGTTTCTGGCCGCCAACAACCCCCACAAACTCTCCAAGAACTGGAAAGAGCTCTTCTGGAAGAGTGGGGACAAATTACAACGACCATTTGGAAAATGATTTTTTCAAAAAATAACATTTAAGACATAAAAAATCGCACGGAGTTGATCATATATTACGTACGCTATGGATTAAACATTAACATTCCCGACCCATCATGAACAAATTTTAAAGGCAATTTCAGTTTTACAATTTTCGGTACTGTAAATTTTTAAACTTTTACGGAGCTGGTCATACATTACGTACGCCATGGATTAAACATTAATATTCCTGGACCAATTTTAAATGAAATTTCATTCTTAAACTTCTAAACATCTCACAATATCACATTTTACACCGTCGTATAGAGAAATAAATGTACTTTTAAATGCAATTTGTTTGAAAGCTGTATCTTAATTTGTTTCTGAGTTATTGATTTTTTTTTGGTATTATTATTACTTGGGTATTATTTATTGTATACTTGGGTATTATTATTTGGTATTATTTATTACTTTTTTGTCATAGTGGCAACAGAAGTATCCATCTCTGTTGAAAGTAAAGGGAAATACTGTATAGACCAATCATAAAACGAATAAAATGCGGGATTCAACTAATAAAACGCTTCAGATATGTTTTTGATTTCCTACCCTGACCGAGGACAATAACCATTTTCCCAAATGGTTAAAAAACACAATTAAGCATTTCAGGCTTTATTGTGTAGCATTAATGCAAGCACAGTAATGTATTTGTATAGACCTGTATATGATATATAGGTTTTATATGTACCTTTATATGCGTGCAAGGATTTAGATAAACCTAGAAACACATACCACAACTAAAAAGGCACTTCCCGCAATTGTCAATTACAGATAATACTAACTGATATCTCTATTGCGTCCCTGAATAAAAAGAAAGTTATGAACGTAATCTTCTACAGTAAGCATCTTATAGTGTATCTCAAAAATTTGTAAAAATTTCATTATGTTTGAAAAAGTGTAACATCGTTAAAATACTCTACAAACCATTTCCCTCCGTATATTATTATATAACCGAATTTGGGTGACCCTTTAAATGAATGATAAATGCTTTACATTCCACTTTCTAAAGAAAATTTACCTTAAAATAAATACTAAACAAATAAAAATGTCATTATGTTTAAAGCAGTGGTTCATCATTAATATATATAGAAAACAATTTTTTTTCCAATATATCATAAAGTTAACGAACTATAAATGTAAAACAGTACATTTTCAATACCAAACATGCCAGATTGAACCTCGATTATATGACAATCCGAGTATATTTACGTATATAGAACACTGACATAGAGGTAGACGGCAGACAGACAAACCGAAGTCATATAGTACACTTTCCAACTATGTCGGAATGAGTATCTATTAAAAGGAATCACTAAAATCGCGTATTTTGTGCCATATTTTATGATGATCTTTGGGGTGTTAGGTTTGTTATATATTTACATACATACGTGGAACATTCGATATCGTTCTGTTTTTTTAAGAACAGATAACATTAAACCACTTCTTTTCTTTGAAAAATGTATGAGAAGAATTTTAAAATCGTTTAAATAAATAATTATAAAAGAAATTTCAATTAGCAGGATAAAAATGTAAATTGCATCTAATAGATATTTTTCGAAATCTTATTAATCAATATTATTGACATTTTAGATGTTTAATAGTTCATTGGTGTTATTTTGTTCAATTAAAAAAATAATTTCCTTAATTTAAATGATTTAAATGATTTAGTTGGTGTCATTCTTATGCTTTTTATATGATACGGAAGGGTATAAGAGCTGTTTTTTTGTGTGTGTGAATAGTGCAGATCAAGTCATTTTTCTTTTAGTGACAAAAAGTTATACTTAAGAAACGCAAAGATAAGATCTATTAATCTTGAAAATGTTGAAAGCAATCCATTCATATTCACTGCTAAGGAAATATATTTGAAGAGAATAAACGTTTGAAATAGTCGATCAAAGGAAAAGCCTATTTCAAAAATCTTTTTGTGTACATTGAATTTTTTTCCCTATACCTATCCAAACATCATTTGTATAAAGCGTAAAGACATTTATAAAAGAGAAACATATAAAATATTTTGCTACATTTTAGGTAATACTAGGGGGCTCGGCCCCCTACGAGCTACGCTCGCCAACCCCCGTCCAGACACCGCAGACTCTAAATGCACGCTAATTTGATCGGCTTTAATAAGATTTCGAAAGATTGAATTATAATTTAAAAAACAGTGGCGATCTCCCTATAAACGAATTTCTATTCATTTCTCATTGATTGGGGAATTTTAACGCCAAATCCGCTGCGGTACTACTTGATTATCCTGTCGACCAATTTCGCCAAATTATATAAATCGCCAAACCACTCGCCAAATTATACAAATTGATATACTAATTTTTATTTTAAATAACGAAAGAACAAATAAATTCGTATAACATTAATAAAAACACAAATAAAACGTTGAAATAAAAATAACTTGATGACGTATACACGTGTAACAACATTTCAAAATAAGCTAATATAAAAGGAATTAAGTAAAGAGAGTCTTTGTCTCCTGGTATTTTTTATCAAAACGAAAAGAAATTTCTTTTAAATGAGACATTTTAAATTAATTCTCAAAATATCAAATAAATGTCTAGCGCAATTTCTAAATTTAAACTTTTTTGCAATATTATTTTGTGTTCATTTTATGTAATAACTATAATGTGACGTAAATATGACGTAATTTTTCCTAAGACTTCTAACGCATGTTAATGAATTTATTATTTTACAATGTCCTTTCTCTTTTAAAATTCACGTGTATACTTTTTATGACGTAATTTTTAATAAGTCCCTGCTTTTTATACGTAATTATTTAATTCTAATTTGAAAGTTTTTTTCCTGTTTATAATAGTCACGTGTAAATAAATTTTTAATTTCAAGCAAACATTATTGCTTGCGCTTTTTATACAGTTGGCAACAGTTTAAATTAGTACAATTTTCTGAAATCTGTAAAAAATATCTCTAGAAATGCTGAAAATTTGAATTTAAAATAGAAATAAAACCTGAAAAAATGAGTCAAAATAAAAAAATTAATGCAATCTGCACTCCGGCAAATTCTAACGCATAAAATGATCTAAAAATGATTACACTGCAATGCATAGTTTTTGCTGCTATAAAACTTTTTTAGTGGAACTATTTTGTCCAACTTTAGCATTAAATAACTCTTAAAATAATTCTTTGATTTGAAAACTGTCTGCATCAGCGTGTTTATCAAACATTTCTGTATAAAACCACCGATTTTCATATTTTTGTATGCATTATTTTTGTTAATATTAACGAAGAAAGGCCTCCGGTCACAAAAAAATCAAAACCGGCGGCGGCGGCGGCGGTGACAGCGGTAGTTACTTTTTTTTAGAATAGAGAGATTTTTAAATTAAGAAAACTGCATTTTCGAAGCTCTATTTTTTAATTCAATATTCACAGCATTTGCATTTTACCGCAATAGACGAAAAAAAAAATTGTTAACATAAAGTACATATACATGGATTAAAATTTATAAACTACTTATATACGAAGATCCCCGAAGAGGCAATAATTTTGATAGTATAAAACATTAGTGCGATGCGGTTTTTAATACTTACTAACACACTTACTAAAGGTATTTTTCAATTAGGTTTTTTGGCACCTGTCCGTATATCTCTTCGGGCTCTAACTCGCCTGAAAATAATCTGAAACGCCAAGGATTTGGTATATGATTATTTAGACTTAGTATGATATGTTAGGTATTGAAAATGAAGTGTCTAGCATTCGTCGTTCATTTATAGTGACACTAAACAAATTTCAGTTTCACTATGGTTTATGTCTTATTCATGCCAATGTATTTAATGATGTTTATTATTCCAAACATATTGAAATTGATATATGAGGCATTCTCACATAATTTTGATCTTTAAATTCCTGAATAATAAATTTTATTTTAGTACACTAGGGGGCTCTGCCCCCTACGAGCTACGCTCGTCAACCTCCTTTCAGACACCGCAGACTCTAAAAGTACGCTAATTTGATCGGCTTTAAAAGGATTTCGGAAGATTGAATTATAATTCAAAAAACAGTGGCGATCTCCCTATAAACGGATTTCTATGCATTCCTCTTTGAATGGGGAATTTTAAGGCCAAATCCGCTGCGGTACTACTTGATGAAGCCGTCGGCCAATTTCGCCAAATTATATAAATCGCCAAAGCATTCGCCAATTATACAAAGTGACATAATTTTTATTTTAAATAACGAAAGAACAAATAAATTAGTGCAACATTAATAAAAATACAAATAAAACGTCGAAATAAAAATAACTTGATGACGTAGACACGTGTAACTTGCTTAAAGTCAAGTTAATGTGACATTTACGTTCAACCATTATTCGCATTTAATCTTATAGTTTGGCGAATGATAGATTTTTGGTCGACGGGATAACTAAGTAGTATCAAAAATACATATGTCAATCGCTGTTTTCGTCTTTGACGTAGACACGTGTAACAACATTTCAAAATAAGCTAATGTAAAAGGAATTAAGTAAACAGAGTCTTTGTCTCCCGGTATTTTTTAACAAAGCGAAAAGAAAGTTCTTTTAAATAAGACTTTTTAAATTAATCGTTTTTAATCTGACGTAATTTTGACCAAACTATTCTTTCTCTTTTTAATATTCACATGAAAATACTTGTGTTAGAAATGAAATATTATTTGCGCTTTCCTAACAAAAATATTTGAAAAGTATCCGCTGAAAATATCAAATAAATGTCTAGCGCAGTTTCTGAATTTAAACCTTTTTGCAATATTATTTTGTATTCATTTTATGTAATAACTGTAATGTGACGTAAATATGACGTAATTTCTCCTATTTAAGACTTCTAACGCATGTTAATAAATTTATTATTTTACAAATTCCTTTCTCTCTTAAAATTCACGTGTAATTATAGTTTTTATGACGTAATTTTTAATAAGTTCCTGCTTTTTGTACATAATTATTTAATTCTAATTCCAAATGTTTTTTCTGTTTATAATAGTCACGTGTAAATAATTTTTTTATTTATTTACAAGTATAAATATTTTTTTTTGAAGCAAACATTATTGTTTCCACTGTTTATACAGTTGGCAACAGTTTAAATTAATATCACTTTCTAAAATCTGTAAAAAATATCTCTAGAAATGCTGAAAATTTGAATTTAAAATAGAAATAAAACCTCAAAAAATTAGTCAAATTAAAAAAAGAAAAACAGTCTGCACACCGGGAACTTCAAACGTATGAAATGATCTAAAAATGATTAAATTCCTATGAATAGTTTTTGCTCCTATAAAACTTCTTTAGTGGAACGATTTTGTCCAACTTTAGCATTAAATATCTCTTAAAATAATTCTTCGATTTGAAAACTGTCTGCATCAGCGTGTTTATCAAACATTTTTGTATCATACTACCGATTTTCATATTTTTGTATGCATTATTTTTCTTAATATTAACGAAGAAAGACCTCCTGTCACAAAAAATTCAAAACCGGCGGCGGCGGCGGCGGTGACAGCGGTAGTTACTTTTTTTTAGAATAGAGAGATTTATTTCTTAAACTGGAAAAAAATTCATTGCATGATTGATAACAGTATTATCGAGATAAATGAGTTTTGGACGATGTTAGGGGTCCAAATATACCACGAAATTCCTTACCGTCCCGTGTCTCTGATGCTGATTTTTTAGTTTGGAGCGGCCTGTATAAAATTGTTTCAATAAAAGTATTTCGATGTAATTTTTTTCCGAAACTGGGATTATTGTTTTATATAAATAAGGTGTGTCCCAACGGAATAAAGCCACCGTAATTCTGTGCCGTAACTGGACACGAAACAAACGGATAAGGACGAAACAAATATATTAAGAAAGTCTATATACAAATACATATTTAACAGGAGTAACTCACTCCCTGCCCGACTAGGGCAGGAGAAAACGACGAATGTGTAAAAAAAGAGAGGAAAAGGTGTCCCGCCGAAATAAAGCCACTGAAAATATTAGTATTTATTGGTAACTACAGACATTCGAGCTGCTGCAGTTCAATATGTTTATGACGTCAGGACGTTGTCAAATACTTGTTCTGTGCCAGTCGAACTTTGCGCAGACTTTTAAAGGTTGTATTTTCTATTTCTCTAGCAGTATTGCAACGGGAAAGAAAACCCAGCAATGAAAGTTCGAGAAAGGACAAAAAACAGATTTTAAGGAACAAGGTCTTTCACATAGACCAATATCTAAGTAAATCAAACGATCTAAAACCGTAATAGACAATTTTTTTAACTTGGGCAATGCGTATGGGTATAAAAAATCCCTGCCGGCCCGGCCTACAGGCGGAGGTAGATTTCGAAGTTAAGTATACTAATTTCACAAACAAAAACCAAATCATGATTAGAGATAAACCCACATTAACAATTTTATCTGTCCGCTTTTGACGAGTTTTTATTTCATTTTTATATAATAACTGGTTTTATCAGAATCATGTTAGGGCGGTATTCAAAAAAATACTTTTCCATGCTCAACAACTAGAAATTTTCTGGCATAACTCCAGATTCATTTTTAATAGGAAAAACATGAAACTTGTTGACGTGATTTTTGAAGAGATTTATAAGCGTCCTGTGTTTTTTAATTTCCGTTTAATTAATTAAAACTTCATACATAAACAATTGTTTTCTCAGTAAGACAATATTTTTCGTTTCTAACACAATCGCTTCGGGAAATTCCGTTCAAAATGTCCACTTTGACATAATTTTTTGAAATATATTCTGCCTCTGTCAAAAAATCGATAATTACGGTACATTATATAGTTTCTGAATAAGCGAATCTACCAATTGGATGCGTTTGAGAGCAAAAATGAATTTAAAAGTGAGTCAGAAAATAAGCAGTTTGGATTTGAATACTTCCTATTCCAACACAATCCGCTTCGGGAAATTCGGTTCAAAAGGCCCACTTTGACAGCATGTTTTAAAATATATTCTGCCTCTATCAAAACATTTACCATTACGGTACATAATATAGTTTCTGAGTAAGAAAAGGTACCAATTGGAAGCATTTGAGAGTAAAAATGAATTGTAAAATGAGTCAGAAAATAAGCAGTTTGGATTTGAATACACCCTTACTAAGATGATTTTTTTCTTCAACCGCTATGTATTTTTAATTTGTTTTTGTTGTAAGAATTGGTCCTATCCAAAACTTGTCTATATAAATGTTTTAGACAATATTAAGACGATATATGATAAATTCATGGGGATTTTATATCTTTTGAATTTGCGGAGTTATGGATTTTTTTCTTCTTCAAACGTCCTTTTTGTTTTCGTTTTTAATTTTTTTTGCGGTACGAATTTATCCTATCAAAAACTTGTGAATATAAAAGTTGTAGATAATGTTAAGGAGATTCATGATAAAATTAATTGGATTTGACATCTTGAGAATTGACGAAGTTATGAATTTTTTTCTCCCAAAAACCCTATTTTTGTGCTCCTTGAGCCCATTTTTAACTTTATCAAAAATCTGTGATACATAAATTTTTGGCCTTATTTTTAGAAGTAATAAAAACTTTAAACTGATTCGATATGTACAAAATTTAAGAAGTTATAGGGGTTTTTCTGTTTTCACAAAACCCCTCCCTATTTCCATCTCCTTGGTTCGATTTTGCCCATTAACAAACTCGACCGAGATTTTATGTCCCTTGATTTTATGTAACAGTTTGGAAGAGATTGGTGCAGAATTGTGGAAGTTATCGTGTCCAGAAGAAAGTGATATATATAGATAGATACATACATATATATATATATATATATATATATATAAAGTTTTTTACTGAGGGTGGTTTTGGGCTCTAGGGGTCATGATCGGTGTAGATCTGCAAAATTTTTTCAGAAATTCCAACATAGGAACGACGCCAATAGGTAGTATTTCATACGAAATCAACCTAAAAAAGAGGTGTACATGTAGAAAAATGACTTCCAGGCAGAAAATAGAATTTTGCGTCGTCTTTCACGAAGTGGTATTTCCCTAAAACAGTTGACCAAAGAGGATAACATCCATGTGACGAAATAAACCCTGTCACGAATTGAAAAACGCACAAGGATCTTGTGATATCAGAAAAGGAAACAGCCGCCAATGCTGAAAGCTATCCACTTATAAAGGAGAATCGATTAGGCCAAATATCACCAAACCTGGAAATCCTCGTGGCGTCGTGTTATAGTCTCAGGTGAGAAAAAAATAATTTGGATGGACCAGACGGCCTATAATTTCTATTTGTATGACATGAGGAAAGAAGAGAAAATTTTCTCTAAAAGACAACAAGATGGAGACTCATTAATTGTCTGTGGAGGCTTCGGCTATTGAGGTAAACATGACTTGGCTTTTGTCTCAGGCCGCATGAAGACTACCGATTACCAAGAAATGCTAGAAAACCATTTACTGCCATTTGCAAAGAGGACTGGTGGACTAAGTTGGATTTTCCAGCAGGACAAAACCTCCATTCATGTTGCAAAATCCTATTGGAAATGTTTTTTGGATAATCGTGTGCATATCCGGGAATAGCCTGACCTTTTTCCTGATCTTATTCCACAAGAAAATGTGTGGGGGTATCCTCAGTAGTGCTGCATATGCCAATGGCAGACAGTTTCAGTCTGTGGCAAAGTTGAAGGTCGTCATCATTGAAGAGAGGGAGAATATTGATGCTACTGTATTCCAAGGGTTGGTAAATGTATACCACATCGTATATTCCAAGTCATATATAACTATGGCTGATATATTGCCTTTTAACTGTAGTGGCTTTATTTCGGCGGGACACTTCCCCCCCCTCTTTTTTTACGAATTCATTTCTTTTTCCTGCCCAGGTAAGGCAGGGAGTGAGTTAGTCCTTGTAAATATGTATTTTTAATAGACTATCTTAATATATTTGTTTCGTTCTTAATGGTTTGTTTCGTGTCCACTTACAGCACACAATCACGGTGGCTTTATTTCGGTGGGGCACACCTTATGTAGCAAAAAATAAAAACCTGCACACATTTTTAAGGTTGTTATTATTTTTTTAGCTCTGTCCCGGGATTTTAGTTTTCTTACAGTCCCTCTTGCTAAAATTATACAGAAAATCTCTTTAGATGCAGCCAAAGAATTTTTTTCGACTTTTTTCTAATGCAGAAGTATGTTTGAGAAAGTATAGCTAAATTCTTTGACAAGAAATTTACTGCAGAATTTAAATCAATTTAAATATCAATTTCAAGCATTGTGGCTTTATTGTTAGTCATACCGTCCCCAAGGTTTATTCCTGCAGTTTTTGAGGTAAATTATTTTTTTACATTAATTCAATGTAAATAACTGTTGCTAAAAATCAATGAACATTGTGGCTATCACTTAGTCTTAACATGATTTGCCTAAAAGTATGTGGTAATTTTCCTTACCGTCCCTTTTTTTTTTTTGCCTTTACCGTCCCTTCCTTAACATCCCTTTTAGAAAATATTATACCAAAAGTTTGTACTAAAAATAATACATTGTTATTATTTCTTATTTATATGTTCTATGGGTACTAAGCAACATTATAAGTAAAAATTTAGAAGAAAAATAAAGCTGAGAGGTAAAAGTCTTAGGGGACGGTAAGGAAAATTAAACACGCAAGTTTAGCTTAAACTTAAATTAATTTAAAAAAAATCTTTTCTGCTGACCATTATTTCTTTTTATTGAATCCATAAGGCATTCGTCTATAAGTTTAAAATGTTATCTTACTAAGTTTAATTTCACCAGATTTTTATTCCTGAAAGTTAAATTTTCGTGAGAATGCCTCATATATCACCGACTAGCACATCAGGATTCTGGCGCTTAATTATGGTGTGCATAACATTTGTCATTTATATGCAGGAACACATAAAATTATTCGGAACTGCCTATGATGGAAAATTGCTGGACGTGCGTTTACAGTTGCGGTAAGTGTTTTTAAATGTAACTAACTTTTTGCATATTACTTGGTATGTGTAAATTATGTAGGTCATATACAGCTCTGTACAACATAATTCAAGGTCATTTCGGTTTATTGATGTTAATTGGTGAATGAAAAAATTCAGCTCTATTAACAGTTTCCTAACTGAAATAAATGTTAGCATAATATGTAGTACACAATTTTACACATTTTTAGAACAAGTACTAATTTATAAGTATTATATATTTTTTGCATGACCGAACAAAGATATAAATGACTATTTAAAAAGTAATTTAAATAAATCAGCAATTCACACGTGTTTACTTTATTTCTAATGCCAACAAAACCATATTTTTTTTTCTTTTTCCAAGTATTCAGGTTTGAATCGCTGTTTAACACGTTAAGCGCCACGTCAGTCGCCGGTAACTGACACTGAACTTTCCGTTTAGAACGCCTCCTTCACCGATGAATGACGGTCTAAAATATGATATAAAACTAAAAATATATATATTGTTTTAAATAATTACTAAAAATTTATTTAAAAATTACTAACCTTTCATTTATTACAGGATTATACTTTCTTTAAAATATCTTAAAACATTGTAAATTTTTCAGTTTCAGTGTCAGTCATCGTGGCACTCACCTTGTTAAAAAAAGTTCTCATAATATGGATAAATGCCAAATTTCCTTAAAAGAAATTGATTAAATATCTTTAAAACTAAATAGTCATATATGTAAGTATCTGAGAGAAAATTTACAGAATAAAATAATATTTTATAATAGTGAGTGCAAGTGCAATATTAGGAATATTCAATTTCATAGCAGAAAACGTGATGCAATTTTACGGAACATTTAAAAATTGGTATAGCTAATCAGAAATAATTATAAAACGAATTTTTAAAAAATGAGATTAGTCAATGTGTTTTAACTCAAATCTTTAGCATTTTACATTTAAGAAAAGACAAAAATTACAAATTTATGTATTTTTTAAGTGCGTTGGAAAGAACATATTATTGAAAGGATAAACTCATCACAACACTTATTCCGAAATTAAAAAATAGTAAAATTTTAAAACCAAAATAATTGTATTTTATATTAATATATTATTTTTAAATATTTTTCAGTACATATAGTAATATTCTGCGAATATGTACATCGTGGGAAAAAAAAGTAAACATCCACAGATTGAATATATTATTTTAATGTACTGTCTTGAAAAAAAAGAAAAAAGTAAACACTCGCTACTAACTCCTCAACAAATTATCGTAGAAGAAAGTGACTGCTACCGATCGATTGAAAATAAAGTCTACTTTTAAATGATGTATATAAAATTGGCTTAGGGGGCCCTCCACATACTAAAACGAACCATTACTTTGTTTTTTTCAATAGCAGTACGCAATTCTGACAGCATAAATGTACTCTACACCCTTCAATTAGCTTAACAACAAATTGTTATGCAATCCGTACGATAAGTTTCCGAGAAATTAATTATTTTAAAACCAACCAGCGTATTTTAAGGGCTGTATCCAAATTGAAGTTCTGTACTCGATTGTTGACCGAGAGATCTCCCTTCTTGATCAAGGCACCTTAAGCCGTCAATGAAGCCTCCTAGATTACAGAACAGCAGAAGAAATTTCTAAATATTTAGTCACTTGTATCATAGACGACCCCTTAAACCACCTTTTTGCCGTGTTTTAAGCATAATTTGAAAACTACTTGGAAGAAAAATATGAAATTTTGGCTTTCCATATAGCAGGACTTAATAAATCAAAATCCACCAAAAAAAAAAAAAAAAAACTGTAGGTTGCAAGTCATAATTTTTTCGAATATTAATTTCATTAATTCATAATTCATATCATAAAATTATAAAAATTGCAAATTCAGCGTATTTATGTTTGGGTATATTAGTATTATTGCTACACAAAAAAATTAGCACATTAGGAGCATAATTTCAGGAGATATAAATAAAAACCTGAAAATGTAATTTAACATTAAAAGCGCTAAATTTTGAATGCTTATAATTCAAAAACATATCGTTCAAATGACTTGAAATTTGGTGTCTAAGCATAGTTTGAACCGAAGATTTGAAATATCTAAAATTGGGTATTGCCATTGAAAAAAAATGGATTTGTTTTAATATGTAGATGGCTCCCTAAGTAAATTTTACATACATCATTTAAAAGTAGACTTTATTTCCAATCGTTCGGTACCAGTAATTTTCGTCAACGATAATTTGTTGAGGAGTTAGTAGGGGGGTTTTACTTTTTTTTCACGACAGTACGTAATATCTTGTATCGCATACAGCTAATTAAAATAATAAATATACTTTCTCTTTTATGTTAGAACATTGCATTTAACATATTTATATTGATTGCATATCTCATGACATTTCTATGTTAAATTGTAATATACGTATTTAGTATTTTTTAACAAAACTAGGGGGCTCGGCCCCCTACGAGCTACGCTCGCCAACCCCCGTCCAGACACCGCAGACTCTAAATGCACGCTAATTTGATCGGCCTTAAAAAGATTTCGAAAGATTGAATTATAATTTAAAAAACAGTGGCGATCTCCCTATAAACGAATTTCTATTCATTTCTCTTTGATTGGGGAATTTTAACGCCAAATCCGCTGCGGTACTACTTGATTATCCTGTCGACCAATTTCGCCAAATTATATAAATCGCCATACCACTCGCCAAATTATACGAATTGATATAATTTTTATTTTAAATAACGAAAGAACAAATAAATTCGTACAACATTAATAAAAACACAAATAAAACGTCGAAATAAAAATAACTTGATGACGTATACACGTGTAACTACATTTCAAAATAAGTTAATATAAAAGGAATTAAGTAAAGAGAGTCTTTGTCTCCTGGTATTTTTTAACAAAGCGAAAAGAAAGTTCTTTTAAATGAGACATTTTAAATTAATTCTCAAAATATCAAATAAATGTCTAGCGCAATTTCTAAATTTAAACTTTTTTGCAATATTATTTTGTGTTCATTTTATGTAATAACTATAATGTGACGTAAATATGACGTAATTTTTCCTAAGACTTCTCATGCATGTTAATTAATTTATTATTTTACAATATCCTTTCTCTTTTAAAATTCGCGTGTATACTTTTTATGACGTAATTTTTAATAAGTTCCTGCTTTTATACGTAATTATTTAATTCTAATTTGAAAGTTTTTTTTCCTGTTTATAATAGTCACGTGTAAATAAATTTTTAATTTGAAGCAAACATTATTGCTTGCGCTTTTTATACAGTTGGCAACAGTTTAAATTAGTACAATTTTCTGAAATCTGTAAAAAATATCTCTAGAAATGCTGAAAATTTCAATTTAAAATAGAAATAAAACCTGAAAAAATGAGTCAAAATAAAAAAATTAATGCAATCTGCACTCCGGCAAATTCTAACGCATAAAATGATCTAAAAATGATTACACTGCGATGTATAGTTTTTGCTGCTATAAAACTTTTTTAGTGGAACGATTTTGTCCAACTTTAGCATTAAATAACTCTTAAAATAATTCTTCGATTTGAAAACTGTCTGCATCAGCGTATTTATCAAACATTTCTGTATTATACTACCGATTTTCATATTTTTGTATGCATTATATTTCTTAATATTAACGAAGAAAGACCTCTGGTCGCAAAAAATTCAAAACCGGCGGCGGCGGCGGCGGCGGCGGCGGCGGCGGTGACAGCGGTAGTTACTTTTTTTTAGAATAGAGAGATTTTTTAAATGAAAAAGCCATTATAAATGAGAACATTTTGGAATTTACATTATTTCTATTAGCTAGATTGAAAAAAATTTCTTGTATGTTAAATATTTGGAGCTGCCGTTAATTAGTTATTTTTTTATAACTAGGGGGCTCTGCCCCCTACGAGCTATGCTCGTCAACCCCCTTTCAGACACCGCAGACTCTAACGCTAATTTGATCGGCTTTAAAAAGATTTCGGAAGATTGAATTATAATTTAAAAACAGTGGCAATCTCCCTATAAACGGATTTCTATTCATTTCTCTTTGAATAAGGAATTTTAAGGCCAAATCCGCTGCGGTACTACTTGATGAACCCGCCGACCAATTTCGCCAAATTATATAAATCGCCAAAGCACTCGCCAATTATATAAATTGAAATAATTTTTATTTTAAATAACGAAAGAACAAATAAATTAGTGCAACATTAATAAAAATACAAATAAAACGTCGAAATAAAAATAACTTGATGACGTAGACACGTGTAACTTGCTCAAAGTCAAGTTAATGTGACATTTACGATCAACCATTATTGGCATTTAATCTTACAGTTTGGCGAATGATAGATTTTTGGTCGACGGGATAACTAAGTAGTACCAAAATTACATATGTCAATCGTTGTTTTCGTCTTTGACGTAGACACGTGTAACAACATTTCAAAATAAGCTAATATAAAAGGAATTAAGTAAACAGAGTCTTTGTCTCCCGGTATTTTTTAACAAATCGAAAAGAAAGCTCTTTTAAATAAGACTTTTTAAATTAATCGTTTTTAATCTGACGTAATTTTGACCAAACTATTCTTTCTCTTTTTAATATTCACGTGAAAATGCTTGTGTTAGAAATGAAATATTATTTGCGCTTTCCTAACAAAAATAGTTGAAAAGTATCCGCTCAGAATATCAAATAAATGTCTAGCGCAATTTCTGAATTTAAACCTTTTTGCAATATTATTTTGTATTCATTTTATGTAATAACTGTAATGTGACGTAAATATGACGCAATTTCTCATATTTAAGACTTCTAACGCATGTTAATAAATTTCTCTCTTAAAATTCACGTGTAATTATAGTTTTTATGACGTAATTTTTAATAAGTTCCTGCTTTTTGTACATAATTATTTCATTCTAATTCCAAATAATTTTTTTTTCTGTTTATAATAGTCACGTGTAAATAAATTTTTAATTTATTTACAAGTATAATTTTTTATTTTTTTTTGAAGCAAACATTATTGTTTCCACTGTTTATACAGTTGGCAACAGTTTAAATTAATATCACTTTCTAAAATCTGTAAAAAATATCTCTGGAAATGCTGAAAATTTGAATTTAAAATAGAAATAAAACCTGAAAAAATTAGTCAAATTAAAAAAAGAAAAACAGTCTGCACACCGGGAACTTCAAACGTATAAAATGATCTAAAAATGATTAAATTCCTATGAATAGTTTTTGCTCCTATAAAACTTTTTTAATGGAACGATTTTATCCAACTTTAGCATTAAATATCTCTTAAAATAATTCTTCGATTTGAAAACTGTCTGCCTCAGCGTGTTTATCAAACATTTCTGTATCATACTACCGATTTTCATATTTTTGTATGCATTATTTTTCTTAATATTAACGAAGAAAGACCTCCTGTCACAAAAAAATCAAAACCGGCGGCGGCGGCGGCGGCGGTGACAGCGGGAGTTACTTTTTTTTAGAATAGAGAGATTCAAAATAAGGTTACTCCTTAGTTTTATAGTATGCTAAGATTATTTATTAATATGTTAATTATTACTGCTGTATAAAAATATTAAATTCTTTGATACAGTTTCAAAAGTGTGCAAATATATATGATTATGGGAAAAAGGAAAACATAATGTATTATTATAACATTAAATAAAATAAATAAATTAATTATGTAATTTGTTTTAGAGTGCCAAAACGCCACACAGTGAGAAACTTTTGAAAGTTTCTCATTTAATACAATTAAATGCCAATTTATTTCTATAGACATAAAATAAAAAAAAAAAAAAAAAAAAATTTTCTTCACGCGACTCAATAAATACTTTTTTCCTATCCGGATTTTTGAGTTTAATATTAATTTTTTGTGTGAGATAATTCGCTCTATCTCAGTTTATGAAAGTGTCAATATACATCCATATTATACGACTTTCTATGTGGAAATTAACCAATGAGAATTCTTCGTTTACCTCCTTCATGATCATTAAAAAATTGCATAAATTCATCTTTAACTAAATTATAATAAAGTATAAAAATTGTCTTATACCACCACTGAAATTTTTAAATTCCCCATATTTTTATAGTAAAGAAAAGAAAATTGAAATATTGACGGTGGCATACATTTAATAAATACTATCTCAACAAGTGTGATAAAATTCGTTCTAAAATAACATTGTCAAAAGAGTAAAAAGTATTAACAGCAGTTTGCCGGAACTTCCTTGTGATTGAAAAGCAATAGTTCGTTTATTTTTCCAATTTTCGTCTTATTACCAGAGATTTTCAGTAACTTTCATCTTAGTTTCGCCATGTTTCTGTGCTATGAGAAGAAGAGGACATACTTAAATGTTCTGTTTTCTGTCACAAAATCTTGATAATAGCATATTTGAATGAGCATTTCTGCAAGTTAACAAAAATAGAGCTTAAATTGGAAGCTTTTATGTAATATTTGAATTGCACATAAAAAAAGAGAGATATCTCAGAGTTACCCAACTCGGAGTTGCCCACTATCATCAAAAGTTTTCATTTATCCTTAGAAACTTCAGAAACTAATAGATTTTCGTGTTTTAACTAAACATTTACAAAAAGAAAGTTCCTTTACCTGCTGTAGAATTTCTGGGTTGTGTTGTTGTTATGATGGCCGATTATCTACACAAGCGATATAGGCCCAAGGGGGAATGCCCCCTCTCTTTCTCAGGAACCTAAACCGTGATTAAGCAAGGATATCCAAAGTTCGAAGAAAACCACGGATAACTCCGAACGATTAGGCCGACCGGTGCGATTGGGTTCGGACCCAGCACCTCCCGTCTACCAACTTTGAGAGCAGAACTTCTCAGCCACTGGTGGGGCAGAAATTAATGAATAGAAATTCTGAAACGTTTATGAGTAGTTTTTATAGCATATTAATCTGCTTTTTCAACTTGGAATATAGGTTTTTCCTATCGTACGGATTCTCGAGTAAACATTTTTATATTCGACAAACATATTTTACACTGTTGAAAATATGCAGCAAACTGTCTAGTAATTTCATCGTTTTTAATGATAATGGTTACATAATTGTAATTTAACTGGATTCTCACCATGATATAGTGATTGGTCAGAATAGAGTTAGATTACAGAAAGCGTTTTCTTGCAAAACTGTCGAATGACTTGACAGTTTGCTGCAAATTTGTAATAGTGTACAGATAAAAAATATAAAATAACAACAGTAACTTTCATAATACAATTAATATTAATTTGTTACTATCGCATGTTTAAATTCAGTTACGCAGCTGAAAAATTTTAACTGAGAATTGATAGCATCCTAAAAAGATATTTCTGGTTGGAAAAAATATGATTAATGCAATTTAAAAACTGCGCAGAAAATGTTCTAAAATATTAGTGGCAGCAAATAAAACGTTTTTGTGTCGACTTCTTTAAATCTCAAATATACTCTGTTTTCTGGCTTTTCTAAATATACAGAACGCTTTTCACAAGCATATATAACTTTGGGAGGGTTAGTGCATGTTACATTTATTCTTTGTAGATTAAGAAGCAGTTTTCTTTCTTTAGAGTGTGTCGAAAAAAGAGAAATGTTTCTTAATCTTTGAAAAATACAATATAACCCGAACGAATACAGATTCAGATTTCACCCAGCTAACCTTAATGATTATACCCTCTGGTCTGAAACCTGGTTCAGCTCAGACCAGATGCTATAACCATTAAGGTTAGCTGGGTGGAAAAGTTCCACCAGATACGTCCGGGATAGCTCAGGTGGCAGAGCGCTGGCGGCTTCAGCCAGGAGATCCCTGGTTCGAATCCTGGTCCGGGCATTTTTCGCCCAGTTGGAAATTTACATCTAATATGATTTATTTACCAATTAGAATAATTGTGATAAAATTAATCTAGTTTCATGATGTTATCACATTTCACACAAAGCAAGGCCCATATCGTTGCATTTTCATTTCAATGTTTTTTATTGTCTCGAAATTATTACTGTCAACTCGGGTTCAGTTAGAATAAAACACCCTGTATTTGCGAGTAAATAGGTGGTTTGTGAACCTATACTGATATGTGATACTTATCCTTAATGTTTCCAGGTACTTTATGAGCCTTATATACAGGGTGTTGCAGAGATTAACGTTTTAAAAAAAGTTTTATAAAGGATGATAGAATAAGTGAGATACGTCAAAGATGGTGCACATGATCTTCATAGTAACCAATTGTTGATGCTTTTAGTCTTCATCATAGGCAAGTATTTAGACTAAACAAACAAAACTGCCGTTTTTGAGGAGGATAAGCGCTAACAATCACTGTAGTGTCAATCCTCCATCCCAGAAACTCATATGTAATGTAATATCACACAAAGTTGTTTTTTCAAACTTTTTTATCCCCCGTGCGATTGTAGTGCATATCATGTGAGAAGTTTATTCAGAGAAGCTTCAAACTACATTGATTATAGTTCTTCTCGGCCCTAATAACGTCAAATTTGTTACTTTATTATACAAACTTAAAATTGTCGATGACTAGTAAAAAGCAGGTATCAACAGACCCTACTGTAAAAATAATGTGTACTCCATTTCAATTCATCTCGCGTACACCTAGAATTATCCATAAGATTTTTTTTCAAATATTCGCATATGCGACGCCATTTTTTTATATAATTATATAAACTCATATCTCTATATCTCTCTATCATACTCTATCACTCTATATTATAAACTCATATGTAATGTAATATCACACAAAGTTGTTTTTTCAAACTTTTTTATCCCCCGTGCGATTGTAGTGCATATCACTCTATCACTCATATCTCTATATCTCTCTATCATACTCTATCACTCTATATTATAAACTCATATGTAATGTAATATCACACAAAGTTGTTTTTTCAAACTTTTTTATCCCCCGTGCGATTGTAGTGCATATCATGTGAGAAGTTTATTCAGAGAAGCTTCAAACTACATTGATTATAGTTCTTCTCGGCCCTAATAACGTCAAATTTGTTACTTTATTATACAAACTTAAAATTGTCGATGACTAGTAAAAAGCAGGTATCAACAGACCCTACTGTAAAAATAATGTGTACTCCATTTCAATTCATCTCGCGTACACCTAGAATTATCCATAAGATTTTTTTTCAAATATTCGCATATGCGACTCCATTTTTTTATATAATTATTATTTTTTATTCAATATTTCCCTCTTTTTATGAAACTGTTTTCTTACATATTATTTAAAGTATCACTAGTACAAGTATTTTTCATTGAAAATTACTTTAAATCTCTATTTTAAATTGAAATAACATCGCATATAAGCTGTTTAATAAATTTAGTAACTGAAATTTGGTTTAAAATATACATCTGAAACTTTTTACATAAATATTCAATTTTTTGTTACATAATGAGTTTTTTCCCTTTAGAAATCACACAATTTTTTATTTAAATATGTTCTATTCAAATTTCTTCCATCTAAAAAACTTGAGATTTCGTGGAACAAGATCATACATTTTTAACTGAAACTAGAAACTTGATGTGCCATGTAACGTAAGAAATTCAAATGTCTCTTTCTTAGCCATAAAATATTATTTTTCCCCTTTGGGAAATTACGAAAGAAAAACCACAAGAGCGTGACTTCAGTACGATAAGTAGGCACACGAATATAATTTTGAAAATGGTTTATATTCTATATGTACAAGAAATCTCAAAGGCATTTTATGATTTTTAAATTAAAAAAAGAAATGTTCCGACATTTCCTATGATTCGAATAAGGGTTCAAATGTTTAAGTTTGTGTAAATGCATTTCTCATAAGGTATGGTAGTATGATTAAATAGCAAGTAAAATTAAAGTACGATTAAATAGCAAGAAAATAAGCAAGTTTTTATTTTCTAATAAATTCGTTTGTAAATTCTGGTGTCATCCCATCCTTTCATCATTTTACAAACACACCTACTCCGCGCAGGAGAGAGTTAACTCCTAAAATACTCGAGCGATACCGATAAAATATTTTTGGTGGTAGAGTATAAATATAAGGTAATATGTGGCAGACAGTTTTAAAAATTTTTAATTGGTTTCCGAAAAAAACATTTCTGAAAATAGAATATTTCCGAAAAATTGCCATTGCTCCAAAATAAAAAGTTTTATTTGCAGAAGAAACTGCTTGCCATAAATCTTGAGCATAATTTAGTGAATAGGGATTCAAAATTTCATCGAAATCGGTATGGTAGTTTTCGAGGAAACAGGTCTTAAAGCTCGCACATTTCTTCTATGATTGCACCCAGTCTTCTGTTCCCTCAAAAACACTTATCGGCTTTGTCATAAAAATTACAATTAAAAATTACAATTAAAAGTCACAATTCAACACAAAACAAAATACAAAAAAGTTGGCATCATTTGACTGAACAATAAGAAGTTTTTGAAAAGGTTTACAAATAGTTGACCAACTATCGACACTCCCAACTTCTCTCCTGTCGATTCGTGACCAGGAAAATTGATTTGTCATTCACAAAGAGCGGGTATTGTGAATATCTAAGTTTTTTGGTTCTGCTGAAAAATCGTACTATTCAAGTAAAAAACCCATTACCTCATAAAGTAATAGATCGATTTTTATAATTTATTTTCGTGGTTGAGTTTAAATATAAGATCATATGTGGCAGACAGTTTATTTTATTTTATTTTTTTATTATTTTATTATTATTATTTTTTTTTCTTTTTTTTTTAGTTTCAGAAAAAAAAAAAAAAAATTAAATAAATAAAAAAAAATCTGAAAAATGGAAATTGCCATTGTTCTAAAATAGCAAGTTTTTTTCGCCGAAAAAACTGTCTGCCATAAGTCTTGAGCATAATGCAGTGAATATAGATTCCAAATTTCATCAAAGTAGGTCGGATAGTTTCCAGGGAAACGGGTCTTAAGATCGCATATTTCCCATAGATTGCACCCAGTCTTGTCTTCCATTAAGCCCCATTCTTTGTTTTATCTCCCCCCCCCCTCCCACACACACACACTAAAAGTACCATTTTCATTTGACAAGAATGCATCATGGCTTCAAAAACTCCAGACAATCCCAATTAGATCTGGCAGCAATGCCCGAGTGGGCAGAGCATCGAATTCGTATCTCAAGGTCGCAGGACCGAGGCTAACCGCCGGCTAAAATTCCATCAATGTACGCTAATGGCGCCTGCTGCATGTAAAATCTGTCTTGTGTACAAAGTCCTTCAAGTTACCTGTGAATTATACCTCTGGAAGTGCCTTGCCATGTGAAGGCCTCGTCCTCTGATCAAGGGTTTAAATTACGAAATGAACTTGAGTAGAAATGGGCAGATGCCAGTCAACAAGATATAAGCGTTCAGTAACAGACATAACAAAGCTCACAACTGAACAGTAGACACTGCAGAATGGAAGACGATCTAGGGGACCTTCAGGTTTATTCCCTCTACGCGGCGATTAGTTGGTTACCCGCCCGATACCAGATATCAAATATGTTTAGATGGGTCAACCCGACAAGTAGTGGCCTTGTCATCGGTTAGAAGGATAGAAAGGTACCACAGTACGTTTAAATACCAAATTTTAGGCAAGTATCACAATTATCTTTTATTGCTTTATTTAAGACGTGTAGATGTAGTAACCAAAACAGTATTTTTTCTACAGGGTAATTCCAGTATTTATGCCGCACATTTTTTTGAATGTGTGTATAAAGTACCATGGTGGACATAAAATAAAAAAAAATCATGCTGTGCTATTTAATGTTAAATATGCAACGCGTGTAGTGCGATAAAAAAATTCAAAACAAATTATTAATATTTTTAAACACTTTTTTTCTAAAACATTACACTGCGGCGCGTCACCCGTACATTCAGGATGAGACGCCGCACTTTTGCGGTAATTATGCCGCGCTTGTAATATGGACAGAATGAAGTTATAAGTAAAAATATTTAAAAAAAAAATATTCATATTTGGACTATAATCATGTATGTAATAACAAAATGAAACTAAATGAGTACAATGAAACGTATTAGTAGATTCAAATTACTAATTATTGCCTAATTTCACTATTGCAATTATCGACTTATTTTTTTACATTAAATTTTAATTGTTATTTCAGAAACAACGTAACATCAATGTATTAGAAAGGGAAAAGAAAAAAAAGTAAAATTGTGTTTACATAAATTATTTGTTAACCCTTTCGGGACCGGTGGCTTTTACACAAATTTTATTCGGTTGGTACCACTTTTTAAAAAGAAGTTACCTTTACTTAAATAAACATGCAAATTCTCTAATTAAAGAAAGCAATAATTACTTTTCTTTCTTACTGGCAGAAACAAATTTTGTAAGCTCTTTATGAAGGTTCTTATATGCACCTATTGTCCCGAATGGTTAAGAGATCGACTTCAATCTACAGAAAAAGTGTCGAAAAAGTACAGTCTTTATGTAACTACATTTAAACACATGATGCAACGGAGCCAATTACATTTCCTCTTTTTGGAGTAGTTTGCAAAGAACGTCTGCGTTACGCGTAATCCAATTTTTCATTATTATTACCTTGACTTGCATCTTTCTTGCCCTTCTTCCTTTTTATTTTCCTCTTTTTCTCCCTTGGTTTTAGTAAACTTGATAACATGCCTTACATGGTTAGTCTATGCAAAAGAAAAGGAAAAGTTAATAACACTTAATCATCCCGTACAAAAGAAACTGCGGCATATATACCGGAATAGCAGTGCGGCATGTATCCCATTTTGCATGGTGCAGACGCCGGCCATCACAGCTACCTGCCATTCGCTCAGAGGAATGGCGTAATCAATCACACAGTTCTCTATACAAACGCTACACTTAGTATTGACTTCGAAATCATGCATCCATTTAGTAATTAGTGTATAAAAAGTATTTAAACATGACGTGTTTAAAAGTTTGGACAGTGAAATCATGCACTTACGTCAAATTAAGGATTGTACTTCTAAAAGTAAACATCGAAATGGGATTCACGCTATACACTGGTTAAAATAATCTCATTCCGCACATATACTGTGCGGTTGACGACCATCTATGGATAATTACAAGAAATACAAGGGGTGCGGCGACTCTCCCGGAGTTACCCTATATACTTTCATTGAGAATGTAGTTATGGTTGTACTCATGAGAGCTTTCAAGCAAAAAATTGTCTATTCATGTTACCGGAAACGTATGTATAAGTACCTAAGCAAGTCACAGCAAGCTAATGTTAAACCAGTGACAGAGTTATTTACAAATTTCTCGTTTGCATTTAACTATTTAAAAAAATTGCATAGGATATCCAAGACAAATTCGGTTACAGTTATTAGGGTATTTGTACTTTCGAAGGCCGTTCCGATATAGAAAAGCACCGCATATAATAAACAATAACCGAAATCGAAATAAGTAGCTTGTTACAAATTGTGATTAGTATCCAATGCAAATAGATAAATAAATGAATAAAATGAATAAATAAATAAATAAATAAATAAATAAATAAATAAAAATATTGAAATGCAAACGAGAAATTTTTGAAGAATGCTGATTTTGCATTACATTAAATTGTAAGTGTCTTTGCGTCACTAACTTGGTTCTTTTGTAGCTCAAAATGGAAAAGATATCAATTGACGCTTAATAAAATCAAACATATTATACCTGCAAAATATCTAACACTTCCTTACTGGTTAAGCTATAAATTTTATTTCTTTGAAAGAATTTCAAAATAAAAATTGTGCATAATAAAATTAAATAATTGCAGAATTTTTTTAGAATTTATTTATTTACTTTTTTTTGTGATTATCATTAATTATTAAAATAATTATTGACATCTAACGTTAGATTAGAGTAAATATTTATCACATATACATACCGTTCTCCAGTTCTTTGTAAAATATATATTAACCGTTATACAATATCGATCATAAAATACCAAAAAATAAGTAGTTTTTTAAAATTTTAACCTTATAAATTTAAAACTATTTTCATCATGGATTTATACATATATCTCTCTCTTCTACACATACACATAATCTGTTATCTGTATATATAATTTACTACTGTTTTCTTCTCTCTCTTATGTCTTCACGAAAATTTACATATGCAGCATATTTTGTGATGGAAAAAAAAATCTTGATTAAAGAGCAATTTTGTGCAAACAATAAAATTTGCGATAAAAAAAATAAAAGAATTTTACAAATATGGACAAATCTGCTTAAAGACTGATACATTGATCTTGTTTTTTACTGTGCATTTTTCTTTAGGAAAATGAGACTAACATATAAAGTTAGAACAAAGAGAAAGATGTAAACAAACCGATGTAAACTTTTCAGTAGTCTTTTAAATTTGAGAGAATAACTCTTAGATGATTGATTTTCAATTGATTTAGTTCTATCACCTGTTAGCAGATGGCAGCAGCCCCTGCGTTCAAGTTATTAGCAGCAACTGAAACAAACACACACATTCATTCCAAATATGTTTTTAACTCTTTTTAGGGCGGTGTGTTTCAACCATCCTTATTTCATGGCACATTTCTATGCACAATAAAATCTGTGGCACACTAACATTTAAGATGAGTAATAAAAGTAAAGAAAAATTCCAAAATAACCTCTATTATGATCACTCAATGTTACAAGTTGTATTTAAAAGTTATATTCACTTGTATTTAAAAAAAATCATGCTTACTTTCATGCCTGTAATCCATGTTGTTCTTAAACATTCATCTTACAGAATGTTAATTAGGCATGGAATACGATTATTGAAAATCCACTAGTGTGATTTACGCTTGATAGATATTTTCAAACAGTGAATTTATTCTTTTTAAAAATTATGCGTTTATCCTCGTTTCTTTTTTAAGTTATGGCAAAGGTAAGAAAGTCATTGAATAATTACTTATTCAATTTATTATTATTTAAACTATCTATTCAGTATTTCTAAATTGTTTTCTCAAAGTATACTTATAAGTACCTGGTAGACCGAGCATCGGCTCGGTAGTTTATTTATTTATTTATTTATTTTTTTGTTAGTTTATTTAACTCAACCTGTTTTTTTATGCACAGAATTTTGTGATCGATTTTAAACCCACTTCCTCATATGCTGGAATTTTATAAATTATGTATAAAGCTGTGTTTCCGAGGACAATACAACATTTCAATATTAAATATTATTATATTATATAATTAATATACTGTATAATACTATATAATTAATGTATAATTAAACTTAATTATAAATTACTCTATTCTTTTTAAGGGATTTTTCAATTAGGCGGCCACATGTGATAAATCGCTAAATATTCTATGTAACTCGTGCAATTGTATGAAAGTGAAAAAAATAAAGTTTTTAATTGTGTAACAATAAATGCTCTCGCCGAAATATAATAAAGTGTTATGAAACGGCAACAGTAAAATACTTTAAAGAGTTTAAAGATTAAAATAAATTACAAATAAAAAAGAGTGTAATAAAAAATACGCTATTATCAATTAATTATTAAATATAAATAAGTTTACAATTACATTATGAAAAATAAATTTAAATGAATTAAAAGGTAATTTAAATAATGTTTCATTTTTTTTCTTTCTTCTCTTCTGTTGGTAAATAAAAGAGAAAAAAGTATATACTTTTTAAAAATTCCTTGTCTTGAGTGTGAAAAACGTAAAAATAACATGATCAAACGTGAAAAAAGCAGTGAATTTTTCCTAATCGAGGTCGTTGCCCAGGCCAAATTAATGTAATGTAATACATATTTTTTGGAAAAAATATGTATTGTAGTTAAAAAATTGGAGGTATTTTCAAGATGACCATGGATGCTCATAAAAGAGTGTTTTTTAAAAAACTATTATTACTTCTTCCCCATTATCCCGTCGAGCTTTTTCCATAAAATAAACTATCGCCAGGCTAATTGCCAGACTATAACGCCAAATAAATAAATGGATGGCGTTAGCATTGGAATCTCAATAGAAAAAAAAAATCGAAAAACCCCCATTCACTCAAGTGCCAAGTATCAATATATTTATAAAATAAATTTTAAAATATATAATGAAAACAGAAAAAAAAATCTTGGGTATTTATTTGTTTACATTGTTTTTCTTAATTATCCCTCTCGACTGGTGAATGTTTGTGACGTCAGTAGAAACAGATCTGTCTTATTGCATCGCATCGTTTTTACAATGTTTTTTCTCTTTTAAAATTATGTCGTCGCCGTTTAACAACACAACTGTTATTTAAAGTACCTTATTCATGCAAAAGCATCCGCTCGCTTAATGTTTTAGTCCTAAGGAACATACAGGGTGTTTATAAAGTCCCGGACCCATTTTGAGGTTTAATAACTCATAAAATAATAAAGATAGATTAAATGGTTAGATAGACTCAAAAAGTTTCATGACCCTTGTCAATGAACTTCCACGTGTGCCTCCTTCGTCGCACGGAGAATATCAAGTCGATAGTCAATTTCACGCAAGGTAGCGGCAAGCATGTCGGCATCCACAGAGGCTATTGCGGTTGTAATTCTGGCTTTTAAGTCATCAATGTTCGACACTCTCCACCTATAAACATTGTCCTTTACAAATCCCCAAAGGAAAAAGTCCAGCGGCGTTATATCAGGTGATTTGGCTGGCCAAGGAATTGGACATCCTCGCCCAATCCATCTTCCTGGAAAATGGTCATTCAAAGAAATACGAACGATGGTACCCCAATGAGGTGGTGCACCATCTTGTTGCAAAATGACATGTGGCCGAAGTTCTTCTATTTGTGAAAATACGAAGTTTTCCAACATGTCTAAGTATACGACTGATGAGACCGTCTCTTCTGTAAAAAAGGAAAGGCCCAATGACTCGGTCGTGAATTAGTCCACACCACACATTAATCTTTGGGGAATCCCTTACTGCCTCACGGTATTCATGGGTGTTTTCAGATCCCCATATGCGCACATTATGGCGATTAACAATGCCAGAAACATGAAAGGATGCTTCGTCGGAGAACATTATGCGCTTCAGAAAATCAGCATCATCTTCTATTCTCCTTAGCATATCTGTTGCAAAGGCCATCCTCATAGGTCTACCGTCCGGTTCCAAAACTTGAATAATTTGAACTTTGATGCATACAGTCTTAATTTTTTTCGTAATAACCTTGTACACCGTCGAAATTGGCATATCCAATACTCTTGCCGCTGATCTCACATATCTTCTAGGATTGTGTAAATATGTCTCTCTGACACGCTCAACATCAAAATCACTTGTGCAGGGACGTCCGGAACGTTTCTTATCTGCGATACTTCCAGTTTCTAGAATACGTTTGTTCTTTATAATATAGATACTTAATCAGTAAAATATAATAAAGATTAGTTATTAGGATGTGGTTATCAATTGAGGCTCTTATGCTTGGTATTCCGATATCCATATTCATCATTTAAAAAAAAATTGTATTTTGTTGGATCATTTAAAAATCATTTTAACTCAAAACATCAAGTCGCGATTGTCAGCAACATCTTTTATGTGAACAGACGCAAGTTTTATTTGAGATTCTAATCTCAATTAAGGAGAGTAAACATTTCCGTAATTTGTGTTTTTTAGACGCATTTGTGTTAAAATGTTTAGTTTTATCTAAACAAAATGATCGTTTTCTTTTAAATATGACTTCATTTTCACTGAAATAAGCATTTTGCCTAGTGTCTGAAACTAAATATCAGTACACATCAGAAGGAAAAGTAATATGGAACATTTATGAGGAAAAATGCGTGTTTTCAAAAGCAGTGTGTCATTATGTCCCTAATAAAATATTCTGCTCCTAATGGTATTTTGCGACACTAAACCCTATACAATAATTTTGAATTTTTAACAGAAAATAGCATGAATAAAGATAAAAATACCGAATAAGGAAAACTTAAATTAAGCAAATTATGTTATTTTGATAAAATTGCAGTAGAATGTCCTAAAGAATAGCATTAAAATTTAATTATTCGAAAGAATTTTGGACAAAAATTTCAGGAACATGATATTATTTTATACCACGAATTATTTGTTTGCTTGTCTAACTCGGCGAAGAAAATCCATCCAGGCGATAATCATCAATTTCTGTAATATAAATCGCTATCATTTGCATGTCACCTCTCTTTTATAAAGACACTCTAAATTTTTGAAAAACTTTGCGTTTTATCAGTGTGTGATTTCAATTACATTATTTTCAAAAGTAGTGAAGCAATTTTCACCTGTGAAGAATTTCAAAGCAGCTGGGCTGTGAAAATGACGCACTTCTACAAAACATAATTCAGGTTTAAGAATTAAAATACACGCTTTTTTATAAAATGACGTCATTTGCATCCGCTAAAGCAATCCAATTTTACAATCCAATCTTTAACTTCGTCTATGGAAAAGTATGCATATGACGTCATTATCACGGAATAACAGACAATATTCTTGACATAGCTCATATTTTAATTTAAACTTTTTTTTCAGGTTTTATGAGAAAATAGCTACAAAAAGGTACAGTATCTCCTATTTTCGACTATTTTCCGTTTACTTTCAATGACTTTCAATAGACATGGGGTACTTTTGTTGCCACGATAAGAAAAATGGTATTAAAAACTACAAAAAAATTAATATCTCAAAAATAAATTTAGATACAGCTTTCAAACAAATTGCATTTAAAAGAACATTTTTTTCCCTTATACGACGGTGTAAAAATTTAAAATGTACGATGTTTAGAAGTTTAAAAATTTCCAGTATAGATTGCAAAACCAAAATTTTATTTCAAATTTCAAAGTGTTGCCATTCACAAAATGACGTATGCGTTACGCACAGATATGTTTGTCCTTTATAATACAGATATGTAAGCGTCGAATTGAAAAAAAATGACATAACAAGCATGTACACTGTAAATTGAAATGTCTGAAACGGAGTGTTCAATTTTCAGACATTTTAAAGTGTCTAAATTTTTAAGACGCTTGTATGTGTCTAAATTTAAGACACTTCAAATGTCTGAAATGCATCCATGTTTGACCACCTTTAATTTCTCTGCAAAAGCAGCCATTTTTTCGGAAAGCCTTATACACAGAAAAAAAAATCCTTCAAAATATAAAAATTGTACCGCTAATCAAGACGCCAGTACAATTTACGTATTTTAATGAAAATTTTCTTCAATTTCTGGAAAAATTTATTTATTTATTTATTGGAAAATTTCTGTATTTAAAAAAAAAAAAAAAGAGAGAAGGGTACACATGTATTTCAATACAGTCTCGCACATTTTACATGATTAACTACTTTTACTCAATTTACAACAACATTGTATTTAACATATACCTTAACAGCATTGCACCTATCCGTCGCGGGATACGAACTCGCAACCTTATGGTCTGTAGACTATGCGATAATCCCTCTCGGCCACGATTTCACAGCTAGGAAGTTCAAATATTGTTAGTTACTTGTGACTCACAATTTATTTTACAGAAACGGTAAATATTTTGTCTATCTGCTTATAATTTTGAAAGATTTCACACATCTTCTCTCTAGAATTTTGAATATTTTGCTTTTCCTGCAATGTAAGATTAGCAGAAGGTTTATCTACTTCTACCGAAGAAATTTTCAGAACAGAAATATTATTGTTAATACAGATGACAGACGTTATTTTTGAAATATTAAAATATTTAAAATGTTTTAACAGTGCATATGTATATATATTACATATATATTTAATTAATATCTATATATATTTAATTCGGGCTTGTCCCGTTTCAGTTGTGTGTTTGGGGGGGGGGGGGGGGGGCGGAGGGGCGTAATTCAACGCCCATTAAAAATAAAATCAATTTTTCATAAGAAAAAATGCATATATTTTTGCCCAAAGCCTGTGTTTAATGTTAATGCGAAGGTATGTGTATATAAAAGTGTGTGAAGAAATATAGTGTTCTATTTTTTGATTTTTCTTTCTTTCTTTCTTTTTTCAGATCGGTTGAATATATGGCAATTTTTTTTTTAATTGGACTCATTAATCCCTATATATTCCATATTCCATATGCCATATATTCTGAACAAAATTTCTCAGTTATAAATATTGTATATAATTTTTCTTCAAAAATAATAAAAACCAGTGTTTTATAGTTGCGCAAATAATTTTTATCTTCCTTTTTTTCGATCGAAATACAGGTTAAAAGTTTTCGATGATACTAATTTTCTTACGGTGAAATGAGATCATTCCTGAATTAAATCAATACTCAATGATTAGCTAAAATTTTATGTAGTAAAAAGTTTCAGAAATATTCTATATAATTCCAAAATAATAGTTATAACGAACTTAAATAACTTCTCAAAACACCATCAAACACTTAAATGCGCAAATTAATAATAAGTTCGATATTTCTTATTCAATATATTGAATAAGAAATGTATAGATGGCGCCACAGTTTTGAGATATATTCCAGTTATTTTTCTTTTGCGAAAATTTCGTAATTAAACTTGATATTTTCTTTAAATTTCAGAGGGAAATAGAATCAGCATACACTTTGGATACCACACAGATTCAGTGGTGCATCCAGAATTGCGATTTGGAGGGGACTAGCATATTTTAGAGGCAGTGTTATTGTTGTAAAAAAAAATGCCTGCGTCGTAACAAACTGGAAAGTTTTGGTTGGTGTAATTCTGAATGCTTTTAAAATGTTAAATAATGAAATACTGTACTGTACTAATATATACTTTTGTTTTTGCGATTTTTTTTGTGTGTTTCCGTATTTGGATAATTTTAAAGTGTGTTTGCAATCAAACAATTTAAAGTTTTATTATTAAATTATCAAAATATTATAAAGGTTAAAGTGTGCAAAAAGTTGCACTGGATCTTAAATTTATAATTAAGTAAATAGTTTTTTTTTTTCTAAAGTAAATCTTAAAAACATCAATTAATTAGTTTACTTAAGTATAATTAAGTAATTAATGTTTATAATTAAGTAAATTTTAAACATGCTATAATTTCGAATTTCATAATAAAATTTAAAAAAGAGAAAAAAAAAATGTGCGACAAAATTAATATCTTTTTAAAAATTCCGATTTTTTAAGGATCTATTAAAAAATAATTATATTCTTTCATAATTAAAAAAAAATAATATCTAGTCTAATCTGGGAGAGGCTTCAGCCCCCTTAACTCCCCCAGTAGGTGTGCCAATGCACTAGTTTCAATATAAATAAATAAATCATGTTTAATATACGTGAGTTTAGAAAATTCTGATTGCGAAATATGTGGATTTGTCCTTGAAAGATTATATTATACCTTTTAAATGGAGAAATATGCAAAAAATGGAAAATTTTCTGGAATTTACGGAAGTAAATTTATATTAAAATACGTAAATTGGCGTCCCAATTGGCAATATAATTTCCATATTGTAATGGTTATTTTTTACAGTGTATAAAGCTTACAAAAAACAGTGAACAATTGATTGCCTATAGCAAAACTTGCAGGGTGATCAAAAATGGATGCGATTCAGATGTTTTAAACGTCTTAAATTCAGACATATACACGTGTCTTAAAAATTAAGACACTTTAAAATGTCTGAAAATTGAACACTCCAGTTTCAGACACTTATGTGTCTGAATTTCAGACATTTCAGTTTACAGTGTTTATACCATGATCATATAGTTAGACACTTAAGTGTCTTAATTTCAGGCACCTATGATGTCTGAAATTCCATATTCAGACACTTAAGTGTCTGAATTACTCTTTCAGTCACATATGTGTCTGAATTTAAGACGCCCTTATTTGCAGTGTATAACGCATCTGACGTCAATTAAATGTGACGCCACGATCATGAAAATGCGGCGTAAAATCAACAATAATATCGTAAATTTAGTGATAGTTTTTTTTAATGAAATGTAGTCGAAGGAATAATGAAAAAATACCGTATCTTTACTTATATTGCAAAATAAACATAGAAAAGTTAAAGTTACTAAACGCAAAAAATCAATAAGTTCTGACGGATACAGTTATATCTAAAGCTAGTAGTCTTAGCACGGTCGAAAATGAAAAGCCTCTGAAAATGATGTCATAGTGATGCAAATGCGATGACATATTTAAGTTTTAAAGATAAAAATGCTTGTTCTGATTTAAATGTAATGCCATTTAAACACAAAAATACACGTTAAATAATGCAATTTATAACAGAATGAGACAAGGCATGGGAGAAGTTACACTGTAAATTAAAATGTCTGAAATTCAAACACTTAACTGTCTGAAACGGATTGTTCAGTTTTCAGACATTTTAAAATGTCTGAATTTTTTCAGACACTTTTTGTGTCTGAATTTCAGACACTTGAAACGTCTTAATAGCATCCATTTTTTTCTTAAGCATCATACGTAGCCATGTTTGACCACCTTGAATCCTGGAAAAATATTTGCTGCGGTCCAGCCCCCCCCCCCCCCTACAACTTGATTTCTTTGTAGCTCCCAATTTTGGTACGCAATTTTTGTTAAGTTGATAATTTAAATCTTTTACGACATTTTACTGATTATAATCAATATTTTGAACTTCAGGAGTAGAACAAGATTAAAACAAAAAATATTTATCTAAATATTAGATTTTTTAAATTTGTTTTATTTTTAATCTTATTTTACTTTAAAAGTTCAAAATATTGATTATAATCAATACAATTTCGAAATACATTTAAAATATAAGCTTTACAAATATTGCACATCAAATATGTGGGCACTAAAATCGTAGGGGGCGGGGCACGGCCCAGTATGCCCATTCTTTAATCAAGAAGTTCTTTTGCAAAAAATGCAACCCTGCATTATTGTTATCTAAATTGAGATGTCCGGTATTTCGGAGTATCCGTTGTGGAGGTTAATGGACATTCCCGAATAGCTATTCTGAAACATCTATTTAGCGAATACTTTTTTAATCAGCATGGCATACATATTTGTATATTTTTACCTCACAAAAGCAGACATCTCCGATTATCGGACAAATTGAACGGCAAGGGCTATTGAGGGCTTTTAAAGTACATGGATAAATATATATATTTCTTATAATCTGGTCCTACTCTACTTCATATAATTTAAAAATAGATTTTTTAAAAATTTATATTGCCACATAGGCAATTTTACATATATATCAGATGATAATCACAACAGCTATTTAACTATGAATAAATAAATAAATATTCTACTTTATCCCTTTGCACTCGAGGGCTCCGGAGCGGAGCCATTTAAAATTTGTCTTCAAACTCGAGGGCTCCGCTACGGAGATAATGCAAATAATTTTGTGATACCTGTCTAGAAAAGCCAAGATTGCATGGTATCACAAAATTATTTGCATTGTCTCCGTAGCGGAGACCTCGAGTTTGAAGACAAATTTTAAATGGCTCCGCTCCGGAGCCCTCGAGTGCAAAGGGTTAATATTGAAAAAAAAAATTACTTCGGTATTTTGTTTATTTATATTTTGTGTTTTTTAATCTTGTCCTACTCTAAAAGTTCAAAACTTTCATTATAATCAGTGCAAGATTTAAGGTATCAGCTTTACGAAAATTTCATACAAAATCCCCCCCCCCCTCCCCGAAAAACAAATGAAAATCCTTATCATTTAAAAATTAGATTTTTAAAAAATTTATATTGCCACATGGACTTATTGTTATCATTCCTATGAACTACTAAACAAGACATCTTTAAAGCAAAATAAAGACGCAAAAAAAAAAAAGTTACCACATGATATCACTATGATACACACTTGCGATGCTTATCAGTAAAGTCTAATTGGAAAATGACCTTCGAATCCACAGGAGATCTTTCAAAGTTTTTTTTTCTATTTCCTTCTGGTCGTTTAGTATGAGATAAGCATTAGCCATTGAAACTATGAACTGCCATATTGAAAACAAAACAAAACAAGAGAATGAACTTAACTTTTAAATATGTCTGTTTTTTAGTGATGTTATTACTTTAAATTTGAGTAAAAGGATGAGAATAAATAATACATAATTTGTAATAAAAGACAATGTCATAAATTTAAAATATATACTTCTAGAATAAGTGTTTTTTTTTTTTTTTTTTTTCTTTTTTTTTTTTTCTTTTTTTTTTTTTTTTTTTTTTTGCAAAAAGATTCAAAACTAATTAAATTTCATGTCAGATTTTGTTTAGTACAATAAATAAAATCATAAAAGACACTAATTTTAGTACTATAAAGAAATTATAACACTTACTTCAATCGCTGTTTGCAAGAGGTAAGAAAAATTCCTCGATTTGAAATTTTAAAAACTACCACAACCACAGTGAGGGAGAAAGACTTTCATCAGTTTAAAAGGTAATCCCATAATACATCCGACTAGCCATATTTAAAGAATGAGATGTTTCATCCTCAAAACAGGGCCCGCCAGACAAAAAGTTTCTTTTTTTTTGCCAGCTTCGACAGGACGAAGATGAATAACACAATATTATTGATATAAATTAATACGAGTTAACACTAAGCCCATTGCACACGCTTCGTAGAATTTCCGGGTGTAATCTTCAACCGTCGTCTACTTCTGTTCTGTGTCTATCCCGCCCTTATATCGACGACAGCTTCTAAGAGACATTTGATGTCGAGCACACACGTCAGATGTATGTATTCAATAAATAAATAATCCAAGTTAATACGAATTAAAATCACAGTACTTCACATTTCGTAAAAAACGAATTAAAATACACGCGTACATAAAATCAAACTTTGTTTGAATTACAACGTATACCATTTCGAACGAAGACATCTAAAACGCATGCGCAACTGGGAGTGCTAGTGCCCCCTGGTGGTGATTGCGTCGGAAGAATCAAAACGTCTTAAATTAAGACACGTTTAAAGCAATGAAGTGTCTTAAAATAAGAGGTTTGCGGATATTTTAGACATTATTCTCAGTTCGTTTACACCATGGTCATAGTAAGACACTTATGTATCTTAAATTAAGACATCTATAATGTCTGAATTTTCAGATTAAGACACTTAAGCGTCTAAAATTCTTTTGCAGTCACATATGTGTCTAAATTTAAGACGCTTCTATTTGCAGTGTAGATTTTGAATTCTGAAGGATTCATTGGAGTACGTAAAAAACAGATTTAAATGAAAATAAAAAATCTCGGTATATAGCAAGAAATTTAGATTGTTATTTATTACAATGTTGTTGTTATATATTTTTATATGAGTGCCTTAATCTCAGGCATATCCTGAGTGATTTTCAGTGTTTTGTAAAGATTTAAATGATTATTATTCAAAAATCGTTTTACAAGTCAATTCTTGGGGGCAAAAATTCGCTTTTTTGAGAACAATTAGATAAATTTGGGAGAAAAATTGTCCTGCTTTTAAAATTGTTGCTAATTTTGCTACAAGGTATATCGCTACTACTCAAACTACGAGTATAGCGATTTTTATAAAAATATGGTAGTGGTTTTAAACATAACATTTAAAGTACAGGCATAGTTATACATAAAAAAATATATATTAGTACATTTACAGGAAAATTCTAAAAATACTTAAGTTCACGAAATCAACAATATGTAAAATCTATTAATTATATTTTTTTTTTGGCAAGTAAAAAAAAAAAAAAATATATATATATATATATATATTATTATTATTACCGTATATTATATATTTATATATTACCATATTTTTGACTTACCTATAGGCCGTTATCTAGTGCTCGATTTAGTACTTTAAACAAATCGATAATGCCACCTTCTAGATAATTTTTATTGCGTTTATGATAAATGACGGTTAGTATTGGCAAAAATTCCTATTACGGAACATTGAAAAAAAATGGCTTAAACCTACTAATTTTTTTTTTCTGATATCAAAACTCCGTTAGATAGTTTTATCATAATCAAATAAATGATAATTCATAAAAATCGTCCGAATTTCTTACGATTGGCACCACTTTTTTGAGTAACGTGCCTGTTTTAACAAGTTAACTCGAATTATTGACCTAGCTTGATCGATTTCTTGTGCTCAATTTAGTATTAGGCATCAATTTTTGATGCCTCAATTTTTGATATATATCGAAAACGGCTCTAAAGATTTTAGAGCCGTTTTCGATATATAGCAGCATTTTCAGTACTGAGTTTGTTTTATTAGGTCAAAATGAACCTTAGAGAAGTCAAAATCTAGCTAAATGGCTTTCTCGTGCTCGAATTATTACAGACAGCACGTTTCGTGAAAATAGTTAAAAAAGAAGAATATAATTTTGGGTTCTTTAATTTACATTAATAAAAGAAAGATGTCTCTGTGTTCAAGCGAACGTCTGGACTCTTCGACTTAAACCCAGTTCAAAACATGAAGGGCGGGTGGGGGGGGGGGGGGTGCAGGTCATGTCTTGTAGGCCGTTACGTCATCAACTACCTACGCGAAGCTTCACAGGAGGGAACCACTCTCAGAGACTAGAGACATCTCAATACACTCTTGCTCTACCACCAGACGGAATTGAGCACCTCCTATGAACAGGCTTCGCCTGCAATTTAAGCCAGCGGAAAGGACAACACACTCATAAAAACACCGCAAATATAAATGTCAATTTAAAGAAAGATAGACTAAAAAAATAGGAAAGTTAGTCCCCCGCACATTGCGGACCCGGCCCATCAACCTTCCGGAATGTCGGGGCTACAGGGAAGGGAATGATATCCAAAATATTTGTGTGTTCGAACCCTGTGTTATCGCCTGTTCCCCGTGCATTCATCTGACAAGAGAACAGCAAAAGTCTTTCATACATACGAGGAAGGCACAGCCTCCCAATACCCTGAGTGGATTGTGGATGTCTACACCACGCTTCTACCAGCTAAACAGGTGCACGTGATCTCGAAACGTAGTCTCCAGACTGAACGTTGGGAGCCATAGGCAACTGCACCCGTCAAGGACCCAGCTCTGGTCTTCTCCTAAACCAAGTGGGACCGAAACGGCGTCCTTGGCAAGGCCCTAGGTCCTCCTCCTGCGCACATGCCCGGTTTTTCGAGACCACCTGGTAGTACACTCACCCAGAATTACGTAAAATAAATATTTCGAAAAGCGAGTGCATTATTCACAGCTTTAATTAGAATTTTAGTGAAGAAAGGATCCTTTTTGTACTTTAATGTGCTCTTAGTAATGAAAATCACATTACATGAACTAATGTACTTTTTGAAAACACATCTCTTTTAATGGTAATAAAATTGGCAATCACTTTATTTTTAACACAATAAAAAATGCTTTGCATAAAAACACAAATATTTATTTATTGCAAAATAATTTTAATTAACACATTTTAAAAATTATGAGATCAGCAAAAATTTAATAATATAGCACTCGAAACAAATAAGTAGCATATCATATTATATTTTAAGTTATTTCGTTAGAAAATTTAGTCACATGTACTTTGTAAACATGAACATAGTGAAATAAATGTTTCTTATGAAGAATATATTAATATTAATTTTATTTAAACTGATTAAATGCATTCCATTCTGTAATTAACTATATGTGTTGTAATAAAATTTAATCTTATGTGCAAGACATTACTTTTCGAAATATTTTTTTCTTTTTTATCCTACGTTTTATTATTATTTTTTTAAATAATATTATAATTCATATTCCTGAAATTCAATTAAATTACATATATACATATATATATTTAAATTACTGGAAATATAAAACGCTAGTTATACTGAAATTATGTTTATAAATGTGTTTATTAAAGATATCATTTAAAGCACTTAATGAAAAACTTATGATGGTTCAAAAACATTTTTCTTTTTTATATTATAAAATATCTGCTCCCAATACAGCTGCATAATCACACAAATACACATGTTGTGTGACGCTTTTAAATAATACTTTTATAAAATTTCGAGATAAAAAAATCTGGACTTAGTAATTTAACAGTACATTATAATGGATTTAAAGTTACTTCTTTAGAAAATTCAGGAATGCGTATTTTGTAACATGAAAGGAGTGAAATAAATTTACATTAAAGAAGTGCATAGTTATAATTTTATTTTAATTTATGAAATTTATTAATTTTTGTATTTAATATATGTGTATTAATGAAATATAAACTACCTGTCGAAATTTATTTATCGAAATTTTATACATCGTGGTTCATCAGTCCCTGACATATTTCAAAATTTAATATAATTTAAAATAATTGTTGGACGCGAGTTTGGATTGGACTAAAATGCTTTTCACGATGAAAAGTTTTTTTTTAATCGAATAAAAAAGTTCCAAACTTCGCCCATAGATGGCGCTATTCCTTATTATTAGTTACCCGAAAGAAGGTAAACAAGCTCAAGATAATTAGTTACAGATTAATAATTTTGTAACAATTAGTTACAGAACATTTATTGTGTACAATCCATTACCATATTTCAAGGTGTGTGCCATATGCAAACAATACACCAGATCAATCCACGTGTTCACTACCAGTCATTGTGGAATATTCTGCATTATAATCGTGATTCTAATCTCCAATACTCCAATATCAGCCACAACTGAAGCGTACATAACATACATATATACTCCTCGATATAACCACAACAAGAAAGAAATCGAGGAAAGTCTGGAGAATGAGATGGTCTTAATAAAGGACCATCTCATCCATTCCATCGGCCAGGAAACTTCTCATTTAAATACTCTCTTACAATTTTACCCCAGTGTGGAGCTGCACTATTTTGTTGAGAAAAAATTTTCGAATGTAAATGACAAATTTGCATGATATCTAAGTAAACCACTTTTGTGACAGTTGGCTCAGCAAAAAAGAATGCGCAAATGACACGATTAGATATTAAGCCACAACATAAGTTAACGTTTGGGCTATTGAGGGTTATTTCAACTACTTGATACTGGTTTTACGATCCCCATCTCCTCCTTTTGTGCCTGTTGTCGTTTTCAGAGAAATGAAATGTTTCCTCATATGTGCCAAGAATTCGTCGAATAAGCCTGCGCTTATGTCTATACATTCAATCATCTCAATACCAAAGATAAATGACGTGGTATATCATTCGTCTTTAATGTTTGCAGCATCTGCATTTTGTACTTGTGAAAGGTCCATCTTTTAAGCTGAACTTGATGCACTGTTCTACGAGAAATATAGTAACTGTCTCAATAACGTTGTTGGACTGGAAAAAAATGCCTGTCGGATGCGTGCAAGCTTTTCTTCGAATGTACATGACCACCCACGTCTTTGTCTATCTAAAACGCTTCTAGTTTTTAAAAACTCCCTATGTCAATACAACATGCTATTTCGAGCTGGAGATCTTTTTTTCACTGTACGAAACTTCCTTTAAACATTTATGATGGATTTGGATTCACAGTACCAACCTACGCTATCCGCGTTTTCGCTAGGAATCATTTCTGCTTCACAGCGTCAAAACTAATCTGAAAATCAGAAAAAAAAACGTATGTTATAAACCAAACACAGAAGTAAGTTACGTCTTCTATGGGAGAAGTTTGGAACTAATATTTTATTTACCCAAAATTTTGTCATTGTTATAAGCATTTTATACGAACCGCACTGCTGACCTCAATTACTTAATTTTATATTAAATTTTTAAATATTTTAGGGACATTTGGACAATCTTGTATGTATTTTTTTTCCAATTAAAAAGTATTTATTTGTAAAATATGTGTACAATCATAACTGATATTAATAAAGTTTACTACTAAACATTAATTTAATTTTCAATAAAAGAAATCACAGAATCACAAACAATATTTTTTGTATACAATTTAGTGTGTAATATACATGAATATTTCCAAGATTTTTTTTTTCTCGAGTAAGAGGAATTTAATCTGTAAGAGGACATTAATGTAATCAGATATTTAAAAAAATATATTTATCGCGAACGTGATTTCATTGCAAAATTCCTTTTCTAAGAAATAATGTATCACTTATAATGAATTACTAGCACATTATAATGTATTTTATAATACTTAATCTATGTATCACAAATTTGTAATCAAATAATATGTTTCATTCATTCTTAGAAAATGTATTTTTAATGAAGTTGTTCTCCAGGAATTGATATTATTAAAATTTATGTTGTCTAAGAAAAATACATTACTCCTGTTATTTATTCGAATATATATACCTGTTACGAAAAAGAATAAATTGGGTGGAGACAGTTTGTCTTCACTAATTTTAAGGATGGGGAGTTCTGGAAAATTCGCATTAAAAATTTCTTTTAAAGCGCTTTACTGGAAATCCATTAATGTGCTTCAAATTTTTCATTTCTAATTTTTCATTATTCATTACTTGCTGTAAGCAAACAATATAACTGTATAAACTAAAATTAAATAACTAGCTCCTTTTTAAAGAATATGAGATCATAAAATCTTTAATTCAATATCACCATCATATATCAGTGACATGTAATAATGAATTTCAGTTTACTTATTAAAGAATTCATGAATGTGTGTTCTGTAAACATATAAGGTGTGAAATAGATATTTCATAAATCGTGTGTATTATTTTAATTTTATGAAAGGAATTTATTTCGGTAATTTTATTTGTAATTTAAACTGCGTGTCAGAATTTAATCATCTAAATAATATTTTTATTCCATTCCCAGAATTTTAGTCTTAATAAAGTTGTTCTATCTTTATTGATAGCATTAGAAACCCATGTCTTAAACTTAATCACAATCAAAAAAGGTGCGTGTACAAATTACCAATATTAATTATCTGTAAGCAAGTATGTTTTTGCTGTACATTAATTTATTAGCAGGATGTTTCCTTTACAGTTACAACATATTAATCATTATAAATTAGTAGCATATTATAATAGCTTTTAAATTACTTCATTAGGAAATTTAGGAATATGTAGTTTGTATATTTGAAAGGGCTGAAATATTTTATAAAGAGAGAGCATTAATTAATTTTTTTTTAAAACTAATGTCTTAAATTCCCATTTGCATCATCAAGTATGCCTAGAAAAGAAATATAAACAACGTGTGAAATGTAGATTGGCCATATAATAATTTTACTTAATTTCTATTTAATAATGTCTTTATATCATAATCTTAATTCTGATGAAATATTAAAATACAATAAAAAAGTACACCAAAGATTAGATATTTAAAACTGTTTGATGATATAAAATCAGAAGATTTTCTATAAAAGTTTCTTTAAATATATCATTTAAAGCGCTAAATGTAATAGTTGTAATGCTTTAAAGATATGTTTCATTTTTATCACACTACTAAACATCTGCTCTGAATATACCACCATAATCTCAAAAATGCACTTTCATTTGAATGATTTTAAAGAATTCAGATTAAAAATTTGATGATCAGAAAATTTTGAATAATACATCCCTCATTATGATCTAGTAGTACTTTATAATGGATATTAGATTACTTCATTAAATAATTTAGAAATGTGTTGTTTCCAAACACTAAGGGAGTGAATTGAATATTTAATAAAACATTCCATAAATCAAATCTTTAATAAAATTCCTTTCAGTATATTTAATTAGATATAGCATAAATTTAAATCGGTTTTAGAATTTATTTATTGAAGGGATAATTATATTTCCATCCTTGAAATTTTTATTTGTAATAATATTAAAATCGTTACTAATATTATTAGATTTTGATACAAAATTTTATTTTAAATTCATCATTATAAAGAAAATTATAAGATAAATTAGAAACACCAATTATTCATGAATAACACTTTACATAAATTAATCTTCAAATAAAGAGATCTGAAAATTACAAATAATATATCACTCAAAAAAATTAGTAGTGGGTTATTTATAATGGACTTTAAGATTACTTTGCTAGAAATTTCAGGAATAGTTCTGTAAACATGAAAAGAGGTTAATAAATATTTCATATACCGAATGCCTAAATTGTAATTTTATTTAAATTGATGAAATGAATTCCCTTTTGTATTTTAAACTCTTCGAAGTAATGAAATATATATAGGTGTAAGAATTTATATACAAAATGATGTTTTTCTTTCAATCCTACAATTTCGATTTGTAACAAAGTTGTTCCTTAAAATAGTATAAAAATTTTGCATAAGAAATGTCTTGAACTTCATATCAATAAAAAAAATGCTCTGAACAGAATAAGATACTTAATTACTTCTTAAAGAACTGAAGAAAATTTGTTAATCTTCATGAAAAACTAATTGTGCCAAGCATGATCAAGCTCTTAATAATGCCAGCAACATATATCTTGCAGCGAAAAATCTTGGACTGAGATATGGCAGTACTTACCTGGCAGTTCATATTCCTATCCGAAACTTTTCGACCGGTCATTCTTAAAAACATTAAAAAAACATTCAAATGAAATCAGCGTAAATAGTTGATTGAATTTTACATTCTTTGCATAAACTAAAATATAATTTAACCATCTTACACAACATTATTGAAATATTCTGTATTTTTAATAATGTTTGTGTTTGAAAAAGAAATATATGAAAAAGTATTAATAGAAATTTGTCCAAAAACATTACTTAACACCAGAAAATAGGAATTCTGCAGTTTCTAATTTAGTGTCACCCCGAAGGGAAAAAATATATGTATATAATTATAGATAGTACAAAAAATATTTCACTTTTAAGACTTAAAACAAACGCTTGTATCCTATAGAAAATGACGTCATTCGAATTCGTTGAAGAATTCCGCGTTTACGATTCAATCTTAATCAACATCTACAGTAACGTGTGCATAAGATTCAATCACTATTTCTGAATAATACACAAATAAAAAAGAGAGAGAGAGATGCCGTCATTCAAGAAACTCGACAAAAAATCTTATGTCTAACGATTCATATTCCTTCATTTATTTGTAAAATTAATATAGATACTTAAAATTAAACATAGTTTATAATAGCTCCATGTTTCATCAGAAACCATTCTTTTATATTTTTTCAAGATATTTTTTCAATATTTTAATTACATTTTTTTTCAATTGTTATGGGAAAATGGCAACAAAAATATATAATTAACTTTTTCAACTATGTTTCCTTTATTTTCTACAGAAATGGAATACGTCAGTTGCCAGCATTAAACTAATAGCAATAAAAATTACAAAAATATTAATATCTTAAAAATGAATTTAGATGCATTTATGAAACAAATTGCATTTAAAAGTACTTTTTTCTTATACGACAGTATAAAAATTAATAATGCGCCGTACTTAGAAGTTTAAATAAATGCAGTAGAGATTACTCCGAACAATGATACATCTGCCTTGTTTTATAGCTGACCTATTTAAAGGAACGTTCTTTTTTTGGAGACGACACTTAAATTGCTGGGAGAAAAAAATAGCATATCGGGGGCTAAAAACAGAAGTCCCCTAATCATGTATTACTTCATTTGACAAAAGAATCGTGTCTTAGATGTGCGCCATTGTTCAAAGGGCATGAAGTATGTCCATGAAACTCTCCCAAGACCGACTTCAATGGACACAAATAGCTTTTCCTGACCCAAATGTGAAAAACTTCATTGGGATTTCTTCGTAAAATAATATTGACATTTTTTACTCTTTTATAACTACATATTTCATTTTAAACGATTAAAATATACAACTTAAAAACACTTTATTTTGCTTTATTTTAACGTAATACCTGTAAAATATCTTATAATTAATGTTAAACCACATACCTAGCAAATTATAATCTAATTCAGAACGCATACACCCAATAAGGCACTTTACTGTGTAATGTTTTCAATACTCCTTGCAAAATTTCACCTGCGATAAAAACAGAAATAATTTACTATTGTAAATACATGCATAACTATTAGATCTAATAACATTTAAAATGTTAATGCTGAAATAACACATTTTATTCTGATCTGAATCGTTAACGTATAGTTGTTTCTTGTACCTTACATCACTCATAATAAGTTAGATGAACATTATAAACATTCGATAATATTTCATTAGAAAATCCAAAACTGTGTTTTCTATTGCATAGAAAGAAGGAAAAAATATTGCGTAAACAGACTGCATTAATTTAAATTTACATGTCAATCCTAGATTTTTTTTTTTTTTTTGAATTAAATGTTTCTATCATAGTTTATAAAAATGTTTAAAAAAATTACCACAGAAGTATTCTAAATAGAATAACAACTATTAAGTGATTACAAATACAACAAATCTTTTTTGTAATTACATTAATCTTCAAAAAAGGAGATTAGTAAATCTTCTCAGAAAACGCATTCCTTTCGGCACATGATCGGACCGCAGCCGGCTGTGTCGGTTAAGTGTCATCGGCACAGTGGTTTCGGTGAACTGTTGGCAACTAAAATTTAAGAATCTGCTTTTTCGACTGCCGCTTACCGCAATTGGCCCAATTACATATCGCCAAGAAACTTACACCGGTAATTGGCGTAGGACCTATATGGGATTTCTGATAGTGGCCCGATTAGATTTGCAACTTCGGTCCCAATTCGGAATTTTTAGTCTTAGCCAACATTAATTCTTTTTCTTAATTTTGTGTGAATTTGAGTTTTGATAAGAGTTATAAATTTCATATAAAATTCTGACAGTGATTAACATAAAAATTGTCAAAAATAGCCTATATTTAATTATTAAAAAGTTTATGAAATTATCATAATATAAAAGTATTAAAAAGTTAAAAAAATATATTTTAAAAGCTATTAAAATATCAAAACATCTACCCACCTTTTTTAGCATTAAAATTTAAAAGAAGATTCAGAAATCTCCCCCTTCTAAAAAATTATTTACCAAACAATAAAAAAAAGTTAAATTAATATTTTCATATGTAAATTATCAAATGACATAAAATGAATTCTTATTCTAATTAAAAGTGATTAATTTACAACTTATTATTTATTAAAATAAGTTTTTCCATATTAAAAAAATATGTTTTATAAATTAAAGCAACGCATGGTAATTGTATTATAATTACTAATAAGAAAATTTTATTAACTGAAGAAAACCTAAAAAAATAATCTAATTCATTAAATATTTAATGATTCTTAAATTTATAAGAAAAACCAAATCGTTTGCTGTAACTAATTCGCTAAGGTATTTAGTTCATTCATTTAAATACTAAATTAACTTTTAAGTACACGTGCATAAGAAAATTACAAAATACAAAAAAAAAAAAACAAAAAAAAACACTACAAAATTCCAATTTTTTCCATCTATTATTTACCTACAGCGACAAACCATCACTTATCAAAAGGCCTTCCCCTTATTACCCATAGTATCTTCTCCTCAACCAGGCTCAGTGGCCGAGTGGTTAAAGCGTTTACCTTCTGTTCTTGGGGGCGTCAGATTGAATCCAACCTCTTGTAGCGCCGAAATATGTTCCTTTGAAATATTAACAAATATACATAACAAGATAGCTCATAGATAGTGCCATCAAAACAGAATTTTCTTTGAAATTTATGCTAGTGTAGGGCTGGGGCCAGCATTCGTATGGTTTAGCTATTACCAATGTTTTGGCATAGTATCCTGCTGGCACTTTTGCAGATCTTGCCGGCACCGGTCCGACAAAGCGAATGCCCAACGGACCGACTATCGCTCGAGGGACCACAAAAGTGTTGGAACCGATATCAGGTCCCGGATATCTTGCCGTTACCGCCAGAATCAGCATGCGGCAGTCGCTCGATTGCTTCCCGATAGCTCTGTGTTTGTTGGGTTAATATTCTTACACTTATAAAAAATTACTAGCATTTTATAATATACTTTTTATAATCTCGTTAGGACGTTAAAGAATGTATGCTTACTAAATATAAGAGGAATGAAAGAAATATTTCACAAAGCACGTGCATTAATGGTAATTTTATTTTAACTGATGAAATGAATTTTTTCTTGGTATTTTAAAGCAAATGTAGTAATGAAATTTAAACAACGTGTCGGACGACTTAGAGAAATAACATTTTACTTTTATTCCTAGAATTTTTAGTTGTAATAAACTGGAAGGATGAAATATAAAACAGAAATATTTTAACATTTATTTTGTTTCAAACAAAAAATATTTTGTTAATAAAAAACAATATTTCTCAGAGCATTTTAAAAAATCTAAAAATTTGTCTATTACAGTATCTCTCAGAAGAAAGATGCTTTTTGAAATATGAAATTCTACTTTACGAGCATTTTTCAAATATAAAATGAAATTGAATTTCTCAGCAAAAGTACTTTGTTTAAACAATTTAGTTTTTGTTTTATTATTTTCCCATTTTCTAAAAACATAAATAACGTTGTTTAAATCCGTATACGTGTAATACATATAATTAGCCCAAATTATTCATTGTGTTTATTCTAACGATATGATTTTTCTTTCTTAAAAACTAGGGGGCTCTGCCCCCTACGAGCTACGTTCGCCAACCCCCGTTCAGGCACACCAAAATCCAAAAAGCACGCTAATTGCACGCATTTAATCGGCTTTAAAAACATTGAATTAAAATTAAAAAAAAAAACAGTAGCGATCTCTCTGTAAACGGGTTTCCATTCGTTTTTCTTGGATTGGGGATTTTTAAGACCAAATCTGTTGCTGTTAAGAGATACAATGGCTGTTTTCGTATTTAATTAAACACATTAGTTATTTGAAAATAAGCTAATGTAAAATGAATTAAGTAAACAGTGTCATTGTCTCCCGGTATTTTTTAGCAGCGCTATAAGATAGTTCTTTTAAATAATTCATTTTAAATGTATCGTTTCAAATCTGACGTAATTTACACCAAACTTTTATTTCTCTTATTAATATTCACGTAAAAATACTTTTGTTGTTAGAAGGAAATATTATTTGCGCTGTCTTCGAATTCACGATAATAGTTGAAAAGATTATCTCAAAATATCTCACGCAAATATATTTTTCAATTTAAATTGTTTTACCATATTTTTTGGGCATTTTAAAAATGACGTAAAATTCAAGTGTAAATATGGTTCTTATGACGTAATTTTCCTGCTTTTAACATGTAATCCTTTAATTCTAATTTTAAAGTTTTGTTTTCTGTTTGTAATAGTCACGTGTAAGTAAATTTTTAATTTGAAGAAATATTTGATATGATAATTTGTTTCGCTGTTTATACAATTGGCAACAGTTTAAATTAATGACATTTTCTAAAATTTGTAAAAAACATCTCTCGAAATGCTGAAAATTTGAATTAAAAATAGAAATAAAACCTCAAAAAATGCGTCAAATAAGAAAAATAAATGCAATCTGCGCATTGGGAACTTATAACGTATAAAATGATCTAAAAATGATTAAATTCTCATGCATAGTTTTTGCTCAAATAAAACTTTTTTAATGGAACGACTTTGTCCAACTTTAGCATTAAATATCTCTTAAAATAATTCTTCGATTTGAAAACTGTCTGCATCAGCGTGTTTATTAAACATTTTTCTTTAATACCACCGATTTTCATATTTTTGTATGCAACAGTTTTCTTAATATTAACGATGAAAGGCCATGCTTAAGCATTCAAATTGGATGCGGATCAACCCGGAATATCTACGCAGATGTTCATTGGTCCATTTCCAAATCAAAACTTTTTTTTATATATAGAAGGATATAATTTTCTATCAATTATAAAGACAATTTTGCTTACTTTTGTATTATAAATATGTAAGATAAAAGATGTTTTTCAATTTCATAAGCTTAAAGTATCGAAAAAATTAAATTTTATAAGGAAAATATCAGATTCATTTTTTATATACGATCATACACTCAACATTTACAAAACAAAATTGCTACATATTTGTAAAAACTTAATTTAAATGTATTTTTTGTAGATTATGATAATACATTAACTTTAAAAATATGTGAACTTGTGTATTTAAGACACCACATAAATTCTATTTTGAAATAATGGGAAGTTCTTAAGTACACGCTGATTTCTTGTTTTAACGAAACGCATATCTCTAAAATAGTTTTTTTTTTTTTTTTTTTTTTTTTTTTTTTGAAAAGAATAAAAAGAAGGGAGGGTAAACATATTAAATGCTTATTATAATTTTTATTTAAAAATGATGTAAACAAAATTTGATTTATTTCAAACAATTGATTAAGTTAATTTTCAATGAATAAACAAATTCTCATAAACGACTTAAAGAATTAAATCGGTTTAAAATTTTCAAAAAAATCCATTTATTTTTTATTTTTTATCTTATAGTACAATATGATTAGAATATTTTTCCAACGTTTAAATTCAATCGCAGTAAATGTCAAGGAGAGACAGACTTTAGAAATTCCTCTCATTAGGCTGTACCGGGTACGCGACGCAGATTAAACGCTTTTATCTAAAAATACTATTTTTTAAGTCGGTGGACAAGATTTCTCAAAAAATAATTCACCGATCTTATTGAAACTTCATCAAAATAGGCTTGACTAGTAATTGAACGAAGGGTTTTTTTTTTTTTTCAATTACAACTAATTTTACAAGTCTATACGTATTGAAAATTGTAAGAAAAATTGTACTGTTTTGCGTACAACTCTGCCAAAAATTCAAAGGATCAGGGTTCATAAAATAGCCCATGTTTTTGGCCCATGAAAATAGACTAAAATTCGATTATGTTATACTGACTTAATTATTTCCATTTTTAAGATTAGAAGGAATATATTGTATGATTTTAACACTAGTTTTTGTATTTTGTTCGGATTTAAATGACTTACACAAGTTCAAAGTTCATATAATTCGTAGTTTTGATGAAAAATACGCAATTTTTGCTATTTTTACCTCAATTTACTATCTATTTTTAGTATTTTACAATAAGCGCAGCTTTGCAAGACTTTTATTTTAACATATTTTATATATTTTGATGTGTTTTATAGTGTATGTTCAGAAGAAAGTGTTGCACGATTGCGCTCATATAAATAATTGAGGTAAAAAACAAATTAAATTTAAAAATCAAAAAACCCGACTGCGTAAAAAGCGAATTAATTATTTCTCATAAATGTGAAACTATTTTTTATTTTACTTATCTATTTTTTTATTTACTTGTATTGATGACTTTTAAGTTGTGTTTAATTGTTAGTTCCTATCTATAAGCACTGTTTTGATGATGCCTAGATATGTCTCTGAAGGTTAGAATTGCAGTAAAGCTAGAGATCCTACGTACACAACTTCCAGTTTGTGTAATATTTAAACGGATCTTCTGACTGTAATATAGTCAATGAAACATCGTCTTCATTTTGAAAGACCTTTCGAATGATCTGCCACTCAATATGGTGCGTAATTTTTTTTTTTGTCTCTACCACCATTTTGTAATTTACGGCCGCCATGTTGAATTTCTAAAAACAAAACCTAGCTATAACCATCCGACGGTTAAGACGAATCGATAGAGACCTCATTCATTAAAATCCATCCAGCCGTTATGATGGTTGGAGCATATAAATAAATCCACATACCCAGATACGCGTGAAGCACATAACCCTTCTTGGCAGTCGGGTAAAAATAGCAGAAATTGCGTATTTTTCATGAAAACTACGAATTATACGAAATTTGAGCTGGTGTAAGTCATATAAATACGAACAAAATACAAAAACTAGTCTTAAATCGTACAATATATATATATTCTAATATTAAAGAGGGAAATAATTAAGTCAGTATAACATAATCGAATTTTAGTCTATTTCATGGGCTAAAATGGACCTGATCCTTTCAGTTTTTATTTAAACCCTTCGTTCAATCACGAACGATCCTTATTTACTAACGGGAAAAAAATTGTATTTCAAATTTCGGATAAAGTTATCATGAATTATCCTGACCACCAAAAGTACATTTTTTTAGGGGTATAGAGAAACCAGATCCTACGAGCTGAATTTTCCAAAAATTAAAACGAAAATTTCATAAAATATTATTTAAATGTCGCTCTTTTATATGCTTAAAATTTTGAATAAAATAATTTATTTATTACATATACTAAAACTAAAGAAAATATACTTTTACTTTAACATTCGAAATTCATTCAACCCCTTAATGCATGACTATTATTATTTTTTTTCTCACTTTAAATTTGACTTAAACACTAAATTGTTTTAGATATAAATTTCTCCTGGACCTTTTCTAGAACATATTACTGTGATTCTTGTATTTATACAGTGGCTCGCAAAAGTGTTCGTAAACTTTAGAAATTTATATTTAAAAGGCATTTCGCTAGAATATAATTGAAATATGAAGTCCAATATTTTCCAACATCAACTTCATGTTTTTCTAAATAATGATCAACATTTTGTTTGATTTTTTTATATATATATAAATGAAAACGCAAGGAGGCAGCGAAAGAATACGCCACAAAATTCTTTGTACACTGAAACATTTTCTGATAAATTCATAATTAAAATTATCGTCTATCGTATTATTACTTTTTTCTATCTTTACAAGAAGAAAGTATTGGATTCATGAAAATTTTCGACTTCCGGTTTTCGATGGATTTACACGTCTAAGGGTCAGAGATCCCGAAAAACATGTTATTACGAAATGGTTTGTCTGTGAGTCTATCTGTCTGTATGTGACACACATTTTGTGGGCGCTCTATCTCAATAACTAATCCACGGAATTTAATAAACATTTATATTCAGGTAGTACCTAGTATAAATTGGTGCTGATTACTTTTTGGTGTAAATCGCCCGACAGTAGGCGCTGCTATACTGCATTTTTCACTATTTACACGATTTCCGCAGAGCTCTATCTCAAGAAATAATACACGGATTTTCCTCAAACTTCTGATTCAGTTAGTCCTTGATATGATTTGGTGCTGACTATGTATTGGTTAACTCGTCCAACAGGTGGCGCTGTTGTGCTGCCTTTTTCACGATTCTCACAATAGCTCTGTTTCAAGAACTAATGGACAACTTTTCACCAAACTTTAGATTTACTTAGACTTTGACACAAGTTGCTGCTGTTTAGGTTTCGATATTAATCGCCCAATAGGTGACGCTGCTATGCTGGAATTTTCACAATTTTTGCAATAGCTCTATCTCAAAAACTAATGCGTGGATTTTCTCCAAACATGAGATCCAGTCAGACTTTGACATATGTTGTTCCTGATTAGATTTTGGTATAAATCAACCAATAGGTGGCGCTGTTCGGGCGCATTTTGCTGGATTTACACGATTTCAGCGATAGTCATATCTCAACAACTAATGCACGGGATTTCAGATTCGTAGAATCCTCATGAGGGTCTCTTCTTAAACAAATAGATTGTCATTTAATTTTGGTAGTGTGATAGGGAATTTTGAAGTATTAAGATGTATGATATAGAAGAAAATTTTGGGATTGGTACAGCAGACTAGTTTTTATTTTAGCATTGTGGGGAGATTTAAGAAATCGTTTGGCTTTAATTTTAACTTGCTTTCTCAGTGATATTCTATTTATTATTTAAATATGGCTTGTAGTCGTAGGAAACAAGTACAAGCATTCAAAAATTGATTATCATTCACCATAGTAGTTGTAAATCAATTCGGAGTATTGCTAACTTAGTTAATTTAACCCATTCTATGGTGCACTATGTGATAAAATGCTTTAAAGAAGAAAATCGGGCCGAAAACACGGCAAGTCTATCAAAGTCATCACAACGTGTTCAAAGATTTATAATTTCAAAAAATGTAAAAAAATCCACTTTTAAGTGCTGTAAAAGTGGCTACAGAATTTAACGAAAATTTTACTACTTCAATTTCACCTGAAAGTATTCAACGAGTGCTGATATCAGCTGGATTAAATGTGCGTTCAGCTCGTAGGATTTTTTTCTTTTTTTTTTTAATGAGATAAACAGAAAGCTGATGCTTTCCTTCGCAAAATCAATGATAAATAGTTGGAACAGTAAAGCATGGCGGCGGAGGTGTCTTTGTGTGGGGATGCATGGCAGCATTATGACTAGGTAATTTGGTATTTATTGATGACATAATGAATCATAAATTTTATTTAAATGCTTTAAAATACAATTTAAAATTATCAGAAAACAAATTGGGTAGTGGAAACAATTTTGTTTTTTATCAAGATAACAATTCTAAGCACACGGTTCTCAACGTCCACCTCTGGTGTCTCTATAATTATCCATAAATTCTGAAAACACCACCTCAATCGCCTTATTTACCCAATACAGCCTATTTGGAAAGAAATGGAGGTTAGAGTACGATGACACGACATTTAAATGAAAAGCGAACGAAAAGCAGTAATGATCGATGAACGTTGTTGCAGAAATTGCAAGAAACTTGTGAAATCCATTCCTAGACTTTTAAAAACTGTTGTTTATACTAAAGGATATCATAAGTTCTAATTTAACGAAATATTGCAGTATTTACTAATATGTAAAGATTTTATTTAAGTGTACGAGGACTTTTGTGAGGTAACTTTTTGTTACTTTTTGATTAATGATTTTTTTAAAATAACGTTTTACTATTTTTTTTTATATTTTACTTAGTTTTATTAAGAATAAGCTGTAGTTCTTATTATTAAATACTCTTTCTGGAACATTAATTTTAATAAATGGATAGAACACAATGTCATTGAAATTCGTAAGTTTACAAACACTTTTGAGAGCCACTGTACTTAAATTTCTAAAACAGGATAATGTGATTTAATTATAGACGCATTACTGCTACATATGTAGAAACATAAAGAAAAATTTTACGCACTTGCCGACATATGTTTAAAATAGTTGAATTATTTCTACAGGTAAACCATCTTGCGTTACATTGAATAATAATATATATAAAAATAATATTAATATAATGAAAGCACCAGAATGAAAAACAATTATTAGACGGAGAATGAACGAAAATGTTAAATATTACCGTTAGAAGATCATAATTTGACATACATATAATTCGTAAATTTGTGAATGACATTTCATAAACTTGAAGTAACATTAGACGTAAAATAGTATGTCAAACATATTTATTGAGATTAAAAGTTTTGTTTCCATAGCAACATGGACCAAGTGGCTAAAATTACTTTATTTAGAAATACTTTTCAACACCCAGTTATTAGTACAAATGTAGCTTTCGAGTTTTTTACCATGCATTTGGCCATCAGAAAAGTGTCATATTTTCTGCATTGACTGAAATTAATTTTAGATCCCGAATCTAAAAATATCTTAATCTTTATTATAAATTACACATTCTTTATAAATTGTATATCAAGTACGTATAATCTTATTAAATTTGAAGTACACGTTGAAGTAATGAAAATACGGAATTCATATTTGCCTATATTCAAAATGTATTACGTAAAAAATTAAATCATCTCTGCTATTCCTTTCAGTGGATACTCAGATGATAATTTCGAAGTTCTAACTTGAACTTCATCATTCCATAGTAATTAATTTTCTTTCTCAAACTAAATTTCAAAAAATGAAAACAACGGAAACAATGAATATTGTTTATGCATGTATGTTTTTTTCGGGGATAGTATGACATCAAAGAGAAAAAATAATCTATTAAATATTTATTATCTCTTTATCAACCATATACATTTTGAACGTATATATAAATGGAAAATAAATCAAAAAACAATTTTAAGCCACTTTTATTAATAAGAAAGATAGAAAAAAATTCAGTTAATTCAATTCCGTTAATTAGACTACAGAAAATTGTCAATTTAAATGTTTGTTTTAAAGTGAGATAGTTCAACAGTTTTTAAAAAATAAAAGCCAGTCACCTTATAAAATACTTAATTATGATATTAATAAAGTAAGTTGAAATTTTATATAATTACAGTAGAAAAAATATATACATTCTCTAGAATCCATATAATATGACAAGAAAGTCAATTTTATTTTAAAGAAAGTTGATATCTTTTACCAAAAACAACTTTATAGAATTCTTTTATAGAAATATTATTATACAAGTTCCTTTTTTAAAAGTCTCTTATATATTTTCACTGTAGTAGTTTTTTTTTAAATGTTTTTAGCAATGGGATATTTGCACGTTAGAGAAAATGATTCGCTAATACTTTATATTTTGAATTATTCATCTTGTTTTTGCTTAATTCATGACCATTGATTCTCGGAAATACACTTTACAGGAATGAGTGCTTTCATTTTTGTTGGTTTGGGGGGCACAGAGAGTTAGCAGAATAGCTCGACATAAACATTTAATAATACTAGCACGAAGACAAAAATATATACATAGCTTAAGTGCGACTAAGCACTGACATGTTTTTTAGCAGAACTGAATTATCTCGCTTGTAGAGCGGATTTGAAGAAACGTCACTGTACGCGCATGCGCTGAAAGAAAAGTGTAAGAGAAATGGACGTTGTATTCCAACAATTCCCCCTTTACAACGTACATTTTCTTAAAAAAAACACTATTCTCCTATTAACCCGTAACTGGAGATATCAATTTCCTTACGTGATCAGAGACATAGAGTCAAAATGACTCCAACGTTACTTTTCTTTTTTGTCTTTTGTAAACAGCATTGGAATTTATTTTGGAAACGCAATATAGTCTGGAAATCATGTAATTACCAAAATATTAAATATATATATATATATATATATTAAATCTGTTAAATGTTATAATATTAATTGTTGGAAAGATAATATAAGAAAAATCTAAACAACCTTTTAATGAGTACTTACTTCGTTTAGATATCATGGGATGACACTAATGTTAATAACTGTTAGAATTAAACAAACAAAAATGAAGAATAATATATTTTAAAATATTATTTTAAGAATATTTCTTTATTCTCTTTGCTCTTTACAACATTCAAATACAGATGGGGCATACGGCTACGGAACATTGTCCACATACTGGGTGTTTACAAGAATGGCATAGAGTAGATGCTTTCCTTTTCAATTTTTGGGGGCAAATGGTACAGTATTTTCTAGTAGGTAATTTTCCATTGCTATCTGCTTCTACTATTTCCTCTTCTTTACCAAATATATTCGCAATTGAAATCTCACTTCCTGTCGAAGACGGGTATTTGTTAACCTCCTTTCTAACTCTTCACTGGCCAGCTACTTTGCGAGGTTCTTTATAAAATATAGCCTTGACTCTTTCTATGGTCTCGTGTGGCCTGGTAAATAATAAATGCGTTAGCTGCACTTATATCTATAAGGCGAAAAAATATTGCCATTGGACACTTTTTGGTTCTCCGACCAGTGCAATATATGACGCATTTTTCATCTAAGGCATCAACACCAGATTTGGTATTATTATAAAAAGCGATAATTTCCTGCTTATTGATGTCTGTATCTTGGGATTTTGATGAATACATAGACGACACTAGCAATACAGCTTTACCTTTTTTAGGAACATGTGATAAAAGGTTAAATCCTTCGAAAAGCCAGAAATTGAACTCCTTACTATTCTGCTTCTGTTTGGAAGGAATTCTTTAGGTATTTCTGGTTTGGTATTTTTTTAATGTTCCAGCATAGGTTGAGATTTTTTCCTTCAATACTTTTGCAAGCTCAACTGATGAAAACCAATTGTCTGCTGTTATATACCTGTTTGTGCCTGCAATACAAGCAGACAAGCGCACAACTGCCTGCGTTGGTTTTTGCAACATTTTACCTTCTTCTGAAAGTGTCATACAATCAGAATTTTTACCACAATATATATAGCCATTGAAAAAATGATTGTTTCTGGCATCTATTAAAGTCATTATTTTCCGTCCATATTTACACGGCTTATTAGGCATGTACATCTTGAATGTACTCCTTCCTCTAAAACTGACAAGCATCTCATCAATACATGCTAAAGTGCCAGTACTGTAAGCTGACTGAGAGTTTGTTATTAATTTTTCGAAAATCTCTGTTATTAGTGCCACTAGATTTTCTCTTAATCGTATTTCTCTCGTATTTGGGTCATCAAACCTCAAGCATTGGAGTAGAACTGCAAAGCGTTTCACGTTCATGATACACCGGAAAATATCTCGACCCGTGCCATCTGTTGCAAACAGTGAACTGAGATCCTCATGGTTTGATTTGAAAGCAGCTGTGTAAAACAGTAGACCCACAAAGCTGCGTAATTCCACTATATACAAATCACGCAAATCTGACTTCTCATGATATTTATAGTTTTGCCTAATTCCAGCAAGTTTAAGATTTGTATGTTTCACAGTCATAAGCAACATGTTGGTCGAGAAAATGTAGGTCCAGGCTTCATTTTCAGTCAACGATATCCGTTGAAAATTAGGACGAATTCCGGGCAACTTCAAAACAATATTGTGCTGAGGTGTCCGGGAATGTGAACTCACTAACGGCTTCTTGGACCACTTGAATCTATTTTTTCCTTTCCCATAGAAATAATTTTCCATGTCAACCATGTCGTCTTCCTCTTCTGAATTTACGTCCGAATTTTCTTCACTGTCTTGTTAGCTTTCTTCTTCATCATCACTTACAATCGTTTCTGCATCACTAATATGAGAATCATCTTCCGACACTTCGCATTCTTCAAACCATTGCATTACAGTTTTTTTCAAAATCTGGATCACATGGCCGATTTTTTTTCCAGAAGGTCCTGGTTGAGTATTATCCATTTCCTTTTAAACAACAATATACACTGGTGTTCAAAATTAAGGACCAATCACAAAATGCTAATTTTCAAGTACGCGAATACTCAAAAGGAAATAATACAATTCGAATAATTACTATCTCTACAGCACAGCTAGTCCATATAACATCTCATTCATGTCACGCATGGTCACAAGTGTCACAGTCGCTACGGTGAAGCAAAAAAATAGGAAATTCCATACATCTCATTATGAGTCTCAAATGATCACTATATGTGACTCATCTGAGTCGTCACTGTGACTGCTGCTTTGTGACGAGTCAGCATGTGACTTTGCAATGTAGTTACATTGTGACTCTCATGTGACTGTCGTCTTTAGACTCAATTTTAAAGTCATCGTGAACACTGGATTGTGATAAGTTATCAAACAATGTCATATTAAAGTCACATGATGACTTTCAAGTGACAGAGAGACTACTGTGAAGTCACTATTATGCCCTTTTGTGAAAACTCACCATGTGACTATAATGTGATATTATTTGGTGACTTATCCTAATGCAACGTTCACGATGAATTTGAAATTGAGTCTAAAAAGGACAGTCACATGAAAATCACAATGTAACTACATTGTAAAGTCACCTGGTGACTCCTGACAAAGCAGCAGTCACATTGACGTCCCGTGGTGTCACATATAGTGATCATTTGAGACTGATAATGAGACGTGTGGAATTTCCTATTTTTTGTTTCACCGTAGTGACTGTGACACTTGTTACCATGTGTGACATGAATGAGATGCTATATGGGATAGCTCTGCTGTAGGGATAGTAATTATTTGAATTATATTATTTCCTTTTGAGTATTCGCTTACTTAAAACTCAGCATTTTGTGACAGGTCCTTAATTTTGGACATCAGTGTATTATTCTAGACAAAGCAAGCGGATTGAAATGCCAAAAAAGTAGAAATTAACTGGTGCTTTATATATTTTTTCAGTCACAGTTTTAGAGACGTGGAGTCTATCTGACTCCATAAATAACAACGAAAACTTTGAAAAAGAATAACTCAGATATAGACGCGTGTTCAAACTTAGACTTCTGCCAACATACTGATAAAAAATCTACTTGAAGGTACTGAGTAGATGATTGCATTCAAGGACAAAAAACCACATGATAATCAGAGCCAATGAACAACGCGGAGTCTAATTGACTCCCGTCTCCAGTTACGGGTTAAGCAAATTACAGAGAATTAATATTAATATAAAAATTACAAATACAAATTATATACTTATATGAAAAAAGGATACAGAATAATGATGAAAAATTTTAAACATTTTGTCTCATCATTTCACAGCATTTTTTATGTTTATAAGTGTTTAAAGCTTTGGTTAAAATGTCTGCAGGCATATTTTCTGTCTCTAGGTATTTATCCTGTATCTCCATTATCATATATTCTCCATTATCATATATTTCGCGCACAAAATGATGACGGATGTCAATGTGTTTCGTTCGCAAATGGTAAACTGGATTTCGTACTAATTTTTGAGTAGACTGATTATCACAAAATATTATAGTAGGCGCAGTAATTTTTTCAGGAGACTGTTCACTTAAGAACCGTCTGAGATGCAAAATCTCTTTAGCAGATTTTGATAAGGCCATATACTCCGCCTCTGTTGTAAATAATGCAACAGTTCGTTGCTTTCTCGATTCCCACGATATAGCTCCACCGGCGTATTTAACACGTAGCCAGTATATGATTATCTATCATGCACATTCGATGCCCAGTCGGCATAAACAAATGCAATTAAGGATTCAGAATCACGCTTAGAGATCAGTCCTTGATCTTGGGTTCCTTTTAGGTATCGCAAAATTCTTTTCGCAGCCATCCAATGAGGTTTACCTGGATTGTAGTTAAATTTACTAAGGAAATTCACAGTATGAGTTATATCAGGTCTATTAGCAACTGATAAATACATAAGGGATCCTATTAGTTGACGGTAGGGAATATTATTCATTTCAGGTTTTTTTTCTTCAGTTTTAAGACACATATCTTTAGTAAGCTTCACGTTATTATCAAAAGGTGTTGATATTGGTTTGGATTCTTGCATATTAAATTTTGCTCAGAATGTCTTCAATGTATTTCTTTTGGGTAATTTTAATATTGTCACCGGTTTGCATAAATTCTATGCCCAAACAATATTGCAAGAGACCTAAGTCTTTCATTTTAAATGATTTTGCTAATTCATTTGGAATATATTGATAATCTTCTTTACATTTAGTAAGAATTATGATCATCAACGTAAACAATGATAATAGCTTCAATGGGAGATTTAGAAAAATTCACACATTTATCTGCATTAAGTAATTGAAACTTCATTTGTTTGAATTTTTCATTGAATTTTTTGAACCATTGGCGACCTGATTGTTTTAATCCATAAAGGGATTTCTTTAATAAACAAACTTTGTCAGCATTAGATTCACTTTTAAAACCTTCAGGTAATTCCATGTATATTTCTTCAGTTAAATCACCATATATATAACCCATAATAAAATCTAATTGATATGCAGTGAACCCATTTCGGATGCCATATGCGATCGCAGTTCTTATTGAAATTAATCTTGCTACAGGAGAAAAATTTTCGTCAAAATCGATACCAGGTTTTTGTGTACAAGCTTTTACGACAAATCTCGCTTTAAACTTCTCGATTGACCCATCTGGTTTATATTTTGTTTTTGAAACCCACTTAGATCCTATAATTTTCTTATGTAATGGTCTATCTACTATTTGCCCTGCATTTTCTTGCATTAATGAATTAAATTCTAAATTTATCGGATCTATCCATTCGTTTTTATATGGATTATTTTGGGCTTCAGAAAATTCAGGAGAAGAATCAAAAGAATTATTTACTGCTGTTTGAGATCTTTTTTCTTTCTGAATAATTGTTTGATATTCCTTTTAGGTCTCCCCTTTTAACCTGTTTTATTTCCCTTGGCCTTCCGCGCCAAGGAAAGAAGGGGGGTCGGAAATTTCATCAGATTGCGAATCAATTTCTCGATCACTGACACCACAGCTGCCTGATTCCTTTTTTATGACCAGAAATATTTCTGACTGTTGCGTAATAGTGTTTGTTCTCGTATTTTCATTATTTTGAGAGAAAGGAAAAATTAATTTTATTTTGGTGTTACAGGAGGGACCATTTTCAAACTCGTGAATAAATCGAACATCTCGGCTTATAACAATTTTTCTAGGTGCTTTGATTCATTAGAATAACCTACAAAGATATGTTCTTCTGATTGAGGATCAAATTTTCCTTTATTTTGCCTTTTATTAAGTACGAAACATTTTTGCCGAAATATTTTGAAGTATGATAAAGTTGGCTTGATGCCAAATAATACTTCATATGGAGTTTAATTTTCGCTTAAACATCGTATCGGGCAGTGATTGCGTATGTAAGCAGCACAATTTATAGCTTAGGCCCCAAAAGATTGTGGAAGATTACTTTGTAATAGTAAACACCATGCCATTTCAGTTAACTTTCTATTCGATCTTTCAGGGGTGGCGTTCTGCTGAGGGGTTAAAGGGTATGAAAATTCTCATTTTATACCGCATTCTTCGATATATTTCTCAAATTCTTCGCCGCAATATTTTAAGCCATTATCTGTACGAAGAAATTTTATTTTCTTTCCTAGTCGGTTTTCGACTGCTGCTTTGTATTTAACAAATGCATAGCCCCATCCTTGGTTTTAAGAAAACTAACTTCAATATAACGTGATTTATCCTCAATAAAAGTAACAAAATTTCGCGATCTTCCATGGGAAGGGACCCTCATGGGCCCGCACAGGTCTGAGTGGATCCAAAACAATAGATCATTACTTTGAAAATTTTATTGTTTAGGAAAAATGCGGGCAGTTTGTTTACCTTGAATACAAAACTTTACAATCTTTAAGAGACTCATCATCATTGAATGTTAAATTTATAACGATATTATTAGATTTAAGTTTCTTTAAATCAGACTCATTTAAATGTCCTAACTTTAAATGCCATTTTACAAAATCACTTACCGGTACCATTTCAGCTCTTTCGATGATTGGATGTACATAATATAAATCACATGGACGAACAGCTTGTACTAGTATATAACCATTAGGCTCAATTATTTTAGCATATCGTTCTTTAAAAAGCACAGAACAATTATTAGCCGTTGGTTTTAACGTTGAATTCAAGTTACAATTTAACTCAGGTACACACAGAACGTTCTTAAGTGTGAGATTAGTAGCCTCACTACAGTTAGGTACTGTAATAAGAACTGTTCCTATTCCTGTGATTTTTGCTGTTTTATCAACTGCAAGCTGTATTGTAGATTTCTCACGAGGATGAAATTGTGTAAATAAATTTTGATCTTTGCACATATGAGATGTAGAATCGCTATCTAAACACCATGCAGTAGGTTGATGATATATGTCGTTAAATGCCATACTAAGCGCTTCTTCATAACTAATCATTAAACCTTGATTTCTTTTGTTTAAAGATGCAAGCTTTCTGTCAGTTATTTTCTTTCTACATTCGTTAGCTTTATGTCCGATTTTTGAACAATAATTGCACTTGAAATTACGATAATATATTTCCACATTAAAAACTTTATTCGGATTAGATTTCCATTTTTCATTTTTCATCTGTTCTTGATTATTTCTTTTATTTTCTACTAGCAGAACTACCCGGCTTTGCCCCTGTGAATTTTAGGAGACCTTCCATGTAAAATAATAAATTAAAATGAACTACTATAGTAATCACAATAACTGAGTTTTGTGCATTTCCGTCCACAAATCATTAAAATGACAATTAGAAAACATACGTTAATGTCTCGCCACCATAACAAAATGTCTGAGCTTTAATATCACAATGCCCTTTTTCGGCGGCTGGTGTAACAGAAGAATTTATAATTTATGACAATACGAAAAACAAATCCACCAAATGGTATATCATATAGTGAAGTTCTCATTTGTATGGTGTATATCTACATTATAAATTAAAAATATGTCAATGAGTAACGCTGAGCTCATACTGTTGATGGCAACGACCTAACAGAGAAATTGTTTCTTTACAGCAATTTTTCTTAGCTTCTAAACAGCAAAAAATTTATTTTTTTAAGCTCTCAAATAGAACAAAAATATCTTTCAAATGAAATTTATTTGAAAATTGTATTTGAGTTTTTTTTTATTTTAATGGGTTTGAAAGTAATTTTCAAATATGGATATTTTTTAAATGTGCGTGCAGTCCAACGAAACCATTAAAAAAGATGAACCCGTTTGCTTTTAATGCAATATTATGAAGAAAAGGCATGTCTATGTGCAACTTTGTCATCATATTATTTGTGACAACAACATAATCTATCCACATATTTCGATTTTACTACAATTTAACTTCTAAACTTCGCACACTCGGTTGTTCCAACGTCTAATAAAAAAGAAAAAAAACCTTTCAATAATATTTGTTTGAAAAGTTTATGTCAATTTATAGATTTTAAAGTGATTCTCAAGAATGAATATTTTTTAAATGTACGTGCAATTACAAAAGATTAACTCAATTGCTCAAAAACGCTGCAAATAATTCAGTACTTTTTTTTTTTCGTGTAATATTTCATAACTAAATTGGTAAACGAAATTAAAACACCAAAATAAAATAAAATAAAATAAAACACGAATTTGATAGATATCAAATCGAACTACGCAAAATAATCTATTATGTATGGAAAATGCAAATGGGAATTTCGTTCCGGCTGCTTATAACTTGAGTTCTTCTGAATGGATTTCAATGCGACTACCAGTTTCTCAGGAAAGGTTTTAGTGTATAACATATTGTTTTATTTTCCTTAGTCATAGAATTATAGGGAAAATTTTTATAATCATGTGAAACCGATTATGAAAAATTAGTATTTAAAAAAAGATTTTTATTAATGGACTTACTTGGAACTTCTTTGATAATTTTACACGGATGGTTTTAGAATATTGCATTTACGTCAGGCAGTTATATATAAAATTATGGAAGAAAGTTCAATAATCAGATAAGGCGGATTGTAAAAGATTAGCCTTTTTAAAAAGCTCTATTTGTTAGATTTTGGTGGAACTTGCGCTGTTTCTATGCACGCATTTTTCTATAATGGTTTTAGTATATCCCATTTTGCTCTACATGTTTTGTTATACAGTTAGCTGAGAAATTACTAATCAGTTGGACCCCATTCTGAATGATTAGACTTTTAAAATGTTAGGTAATTTTTCAGGGATAGTTTTAGTATATTGCCTATCGGTCTATCATTCTTAAACCAAGTTCTACTGTAAATCATCAACTAAAAGATTTAGCCCTTAACAACCGAAGTTTTGTTTTAAACATCAGAAAGTATAATAGCGCAGTGGCGTTAGTAACTTTTTTATCTACGCGGAAGAACGTTTCAGATAGAGACCCATATTACATTAAAATGACGGATCAAATTCATCGATATATTTCATTTAATTCAAGATTCGTTTGGAAAAACGGACCAGCACAGCGAGCGATATTTACGATTAACTGCTCGCTATAATACGAAAGTACCAAAAATGCTTTTGTATGTAGTTTTTGAGAAATCTAAGAAATACACTAAATATATTAGGTGTTTCAAATTAAAAACGATATTTATTTATGTTCTGTTAATGCGCAGTATATCAGGTACCTTGAAACACGGGTATCCTAAGATTCATTGCCTATAATTTTTAAACATAAACTCACATTAATCATAAAATCCAAGTCCACAGCGATTAACTTGTAAATGACATCAATCTATGAAGCTTAGTTTAAAATGAGAAAGCTAACTCTAAGAAAAATTGTCGATATGTTTTCATTTCAATTTATTATAAATCGTATATAAGTAGATTTTAAATATATTTGATGTAAATCGTAGAACGTTATCACTGCATTTAAAATATTAAAACATTTACCTAAATGGTATAATTAAAGAAAAAACATTATAATAAAATAGGAAATAAATCATAGCAACCGATTTTTAGAGCCAGTTTGAAGTCATATTTATGGAAATTGACGTCATAATTTATTGAAAGTGGCGCCGTATTTAGTGATTTGTGTTTCTGATCCTTTTCCTTGGGATAGAAAAGCCTATATTTTAGTGAAATTTTAATTTCAAATATATTAAATGGTGGTTTTAAGTTTTCTCAAAGCCTTAAAGTTTTTATTTAAAATATGACATCAAATTTAAAAATGTAACAATATATCGAGAGAGACTGAATTTGTATTGGTTTATGAAAAGAAACTACACGTGTTTGCCTTTTTTTTAAATTATTCATGCCGTTTTTTAGGGTGTGGCAACACAATAAAATAATTCAGATTCTCTCTCGGTATATTTGCATTTTTGAAATAGACGTCATTCTAAACAGAAAATGCACATTTTTCATATATATGTATATATATGTAAAAACTTTAACCATACGTATGTTAAAAGGACGTAGTATTTTCATTTGAATGTTTTTGAAATAAAAGAAAATCTATTTTAATACAAATGATTCACTTTCATGAAAAAAAATAAATATTTCACTTTATGGATGATAATAATGAGGAATTATTTCAGAAGATTTAGAGTATACCTCAGGATAAAACATCATTAGAAAGTAGTGTCAGTTAATCAGAAATTGACGTCATATCTAGCAAACGATTTTTTATTATTATTATCTTTTCCCTAAATTATTTTCTTGATATTGAAACTCCTGTATTAAAATAGATTTTTTAGCTTCAAAAACATTCAAATGTAGATATACTACGTCATTTGAACACACATTTAGTTAAGGTTTTTATTTTAGATGGGAGAAATGTGCATTTCCTGATTAGAATGACGCCAGTTTAGAAAATGCAAAAATATAGCGATTGAGTCTGAATTTTTATTAGCTTATAAAAAGAAAGTACGAATGTTATCATTTTTTTTTTAATTATTGGACAGTTTTTTAAGTTGTGGCAACAGGAAAGAAATGATTGAATTATAAAATTAAATAAAAGATACATTTCTATAATGTCAAATTATGGAAAGTGCTAGAAAAAAGTGGATAAATAGTGGTCTGATGGTTTCTTAAAGGAGACAGCGATCTTTTCCACGTTCTAAAACGTATGTACATCAAGTTTCGTGCAAATCGGTCAAAAATTGAAGATTTGTATAAAGGACATACACACAGAGAACGGCGTATACATATATATAGATAGATATTATAGGCATTTTGTGAATCATGAGTCGTTTTTCTTTTTCTAGCTTCAAATTCTTCTAGCATCTAAATTTTCAAAGAATCGGGTTTAGGTAACCCATCTCTCGATTCTGTAGCGCATCTAAAATTTTAGAAGTTCTCAGGATCACTGTAGAGTAGAAGAATTGATAACAAATCATCCGCAATTTCTATTCCCATTTCTTTTAATTTATCAACATTCTCAAAAAAGATATTTAAATGTTCTGACATCGTTTCACTGAAACTCATCTTTCGAAATAGAAGCTGTTTTAACAGAGTTGCCTTCTTGGCGAGCCCTCTTGATTCAGAAACTTCTTTCAATTGTATTGTATACAGAATTGGAAGTCGCACAATGCTTAATGTCACACAATTCACAAGGATTTATGGCCAGAATTATATCAGCACGAACTTTTTGATCAGCCTGGAGCCATTTCATTTCATCTGCGGTACCTTCGACCGGTTTCTCTTCTTTTCCGGTTACATAATCCCAGCTGTCATTTTTTATTATTGCAGCTTCGATTTGAAGCTTCCAGCTATCAAAGTTGACTTTACCGAGCTTTTTAATTGTCGTAACATGAGACATGATTAAATAAAAACATCTCGCAGCCACAAATCAAAACTGTTAATGATAGAACGTAGAAGAGTTCTTAGTTTCGCTTTAGGCTTACCACTTTACGCATTAAAAATAATTTCTGCTGTTTACAGCACAGTGGAAGCGTGGTTGGCCCATAACCTTTGTTGGTTTTGGGGGCACACAGAGTTAGCAGAATTGCTCGATATAAACATTTATTAATACTAACACGAAGACAAAAATATTATACATAGTTTAGGTGCGACTAAGCACTGACATGTTTTTTAACAGAACTGAATAATCTCGCTCGCAGAGCGAATTTGGAGAAACGTCACTGTACGCGCATGCGCTGAAAGAAAAGGGTAATAGTTAGTTAGAACGTTATATTCCAACAATATTCCAACAATTTTTGTATAGATTTTCGCTTTTTTTATAATGCTATATTGGTTTTTTATCCGAGCTATTATTTTCTAATTCGACACAGTAGTGTAAAAAGCTTACAGAATATTTCTATTTTAACATGTTATATAATTTTCTTTTATCAGTTTCTAGCAAAGATATATTTGCTATTTTTTTTTTAAATTATATCATAGAAAGTTAATTTCATAGAAGATCTTTATTCTAAAAAAAGTATTTATAACATAAACGAATGTGACGGTTTCACTTTATCGGCTTCTTTTGGAGGATAAGCCAATGTTATGCATATGAAAAACATTGAAACTGGTAATGCTTTAGGTAGATATATGATAAAATGCTGCAGCAGGCAGTTTTTGAATCGAAATTCTTTTGTATTGTCTTTTAATGTTAAAATTCAATAAAGATACTTTGGTTACAAAAGTTTTAAATGATAAAAAAATATACAAAGCAATTTAACTATCTTTTGCAGGGATATACGTGACTAGTTTCAATGTGCAATGTTCAAATTGTTCGCTTTATTTGCCTAAATTTTCAAATTATTTAAAAAAAAATTATTGAACATTTCCTAACCTTAATCGGGATTTATTTCATTTCATTCTATTGTCATATTTAAAAAACAAGATTTTGAAAAAAAAACTTTAAAATATTTAAATTATTACATGCTAAATTAATTTAATATTGAAAATGACATAATATTTAAAACGATAAGCTGATTTATGCCAGAATTTTTTTTTTTTTTTTTTTTTTTTTTTTTTTTTTTTTTTTTTACGAAACTCAGATTTTTTCAGAAATGATCAGTGAGAAAATAGTGTTGTAAGCGAAATACTTGACTTCGCATAACTTAATATTTATAATAATGTGGGTTTTTTTCGCATCAGTATAGAAAATATATTGTGTTATATAAAATATTTATAGAAAAAATGTATAGAAAATATATGTTAACATACATATTTAACGAAATGGGAGAATGATGTTTTTTTTTTTTTTTTGGTTGTACTATGGTTGTACTTAACTCCATGTAGGGTAGGTAAGTATATTATTTCCAACGGTCCATTGCATGACCATCGGTGTCAAACGGAACAATGGTTCTGTTTCAGATTGTCATACCTAAGGACTGCATGCACGCTCTTCATATCCTTCCCTAGCCTGCTCAAGGCTTGAATCTTGTGTACTTGAAGAAATCTACCACACACTATGACGGCAGTTTCATCTGTCATAAAATGAGCAAAATGGTGCACACCATAAGTACAGTCGTGGGGGGGAAAAAAGTAAACACCCCTACTAACTCCTCATCAAATTATCGTAGAAGAAAGTTACTGATACCGAACGATTGGAAATAAAGTCTACTTTTAAATGATGTATATAGAATTTGCTTACGGGGCCATCTACATATTAAAACGAACCATAACTTTGTTTTTTTTTCAATAGCAGTACACAATTTTGACAGCATAAATGAACTCTACATCCTTCAATTAGTCTAAAAACAAATTTTTATGCAATTCGTACCATAAGTTTCCGAGAAATTAATTATTTTTAAACGAGCGTATTTTAAAGGCTGCATCCAGATTGAAGTTCGGTACTCGATTGTTAACCGAGAGAGCTCCCTTCTTGATCAAGGCACCTTAAGCAGTAAATTAAGCCTGTTAGATTACAGGATAGCATACGAAATTTTAAAATATTTAGTCATTTCTAACATAGACGGCCCCTTAAACCATCATTTTGCCGTTTTTTAAGCATAATTTGAAAACTACTTGGAAGAAAAATGTGAAATTTTGGATTTCCATAAAGCAAGACTTAATAAATCTGAATCCATAAAAAAAAATGTAGGTTGCAATTCATAATTTTTTTAATATTAATTTCATAATTCAGAATTCATAGCAGAAAATTATAAAAATTGCAAATTCAACGTATTTATGTTTGGGTGTATTAGTATTATTGCGGCACAAAAAATTAGAACATTAGGATCATAATTTCAGAAGTTATAAATAAAAATATGAAAATGTAATTTAACATTAGAAGCACCAAATTTTGAATATTTATAATTCAAAAACTTATCATTCAAATTACTTAAAATTTGGTGTCTAGGCATAGTTTGAACCAAAGATTTGAAATATCTCGTTAAAATTGGTTATTGACATAAAAAAATGAAGTTTGGATTCATTTTAATATGTAGATGGCCCCCTAAACAAATGTTATATACGTCATTTAAAAGTAGACTTTATTCCCAATCGTTCGGTACCAGTAACTTTTGTCTACGATAATTTGTTGAGGAGTTAGTAGGGGTGTTTACTTTTTTTCCCACGACTGTACACATATGAAGAAGATTAAGTACGCGCAAAGAGAACACAAAATAGCCTTTTGATTTTATGCCACGTTCCATTGATATTTTATATTTATATATATACTAGAAAGATATGCCTTGGGTTAAACGAAATGGTGAATCTGAGCTTGCATTTTAAACAGTATCGATCTTCAGCTGGAATGTCCTACCACATTGCTGAAAACGATACGAACGTCATTGCGATATTATATAATCTTATGCGTTAGAAAAAAATTAGCTATTAAGAAGCAATTCTTTTAGTTGAATATTCACAGTTCACTTTTGGTTGGGAAATGACACGTTATGACAAGAAGAATTAAAATATTCTCTGATCTGACACTACAAAATTAGAGAGCATTACAATGATTGCAGAGAATTGGCCATTGAACAACAACAACAAAAAAAAAATATTCCGGTGGTCATTTGCGTATATTAGTTCCTGAACTCCTGGCTTCTAAGCTTGCGCATATGTGGTTTTGATAGCTTAAATACAATCTCACTGAAAGTTACGTTATATATTTTTTAAATCGTCGTTTTGTGGCAGGTCTACTACTTCTTTCCCTCTTTGGATACCACAATAGTGTTTATTAAATACCGCTAAAAAGATAATAAATTATTTGTCGACAAAGGAGAGTGTTTAACTTTCATATTTAAAAGAAAAGTGAAACATAAAAAAATGTGTTTTCAAAGCTGAATATTTTTAATAAAATTAAAATTATTTAATTTTCAGTGCCTATTTGTTATTCTGGATGATATCACCTTTCTGCCTTCGTGGCTTAAAATTGCATTGTTTGATAACCAAGGTAATAAATAAAGAGCATGTAATTCACCAATCCAGCCATTTTTACAATTATTTCTTCAGGTTTATCTGTATGCCATATAATGGGAGAATTACATAAAAATGATAATTAAATTGAAAAAAAAAAGAAAAATACCAAAGAATGTTACTTAGATTTTGTTTCATCAATTTTACAGATACATTTTTATTAATCTGGCAGAAACGGTAAATTGCCAAATAATGTATCAATTGCATCTTTCACACTGACTTATTTTTTAAGCGTTAAAATCATTCCTTTCATGTGTAAGTTAAATATTTTCGTTTTATATATGTATCTCTCATTAAAAGGGTTTTTGTTTCTTTCTTATTTTTTATTAAGCGAATAAAATTTTTTTCTTTTATTTTGCAAAATTTGTATATTAGTTTATAACTGACTAGCAAACCCCGCGGCTTTGCTCGCGTAATATTTGAAATATGCCAAGTGATATTTATATGTCTAATTTTTATCAAAAGGTACTAACTAAATTTTTATTTTATTAAAAGGTAATATTTTACTTTATTAAGTTTTTTCTATTAAAAGGTACTTATTACTTTTAGGAATAATTCAAAAATTACTATTTAAAACAAAGTTTGATTAAACATCATTATTACACTGCATTAGGCAGAAATGAGACTTAAATTAATAAAATGAAATAAAACTAAATAAATGATAATTTAGAAAATATTTTGAAACTTTTATGCTCAATTAATACGCTCATTTCAGTATTCATTTGAAGTTTTGAATTTTTTAGAAACCATCTTCTTACATCTTAAAATTAACCATCATGTTAAATTCCAAGTCCTACCACCTCTTTTGACATAAAGGGCTATGTTGAAACAGGAACTGTCACCATTAATTTACCAACATTAATTTTGAAATCGGTTTGTTATTTCCTAATATTCCACAGAAACGTAATTTAAAAAGCTTTCAAAGCCCTTTTTTAGAAAGTTTGTTGTTCCTGTGAACCCCAGGTTGTAGAATCACCGGCATAAAATATAGCCTGTGTAGGATCAGAGACTGTTACCACTGATTCGAAACTATTACTTTTATAATCGGTTTATATTCCCTGAAATGGCATAGAATCGTAATTTAGAACTTTTTTAGAATGCTTTTCGCACCTCCCCTTCGCTTCACCCCTTTTTAATTCGAATTTATATTCGACGTTCCTTCGAGGGCATTTATATTTTATAAGTAACTACCATGTCATATTTAAAGTTTCTAGCCTTTTCAGTATCACAGTAATCGCAATTTAGAAAGTTTTTAGCTCCTGCAACCCTCTGGTGGTAGTGGAACAGACATAAAATATAGCTTATGTTTGAGCAGGCTCTATCACCAAAATTTGTCATCATTATTTTTTTAATCGGTTTGGTAATTTATAAGTTTGCTTAAAAATTGTTATTTATAACGCTTTTCACTCACTTCATTTTTTTAAATTTGGAATTTTCTTTTGACTGTTCTTAGAAAGCAGTTGCATCTTGTAAGTAAATACCATGTCATACTTCAAAGTGTTAGACCCCTCAGTTGTGCAAAAAACGCAAATTAGAACATGTTTTGCTTTTGCAACCCTCAGATGGTAGTGACAGCAACATAAAATATAATCTATGTTATAGCAGCACTGTCACCATTGATTTGCAACCATTACTTTTGAAATAGCTTTGGTATTTCCTTAGATTGAGTAGAAATCGCAATTTATAACGTTTTTAGGTCGCTTTTCGCGCATTTTCACCCCTTTTTAAATTTCCAATTTTTTCGAAACTGTTCTTAAAAATCATTTATATCTAATAAATATGCACCTTGCCTAATTTTAAGTTGCTAGCCCCTACCGATCACAAAAATCGAAATTTAGAGCGCTTTTTAGATTCTGCAACGTCTTGGTGATAGTGATACTGACACAAAATAGCGCCTATGTTAGAGCAGAGGCTGTGAGCATCAATTTCCTACCATTACGTTTGAAATAAGATTCATTCTTCCTGAGATATTGCCGACAAATCGGCATTTAAAATGTTTTTAGAACGCTTTTCGCGCATTTTGCTCCTGCATCTCCTCTGGGGTAGTGGAAACAGATATAAAATATAGCCTATCTTGGAGCAAGATCTACCACCATCACTTTTACACCTTTATATTTGAAATCGGTTCAGTACTTCCTGAGATTGCATAGAAATCGCAATTTAGAATTTTTTACAACGCTTTTTGCGAATTTTGACCCACTTTTAAATTTCGATTTTTTTAGGAAATGTCCTTAGAGATCATTGATATCTTATAATTAACTACCATTCCTAATTTCACGATTCTAGGCCCTTCCGTAACGCAAAATCCGCAATTTAGAACGTTTTTCTCCTGCACCCCCTTTGGGGTAGTGGCACCGATATAAAACATCGCCTATGTTGGAGCAAGCGTTGTCACCATCATTATGACACCAATATTTTTTAAATCGGTTTGGTATTTCCTGAGATTGTGTAGAAACTACCATTTAGAACGTTTTTTAGAACGCTTTTTGCGCATTTTCACCCCTTTCAAATTTCGAATTGTTTAAGAACTGTTCTTAGACATCATTTATATCTTATATGTAACTAATATTCAAAATTTCATATTTCTAGGCCCTTCAGTAACGCTAAAATCGCATTTTTAGAACGTTTTTTGCTCCTACACCCCCTTTGGTGTAGTGACACCGACATAAAACATAGCCTATCTTGGAGCAAGCGTTGTCACCATCATTTTGACACCAATATTTTTTAAATCGGTTTGGTATTTCCTGAGATTGTGTAGAAACTACCATTTAGAACGTTTTTTAGAACGCTTTTTGCGCATTTTCACCCCTTTCAAATTTCGAATTGTTTAAGAAGTGTTCTTAGACATCATTTATATCTTATAAGTAACTAATATTCTAAATTTCATATTTCTAGGCCCTTCAGTAACGCTAAAATCGCATTTTTAGAACGTTTTTGGCTCCTACACCCCCTTTCGGGTAGTGGCACCGACATAGAACATGGCCTATCTTTGAGCAAGCGTTGTCATCATCATTTTGACACCAATATTTTTTAAATCGGTTTGATATTTCCTGAGATTGTGTAGAAAGCACCATTTAGAACGTTTTTTAGAACGCTTTTTGTGCATTTTTACCCCTTTTAAATTTCGAATTGTTTAAGAACTGTTCTTAGATCTCATTTATATCTTATAAGTAACTAATATTCAAAATTTCATATTTCTAGGCCTTTCAGTAACGCTAAAATCGCATTTTTAGAACGTTTTTCGCTCCTGCACCCCCTTTGGGGTAGTGGCACCGACATAAGATATAGCCTATGTTCTAAGTTGGGCGAACACCATCATTTTGATACCATTACTTTTGGAATCGGTTCGGTAGTTCTTGAGCTTATCTCCGACAAATAAACAATTTTTACCTCTTTATAATAGGAGTATGATATAATCATTTCAATTCTTTAACGAACGCTAATGGTGGCGAAATATAATCATTTCCAAGCTTTCCGTTCAAAATAACAATAAAATACGAAGTTTATTATCAAAAATCATGGTTTTACTTGCATATTATACACATAAACCACCACAAGAATATTTTCTTTCAGATGGTATAAGTAAACAAAATTCAGAGGGTAGTTATTGAAATTAGTCAGGCAGAACTTTTACGGCATCTTGCTTTATAATATATATCATATTGCATCAATAAACTTGATTTTAAGACAAATTGTTTTCTTTGAGTGGAATGTTTCATCAATAGAATAGATATCCTATATTGAAGGGCTATTATTCAATTCTTGATAATAATAAAATCACTTTTATTTATCCTACCAAATTTAATTAAATTTGCGAAGCTTATAAACTCTCTTGAAAAAGCAGATAAATGGATTAGTTGCAAATATATATATATATATACTAGTATTAAAAAATGCTCTGACGAGCACCAAAAAAGGCTAATATGTTTTTAAGTATGAAAAAGGGTTTGACAAGTGCTTCTAATTGAGCATGAAAAAGGACAAGGGGTACCTTCTTGGCTGCAGCTCACTGTCAATGCCAACTTTGAAAAAATCATATTTGCGCTTATTCCATACAAAAAAAAAAAAAAAAATTCGCAGTACTTTAGTAAAATTTTCCGTCGTGCTTTACATGTTAACTACATGTTACATGTTTTGAGATATAGCTATTGTGGAAATCGTGAAAAATACTGCGTAGGAGCGCCACTTATAGAGCGATTTACGACAAAAATTAATCGGCACCAATTTATATCAGGGACTAACTGATTCTAAAATTTCATTAAATTCTGCACATTAGTTTTAGAGACAGAGCGCCCACAAAATTTGAGTCACGTACAGACAGTCAGACAGACTCAAAGAGAGACATTTTGTAAAAACATGCTGTATAATTGTCAAAAATTTTTTTTAGTATTCTTAATTTTCGTGCTTTACATGTTAACTGCACTGTTCCACTATTGTACTGCACATGCGTCTGCAATGCAACTTTGTACAGTGCACTGTGTACCATTATTTCTCTACAAATTATACTACACTGTACATTCCTATTATGCATTTGAACCTCAGTGCACACTCACATTGTGCTTTTGTACTTCCGTATTAAAGGTGTATGCGTCTAATGTTCGTTTATAATTTACATATGCACTGTTGTACTGCATAGTACATCTTACAACCATATCCACTTGGATATAATTTCAACAATCAATGAATGCATTATATTGTAATGCATGCACATGTGGAATTGTTCCTATGCAGAGTGCTGCATCAGTCTACACTGCACTACAAATCAGTTTTCTGTACAGTTCTACACTGCGGGAGTGCTTTGTGGCACTGCATGAGTGTGATACGCTGCAGGAACTAAGATTTTTGGTACTATGTCGCCTTACATTTATATTTAATCAGGCTGCGTCTTTACTGTCTGTGTCTTTATACTACACATTTTTATCGTAACTGTGGCTGATTATTTTTTATATGGAATAAGCGCAAATATGATTTTTTCAAAGTTGGCATTGACAGTGAGCTGCAGCCAAGAAGGTACCCCTTGTCCTTTTTCATGCTCAATTAGAAGCACTTGTCAAACCCTTTTTCATACTTAAAAACATATTAGCCTTTTTTGGTGCTCGTCAGAGCATTTTTTAATACTAGTCTTTTAAATTTTTTGATAATTATATATTGAATATAAATAAACCTGAGTTCTTTTAAATATTCCCAATACTTTTATCTTATTTCGCACAATAACACACTAGTTAACCAAGTAATGCACACTGTTTTAAAAGGTTCAAAGTTTTTAAATCAAATTCAAGTTATTTTTATTCATAATTTAATTTACTTGGGCTCCCTTAAATATAATTAATATAATTCCTTAAACTGATATTAGTTTTTGGTGCATTAAAATATCTCAATTTGTTGATTCTCTCTAAACAAGTAAACCCTATTGGTTTACAATGATAGTCTATAGGTAATTGGTGATATATCGCCAAGTTGGCGATAAACTTGGCGTTATTTGGTGACAGAACAGGGGCCAGCCTATGGTAACCCCACTTATAGTTATGGAGATGCATTAAATGCTGTTCTATAAACAATGAGATACGTTTCATTGGAGCGTTGCCATTAAACAATTAACAAATAATCGTGATTTCTGTGACACATACGATAGCGTAATACATATATAGATTAGCGTGGAAATCGAAGATTTAGGCCACATCGTATTGCTTAGCTAGACAGGTTATACTAACGTCGTTCTCATGTTTTGCTACAATTTCTTTTATTGAACAGTAATTCGCTTAAGCTTCTTACTACTGCTATCACTAAGCACTTTTTCATTCTTAGAAGTCATAATGAGAGCTAATATTAGCGCAAACCTGAGTAAAAGTAAAACAAAAAGTTAATTTTTTTACAGTAATAAAGGTACACAAAGCACTCTGATATGCACTCTTACTCCAAACTTGACTAATAACAGCAGTTATGTGAAGGTTGCCAACTGAACTATTCGGCAGCCTTGGTCGTGAACCGAGATATTGCACGCCAACCGAGTCAAATTTTGATCATCGAAGTTGGACATAAACCGAACTGGTCGTAAACAGAGGTGGTCGTGAACCGAGGTTCCACTTATATTTTGACCTATAAGTTTGCAAATATGGCATCATTTATATATTCAGTGGCAATGATCATTAAGCATCTTGGCGATTTTGGCGATGAAACTCACCGATTTCAAAGTAACGTTCCGAAGTGTACTTGAACCGCCACAGATGTCATATGAACATCACGTTGACGCGATTTTTTTCTGACGCCAATGTCATATACGCACCGCACCAGGGTACTTAACTGGCGCCAAAGTTTTGTTATTTTGCTTGACATGGTAAAACGAATGTTGTTGTTTATTTATTAATAAAATGTTTATTTACTTTTATTTTATTTTTTAAAATTATATAAATTGTTTTGTTCTATTGTTATTAATTAAACTTTTATAAATTTATTGTTAATCCCTTTTTAAAAATATATATGTAACTGGTATTCGAAAACGAGGTTTTCGCCAAATTAGTGTCAGAAAAAATATCGCGCGAACGTGGTGCGTATATGACATCTGTACCATACTTGGTACAACTTGATTATCCTGTCGACCAAAAAATTATCGCCAAACTATAAGATTAAATGACAATAACGGATCATTGTAAATGTTACATTCACTTGACATTAAACACGATGCACGTTTTTGTTACGTCATCAAGTGATTTTTAATTCAAGTTTTGGCACAGATGTCATATACGCATATTGGCGCGATTTTTTGACGCCGCCAATGTCATATACGCACCGGGTACTTAACTGGCGCCATAGTGTCGTTATTTTACTTGATATGGTAACCCGGATATAGATGATATATTAACGATGTTTTTGTCAAATTGGCGTCAGAAAAAATCGCGTCAATATGGAGCGTATATGACCAGTTTTTATTAGTATTTTTATTAGCGTTTTACTTATTTATTTATTCTTCCGTTATATAAAATAAAAATTACGTCAGTTTGTATCATTTGGCGAATAGTTTGGCGAAATTGGTCGACGGGATAATCAAGTAGTACCGTATATTTTTGCTGTACTTTTCGACAATATCTCAAGCAAAAGTACCTAGAGTTAAACAAATCCCTAATTATTTAAGGCACAGATGTCGTATACACAACGGGTTTGGCGCGGGGTTTTTTTCAAAGCCAATTTAACGAAAACCGCGTTTTCGAATAGCAGTTACGGATATATTTTTAAATTACTTTCTATTATTTTAAAAAGGAAATAACAATAAATAGAGAAGAGTTTAATTAATAACTATAGAACAAAACAATTTGGAACAGATGTCATATTCGCCCCATATTGGCGCGATTTTTTTCTGACGCCAAATCATATAGGCAAAGGGTACTTAACTTGCCCCAAAGTGTCGTTATTTTGCTTGATGTGGTAACCCGGATTATGTTGTTTATGCTGTTGATGTTTTCGCCAAATTGGCAACCGAAAAAAATCGCGCCAATATGGGGCGAATATGACATCTGTACCAACAATTTATATAATTTTAAAAAATAAAATAAAAGTAAATAAAAAAATAATTGATAAATAAACAATAGCTCAGTTTCCGTATCAGGCAAAATAACGCCATTATCGCGCCAGTTAGGCACACTGGTGCGTATACGACATCTCTTCCTTATTTAAAATAGATGAGGTGTTTTTTTTTAAGGTATGCTTAGTATGTGAAGTATTTATGATAATTAAAAAAAAGTTACATTTACCTCCTGAACAGAAGCTTTCGATTTACCCTGTTTTTTTCCTATTAATTCATTTGTGCTCCATTATGTCTATTACTGCAGTTCAAAATATTAATCAAGAAAGTTTATATATATATTTATGAAAATTATGCGTTATCTGCTTAGGTTGACGTCAGTTTCAAAAGTATAAAAATCTGTCAGTTGAATTTCAATTTTTATTGACTAATAAAAACAAAAGTACACGTGTTATCCTTTTTTTTAAATTATTGTACTGCTTTTTAGGGAGTGGCATCACGAAAGAAATTATTGAATTAGAAAATTAGAAAATGAAAAGGAGCGGTTTTTATAATTTTATGGAGACATTATAAAAGACAAATTCGATTTTCTCAGCGACCGTCAAACATATAAAGATGAAAAAAAAAACCTATTCTAAGTTTTAACAAGAGGATCAAAATAAAACAAAAACGAAGTTAATCCACTCACTGGAGCGTAAGCTACACTTTGTTGAATTTTGTGTCTTCATTTTTTCGTTTAAGATTAAATAAAAAACTACTGAAAGCTACAGTAATTTTTTAAATGCTATCAGTTTATTCGTCTCGTCGAGTTCTATCTTTCAAAAGAAAAATCATTGTCGTATGTCAACTGGTTCGCCAGAAATTTAAGAAAGTCGTTTGCATTTTCTATTTCTTAATCATATTATAGCTTAACGCTGCCGCGTTTGCTATGATATCTATACTCCTATTATAAAGAGGAAAAAATTGTTTATTTGTCGGAGATAAGCTCTGGAACTACCGAACCGATTCCAAAAGTAATAGCATCAAAATGATGGTGTTAGTCCAACTTAGAACATAGGCTATATCTTATGTCGGTGCCACTACCCCAAAGGGGGTGTAGGAGCAAAAAACATTCTAAAAATGCGATTTTAGCGTTACTGAAGGGCCTAGAAATATGAAATTTTGAATATTAGTTACTTATAAGATATAAATGATAAATGATTTTAAAGAACAGTTCTTAAACAATTCAAAACTTAAAAGGGGTGAAAATGCACAAAAAGCGTTCTAAAAAACGTTCTAAATGGTAGTTTCTACACAATCTCAAGAAATACCAAACCGGTTTAAAAAATATTTGTGTCAAAATGATGGTGACAACGCTTGCTCCAAGACAGGCTATGTTTTATGTCGGTGCCACTACCCCAAAGGGGGTGTAGGAGCAAAAAACGTTCTAAAAATGCGATTTTAGCGTTACTAAAGGCCTAGAAATATGAAATTTGAAATAGTAGCTACTTATTAGATATAAAGGATTTCTATGAACAGTTCTTAAACAATTCGAAATTTGAAAGGGGTGAAAATGCGCGAAAATCGTTCTAAAAAACGTTCTAAATGGTGGTTTCTACACAATCTCAGGAAATACCAAACCGATTTAAAAAATAATGGTGTCAAAATAAGGGTGTCAAAATGACGGTGACAACCCTTGCTCCAACATAGGCTATGTTTTATGTCGGTGCCACTACCCGAAAAGGGGTGCAGGAGCAAAAAACGTTCTAAAAATGCGATTTTTGCGTTACCGAAGGGCCTAGAAATATGAAATTTGAAATATTAGCTACTTATTAGATATAAAGGATTTCTAAGAACAGTTCTTAAACAATTCGAAATTTAAAAGGGGTGAAAATGCGCGAAAAGCGTTCTAAAAAACGTTCTAATGGTGGTTTCTACACAATCTCAGGAAATACCAAACCGATCTGAAAAATAATGGCGTCAAAATGATGGTGACAACCCTTGCTCCAACATAGGCGATGTTTTATGTCGGTGCCACTACCCCAAAGGGGGTGCAGGAGAAAAACGTTCTAAATTGCGGCTTTTGCATTACGGAAGGGCCTAGAATCGTGAAATTAAAAGGCGGTCAAAATGCGCAAAAAGCGTTGTAAGAAACTTTCTAAATTGCGATTTCTATGCAATCTCAGGAAGTACTGAACCGATTTCAAATATAATGGTGTAAATATGATGGTGACAGATCTTGCTCCAAGATAGGCTATATTTTGTATCTGTTTCCACTACCCCTACCCCAGAAGAGATGGAGGAGCAAAATGAGCGAAAAGCGTTCTAAAAACGTTCTAAATGCCGATTTATCGGCAATATCTCAGGAAGAATGAATCTGATTTCAAACGCAATGGTAGAAAATTGATGCTGACAGCCTCTGCTCTAGCATAGACGCTAATTTATGTCGGTATCACTATCACCAAAACGTTGCAGGAGCAAAAAAGCGTTCTAAATTTCGATTTTTGTGATCGGTAGGGTCTAGCAACTTAAAATTAGGCAAGGTACATATTTAATAGATATAAATGATCTTTAAGAACAGTTTCGAAAACATTGGAAATTTAAAAAGGGGTGAAAATGCGCGAAAAGCGTCCTAAAAACGTTCTAAATTGCGATTTCTACTCAATCTAAGGAAATACCAAAGCTATTTCAAAAGTAATGGTTACAAATCAATGGTGACAGTCCCTGCTATAACATAGGTTATATTTTATGTTGCTGTCACTACCATCTGAGGGTTGCAAAAGCAAAACATGTTCTAATTTGCGTTTTTTGCAAAACTGAGGGGTCTAACACTTTGAAGTATGGCATGGTATTTACTTACAAGATGCAACTGCTTTCTAAGAACAGTCGAAAGAAAATTCCAAATTAAAAAAAAAAATGAAGTGCGTGAAAAGCGTTATAAATTACAATTTTTAAGCAAACTTAAAAAATACCAAACCGATTAAAAAAATAATGATGACAAATTTTGGTGATAGAACCTGCTCAAACATAAGCTATATTTTATGTCTGTTCCACTACCACCAGAGGTTTGCAGGAGCTAAAAACTTTCTAAATTGCGATTTCTGTGATACTGAAAGGGCTAGAAACTTTAAATATGACATGGTAGTTACTTATAAAATATAAATGCCCCCGAAGGAACGTGAAAATAAATTCGAATTAAAAAGGGGTGAAGCGAAGGGGAGGTGCGAAAAGCATTCTAAAAAAGTTCTAAATTACGATTCTATGCAATTTCAGGGAATATAAACCGATTATAAAAGTAATAGTTGCGAATGAATGGTAACAGTCTCTGATCCTACACAGGCTATATTTTATGGCGGTGATTCTACCACCTGGGGTTCACAGGAACAACAAACGTTCTAATAAAGGACTTTAAAAGCTTTTTAAATTACGTTTCTGTGGAATATTAGGAAATAACAAACCGATTTCAAAATTAATGTTGGCAAATTAATGGTGACAGTTCCTGTTTCAACATAGCCCTTTATGTTGAGAGAGGTGGTAGGACTTGGAATTTTGCATGATGGTTAATTTTAAGATGTAAGAAGATGGTTTCTAAAAAATTCAAAACTTCATATGAATACTGAAATGAGCGTATTAACTGAGCATAAAAGTTTCAAAATATTTTCTAAATTATCATTTATTTAGTTTTATTTCATTTTATTAATTTAAGTCTCATTTCTGCTTAATGCAGTGTAATAATGATGTTTAATCAAACTGTGTTTTAAATAGTAATTTTTGAATTATTCCTAAAAGTAATGAGTACCTTTTAATAAAAAAAAAACCTTTTAATAAAATAAAATATTACCTTTTAATAAAATAAAAATTTAGTTAGTACGTTTTAATAAAAATTAGACATATAAATATCACTTGGCACATTTCAAATATAGCGCGAGCAAAGCCGCGGGGTTTGCTAGTATATATATATATATATATCAGAAATTACATTAAGCATTAATAATGAGATAAAAATATGTTTATCCATTTGGTTAAATTAAGCACAGGGTAAATGAATTAAATAAATTTAATGTAAACTGTACCATACAACTTTAAAAAATGTAGCGTTAAAATTTTCACAATTTCCTAGATACTATTACTGATCCTCTTTCTTTTACAATTAATTAATTTTTAGAAAAAGTATTATTGTTATAATTAAAAATTAAAAAATATCTATACAGGTTGTGTCTCAAAGAGAAACCTCCGAAGAATTGTGACTATCAAACCTGTTTAAGAAGAATAAGAAGCAACGTGATTGTATATATCTCCAAAATAAATGTCGGAAATGGATTCCGCGAGCTTCTACGCACATTTAAGGCAATTTTCATGTCATTTAAAGATTTGCATGTTACTCATGTTTCTCTTCTTTTGTTTTTCAATAATCCGCATCCAGAGGCCGGTATAATGTGCCCTATCAGGTAGTTGGCCCCCTTTTTTTTTTTTTTTTTTTTTTTTTTTTTTTACTTTCCTTCCGTTAAGTGCTATTTCTATCAAACTTATAACAATTTCATTTATTCTTATTCTATTAGAACGATTGAATAGATTGAATATATTTTTTTAATGTACAGTCGTGGAAAAAAAGGAAACACCCCCTACTAACTCCTCAACGAATTATCGTAGAAGAAAGTAACTGGCACCGAACGATTAGAAATAAAGTCTACTTTTAAATGATGTATATAAAATTGGCTTAGGAGTTCCTCTACCTATTAAAACGAACCATAACTTTGTTTTTTTTTTTTCAATAGCAGTACACAATTCTGACAGCATAAGTGAACTCTACACCCTACAATTAGCCTACAAACAAATTTTTATGCAATCCGTACGATACGTTTCCGAGAAATTAATTATTTTAAAACGAGCATATTTTATGGGCTGTATCCAAATTGAAGTTCGGTACTCGATTGTTGACCGAGAGAGCCAACTTGTTGATCAAGGCATCTTAAGCAATCATTTAGACTACTAGATTATAGGATAGCAGAAGAAATATCACATTATATAGTCACTTCTATCGTAAATGGCCCCTTAAACCATGATTTTGCTGTTTTTTAATTTGAAAAGAAAAATGTCTTGAAGGGAAATGTCAAATTTTTCATTTGCATGAAGCAGGACTTTAATAAATCTAAATCCATCAAAAAAATAGTAGGTTGCAATTCATATTTTTTTCGAATATTAATTTCATAATTCATAATTCATATCATAAAATTATAAAAATTGCAAATTCAACGTATTTATGTTTGGGTATTTTAGTGTTATTGCTGCACAAAAAATTAGCACATTAGGAGTATAATTTCAGAAGATATAAATAAAAATATGAAAATGTAATTTAATATTAGAAGCACCAAATTTTGAATGTTTATAATTCAAAAAGTTTTCATTTAAAAGACTTGAAATTTGGTGTCTCGGCATAACTTGAATTGAAGATTTGAAATATATTGTTAAAATTGTGTATTAACATGTAAAAAATGAAGTTTAGGTTCGTTTTAATATGTAGATGGCCCCCTAAGCAAATTTTATATACATTATTTAAAAGTCGACTTTATTTCCAATCGTTCGGTAGCAGTCACTTTCTTCTAGGATAATTTGTTGAGGAGTTAGCAGGGCGTGTTAATTTTTTTTCCCACGACTGTACAAACAATTCTGAAATACCCTTACTTCTTAAATAAAATTCTTATGTTTATGCATAAAATCCGTCTCTTACTATTTACATTAATATTTCAAAAAGTTTTCCCGTTAGATGGAAAAAAGTGACATACGAGACTTTATATATTCTACTTTATATTAAATATGTTTTAGATATTGCAGATATATTTTATATTTCAACGAAAGAAGGAACATAACTTGCACCTCGAGTAAGTTAAAAATAGTTATTGTAGATTAAGCAAACCATAACATTGAAGAAAATTTACCCATAAGCACATTAACGTTTCCGAAGGGGATTTCTTTAACGATGGTTGTTATTGTGAAGAGAAGTTATCATATAAAAGAATCGCGCAGTTAAAATTTAATTGCACACATCATACATAATATTTGTGATAAATAGTAATTTAACCAGAAAGTATTTCACATAATATTTTGCAATTATGTATGATGTTCTTTATTTTCCATTTTGTGTATCTATTAATTTTTTATTGAAATCATGTATTGAATGACTATGACTATGGACATAACTATGAACTACTATTGAACTATGACTATAACTATTGAACTATGGACATAAACACAATCCTTTGCAAATCCGTTACGCGTATGTAATTATTATATATGTTTACACATTAACAGACACATAGTGAAAATGTATTTTAACAACATCACGACCATCTAACATATGAAACAATGTAAATTATGTTCGTGAACAGTACATTAAATGGTTCTTGAAAACATTAGTGGAGTTAAACATTATTATTATAAAAATTAAAGAAAAATGATTTGTGGTCTAGGGAACCCGTATTATGATGTCTTCGTCTTAAAATATAAGGATTATCGGTATTCCTTAGAAATATATATATATTGACCAGTGCTTAATAGCATTAATTAGAAATTTCTTTAAATTGGTCGGCAATTACTTAAGTGGGAATAGTCGCAGAAGGAGAAACAGTGAGGAATGTGTCATGATTGTCTCTAAGTCTTAATTCTGAAAATCGAAACTGTTGGATATATTTATAGGCGTTCACGTCAAAACTACTTACTTTCAAAAACAAGAGATGACAGTTATTATAAATCGACAGAAGTTCATCGAAACAGAATAATAAAGGACACTTTTTTATAAATGGAGATTATCCACGATACAGATTAAGACGTATTTACAAAAACTAAATGATATCTCATCAGTTTAACTTCAATGCACCTTGAGATGTAGTTTGCGTAACTTAACGTACGACTCTGTATACTGTAACAGACACTGCTACTTTAATAGTAAGATTAGTACAGCGGATTCCAAATATAATTACTGTTCTAGAGTAAAGTCAAACTGGCCGGCGGAACATTACACTTGGTGTAGCATGGAGTGGCATCAGGTTATCATTACAAATAAAGGACATTTATTTGACTTTATTTTACGGAAAAATACTGTAATGTTGGAAACTATGTAATACACAATTGCTTATATCTGAAAAAAGTAAAAGTTAAACTGACATAATTAATTAATAAAGATAAGTTATTTTGTGTTTCTAAGTTATTACAGGTCTATAACTGATAACTATTTTCTTATTATATTCTTACCTGCTAACTATTGCTTCAGTTTATAAATATCGCAAAGCTAAAGCACGGCGCAAAAATTGATGTTACCCGCTTATTCACTGTTTTGATAGTATTTCGTTTTGTATTTTTTGAAACGTAATCAATATTAAAATGGCATGGAAAATATGAATAAATGTTGTACTCTAGAAATAAATGACGGGCACCACAAATGAATGACGATCCCGCTACTTAACTTTAAAAACAGTTACGTATGCAAATGTATGCGTGCCATTTTAAGCTATAATAGATCTTAAAAAAACTGCCGTGAATGGAGCACATGGATTTTTCTTAGCTTCACAAAATAGTTTTACACAATGAATATTCAGATGATGACGTAGGTGGCGCTTATAATCTATATTCAAAGAACTTTGCTATTAATGTCAGTTTTTCAACACTGTAAGAAAAAGTCCTGTAATTTTACAGCAAAAAGTACTGGCAATTTGGGTGCCAGAATATTATGCTGTTATTTTACACCAATAGCGTTATCTTAATTTGAAAGTGCAGGCGTAAATTTTACTGCAGTTTTAGCTGTTATTTTTACAGCAGTGTTGTAATTCCATTTTACAGTATAGTCGTAAATTTTACAGCAAAAAGTGCTGGCAATTTGGGTGCCAGCATATTATCCTGTTATTTAAAGCAATGGCGTTATTTTAATTTGACAGCGCAGGCGTAATTTTTACTGCAGATTTAGGTGTTATTTTTACAGCACTGTCGCAATTTCATTTTACAGCATTGTCGTAATTTTTACGGCGCTTTTAGCCTTTTTTTACAGTTGCGATGTATTTTAATTTTACAGCACACCCGTAAATTTTACTGCAGATTTTGCTGTTATTTTTACAGCAGTGTCGCAATTTCATTTTACAGTATTGTCGTAATTTTTAAGGCACTTTTAGCCGTTACTTTTACAGCTGTGATGTATTTTAATTTTACAGCACAACCGTAAATTTTGATGCATTTTTAGCCTCTTTTTATACAGCTGAATCGTAATTTTATTTTACAGCACAACCGTAAATTTAATGCATTTTAACCTTTTTTTTTTTTACACCTGAGTCGCAATTTTGTTGTACAGTTAAAATTAATCTTAATTTTAATACACTTTTGACTAGTGTTACAGCAATGTTGTGTTTATAATAGGCTATTCACTGCATTACTATTGCTTATTATTGTCTTCTAGCAAAGGAAGGGGGAAGAGATAAATCTTCAATAGACAATTTACCAAACAAGTTATATTTTGTCTTTAATAATTACATATAATTCTTTGAAGCTTGATAGCCAACAATCATTTTGTTTGTAAAAAGAAAAAAAAATTAAATAAATTTCTTTCAGAAGTGGAATTTTTTTTTAATCATAAAGTAATTATGCAATTTTAAAATGTTAATAAAATTCGTAAATGCATATTTAAAATTATAAATTTATAAAATTTAGACCACAAATCTATATATACATATTTCCTTTTATTGATGCAATAAGTATCTTTGAAAACTTTATTTTTAAGAATACCTTTAAATTGAAAACTTTTAAGATTAATCTCTTATCAGCAGAAAATGCTTTCTTACACCCTCTTTTAAATGTTAAAAAAAAAAAAAAAAACATACATTGAAAAAGGAAAATGATCATAAATAAAACATGGTAAAATGTAACTTGTGAACCTTAATTTTAACCTTAAAAAATAAAATAAAATTGAATGAATAGAAACTCTGAAGAAGGAAAAATAATAAGCAATTTTGTGGACAGAACATTTTTATATATTTTGTTACTGTAATACATCAGTATATTGCTATTGCCTTAATTCGACAAAACAGCTAATCACCCCCCCCCCCCCCCTCCTTCAGAGATTCTATTCAACATTGACTGCCTGTGTACAACTACAACGTTTCGGGAAATTTATTCAAAATTGCAATGAACAAATTAAGAGTTGATAAGCATCAAAACTAATGCTCCTAATGAAATAAATAAACAGTTAAAAGGATAAAATCCATTATTCAGTACTGTTGCTAATACAAAGTACTCAAGTCCGTTGTTTTTTCCTTATTTTTAATAAAATGTTCAGGTCTAATATATTGTTGTATATAATTCTTTCTTTGTTAGTTTGCAAATATTTTTTAACCTGTTATATCTGTCAGTTAATATTTCTTTAAATAAAATGTGCATTAAAGATTTGTGTGTTGGTGATATGCTTCTTTTTTGAAGCTCTTCTTTTTTGAAATATGAACTCTGAAATTTGCATGGTTACATCAACTCTAATTTGGGATTTTATCAGTTTCAGACACTACTTATTAAATTCATGTACTTTGTTTGATTATTGCACATTAAATAATTAAACATGAAATGTTTGTTTTCCCTTTTGATTTCATCAATTTAAATTTTTATTATTTTTCTAACCATTTGCACATTACTTAAAAATATTTAAGGAATCCTAAAAAAGTTGAGTTGCATCTTATTCTAAATGCTACAAGTAAATTATTTAAAATCCATTTAAATTTGCAAGCGTACAAATTAATATTAAAAATGCACTGTACTCTCGATAACTTGAAAGCCTCAATACGTCGAAAAAATATTTTCTCCTTTGATATTACCTATTCCTCTAAATGGCTGCACTATCTTGAAAATTCGCTATTTCGAAATGTTTTTAGCGTCACTTCCACTTTGAGATATTGAGAGTATACTGTAACAACAAAAGTAATTTATCAAATATAATATATAAATAAGAAACATTTATGTATTATATTTGATAGTATCTACTTGATTAAGTGCTTTATTCAAACAATGTTATTTTTTCTTGCATTCACTAGTCACTGAAAAATTGAATTTATAATAATAAATTTTAATTGATATGCACATTTTCAAATTTTAACATGATCTTAAGTTTTATAAAGTATTTAGAAAACTGAACAATGCATTTTTTAGTTCAATTTGTAAAATGTTAAATACATGGGAATTAAAAATGAGAACAGTAAAGAGAAGAGAATTTATGAAGTTTATGCTTTAACATCTAAAAGAACACAAAACCTGGATGTCAAACATTATGTACATTGTTTCTTATAACATGTATTTTCCTATGAAATTAAATTAAAATATCATTTAAATATATAAAACAGCTTTTATGATTAGTACTGTAAGTATTCATTTTTCCTTGACAACAATAGTCATTCATTACGTTTAGACACACTTAAAATTACCAGTTTTCACATTAAATATAATTTAGTAAATAAAGCAGACATCCATGATTTTGCTGAAAATTAGGCCTGTTTTTTCTTAGATAATGCCATTAGGAAGAAATGATAATTGAAATTTCAGTGAAGAAAAATTTTAATGCAAAACAATTATCAATAACACGAACAATATACAATTATCACAAACAATAATCAATTAACGATAAATTACAACCACTCAAAAGCAGACATATTATTTAAACAGGGAAAGAACACGTGGAAATATTCCATCCTTAATTTTTATCTGTTTATTTCTTCTATTTGGGTTTATATTCAACATGCATCTGAAAACAAAAGAAAAAAAATAACATATAAAATTAAGATTTTGCATCTGACTTACAAAATTACATTTCATACATCAGGGCCGCCAACTTTTTAAGTAATGTTTTATTTAATTACTTTAATAGAAATAAACAATCGGACTCATCGGAGAATTGGGGTAATAGGTATATGTTCACTTTTAAGTTATTAGTAGAACAAAAGCAAAGTTTGGAACTGTATTATAAATCAATAGGTGCATATTTGTTTTAACCTATGAGCACTGATACTAGGAGAAGACAGGAAAAAGTGAAAGAAAAAATGGACAATTACCTTTGTGCTTTAGTGCAACATATTGTACTATTCCTGCTTCCATTGAAACTTTTATTTTTATGTTATGAGTTTAAAATGAATAACTGGGTGCAAAATAAATTAAACAAGAATTGTCAAGCCAAACTCTAAACATACTCCGTATCCATTCAAATCTAGTTCTATATCGAAATGTAAGTAAAAAATAAGATTAAAAACAAATTATCTCAATTATAAAATCAAAAATTTGTCAGTTTATAAGTATTATCGAAACAGTTTATATCAGTTTAATACAAATGTCTAAATTCAAGCCAGTTCAAACTGATTTGGTTAGTTCATCCCATTTTGAAAAATTTCAAATTTAATTTAGTTAAAAAGGGGAAAAAATGAACATCAAAATGAAATTGGAATCTACTAATTACATACAGGGAAATCAGAACATGAGAACACAAAGAATTTTAACTAAGTAAATGCAACTCTTAGAATAAAGCTAAAATTCAGAACACGAAGAAATTTAATTGTGTTTCTGTATTTAAATTATTATTTGCAGTTTGAGAATTCTGAACATAGAAATAAATAAATCTGACGAACACACTAAGTCCTGATATTAAGTACACTGGAGCTCGCTAAAAATAGTTCAACGTATATAAATTTTTTAAACTTAAGCAAAATGATTGATACACTAATTGCAACAACTAGATTGAGTCAAAAATTTCTATGTATTTTAAAACACTTCATTGCATTATGAAAAAAAAAAAAATACCCTTAGAAGTATAGCCCTATTTTTGACTTGATAATTTTTATTAATAAATTCTTTGTATATGTAATGCAAAAATATTTTTTCTTATAAAACACCTTTAAAAGTCTGTTTGTAATAAAAGCAAGCTAGCTTCGACTTTAAAATTAGGCATGATATGTAGATATATCACATTTTTAGTGCAGTTAAAGTAAAATATACACATCTAAAAGAACATAGTCAAAAGAGATGTTTTGAAAACAATTTTAAAAAATTGAAAAGTACAGTAATACTGTCTAAGCTAGAATCGCTTGGGACGAAAATAAAATTTCGCGTTAGACAGATTTGCTTCTTAAACAGAGATACTTTAGTGATATTTAACCTTTCAAACGCCGCACTATGATTGAAAGATAACACAAACTATTTATTGGTAAAAATCACATTAAAACTCAAACATAAGCACTATGAGTAATTTTTTTTTCAAAAAAAATTTTTGTATAGGATTTATAACATGTTACAGAAATAGAACATTGGCGGGAAACACTTAGTTTTTTCACATGTTTTTATAAAATATATGATTAACGATATTTAAATTAAAATTTCTATTTCAATGCCCATTATTTTTAATAATTACATGTTAAGTTATAAAAGTTAATCAGGAATAACACAGGTTAAGCAGAAAAATAGGCGAGCTTCGCCCGTCGAGCCTTCATTGTGCTCAAGATTCCATCAAAAATTGTCAAGAAGCGGTAGGAAGTTTTCACAGAAAAAGCTTTGCCACTAAATTAAAAATGTATATATTATTTAGATGATGATCAGGAATTACTGTATTAAAAAAATTGCAATTATTTATCAGAACAGTAAAAAAAATTATAAAAAACAGCATAAGAAAATAATAATAATGCCTGTAGTAAAATTCACAGCACAGTAATCATATAAATGAAACTATAAAAAATACAAGGGGAAATAAATAATCTCCTAATTTCAAGGTGCTATTATGTATAACAAGATTTTTTTTAGCTTTCTATATTTATTTCTAGGCATTACTGAAGAATCAATTGGGACCAATAGATCTTCTTGGGTGTTCCAATATAAATTTTCTCCGAGTACTTGGTGACATCCACTAAACAACAATAATCCAAAATATTGACATGTATTATTGTCATCTACAGCTATAACTTCTCCTTTTTAAAATGCATAAAATGTTGTCAATATTGCTACATGCGGTAGATATTCGATTAGAAAAAACTTATAAAATATTTCAACTAGAGATAAAGTAACCAACTTAGGTGCAATGTTTTTAGTTTTTAGAATTTGTTTTAATTTTGCATTTTTTTTCCGCAGCGATGTTTGATATTATTCTCTTTCTACATAATTTTTCGCTTCAAATTCAGTCTTCTTTTTGACGTTGAAGGTACTTTAGGATCAAATCCGTCTTCATTAGAAATTTCAATGTCGTCTACTTTTCTAGAGCTATTTCAATTTCACCATAAACATCTGCTAGCAGAACAGACTAAAAAAATCTCTTCATTTATATTTTCCTCATCTGTTAAACATCCACTTTCTTCCTGAGGTAATTTACTAATATCAATGCATTCTTCATCAGAATCATCCGATAATTCATAAAAGTATTCAAGTGCGTCTTCTGATGTACAAAATGGCTTTGAATGAGACATCTCATCTGTGCGACGTATCCTAACTAACTGAAAAACAGTTACAGACGGAAGTAAAAAGAAAAGAATAAAAATTCCTTATTTTCCGATATTACCTCTTCAATCCTATCTTGGCTGTCAATTTGAGTCATAAACAACGCCTAACTATTAACAAACACACGTGTTTTTCAGCGGCAATCCTTCAGACCGGAGAACGTGTGTGAAAGATGGAGCGGGGGGGGGGGGGGTGAGGTGTGCAAGGAAATAGAAAGTAGATCGTAACATCCTTCATTGACACTTACTAAAATTCTCGTATTCGGAAACTTTTTATCAATACTTATATGCACTGTAATCAAAGAACTTTATCATGTTAAAAAAAAAAAAACCATTACACGCCAATGTTCCATTTCTGGAACATGCAGATTTGTTATATAAAAGAAACAACAAAAATATTTTTTATTTGTTAGAACTTATGATGTACGAATAAAATGATCATTCTTAATTACTCTCACTTAGTTATAAAAAACATTTTTTAAGTTTTGAATTTTATATGAATTTTCGAATTTTGTCCGATGAAAAGACTAAAAAAAATACCGAAATTGTGATTTTCTCCCGTACACACTATTTATTTTATTAACGCAATATCGACGCCAAAAAATCAATCCACTCTTTCTATTTACATAATATTTTTTATAGAGCAATGCGAATAAAATTGTATTTTTCGCAGAATTTTGAAATTGGTGTTCCATTTATGGAACATTGGCGTGTAAAAGGTTAAGAATTTGGGACTCAGGAATTTCCCCGCCTTAGATAATATTCAGTCTTAGTCAGATTTCACTTTACTTATTACAAAAACATCTTTATAAATAATTGATTGTTAAAAAACAGACAGACAGGAAAGCAAATTAAAGTTATAAACATTTTAATAACATTGGCATTCTTTAATGTTTTAAGGGATCGAGTTGAATTTTAAAAACTCAGTACCCATAAATGCATGTTCAAAGAATATATATATACAATCCTGAAAAAAAAAAAAGAAAAAAATAGAATTCCAGTAGATAACCTGAAAACAATCACCTCTAATAAAATAATTACAAAGGATAATTTAATATCTGCTTAATCATCTTACTGATTTTCAGAATCTCTAATATAAAATAATATCTCTTTCATGTATCAGTGCAAGATATTAACCAAAAACCGACAAATGAGACACTTAAATTGAAATAACATTACATATCTATACACAAAAGATTCTAAAATCTACATACAACAGAGAAAAACGTGTAAATGTGGTGATGTGAGAGATTACTGAATATTGTTTTTGAAAATGTTACTTTAATATATTAAAGAAAATTATTTTTTGCATAAATTCTATTATTGCAGCAATACTCTCAAGATACTTTATATTAAATGTATAATATACTGCCATAAACATCAAAAAGCATCCAAGGAATTCTTGATATCATCATTCACAATTACACTATCAATGAGAAGCATGAAATATCCAGAATCAAACGCTGTTTTACCCCCTCCCCCCCCAAAAAAAAAAGAATAGCCGTTTTAATTTTTTAAATTATGCATTTTTTTACTATTATACTCATTTTGATTCACTGTCTGTCGTTTTCTTTTTACTTGGAACTGCATAGGTTCAATACAACTCGCTTGTCAATCAACGTCATACATATTTATTATTCTTAAAATAAACTTTTTATATTTAGTTAAACAACCTGCATGCTCTGACATTGGAGAGAGAAAAAATTCTTATGACCAAAATTCATCTAGTTATAGGAATCTTCATTTTGGAAAATTAATGTATTTAACACTCTTCTAGAACTATTTACGATTTAGATCTAATTGCACCTAGCTGTGAGTTTTAGTTTTTATATACAGTAGAAGTTCTACATAACAAAATACTCCACATAATTATCTTGGAATGTAAATAGTGAAATTCACGGTTTCAATTAAAAAACTCCAACATTCTCTGTTCAAAAAATAAACTATTACTCTTTAGCAGACTAAACTTCAGATATTACTCTTTAAATAAAAAAATGGCTTAATTATGAAATAATAATTTTTAAATGGTGAAGAGAATATTTTGATAGCAATAATACACTATCTGATATAAATTGCAAACAAGATCAGCAAAATATATATTCAGAAAAATTAATTTCTAGAAGATTATAATTGCTAAAGTATGCTGACATTGACATTATTTGAAGGAATGTTAAGTTCAGTGCTGATGATTTAATATTTTTTCCTCTAATATTGAGAAACTGCAAATATTTATTGTTAAACAGTGTATTTTTGTATTTTAAAACCATTTTTATTTTTAAATTACTGTTAAGTGTTAGGATCGATATATTCTAGACATATTGAATAGATCAAGTTTTAAGGATGTATGAAATGTTCTATATAATTCAAAATTCTATATAACGCATAACCTTGCGTTTTAAACAACACGGATTTTAGGATACTTGGCTCCAACGGGGATCGCCCTCATTACCTGCTCATCAGCAGTCAAGTGGTTTACCCCGGGGCCAGGGATTCACAGACGAGAATTCCAGATTTGCTATATTTATTTCGCTTAGCCTTGATCAATCTGAAGGCTCCGGAGAGCACAGAATGCTAGTTTCCTTACAATATTTATTTTAAATATAAATCAGAGAAACTTAATATGACATAGTTAAAGCAGTTTATAAAATTTATAAGTGATCTTCCATGAAAAGTTAACAACTACATTATTACACGTGACTGAAAAATGTGACTTAGGTATTTATCTATACTAATATTATAAAGAGGTAAAAATTGTTTATTTGTAGGAGGTAAGCTCTGGAACTGCCGAACCGATTCCAAAAGTAATGGTATCAAAATGGTGGTGTCAGTCCAACTTAGAACGTAGGCTATATCTTATGTCCATGCCACTGACCAAAATGGGGTGCAGGGGCAAAAAACGTTCTAAAAATGCGATTTTTGTGTTACTAAATGGCCTAGAAACATGAAATTTGGAATGGTAGTTACTTATAAGATAAAAATGATCTCTAAGGACATTTCTTAAAAAAATCAAAATTAAAAAGAGGTGGAAATGCACGAAAAGCGTTCTAAAAAACGTTCTAAATGGCGATTTTAACGCAATTTCAGGTAGTACCAAAACGATTTTTAAAAAATAATGGTGTCAAAATGATGGTGACAACCCTTGCTCCAACACAGGTTACATTTTATGTCGGTGCCACTACCCCTTAAGGGGGTGCAAGGAGCAAAAAAAGTTCGAATTTGCGATTTTTGTATTACTGAAGTTTCCAGATACATGAAATTTGGCATGGTAGTTACTTATTAGATATAAATGATGTCTAAAAATATTTCTTATAAAATTTGAAATTTAAAAGAGGTGAAAATGCGTTCAAAAAACGTTCTAAATGGCGATTTTTACGCAATCTCAAGAAGTACCAAACCGATTTTTAAAATAATGGTGTCAAAATAATGGTGTCAACCCTTGCTCCAACATAGGCTACATTTCCTGTCGGTGCCACTACCTCTTAAGGGGGTGCAAGGAGCAAAAAAAGTTCGATTTTGCGATTTTTGTGTTACTGACGGGTCCACATTCATGGAATTTGGCATGGTAGTTACTTATTAGATATAAATGATCTCTAAGAACATTTCTTAAAAAAATCGAAATTTAAAAGGGGTGAAAATGGGCAAAAAGCGTTCGAAAAAACGTTCTAAATGGCAATTTTTACGCAATCTCAAGAAGTACCAAACCGATTTCAAAAATAATTGTGTCAAAATGATGATGACAACCCTTGCTCCAATATAGGCTACATTTCATGTCGGTGCCGTACCCCTGAAAATGGTGCAGGAGCAAAAAAAAACGTTCGAAATTGCAATTTTTGTGTTATTGAAGGGCCCAGATACACGGAATTTCGCATGGTAGTTACTTATTAGATATAAATGACCTCTAAGAACATTTCTTAAAAAATTCGAAATTTAAAAGGGTGAAAATGCGAGAAAAGAGTTCTAAAAAACGTCCTAAATGGCGATTTCTACGCAATCTCAGGAAGTACCGAACCGATTTAAAAAAATTATGGTGTGAAAACGATGGTGACAGTCCATGCTCCAACATAGGCTGTATTTCATGTCGGTGCCAATGCCCCAAAGGGGTGAAGGAGCAAAAAACGATCTAAATTGCGTTTTTGTAATACTGCAGGGGCTACCAATTTGAAACTAGGCATGGTAGTTACTTATAAGATATAAATGATCTCTAAGGACATTTCCTAAATAATTCGAATTTAAAAGGGGTGAAAATGGACGAAAAATGTTCTTGCGATTTCTACGCAATCTCAGAAAGTACCCAACCGATCTCAATAATAATGGTTGGAAATTGATGATGACAGCCCTTGCAACAATATAGGATCCATTTCATTTCGGCCTCACTACCACCTTGCAGTTGCATTTTAAATAACGTTCTAAATTGTTACTTTTTTGTGTACTGAAAGGGCTAGCAACTTGAAATTTGGCATTGTAATTACTTATGAGATGTAAATACCCTCTGAGAAGAGTTCCTTAAAATTTTGAAATTTGAAAGGGGTGAAAATGAACGAAAAGCATTCTAAAAACGTTCTAAATAGCGATTCTAGATGTAATGGTTTCAAATTGATGGTGACAGTCCCCGCTCCAACCTAGCCTATATTTTACGTTGTTGTCACTACCACCTGGGGGTTAGAGGAGCAAAAAATGTTCTAAATTCAGTTTTTGTGTTACTGAGGTGGGTCTAACATTTTAAATTTGGAATGGTAATTACTTCAAAGATGCAAACGCTTTCTGAGAATTGTCGAAAGAAAGTTCCAATTTAAAAGGTTGAATTGAGCGAAAAGCATTTTAATTTACGATTTTTATGCAATCATATGAAATACGAAACCGATTTCAAACATAATGATTTCAAATTGATGGTGATAGAACCTGTTCAAACATAAGCTATATTTTATGTCGAGGGTTGCAGGAGCAAAAAACTTTCTAAATTGCGATTTCTGCAGTACAGAAGAGGCTAGAAACTTTAAATATAGCACGGTCGTTACTTATAAAATATAAATGTCCTCTAAGAACAGTCGATTTCGAAATTCAAAGGGGTGAAGCGAAGGGAAGGAGCGAAAAGCATTCTAAAAGAGTTCTAAATTACGATTTCTATGGAATCTCAGGAAATATTTAATCGATTACAGAAGTTATTGGTAGCTAATCCAGAGTGATAGTCCCTGATCCTATATGGGCTATATTTTATGCCCGTGTCACTACCACCTGGTTGGCAGGAACAACAAGAAAGCCTTTAAAAACATCTAAATTCCGTTTTCTATAGAATATTAGGAAATACCAACCGATTTCAAGATTAATGTTGGCAAATTAATGGTGACACTCTCTGTTTCAACATTTTTCGAGACATTCTATTTCAACTCTGTTTCGGCATTTTATGTTGGTACCACTAACACCAGAGACGTGGTACACTGTTAGACAAGAAGCTTGGAATTTGACATGATGGTGAATTTTAAGATGTAAATGTGTTAAAATGGTTTCTAAAAAATTCAAAACTTCAAATGAATACTGAAATGAGCGTATGAAATGAGCATAAAGGTCTCAAAATATTTTCTAAATTATCATTTAATTGGAATTAGTTTTAGTTCTTCTTATTAATTAAAATCTCATTTCTGTCTATTGCACTTTTATAATGAAGTTTAGCCAAACTGTGGCTTAATTTGTAACTTTTGAATTATTTCAAAAAGTGTTCTTCTAATAAAAAATAATCATGCAAATATCTCTTGGCATAATTCAACTATTACGCGAGCAAAGCCGCGGGGTTTGCTAGTAACACAATAAAGAGAAATGCAATGTTACTAAGCAAAGAAGTGAGTAAATATAAAGATAAAACTTACCTTTATCCCAAAACAGCTTCATTCACTTAAAACGGCAATATCTTTATCAATTATTTAGAAAAACAAAGTAATAAAAAACGATAATACTGTAGCAGGAAGGCAACGAGGAAAATTATAAACATGGCGGCAAACGTCATCACGAGTTAACCATAAGAGTTGCAACCGGCAGATGGTGCTTCAACAACTTCGTCTGAAAATTTCAGCAGGGCTGTAAAATTCGATTTTCGCACAAAAAAGAACTATTAACGGCACATTCTCCTGTTTTTCCCCCGTTTTTTTCTTACAGTGCATGGCTGAATGGTACTCTATAAATGGACTTTACTTTCGCCTTAACTTTTAAACAGTGGTTCGGGTCAAAGCAAGTAGCCACCCCTTCATATTAATAGAAATTCTACAATGAAGACTTTAGATGTGAATTATAATATTACAAAAAAAAAAAAAAAAAAAAAAAAAAAAAAAGTATTTCTACACTAACATAAATGTCATATTAGTTATTTCGCGAGTTTATGACCTATTGGGCATTTTTGGTAAAGTTATTACATTTTACTGCAACTATCATGCCTTCAAAAAATAAATTTGGAAGATAATCTGCCTGAACCAATTGAGAAAAAATTGTGACTTCTTTAAGTTTCATAGAAAATATCAAAATTACAAGATACAGCTTAAAACAATCATTTTTAAAAGCTGTTATATTAGGTAGAGCCGATGTTTCGTAATCTGCATATGGAGCTGATGTTTACATGCAATGTAACATGCAACGTAAAATTACATATTTCATTATACAGTATGCAAACTGTATGTCCACAGTATGCAAACAGTATGTCCGCAGTATGCACACAGTATGTCCTTTGTCACCCTCTTAACTTCGGAACGGCTATTGCTACATACATAAAAGTGGTGTCTAGGTATAGTAAAGTAGCCATTCGCTACTGAATGTACTTACGGTGCCATCTGGTGGAGAACTGCAGAGTTAGAATTCCTATCTAAAAAACAGAAAAAGATTGGGAAAATATTTACAAAGTTGAAGAGCATCATTGATTTTGTACGAAAAGACACCTAGTGGATATTAATGCGAAGAATAGAATGGTTAAAACGAACATTCGTTTTTCCGAGATTTCCTACACTGTGACGTAACGAAAACATGAACGGAAGGAGAAATGATTATCTGTCGGACAAATATGCATCCAAATGTGCATTGTAGCCGATAGTGAGACGTTTAAACACCTCAAATAAAGGTATATTGTTATAACTAGTTGTTTTTTTCTTTTTAAGATCGTTTTGTCACATCACAGTGTAGCAAATAACGAAAATTCAAATGCGCATTTTAACCGTTCTATTCTTCGGACTAATGTAGACAAGGCATCTTTTCGTACTAAATCGATGATGCTTTACAACTTTGTAAATCACTTTTTCCCTATATCTTTTCGTTTTCGATATAGGAATGCTAACTTGCTGTTTTCCACCAGGTGGCGTTTTGGGAGGTTTCATTCAGTAGCGCATGGCTACTTTAATATAGCTAGACACCACTTTTATAAATATAGCAGCAGCCGTTCTAGGTTATGAGTGTGGCAAAGGACTTTAGTGGGCATACTGTATATTTAATTCTAAACTCAGAAATGTTATCACAAAAATGTACAAATTTATCTCGCACGTATGACATAATGCATCGCAGTGAATTATAAAAAGACAAAAGATTGGAAATTGTGTTTTAAAAGAAATATTTACAACAACCAAAAACTGCATTATTTTTCTTTTTAATGCTTGAATCATAGACGTATTTAGTACTATATTTGCTATACACACACACATAAATTTAAACCACATTATATGGAAAGAATTAATGCTGAATGTTTAAAATATTTGTAGGAAAAAGTGCATATGTCATTTTATTCACTTCCCAGATAAATTTTAACACACGAAAAAGGCTTGAAAACGATTCATTACTTACGGAAAAGCTTTTCTATATATGTTATTTAAAGTGTCTGTATTCATTTAAATTCTCGTCGCGTCTTTGAAACTTCTCACCAATCGAATGTAACTGCTATCATAGTGAAAGTAAATCATAAAGTTAGATAACCTTAAACCACAATATATGTCTAGGAATAAAGTAAAGTATATTTGTTCAATTTTGGACAAATTTACTATGTAGAATAGAATACCAAGGTAGAATATTTTTAAAAAAATGTTCAAAGAACAATGCAATATACAGTAAAGTCCCGATTATCCGAGTCCCGCTTAACCGAGTTATTTTCTTCTCATGGACTGATGGATTCCATTATTATGAAACAGCAATTATAAATGAAGTGTTAGGTGAAGATGGAAGAGCTATTGTAAAAAGTTAGAACTCCAATTTTCTCCTCAGAATGGAAAAAAAGGCCATAAATAATAAAAAAAATTTCTAATATTGTTTCATAACTACTGTTTCATAATAATGGAATCCATCAGTCCATCAGAAGAAAATGACCCATTCCAAAGATTCGATTGAAAGAAAACTATTTAATACTAAAAAATTTCGCCATATTTAATCGTTGATAATTGTTAGATTTCGGAGATTGAATTAAGCGAAATTTACTAGTAAGTTTTAGTAGTAAGAAAAAATCCTATAAATTGATAACTATGTAGTCGTGTAATACTGCAGAAAAAAAAAAGATAAAAAGAAAACTGCCGCTAAATTGACATTCAACAAACAGAAAAGTATCATGTGCTTTTTCCAATAAGCAATTTTCTTGCCCGTTTTCTTAAAAGTAACGGAAATGTACATCAAAGAAATGTTACTAGTACCGCAAAAATTAATGAATTAATTGAAAATTTATATTTCATCTTCTTAGTTGGTGGCGATTTGTTTAAATCCGGTTTATTAGATTTTTGCCTATTCGAGATGAGCTTGGTCCGTATTAACTCGGATAATCGAGACTGTTTTTAATTTTGACTCACTAGTAATTATTTTACTTTGAAACGTTATTCAATATTTTTAAAAAAAAGAACTTTTATAAAACTTTAACTAGATATGGCTTATTTAGTAATTTAGTAACTTTACTAATTAAATGTTAGTACTGTATTGAAAACATTTCCTCTTATCTTTTTCCTAATTATTCATGTAATTTCTGTTTTTGAATGCTTCATATTTTCGCACATAGACGATTGCACTACAATGGTGAATCAAAATTTACGTAATTGATAATTGTGCTTAATGTGCATAACACAAATGTGCCTAATTGACAATGTAGTCATTTTATTCCAGGTAGGTGATTTTTGGCAGTTAAAAGTAAGTATTTTCAGTTAAACAAACCTTCTTTTCTTTATTAAAGAAATTTGATTTGAAACATGTTGCTTAGCACATCTGAAAGGTAAGTTAATCTATTATTATTTAAAATTTATCTAAAATAACTGAATAAAAATTTTTAATTGTTTTTTATTTTTTTCCTGTCAAACTTCCATATCGTGTACAATGGAGCACCCAAAACCGGGGTAGTCCGTTGTACCATAGTTCTGTATCCTATATAATTTTATTACTTTAGGCGTTATATGTGAAATTAAGTATAACAAATGGTTTTATATTTAGTTTGTAAATTAACCCATGATTCACCCAGTCTACATTTTTGCAGTGGTATATACATATTATATTTTCAAATTATAAAATTAGCTCAAATTAGAGACCAAAATGTAGTGAACTAAGATATTACGTATTTCATTTATTCATTTGTGCTTTATTATTATTTACGTTTTAGAAACATTTAGTTAATTTTAAATTTCAACAATTTTACAAATCTGAAATTGTATTAAACTAGTACATTACAAAAATCATATTCCTATTAGTTTCAATATACTTATATTATAGACAAATTATAAGTATTAAGTAAGATAAAATTAATTTATAAATGTGCAATATTATTAGGTAAATGCATTTTCACAGACAATGTAAATTAGACTTATAAAGCTCAAAATTTTAAAATTACCACTTTATTAGTAACATATTTGTTGTTCATAACTCTGTTATAAAAAATATATATTTAACTTTATTCTTCATTATTTCATAAAAATAACATATATAACTTTTTCATATTTATTTCAGCTATGCCAACAAATAAGTCAAGGAAACCTAGAGTAACATACATATAGCCCCTCAATGGCATGGTTTTTTGGCACATGCTAAAAATTGAAAATGTATTTGACACATGCCAAATTTCTGTCAGCAGCTATCTTACTCAGATTTATCAGTTATCACTAGTTGAAAAATCAGCAGCTAAAAATCATATCACCTTTAGAATTGTGACCCTTAGAAAAGTTTGTTTGCTCATGGCTACAATGAAACGATGAAAAGCATTAACAATTCTGTCCGATACAGCAATGAACAAGGTTTTTGAAGGAAAAAAAAAAAACAGAACGAAAATATATTTTTTTGTTTTTTTAAGCCGCTTTACTTAGAGCTAAAAGGAATTTATGAACAATGTCTTTTTTTTTTTTTTTTTTTTTAACATTGAAATTGACATTCAACGAACAAAAAAGTATCAAGTGCATATTTCAAATAAACAATTTCATTCTCCGTTTTCTTTAAAGTAACGGGAATGTACACCAAAGAAATGTTACTAGTACCATAAAATTTAATGAATCAAGTGACTATTTATATTCCATCGCCTTAGTTGGTGACGATATGTATGAATCCGATTTATATTTATCCCGTTTATTAATTTTTTGCCTGTCTGAGGTAAGCTTGGCCAGTATTAACTTTGTATTTTTAATTCTGACTCATTAGTAATTATTTTACTATTGAAACATTATTCAATAATTTTAAAAAATGAACTTTTATGAAAATTTAACGAGATTTGGCTTATTTTGTAATTTAGTAACTTTACTACATGAATATTAGTAGTGCATTGACAACATTAAATCTTATCGTTCTCACTATTATTCATGTAATTTCTGTATTTGAATGCTTCATATTTTCGCACATAGACGACAGCACTACAATGATGAATCAAAATGTAAAATAATGTGCCTAATTGACAATGTAGTCATTTTATTCGAGGTATGTGATTTATAGAAGTTAAAAGTAAATCTTTTCAGTGAAACAAATCTTCTTTTCTTTATTAAAGAAATGTGATTTGAAAGATGTTGCTTATCACAATTGAAAGGTAAGCTAATCTATTATTATTTTAAAAATTGCTGAAATAATTGAATTTATTATTATTATTATTTTTTAATTTCTCTGTCAAACTTAAGTATGGTGTACATTGGAGCACCCAAAACCGGGGTACAGTAGACCGGTTCCATTGTACTACTGTTCTGTTTCCTATATGATTTAATTACTTTGGCGTTATATGTGAAATTAAGAATAATAAATGGTTTTACGTTTAATATGTAAATTAGCCAATGATTCACCTAGTCTACATTTTTGCAATTGTATATATATATGTTATATTTTCAAAAAATAAAATTAGCCCAAATTAGAGAACAAAAAGTAGTAAACAACGATTTTACTTAATCATTTATTTATTTGTGGTTTCTTTTTATTTACATTTTAGAAACATTTAGTTAATTTTAAATTTCTACACTTTTACAAATATAAAATTATATTAAACTAGTACATTAAAAAAATCATTCACTTATTAGTTTGAATCTACTTAAAATACAGATAAATTATAAGTGGTAAGTGAGATAAAATTAATTTAAAAAATGTTTAATTTTATTAGATAAATCCATTTTCACAGAAAATGTAAATTAGACATATAAAGTTCAAAATTTTAAAATTACTACTTTTTTGTAACACATTAGTTGTTCATAATTCTGTTATAAAAATATATATTTAACTTTATTCTCCATTATTACATAAAAATAATATATTTAACTTTTTCATATTTATTTTAGCTATGCCAACAAAAGAGGCAAGGAAAGCCTAGAGTAACATACATATGGCTCTTCAATGACATTGTCTTTGACGCATGCTAAAAATTAAAAATGTCTTTGACACACGCCAAATTTCTGTCAGCAACTATTTTACTAAGTTTTATAAATTATCACTAGTTGAAAAATCAGCAGCTAGAAATCATATCACATTTAGAATTGCGTTTAATACCAAAGCTTGTTTGCGCATGGCTACAATTAAACGAATGAAAAGTACTTTAAGAATTCTGTCTGATACAGCAGTGAAAAAGATCGTTTAGAAGGAAAACAGAAGGAAAGAAATTTCGTTTTTTTAAGCCGCTTTACTTAGAGCTATTAAGAATTTATAAACAATGTCGGTTTTTGTGAGAGTGAAATATAATAAAACTGAATACCTCATCACATGTTTCAAGGCAAACAATGCAAAATTATGCTTCAGAAAGTTCGAATTGCTGTATATTTATTGTAATACAGAATAAAGTTATGAGGGAATAATTTCATAACGTAATTCTAATTGTAGTCAAATTTAAGAAAAAAAAATTAATGTTTCTTTTTGTTGTTGTGCGCTGTTTAAAAACAGGTAAAAAAATATATAATTATTAGTAAGATTCATGTCGTGAAAACCTAATTAAAATGTGCTAATTTTTGTAGATACTGTTAATGAATCTCTTGTAAAGGTTCAAGAAATTGCAATGATCTACCGAACCCTACAGTTTTACAAGAAAGCAGACCAGACACGAAAAACTTTTAGTATTTGCTAACTTTAATATCCATTAATCTTACATTACATGTGTGAACTGAAGCCATGAATAAACAAATGTAATACATTCTATATTTTGTGCTATAAAAGAATGTACTGCATACATGTATATTTTAACTTATTTGTGGTTCATAGAACCCCATACTGTAGACTATTTTACACCAATTGGCGTACAGTGGTGCACTTCGTCACTTGCTATTTAAAAAAATATATAAAAAATGTATGCATAAATATTGGTTTTGATCTGAGTGCAACTTAAAACTTAATATACAGATAATGTGCATGCATTTTTTCAAACTGGAAATAAAAGTACTTTGAGAGTAAACAGTCGAAATTTATATAAGTGGTCATTTGTATCCCAGTTTCACCTTAGTTTTTAGCGTTTTTCTTCATTTAAGAAATCTTACAGGAAATAAATATATACAATTATCTGTTCCACAAAACATATTAATTTTGTTATCTTGAGCAGCACTCAATTTCCCTTTCGGTTTTGTATTTAAGCTTACTAAAAATTAAAATTTATTGTACTTGCCTATTTTGTGTAAGTTACAATAATTTATCTAAGAAACAGAGATTATCCAAGAAGTAAAATTATTCAAAGACTTATTGAAATTAAATTTGCAACTACGTTTTTTAGCTCACAGGCTATCAAACACTGAGAGCTAATGTGGCCACTGGTTCTGTATGCACGTATGTATGTATCTATGTATGTACGTAACGCGATAACCCTTGATAGAAATATTCAAATTGATTCAAATTCCGTAAATAGGTTTATTCATCAGGTACTTCTATGATTAGTTTAGGGGATTCACTGGTTAAGTATAAATGGGAGAACGGGGCACTAACTACAGCATTCAGCATTTTTTTCCATTTTTTCCATTTAAATTGAAATATTAATTTTTAATAGTGAAATGAAAAATATCTTAATGTAGTTAGAACCCTTAAAAATGTTAAACGAACACTAAATTTTGGGATGATATTTGGATCATCAGTAATTTCTTTTTTCGGATACCAAACATGATGCCAATCGGTATAATAGTTTAAGAAATTTGTAGACTTCGAAAGCTCAATTCTATTTTGATAATTGTAAAGCAAGCAACAATGCAAGCAGGTTTTAAAAATAGCTCAAAAACATTTAGTCGTAATGAACTGTAATTTTGGATTCGAATTTTGAAGCTTCTTGAAATCGATATATTTACTTTTAATAATAGGTTACAGTTCATATTTCTTTAGAATATATTATCAAAACGTACATTATTTGAAACTATTTTCAAAAAATATATTTTATTGCAATTTATCTTTTTTTTTTTTTTACATTATCGATTTCTAGAAGCCTGAACTATACGAATGTAAAATTAAATGTATTTTGCGAAGTAGATTTTGAATAATATCTATATATATATTACGCTAACGTACGTGGCACAGAAACCGCGATTAGTTGTTATTGTTCAATGGCAACGCCCGAGAAACGCATCTGACCGTTTATTGTGTAAGAGTCCTTGGCAGGATTTAGGGCGATCGGGTTTGTTTACGTTTCGCTTTTTGGGTGCAGTATGTTTCGGTGCAATTATGTAGCTTCAAAATATCATTTGAAATGCCCTTAAAAAATCTCGGTGAATGCTTGAAAGTGAAGACGAACCCGAATTCCAGTCGAATCGAAGCAGACTCGAAATTCAAATAGAATTGATCGAGAGCTTCGTTAAGCGTTATAAAATAGGCTTAATAACTGTAGCATACACGCGTTGCTTCTGAAATCCAAATTACTGATTTAAACATCTTGGGGCATGCATAACTGTGGGAGAAATGTGCAATTTCTGCAAAGCACTGTATTGAAAATGCGAATTAAACAGCAGCAAGAAGTTTACAAAATGTTGTCATGACGTAAAAAGTAATTTTGTACGGACAGGTAGTTTTGACTGTACGGACCTGCAATACGAATTTCAGGTTCATTTAAGATTATTATTACGGGCCCCCCAGAAGTATTATACAATAAAACCTGCTTAGACGGAAACGAAAACAACCAGTGATAAATTCCGTTTTATGAAGTTAAATAGAACAAAGCATAATATCTTTTTTTTTGGGGGGGGGGGAGGGGGGAGGGGAGACGGGAGAGCTGGAACTTTTTTTTTTCGTTTATTGCAGGATTTAGTTATAAACAGGCTTTACTCTATTAGAAAATAAATTTGCTGGATGGTACTTTAAAAATATCTGTATAGTAATATTTGCTTACAATTTTATTATTTCTTTTTCAGTATTACACTTTTTGTTATATTTGTAATTGCCTTTTTTATATAAAGATTTTAAATAAAAAATTAAATTATTGAAAATACAATTACATTTTAATTAAATTCATCAGTTTATTTGGAATAAAAATGTTTAATGTATCAGACATATGAAAATTAAAAAACTTAACCTTTGACTTTACACAACTTTGGAACTGAACAAGAGTTAGGCCCTGGCAATTTGCACAGTCTCCACCCGCCCCCCTCTGAACGGACCTGAAATTAAAAATTTCAGATTCATTTAAGAATATTATTATGGGCCCGGGCAACGCCGGGCGGGTCAGCTAGTTAAAAAAAAAATACTCCTTCTTAAGTTGATCTGTGAAAATAGAATTTAAAGTAAGGAGTTTAAAATTTTTCGTAAGCACAATTCTAAAATTACTTAACCAAATAATTTCCTTTTTGTAATCGGAATATGAAACTTAACGAAGAAATCAAATATGATGCTTAAATTAGGTGTCCGTCTTGAAATTTTTGAAGTGTGTTAGAATATTAATATGGAGACGTTTCTTAAAGCTTATATTTTATTATAGACTAAAAATAGAGACAATTATGATTCGAATACCTTTTTCACTTTTCTATTCCACAATTTGGCGAAAACGTATGGAGTACCTATGGTAAACGTATTGTTTATTTTTTTATGACAATACTTTCTAAATAAATGTCCTCGAGGTATAAAATAACATAACGTATATTGTATCAAAATAAAAGTTCTGGCTTTATATTACTACTACTATATGTACTGCTTTATTGAGCTTCATACAAGATATAGTATTTTATAAGCTTATGATATTATACAAAAAAAATTAAACGAAAATTATTCATCGAATATTGCATCTGAAGAGCTCAAATTTAAGAGAAAATAGTTTTAACAATATCAAAAGTGGAATTTTTTTTTCAAAAACCCTTCCTAGCTACTTATAAATACATTCAATATACCTTCATTCGACAACTGGTGCTGTCTGCGTTATACATTGTGAAAAATAAACATTAAAATCAAAAACATTGGCCACATTTTTAATTAGAAGACGACAAATATATATTTTTTACAATTTGCGTTTTTAATTACGTTTTGTAGTGAAAAATCAATTGCATAAAAATATATGAATGAATTACAGAACCGAACTTAACTATTTCAGAAAATGTACACGCGATTAAATTTACGTATTTGTTTAAACACTTAAGATTATCTATGCTATATAATCGAATCTTACGTAAAAATCCAAGAGGCGAAATTAAAAATTAATGTTATAAGAAGAAATAGTAATGGAATACAACAGATAGATATTTTGAGATGTCATATAATGACTCTAATGTGAATTCTACATTTAATGAGCGGGCCTTTTTCAAAGTAATCTTTAATGATTAGTCTTTGCGGAAAATATCAAAGATCAACGTCAGGTTTTCAGTTTCAGCTGCGTTTTTAACTTTAATTCTTTCATTTAAATTTTGCCGCAATAGAATTTTGGGAATTTCAACTTAATGTAACTCTTGTGCCGAATGTCTTGAATTATGCATAAACTTGAAGCTTAATGCGTGATCTTTGATTTGCTGAAATCCATACAGATTGTATATATATTGTGGGATATCATACAGACACTATAATATGAATTCTATATTTAATGAACGGGTCATTTTTTATGCAATTTCTAATGATTGGTCTTTGCGAAAAATATCATAGATCAACGTCAATTCTCATGTTTCAGCTGCATTTTTAATATTATTTCTTTCATATAAATTTTGCCACAGTAGAATTATTAAAATTTCAAATAAATATGGCTCTTGTGCTTCATGTCTTGATTATGCATTAACTTGACGCTTAATGTATGATCATTGATACTCTGAAATCGATTTTCTTCGTAATAAGGACATCTATGTATTCATACTATTTCAGAAAGGTTTTTTATAGTTCATATAGATACAAGATTTTACTTTTATTTCTTATTTAGAATTGGAAGTACAAATATTATATATTATATATTTTACTGCAAATTTTGAAGATATTCTACAGTGCATGGGAAAAAAAATCAATTTAATATTAGTAAGTATGTGTATAGGAAAATGTTAATAAAGCTAGAAAACATTAGGCATCTGCACTGTACCAGTCACATAACTCGGTAAATCAGAATTTCGGTAATCAGCGCACAATGTTTTTATGTTTATATTACTTTATTGCATTTTGCTTTAAAAAAATTACCATATGTGATGTTGAAATTTGTTAGCGTGTTGTTATTAAATTATGTATGAAAATCTCTAAAATCATCAAACTAAGTTAATACTTGCTAAAAGTGATAAAAATACACTAACAAGGCAAATAGACATCTTTATTCAGATCGACATGTTTCATCGTTTGGACGGCGATTCTCACCATATCTATAATTATTAAAATATTTTCGCAAAAAATATTTAAATTGTAAACTGGTAAACAAAAATCACGATACTACATGTATAATGAAATCAAGTGCAATAATAAAAATGTATATTTGTGAACGTGAATTTTATTAAACAATTGTTTCTTATTCTCTTCTTCATCTCTTTCCGAAAATTAGTTAACTCCATGGAAGCTGAATCATTACATATATCCCCACTGCTTAAAAAGGTCTCTATTGATTATCGAAATAAAATATTGATGGATAAATTATTCTACTGTTTTAAAAATCAATCTGTAAAGGTTCTTTGCTGTGTAGTCTGGCCAAAGTCATAGTTTTCTTGTTGTATTTTATATCTGATATAGGTTCTTTGATTCTAGTTTCCATATTTCTAATTGTCATTTCTTCATAAAATTGCACTGTTCGATCCTCTTTAGCGAAATGTATTGTATATACCCCTGATGATTGATTTGCTTCTACAGTGAGTCCCAAAAGCTTATAGACAACGTTTTTTTTTTTTTTTTAATTTTACAATTGAAACATTGGAGTTACAATTTCAAAACAATTTATAACTATAAATAACATTAAGAATATAATAATACTATACAAAAATAATATTACATAATCACAGATTTTGTGAGAAAATTTAAAACTTAAATTTTACAATCCCAAACGTTTATAGACAACTCATTTTTTCCCCTATAACGTTAACATTTTTAAGCCGTTTTTTATAACCACTTTAAAAACTCGATCAGGCGTTATCAAAACATGAGTTTGAAGAAATTCAGGCTGTAAAGTAAACCAACTCCGTTCAATTTGTAGCTTTAAATAGGGCATTCTCACAATCTTTTGACTTTCAGGAATAAAAATCTGGTGAAATTAAACTAGCTAAAATAACATATTAATCTGATAGACGAATTCCTTAATGATTCATAATAAAGAAAAAATAGCCAGCAGCGAATTTTTTTTTTAATTCAACTGAGACTTATGTTAAACGTGAGAGTTTAATTTTCCTTACCATTTTACCACTATAACTTTTCCTTTTCTTCTACATTTTTACTTCTAATGAATTTGCATAGTACCCACAGGACATTCAAATAAGAAATAATAACAATGTAGTATTTTTAGTACAAAATTTTATTATAACATTGTCTTAAAGTGGTGTTAAAGAAGGGACCGTAAGGTAAAAAGAAGGGGGACGGTATAGGAAAAAAAGGACGAAATGGGAAAAAAAGGGATGGTAAGGAAATTACCACCTATTTTAAGCAAATCATGTTACGACTAAGTGGAGCCACAATGTTCATTGATTTTTAGAAACTGTTATTTACATTGGATTTAAAAAATAAATAAATAAATAAATAAATAAATAAATAAATAAATAAATAAATAAAAACCTTGGAAAGTGCAGGAATAAACCTTGGGGACGGCAAGACTACCAATAACGCTACGATGCTTGAAATTGATATTTAAATGCTGATTTAAGTTCTGCAATAAATTTCCTGTCAAAGAATTTTAGACATTCTTTCTCTAGCATACTTCTTTCTGCATGAGAAAAAATTTGAAAAGACTTCTGTGGCTGCATCTGAAATGATTTTCTGTATAATTTTAGAAGAGGTTCTGCAAGGAATCTAAAACCCAGGGACAGAGTTTAAAAAATAATAACAACCCTAAAAATGCATGCAGGTTAATTTTTTGCAACATATTTAAATATAACAATAGTTCCGGTTTCGGAAAAAAATTACATCAAATTATTTTCATTGAAACAATTTTATACAGGAAGCTCCAAACTTAAAAATCAGTATCGGTGACACGGGACGTTATAGGAGTTTTCCTGGTATTTGGACCCCCAACATCATCCAAAAATTTTTTTATCTCGTTAATATTGTTATGCAAGCATGCAATGGGATATATGAGTTCCCCAGTATATGAAATAATAAAAAAAAAAAACACAAGAACATGAACTATAAATAAAAATTATTATTCAGGGACATAAAAGTCAAAAGATTGTGAGAATGCTCCATATCATAAATCGTTTCAAATTGACGGTCATTAGCATATATGTCTTTAGTTAATCTTCTCTAGAGGTTCTCTATTGGGTTCAGGGTAGGACATATGTCTTGCCAGTAAATAACAGTTACTTGGTTTTGTCTAAACCACTGCATTGTAGAGTTGGACATGTGATTGGAACAATTGGCTTACTGGTATATACATTTGTGCACACTTAGCAACTTTACAAATGGAAGTAACCGTATTCCGTGCGTATTCTGGTAATGTTCGGAAGATCATTGAAGATCTTTGAAAAACGCAACTTTGGTTGTTCCATCATAAGAAAATGCTCCTCACAAATTCAGTGAATCCCCTCCTTGTTTGCCGAAAAATGGTCTTGGTTACTTCCAAATATAGTGGCAGTAACCATCGGGGCCATCTAAATTAAATTTCTTTCCGTCATTGAAAAGAGGTGTCTTCCCCCAGGGACTGCACTAAAACTCTAAAGCATTTGCTGGGTTTCCCTGGTTGCCCATCCTCACCCTCGTCATTGAAAAGAACACTAAACCATTTATTTGTCCAATTCGTGTAATTTCGGGCACTCTGAGCACGAGCGTCTGTATGCCGTTCCGTAAACTTTGGCGAACTACGCATTTTGCGATAATCAAGAGATATACTTACCTACATCCGTCGATGGACGATGGATTTTGATACTGGAACGCTTACGTCTTAGAAACGGACCGTAAAGACAAATTCTGGGTTGAAACTAATCTCAAAATATCTCTGCCTTGCCGTTTAGGTGGGATTTTTTGGTCGTCCAGAACACGATTTTCTCTCAAAATTGTCACATTTTGAAAGAGTTCGGTAAATACTAAACCTGCTGCGTCCAATTTTTCTAGTAATGTCCACAACTGTCCATCCACGAGATTTTGAGCGGTAGAATTTTTAAATTTTCTTTTTGGAAAACAGCACATTGCGAGGCATCTTTACATTCATTCGAAACGGAAAGACAGATTTCCTTTTACCTCAGGAAGCTATTGCGTCACAAGTACATGACCTTGGAATATGCAGATTTTGGATATCAGTAATTAAATCAGCTTTTAACACCGGCTGTCTATATAGTCTTTGGAAAGCATTATTTTGTCTTTATTTTTTTTATATTAAACCTATGACTGTTAAAAGTTGTTTGAGTATTTTATTATTATTATTTCGTCACTATATATTTGCATAATTTATTTCATTTTTCTTTCTCGTTTAGTTGGCTCTAATATAAAAAAAAAATAAAAAGATTTTATTTATTCTCTCTCTTAAATGAAAAAATGGCTGTATATAAACTTTTGGGTAGCATTGTATTGAATCCATTTTCTTACAGACAATGTTTTTTGAATTTTACGGAGGGTTTTGCAATAAGGAGGATATTGTATTTATTGACTTCGTACTTCATTCTTCGAAGAAAAATTAATAATTAATAATTACTAAAAAAAGAAATATTTATTTGAAATATTAACATATGAACTAAATAAGTGCAATATCTCAATTATTGCAAAACCTTCCATTTATTTTTGCACAGATTCTTAGTTTGCATATTCTAATGTTTAGAACAAAAAACCAATCAAATATATCTGCAGAACGTATTTTGAAAGTTATATTATAAATATGACGCATAAACTAAAACCACTGAAATTCCTGACGACCATCACCTAATATGTCAAGTGATGACAATAATTATCACTAAATTGCCAAATATATATATATATAATATTTTTATTAATTATAAAAAATCGAAATATATTTTCTAATTGAGTCCTTGCTTTCAATCTTTCATTGGTTTTACAAAAAAAAAAAAAAAAAAAAAAAAAAAAAAAAAAAAAATATTGAAACACAAAAAGCTCTATTTTATGCTTTTTATATTTTGTTGACCTCAGTAGTTTCTTTTAAATTAAAATGCTGATATTTGTTAATATAATTTTTAATATTTATGCATTCTTTAAATAGATAAGAAAATAAGCTAAAAATTAGTCACATTTCATATTTATTTTCGTTCTCTATTTTCTAAAGCTAACATTGCAGATCATAACATATTTACATTTCAAAAAATAAAAATATATAGTGTTTCAAAGGCAAATAAATTCATTGATGCGTGGAAATATCATACCTATGCACAAACATTTACTCCCACGCAGAGCGATATTCTTCATTTTCTGTATAAATACTCTTTTCTCTTTAAAAATTAATTGTTACTATTTATTTGAAATGCCCACGTGTTTATGCAATTCATTTTATGTGAAAATATCTTTTGAATCACATTCGATCAGGTTTTTTTTTTTTTTTTTTTTAATGTTAATGCAGTATTATTAACATTAAAATGAATCTGCTTTATAGGCAACGATAATTGTTTCACAGTCTAGGAAAAGAAATTGTAGCAACGAACGAAAGTATCTTCGAAAAAATACCAACTATTTGGAAAAGCATGCTTCCTGCGTAGAAACCAATGTAATTTTGAGATTTAAAGAAGTTAAACTGAAAAAATAGTTTCTTTTGCTGATACTGATTTTTTAAAAAAAGTTTCCAAGTAGATTTTATACTGTATACTATGGAGTTTTCAACCTATAAAATAAGTTATTCAAATTGTGTTTTTATAAGTGTTTCTTTAAATCTAAAAAATATAATGATTTGTGAGATTTATATACATAAAAATGCTTTTCGAAACTATGGGTAACTCGAAAGAGCTTATTGTATGTTTTATTTTTTTTTTGTTATATTGCATTTTTCTAATTAAGAAATATTGTCCTTTTTTTTTCACAGTGCAAAACATTCTGTTTATAATCTAAAATACATATTAGAGTTCCATTGCAACACACTGAAATGTATTAAAACATTTAAGAGTAAAACTTCATAGCGCAAAAACATTTAAATTCGACATTATTATACTTTAAACAGCGTTCATTCATTATTTTTATTAGAACTTTATTGCAGATAGTTTTTCCGAATGTTGTTAAATATGGTATTCCTTTTTAGGTGCATTCGTAATTATATAAATACGTAGCACCTATAGTCGTCGTTCAGTCCGTCTGTCTGTCCGTCCGTCCGCATATAATAGAGCAAAAACTACCCAACCGAATGGTCTGAAATTTTAAATATATGATTGTTGTAAAATTTTGTCGAGCCGTTTCAAATTTTATGAAAATCGGATGTATAGTTAAATTACAGGGACAGTCAAAATTTTTTCTTTACATTACGGCCAATGGGAAAAATTATTGCACGTGCATTTTAATGATGTTAAAGCTTTCCGAATGGTCTCAAATTTTAAATATATAATTATTGTGACATTTTGTCGAGACATTTCAAATTTTATGAAAATCAGATGTATAGTTTAATTACAGGGACAGTCAAAAGTTTTTCTTTACATTAAAGCCAATGGGAAAAATTATTCCAAGTGCATTTTAATGATGTTACAGCTTTCTGAATGGGCTGAAATTTTAAATATATAATTGCTGTAAAATTTTGTCGAGCCATTTCAAATTTCATGAAAATCGGATGTATAGCTTAATTACAGAGACAGTCAAAAGTTTTTCTTTACATTAAAGCCAATGGGAAAAATTATTCCAAGTGCATTTTAATGATGTTACAGCTTTCCGAATGGGCTGAAATTTTAAATATATAATTGCTGCAAAATTTTGTCGAGCCATTTCAAATTTCATGAAAATCGGATGTATAGCTTAATTACAGGGACAGTCAAAAGTTTTCCGTTACATTAAGGGGAATGGGAAAAAATTATTGCAAGTGCATTTTAATGATGTTACAGACTATGCACTTATGAATTGCAAATAAATACACATTCAGTACACTATGGGGTGCAAAAAATAATTATAAAACTAGTTATAGTACGAACGCACCTCATTTGCCACGTTTGACGAGCAATTTTCAACTTGTTTCCGCCTGCTGTCGGCATGTATGCCACGGTTCTCGCTGACTTTTAGCCAACTTTTGAATTTGGCTAATCAGAAATGTAGAACTGTAGCCAAATGTGAAAAGTTTTAGCAAAATAGATTCGTCGTGGTACTGAAAAATCGATATTTAACCCCTTATTGTAACTTATTTTTTCAATATGTTCTAAAAAACCCTATTATTATATAACTTCTTATAGATCAGCTATTCATCAAAATTAAACTATGCACTACTGCAACTATTAAAAATAAGTACATTCTAAATGTCTTGCGCAATCGAGAAAAAATACGAAACCCAATTTATCTTAGTAAAATATTATGAAATGAAATTTCCCAACCAAAAGTACCTATGGATTGCGATATTACATTCAATGAAGTCTGAAAAATCCAAAATATAAATAGCAAAATAAATGTCACATTCAAAAATTATTTTTTCCGAGGAAATTATTTTTTAAATTATTTTTTAATACTTCGGCTTTTTAATGTCCATTCTTCAAAATTGTTCTGTTTCATGTTGGGTCTATTAACACATAATGAAAGGCATTATTGGCATTTCTTGCATACATTTGATTTCTCAATTTAAGTTTCGTTGTGTTTACTGTTCATTATACTAAATCCTCTTTCACAGTTCACTGAATGTTGTGGCAAGATTGCAACAAAGTGTTGTATGTATAGAATAAATCTTCTGCAAGTCGTTTCTTCGATCGAAATGTATGGTATTAACCAAATTCTTTGTTCTGCAACGAGAAATCAAGTAATGCGAATAAGAATGACACCTGTACTGACGGAAACATACACATACATAAAAGGAGCACAAATTTAGCACTCGCAGTTTGGCGAAGTTATTCGTTCATTTACTCGCCAAATGCAGCATTTTTCCGAAATTTGGCATAATGGCGAAAGGTAGCGAGAACCCTGGTTGGAGCATCAAGTATTGTTCTTTTTATTTAAATTTTATCCCTTTTCTTTCCCATTTATTTTAAAAGTCCATGTTAGTTTTACGCTTTAACAATAACATCTTTGTTTCTTATGACCAGTTATACCCTGTCGTTCTAACTACAGCTGCCTTTTCCTCTTTGATAACCGCAGAAATGAGTTAGTAAAATTAAAGACCTTAGTGATATTTTTTATGCTATCTTTCTTCTCGTAGCTGAATGCGAGGTACATAAGTAAAACTAAATTCATGATCTAATGTATTTTGCTGTGAAGTTTTGCTATTTATACGATAAAATTGTGTCAGGCTAGATGCTATCCTTTCCTGTGTAATATAATCATTTCTCTCGTTTCCAGCTGCCCAGTCTAGGGTTAACGTAGGATTGTGGTGATGACACCCCTGCTGCTATTTTCGACAATTATTTAAAAGGGTCCTATAGATTAATAGCTAACGGCTTCTCTTTTTGTTGGTTTTGACTTTCGTTTTTCTTCATTTAAAAAGAAGATCGGCATTGTAAATCTATTTTTACTATCAGTTCGTTTGTTTTTTCTGCTTCTGTCTTTGCTGTAATCAACATCTATTTTACAACAGATAGATTTCTGTTATGAATGTATTATATACTCCAGAATAATATATTAGATTAGAGAAATTAAGCTTTATGTTTTATTCAGAAGCATGAAATAGTTTGGTCTTTTTAGCTGTATCTACTTGAATTAGTTTATGGATATTGTGCATTACATTTAAGATACACATATACAGGGTCGTCAGCAGAAACATTGCCGATATATTAATCCCTAGCAGCTGAGCCGGCCAACCAATTGAAATGAAATGTGATATACGGTTATTTCATGGTAAGCGTTCGAGATTGTGGTGAACAAGAACAACAGAGTACCGTTATGGCTACTGGTAACAAATTTGAAGTTTTGAAAAGGCAAAACCAGACATTTTCTCATCTAAAAATGATCATCGCATATAAAATCATACATAGATTGAAACGGTTCAAAACAGCAGTACAAAAGCGTCGGCGTAAGACACATGCAAAGGACAGCATTGTAAACAAAGGAGCGACGAGGCAGATAAGCACCAGTCATTAGAAAACCATACGCAAATCACCGTTTGTAGAAAAACTTTTAAAAACGTTGTAAAAAGCAGTCTCAGTAAAACTTTTCCTTTTTTTCTTGCCACTGTCATTATGGGTTGTTTATGATGACATTCTTTTCTTGTTTCCTACGTTGCGGTTTTTGTACTAATCTGCCTTTCTAACACTACTTATGGTTTTTTCAATGCGCCTATAACTTTAGGATAGGGAAAATTTGCCGTTGACATTCGAAGTTTTCTATTTTTCCACCTTAACTACGTTACTTATAACAGATGGCATGATCCACGAGCGAGATGTCAAATAGATCATTCAGTCCTTGACGTCACTGACACGCTGCGTTCAAGTTCTATTAATTAAACTGTTAATTACTTATTAATTAAACATTTTGTTTTTTCTTTTTTTTTCACCATTAATTCTCATGGTTATTTAATAAAACTTAATTTGTAAAATAAAAAATATTATCTTTTATTTCTTTAAAATTTCTGATACATTTTGGGTATAAACACAAACGGATTATCTTACAAAAAAAGAGTGATACTTTATTTAAAAAATCGATGTAAATTTTTCGGAAAACCAAAACTTAAAACATCAGCCAGAAAACATCAGCGAAGTAATAACCCATCTTCGAGCCGTATAAAAATCTATTGTTAACATATATATCTTGCAAATCCCTCGCTGTGTGGTTCAGCATATGAAACAGCTTCATGTTCTGCATAATTTTATAATTTGAGAGTGTTTTAGATAACACCAGTCTGCATTTTTTAACTTTTTTTTCAGATGATTTATTAAGAACAAGTTTTCCTGAATCAATTTTTGATGCAGATTCCGGAAATTACATCCATTTTTGTCTATCACGTCAGGATTTTGAGAAGTTTTGTTTTGAATATTTAAATTAATGCAATCAAAAATTTATTGCAATTTCATACAAAGTACTTCATTAAACACGTTAAAAATACTGTAAAAAATATCCTTATAAGTTCATGATATTTCTTTAATGAAACGAAAAGCAAACAGTGCCCAAATAAACAAGCTTTCTTCTTTTTGTCTATCTTGCATATCATTCATCATTTATATCCCTCTTCAACTTCCAACAGCCGTCTGTCATCATATTTACATTCCATCTTCACCCGTACCTATTCTCCATCTTTTTGATATCCTGGTGAAAGCGCTCTCTGTGCTAATCACTGTAATGTCCCAGATTTTCAGGAAAGTAGTCAACATGGGATTGCTAAAAGTGCATTTTTTAACTCATATTACAGCCCAACTTCTTGAAATTTTCCAGCATTGTTTCAACAATATTCCTGTAACTTGGATCTTTCTTATTCCCTAGAAAGTTTTCGGTAACACATTTGAAGGCGGTTCATGCGTCTTTTTCTAATTCATTCATCGTGTTTTCAAGATCTTTGTCCTTCATCAGTTTTTTGATTAGAGGACCAACGAAAATTCCAGCTTTTAATTTTTCAATAAGAAAAATAGAATCATTTCGGCGACAATATTAAATTCACCATAGAAAATGAAGTCGATAACACCCTCCCATTTTTAGATGTCTTAGTTATAAAATCTGGTAATACACTTAAAAGAAATGTTTTCAGAAAATCAATGAAAATAGATTGCATTATTCCTGTTACTGCTTCAACCCCATGGGGTTATAAAATGTCTGCGTTTAATTCTTTTACTAAGAGGGCACATATTGTTTGTTCGGATGAATTTTTGGAAGATGAACTGAACCATATTGTCAAGATTGGAATAGATCATGGATATAACCCACAGGTTATCCATAAATTAATCCAGAAGTTCAATAGTTATCCCCAAAGCGCTCAGTTAACTCGACCTACTTATAGAAAAATTTCTTATATTCCAGCAATGTTTGAAAGATTAAAGAGAATTTTCAATAGATTCAGAATTCGTCTTGTTGCCTCCCCCTCAAAAAATCTGTTTGCAGCTATTACCAGAAAACAAGATCCTCTACCAATTTTATTTCATCCTGGTGTTTACGAAATCCCTACTCAACTCAATACTGGTCTAATAACTTCATATATTGGAATGACAAAACGATGCCTGTTTGAAAGAAGCATTAAAGAACATAAAAGAGATTTAAAATTCAATAGACAATCTACAGCTTTATCTAGATTAGCATTTAAAGGCAGTGTCAAGGCAGTTCATTTTGACAATGTAAAAATTGTCTCTAAATATCCTAACCCACTTAAAGCCCTTATACGAGAATCCATAGAAATAAGTCTGAGAAAAAACGGAGTATGCAATGACAATGTTTCATTTCAGATTTTTAATGTTTGGTTGAATATTTTAAAAGAAGTACATTCGTAATGTTTATTTCGGATTTTCATAGTTTCTTATTGTAATGTGTTAACCTATCAACAGAAGGCGCCATATCCGATTGGTTGTTTTATTGTTGAGTTACCGAAATGTTTTCAGTTGTGATGTCGTGAATGTGACTGTGCGGTTCGAAACTTCGCTTCGAGGAGGTCAAGGACTCACTCCCCTGATGATGGCTCGTTAGAAAGAGCAGGAAACGTTGGGAATGATTTGTGTTATTAATATAGTTTTTATTTACATGTACGCTGATGAGTATCGTAAGATTTTTAATTATTTTAATTTTTCGTTTGTGAGGAAGGGAAATTTCCCTTGAATCTTCGAAACCAACTCGGGTCGATTGCAAACTAAGTATACGCGAGAGAAGAAAACTAAGAACAGTTCGGTAATCAGCATAAAAAATACATTAAAGACAGTCATTGTTTTTTAATCATTTGATTTCATGCAGACAAGTGTAATGGTTTAAAAGTGATGGCATATGGTTCAGAAGTATTGGTGTTTTACATTACCAGAAATTTTATCTTAACTCTTTTAGATTCGGCATCACATTAATACAATATGTTTTTACATTTATTATTATTATGTCTTAAGAACTAAAAACTAAGAACTAACTATTGTAATTTTCTCGAAAGAATCCTCCTTTGCCTATTATCATGTTAAAAATAAGCAAAATAACTATATTTGTTATATATCACTAAATGATACGTTCGTTAAGTTTTAGTAAGGAATTACTTTTCTAATTTGGAGAGCTACTTTTATTTTTTTTTTATTTAAAAGTTATTCTCTCCCTCCTCCATCCTAACCCCTAAAACAAAAAAGACTAAAATTAATTGTCCGATAGGAATCCGGAAATAAAGTCTGAAACTCTGTAAACTAATAACAGGAAAAACTATGTAACTGTCTTAAGTACTCATTATGGGAATTACATTCCTATTATATAAGCAAAAATATTACGTCTGAATTCCATCTTTAAAATATTTACATTAAAATCACAGACAATACATAAAACAATTAAAATTATTGCATAAAAACACTAAAAACATATTAAAATTGGGACGTTTCGGATCATCACGATCCCTCCTCAGCTAATTATAAACGTTAATTATTAACGAAGCTGCATCTGTGCCGGCCGAGTATTCTATTTTATTTTAACTGTAACCTGAAATTGATGACTTTCTGTTGTGTTTTTCTTGTAACTGTTGATAGTATTGACTTAACGTTTATAATTGGCTGAGGAGGGATCGTGATGATCCGAAACGTCCCAATTTTAATATGTTTTTAGTGTAACCTTTTGGATAACCCTGTTAATTCTAATGGAGCAAAAGCGTTTAAACTCGATATTATTAATAAGTGTTTTATTGTAATATATTGCATTCATTTTTATGCAGATAGCATGCATACGCGTAGAGAAATTAAGGTTTTTATAAAAACAGTCCTAAATTTCACCAAGTTTTTTGCTTATAATTTGCAGAGTTCTTAATATAAAAAAAGTACCTTTTCAGAAAATATGACGAACAACATTGTACCTTGCTGTCAGAATTAAAAAATAATAAAAATTGGATGAAAAATGAGCAGGTTTACTAAAACATGTTTCAATGCGCATGCTCGAATGCCATCAAAATATAATGTGCATAATGTGTTAGCTAAATTTATAGAGAAACTTTTGTAAAATTCTCGAAAACATAGTTTGAAAAGTCTGATAATAATCGTTTATAGAATAAGCTCAAAATCCGTTGTTCCCAAAATGAAGCAAAAGCATGAGGGTTTATATCCATATATACATTGATTAGCGCTAATTTAGCATACACAATATTGTAAGTACTACTGTATTTGGATACAACCCCTCATCTTTTTGCTTTATTTTGGGAACAACGGATTTTGAGCTTATTCTATAAACGATTATTTTCAGACTTTTCAAACTATGTTTTTGAGACTTTATACAAAAGTTGTTCTATACATTTGGCCAACACATTATGCACATTATATTTTGATTGCACTCGCGCAGGCCCAGTGAAATATTTTTTAGTAAACCTGCTCATTTTCATCCAATTTTTATTATTTTTTAATTCTGACTGCAGGGTATTGTGTACAATGTTGTTCGTTATATTTTCTGAAAAGAACATTTTTTTATATTAAGAACTCTGCAAATTATAAGCAAAAAACTTGGCGAAATTTGGGGCTGTTTTTATGAAATCCTTAGTTTCTCTACGAGTATGCATGCTATCCGCATAAACATTAAGACATTATATTACAATAAGCCACTTATTAATAATCTCGAGTTTAAAAGCTTTTGCTGCATTAGGTTTTACAGGATTATCCAAAAGATATTTGTTCGTTTGCAATTTGTTGACGGTACCCTATGGGGTTTCGGGAAAAAAATCTTTGCGGAAATATATGACCTATACTACACCGTTTACACACTTGCAGTTTAAGGTTAATTCCTCATGTATTTTTCTAGATATTTAATAAAACGTCAAAAGTCGCAAGTTACCGGTCACCTTTGGCCATATATTGTATATCTAAACATAACCTTGAATAATATACTTCTGCTTCATTCCATGTTCATGTTTTGCAGCTTTCATTGATATTATCTGGTGTATTGACAACTATTTACATGTTAAATGTAATTGTTTTCTTTTGATTTTTGAGCTACAAACTGATTAACAAAAGTATTCTTTCGTACACATTGAAGTCTCCCTTTCACTTGATGATCGTAATAAAACAAAAAAAAAACGATTGTAAGAGCTAATAATTAAGAATGGATAGCCATAAAATTTAGGAATTTTCGTGGAGAAGTTTAAAATGCATTTAAGTAGAGCAATACAAAGTGATAAAGTGCAAACATGCATGGACACATATATGGTACACATCTGCAGGTCGCCAAACAGTTTACATATATACGAGGGCTGTATGATAAGTACTTGGCCTTGACTAGAAAAATGCATTTTTATGTCTAAAATGGGATTTATTTTTCAACATAATCTCCTTTTAGTTCGATGCACTTAGCCCAACACTTTTTTATTTTTTGTATCCCCTCTAAAAAATACGATTTCTCTAACCTATCAAAATAGGCGTTTGTTTCAGCATTAACCTCATCGTTAGAGCCAATTTTTTTTTCCACCAAGCCATTTTTTCATATTTGGAAATAGAAAATAATCGCTAGTGGCTAAATCTGGCGCATATGATGGATGCAACAGCAGTTCGTATCCTAATTCATGGAATCTTGCCATGGCGACGACACAGGTGTGCACGCGTGCATTGTCTTGATGAAAGGGAAATTTTTTCTTGGCCAAATGACAACGTTTTTCTTTCATAACATGGTCGAAACGATCCAGTAGCCTGGTATAATATTCTACATTGATCGTTTTTCCCTTTTCAAGGTAATCGACAAGAATTATGCCGCGTGCATCCCAAAACACTGTAGCCATGACTTTGTTCGCAGATAAAGTCGCCTTAGACATTTTTGTGCAGGTTGTCCACGAAAAACCCACTGTTTGGACTGTTCTTTAGTCTCTGGCGTACTGTGATGAATCCATGTTTCGTCAACTGTTATGAACCGACGCCAAAAATCATTTGGATTGTGCTTTAATTTCGCCAGACATTCTTTTGAAATTGACACACGAGTGCGCTAAATGTCAATAGTGGGAAATCGCGGCACACATCTTACCGAAAGCTTTTTCAAAACCAAATGAGTTGTTAAAATATTTTGCACCCATTCAATTGAGATACCCACAGTCTCAGCAATCTCGTGTACTTTCACTCTCCGATCATTTATCACAATATCGTGGATTTTTTCGATCATTTCAGATGTCGTAACCTCATTTGGACGACATGGACGTTCTTCATCAAAAATGCTTGTACGGCCGAGTTTGAATTCAGCTGTCCGATATTTTATAGTTCATAATGAAGGGGCAGAGTCCCCATAAACTTCGCTGAGTTCAGATTTAATCTCGTCATTAGTTTTCTTTTTCAAAAACAGGTATTTTATCACTGCTCGATATTCAATTTTTTCCATTCTTTAAATATCACCAAAGTTGTTCTATTGAAATGGCTACCACTCACAAACTAAACCACGTAGCGACTTGGCGATTAGCCAAGTTTGTTGTAAAAGGTCACCATTGCGAAATAAATCATTTTTTAAGCCCTAGTAGCACCCCTCTCTGACCGAGGCCAGGTACTTATCATACAGCCCTCGTACTATATCATACTACAAGGCATTTACGCCAATTATGAATAGTGATATATTTTCACATGAGATACCTCGATTTTTTATGCCGAACATTTTAAGTTTATGGCTACGCGGCTCCATTTGCAACGAGTTGTTTTAAATGAGATATTTATGATACATATCAGGAAATAAATATTTAGTGAACTCAATTAATTTCCCTCAATTAGTTAAAGTAATTTATAATTTACACATATTTTCTTTATTTTCTTTCCACTTTTGTTTAAGACTAATCCTTCATTTTTAGATACTACTTGAACTCCATTTATTATTTCATGCCTTACCATTTCAACATTCGAGAAGGTACTCTTTGTCAGTAAGGCACATTGTTTTATTAAATTTTTCACATTTTCAGTTTTGAACTTTTCAGAATTTTTTTACATCAGAATATAACGTTGTTTTAATACTTTGATACATATCGAAAATTAAAATATACGTTCAACTTCATCTTTTCGTAAACAAGTATGAAACAAATTCTAAAATTTCACAGATTCTTTTAATATGTAACAATTATTTCATCCTGAAACTTTTGCAACCAAAATAATATTAGTAAACGTTTATAAGACAACGCTATTATATATTAGAATTTATTTCAAGTCTAACTTTTCATTACTTTTCTGCAAAATGTGCAGCGACAATTTATTAAAAGTTATAGTTTAGGTATTAAAATGTAAAAATCCTTTTTGCAGTATTAATAAAAGCCATAACATGTATTGCTTTTATACAATACCTTGAAATAAATAATTTCTAAAAATTTCAAAAAGAGATATGGTAATAGAAATTCATGTGATAATTTGGAATATTATCCTAACATCCATTTACATTCCATTGCTTATTGATGAATTTGGAAACATTGAAAATTTCTTTCTTTCATAAAAACGCATTTTAATGTTGTGGAGCATTCATTACAAAGGGAAAACTTTTAATGTTATAAATAGCCGATTTTCATTTATTTAATGCATATAAATCCTTTATAATGTAATAACACTAGAACTAACATTTCGAGTTTCTGTGAAGTTAAATGTTATCAGGATCAAAAAGTTTATTTTTACTTTATTTTCTTATTCAGTCTCTTGTTCACTTCATTAATATATGTTAGTGACGTAGATGATCTTACATGTGCTGTTAATGAGAAATAACGCTGTTATTGATAATTAACATAAAAATAATAATCGGTTTAGAATATATTAATAAGTACATATATAACACATTGTACATTATATAATACTTCTTTTTAAGCGGGTGAAATTCCCCCCTCTTAAAACATTTAATACATTAATTATAGCACGAGAGATAAGTTCACCAGATTTATCAGATATATATTTTTTATTATTTCAGAGACCTGATGATTCACTCGTTTATTAAGATAAAAACAAAAGTACGTTCTGTAGTATTTAAGCATATAAATTCTTGTTTTGTACCATTTTCTGAAAAAAAAATGCATTGCACACTAAAAAATATATGCGTAAATTTGCACATTAAAACAGGCATATTAATGATACAAAAACAATTTCTGTGCGTGTGTAAAGTGGCATGTAAATTGACAAATACGCGCATGGTGTGTCAGTTTTGAAAATACCCATGCAATAGAACTTGAAATCTAGACGTTCGGAACGAAATTTCCGTTTGGATTTTATATATACGAGTTGGAACCCGTCGAAATTCGACGAACTAAAATGTTAGAAAGGAACTGTGTCAGATCGAATTTATAATAAACCTACAAAAATAATTGCAATAAAAAATCATCTTACATTGATTGTCTAACTATTAAAACAAATAATATTTTAAACCTAAAATTACCAAAATATTATTTTCACAAACTTCAACTGATTAAATTATTGAAAAATTAAACTGTATTAGAAAACGTAATCAAGATGAGAAATTATGATGATGTTATCGATTGAGGCCCTTATGTTTGTTTTTACGGGATGAAAAATCAGTAAAAAGGATTTTGCTTTGTCACATCATAAAATTTTTCCTCATAAAATCTAAACTGTACGTTATTTTCACATTCTCATAATTTACATACGCACCACTCAAATTCACAATTTGAAAGTATTTTAACGCGCAATAGATTATTAATGAATGTATTTCCAAACTTAGTCACGTTTGTCCGATACAAATTTTCATGTGAACATTCGCACAAACTTTAAGTTCTAATCTCAGTACCCGCGAAAAAAAAAAAAAAAAAATCATAAATTTGCCTTTAGTGTTCATAGCTTTGGCCATTTAGTATTGGTCAAACATTTAGTTTTATCAAAAAATATAATATATATATCGTTTTGTTTTTAATATGACATCATTTTTACTCACTGAATCATTTTGCCTAGCATCTCAAACTCAGTATCAACGTAACGTAAAAATATTGAAATGTAACTGATTTATGAAGAAGAATGCGTGTTTTTTAAAGTCTGACGTCATTTTCTGTTCAAATATTATGAAAAAGTTACTTTCAAATAAAGACTACTTAATAAATAAAATAAAGTTACTTTTATTTGTAATGCGAAAATGGCATCAATAAGGATGTAATAAATAAAAATAATAAACCATGACCATTTTCCCTTTACTTTCAATATAAATGGAGTACTTCAGTTGCCACAATTACAAAATTTGTATTAAAAAGTACAAAAAAAATTAATATCTCAAAAATAAATTGAGATACAGCTTTCAAACAAATTGCATTTAAAAGCACATTTTTTTCCTTGTACGAAGGTGTAAAAATTGAAACTGTGCGGTGTTTAGAAGTTTAAAAATTTGCAGTAGCGAAAATTGCAAAACCGAAATTTCATTTCAAATATCAAAGTGTTGCCATTCACAAAATGACGTATGCGTTACGCACAGATATGTTTGTCCTTTATAATATAGACTAGCCGCCTTCGCCCGCTACGCTGGTCGGTTTTTCTAAAGAAATCTTGAATGAAACAAAATATATCTGTGAATTTGATCATGCGTTTTAAAGCAATATGGACATTTACCTGGTGTATCCAACGGAATTGCTGAAAGCAATATGAATGTCATTACGCTATTATATCTTTTATTGAGTCATACAAAATTTAGACTGTTAAGGACCAATTTCTTTAGTTGATCTGTTAGTGTAGGATTCGGTAAAGAACAATATAACAATATGTAATATACTAAAAGCGTTCATGAAAAATTATCAATGCAAGTCTCATCAGAATCTGTTAATTGGACTTATTGAAAAGGTTGATCGTTCATAATAATTAGGTTCGCCTGATTCTAGAACTTTCATCTATAATAAAATTAAACTGAATAAAAAAGTCTTACGTCTATTTTATAGTATCATATTTTTCGCTATTTTTTACCCTTGAAACTTACGATTTGCGAAAAACCCTGACATGATAGTTAAAAGTGAATGTAATTTTTTTATTTAGCATTAAAAAAAACATAAAACTTAATTATAAAAGTTAAAAGACACAACCATCGCAGGTTTATGTTATCTAATCTAAAACCATTTCTTAAACTTGTTGACGGTAATCTATTCGAATTTTTTTGTATTATCCTCGAATATAAGTATTTATAAGATGCTAAGCATCAAAAATCACAATAATATTACATTGTAATCGGATTTAAGTCAGTATGTGAAATTTTAACTTCGATCGCACATTTGAAAGTCAGTTAAAGTAAGAGTACAAATTTTAAACTGGAAAGACGATCGTTGCAAGTTAAATAATATCATATGAAAATAACATAATTTTTGTTAAAAGAAATCATAGCTTCAAATCCTTACAAAATACAACATATGTTAAAATACAATTATTTTAACTAATCTGAAACTTAACTAATAAAGTTAACTCAATCGTAATAGTGGTACTATTTCTTTCAAACCTCAGATACCTTGAAATAAGTTTAAGTACTTAACATACGACCCCTGAAAGCACGGTCGAAATAATCTGTTTTGATATGCAAAAAAGTGGTATAAGTCATGCATTTCAATGTTTTATAACTCGGCCAATTTTAATGTTAGATGAATGGGACTTTTTCTGTATTACTTGTTAGTGTCACAGTAAATTTTTACTAAATATCACTTATAGGACCGGGGGACCGTATAAAAATTTAAATTTCGTATTTTTTTAATAAATGTGTTTCTTGACCCAAATCGATTTAAAAATAATTCTTTACATTATTTAAACCATTTTTGTAATTGGAAGTATGCATCTAGAACCAACGGTTGCGAAAATAAAGGTCGGTCAGGTTATACGTGGACACACTGTATACTCTCTAGTATATTATATCTCTGTAGCGTATATCTTCCAATTTTCTTTACTGTACCACTGAGAACTTTTTCCGCATAGCTTCGTAACTAAACAACACAGAATGATATGATAAATATTGGAAAAATCTCTGAAATATTATCTAACTTACTGTGCATTTAATTAGTTGACTTGAAATCTTTCATAATCGAGTTCACCAAATTTTAGAACTCTCGTAGCAACTTAGAATGATGGTTTTTACATTAAACCATTTATAAACCAAATTTACTGTTTAACAGTGTAAGTTCTACAAAATTCTGTTTAGTAGAATCAGAGTTATAGTCATATTTACAATATTTATTGCTCATTAAACCTTTTTTCTTTACATTTGAAATAAAATCAGTAACTGTTTTGGTATTTCCCTGTTATGCCAACACCATTGTCACCAAGCGTAATAGTTGGCACAAAAATGAAATGATACATTTGGAAAAAAAAAATTGTTGATAAAAAAAATGAGCATTTAAAAAATATAACTTTTGAAAATTACAGACTTTGACCTACCATTTTTTTAAATCAATAAAAATAATGGTACTACTTTGTTATCCCGTCGACCAAAAATATATTGCCAAACTATAAGATTAAATGCCAATAATGGTTGATCGTAAATGTCACATTCACTTGACTTTAAGCGAGTTACAAGTATTTACGTCATCAGGTGATTTTTATTTCGACGTTTAAAATGCATTTTTATTAATGTTATACTAATTTATTTGTTATTTCGTTATTTAAAATAAAAATTATGTCAATTTGTATAATTTGGCGAGTGGTTTGGCGATTTATATAATTTGGCGAAATTGGTCGGCGGGTACCAAAATAAATACTTAAAATATAAGAATAAATACATATTTTGCAAAAATATGTCTCACATTGCAGTAAACATTTCATTCTTTCAATGAAGACATTCATGGTTTTTTGAGCAAAACATTTTTATATGTATAATTCCTAACTTCTGAAATTTTATTGTAGGTTCATCATCAGATAACTGCGAAATGGTAAAATCTATATCAGTATCAGTAATAAATATTTTCTATTCAAAAAATAACAAATAAAAAAGTTTTGCGAGTTCATGATGGAATAAAATAAATTCCATCATTAAAAATATTCACGTTCAATAATTAGCAAATGTTAATATGTGGCACGGTTTGCAATAAAAATCGTTTGCACGATTAGGGTTGAAATAAATGGCGCGATACCATACATTTTGGCATGGTATCGCGACGAAAATTAGAAAGAAAGAGTACCACAGTTTTTTTTATTATTATTTAGTTTTAGTTTTTGAGGCGTTTGAATTTTTTTTTCTAATTGACGAAGTTGTTTTCATTTATATTAATATTTTTATATAATTAAAAAAATATTCAATTTGAATTTTTTCGCTTGCTTCTTTTAACAGAATGAAAAGAATGAGTTTTTAGAAATTATCGCTTGAGAAATTCAGGTTTTGGCGCCAAAGATACTGCCAAATTAGAAAAATATGACATATCTCTAGAACTATTGGGATTGAAAGAATTTAGTTAGTACCATTCAATTCAGCATACAAAAATACACTAAAATATGTTATCAGTTCAAAAATAACTATAAAATCAGATTTTTGAGGAATTTTTTAAAAGTTCGTTCTCTTTTTTACCCCCCTTAGGGGTGGAATTTTGAAAAATCCTTTCTTAGCGGCACTCAATGCCATGAGAACTATTTTTACCCCGATTTGCAAGATTTTAGGTTCAGTAGTTTTGGCTGCGCGTTGATTAATACAAAATTCAGACTTTCTTTTATATATACTAGTTGCGTAGCAACCCGTTGTGTTGCTTTTGAATTGCATGAGACAATCGATCTTTTTGCGAAAAATCAAATCTTAACTTTATTGTAAATTTAGAAAGCCATTGCAATATTAATTTTATTAAATACAATATTTCAAATAATAAGTTATATTTACAATATAAGTCAAAACTTTCCCAATAAAAATGCACATATTCCATAACTTTATTTGCCTAGAGATTTTCGCTCTTCCAAGATTTTGCTTCGCATTTCGGAGTTCGTAGAAATGATGTCATTTGGGTCAACCTATACAAAAATGAATTTGTTTGGACGAATTTATTCGGAAGCATTTTATATTTATAAATTAAAATAAATATTTAAAGAATTATTTTTTTTCTCGCTAAAACTTTTTTCTTTTTTTTTTCTCGCTTTTTCGCATTTTTAATGTCCGCTTCTGAAATGTTTTATTAGCCATCTTAAGGCAATTGTTGAAAATCTACTTTACGACTTTAAATTAACTGAAAATAACGTGCGATGTTTTTTTTTTTTTTTACTTTTGACGTCAACAGAATTTATCTCAATGTTCCAGTCGAGAGTCGAATTTGTGTTTCTAAAATAAACGGATTCCTGAAGCTTGCATATGTGTGAGTTCGTATTTCGTGAAATTTTCTTGAAAACTACAATCATTTTTTCACTATTTATTCAAATATACGTTAATTTCAATTTAAAAATGATTTCAAAAATGATACCTAATAATCCTTGTCATTTTCCCTTTTCTCTCTTTTATCCACAAAAGTGGAGCAATTTTATTTTCCATCATTACAGAAATGTCATCAAAATAACGTAAAAATTTATATATCGAAAGCTAAACAAATTTTAAATTTCTACGACCACGTTTAACATCCTCGGACCCATGCGGATAACTGGCGTTAATTTGATCACCCAACATTCCATATTCTAGAAGGAACAGCTGTGAAATACAAATGGACAGTCACTTTTTAATATAATAGATTGACGAAGTTTTAATTTCGCTATTAAAAATTAGTCAGAGACAAATGCTGAATTATTTATATTATTTTAAGTGCAAAAGGCTTATTCCGTAATAGAGCCTGTACGCAGTGGATATAGATTAAAAAACATTATTCTTGAAAATTATTTAAAAAGACATAATAAATAAATCAATTAAGATAAAGTTTTCAAGAAAATTGCATTTGAAAGTAGATTTGTTTCCCTATATGTGTAAAAATTGAAGATGCGCGATGTTTAGAAATTCAAAAAATTGTAGTAGCAAAGATTGCAAATCCGACATTTAATCGTCAAGCGTTGCCATTCTCAAAATGACGCTATCCGTACGCACGGACATATTTTTCCTTTAGATAGATTTTCAAACGTGAAGTTCCGTTTGTCAGCTAAAACTCTGCATGTGAAAATGTATTCTTTTGGTTTGAGGGTCTAATTTCAGTACCGCGAAGTACAAATTCCAGAAACTGATGTCTTTTAGATGTATTCGTGTAAAAATATATAGTTTTATCAAAGAAAATGATTGTTTTCTTTTAAATATGGCACTTACTGAAGCATTACGCCAAATGTCTCAAATTCGGTATCGGCCGAATGAAAATATATTGTAACATTAGCTTTATGAGCGAAAATGTTTTTTAAATAGTGACGTCATTTTCTGTTTAGACTTAAAATAAAGTTATTTTTAATTGTAATACGTAAATGGTATCAATAAGGATAAATAAACCCCAATATTTCTTTTTTCTGCAACAGTGGAAATAATACGATTGCTACCATTTTGATGAAATTTCAAAAAATCTTTTCAAATTAAATTAAAAATATAAAAGTGAAAATATTTAGAAAAATAGCCAGTGCGATGACATCTACAAATGAACAGCTTTCATTTAAAAAAAGAATTATTAGCAAAATTGGTACAGTAGAAAGTTCAAGGAAGATGTCTAAAAATGCTATCTTGTGTTTTCAATATATAGATTATTTTTTTCTCTTTTACTTTAACAGTTGCCTAGCAACTCTATTTCATACAAATTACATTTAAAAGCACTTATTTTTCCCAATTCGTCTCTAAAAATTTTAATTGTTCGACTACATATATGTTAAATTCGTGCTTTTTTATATATTATTCTTTTATTTATTTATTGATGAAGCTTTAATTTCTTTGTAGAAAATTAGCGGGAGAGAAATTCTGAACTTTTTTTATGTGCAAATTGTTTATTAATATTTCGCAATGCAGTCGGCACGGCAAAATCATTTAATTGATAAATAACAACGAAATAAAGCCAAAACTCACTGGGTTTTATAACAGACGATATTCTTGACATAGCACGTATTTTAATTTCAATTTTTTTCGATTTTTATGAGAAAATGGCATCAAACAGATACAGCAGTCTACTATTTTCATTTTTTCCCTCTTTAGTTTCAACAGAAATGCAGTACTTCAGCTGCCACGATTACAAAAAAAGTAATAAAAACTACAAAAAAATTAATATCTTAAAATTAAAATGAGATACAGCTTTCAAACAAATTGCATTTAAAAGAGAATTTTTTTCGTTATACGGCGGTGTAAAAATTTAAAATGTGCGATGTTTAGAAGTATAAAAAACTGCAGTAGAGAAAATTACAAAACCAAAATTTCATTTCAAATTTCAAAGTGTTGCCATTCGCAAAATGACGTATGCGTTACGCACAGATATGTTTGTCCTTTATAATATAGATAGATAACTAGAAAGGTAGCCCGTCAAAAATGACGTAAACTTAGATATAAAGATATATACAACTCATGTGCAAGAATATGAGTTTTCTCGCTTGTTCCGCAGTAATAGATGAAATTAGTACATTTTAAGAAAACACATTTATGAAAAACTGTGTACAGTAATCTGCACAGTTTAGTTCCAAGTGTTATGCAGATTTGAGGCTTTTTGTGGTCATGTCTATTCAATCTTTGCTTACATTTTTTTTTTAATTCATGTATTGGACAATTTAGATTGTTGAGCCTTAAAAATAAATATATAACACACTTGAAGTAACGTTAAAAACTATAAAATTGCCGTATACGATTTCATGAAATGGTATTATATGGTATTAAATGTGTGTGCTTCATGATCTTGGTTACGACGGTGGCGAAATTGGCTGCAACTTGTCATAATCCTAATAGTGTGGGCCGCTATAACAGGGTCAGCTAGGTGGGGAGGCCTACCAAATGGCTTAAGCACTCACAAGCCCCACCCAGAGGATTCCATCTACTACCGCCGTCACCACACACACACACACAAAATAATAATAATAATAATAATAATAATAATAATAATAATAAATAAAAGGCCCGAAGGGACCTACAGGAAAGCCAATTGAGAATATTAAGATTAAATACAATATAAGTACAATATATACACGATGGAAAGCCCAATTTTTACTGGGCGTTTAAGAGAGAAAATTAGATATTTGTAATTAATAAGATCTAAAAAAGTAACCAGTTTAGAGTAAAATTTCTGATATAAAGTAGCTTTCAAAAACTTGTGTAAAATTGCAGACCGATCTCGTGTTATGCCAGTCCTAGGAATAATATTTCTGAAGATTTTCCATGTATATATGGAATTTAGAAAAGCTTCTCCAAAAGAAAGGTCCTGAAATGACATTGTAATTCCTCTAACTTCAAAGTTTAATCGGGCCCTGATGTTGAGTACAGAAATCTAATAAATACAGTTATTTTGAATATTACAACAGAATTAAACAGTTAAACTTATTTAACTTAAACCCGCTGTTACTTCCCGATGTTATTTTTTAGTATTAAGAAAGAAAATTATTTAAAATTTTCAAATCGTGAAATTATGATTTTTTTCCGTCTTTAATAACTAAATAATGAAAAAATAGGCTTTTGTTCTGAGCTCATAAATATGACAATAAAATAATGTAACTAAGAGACATTGCAAAATTAAATCTTTGTGATTACAAACCATAAACAAACGATACCGCCACCATTTTATCTACTATGACGTCATTAGAATATTGTACATTGATTGTTGGAGAACTTACTTTGTGAATGATTGCCTCAATGATTTAATATTTTTGACGTTTCACGATGAATGACTCACTTGTGTTTGTTTAGGTTTATGGAATGAGATATTAAGCTGTGAAACTAATTTCAATTGAAGTTATCCAAGGATATATGTATTTTTAATCGAAATTAAAAACAATGCTTTGATCTCGAAATAAAAAGTTTTAGTTTGTATAATTTGTTATTTCTGTTAATTATTTATTTAAGTACTTTTCCATTATAGCGCATTTTTAAAAAAAGCTTGGCGCGATTCGGGCATCAGAAAGTGAGATATGTTGCGAAAATATATAAACAGCTATGAAAACAAATCTAATGAACTTTTATCTTTGTTTATGTATGCACTTATATGCATAAAAAAAATCGTTTCTAAATATATATAATTTTTTTATATACAAATTACGGCACAGATTTCAGATATGAACCGGGATACCTAACTGGCGCCAAAATGGTGTTATTTTGCCTGCTATGGTAACCCGGCTATTATTTTTTATTTACTAATAAATTGTTTATTTGCTTTTATTTTCTGTCTTTTAATTATATAAACTGCTTTGTTCTATAGTTATTATTCAAACTGGCACAGATGTCATATTCGCCCCATATTGGCGCGATTTTTTTCCAACGCCGATTTGGCGAAAACATCAACAGCATAAACTACAACATCCGGGTTACCATATCAAGCAAAATAACGACACTTTGGCGCCGCTTAAGTATACATTGCGTATATGACATTGGCGTCAGAAAGAAATCGCGCTAATATGGGGCGAATATGACATCAGTGCCTGCAAACTTTTATTTATTTATAGTTACATTTCCTTTTCAAAATGATAGCAAATAATTGAAAAATATATAAGTAACTGGTATTCGAAAGCAAGATTTCTGCCAAATTGGCGTCATAGAAAAATCACGCCAACCCCCATGCGTATATGACATCTGTGCAAAAATTACTTCTGTTTCTTTATAAAAATGGGAAATAGATTTTTTTATATTAAATTGTCGGCACAGATGTCATATACGCCCATATTGGCGCGATTCTTTTTACGCCGTTGTCATATACGCACCGGGTACTTAACTGGCGCCAACGTGTCGTTATTTTGCTTGTAATGGTAACCCGAATGTTGTTTATGCTGTTGATATTTTCGCCAAATTGGCATCGGAAAGAAATCGCGCCAATATTGGGCGTATATGACATCTGTGCCAAATTGTATACATATGGAAAAAATTGCTTGTGAGTATGAAGCAGTAAATAGGTTGCCAGAAAATACGTTGGAAAACTTCTTTCTCGCCAAGAAACTGATCTCCGAAATATTGTACATAAGCAATGATTGCTAGAAATGCATTTTTAATTATGATATGCGCTTTTATGTTTCACTACATTTATGCATACTATACTGTGTGTATAAATGCTACAGTTCCTATCCAGGGCTACACAAAAGAATTCGTAAAGGTTACTGAGTATGAAAGTAAATTGCTTAAAGGTGGTTTTTAAAGGAGTTATACATTTTTACGCTGAACTGCAATTAGTTTCCTAAGAAATGTTTGTGGAATATAGATAAAATGATATACATGGTTACGCAAAGAATTGGATACATAACCGTCTATGTATGATAATATCTGGAAATGTGATTTCAGTAGTTTTAAGAGTAGTTTAAATTAAATTTTAGCTAAATAGTTGCATGTAATAACGGTACTATTGGCTATGGACGGTAACTGCTGAAATCAATTTTTAAATTTTTTTATGCGTTTCCTAAAATGTTTACTTAGTTATCTTGGTACTTCTTAGTTATCCCGTCGACCACATTACTGTTTCCAAATTGTAAGATTAATTGCCAATAATGGTTGCCATTAATTAATTAATTAAATGCCAATAATGGCCAATAAAACCATTAATTCGACGTTTTATTTGTATTTTTATTAATGTTTTACTATTGATTTGGCGATTTATATAATTTGGCGAAATTAGTCGACGGTATATCTAAGAAGTAACGTTATCTTATTTACCTTATTTCTCTAAATAACGAAGTTTTGTTAAAGCATTCAGGATGTGTTGGAAAGTGTTTCATATTCTATGCTTAACACATGATTTTTCTTTCTTCTTTAGTCTTATTTTGCATTTATTTTATTCCTAATTATATTGCTTATACTGCTTTATAGAAACTTATAGAAACCTTATAGAAACTTTGGCACAGTTGTCATATACGTTATCAATAATAAATTAATAATGTTATAATAACGTTAAAATAATGTAACTAAGAGACATTGCAAAATTAAATGTTTGTGATTACAAACCGTAATCAAACGATACCGCCACCATTTTACCTACTATGACATCATTAGAATATTGTCCATTGATTGTTGGAGAACTTACTTTGTGAATGATTGCCTCAATGATTTAATATTTTTGACGTTTCACGATGAATGACTCACTTGTGTTTGTTTAGGTTTATGGAATGAGATATTAAGCTGTGAAACTAATTTCAATTCAAGTTATCCAAGGATATATTTATTTTTAATCGAAATTAAAAACAACGATTTGATCTCGAAATAAAAAGTTTTAGTTTGTATAATTTGTTATTTCTGTTAATTATTTATTTAAGTACTTTTCCATTATAGCGCATTTTTAAAAAAAGCTTGGCGCGATTCGGGCATCAGAAAGTGAGATATGTTGCGAAAATATATAAACAGCTATGAAAAAAAATCTAATGAACTTTTATCTTTGTTTATATATGCCCTTATATGCATAAAAAAATCGTTTCTAAATATATATAATTTTTTTTATATACAAATTACGGCACAGATTTCAGATATGAACCGGGATACCTAACTGGCGCCAAAATGGTGTTATTTTGCCTGCTATGGTAACCCGGCTATTGTTTTTTATTTATTAATAAATTGTTTATTTACTTTTATTTTCTGTCTTTTAATTATATAAACTGCTTTGTTCTATAGTTATTATTCAAACTGGCACAGATGTCATATACGCCCCATATTGGCGCGATTTTTTCCGACGACAATTTGGCGAAAACATCAACAGTATAAACAACAACATCCGGATTACCATATCAAGCAAAATTACGACACTTTGGTGCCAGTTAAGTATCCGTTGTGTATATGACATTGGCGTCAGAAAAAAATCGCGCCAATATGGGCGTATATGACATCTGTGCCGAAACTTTAATATGTAATGTTTAAACTCTTCGCTCCACTCCCCTTCCATATAGTACAAACTATAACACGGATAGCGCAAAATAATAGACAGTTTGGTACTTTTCCACTGTAGGGCCTTTGGCATTTTTTTTTTAAAAAGCTTGGTGTAATTTGGGCATCAGAAAGTGAGATTTGGGTACTTTTCCGTTATGCGGACACTTTTGTCGCCAAGCGTAATAGTTGGCGCAAAATCGTGAATTGAAGCATTTGAAAAATAAAAGAAAAACCATTGTCGATACTAAAGTGAGCATTTAAAGAATATAACATTTGAAAATTCCAGACTTTTACGAACTATTTCATCAAATCACAAATATATACTTAAAATAAGTGAACAAATAACTGCTATAAAATAAAGCAATAAAATAAAACTCATATTAAACTGCTGGCATAAAATTTCAAATATCTTTTAGCATTTTGAAATAATTGTCGCATTGGCATACATTTTGGCATGGTGTCCGTATAACGAAAAAATATCGAGATTTGTTGTCAAATCATATAAACAGCTATGAAAACAAATTTGATGAGCGTTTTTGTTTGTTTTATATGTATATTATTGATGTTTTTATGTACAAATTACATCTGTTTCTGTATAAAATTAGAGAAACGGCTTTTTATGTTAAATAAATCGTATAAATATCGAAAAAAATGCGTGTGTATATAAAATGAAACAGTGAATAAGTTCCCGGAAAATATGTTACCAAATTTCCTTTTTCGCCAAGGCACCTATACTGGAAAAGTACCTAAAGCACATTAAAATCGCGCAGTTAGGAGCTCACACAGTACACCGTTGTCTATTGGCGGTTATTTTATTAGTAGCATATTGAGGAAGATGTAAAGATGTACTTTAAATTCTCACTCATAGATTTCGAAAAAATATCTTAGAAGAGTGGAGTTTAAATTCAATTTCGGTGACTTCCATTATGAAAGATTAATGGTTTTAAATGGGAATTTCGCGAAATTAGCCAGCTATCGCCAAGTTGGCGAACATTTGGCACTACTGTGGTAAGCCTGCATTAATATTTTTCAACAATTACTCATTTCAATGACGCGGTCCTACCGGAATAGTGAGGGACACACAGAGACTTGGATTTTATATAAATAGATAGAATATTTTATAGGAAATAAAACTATACATAGGAATTTAATTAATTTTTTCTAGGGATTTACTTCATAAACTTGGGGTGGGTAGAATGCACTTATTGTTTAAATTTCACTAAATGTTTGAGGTATTTTTTTTTTAATTTTGCATTAAAATATACATAATTTCAAGACATATTTTTTGATATTTGGAAAATGTCATCTTTAAAAAAAATATTGTTGTTAATTTGTAAAACAGCGCAAATAATTATATTTCCTCTAAAAAAAAAATGTAGTTACACGTGACTTTTAAATATATAAAGGAAATTTTAAAATAATAAATAAATGATCACGTGTTAAAAGCTCGAAATCGTAAAAATTACGTTATAAATATTGCCTTTACAAGGGAATGTTTAAAATGTAAGGAAACCTTAAAATAATTAAATTAATCCCAACAAAAGGTTTTCAGTAAAAAAAAGCTCCAAGTTCTCTTAATGTTTCGGCCAGAAAAAGTAGTGATATCTGAAGTTCGCACAAGTTAAAAGCCAAACATCCCAAATCTTTCATTGAAAATGGCTTCATGCGACTTGGCCGTTAATGCCTTCTACAGCATTTCGAAATTAATGATTGGAAATTACGCATTTATGAATTATTTAAATATTAAAAGTAATGTTAGAATGCAAAGAGGCAAATTCACATAAAGACATTATAAGTAAAAGGTTTCTGATAACTACCATTCAGTTTCAACAAACATTAGTTTTGATTACAGATCATTTAGTCCACTTGTGGTTTAATTGCCATTTTGTACGGTCTAAAGCTAAAGTCATTAACGTAAAACCCAAGAAATAAAACAAAATTTACTTACTTCAAATCTCACAATATGTTACATTATATTTTATTGTATAATATTGAAATCTTGTGTATTGACGAAAGAGATTTTTTTCGTTTGACCATTTATTATAGTTTGTTTGCATACATTAAGAGGTATTCGATTTATAAACTGTTAAAAGCGGATACTAATTATGTTTTAGCAATTAGGGATATTATCTCCCGAATACAAGTATATTGTAATTTTTAACTTCTAAGCATTTAAATAGACTGAAGTTGTTTAAATGCATTTTTCAAATGTGTATTTTATTTCTGTACTCTATGCCACTAAATGCCTAAAATAATCAAAAAATGTAGTTGGCATGTAGCTCATTTGTAAATATTTCAAAATTTGAAAAACTCTCTCGAAGGCATTAACGGCCAAGTTACAGGTAGCCATTTTCAATGGAAGATTTGGGAGGTTTGGCTTTTAACTTGTGCGAACTTCAGATATCACTACTTTTTCTGGTCGAAACATTAAGAGAACTTGGAGCATTTTTTTTTTTTTTTTTACCGAAAACTTTTTGTTGGGATATCACTACTTTTTGTATGTTTTTTCAAGTTTGTTATTCTAAACTCTATTAATATGAAAAAACTTAAATTTCGGTACTTTCATGTTAGCCGGGAGCAAATCCTCATTAGCCTTTTGTTTTTTCGCCAATAGCAGATTTCATTTTACACATGTGTAAATTAGAAACAAGGCTTTGATTTTCGAATAAAATATTTTAGTTTATGTTATTAATTAATTATTTTTTTTTATTTATTATATTTAAATATTCTATTAAATAAAAGGAGGGAAATGCATCTATTTTAAATGAGATGACTGAAAAGTATATATCTTTAAATGAAATGAATGCAATATGAACAATGGAGTTGAGAACAGTATTTGGCGATTTGCCACTTGCGCCCGGCTAACATAAAACTACCTAAATTTATTTTATTGAGCTTTACAAATTTATACTTTATTTCTTTTTATATTAAAGTACTAGCCAACTCTAGCAAGCAGTATTTATCGTATTAATTCCATGTTAAAAGTTGCATCATGTTACTGTTATTCATAATTTAATTTACTTGCCCATTCCTTCCCAAGTCGGAAGCTTTTGATAGAGAAATCAAGAAGTCTTTACGATCATGGAAGCACATCATATATTTTGTGTTGTTAAGTATTTCATATTTCGTGACAAATATCTCTTAACTCACTTATGCAAGTTTCCTTAGCAGTTACGGTTCGTTCTCTAATGCGGAAATTTTTAATCCTATTAAGTAATCTTTTCTAATTGGGCTCACTGCCAATTGTTGTATTTTAACTGATACGACTGGGTACAAGTGAAATTGTTCTTATGAAATCCTTTGACAATATCTGCATTTGCATTAAACCATATTGATGCTAATATCTTTTTGTTTCACGTTAACCATTTCAATAGACTCCATTACGGAAGAATAGAAGGTCTACAGGCTCACTGCCATGATCCATTTGAAAATCTATCATTCTTCTCATCTGATCGTGTTGAAGAATTAATCAATGTGCCATGGTTTTAAGATTTTAGATAATTTTATTCGAAACCGGAAAACTAAAATGCGAGGAACTGGATTATAGAAGATTCATTCTAACGTACATATCGATTAACAGGTTACATATTATAGAATTATTATAATCATAAGGAGAACTGGCAGTTTCAATGCTTTAATGGTTTCCGTAAATTCTCTTTATATAATACAGAAGTTTTAGTGGTGTAAAGATTAACAACATAGTCACAGTAAGTATAATAACAGTACAATATAATAACAATAGCAGAGGTTTTGGGCAGTGACGAAACTATTAGCACTTTGGAAATATTAGTATGTTATATCATTTGACTATTCAGATGATATGCGGAAAACTAAAAATAGATGGCTCGCATTAATAATTAACTCATTGAAAACCACTACCGTCAAATATTCGCCAAGCTTGGCGACATTTAGTAAAGTTACGCCATTGGTAATATATCATGTCAATTCTCAAATTTGGCGACAAAAAATGTTTTGTTTATTCTGACGTCATAATGATGCATATGTATTATGTATTATACAAATACCTATAATATGTATGATGCAAATGTATTACGTATTATATGCATATGTATAATATGTATGATGCATATGCATAAAGTTCATTAACATCACTAAAACGCACTTAAAGGAATAGTGTTCCATAAAAAGTAGGGATAGTTGCCAGTTTGAGCAGAGTGCTATTGAGATTAGAATTCCGACATTCATAATAGACCGGGAGGCGTCTGTACACACCATCACCTCATCGAGTTTACAGCTGAAATTTTAGGATTAGTTAAAACTAGATTAGCATATTTAAATGCAACTGGTCTGTTAAGTCATAGCTTGGTAGAAACCACCTAAAGACCTAATTTTAGTGGTTAACTGATAGGTTCTCTATTGTATTTTTCTGCATCCAAAAGTTTGGAAACATGGAGGAATGGGTGCAGGAAAACACAATGGAAAATCCACCAATTAACCCGTAAAATCGGGCCTGTAGGTGGTTTCCACAAAGATATGACTTGGCAGACCAGTTACATTTCAATACGCTAATCGATATTTAACTAATACTAAAATTTCAGCCGTCAACTCGATGAGGTGGTGATCTGTGCAGACGCCTCCCGGTCTTTAATAAAATTTGTTTTAAGGAAGTAAAAGATAGAAAGATGGACAGATAAACTGAAAAATTTGCTTATTAAGATTTTTGTAAAAGCATATAAAAATTCATTCAGCTTGAAATCATTTAACACCTTTATAACTCAGGCTGATTTTCTGTAACCGGGTTTTGGCGACCAACATATCTTATCTATAACTATAATCTTTCTTTTACATATTTAAAATTAACAATAAATTAACAGTAAGTAGGCTAATAATACAATATAATAACATTAGCAGCGGACTTCGGACACCGCATCTGTCGCACATCGTTAAAGACAGTTTAATAGTTACACATTTCATTTAATTAAAAGGAGATTTTTAAACTTTCATATGGAATTAGGATATTTTTCCACTATAGGGACCTTGGCATTTTTTAAAAATCTTGGCGCAATTCGGACTTCAGAAACTGAGATATGTTGCCAAATGATATAAACAATGTTGGTATATAAAAATAAATTAACAGGTTCTTTACATTTAATAAATTGTATACATATGGAAAAAATTGCTTGTGTATATGACACAGTAAATAGGTTGCCAGAAAATACGTTGTTATCAAATTTCTTTTCTCGTCAAGGCTATTTTCTGTATTTCGCCAAGGCTACTATATCGGAAACGTACCGAATTGCGGTTATATCTATATTATAAAGGACAAACATATCTGTGCGTAACGCATACGTCATTCTGCGAATGGCAACACTTTGAAATTTGAAATGAAATTTCGGTTTTGAAATGTTCTCTACTGCAAATTTTAAAACTTCTAAACATCGCACATTTTAAATTTTTACACCGTCGTATGAGGAAAAAAATGCTCTTTTAAATGCAATTTGTTTGAAAGCTGTATCTGAATTTAATTTTGAGATATTAATTTTTTTGTAGTTTTTAAAATATTTTTTGTAATTGTGGCAACTGAAGGACTCAATTTCTGTTGAAAGTCGTGGAGGGTTGAAAGTAAAGGGAAACTAATCACGGAAGAAAGAAAATAATATATTACTGTACATTTTTGTTGCCATTTTCTCATAAAAACTGAAAAAATAAATTGAAATTAAATTACGTGCTATGTCAGCGATTTTTTAAATTTCTAAATATCGCACATTTTCAATTTTTAAACCGTCAAATAAAGAAAAAAATCTACTTTCAAATGCAATTTGTTTGAAAATTGTATCTTAATTGACTGAGTTATTATATTTTTTAAATAACTAGCCGCCCGTGGCGACCAATTTGGCCTCCCTTAAATGTATGCTAGCCATTGTATCATGTTACTTTTATTCATAATTTAATTTACTTGCTCAATCCTTCGCCAAATTTGAAGATTCTGATAGAGAAATCGAGAACTCCTTACAGTTATGTTAGACGGGCACAGGTGATAAATCGCCAAACATTGTACCCGTCGCATTTTTTTTTCATATTTCGTTAATTCAGATTAAAATATAATCCTTTCACTCATTTTATTTAGAATGGATGACTTTAATTTAAAAATAGAACTTTTAAAATTCATGACTTTCACTTAAAAAAAAAAAAATTCTTTAAAAAAGAAAAAGAAAAGAAAAAGAATAAATAATACCATAATCCATTTATTTTCAACATGGAAGCATTGTTTTAATTTATCCCACCAAAAAAAAAAAAAAAATGCTGATGGCGAGTTAAAAAATGCTATTGGCGAGAATTGCATCCAGCTAACAAAAAAGTTCGAACTCTTTGCGGTCATAGAAATTTTTATGTAGTTTTATTTGAAAAAAATATTATAATAATACCATAACAATAATAATAAAAATACCATAAACCATTTAATTTCAACATGGAAGAATTGTTTTAATTTACCCCTCAAAAAATAAAAAAATGCTGATGGCGAGTTAAAAATGCTATTGGCGAGAATTGCATCTAGCTAACATAAAAGTACGAACTCTTTGCGGTCATAGACACTTTTACGCAGTTTTTCTCTATTCTAAAAAAAAGTAACTACCACTGTCATCGCCGCTGCCGCCGCCGCCGGTTTTGAATTTTTTGTGACCGGAGGTCTTTCCTCGTTAATATTAAGAAAAATAATGCATACAAAAATATGAAAATCGGTGATTTTATACAGAAATGTTTGATAAACACGCTGATGCAGACAGTTTTCAAATCGAAGAATTATTTCAAGAGATATTTAATGATAAAGTTGGCCAAAATCGTTCCACTAAAAAAGTTTTATAGCAGCAAAAACTATACATGGCAGTGTAATCATTTTTAGATCATTTTATGCGTTAGAATTTGCCGGAGTAATGATTGCATTAATTTTTTTATTTTGACTCATTTTTTGAGGTTTTATTTCTATTTTAAATACAAATTTTCAGCATTTCTAGAGATATTTTCTACATTATTTTAGAAAACTAGGGGGCTCGGCCCCCTAAGAGCTACGCTCGCCAACCCCCGTCCAGACACCGTAGACTCTAAATGCACGCTAATGTGATCGGCTTTAAAAAGATTTCGAAAGATTGAATTATAATTTAAAAAACAGTGGCGATCTCTCTATAAACGGATTTCTATTCATTTCTCTTTGATTGGGGAATTTTAACGCCAAATCCGTTGCGGTACTACTTGATTATCCCGTCGACCAATTCGGCCAAATTATATAAATCGCCAAACCACTCGCCAAATTATACAAATTGACATAATTTTTATTTTAAATAACGAAAAAACAAATAAATTAGTACAACATTAATAAAAATACAAATAAAACGTCGAAATAAAAATACAAATAAAACGTCGAAATAAAAATAACTTGATGACGTAGACACGTGTAACAACATTTCAAAATAAGCTAATATAAAAGGAATTAAGTAAACAGAGTCTTTGTCTCCTGGTATTTTTTAACAAAGTGAAAAGAAAGTTCTTTTAAATGAGACATTTTAAATTAATCGTTTTTAATCTCACGTAATTTTGACCAAACTATTCTTTCTCTTTTTAATATTCACGTGAAGATACTTGTGTTAGAAATTAAATATTATTTGCGCTTTCCTAACAAAAATAGTTGAAAAGTATCCTCTTAAAATATCAAATAAATATCTAGCGCAATTTCTAAATTTAAACCGTTTTGCAATATTATTTTGTGTTCATTTTATTTAATAACTTTAATGTGACGTAAATATGACGTAATTTCTCCTATTTAAGACTTCTAACGCATGTTAATAAATTTATTGCTTTACAAATTCCTTTCTCTCTTAAAATTCACGTGTAATTATAGTTTTTATGACATAATTTTTAATAAGTTCCTGCTTTTTTTACATAATTATTTAATTCTAATTCCAAATGTTTTTTTCTGTTTATAATAGTCACGTGTAAATAAATTTTTAATTTATTTACACGTATAAATATTTTTTTTTTTTTGAAGCAAACATTATTGCTTCCGCTGTTTATACAGTTGGCAACAGTTTAAATTAATATCACTTTCTAAAATCTGTTAAAAATATCTCTAGAAATGCTGAAAATCTGAATTTAAAATAGAAATAAAACCTCAAAAAATTAGTCAAAATAAAAAAATTAATGCAATCTGCACTCCGGCAAATTCTAACGCATAAAATGATCTAAAAATGATTAAATTCCTATGAACAGTTTTTGCTCCTATAAAACTTTTTCAGTGGAACGATTTTGTCCAACTTTAGCATGAAATATATCATAAAATAATTCTTCGATCTGAAAACTGTCTGCCTCAGCGTGTTTATCAAACATTTCTGTATAATACTACCGATTTTCATATTTTTGTATGCATTATTTTTCTTAATATTAACGAAGAAAGACCCCTGGTCACAAAAAAATCAAAACCGGCGGCGGCGGCGGCGGTGACAGCGGTAGTTACTTTTTTTTAGAATAGAGAGATGGTATTAATTTATACTGTTGCCAAATGTATAAACAGCGAAAACAATAATGTTTGCTTCAAATTAAAAATTTATTTACACGTGACTATTATAAACAGAAAAAATCATTTGGAATTAGAATTAAATAGGTACAAAAAGCAGGAACTTATTAAAAATTACGTCATAAAAAGTATACACGTGAATTTTACAAGTGAAGGGATATTATAAAATAATAAATTCATTAACATGCGTTAGAAGTCTTAAATAGGAGAAATTACGTCATATTTACGTCACATTATAGTTATTACATAAAATGAACACAAAATAATATTTCAAAACAGTTTAAATTTAGAAATTGCGCTAGACATTTATTTGATATTTTGAGAGGATCTTTTCAACTATTTTTTTTAGGAAAGCGCAAATAATATTTCATTTCTAACAAAAGTATTTTCACGTGAATATTTAAAAGAGAAAGAATAGCTTGGTAAAAATTACGTCAGATTAAAAACGATTAATTTAAAATGTCTCATTTAAAAGAACTTTCTTTTCGCTTTGTTAAAAAATGCCAGGAGACAAAGACTCTCTTTACTTAACTCCTTTTATATTAGCTTATTTTGAAATGTTGTTACACGTGTATACGTCATCAAGTTATTTTTATTTCGACGTTTTATTTGTGTTTTTATTAATGTTGTACGAATTTATTAGTTCTTTCGTTATTTAAAATAAATATTATAACAATTTGTATAATTTGGCGAGTGTTTTGGCGATTTATATAATTTGGCGAAATTGGTCGACAGGATAATCAAGTAGTACCGCAGCGGATTTGGCGTTAAAATTCCCCAATCAAAGAGAAATGAATAGAAATTCGTTTATAGGGAGATCGCCACTGTTTTTTAAATTATAATTCAATCTTTCGAAATCTTTTTAAAGCCGATCAAATTAGCGTGCCTTTAGAGTCTGCGGTGTCTGGACGGGGGTTGGCGAGCGTAGCTCGTAGGGGGCCGAGCCCCCTAGTAGATTAAAAAAAAATCTGGAAAATTGGAAAGTATTTTCAGTTTCTAAAGTATGCTAATTAAGGAGATAAATTACGTAATCGAGTCTACAAACAATTGATACGTGTTACCGGTCGTGGTTCAATGCATAATTTACTTTAAAAAAAAAGAAGTTAAATTGATTCTTTGTTTTAAAAACCAGACATCTATTCCATAATCGAGTTTTAAAGACAATTGGCGTAATTTGGGACACATTTTTTGGAGACATTTTGCAACTTTTACGTTACACCAACAGCATACAGAAATGTTTGCTACTGCGCCATTTATTTCTAACCTGAACGTGCAAAGATTTTTTGGTACTTTTCGAATATAGGGATCTTAACGGAGCAGGAAATTTAGCAATATATTTTCTAGCAAACTATTCAAAGTTTCATTTCATGTACACAAACATTTTTTTTTTCAATTTTTTTACAATTTATTTAATGTAATAATGCCAGTTATCTAATTTTATATAGTAACTCATTTAATATATATGCAAAAACAGTAATAATATACATACACTTAAAATACATATATAAACAAACAAAATAGTTCATAAAGTTTCTTTTCATAACTATGTATATCATTTGGCAAAATTTTCACCTTCTGATGCCAGAATTGCGCGTTCATTTACTATTTTTGAATTGAAAATATTTTTGTTATTAAGTAAAACTAAGTTATTACTTCAATTTTGGCTGATTCAAAAATGGAAATGTTTACCGCATTGCTAAGAGAAAAAATTTTATATGTGTAGATTAAATTGTTATTTAAAATAAAATATTTCATTGTATAATATTTATTTGTGATTTTATTTTCAGTATATATTTGTATTCACTTAATAAAATAGTTTTCTAAACTGTGTAATTTTGAAATGTTATATTTGTTAAATGATAACTTTCGCGCCAACAATGTCATTATTTTTAATTTATTTTTTGAAATGCTTCGTTTGGTGCCAGCTTTATGCTTTGCGAAAATGGTGTTAAAATTCCAGAAAAGTACTAAATTTTTAGTTTGCGGCATGGAGGCTATAAATATAACATGGGGCAATACACACACAAAAATTGGTTTATAGCTTCAAGTTGGCACTGAGACGGTAAAATACATTTTCTTCATTAATTTGAAAAAAGAGATGAGGAAAATTCTTTGATCGGAACTCTCACCATATTGGCTCATTTTAACGAGAATACTCTGATAAAAAATAAAAAATTGTATGTTGTACTACCTTCTTTACAAAATCCTTCTGTGAGTGATAAACTAAAAGAGTTAGACCTTAACAGCTGAAATTTTATCTGCACATTAGAAAATATAATAACACAATGGCGTTCATATCGATTCAGCACTGCGGAAGGACATCCAGTTAAAGGTCCATATTGCTTTAAATCACAAGGTCAAATTCACTATTTCATTTGATTCCAGTTTCGCTTGGAAAAATGGACCACCGCAGCGGACATAGCCTGCTAGTAATTGATAATAAATATTTTCTATTAAAAAATATAACAAATAAAAAAAAATTGCGAGATTACGATTGAATTTTTGTAAATTTGTGTTGTTGAATTAGTCTTATTTCATACAACTCTTCCGAACTGTTTTCAATTTCTAGGAACCTTTCCTTGCTGAGTTTGTTTTTACCGGTACTGAATTTTCTCATAAGTATGACCTAGCTAGACCCTTTTCTCCTATTCAAATGAGTATAAGAAGAACGTTTCGTAGACATTGCCAAAGTCGTTTTCGATTGATAGCGGTAATTTGAGTGCTGAGTTTGTTTTAACCTATTAAAACGATGTTTCTTCCATTCGGGACCAAGCTAGATCGTTTTCTAATGCTCGAATTAGTAAAAAAAGCATTTCATGAATATCAATAAAGGCCTTTTCAAAATCGCTCGGACACCAAACAATCGTTTTCTCTTTAAATAAATTTTATAAAAATTAAAGGATTGAAAAAACTAAATTACTGTTTCAGGAAATTTGCATGTGATTAAACTTTTTTGTCCATTTTAGGATATTTGGGAAAAATAAAGTGTTCCTTAAAAAATCAATAGCTAGAATATTCAATAGTTATACCAAATCAATAGTTATATTAAAATACAATAGTTCAAGATGTAAATTCACTGAATGGCAACAGTGAATTACATATCATATATATCATTCCAAGTGTCTTTGGTAACGTCTCTAATGGTAATTCCTTTTTTAGGAAGTGGTCATTTTAAATGCAATCCCTAATATGATAATTCTTTATGGAGAAAATCGTATATCAAAATCATTTTTTATGTTGCAACTGCATTTTTACTTATTATTTATGATTATTTCTTTCAAAGAATTTTTGCTGCAATATTTTTTTCCATTTTCAAGAAAATGTGTCTTTTATGTCTGACGCCTTGAATTATTCATCAACTTGATGCTTAATGCATGATCATTGATTCATGGAAATACACCTTCCTCGTAATAATGAGCATATTTATTTCTTCATGCATTTCCCTATACTTTTCTTATTTTTTGTACTCAGCTTTCTTATCGATTTTACTTTTATGTGATATTTAAACATAGTGTAGAAAGAATATATATTATATGAACAACTTAAGTGTAAAATAAAGTAAGAGATATTTTCGATATTTTTTATGAAAAAAATTTTAAATTTCTCTGTCATATATATATTTCAAAGTATATTGCACAATGCACATAGTTAACTGAGTATTCTGCACTTTTCTGACGCAGAAGTTATGGCGTTTTCTTTTTAAAGCCTGGTGCAATTCCGTTATCAGAATGTGACATTTGTAGCCAACTGATATAAACAGCTATGATAATAAACCAACTGAACTCATATGTTTTCATATATATGAATTTGCATTTGTATAATAATTTTATTTGTATGCATTTTTATGTATATTGGTACTGTTTTTATATACAATTTACACCTATTTATAAATAAGAATAGATAAATATCTTTTTTTTTATATTAATTTTTTTTCTATAAATTTTGAAAAAAGAAAATACTTGTGTATATGAATCAATGAATCTGTTGCCAGAAAAATGTTTTTCCCAATTTACTTTTATCGCAACCGCCATTTTTTTTTTAATTGACAAAGCATCTATATTGGAAACATACCGAATAGCGTGTTTTGTAAAATCAAATGCTTTTATATGAGCAATTATAATAGATTTTATATACACTGCTCAAAAAATTAGGGGAGCAAGCAAAAAAGTGAAGAGAACAGTGCGAGACAGCCAAGCACGGGCATAAAATTGAGAGTAAAATGTGTATCAGCGCGCAATACAGAAAAAAAGACTCAAAAAATTGTAAGAGAGCTTTAATTCTTTGAAACGATGGATAGAACGTGAAAAGATGGTTTAGGGCATCGTTTTGGTTACATGAAAATGACAAAAAAGTGCTGTTTAGGAATTATGCTAGAAATTTAATATGGCGTATGGTCCCTTCATATAGATAATATTGTAGCATATCTGATTTTCATGGATTCGATGACATTATCGGTAAGTTTTTTGGGAGTACTGTTCCACTCCGCAAGGATTGCAATCTCCAAGTTCTGCACAATAAAAAGAGGACTCAGTCTCTCTGCAATGCGTCGTCCGGATGTGTCCTAAACATGCTCGATCGGATTCAGGTCTGGAGAGCATGTTGGTTATTTCATATGCTGAATTGCTTCAACTTTAATCATGCTCTCCACAAGACGAGCTGTATGCGGTCTGGCATTATCATGCATGGAAAAAAAGGAATCACCAATTGCTGCAACGTAAAATACGACATGAGGTGTCAATATCTCGTCTGTATAACTTCGGGCCGTCAAAGTGCCATTCCGAATGATATGCAGGCCCGTACGTCCACCTATGCTGATTCCATCCAATAGCATCAACCCACCTCGTCTGTAATGTGATCTTTCACGAACGAATGTGGGATTATTTTGAGCGCCTCTTTCTCTCCATGCCAAAACACATTTGATGTCACATCCAGACTTAATCGGGACTCGTATGTAGACAGAATTTGACTCCAACAACATTGCCTCCAATCTCGATGTTCAGTTGCCCACCTTCTTTGGGCCGCACAGTTGCTTGAGGTAAACGGAATACAGACAATCGACTTACGTGCATAGAGACCAGCCTGATGAAGCCTATTTCGGACTGTTTGGCTGGATATCCTACATCATGTGGCCAAGAACAACTGTGCAGATAAGAAGCATTCCCCGTTCCGTTTCAACGAGCTGTTAAAAGGATCTATCGGTCATTAGTTACACTGGTAGGACATGGCTGACCTTGCCCTTGTCGATGTCTACCATTCCATGTGTCTTAGAATCTATTCCACAACCTTCCATTGGCACTTCTTGCGACTCCAACTGCAACTGCTACACTTCGTTGTGTTTCCCTAAATTCAACTGTTCCGGTAATGCGCCACGTCATGGCTTTTGGTGAGTGACATTTGCAAGTCACCTTTTCTCAAAACACAAGCTGGACAATTGAATTTTACAACTGAGACAGTGAAACAGACGTTTCTTCAAAATCCCGATTTTTGCACTAATCTCCTTCTTCTAGTTTTTGACGTCATAAACTTTAATTTGCATGTGAAATTTTTTTATCTCTTTTCTAATACGCTTTAAATTATGGATGTTTTATTCTACGTTACTTATCGGTGTAAATATTTGCGCAATTTTGCTAAAACCATCTTCTCTCCTAATGTTTTTGAGCAGTGTAGATTTATTATCAATTATAAAAGAAAGATATAGTAGAAAATTTGATTACTGAAAATCACGAAACTTGCATTTTGTCAGTTACGTTTTTTTACATCCTAGACTCAAAATTCTTTAATACGGGCATCTTAGTAAGAATTACAATATAAAGTGCAACTAGAATGCGTATAAAATATAATGCTTTCAGTGTTTGCATGTATGCGTACAGTTATCATTCAATCTTCGCGATGAGCGTCTTTACGGAATTTTTAATCGTTTATCACCGGCTCTTTAAAGCAGATTTTTTTTACTATCGCAATCGGAGAAAATGTCCTGATTAAATCAACGTTATCGCGAAAAAATAACTGGTGGGAATAACAAAATAGTATTAATTTTACGGAAAAATGCATGCTCGAGCATATATCGGGCTGCGCAGCGAGAGGGCTAATCATATGAATAGTAAGAACATTAATAACAAGTGCTCAAGGATTTTCAGATTTGTTTTTCACTTTCTTTTATCTTTACAACAAGAAATATTGGATTCGTGAAAATTTTTGACTTTCGGTTTTCAACGGATTTACACGTTTTAGAGGTCAGAGATTCCGACAAACATGTTTTTACAAAATGTCTGCCAGTGAGTCTGTGATTCTGTCTGTCAGTCTGTATGTGACATAAATATTGTGGGCGATCTATCTCCAAGAACTAATGCATGGAATTAAACAAAAATTTATATTCAGTTAGTCCCTGCTATAAATTGGTGCTGATTAGTTTTTGGTGTATATCGCTCAACAGGTGGCGCTGCTATGCAGCATTTTTCCCGATTTCCGCAACAGTGCAATCTTAAGAGGTATTGAACGAATTTTCATTGAAATTCATATTCAGTTAGTCCCTAAAATATATTGGTGCTGATTAGTTTTGTGTGTTTATCACCCAACAGGTATTGCTGCTATGCTGCATTTTTTTACGGTTTCCGCAATAGCTATATCTCAAGAACTAATGCACAAATTTTCAGTAAACTTCCGATTCAGTTAGATGTTGACAAAAATTGTTGCTTATTAGTTTTTGGTGTAAATCTCCCAACAGGTGGCACTTCTGTGCTGCTTTTTTTACGATTTCCACAACAGCTATAACTCAAGAACTAATGCACAAATGTTCAGTAAACTTCAGATTCACTTAGATGTTGATATAAATTGCAGCTGATTAGGCTTTCGTGTATATCGATGGTTCTGCTATGCTGAATTTTTCAAGATTTACACGATTTATTAGTCATATATCAAGAGCTAATTCACGGGATTTCATACCTTTACAATCCTCATGATAGGAATAGATCGTCGTTTAATTTTGGCACTACCGACTTACTTTAATTGTGGCATAGCGAATTTTGAAATATTAATATGTATAAGATAGAAGAAAGTTTTGGGATTTACGCATCAAACTAGTTACTATATGATTTAAAAACTGCTAGGGGTAACTTTAAACGGATATAAATAATCTTCTTCGTATAATATTTCTTTCGCAATTTTTAATAGCCATAGTTTGCCGATTAATTCAGACCAAACATTTCTATTACATTTTTGTGTTACAAAAAAGTCTTCAATATTCAAATGTCTTCAGAGTAAAAATTGGCAGCTATGCAATTAATAAAATGCGCAGGCTATATTTGTAAAACAAAAAGATATTCAAACAGGAAAAGGAGCCTCTCCATGGAAACGTTCACATTATAAAATAAAATATATCAGTTAGTCTATGCATAATTGCCATGGGTATGTTTATATCTTTATTGCATTTTGTTGCATTTTACGGTATCCTAATAAACTTCTTATTATTTTCACTGTTAGTAATTATCCTAATACTTTCTTTTAATAGTTCTTAATACTTATATTATTACTTTCTTTTCATACTTCTTTATACTTTTAATTATTAATACTTATATTTTTAGATTCTGTAAATAGTTCTTAATACTTTTACTGTTAATAGATATATAGTTATATAAGGAATCAATACAAAACCCTTAACGGGTTAAAAGTTTGTGACGCAACACTATATCTAATTCTCTAAGAACTTTAAATATGGAACTTAAAAACAATGATATCAAATTTTGAGTAACGTTATGCTATTTCTTAAAAATATATATACATTTGTATTATTTATTTCATCATTTTATTTTGATTCTATTTATTATCGCATGCGCAAAAGTTATGTTCAACATGAAAATCTGTATAAAATTTTATTCGCGGGTGCTTATCATCTATATCGCTCATCAATTCAAAATATGAGTTTTAAAAGATATCTTATAAAATTTAAGTGAAGCCTTGATGTGACTTTAAAAGCTTTGTTTTAAAATTCAATTTAAATTATTTTTCAATTGGTTAAAATCTTTTTTCACATCTACACAATACTTTTAACTTTCTAATTCACTGTTAAATATATCACTTTCATTGAATCTATACTTACATTGAAATGTATTTATTTCAATAAATTAATTTATTTTTTGTGTCTCGCTATTCAATATTGTAACTAAGATTTATGTAAATTGTTTCTTTGCATCAAACTATCCATTTGCATACATTTCACTTACAAGGAGAGGACCAACCTTGTTAATCACAGATTTTCATTATTTTAATATATATTGTAGGGTAGAGACCCCTTAGTGTGATGTTCAACGGATTTTATCCAACGCTCCTTAGTTCTTGAGAAACCGGGGGGCGGGGGGTCTAATATTAGTACACAACTTAAATGCTTACTTTGCAACCAAAATGTTGGGTTAGTCGTAGCTCAGTTGGTCTGACATTTGCCGGCTGCTCCGTGGGACCGGGTTCGATACCTGAATGCGCTACATTTGTTTTTCTCATTTTTGTTTAATAAATATACTTGTAAGTATAACTTAATAATCTCATTGCCAATTAAAATTTTTAATATTGTATATCAATTATAATTTTAACCTATTTAATTTTTTACTTTTAACTAAATAATTTTAATAAAACATCACAAAACTGTTAATTTTTTTAAAATAACTTTTACAATGAATTTCATATATTCTTTATCGATGCAATGATATTGAGCAATTGTGTCAATTCGTGATTTTAAAGAAACATCATTTACGCATTGCTTTAACAAAGGAAGTCAATGCGATAATACTATTACTCTGTTTTTAAAGTAACAAGCATAATTATATAAAAAATTAACATCAGAATTAAATTACAACCGATTTTTTGCGTATTAAAAGTTTTTTAATTTGTAATAAATATGCTGGCGCTTTCAATTATTTTGCTTTTCCCTTTATCTTCATTCTACTTTTATTTTTATTTTATTTGAATATTCTTTTAATTTATCAAAACTAAACGGCGACACAACAGATTTTGTCACGATTTTGGAATTTTTATCATTCAATAATAGATCCAGTTTCTTTTTAAACCTCTTTAAAGGATGAGAAATAAGAGTTTACAAATAAGAAATGATAAATTTAAGTTTGTTAACACTATAATTAATGTATGATATTAAAATGTTTAACTGAAATTATTAAATTATAATTACAAGTATATTTATAAAACAAAAAATGAGAAAAACAAATGTGGCGCATTAAGGTATGGAACCCGGGCCCGCGGACCAGCCGGCAAATGCCATACCAACTGAGCTACGACTACCCTAACATTTTGGTTGCAAATTAAATATTTAAATTTTGTACTAATATTAGAACCCCCGGTTTCTCAAGAACTAAGGAGCGTTGGATAAAATCCGTTGAACCTGACACTAAGGGGTCTCTACCCTACAACATATATTATAATAATCAAATTCTGTGATTAACAAGGTTGGCCCTCTCCTTGTTAGTTTGGATACAATGCAAAATCCCAATGTCAAAACATATGTCTTCAGTCTAGGAAACACTGCTTCATGAAAATTACGCATTAAGGATATAAAAAGCGAGGTAACTGAAAGACATTAGTTTAACTCTATTCAAAGATAAATTTTCAGTATGGAGATAATTTCCGGTGAATATAAAAGACACATGCTGGTTTTTATAAGTATATCAGTGACATACGATATCTATGTCTACTTGAATGACAAACCAGTACATTAGCAAATGATTATAATGCTGCCACTTCATTCCTGTGACGAAAAGATTACTTAAAGATTTCCACTTTCGCAAAAAATAAGGATGTCATCAAATTTCCTGTAATAGCTAAAATATATTATGTAAAATGTTCCTGTTATTCCGTTTCTTCTGTTGAATACGAAAATCTTCTTTCACAATTACAGTAAACTCTCTGTAAGGCGGACTCTGTATAAAACGGAAATTTGTCTAAAAAAAAGTCCCTGTGAATCCATAGACATAGAGTAAAATTTGTCTAAGGCGGAATATTATCTACTACGGAAAAAATTTTCGGTCCCGATCGATTCCGCCTTAGACAGAGTTTACTGTAATTTCAGTTTAATTACTGAGAAACTGATTGATTAAACTAATCAACAGGCATCATGTAAAAATCATTATTTTGCACAGACTTCTTCATTACATATTTTTTAGATAAAAGAACAAAACTGATAAAATATTTATGTAAAACATATTTTGAAGGTTTCTTGAGCAAATACGGCACACATACTAAAATCATTGAAATGCTGACGATTTCATCTCATCGGTAAAGTGGTGACGATAATTATTTTTCTATTGAATAATATAGTCTGTTTTTTTTCCTTTTTTGCCTATCAAGAACTTAAAGAAAATACATTTTATTATAAAATATTTGTTTCTTTTAAAAACTTCATCTGTTTTGGGAAAATTTTTACATTTCATATACACCAATTGTCTCTATTGTCTATTTTTGAAATGAAAATATACCATTCTTAACATATTTAAGAATATTTCAATGAATAAAAATATTTAGTGACTCAAAGGCAATACTAGCACATTTATTTATTATACACTAGTCTTCAAAAGTTAAGGAACAGGGACTGGATGCTTTCGATTGTATACGGTTTGTCGAATAGCTACCAAAATTTTCCGTGAATTGTTCATGAACATCTGGGATGTAAAGAACATGTGTGATTTCATATGTCTCAGTGAAGATTTTGTCGGTAGGACAATAACGAAGCTAATAATAAATTTAATTATAAAATAATATCTGCAATCACCTATATAACAGAAAATGCAGAAAATGGTTTGTTACTGTATTAAATTACTATTTGGGTACTGTTCAACGTTTGTATGCATTTGTGTAACCATAAAACTCATATTCTTGACGATGTTATTGTGCCTGTGAAAAATTCGATTTTTTTTTTTTTAGTATACAGAGTTTTAACCAAATTTAACGCAACTTCCCCAAGATCTTTTAAAGAGCAGTAGCAACAATATACTGTAATTAAAATCTAAATATATTGCATATTTGATGAGATATGTGTATTTGTACGAAATAATTTTTAACTGCACATACCTGGAAGATTCTAAAATTTGTATTTTATAATTTGGTAGTCAGCTATTTAGGACAACTTATATAAAAAGTTTAGTCAAATGTCGCGAAAATTCACAAAGATAGGGGCGATATAAAGAGTCGCTTTTTAAAAAATATATTTATTATGAGGGATTTTCTACAACTTTTCAATCAGCTCACTGTATCTTTCTGAGTTTTCGTAATATTTGACTGGACTTTTTATGGAAGTTGCCCAAAATAGGTGGCTATCAAACTATTTAATAAAAATTTTGAAATCTTTCATGCTTGCGCAGTTAAAAATTATTTCATACAAATGTCCATATATCATCAAATATTCAATATATTCATGTTTTAATTGCAGTATACTGTTGATATTGTTCTTTGTGAGGTTTTGGGGAATTTGTATTAATTTTAGTTGAAAACTCTATATGCTATATACAAAAAATGTTTTGAATTTTTCACAAACACCATAACATCTTCACGAATATGAGTGCTGTGCTTACACATATGCACACAAACGTTGAACAGGACACAAATAGTCATTTTACACAGTGACAAACCATTTTCAGCACTTTCTGTTACATATGTGATCGCAAATATTACTTTACTATTAAATTTATTTTTAGTCCCTTAATATTCATCCCGACTAAATCTTCACCGAGAAATATGAAATCAAACATGTTCTTTACATTCCAGAAGTTCAAAAACAAATCGCTTATAATTTTGGTAGATATTCGATAAACCTTGTACAATCGAAAGCATCCAGTCCCTGTTCCTTAACATTTGGAGGCCAGCGTGTATTATTCATATCATTTATCACGTGTAATCATTGACAGACAATATCTTTACTATGAAAAGACTTTCTCTCATGCATAATTTTATTCTTGAACTACTACTGTATAAATATTTTTTGTGAATGAATTACGAAACATAAATATGATATTGGTGTACTATAGGGTAAAGTGGCCATATTTCGTCCTCTCTCCTAATTTCGTCCCCCTTAACTTCTCCTCTTCTGCGATGGTGGCGCCACTTATGACGCAAGGAACAGGGGTCGGGAGGTTAAAGGGTTTCGTGTTGAAAGTTTCGTTTTCCAAGACGCATGCATAAATTAAAGACGGCGAATTTCCAAGTTTTAGAAGACCCAAGGTCTTACTATGTCGTTTGTCGAACGTTATTTACTGTACTGTAAGTATTTATTTCTTATTCATTGCATGTATTTTACGTTGGTAAGATGTTGACAATAGCATACAGTGAGTTTTAGGTCGCTCAGTTCATTTTACGGAAACTGAAGCTCCGTCATACTGGGAAGTACCGTGGTCCCAATTTCGTCCCCCTTTCAGTTCTTATTTTCGTCCAAGGGACGAAATTAGGAATGCTTTTTCATGACATTTTTTTCAATTTTTGCTCATGTTTGGATGGCTAACGTTTCCTTATGTTATTCTTTATGTTATTCTATTCCTATGTTATTTCTTTGTTCCTTACTTTAATATAAATTAAATTACTTACGCATTTAGAAATAAATTTTGATTTATTTATAAGTTAAGCCTCGGCTAATTGGATTTTTTGTATGTACGAAATTGGGACCATTTTTTTTTCTTTTGCATTTTTTAGATACCTTTGAAGAAGCAATTTTTCGCATTGTTTAAATTTTTTATACGACATTTGCCTAGGTTTTTATGTGCGTGGATAGTTAGTCTATGTAAAATCCAAATTTGGTAGATTTTTACTTAAAATTACAACTTCCAAGGGCCTAAAAGTGACTGGGGAACGATAACAAAAGCACCTTACCTTATACATTTTCACGTGTACATGTACTATATGTGTTTTCTCGGCGTTTCTAAAAAATGAAATTGTCCACTTATTTATTTTTTTAAATATGATTTTATATTTACATTAGAGCTTCAAAATGTAATTTTTAATGCTTTACATTCAAATTACTTTATGTGAATATGTTTACAAAATCGCATTTGGGCGTATACATTTGTTAATGTAGAAACATAAATACATGATAAATTAACACCTTGTAAGAATATACTTTTTCTAATTGCTAAAAGGTGTAAGATTAAAAACATTAAAAATAGTAAAAATTTTTGTTATTTGACTGTTTGCATGTTTTGATTCTACCCGGGTCATATTCAAAACAAATAAATAAAAATATTCTAAAATTGCACAATGTATGATGCAATGATTTGAATCGCCATCATTTTTTTTCACATACTCTTCTATTTTACGCACGTTATTTGTTATTTTTCTTTATATTTATTTCTATTTTTGTATGATGTACTTGCACCGCTACACATTGAATTTTCACGTGTAAAATCTCTAAGGTTTCTTTTCTAATGAATGGATAGTATAAACTGGAAGGAAAATTTATCTTAATTTTATTCAAATATATTTAAATGATTTCTTGTCTTGACAGAGCTGTGGTTTTTCGATTATTTTTAATATCAGTGATTATATCTAATATTCATTCTCATTTTTTCTCTACTTAAATTTCCTGCTAACAATATCATTATGGTAATTATTTGATCCGCCACCTTTAATAAAGGAGATTTCACATACTCCTGAATAATTCTCAAGCATTTGACATTTGCCATGTGAACAGTCAAATAAAACTATTTTTACTGTTTTTAATGATTTAAACTGACACCTTTTAGTAAATAGAAATAGCGTAGAAACATAATTTGTCAAATTTATATTGGATCTGTTATATAAAATTAAATGTAGTTTTTAAGTGTTTACATTGTAATGTAAGTCTTAATCTGTTCGATTACATGTAATATCCATTCTCTTTTTTTTTCAATTCCTGCTATTAGTTCACACTCTCCCTATATTTATCTATAATTAAGTTTCCATCTAGCCATACCATTAAAGTAATTCTTTGATCTGCCTGCTTTAATAAAAGAAATTTCATATACTCCTGAATAATTCTTAAGCATTTGACATGTTTATTTGCCATGTAAATAGTCAAATAATACTATTTTCAATATGTTTAATATTTTAAACTTACATCTTTTAGCAATTAGAAATAGCGTAGAAACATAATTTGTAAAATTTGTATTTGATCTGTTAAATAAATTTAAAAGCATTTTATAAGTGTTTACTTTGTAATCTAAGTCTTAATCTGTTTTCAAACATAAATATATTAGAAATTCCTACCTAATACACCAAAATCTGTTAAGATATCTAAGAATTAATCTTCGTAGCTCAAACTAATCTAACTTCTGCATTCTTCTGCTTAAAACTGCGTTCATTCATTATTTTTATTAGAACTTTATTGCACATTAGTTGGAATGAAAATAGTTTTTCCGGCCGTAGTTAAATCCCGAATTTCTTTTTCCATCGTCTTACAAATTCGATAAAGAATAATTACTTCCAGATCGTAAAGTCTTCCTCTAAAATGTTTACAAGAAGGTTACAAAACGTGATTTACAAATTCTGCGTATAATGATTTCGCTTTTTTCCTCGACGCAATGATATATTTATGTTTAGTATGAATGATTTTTTTTATACATTACAGAATTTGAAATAATTAAGAAAAAGTAAATAAAAATTATTATATGAACGAATCATTTATCTAATAACAATTATTAACCATTTAAACCCGAATTATGGATATTTAAATTACCTTAATTTTTGTAGGTTTGTTCTTATTTTCAATAAAACTTCCAATGTGTAATTATAAAGGGAAGAAAAAAGTAAAAATTGAATTTATAATTAGGATCATCTTAGAAACAGGATGTATGATTTACCGCATGAGTACAACGTGCAGTAAAAAATATTATTGTGTACTGATAAATTGTAATTTGAAAAAAATGATTTTGCATACCGTGTGGTTAATGGTATGAAAGATTAGCCCCAAAGTAACCCGAGTATATAGTAACGGGTGGCAAAAAGTGGTTGGACATTAAGTTGACGCCCCACCAGTGGCTGAGAGGTTCTGCTCTTGAAACTGGTAGACGGGAAGTGCTGGGTTCGGTCCCAATCGCGCCCGTCGGCCTAATCGTTCGGAATTTTCGTGGTTTTCTTCGAGCCATGGATTTCCATGCGTTAATAAGGGTTAGGTTCCCTTAGAAAGACCCCCACGAAGGGCACTCCCCCTCGGGCCTATATCCCTAGTGTAGATAATCGGCCGTCACAAAATCAACCAACCAATCAACCATTAAGTTGACAACCTCTTGCAGTAAAAACCCTGTTTCGAAGTCCTTAAATACAATGTAGAAGACTTTACTATTACGAATTGCTGTATACTAAATCTTACATATGCTGATGATGTTAACTTTTTAGACAGAAATGAGGATATCTTACAGTAAACTGGAAGTAAAAAACAAACAGTGCTTTCACGATAATAAAGAAAATACAAAACACATAAAAATGGACAAATTGAATTCACAGACATTAAAAACATTAGTCATAAATGATGAACTAGAATGTAAATAAGCATCAGGTCAAATATCTAGGATGTACGATCCATTCTGATGATATCATGGAAACTGAGATTAAAGAACGACTTATAGTAGGAAAAAATACGCTACAATTTTCTTTGAAATAATCTTTAATGGCTCGAACAATTAAACTTAAAATTTATAGAACAGTTTTAAATTTAAATTATTGTAATTTATGTATATGAGAATAACTGAGTTCTATAAGACAATGGAGGGAAAACTCCCTATTCTGTTACATTGAATTCAGCGGTCAGCCAATAATTGCAAAATTCCGTATTAGTCCAAGAGCTGTTAAACATTTTAGGGAAGGTATTTGAGTCACCCTGAAAATTTGTGCAACACTTCTTTTGTAATGGCTGAATACAAAATAGAATGTCTGGCTGAAGGATCGTGGCCCAAAAACTGTGCCAGACACGTGTCAAGTGCCATTTTTTGACTACTCCAAAAAAAGGTATTTGAGGCACGCTGAGATTGAGACAGAATAATATTTATACTTAGAAAAAAATATTTTGAAAACGACAGACACTTTAGTCGGCACAAAAACTGTGCCAGACACGTGTAAAGTGCCAAATGGCACTTGACACGTGTCTGGCACAGTTTTTGGGCCACGATCCTTCAGCCAGACATTCGATTTTGTATTTAGGCATTACAAAAGAAGTGTTGCACAAATTTTCAGGGTGCCTCAAGTACCTACTCAAAAATGTTCAACAGCTCTCCTACTATATGTTCCGGATTAAGAAGCAATTGAAGAGCTAAGTGGAAGAACATGTTAAGTAACGAAAATTACATTTGAAGAAATTTGATGTGAAAGTTTTTGTTCTCAATTTTAATGATTTATTTTCTGCTTGATACCATGTGTTTAAAATATTAACAAATGTGGTACTAGACTCTATCAAAAAAACTTATTCATATTTAATTTTTAAATATTAAAAAATATTAATATTGCTTGGATTATTAAATATTAAAATTTCAAATATTAATGAATAATGTCTTAAATCTTCAAAGTTAAATAGAACTTTGGTATTTTAGATTTACCATGTGATAAAATTCCTGATAACACCTTCGTCTAAACGATAAAGTCATTTTTAAGAAAATGTAGTATAACATGTTCTTCCACTCACCTCTTCAATTGGAAACAATGATTTCCTACCATAAGATAGTATTTTATAGATTATTTCAAATTTTCGATTTTTGAAGTTGCCGCAGTTTTCACTGATATGTATTTTCTATTTAAAAACATAGATTTCATTTAATTTCATCAGAAGAATATATATTTTCATCTTATTTATAAAATAAAATTTTACATAAGCTCAAGAAAAAACAAAAAAAAAAAAGAAGTATTGTTCATAAAAATATAATCAAATGGGCAAGTGTGTATAAACTTTAAAACATACTTATAATTACATAAACGGTGACACAAACATAAAAGGATATTCTTTTATACAACTCTGAGATCTTTCGAATGCACACCCGTTCATTTTCAAAGAGAAAAGATGACTGATCAGCATGGAAAACATATTTAAAAGCATAACAAAATAATACGTATGTGCATGCTAAGTTCAGTCCATTGCTCTACAGAAAAGTGAAAAGATCCATTCATATTTTAAAAAGCTCTTGAAATAAATACTTTACAAACAGTATCACTCCTAAGCAAAATCTCAATGTATTCGCGGTTTATTCAAGAGAAATGGTTAGATGCTGACATGATCATTTTAGTTTTTTCGAAGTTTATCTTAACATTTTCTTTTTGATGCAATCTGGTTAAGGCTGTACTTGGTTCGTTAAACTTGATATGAGATTCTTTAACCTTTCTTTAAATTTTCGAGATGTCGTACCAATATAGAATCAACTTTCTTTATGTTCTGTGCTGAATGGGATTACGTAAACTCCTGCTCTTTCGTAATCAGGAATTAGATCAATTTTACTGTGAACCAATTCTTTCAATTTTTACTTTCTTCTATCTTTACAAGAAGAAAGTATTGGATTCATGAAAATTTTCGAATTCCAGTTTTCGACGGATTTACACGTGTTAGAGGTCAGAGAACTCGAAAAACATGTTTTTAAAAAATGTCTGTCTGTGAGTCTCTGTGTGTGTGTGTGACACAAATTTTGTGGGCGCTCTATCTCAAGAACTAATGAACAGAATTTAATAAAATTTTAGATTCAGTTAGTCTCTGATATAATCTGGGGATGATTACTTTTTCATGTAAATCGCCTAACAGGTGGCGCTGCCTGCTGCATTTTTCACGATTTCTGCAATAGCTATATATCAAGAACTAAAGCACGGACTTTTATAAAACTCCAGATTCCTTTAGTCTTTGATATAATTTGGTGCTGATTACTTTTTAGCACAACAGGTGGCGCTGCTATGCGGCATTATTCATGATTATAGCAATAGCTCTATCTCAAGAACTAATGCCCGAATTTTCATCAAACTTCAGATTTAGTTATTCCCTGATATAAATTAGTGCTGTTTAGTTTTCAGTGTAAATCGTCCAACAGGTGGTGCTGTTAGGCTGCATTTATCCCAATTTCCGCATTAATTGTATAATTGCTAAAGGACTAATGCATGAATTTTCATGAAACTTCAGATGCAGTTAGTCCCTGATATAAATTGTTCCTGATTAGTTTTTGGAATAAATCGACCAACAGGTGGCGCTGCTATGTGGATTCTTTTGCGATTTCCGCAACAGATCTACCTCAAAAACTAATGCACATATTTTCTTGAAACTGCAGATTCAGCTACAACTTAACATAGGCTGTTGCTGATTACATTTTGGTGTAAATCACCTAATCGGTGGTACTGGTATGCTTTATTTTTCAGGAAATATTAACATGCATGCGATAGAAGAAAGTTTTGGGATTGCCACATCCGACTAGTTTTGCTGAAGTTTTAGCTATTAAATTAATATTATATTTTAGTAATGCATATCTCAATCTCTCATTAATCTGTGGGATATATTCAAACGCGCAATATTTAAATTTGCTCAAACTTAATTCATTCTTCAATCTTGGGTGTTTTGTTGGATCAACTAATATATTAATTTATTAAGGAGGGAAACCATTCTCAATAATAATCTCTTTAATTAAACTAATCACTTTTTCTAGATATTTATCCGTACAAAATCGAAGGCACATATAACGTAAAACCTACAGGCAACAATTTTACATGAAAATTGTGAGTTACAGTCAAAAGTAATAGTGTTGTTAAGTCTGCATTGTATTCTATAAACAGTACGCTCCAATTTATTTCCATAATTGTTCTTTATTAATTTACTATCAATAAAGGGTAAAATCTTTCTATCTTTCTCAATCTGTAACGTAAAATTTATCTTTGAATCCAACTCATTAAATTTTAGCAGGAAATTAGTTAACCACTGCGAATTATGATCCCAAATTATGAAATTGTCATCTACATATCTAATCCAAACTGATGGCGTGATTTCAAAGTTTTCCATAATCTCTGTTTCTAAGGGTCTAAGTTGTAATTCGGCGAAATATCCTGAAATGGGGGATCGCATAGAAGCATCTAATATATACTTTGTACTTAGCAGTAATATATACACGTGATGGTGTTCCAACGATGACCTTTCTTATAATATTCCGGCGATTTCGCATAATATCTTAAATATTTCAAGAGCTCCTGAAAATATGAACTGATCTTTTCACCCATCTGTAGAGCAATGGGCTGAACTTCGCTTGCGCATGCTTGGTATTTTGTTTTGTTTTTAAATATGTTTTCTATTATAGTCAATCATCTTTTCCCTTTTAAAATGAACGCGCGTGCGTTTGAAAGATCTCAGGGCTATATTAAATAATATCCTTATATAAATAAAAAATATAATTCTTCAGACATACAAATAAAAATTACATAAATAAATATAATGCAATTAAAAAGCAAACGTTTCGAGCTAAATTTTAGCCTCTGATCAGTGCAATAAATAACATTCAAATGACCAGAAAACGATACATCATGTTTGCAATTAATAATTAATAGCAGTTAAAATTAAAGAAAGTATAGGAAATATCAAAGCAATGCTGTGTATTAAGGTGGAAGTGCACATGATTCATTTATCAGCGAAATTTGCTTAGGAGTGAACACACCTTCCAGAAAACTCTACTTTTAACATTACTGACACCAGATCTGATAACTGTCATATTTGCGTTAGGGGTTTGTATAAGGATAATTAATAAATCCAAATCACTAATTTATATTTAATAAATCTTTACATACATAACAGTATCATTAAATTAAACTTTAAAATGACTACAAAACAAAGTTATTTTTTTAACAAATTAAAATCTAAGAAAGAGGACAACACAATAAAAATAAATAATAATAATCAGGCAATGATCGGGATTTTCCCGTAGATGGAGAAAGAACAAGGGGAAATTCAATTTCCTCATAGGGAGAAACACAGGAAAGGGAAAGAGAAATGGGATATTTCATTTTCTGATAGGGATAAAGTCTGATATTGACACAGCCTTTTTGTAACGTTTGTCATTTTTTTTTTCTGAAAATAGCAAGAGACCCCAATTCATTTTCGTTTCCATGTTTTTGTACATATGTTCAACTATTTCCTGATATATTTTGTTTTATTCAACTGTGATGTTTTTTTTTGACATAGGACTTATTCAAAAGTTGCAGATTTTGAAACTTTTTTAATATTGAAGAGACTATATGTCTTAATAGCCTCGATATCCCGGTAAAGTTCTATATTACTTAGCTTGTCCAAATAGTAAACTTTCATATTCTATAAGAAACATTTTGGGATACTATCGCTTAAATAAGATAATAATTTCAGAAAACGGATAAAAACGTCACTTTGATTGCATTTTGTGGCAATATAACAATGAAAATTAACAATGCCCCATGGAAGCAAGTAAATTTTACTAAGCAGGTAGTATTATATTAACAATTTCTGACAAAAGAATTTTTGGATATTGTTGCTTTCCAGAGATATAGCAATCCAAACATACCGGCATTTCACTTTTCATGAAAAATGGGATTCATGATCTTGAACTTTGACATTTTCTACAAAATTTCTGAAACATTTTCTGAAAAAATATAACTATCAAAATATCAGTTTTTTTTTTCCTGAATTTTAAAATAATGGCTCTTAAAAGTCTCAACTTATGTGTTTCTTCAAGTACAATCTATTACTACTTATATGATAAATGGTGCGTAATCTATCTACTTTTATCTCAGCGCGGGAGAGCCGAGAGGGAGAGATCACGTGACATAGTTTTCATTTTATTATTTACTAGGGGGCTCTGCCCCCTGCAAGCTACGCTCGCCAACCCCCGTTCAGACACTGCAGAATCTAAAAGCACGCTAATCTGATCGGTTTTAAAAAGATTAGAGAAGATTGAATTATACTGAAAAAACCTGTAGCGATCTCCCTGTAAACGGGTTTCCATTCAATTCCCTTTCATTACAAAAAATTAAGGTAGAATCAGTTGTTGTTAAGACATCCAATGGTTGTTTTCGTGTTTGGTTAAAGAAGATCAGTTAAACATTTAAAAAGAAGCTAAAATAAAATGAATTAAGTAAACAGAGTCTTTGCCAACCGGTATTTTTTAACAGCGTTATAAAACGATTGACATAATACAATTTACTACAATTACTAAAATTTGCAGCTTTAACCCCTTCAAGTGTAATCGTTCATTTTTGGACCACTAAATTTTAATTCTTAAATGCCACATTAGAAGCAGAATATTGGGATGCAAATTTCTCTTTTATTAAGTAAGTGAACAAAAGCCTTTTTGCATTTCGAGATTTGTTTGTAAATTCTGGTGCCATTCACTGATTTCAAGATTTTACGAAAAGAAGTGCCTTGTACATTAAAGAGTTAAACGCATATTAATGTATTTAGTATTTTAAAGTTTCCTTTCCCTTTTAATATTCACGTGTAAATACAATTTTCAAGACATAATTTTCAATATTTTCCTGCAATTAACACGCACTCATTTAATAGTAATTTTAAAGTTTTTTTTTTTTCTGTTTTTAATAGTAATGTGTAAAGAAATTTTTAATCGTTAGGAAATATTATTCTTTACGCTTTTTTAGAATTGAAAACAATCTGTATAATAATAACCGAAGTCATGCGACTAACATCAACAGCTCCAGGCGGATCCCTTCGCTTTTTCTATTCCAGGCGGCCATTTTGGTACATTAATGTTAGCCAGCCACAGGTGTGATAAGTCGCGTAATATTATTCTATCGCCGTTATTTCGTTTATATTATAATAATCCAAGTCATATAACTGCTATAAACAACGGGCAGATTCCTTCGCTTTTCATAAGAAAGGTTTCCATTTTGATTAAAGAATCAAAATAATTTTTTCGAATAAAACAACATAAAAGTTGCCATTATCGCAAAGAATTCCTGGTACTTTCATGTTAGCCGGGTGAAAATCCCGCCAATAGCTTTTTCTTTTTACTCGCCAGTTAGCATTTTTTTATTTTCCAAGTGGTAAATTAAAACGGTGCTACTTGGTTATCCCATCGACCAAAAATCTGCCGCCAAACTATAAGATTAAATGCCAGTAATGGTTAACCGTAAATGTCACATTCACTTGACTTTAAGGATGTTACACATGTTCACGCCATCAAGTAATTTTTATTTCGACGTTTTATTTGTATTTTTATTAATTTTATACTAATTTATTTGTTCTTTTGTTATTTAAAAAAAATGTCAATTTGTATAATTTGGCTATTTATATAATTTGGCGAAATTGGTCGGCGGGAGAAGTAATAACATTAAAACGATGCTTTGAAATGGAAATTAAATCTCATGATTTGTTGCATTGTCACATACGCACCGGGTTTGGCGTTATTTTTTTTACGACACTTTGGCGAAAACCTCGTTTTCAAATACCTGTTACATATGTATTTTTAAATTATTTTATGTTATTTTTAGAATGAAATAACAATAAATAAAAAAAAATAAATTAATAACTGTAGAACAAAATAATTTATAACATTTTGTGTAAATAAAAAGAAAATAAATTCAAATAAACATTTATTAATAAATAAGCAACAATAGTCGGGTTACCATGTCAGGCAAAATAACGCCATTTTGGCGCCAGTTTGGTACCCTGTTGCGTATATGACATCTGTACCTAATATTTTTCTTTTCGTTTCATTAAAAAAAAGAATGAAGTAAAAGCCATTTATTTTAAAGGTTTCAATTTTAAATGAAAGTTTTGTATTAAATAAAATGATAATGAAATACAAATGTAATTATGAATAAAAGTAACATGTTGCATTTCTTAGCATACATTTAAGGGAGGCCAAACTCGTCGCCAAATTAATTTAAAATAACCTTTTCTAAAATATGAAAAAAAAAATATCTGTTATGATTAAAATTTGAGTTGCCATCATTAGAAAAAAGTATTTAAAATTAGGAAAAAAATTAATATTTCGAAAACTAATTCTAATTTTAAAATTCTAATACCAGTTTTGAGATCTGTGGATCAATACTGATTTTTGGTGTTAATTCCATCGCAAAGTATTTCATATTTTAGGAGAAATCGCCGTGAAACGTAATCAGTTGTTTAATCAGTCGTTTCATAGAATCGTTACATAAATTCGTTTCAAATCGATTCATTAGGATTTTATATATATAGGGTATATTTATTTATTTTTGTTTTATCTATTGTGCAATCTGTATTTGATCCATCAGTTGTTTAATCAGTCGTTTCATAGAATCATTACATAAATTCGTTTCAAATCGATTCATTAAGATTTTATGTATATAGGGTAGATTTATTTATTTTTGTTTTATCTATTTTGCAATCTATATTTGATCCAGTTGTTACACTTGCTCCAGCTACATTATTGGCAAAATTAATTTTGCAAGAAACATAGAAACAAAAAAATTACTGGTATGATATGTTGCCTGAGGACATTGTAAATCTAGACACACGGCAGTGTGTCAGCCAAGTTCGCCTGACATAGCCGTGTGTTATTTACACGAACCATTTCGAGCTGTTTTCATCAAATTTCAATGCTCTACAACTGAAAATCTATGAAATCTACGTACTTGTTACACGAAATGTGTAGTAAGGCTACACTAATTACCTAAAATCCAAAGTTTTATAAATAACGCTTAATTAGTTTCCGAGATAATGACATTTGAAAATGTATGATAATCGATAATTTTACCACTGACTGACTGACTGACTGACTCACTCATCAAAAAGATCTCGTATATCTACTGCAGCTACAGACTTCAAATTTGGTACGAAGTTCGTTTACACTATAAAACTAAGGAAAAAAATAAAAAAATTGTGAAAATCGATGGATTACCCACCTGGGGGTGCCCATTTTTACTTTACCATTGCGTCTATTAGGCGAAATTTTAATTTGCCGTAGGAGGGGGACACTGTTCTGTCGCCAAATACCGCCAAGTTTCTCGCCAACATGGCGATATATCGCCAAATTTGGCGACCAAAATTAGTCGCCAAAAGTGACGCCACCTTGGCGATATCTCTAATATTTCGCCAAATTCCCATAGACTTTTCATTGTAAACCTATCTACTTACTGGGGGTTTATCTGGGTTTACTTGCTTACAGAAAATCAACTAATTGAGATATTCTGTCCGTCACAGAGCCCGTTCTCAGAAACTATACATGTTGGAGGCGTGAAATTTTGCATATTTACAGCTGAACACCTCACATCAAATGAAAAATCATAAAATTTTGAAAAAGTTGTAAATTTAACCCTTTGGGGTCTCACATGTGTATTTTAAACAATCCTTTCTAAGTGAGCCCCTAATTAGGTTGGAGGCGTGAAATTGTACATACTTATAGCTGAACACCTCACATCAAACGAGAAATCATAAAATTTTGAAAAAGTCGTACATTTAACCCTTTGGGCTCCCCCATGTGTATTTTAAACAATTCTTTCAAAGTGAGCCTCTAATTAGGTTGGAGGCGTGAAATTTTGCATACTTATAGCTGAACACCTCACATCAAACGAGAAATCATAAAATTTTGAAAAAGTCGTACATTTAACCCTTTGGGCTTCCACATGCGTATTTTAAGCAATTCTTTCTAACTGAGCCCCTTATTAAATTGCAGATTTGAAATTTGCATACTTATAGCAGAACACCTGAGGCCAGACGACAAATCATAAAATCTTGAAAAAGTCTTACGCTTAACCCTTTGAGCTACCACATATGTATTTTAAGCAATTCTTTCTAAGGGAGTCCCTAATTAAGTTGGAGACATGACTTTTTGCATACGTATAGCTGAATACCTCAGACCACACGACAAATCATAAAAATTTCAAAAAGTCTTATATTATTTGCTCCTCCGGGCTCTAACTTGTGTATTTTAAGCAATTTTTCTGACCTCCGGCCTTTTCACCCGGGGAGCACTTTTCCAACTTTTGCCGACACCCCTTTGACCATTCTTTCATATTATGCACCATAGTCTTACATATTTTAGTTCCACTTTTTATCGCCAGGGGCGCCTACTTATCTCGGGTGCTATGGGCTCAATCCCCTCGACTAATATATCTACGGATAGTATGTAAAACGGAGTTTCGTTCGGATAGAGGTTTGTTTAGAATAAAGTGCGCCCCTGGTTGCGAAATGTGGAACTAACAGATATTTCAAAAGGATAAAGTGTTTTGAAAGGAATATTAAACGAAACCCTTTGTGCGATCTGTGATCACACTTACCCACTTGTTATTTTCAAAATCATAGAAAAGTTTATTTAGTTAATTAAATTTGAAAATCCAGGGAGGGGCAATATTCTTCCTCTGCACTGCCTCTTTGCCTGCACCCATGGATGAATGATACATAATGTGGCATAAGCACATAACTTTATTTTTCACTTTCAGTACAAAAAAGCAGGCCCAGCTATAGGATATTTAATTGGAAAATTTAATAGGAAAATTTAATATAGGAATTTAATAGGAATTGTTGTTTCAGAAACAATAAAAATTTCGAATCAATACATTTCGTTTCAAAACATGCATTCAGTGTAGCAGTATTAAAATATAGATTTCTGCCGCAAATTGACAGCCAAATAGTTTGTTGTAGGTAATTAAAATTAAAATTGAATGTTGCTTGTTGAATAAAATAGTCTCATGTAAACACATTAAAAAGCATTAAGTAAAGTGTCTAAATATATTGTAACTTTACAAAAAGTAATGATATCTAACAAAAACTTAGCTGTGAAAAAAGGGAGCCAAGTTCTGTAAAGACAATGGCAAGAAAAGAAGTGATATCTAAGTGGGTGCCAAGTTCAAATAAAATTCACTCAAACTTACCTACTGAAGTATTATAGCATTTTTAAAATTGTTTAGAAATAAAAATTATTGACAGCATATTAATAATAAATCTAGAACTTGGCAAGTTTTTGATAAATGTTATGCCTATCAATTTCATGTCTTAATAAAATGATGATGTTAATATTAACAACAATGTCATTATAAAAAAATTAATATAGTTATTATTATAAACAAATGACTCATGTTAAAGATTTGATAAACCAATAAATACACAAATACATTCCCGCTCGTCTTTGGTTATCACTCTAGTACCCACCCTTCGGAAACCTCAATGCAAACAGACTAAAAGGCCTGAGAAAGAGACAGATAACTTTACGCTTGTTCTTGGTCATCCCTATAGAGACCCCCTTTAACCCTTCAGGGGCAAAGAGCTTTTATTCGTGACATGCTGAAATGATTCAATCACACCAGAATTTAAAAACAAATTTATTTCAAAATGGGTAAAAGCTTCTTTTCACGTATTTAATAAAATTAAACTTTTTAGTCCTGAATTCTAGTGGCAATGTGGCATTTTGCAGTTAAAATTAGGTGGGATATATTTTATCCCACCCTTCAAGGGGAAGGAGCTCACTCAAATGAAGGTTTCCAAACACGAAATAACAAAAACATGTATAATAATCACTTATAAACAAATTAAGTTAAAATAATGCTATAAAAAGTGATAGAATATCTTTATTAAGACTTACGATCGTTTCATCGCACAATCGGCGACATTTTCAAAATCAATCAAATCAAAATCAATGATTGATTTTGAAAATGTCGCCGATTGTGCGATGAAACGATCGTAAGTCTTAATAAAGATATTCTATCACTTTTTATAGCATTATTTTAACTTAATGAAATAACAAGTTTAGATATAATAATGTCATTAATAAAAATAAATGACTTGTAGGTAAAAACTTGCCAAGTTCTAGATTTATTATTAATATGCTGTCAATAATTTTTATTTCTAAACAATTTTAAAAATGCTATAATACTTCAGTAGGTAAGTTTGAGTGAATTTTATTTGAACTTGGCACCCACTTAGATATCACTTCTTTTCTTGCCATTGTCTTTACAGAACTTGGCTCCCTTTTTTCACAGCTAAGTTTTTGTTAGATAAATTTTATTCATGGTTAATTGATTTGCATTTGTTAAAAGATGTAGCAGTACTTCGTTATGTACGCTCTAATGAACGCTCGACTTGCATATTTTTGTTGATGCTTGTAAAAATGCTTATGCTGCATGAGTTTTCGCCCGTGACTCGTGATTCTTCGAGAATTAAATTGCTCTTTTATGGCGAAAACTTGTGTAGCACCTTTGAAAATTATAGGCATTCCAAGATTGAAGTTAATGTCATGTTGTATTGGAGCCAGGTTAGCTTTTTCCATATGTAATGCAATAAATACTTTTGAAATGAAAATTAAATTATTGGAGTGATTCTACAGTTCCTTTGTGGTGGATAAAAAGCATGGAGAACGGTCGATTTTTGTTGCAAATCGGTCAAAGAAATCAGGTCACTGATACAATCAGAATCATGGAGAATCATGTCCCCGGTCATATTAATCCAGCTGAAATATTATCTCGAGGTTGTTCTCCTAGTCGAATGCTACGTTCTGAGTGGTTTAATGGACCTTCACAAATCAAACAAAATCCTGAATCGTGGCCTGTTAATGAAATGTTTGGGGAGCCTATTGAAGTTAATGATGAAAAGAAAAAATTAAACTTACAAGCATTAATGTGTTAGATTTGTCTGATCTTTTTGACTTTGGAAGATTTTTCAATTATGATAAAGTGATTCGGCATTTCTGTTGGATTTTACGATTTATTAACAACTGTAGAAACACTCCCAATTTATGTAAGATCTTTCTATTGATGAAATTGTAAATTCTAAAAAGTGTTTGATTAGGTTAATTCAGAATTCTTATTTCTCTGATTTAAAGACTGCTAACTGCCTCGATGTATTTATAGATAATGAAAACATTGTCAGAGTGAAGACCAAAATAACTGAAAGTAAGGACAGATATCTGTTTTTTAAAGCGTATTTGGCTACCTGGTAAATGTACATTTACTGAATTGTTAATTGAATCAGTGCATAGAAATAACTGCCATGCAGGACTGCATATGATGCAATCATTATTAAGAGAAAGATTTTGGATAACTAAGCAACGTAAGAGTATTCGTAAGGTATTGAATAGATGTACAAATTGTAAAAGGTATAAGGCAGAACAAATGTCATGTTAACCCGTACCTCTACCGGTTGATTGCGTAGAAAGTTACTCTGTATTCGGGGTCCTAATGATTGATTTGGCGGGATCTTTATTTCTAAAATGTGGTAGAATGGTCTGGATTGCTTTGTTCACCTGTGCGGTGTACAGGGCTATCCATTTAAAACTTGTGTCCTCCTTATCAGCGGAATCTTTTCTTTTAGCTTTAAGGCGGTTTATAGCCATGAGAGGCAAGCCCGAAGTAATTTATTCGGGCAATGGGAGTAATTTCAAAGGCGCGTTTAATGAGCTTTAAAAATTAGACTGGAAAGCGATACTTAAGGAGACGATCACAAAAATGGATAGTTTGGAAGTTTAACCCTCCTACTGCTTCTTGTTGGGGAGGCTGGTGGGAAAGATTAGTACGCGTCATAAATGAGCATTTTAGGCGCACATTGGGGAAATCGGTGTTATCTTACGGAGAACTTGAAACTATAACTTGTGATTTTGAGTAGATTATCAACTCTCGGCTCTTAACTTATGTATCAGAAAATTCAGAGGATTGAATTCCACTTACCCATTCAAAGTTTCTAAAAGAAGATAGTTTTTCAGACGTAACCGATATATACGAGATTGATTCAAAACATTTACAAAAAATAATTAGCTTTTTAGGGACTTAAGAAGTCGTTTCAGAAAAAATATTTAGGACAGTTAGTAATGAAACATACTCAAGAAAAAATTACTCGAGAAACAGAAATTGGGGAAGTTGTATAGATAGGGGATGATTTTAAAAAGCGGCTATATTGGCCTTTGGTGAGAGTTATCGAAACAAATTCAAGGGCGTGATGGAAAGGTCCGAACAGTTAAACTTATAACGGCCTCAGAAATTTTCTTAAGACCAATTCAATGAATTTATCCGGTGGAGATTAAAGCCAAAGAGATCAATTCGCCTGGTGGGGTGTTAAAATTAAATGACCGAATGTGATGACCAGTCATCATCTCATGAGAAAATGCTAGAGAAAAAAATGTACTTCATCCGGTCGGTTAATTAAGGTTGTGTGGCTTGAACTTTTTAATCAAGCAATTTTTTCTTTTGAGTCGTTTGACACTGACTCAAAAAGGGGGGGGGGGATGTTGCGTATATCTATTTTTATCTCAGCGCGGGAGAGCCGAGAGGGGGCGATCACGTGACATGTTTTTCACTTTTTTTATCTCTGTATAAAAAAACAATTGTTTTCTTCATCACATTTTTAATTATTTTTATGATTTCTTTTTATAAAATGGCAACAGTTTTATCATTGGACTTTTGTTTTTCAAGAAATGTAAGAATGTTCTAGTTATTTGAAATGGTTTGAAATGTATAGCATGTACGCAAGACGTACAAAGCGTAAGAAGTATTCATTTTTGTTATTATAATAAATGTTTTGTTTCTTCTGTTAATTGAAGATCTTTTTTTCTGAATTAGTCAAACAAATTATAGCATCGGGAAGATGCTTCGTATCTAGCAGTGTTTCTGTTTATTTGTTTTTAAATCGAATAAGATCAACTTTATTCTTCTGTCTGGAAAAATACCCTCGACCGCAGAGGAAATTTAAAGAATAGTGTATTGTGCGTTTTTTTAAATTAAATTCTCATAATTGCGGGACTTTAAATTAAATTCTTATAAATATCCATTTTGTAGAAAAACATCGTTTTCAAGCTCTATGATTAGGTTAACATTTATCCCGTGTCATAATATTGTCACATATAAATTAGACTAAAAAATATCAATTTTAACAGAAGGAAAACATTACTTTCTGAAATGTTACTTTCTGCTGTTCCAACTTTTAATAATTTCATTGATTAAATATTGTTAAAAATTACGAGTAAAAAAGTTAAATTAACAAACAAATTTAAATTCTAAATATCTAAATAAAATGTATAAAAATATTAAGTATAGATAGAAAAGAAAATATTAATTCTAAAAACGTAAAGTTAAAAACATTTTTCAAATCTAAACAAAATCTGTAAATTAGTATGGCTGATTACTTTAATTTCTACCCAGTGTTATTTATTTATTTATTTATTTTTTACATTTTTCACATTTAAAAGTTATATTGAAGCTCAAAAATTGTATATTTAGTGATTTAAGGAATGTAATTTATAAGAAGTTTGAATAAAAGCAATACAAATAAAAAATAAATTTATATGGTTGATTAAAATATGTTCTCCCTAGCGTTTAAAAAAAATTCACATGTCTTACATTGAACATTATATTGCAGTTAACAAATATACATTTAGGCCTTCAACTAAAGTAATTAAAAAGATAAAAAGTATTCTAAAACATTTTTCTAAAGTTATTTTTAAGTATGTTTATGATTATTTTTTTTCTTGATTCCATCGTTTAAAAGTCTTCTCCGAAACTAATCCTATTAAATATATTCTGTTCTAATATTTTATGCAATATTCCGACAGAAGGTATTTTTGAAAGTGAAACAAGGAATAAACGAAAAATAAATAGACAAAGTATTTCATATTTGTAAGAAATTTCAATTATAAAATAAAAGTGAAAATAGAAAATAAATTTGATTTCTAAAAAAAATGTTTTTTTCTTTTTTTTTTAAATAATTATTTTTCAGAATTAATTAATAATTAATAACGAATAATTTTTTCCATGTATCTTAAAAGTATTTTCTTTTAGAAATACTAAAAGATTTATATATATGGGGCATTGTCACAATCTTTTGACTTTTGGGGAAAAAAATCTGGCGAAATTAAACTTGCTAAAATAAGCTTTTAATCTGATAGACGAATGCCTTAATGATTCAAAATAAAGAAAAAAGGGTCAGCAGCGAATTTTTTTTATTTAACTGAGGTTTAAGTTAAACTTGCGAGTTTAATTTTCCTTACCGTTTTACCCCTATAACTTTTTACTTTCTTCTAAATTTTTATTTATAATGAATTTGCATAGTACCCACAGGACATTCAAATAAGAAATAATAAAAATGTAGTACTTTTAATACAGAATTTTTATATAACATTGTCTTAAAGGGGTGTTAAAGAAGGGACGATAAGGTAAAAAAGGGGAATGGAATAGGAAAAAAGGGACGGTAAGGATGGAACGGTAAGGAAAATTACCTCCTATTTTTAGGAAAATCATGTTAAGACTAAGTGATAGCCACAATGTTCATTGATTTTTAGAAACAGTTGTGAACATTGGATTAAATTATTATTTTTTTTTAATTTACCTCGAAAAGTGCAGGAATAAAGCTTGGGGACGGTCTACCAATAAAGGCACGATCTTGAAATTGATATTTAAATGCTTATTTAAATTCTGCAGTAAATTTCTGTCAAAGAATTTTAGACATTCTTTCTCTAGCATACTTCTGCATGAGAAAAAACTTGAAAAAAATTCTGTGGCTGCATCTGAACTGATTTTCTGTATAAGTTTAGCAAGAAGGACGGCAAGGATGAAAAACCCAGGGACAGATTTCAAAAAATAATATCAACCGTAAAAGTGTGTGCAGGTTAATTTTTGGCTCCATATTTATATAAAACAATTGTCCCAGTTTCGGAAATAAATTGCATCGAATAACTTTTATTGAAACAATTTTATACAGACAACTCGAAACTTAAAAATCAGCATCAGGGACACGGGACGGTAGATGAGTTTTCCTAGTATTTGGAATCCCAACATCGTCTAAAACTTATTTATCTCGTTAATCTTGTTATGCAATCATGCAATGTGATGTTCCCCAGTATATGAAATAAAAAAAACACAAAAAGTGTATTAAATAATAAATTATTATTCAGGGACATGAAAGTCAAAAGATTGTGAGAATGCCCCATATATATATATATAGATATATTTCTTGCCAAAGCTGTATATATATATATACAGCTTTGGCCAGAAATAAGGTTCTCACTTCATACAGCTCTAGAATGCATTTTATTGATCCAAATGAGATAAATTTTGAACTACGGATAATTCAAGTGATGCGCGTGACATTTATTAAATAAAAATAAATAAAATTCAGCAATAGATGGCGCTTTAACACAAATGCTATTGTTTTTCATATTCTAAAAATGAGTAACATCACTTGCGTTCCTGCGCATAACTATTATTTTTTTTAATAAAAAGAAGGCTGATTATGTTACTTCTCAGCATATGATGCCTACGTTGCAAAAAAAAAGTGCTACTTGTTTGATTGTTCTACCAGAACAAGCAGAACTCCGTTGCGGTTGTAAAAGAATTCCATCGTATGAAGCATATACGAAGAAGTCCAACGTCTTCATGGGCCCTACGCAAGACAATAAAGACATTTAAAACAACCGGGCAACTTGAAATTCTTTCAGGCAGACGACGAAATCAAATCCAGCCTTCTATTGTCGAAAATGTGGCTACCGCGGTCATTGAAGGCAGCAGTCAGTCACTGCATAGTTGTGTGAGCGTGCCAGTAGTTTCCCATCTATTGGATATATCGTAATCTACTGTACGTAACATTTTACAGTGGATTTTCCATTTATATCCCTGAAAAATCAAGCCTGTGCGCCTATTCTAGGGCGGTGACTTAGAGGTTCGTAACTCTTTTGTACTTCAGTTCCTTGTTCGAATTGTGGTTGACGTCACTTTTATCATTGGACCGTACCTTTTTTTGAAGAGATAACTACGAATGGAATCCAAACCTGTTCCGTCACAGGAGAACGGTACCATGATTTTCTGATGGATTTTGAATATCAAAAGACCAAATATGTTTCTTCGCTAATCATATATTTATTTCGATACAAAACTTGGACTTACGCTGTCAGATTAAATGATTAAAAACGCTTAAGATACACATCAGCGTAGTACATATATTAAATCAAAATTAAACACACATAAAGAAATGCATCCAACGTTTCAGACTTATTCTGACAAGCCATTATCAAGGATTTCTCGACTTTTCAAGAAAGGTCAAGAAACCCCTGACGATGACTTGTCAGAATAATCTGAAACGTTGTGTGATATGTGTTTAATTTTGATTGTATATATATAGTACGCTGATGAGTATCTTAAGTGTTTTTAATGTGTATATACTGTTCTTTGCTACCGAAATTCTAGAAAAAAAGTGGGTAGATAGGCACGACAAGTAAATTTATTAATAATACAAAATTAATTAGAATTAAAAAAGATAATTAATGAATTATCAGTTTTGTTTTTTAATTTCAACGAAAAATCTACTGCTTTACAGTTTGAACTATTTTTTACACAATTCAACAGAATATTAAAAAAAATAATAAACTTGATACTTATTCCATGTTATGCAGTTATCACATTTTAAAGTACAGGATGTCCCAAAGGTCACTGACACATTTTAAAATTCAATAAAATATCAAGTAATTGTTGTGCAGGAGTGCAGTTTGGAGTAAAATGCTTCCGACTACGAAAAGTTTCCTTCAAGCGAATGAAAATAATCTGTTCCAAACTTTGATTATAGATGGCGCTACTTGTCCATATGTTTGTTTTCAAACATGCATTTTTTTTTTATTTTTCAGATTAGTTTTGATTCTGTGACACTGAAATGACTACTCTCAGCTAAAAAGCTAATTGCGTAGGATGGTACTTCGAAACCAAATCGAAGCTAAAATTCAGAAAATACTGTTGTTTGAAACGAAAGATACGGACAAGTGATACCAACTATGATCGAAGTTTGGCACTATATTTTTATTCACTTAAAAGAAACATTACATCGCCTGAAGAATTTTATTAAAAATCACAATTCTGTACAACAGTTACTTCATTTTATATTGTATTTTAAAATGTGTCAGGGAATTTTGGGACACCTTGAATTTCGAATTATAACAAAAATATAGCAGAAATATTTGTAAATGCTTGTATTACCTACATTTTCGTTCACAAAATAATACTTTCTCGTTCATACGAATATATTTCATCATAAGTTAATTCTCAAATAATGCGCGTAGAAATTTCGGATTAATGTATAATGTTAACGTTTGAGGTGTTAACAATATATGTATTTCTTAAAACACTTTGACGTAGCAGTAGCTCGTATCAAAATAAACAATAGAGGCAAATTGTTTCACGGATTAAATTTATATTTCTTTAAAAGGCTGCAAAAACTAACAGTAAATCTATAAAGTCTTTTAACCGTTTATGTCCCGAAATATACATCAGAAATTTGCACCTCTTTTTATTATCTGCACCCCTCTCTAATTATTTTCCTTATCTGAACAATTTGATTTTTAGATAGATTTTTAAATATAACTGATATAATAAATCGGTAGTTACAGATTTTTTTTTTTTTTTTTTTTTTTTTTTTTTTTGTAGAATATTTAGAAATTTAATTGGATTAATTAACAAAAAATACTGTTATCGAAACCTCATAATTCTAATAAGAACAATGTAAATAAATGGATTGTGGTCCTATCTATATCTGAGAAGTACTTTATAGTTGCAAATGATTCGTAAAACATTTTTTAATAGGGGAAAAGCTAAAAACCAGTAAATGGTTGAGAAAATAACCACATTAACCCTTTATGCACGGAATTATGAATTCATGAAAATTTTATCTTCTAAAGCATTTTTCGTGAATTTTTAAAACTACCTTAGGAGATTTACATAATCCGTTAATAAATTTTAGAAGGATTAGATGATTTATAAGGATTAATTAAATTTGAATTTATAGGGAGTTTGTGCAATATTTATACCCTACTCAAATCTTTTATTTTAAATATATTCCTTAGTATTTTGTAGAATTAGGAAATGTACAAATATACTGTTCTTACAATAGAAATATAGAAATATTTCCGCATTAAATTTTAATGCATCTATAATTCATTCTAAAGTGTATTACTACTAGTCGATGTATTAGATGAATTTTATAACAAGTTATTTTAATGGTACTTATAAGAGCCGTCAGAATATAAAGAGTTAAAAATATTTGGCTTCGATTGTTTCGCTATACTTACTGAATGTGATCAGTTTTTTTTTTTTTTTTTTTTTTTTTGGCGTGTGTGAAAAGTAGCATATACTTTTATTAGTAGACGAATTAAATAAATTTTATATTGCATTTTCTTTCATTGGAATTAAAAGCCCCGTTGGACCACAAAGGGTTAAAGAATTTATTATTATTATACAGGGACCGTCTGTCCACGCTCTAAGTCACGTAAATATACTCGGATTTTCATACATTGAAATATGTTAATTATGCTTAACATGGCATGTGCGGTATTGTATACGAAGTGTGTACAGTCAATAGTTCACTTACAGGGACACTCAAAATAATTCCATTACATTATGGTATATGGGGATAAATCGTTTGGAGAGTATTTTAATGACACTACGCTACTTCAAATGTATTGAAACTGTTATGAATAACAGAATTTTACTACAAATGATTACGATAGAATAGGGCATTCATAGCATCTGGCATTCATATGCAGGGACACACAAAATAAATCGGTTACAGTACTGTCTTTGAGCAATAATTGCTGGAATTGTTTTGAAATTTATGGTATGCACGCGATTTTTAATTTAAAGAATTTTTTGCCTGTTAGTCGTTGTATATACCTTGTATGTAGGGCTGCACAAAATAATTTACATACCATTCTCCTGATTAGCGGAAATTGCTGAAGGGAGATTTTCAACTGAATTATGTATTTCATAACTGAACTACATTTTTGCTTGCATGTAGTTTATAGATACAAATCTATATATCATATACAAGGCTGCTCAAAAAATTCGGATAATTTCCCGATTGTAGATGGGAACAGCTGAAATGTGTTTTTCAAATATGTTATGCGTTTCCATATGGCGGGATTAGACTTAATAATTAAATAAATTAAACGGTGCAGTTTTGTTACATCAATCTGAATGTGTTGGAAAGGGTGTCATGATCTATGCTTGATGCATGATTTTTTTCTTTCTTGTTTTGTTTAACGCTGTTAATTTATATTTATGACTGAAGAAATGCACTAATAGATTTTTCTTTCATTTATAAGATAGCTTATTAATCACACAAGAAAAGCATTAACTAGTATAATTTATCATCTAGCCGAATCTATGAAATTATGGAAATTAAGAGCATGACACTACTATTTATTTAAAGGATTCAGAATGTGAAATATTCAGTTAAAATGCATTGTTATGTATTATTATGTTCAGTTATATTACATTATAATGAGAGCACCCGTATAATAATTATTATGAATTACCTTGTCAAAACAAGCTATTGCACAAAGCTACAAATTTCAAAAACGAGCAGCATTCCTGAACATTTGTAAAATTGAAAATTGAAAATTGTAAATCTGAAAATCTATGGCATTGCTTTATCTGTGAATACTCATAATATTCAAATTTCTACAAAAGTAATTTATACATCTTGTATGAAAGTTTGATTATTAAACACATTAATTTAAGATAAAATATGAAATATTGTATAACGCTAAGCATAATGTAACGTACTGTATTGTACAATATTCATGTTGTCTAAAATGTGAAAATAAAAACCGAACCACATACATCTCCATAATTACCAAAATCTTATTCAAATATATAAATCAGGATTTTTATTTTATTTTTTTTAATTGTGCAGTCTTCCGGTTAATGTTTTCCTCTCACACAAATGCAAATATCTATTTATCGATAAGCACTTGCAAACATGAATGTTTATAAACTAATCTGTTGTCTGGCAATGTTTTAATACAACACAATACATTAAAATAAAATATAGAGGTTTTAATCATAATACTTAATACACTAAGATTTAAAATAATATCTATCAACGGAATGTCGAATTACAAACAGCGATAGTTGGTTCGAATATCTGAAGTTTAATTTAAACCGGTTTACTTGTAGCAGTAAGAATGACTATTATAGCAGATTCTGTATCACAAGTAGCAATAGATCAGATGAACACTACTACAGCAACTCAACCAGCAGATGCGAATCTCTTCGGGTAATTTAAGGCTATGGTATTCTTACTTTTTGATGCTAAAATCCGCTTTATTACTTAATGGTCTGTTAACCTAAACCTGTGTTTTCGTCCTCTTTACTGCTTCATTCAAGATTGATTTCCTTTCTGGTCCATTTCCATGCCGTCATTACTTTGTAAACTTTAGCTTCAAATTCTCTTCATGACTGGTAAGACGACGATTTAATTGTCACATATTGTGTTTTAAATTAATTAATTATTAACTTTTTTCACTCGCAAAACTTCTTTAACTCTTCCTATATTTTATTCTAAAGACACTAATTTATCTGATTTTCTGTTTGCAAAAGTGTTTAATTTAAAGTACACGTTGTTCTGTGCTTCAACTAATTATCTCAATTTAGGGACACTCATTGCTAAAATTAATACTGGTTCATTTCAAATAAATTTTAATTCCCACAGTCTCAATATTCTCGTTAATAAATAGAAGATAAAAGACAGAGAGAATGATTCACACGTTCTATCTATATAGGGGAGAGTAGCCTAATTTGGACCGCCGCTTTAATTGGACCGTTGCCATTCTGTCGTTAATTACAGGAAGAGACGCCCTCTACCACTGAAATCCTACTCATCAGAATGACGTCACTCACGATTAGAAGATGCAACCGCCTACCACGTGTTGTTTTCAGACAATTTTAAAAAACCTAAAGTTAGCTGTTTTGATCTACTTTTTTCCTACTGAACGTAAGTGAATACTTTAAAACTAAGGTAAGTTGTTATGTTTTTATATACGTATATAAATTCATCTGTTAATTGCGCATATTTCTCACGCGGCTTTGTTTGATTTCGTTTTTGTTCTTAGTCTTGAAATTATCTGTTTTAAAAAATGGCGCAGTTGCCATAATTGGACCATTTTAAGTTGCTTAAATTGGACCAGATATGCGATCATAAATTCGAAAATTAAGTAATGAATTTCGAGGGTGGTACACTTTGTACACTATTTTTTTAAAAGTCAAATTTCGCAGCTTTTATGTCCTATAGACAATATACTAACGTGTGCTTCTGCCCAAATCCGTTTAATTTTCTTTCCGAAATATAACATGTTTGGCGACTTCGAATTGTTTCACTCCATCGCTGTTAATGCAAATGAAAAAAGTCTTAATGACATTACCTGTACTCTTACCCTAATGTTTTCTTTGCATTTTTCAAGGGAGTATCCCTGGAATTTTTTTAAAGATCTATTCCATAGCAATAATTTCTCATCGCAGTAAATATGGTCATTAAAAAACATGGAGTTTTTTGTTTGCCTTTTGAAAACTGGACTTCATTATTACATTTGCATCTCATAACTATTATCTTCGCTAACAATTATTCGCATAAATGGGAGGAAGGAGACTTTAATTACACACTCGCTAATTATTTGTCTTCGTTAATTGATTGGCAGGTCTTGTATCTCGCATACTACACACAGAAGCTAAAAATTTATAGCTTTATAGAGGCTCTATAAGAAATGATTATTATACACTGAAATTGCTGAAACGTGAGTACATGATCATTTTGGAAACGCGAAAAGTTTGTGTTTACAGTCTGTCTGTCTGTTCTTCTATAACTGCCCCAAAACTTCTCCAATTAGCCTTTTATTTGGTAGGTATGGTGGGGAAGTATACAGATTAAGCTGTATAGTTCTCGGATAAATTTGGTTGATTCATTCTGGACATTTTATTTTACGTAATAGTGTTTTTCTGTGGGAATTCAGATGATTATTCACTCATTGAAGATAAAATGGTGCTAGTTGAAAACTGATTCAGATCTTAATTATGGATGTTAAAATTTCCTAACAGTGGTCTTAAATTATTCTGAATAATTTGAAATTTTGTCAAGCCATTTATAAGATTTATTAAATAAGACATACAATGTTAGATGTAATTTTACACATATGATCGAAAATTAAAAAATAATGCAATTTTATTTTAAGCGTTTAAATATTTGGCACGGGACATATAGTTGAATTCGGTTAATGCTAAAAGCAAGTGAACTATAAAAGTCCTAATATTAACAGTTATTAGTAATAACAAATGAAGCTAATAATAATATTAAATACATACATAGAAATAAACTTATTACCACTATTAATTTCTCTAGACATTTCAATTATTGAACTTTCATAATGTCGTAAGGTTTATCAATAAAACTCGGCTAACTCTGCGGTAGTCACTCTCAAATTTTGAAGGTTTGATTTTACATATCCGTTTCATTTTGACAATGCAAAAAGAGATACGAAAAAGCTTGTTACATAGCCTAGGTACAATAATTAAATAATTAAATAAGTTATGTTTTTTTTTCTATGGGCTTTCCCTTCCATGTCTCAGTTGTAAATCTAAAAAAAAGCACGAAAAAGGAAGCATACAGCATGGATTATGGAACACTTTTCAACTAATTAAGACTACTATAACAAAACTTTAAAAGTACTAAGGTGAAAAAATGTCTAAATAAAAAATTTGGAAAACGCATAGCGCAGTTTAAAACCCAATTTATGCTATTACCATGAACAGTTGAGAAAATATAGGATTTTGTGCAGCCCTGTATAGTAGCTATAGATATGTATGTATTCTACATACTATTCTAACAAGACTATTCTAAAAGTTAGTTCAGTTAAACGCAAGCACAGTTAAAAATTCACATAAAAAAAAAAATTCCGTTAATAAACGGATGTTGTTGAGAACTTTTGTGCGGTCCTGTATGTAATCAACAGAATTTATATACAACGAGTAATATTTAAAAAGTTTTTAAATTCCAAATCGCTCACCACAAATTAAAAATGCACTTTCTGCAATTATTGTTCATAGGCTTCAATAGTTCAATTATTCTTCATTTTCTTTTGTAGCCAAACTCTTTTGCGTGACCCTACAAATGAACGATCAGTTCTAGTACACCTATGTTTAAAATAGTGTAATATCATTAAAATAATATCATTAAAACTTCTACACGCTTCCTTTTGAATACGAAAAATACCACAGTAAACCCCATATTTCACCAGACAGACAGAGAAACCGGATACATAAACAATTTTTACCTATGTTGGAAAGTGTTACAAAAAGTGCAGTATTCCAAACAACTTTCTTTTTCCATTCTTTCAAGACATCAGGACATACCTTTGCATTTTCTTGAGTGGAGGGGCGGGGGGTTATTCTCGAAAGTTGAAATGTCTGGGAAAATTAATAAATTAGTACATTTTGGCAGACTGTTGTTATGTAAAAATATTCTTGCTAAGAGAAAACAGCTTTCGACAAAAATGAAATTTCTTTTTTTAATTGCAAATGCAATTTTAATTACATCAATTTAGTTAAGATTAAACAATTACCTTTCTTTAAAATATTTATTATATTTTTTCCCCATTTTTAAAAGAAAGCAAATTTTTATTATGGTGAAGAGAAAATGCTTTTAAATATGTTAAACTCGAAATCCAAAGTTAAATTCCGATAAACAGGTTAGCATGTTTTATACATATTTTAATTTTTGCGTTCATACTTTTAAAGTTTTTTTTTTTTTTTTTTTTTTTTTTTTTTTTTTTTTTTTATAATAATTACTGTCCCAACACTTACTGGGAAAGGTACAAGTAAATACAGATTTTGAACGGATTTTAAAATTATGCTTGAATCTTAAAAAATTAATAGAATACGAAGTGTAAATAAGTACTTAAATATATGTTTATATCTTTTTAGAAAACATAATAAAATCATTACTACACGTTTCTCATACGAGAAATTTAAAAGAATAATCATTCAAAATATTATTTATTTAACTTTGACTTGTTTCACTGATGTCAATTGAAGTAAACTTATCCAAGGCATCAAAACTACGGGAATTCAATTTTGCGGTTTCCCAAATAATTATAAATACTAAGGTTTGATAATTTGTATTTAATTTAGGTATCCTAAATTAATATGTTAGAAATGGATATACAACTTGCATTAAGTAGTTGAAAAATGTTAAAACGGAAAGCAACTTTCTATGTATGTTGCTCATTTTCATTCATTTATTTAAATAAACTAGGTTTATTAGACAGAGTAAAACTGTTTGGTTAACACATTAAATAAACACTCTTTAGTTAGCGAACTCGTTCTATTTTAAAGATGTTTAGTTTCTTTCTACAAAATTTTACTACAAAATTTTATCAGAGATTCTTCTAGATATACACAAGAATGAACAAGTTTTAAATGAACAACACACAATTTACTGTAATGATTGTAGAATGTGTTTCAGAGTAATTTTTTAGATCTGAAAACTTGAATTATATCATATTTTTAGAATATAAATATGAATATAATAAAGCAAGCTGTGTAACTAATAAATTTAATATTTTTATTTTTATTCATGTCTGAGCATAAATATTTTACTCTGTGTAAATAATTTAGTAAAATAGTTTTATATACAGATTTATGTAAGCATGAACTATGAGTGTAAAAATATTTATATTAAAATGAATATATATATATATATATATATATATTATAATATAAATATTTTTACACATTATAACTCATGCTTACATAAATCTGTATATAAAACTATTTTACTAAATTATTTACACAGAATAAAATATTTGTGCTCAGAAATGAATAAAAATAAAAATATAAAATTTATCAGTAATCAAGCTGAAATATATGGTTATCCTAATTACATGGTAACGAAAAAATTAATTCATTTAAATAATTGGTGTAAAAAGTATCAAAGATTAGAGGAGATTGAGATCGAGGTTTGTATGGCTTATATACAATATACATACACACATATATATATATATATATACACACTATAATTTACAAAAAAAAAATCTATTGATTCTAAGAGGCATCATTTATATCAAAATGAGATTTATATATAAATATTAAAAAACAAAATAATATCCAATTTTCATTTAATAAATTTATTTACTATACATAATTTATAGTTTAAAATTAGTTTCATCTTAAATATTATGCAGTTATTATAGATAATTATTTTGGAAAAGATGCATATAAATTGTAAAAGATTTTTTTGTATTTTTATGTAGTTTTAATAGTTAAGTAGAAGATAATAATTTTTTCAACATAAAGAAAATTAACGATATGTAATTCAATGTTTGACGCATATCTTTAAATGTAACTCAATTTGATATTCATTCTATAATGTTGTATATTTAAGTAATAAATTTGACTTTATCTAGGATTTAAATGAGATAAGGATTTGAATGAAAAAAAAAACACTTGTATGTCATCAATTCAGAATGTGATTTAGTTATCATATTAATCATTAAATTATTCCTTGATTTTAAAATGTTGCTGGTAAATAAACGATGTATCGAAGATTATATAATTGCGCTTTACGATGAGAAATACTATTATTCAAGTATTTAAAAAAAAGTGTGAAATCATGATTTTAATGATTCTACTAGTAAAAAAGCGTATATAATTAATTCTCATAAATTATAAAATGAATGAAACGTCAAAATATACATTTCACTGAGAGTAGGGAATATAATGCATACCGTAAAAAGTTACGTTCATTTCTTCTTGTATATAATACTGTATATGATGTTTTAAAAGAAACTCCAACCCCCTAAAGAATTATCGCAGAATCTATACATATATCTCTATAGGACATACAAAGAAAATCATAAAATCTGTTTTAAAGCTAGCAGAAACACAAAAACAGGATATTCACCACTTAATGGGAAAACATTTTTTTAGCATAATGATTGTTGTACGAAAATTATAGATGAAAAACGGAAATATGTACATGCAATTTTTGAGGCTTGGATATATGTATCTGGTTACAATGGAAAAATATAAATTTCGTACAGAAAAAGAGAAGAAAAATGTATAAAATATCCGTGCAGAGATATGAAGTAAAGGTTGCCTAAAGGTTTCATGGCTATTGTTGAATTCTCTTGTAACAGTAAAAAAATATCAAAATTTATTTGGCGGCTTTCTATCAGAAATAAGTTTAACACTTTTGAAAGAAGATATTTCCTCACTTCACCCAAACAATTTCCATTGAATTAACACGTTCACGCCGGCGCTGTGGGTCACACTCGAATGTCTCAGAGTTGTCAAGTCTTCAGCTGTTTTCACACCACTATTATTTTAGAGAAAATGTTGTTCCTTTAAATCGCGCATTTGTTCTAATTAGATAAAACAACATTTTCTGTATTAAAATATTGGTATCCAATAAGCCGGAGACTTTGCAGACCTGAGACTGCCGAGTGTGACCCACCGCGCCGGCGTGAACGTGTTAAGGGGGATAAGGATAATATTAGGATAAGGGTAACAGTGGTTGGTACTTGTATATTTTCCCATCTACCACTTTCCGCAAAAAAGAAAAAAAATCTCCAAACTATAGGATTTCACGTCAAAAACGGATGATCGTGAATTATATTCAATTGACGTCATATGCGTTTACACCTGTTTGTCATGTCATCAGAGATTTTTTATTCAATGTTTTACCTTTATTTTAAATGATGTTTTACTTATTGATTATTTCTTTAATTATCTAAAATAACAATTACGTCATTAAACATGATGTCATGATAATAAAATATTATCCTAATAATAAATAACACCACAGAAAAAAAATTATAAACAAAATATATTATAAAAGTGGTAATTAATTCAGGTGATATTCTTCTTTTAATTAGAGAAATCTGATTTTAGTTTTCTTTGCCATAAATGATTTTTCTTTATTTATATATACCGTATTTAACCGCGTACACGTCGATCCCGCGTATAAGTCGACCCTCCGCTTTCCGGATCAAGAAATTTGATTTAAAAAAAAAATACATTATTCAAAATCACCTGAAAAAAAAAAGAAAGTGCTAAATATACAATAATAAAGAAACTTTATTTTTTTTTTAATTTATTCGAAATCATATGGAAAAAACATGTACTAAATATACAATATTGAAGATAATAATATACTAAAGTAATATACAAAGTTAAACTGATTCAAGTTCCGATTCAGTATCGGACTCATCAAACAATTCACAAAAATCCTCCGTCGTTATCGGTTCATCATGATACACATTTTCAATCTCTGTATCGTTATATTCTTCCTCGTCGTTATCACTTTCGAAATTGGCATCATCTTCTGTGCCGTCTAGTTCGTTGCTTAACGATTTTATAATAATTTGGGAAGGAATTTGATTCCACGTATCTTTAAGCCACTGGGAGATTAATGCAATGTCGGGCTTTCTAATATTATCGCCCTTTGTAAATGTTGGACAACCGGATGAAATCCGTTCTGCCCTTCATTTTCTGATATTTTCTTTGAAGGGCTTATTAAGGCAAACGTCTAGGGGTTGAAGGACGGATGTCAATCCTCCCGAGATTACAGCTACAGTCGTTTTTAATTCTTTCGTAACTTTATTCACGTTTTAAGAAAAGTGTCCACGAAATGAGTCGTAAACTAAAAGTGAAGGTTTTTTGGAAACAGCTCCCGGTCTTATAACCCACACATTTTTAAGTTTGTCGACTGTTCCGTCAGCATCCATCCACCCCTTTAATGGACTCTAATTAGGACACCAAATGGTAATGTAACGTTTTTCGGCAACTTTTTTCTTTTAAAAATAATCAACGGATGAAGCTTACTACCGTCGGCCATACAGGAAAGAACGACCGTAAAACGGGTATTTTCGTGCCCAGTCGTTTTTACCAAAATACTTTATACCCCCTTGCAGTTCACTGTTTTATTTTCTCGTAGGTCGAAACACATGGGTGTTAAGTCATTATTTCCTATGTTCAAAAGATTTAATTTTTCTTTGATCCATGACGTATTTTTGAAATTTCTTAATCTTTGCTTCAAAGTCAGATGATAATTTTTGTGCCAGTTTAGTGCGCTGACGTAAAGTCAAAGCATGACGATTCATAAATCTAGTGCACCAATGTTCTGATGCACGAAACGTGTTTAGAACACCATACTTTTCTTCTTTTGCAAGCTTCATTGCTCGTAAACGTTTGGAAGTTCTTGTAACAATAAAACCATTCCGGCGGCACTCTACAACCCAATCATGCAATAAATTTTCGAGTTCTGGAAAGGGCGATTTTCCATGCCGCAAAGCCCTTTTTGATTTTGGGATGTTTTCTAACTTTGCCTTATCCTTGCGCCAATCACGAATAAATTTTTCGTGAACACCAAACTGACGGGATGCAGCACAGTTGTTAAATTCGTCCCCCCCAAAAAATAAATTTAAGATTAAATCCAGTTGCGTATGCATGGTGTTTCTGTTTTCTAATAACTAAATCCGCCACATCAGTAGAAAAAAGGAGAAAAAGTGCAGTAAGATAAAGTAAGAAATAATGAATAAGAGTACTATCAAGAACATGCAAGATGTAACGCGGGTCACGGTGTTTTTAGAGAGTCACATGTTTATAGCCACTCGCGGAGGTTTCAGTTGCACATAGGGGTGATACATTCTGGGAATTTTATCCACTGATCTCTCAGGGGGAGAGTGGGGTAGTAGGCATACATTCATCGCCAGCACCAAACCCGTCCTTAGACTCCTCTTTTTCTCTCCTGGTAAGGAAATCGACAGTAAACGACGTCATTGTTTTAAGGAATGCGGAAAGAGAACAATTACCTCTCAGAAGGGCATTTTTAACTTCTGGTAAAAAAAAAAAAAAAAAAAAAAAAAAAAGGATTCTTGCATATGTCGAACCTCACAAATTTAAAGTATTTTTTGTCCAAAATTTCTTGACTTATACGCGTTTAAATGCGGTATATATATATTTTTTTATATTTCTACTACAAGAATAAAGAAAAACCCATCTAGTGAAAATAATGTCGAATAAGAATTAAACATAGCATCTGATAATCAATTATAGTACGTATTTTAGAAATATTTTGCAACTGCGGTTTATGCCCACTGTTATCAGACTTTTAATGCATTTTTCCATCCAAACTATTGCATGTGATACTTTTCCTACAACTGGTAACGTTTATTAGCCAATGGTGCCGAGTAGATGGAATTAAATAAATAAATGTATTACATATATCTAAAAAAGATCCTACATACATTTTTCACTACAGAAACAAAAGTTATAAAAATAATATATTATAAAAGAGATAATTTATTTAGGTGATATTACTTTTTAAATTAGACAGATCATATTTTTGTTTTCTTTGACATAAATAGTTTTCCTTTACTCATATATTTTTTAATATTACTTCTAGAGGAATATAGATAAATGCATATAGTGAAAATTATGTCGAATAAGAATTAAACTTAGTATCTGTAAATAATGCTTTCTACCTTTGCTATAAACATTCTAGAGGTAGACTTTATTACCTGTAAGTAATTAAACCTTATCGAGTTTGTTAGACATTTGATATAAAAAGGAATTCGAGATTTAACTGAATTCGGTGAAACTATTTAGATTCCAGCTTTGTGCTATAAAAGACTAATAAAAGTAATGAATGAATGTAGTTTCAGAAGAAGGGGAAAGTAGCGGGATTTTATGTTACATAGATTAGTTCCTTGATATCTAAAGAGACTTGAGTTTTCTAAAAAAAGAAGATCAAGCATCCGGACCATTTCAAAGGATAATTTTAGGTCGAAATTTCCTATGAAAAGTTCCTGCCATATTTCTTCAAGTATAAATAATTCAGGGAAATTTCGTATTATTCTTCATGATAGGAGCATTTATTTGGTATATAAAATACAAAAACTCAGATTATAATAAACTAGCAAACCCCGCGGCTTTGCTCGATAATATTTGAAATATGCCAAGTGTATTATATGTATAATTATTAATGTCCAAGTATTATATGTCTAATTTTTATTAAAAAGTACTAACTAAATTTTTATTTTATTAAAAGGTAATATTTTATTTTATTAAAAGGTACTTATTACATTTAGGAATAATTCAAAAATTACTATTTAAAACACAGTTTGACTAAACATCATTATTACACTGCATTAGGCAAAAATGAGACTTAAATTAATAAAACGAAATAAAACTAGAATAATGATAATTTAGAAAAGATTTTGAAGATTTTATGTTCAATTAATACGCTCAGTTCAGTATTCATTTGAAGTTTAAAATTTTTTAGAAACCATCTTCTTAAAATTAACTATCATGTCAAATTCCAAGTCCTACTACCTCTCTCAACGTAAAGGGTATGTTGAAATAGGAGCTGTCACCATTAATTTGCCAACATTAATTTTGAAATCGGCTTGTTATTCCCTAATATTCCACAGAAACGTAATTTAGAAAGCTTTTAAAGGCCATTTTTAGAACGTTTGTTGTTCATGTGAAGACCAAGTGGTGGAATCATCGGCATAAAATATAGCCTGTGTAGGATCAGAGACTGTTACGATTGATTCGAAACTATTACTTTTAAAATCGGTTTATATTCCTTGAAATTGCATAGAAATCGTAATTTTGGACTTTTTTAGAATGCTTTTCGCACCTCCCCTTCGCTTCACCCCTTTTTAATTCGAATTTATTTTCGACAGTCCTTCGAGGGCATTTACACTTTATAAGTAACTACCATGCCATATTTAAAGTTTCAAGCCTCTTCAGTATCACAGAATTGCAATTTAGAAAGTTTTCTGTTCCTGCAACCCTCTGGTGGTATTAGCACAGACATAAAATATAGCTTATGTTTGAGCAGGTTCTATCTCCAACAATTTGTCATCATTATTTTTTTAATCGGTTTGGTATTTGATAAGATTGTAAAAAAATTGTAATTTATAACGCTTTTCGCTCACTTCATCTTTTTAAATTTGGAATTTTCTTTCGAATGTTCTTAGAAAGCAGTTGCATCTTGTAAGTAAATACCATGCGTTACTTCTATGTGTTAGACCCGCTCAGTTGTGCAGAAAACTCAAATTAGAACATGTTTTGCTCTTGCAACCCACAGATGGTAGTGACAGCAACATAAAATATAACCTATGTTATAGCAGGGACTGTCATTATTGATTTGCAACCATTACTTTTGAAATAGCTTTGGAATTTCCTGAGATTGAGTAGAAATCGCAATTTACATCGTTTTCAGAAAGCTTTCGCGCTTTTTCACCCCTTTTTAAATTTCCAAGTTTTTCGAAACTGTTCTTAAAGATCATTCATATCTAATAAATATGTACCTTGCCTAATTTTAAGTTGCTAGCCCCTACCGACCACAAAAATCGAAATTAAGAACGCTTTTTTTGCTCCTGCAACTTCTAGGTGATAGTGATACGGACACAAAATAGTGTCTATGTTAGAGCAGCGGCTGGCAGCATCAATTTCCTACCATTACGTTTGAAATCATTTTGATTCTTCCTGAGATATTGCTGTCAAATCGGCATTTAGAACGTTTTTAGAACGCTTTTCGCGCATTTTGCTCCTGCATCTCCTCTGTGTTTGTGGAAACGGATATAAAATATAACCTATCTTGGAACAAGTTCTGTCACCATCATTTTTACACCATTATATTTGAAATCGGTTCAGTACTTCTTGAGATTGCATAGAAATAGCAATTTAGAACGTTTTTTACAACGCTTTTTTGCGCATTTTGACCCCCTTTTAAATTTTGATTTTTTTAGGAAATGTCATTAGAGATATTGATATCTGATAACTAACTACCATTCCAAATTTCACGATTCTAGGCCCTTCCGTAACACAAAAACCGCAATTTAGAACGTGTTTTGCTCTTGCACCCCCTTTGGGGTAGTGGCACCGACATAAAACATAGCCTATCTTGGAGCAAGTGTTGTCTCCATCATTTTGACACCAATATTTTTTAAATTGGTTTAGTATTTCCGGGGATTGTGTAGAAAATACCATTTAAAACGTTTTTTAGAACGTTTTTCGCGCATTTTCACGCCTTTGAAATTTCGAATTCTTTAAGAACTGTTCTTAAAACCCTTTATATCTAATGAGTAGCTAATATTTCAAATTTCATATTTCTAGGCCCTTCAGTAACGCAAAAATTGCATTTTTAGAACGTTTTTTGCTCCTGTACCCCCTTTCGGGTTGTGGCACCGATATAAAACATAGCCTATGTTGGAGCAAGGGTTTTCACCATCACTTGGACACCAATAATTTTTAAATTGGTTTGGTATTTCCTGAGATTATGTAGAAACTACCATTTAGAACGTTTTTTAGAACGCTTTTTGTGCATTTTCACCCCTTTTAAATTTCGAATTGTTTAAGAACTGTTCTTAGACATCATTCATATCTTATAACTAATATTCCAAATTTCATATTTCTATGCCCTTCAGTAACTCAAAAACCGCATTTTTAGAGCGTTTTTTGCTCCTGCACCCCCTTTGATGTAGTGGCACCGACATAAAACATAGCCTATCTTGGAGCAAGTGTTGTCTCCATCATTTTGACACCAATATTTTTTAAATTGGTTTAGTATTTCCGGGGATTGTGTAGAAAATACCATTTAAAACGTTTTTTAGAACGTTTTTCGCGCATTTTCACGCCTTTGAAATTTCGAATTCTTTAAGAACTGTTCTTAAAAACCCTTTATATCTAATGAGTAGCTAATATTTCAAATTTCATATTTGTAGGCCCTTCAGTAACGCAAAAATCGCAATTTTAGAACGTTTTTTGCTCCTGCACCCCCTTTCGGGTTGTGGCACCGGCATAAAACATAGCCTATGTTGGAGTAAGGGTTTTCACCATCACTTGGACACCAATAATTTTTAAATTGGTTTGGTATTTCCTGAGATTGTGTAGAAACTACCATTTAGAACGTTTTTTAGAACGCTTTTTGTGCATTTTCACCCCTTTTAAATTTCGAATTGTTTAAGAACTGTTCTTAGACATCATTCATATCTTATAACTAATATTCCAAATTTCATATTTTTATGCCCTTCAGTAACTCAAAAATCGCATTTTTAGAGCGTTTTTTGCTCCTGCACCCCCTTTGGGGTAGTGGTACTGACATAAAATATAGCCTATGTTCTAAGTTGGACTAACATCATCATTTTGATACCATTACTTTTGAAATCCGTTCGGTAGCTCCAGAGATTACCTCTAACAAACAAACAAACGTTACTACTTCATAATATTAGTATAGATGATTAGATATTAGATATTTCAAAAATATATATGCTACAAACACACTCAAAATATATATTAAACATTTAATTGCTAAAAGGACGTCAAATGTTAATAAAATACATGAAAAGATCTTAATAATTTGACATGTTTCGATTGAATTTACTCAATCATCATCAGAAAAACAAATAAACACTAAGATGGAAAATGACAATAAACTATTACAAATGAAACTATTACAAATAAATAAAGTATTACAAAAACTGCAAGTGCAGTTTTTGAGAATATAACCCACAGAGAAAATAACATGAAAATGGCGGTTATAAAATTATTATCCAAATTTCTTCGAATCCGCTAAAACTCAACCAAAAATGTTTGATTTAAATTTAATTGCTAGACCCCCTCCAAAATTAAAATAAATTTTAACCACTAGAATTGACCCTATTGATAAATTTTACCTTTCCGGTGTTTATATCAGTCCTTTTTTTAAAAAAGTGGTTATAGAAATTATTATATTGGCATGACTCAGAGAAAATTCAAAGTGAGATGTGAAGAACACATTGCAGACATAAAATTTAATAGAGGTAAAACCGCATTATCTAGGCTAAATAAATTAGAAAACATAAATATTTTGTTTAATGAAAGTAGATTAATTTATAGGTCAGATTTTTATTTGCAACTTTTTATTAGAATATCTATTGAAATTTACGTCAGAAAATCTATTGTCTGCAATGATTCCTTGTCATTTCAAATCCCAAATATTTGGATTGAATTGTTAGATAATTTGAAAATAAAATGGGGCAACGTGAAACATGTTAAAATATTACGCGCGTGATTTTTATTTATTTATTTTTATATTTCATTTGTAATAGTTTGTCATTTTCCATCTTAGAAGGGAACCACTTTAGGTGTTGCTCGCACCGAGTATTGAAACCTGGTGCATTTTAAAGCTCTATATTAGGAAGTTTGGGAATCGATAAAATTTTTTTGTTAAAATAATATTTTTTTGATTTTACAGCAGATTAACTTTCTGAAAATGCAATTTTCGAGACCACTTTTCGGGCTGTTAAAATATATATATATATATATATTTTTTTTTTTTTTTTTTTTAAATAGTTAAATATATAAATTAGTCAATAATAACTATAAATTTTGAAAAAAGTTTTAAAATTCCGTCAAGAACCTACGAATTTGATTAAAAAAAAAATACAATAGTATATTTACATATTTGGCGGGGAAAGATTGGCGTCTTTTTCGTCCCGTACAGTTTCCGGCAACCCTAGCTCAGTATTTTCGCTACGCACCGTGTTGTAATGGTTTGGACGTAAACCAATTAAGCGTCGTTTACACGGAGCGAGTTTACTAGCTACAAGCCGGCGAATTCACTAGCTGCTAGTAAACTCGCCCCGTGTAAACACGTTCGCAAGCGAACTATCTGGCAGCTCAGCGAGTGGGGAAAAAGTTGAAAGCTCGGCTATTTTTCTCGCTATTCGCTGGCGTGTTAGCTACCTGGCTAGTAAACTAGCTGTGTGTAAACGGTGTTGCTAGTGAAATCGCTGCGAGTATTCAGTGGTTTCGTGGTTCTGCATATGTAAACAATGTCGACTGGAGTAGTTCGTGTCGGCGTGAATGAAACAAAATAGATTTTTTCGAACAAAATTAACAAATAGGATACCAATAAATAAAATATTTTTGAGAATTATTCACTGTTTGAAATAACTACCATAATTATCACAAGGTGAATGTTATAATTATTTTAGATAGATATTTTAAAATACTAATGTCGGGGAATTGCAGTTATCGAATTATTGAGACTGTACAGGGTTTTTAAAGGACAATAATTGGAAAAAAAATCTGAAAAAAAAAGTTTTGTATCAGTGCATAGATTCGTATATTTTCCACTATTTTTCACAGTTAATATTCCACTAAGTGCAATTTAAAAATTAAATGTGATTAATAAGATTTTCAGTTAAGATTTTATGCCCTATTAAACATCATTGAAATTGCATTTTTACTTTCTTCTATCTTTACAAGAAGAAAGTATTGGATTCGTAAAAATTTTCGACTTTCGGTTTTCGACGGATTTACACGTTTTAGAGGTCAGGGATTCCGAAAAACATGTTTTTACAAAATGTCTGTATGTGACACAAATTTTGTGGGCGCTCTATCTCAAGAACTAATGCACGGAATTTAATAGAAATTTATATTCAAGTAGTCCCTAATATAAATAGGTGCTGATTAGTTTTTGGTGTAAATCGCCCAACAGATGGCGCTGCTATGCTGCATTTTTCAGAATTTCCCCTACAGCTCTATCTCGAGAAGTAATGCACGAATCTTCATCAAACTTCAAATTCAGATATGAAATGGTGCTAAATTGATGTAATTTCTTGTACTATTTAAATGATTTAATTGACATGATTTATATAGAAGAAAGTTTTGTGATGGCCATAACAAACTAGTTAACAGTGATTTCATGGGATGTCCATAACTGAAAATAGACAAATGAAGCGTTACAATAATGGACACGGGTCTTAAAACCTTAAAAATTAATGAAATTTTATAAATGAGCATTAGAATATAAAATTCAAATTTCATCTTTTAATTTCGTATTGCAGTAATCTGTGTGTTTTATGTTCCATAACACAGTGTCTTCTTGGTATACATTTAAAAAATCAGCAATATCATTTGCGTTCCACTTCATTTTTCCACGAACACACACACAAAAGAAAAAAAAAGCAGGAAAACTCTGCACTTAATATAAAAACAAACACTGTTTACAGAAAAAAACATAAAAGAAAGCTTTAGAACGCAGCAAGTGATGCAATAGCGAGTTGGCTACTGAGCGAGTAAACAAGTTCGTGTGTAAACGACCACTATCTCGCTAGCTGACTCGCTCGCTTCTTTTCTCACCAGCTTGTAGCTAGTAAACTAGCTCCGTGTAAACGACCCTTTACAAGTATAAAGCTAGTGAAAATTTTGAAGTGCCATATCTGGCGACATAACTCTCTTTTGGTGTAAAATTAACAAATAAAAATACAATAATAAAAAATTATAAATATAAAAAAATCTATAAAATATGATTTTAACAAAGAATTTTTATTGGTTCTCTAACTTTTATGCATAGGGCTACAAAATGCACCAGGTCTCGATTCTAGGTGCGAGCAACACCTAAAATGGTTCCCTTGTTAGTGTTTATTTGTTTTTCTGATGATGATTGAGTAAATTCAATCGAAACATATCAAATTATTAAGATCTTTTAATGTATTTTATTAATATTTGACGTCCTTTTTAGCAATTAAATGTTTAATATATATTTTGAGTGTGTTTTTAGAATATATATTTTTGAAATATTTTTAATGGACGTATAAGAGAACTTCTGTTTTTAATTTAATATAGATACTAGGGGGCTCTGCCCCCTGCAAGCTACGCTCGCCAGCCCCCGTTCAGACACCACAGAATCTGAAAATCTAAAAATCTAATGGGTTTTTTAAATATTAGAGAAGATTAAATTATACTGAAAAAGCTGTGCAGATCTCCCTGTAAACGGGTTTTCATTCAATTCCCTTTGATTGCAAAAATTTAACGGAGAATCAGTTGCTGTTAAGACATCCAATGGTTGTTTTCGTTTTTGATTAAAGAGGATCAGTTAAACATTGGAAAAGAAGCTAAAATAAAATGAATTAAGCATTCATATTCTTTGTCAAACGATATTTTAAAACAATCTCTATAACAATAGCCTAAATCATGTGACTATCATCAACAGTTCCGGGCGGAACACTTTGCTTTTTATACTCTAGGTGCCATTTTGATACTTTAATGTTATCTATGCACAGGTGATAAGTCACCAAATATTATTCTATCCCCATCATTTCATCTATATTATAATATTTCAAGTCATCAAATGCCATAAACAAATACGATCTGATCCCTTCGCCCTTCATATGAAAGTCTGGAACAAATGTCATATTGTCACGATTTTTTTCCAACGCCAATTTAGGGAACGCATCAACAGCATAAACAACAACATCCGGCTAACCATATCAAGCAAAATAACGATACTTTGGCACCAGTTAAGTGCCCGTTGCGTATATGACATTGGCGTCAGAAAAAAGTCGCGCCAATATGGGGCCGTATATGACATCTGTGCCGAAAGAAAAAAAAAAGCCTAGTGAAAATCTCGCCAATATCTTTTTTTCAACTCGCCAGTTAGCATATTTTTTATTGTTCGAGTGGTAAATTAAAACATTGATTTGAAGTTGAAATTAAATGTCATGGTTTGTTACATAATTTAATATTTCGCCAGATGTCATATACGCACCGCATGTTTGGCATGATTTTTTTTTCTTTTTACGAAAATTTGGCGAAAGCCTCGTTTTCGAATACCAGTTACATATGAATTTTTGGTACTACTTAGTTATGCCGTCGACAAAAAATCTATCGTGAACTATAAGATTAAATGTCAATAATGCTTGATCGTAAATGTCACATTCACTTGACTTTTAGCACGTTACACGTGTTTACGTCATCAAGTGATTTTTATTTCGGCGTTTTATTTTTATATTTATTAATGTTATACTAATTTATTTGTTCTTTCGTTATTTAAAATAAAAATTTTGTCAATCTGTACAATTTGGCGATTTATATAACTTGCGAAATTGGGTGACGGAATAACTACTACATTGTACCGTATTTTTTAATTATTTTCTATTATTTTCAAAAGGAAATAGCAAAAAAAAAATTAATTACTATAGAACAAAATAATTTATATAAATTTAAAAAAGAAACAAATGTAAATATACATTTATTATTAAATAAACAACAATAGCCGGGTTACCATGTCTATCAAAATAATGGCATTTGTGCGCCAATTAGGTACCCCGGTGCGTATATGACATCTGTGTCTAATATTTTTCTTTTCGTTTTGTTTAAAAAAAAAAAAAAAAAGAAGTGAAAGCCATCAATTTAAATGTTTCATTTGTAAATGAAAGTTTTGTATTTAATAAAATGATAACGAACTACAAAAAAAGCATTGTTCTTAGCATACATTTAAAGAAGGCCCAACTGTCGCCAAATTACTTAAATATAGTAACCTTTTCTGAATTATGAAAAAAAAAATCTGTTATGATTAAAATTTGAGTTGCCATCATTAGAAAAAATTTATTTAAAATTAGAAAAAAAATAATATTTCGAAAACTAATTCGAATTTAAAAATTCTAATACCAGTTTTGAGATCTGTGGATCAACACGGATTTTTGGTGTTAATTTCATCGCAAAGTATTCCATATTTTAGGAGAAATCGCCGGTAAACAAAATCAGTTGTTTAATCAGTCGATTCAAAGAATCGATACATTTCAGGCGTTTCATATATTCATTTCATAAATTCGTTTCATTAGGATTTTATATATACTAGGGGATCGTACCCGGGCTTCCCGGGTTAAAGAATATAGGTGAAAACATTTTTTTTTTAAATTGAAAACTAATAATTTTTTTTATATGCAGTAATTTTTTTTAGATTGACCACTTACACTTAAAAAGCATTTTTCATATGGAAAATACGAATTATACAATCAAATAAAATTTTTGAAATTTAACAAAAGCGATATTTTCTTATTAGCCTCATGCTAAGAGTTATTTGCTAAGATTTTGCTACTTATGGCATCCTTTTATATTCTGATAATTTCAGAGCTTATACATGTCTGGTAAATTTGTGTTTTATTTATATTATTTTATATATTTATTCATAGGGAAGTATTTTTTAATGAATATTAGCCGTAAGAAAATGATGAACTCTTTATTTTGTTTTAAGGGCAAACGGATTAATCTTTCGTAATCGAGCTCCGCGCGATATAGATAAATTAAAAATATTTCGTGCTTTAAAATTGTTTTTAATACCTTAGACAATCAGTAAACTGAGATGAACTTTGCAAACAAATTCCATTTGGAAAATAAATCCGATTTGGTGATCTAAAAATTTAAATTGTTCGATTACAAATATGTTAGATTTGTGTTTTTTCAGTATTATTCTTTTATTTGTTTATAAAAGAAGTATTAATTTCGTTAATTCGTCTTTCACAAATATGTTAGATTGGTAGGTTTTTTTAATATTATTCTTTTATTTGTTTATAAAGGAAGTATTAATTTCGTTATGCAAAAATAGTCAGAAACAAATGCTGAAAAATGTTTGCTGCTTTATGTGCAAAATGTTTATTATTATTATGCATTGAAACCGGCACGTGATAAGATAAATTGAAAAAAATCATACTTAAAATTATTTTAGGAAGTATAATACATCAGTCAATGAATACAGTTTTTAAACAAATTGCATTTGAAAGTAATTTTTCTCCCCTATGCGACGAAAATTGAAAATGTACGATGGTCAGAAGATTAAAAAATTGCTGTAGTGAAAATTTCAAGACCGAAATTTGATCGTGAAGTGTTGTCATTCGCAAAATGACGTCAGCGTTACGCACAGATACGTTTGTTCCTTATAATATAGATACTTAATCAGTAAAATATAATAAAAATCAGTTATTAGGATGTGGTTATCAATTGAGCCTTTTATGCTTGGATTTCCGGAATGAAAACAGCAATTTTCACCTTCTCAAAATTTGCATACACTCTTGTCATATCCATATTCCTCATTTTTAAAAAATTTGTATTTTGTTTGATCATTTAAAAATCATTTTAACTCAAAGCGTGAAGTCACGATTCTCAGCAACAACTTTGTGAACAGACGCACTCTTTACTTGAGATTCTAATCTTAATTCCGGAGATTAAAAATTGCCGTAATTTATGTTTTTTGGACGCATTTGTGTTAAAATGTTTAGTTTTATCTAAGAAAATGATCGTTTTCTTTTAAATATGACTTCATTTTCACTCAAATAAGCCTTCCACCTAGTGTCTGAAACTTAGTATCAGTACTCATGCAGAAGGGAAAACAATATAGAAAATTTATGAGGAAAAATGCGTGTTTTCAAAAGCATTATGTCATTTTCCGTTATTATTCCCCTAATATAATGTTCTGCTCCTTATGGGATTTTGCGCCACTAATCCCTATACAATAATTTTTATCAACAATTTTGAATTTTTATCAGAAAATAGCATGAATACAGTTTAAAATACCTCATTATTTCTCTCTTGTCTGCAATAATGAAAGCTATCTAATTTTCATCATTTTGAAGAAATTTTATAAAATGCTTTTAAAATTAAACTATAACAGTGGGGATATTAAAAAAACAAACAAACAACAACAACAACAACAAAAAACAACAGATAGAGCGATCACATCTACAAAGGAAGAGCTTTCAGTTAAAAAAAAAAATAGTAAAATTGGTTCAGCAGAAAGATCAGGGAAGATGACTAAAAAACACACTTGTGTTTTAAATATATCGATCATATAAAATTAGGAAAAATTAAATTAAGCAAATTATTTTATTTTGATAAAATTATAGTAGAATGTCCTAAACAATAGCATTAAAATTTTATTATTCGAGAGAATTACGACAAACACTTCAGGAACACGATATTATTTTAAACCACGAATTATTTGTTTGCTTGTCTAACTCGGCGAAGCAAATCAATACAGGCGAGAATCATCAATTTCTGTAATATAAATCGCTATGATTTGCATGTCACCTCTCTTTTATAAAGACACTCTAATTTTTTTGTAAAACATTGCGTTTTATCAGTGTGTGATTTCAATTACATTATTTTCAAATGTGAACGATTTTCCCCTGTGAAGAGTTTCAAAGCAGCTGGGCAGTGAAAGTGACGTACTTCTACAAAACATAATTCAGGTTTAAGAATTAAAATACACGCTTTTTTTATAAAATGACGTCATTTGCATCCGTTAAAGCAATCCACTTTTACAATCCACTCTTAAACTTCGCGTATAGAAAACCATGCGTATGACGTCATTATCACGGAATAACAGACACTATACTTGATATAGCCCCTATTTTAATTTCAACTTTTTTAAAGGTTTTATGAGAGAATGGCAATAAAAAGATACAATATCTTCTTTTGTCGACTATTTTCTGTTTACTTTCAATGACTTTCAATAGAGATGGGGTACTTTTGTTGCCACGATAAGAAAAATAGTATTAAAAACTACAAAAAAATTAATATCTCAAAAATAAATTGAGATACAACTTTCAAACAAATTGCATTTAAAAGAGCATTTTTTTCCTTATACGACGGTGTAAAAAATTAAAATGTGCGATGTTTAGAAGTTAAAAATTTGCAGTAGAGAAAATTGCAAAACCAAAATTTTATTTCAAATTTCAAAGTGTTGCCATTCGCAGAATGACGTATGCGTTACGCACAGATATGTTTGTCCTTTATAATATAGATAGGGTAGATTAGATAATTTCGCCGTTCATTCCCTCAATTAGTTTAGGGAGAGGCATGACAAAAAATATAGCCCAGATGACAGATTAATAGAACAGGCGAATTTTCTTTTTCTTACAATTTTGTTGCAATATCCTGTTGGAATAGTTCACGGGAATTTTAAGTTCTCTCTTTTATATAAGGGGCGATGAAAATGTTTTCGTTTGAATTATCTGCTATATTCGGATTAGCAAGTCTCCGAAGCGGGTATATAAGCGCCGACATCCATGAAAGGGATGATTGTGGCATTCGTTCACATCCGAAGTGTGTGTGGAAAATGCTGAAGCATGTGTAATGGACTCGTTAGTACCAAATGCGTCCAAACAGGACTAATGTACTGTTATTATTATTTTTTTTTTTGTCGGTCGTAGCACAGAAACCAGCAAGTATTTATCGGAAAATGAAGAATGAATGTTGAGAAGCATTAAAATAATAAAACTTTGCAAAAAATCACCATAAAATAAAAACAACACATTAGACGCGTTTCGAGCTAAAAATATTAACAGCTCGTCATCAGCTAATGCAAACACGTGTCCGTAAGGGGACAAGGTCAAAATAACCTTGTCCCCTTTTTTGACCTTGTTCCCTTTCGGACACATGTTTACTTTAGCTGATGACGAGTTGTTAATATTTTTAGCTCGAAACGCGTCCTATGTATTGTTTTTATTTTATGGTGATATTTTACAAAGTTTTATTATTTTAATTGTTGCATATCGCCAGTTTTCGGTGCTTTTTCGCTATTGAGAAGCATATTTGTCAAAAACCACCGTAGTGGAATGGTGCTCAAAGTTCGAAAGTTGGTCACGGTTCGAATCAACATGCAAGTCGATCTGGGAGGCCGCTGACATCCAACGTCGACAACAATATGCTGGCAGTTGATGATGGGATTAGGTCCTTAAAAAATCCCCTTAAAGTCGGTGCTGTAAAAAAAAAAAAAAAAAAAAAAAAAAAAAAAGGTCAACGATTCCTGTCGGACGGAGGAATAAGAAGGCAGTTTCGGATTTCTCCAAGCAGCAGAAAAAGGATTTTTACCAATGTGGTATATTCAACCGAGTGAAGCAGTGGGATGCTTGCCTAAATGCTAAAGGCGATTTTGCATTACTGGCAAACTAAATCTGGACAGTATAGTCTTCAAACGGAAACTTTTTGATACCCCTTATAGAAAAAAATTTAAATTGTGGAAAATAATCACAATTTTGAAAAGATGCCGAAAAATTTATGTTTATTTTTACGACATTTTTTTTTATAATTTTATTTTAGAAAAAAAATATTAGGGGAGACTAGGGGGGGGTTGACCCACTTTTTACCGAATGATTTTTCATTTTTTAAATATTGAACGTAGAATAATGTTTTATATATCATTTTAATCGTTATACAATCAGTTATCAAAATAAAATTGCTACATAAGTGTAATATATAACAAATTTGAAAAATTAATTATTTTAATCATGAGAAAATAATGGGTCAAGGAAGGCTCCCCATATAAGGGAGGGTTGACCCACTATATGGGAGGCTTGACCCACTTTGTTTTATATACTGAAATATTAGTGAAGAGAAATAAAATAGTTAAAAAAAACTACATAACTGTATGCTACATGTTTTAATTATTATAAAAATATATTTTTGAAAATATGAGGCTTAAACAAACCTGTTTAAAACGCAATCGTAAGTCTGAGGAGAAATTTTTTTTTAAGCAGGATTTTGTCTGAGCAGGTATAATTGTACAGCAGGAAAAATTAAACTTTAACATTTAGGACAGTATTCCGCTAGAGACAGGTTCCGTTTTCATGGGGTTTCATGCATCATTATGCCCAGATTTAGTGGCCACTGTCCCACTTTTTTGTCTCTTCGTCCTACTTTTTGTGACATTTAATCCTACAACTCTAGTTGTCACATAGTTTGACATCATCTCACTGTATTCATGCTGGCGAGATTTGTCTACATACCTTCCTAAAGCTTTTCGATCCATGCTATGTTCTTTTCCAGCCGCATGAGTACTTAACTTATCATTAACATCTTTTAACCCTTTCAGGGGGAAAGTATTTTCAGCACTAAAATGTTGAAATATATGACTGGCACCGGAATATACGAACGAATTTATTTGGAAATATGAAACAGGCTGTATTTCACATACATATTAAATGGAAAAGATTTTAGCAAAATTCTGGTGCCATTGTGGCGTTTGGGAATTAAAATTAAGTGGCTTCATAAACATTACACTGTCCCTGAAACGGTTAAAACTGCTGCTTTCGTACTTTCTGGTCTTTTCCACTGTTTCTATTTACCTAATGTAAGTAATATTTAAATGGAAAAAAGTTCCTATCAACTCTCTCATTTATATTTCATTAATTTTTTCGTGCAGTGGATACTATAGCAATTTTTCACATCTTTCTTAATCAGTTTTTAACGTTTTCTTTTCCATTACCCCATTTTACTATAGCTTTACAGAATAAATTTACATTCACTTTTATATATAACCATTAATAAACTAATATATATAACAATTAATTAACTTATGCATAGCGTATAATAAAAATATTTCCAAAACCCCTTAATTAACACACTGCCGACGGGCAATTTTTATCAAATCTTTATTTTATAACAGTAGAAGCTCATCCCTGTTCTGAAAGTCTTTTGTAAATTGGTATTCTAGATGGGCTTCCCAAGTTTATTCATCGGTAAATATCTTTCAATGTACGAATTTAATATAAAATGTCTTACAATCTAAAAAAATATGGACAGCATGATATAAATGCATTTTCTGTAAGGTAGATCCACGCCCTTAGTCAATGATGTTTTTGAATGAAAACGAGAATTCTCGTTTCCCGTCGTGATTGTGTTACGGGAGCCTTGGACATCTGGTCAACCCTCCCTCACTTTGACTGGGTCAAGCCTCCCCACATAGTTCTTTTCTAAAGGATATCAGATTGTTATGTTAAGCCTAACTTACTGTATAATCTTTATGCCTGTAATGAAAACTCGATATTTCTGTATTACTTAAAACCTACTTACTTAAATTTCTATGATATATTTTATCTGAAAAAAGCTTACAAAATATTTATAAAAACACATTTTTTAGGTTGAAAACACTTCTCAATAAAATTTTTACACAACTATTTCGAATATATGTATGAAACACAGACCGTTGTTTGAGCATTCCAGTAGCTTTAGTTGACACCTATTGATAAAATTCTGAAATTCTTTTAAATATGAAAACTGATGGGTGGGTCAAGCCTCCCGTATGGTCAACCCTCCCTAGTCTCCCCTATATTCCCCTTTCGAATTTATTATTTTGCATTAGAACAGATATCGTTAAACTTGTTTTACATATTGCTTATATTTTTCAATTACTAACAGCACAGTTGTAGTATCGCCCAATGGTCCACTATTAGTATATAAATAAATAAATATATTTTTGAAAATGCGCACATATAATAATGCATAGTAAACGCCTTATTTAAATACACTTTAAAATGAAAAATATGTTTAATTACTATTAAATACATACATATATAAGTATATATATGTGACCATAAAAACATTTCAATTAATTTCAGTCACAACTGTATTAACATAGTATTTTTTATATTAGTATGTCTTTATTTTCTGAAATAATCGGACATTATGAACTAGTTCTTTTATGAACATTATGGACATTATGAACTATGAACAACTTCTACCATTCCCATTGCCATCACAAGACGGAGAAAATGATTCTTTGTGTTAAGACACTGTGAACTCTCAAGTTAACATTAAACGAATTTTTCTTTCAAAATTTCTCATTTTAATTTTAATACTTGTAAATGATTTTTTTCTCGCTTTGCATATCTGAGGACGATCTACAGGATGCCCCAAATTTATCTTTACAACTTTGATCCTCCATAAAATTTATACGAAATTAGATTAAAAAAAATGTTTATTGTATAATGAATAACAAGTCCCAGAGTTTTATGTGATGCTAGAAGAGCTCCACAGGAGCACCTTTGGTGGCACGAAGAACGGCAGCCGATCAGCATTTCTTTTATGAACCGGTCTTTATGAACGTTTTGTCTCCATAAATGTATTGAAGGACTGGATGGTGGGTGACGTCCGTATTTTTTTGAAAATTCTTTTGGACGTTTATCTTTTCTCGTTTCTATAAACCAGGCCACACACTGGACTTTTTCCCGTGGCAATCACCCTTCATGGAATTTCCTGGGTCGTACTTTAAAGCAAACACATTCCTTTTATTACAATTAAAACTTCATGAGTTTCTGTTATACGCACACAAACACGAACTTCGTTATTTTATTTCGTTTTAGGTGTTATGGAGGATTGAAGTTGTAGGAGAACTCGGACAGAACGGTGTACCAAATTGAAAATATGTTTTAAAAATACAAAAGAGTTAATTAAGAGAGCTGCAAAATTTTCTCTGAACACATTATTATATAATAATCCCAAAAAGTTAATAATATTTTTAAAAAACGAAAGAACAATATATTTTTTTTCAGAAACAGAACATTATGTCATTTGCCCTCTTCTGACCCGGGTATGGGGTGTGTGGTAAGGACAAGCAATTATAAAAACATATAAAACTAGAGGAAATGCAAAAAAAAAAAAAAAAAGTTTGTTCTATATTTATTTATTTTTAAGTGACTATAAAGATTTAACTACAGTTTTCATTGATTGTGTCCTTTTCTTAAGCCTATTGAAAAACTTGATACATTAGGACAGTCTCATCATCATCGCTATCTACTGCAGCACAAGGATTGTGTGTCCACTTTTTGTACATGGAACAATCGACACAACCTTCAGCTGAATTTAGGGGAATTGAAAAAAATTAGTGTTGTACTGACAACGATCTCTTAGTTAAAAACATTTCGGGGCAAAATGGGGTACTTCCCCATTCCACCTCATCCGTTCCGCCGCATGGACATGAAATAAGTTAGGGAGGTAAGGACACTCGAGAAAGATACGTACACAAACGTGTAATTACACGAAACTAAATATAATTAAACGTACTTCAAGCATGAACTAACTATAGTTGCAATGTAAAAAAGTATGTATGCCTTCTCTTGGTTACAAATTGTCAGAAATTACACTAAAGGAGCAAAAAATCACACAACAAAAATTCATGCACCGACGCTAAAACTAATGTGGCTGCCGAAGTTGAACGGCAACAGGTTTTCTTACTTCTGCTTATTGACACTCACTGCGAGCACCTCTTTGACACCGAAAAACGTCAATATTCATTCTGCCCCGACTCCCAGTCATTCCCCGGGTTAAAAAATTCTATTATTAGTATTAGTTTTGTAGTTTCTTTAGGTGAGTAGTGTTGGGAGGATTGAGTGTTATATCTGGTCATGCGGTAGAACATTGTTTTCATGTAAAGTCCGCAGTGTAAAAGTTTTTAAAAACGTCAATCTTTCTTTACTGAAATTACTTTAATATATAACTTTTCCTCGTAGCTCAATAAAAAGACAACGCCGAATAATTTGTTATACACTAATAATTTTTCCAAACAAATATCTAAATGACAGTGCATGTCCAATTAAAATTCGTCCAGTAGAACCCGAGTTATAAATTATCGGAAATAAATAGAATTTACATTTTGTTATATTCTACTATATATGACACGAGAATGTAATTTTAACAGAAAAAGTATTTATATTAAAAATAAATATTTTAAAAGATAGGCATTTTAATAGATTTAATGCGTTTATTTTAATATTTGTGTAGAATATGCACATTTTGACATACTTTTTTCTCTATATTCGAATATCTCTGAAAAAAAAGAAAAAAAAAACCTGAAAATTAAAAATAAATAGCCTATGATGAAAATTCATTGAAATACACAATAAAAATTTTGTAGATATCTGTCTTAAGCAACATAATACGACAATAATGCCAATTCAATGTTCAAGGAAGTAGCATTTTTCAAAATAATTTATAATGCTCGTTTGTATAGAAATTATAATAAATACATGTCATTTTTTACGTTTCTACGATATTTTTACCTTTATGTTTCTTTCAGAGAAACTTTCCGGTAATATAATTTTTAGCAATTTCAAGAAAATGTGTGGCTGGTGTCTGATGTCTTGAATTATTCATTATCTTAATGCTTAATGCATGATCATTGATTCGCGGAAATACACTTTTCTAGTAATAATGAGAGCATTTATTTCTTCGTATGTTACGCAATTCCTTTTATATGCAATTTATTTTTATAGCCTATACATTTTTTGTTAGTTGGACACGAAGAGAATGCATTTTATTTAAGTTTTAAATTTGGAATAAACGTGCTGATTTGCATTAGATTGTAAATGTTCCCTATTTTGCGTATTAAGAAATACTTTAGGTGTTTAATGTGATTGAGTACTTTCACTATATTGTTATATATAGAAAGCACTAAATTTTTTTTACAATCTTGCATCCATATAGAACTACGTTGAAACATTACATAAAAAACTCATTCCCATCTTTTATGAGTTTGTATTTTTATGATAAATATTGCAATCTATATTATAAAGGACAAACATATCTGTGTGTAACGCATACGTCATTCAGCGAATGGCAACACTTTGAAATTTGAAATGAAATTTCGGTTTTGCAATTTTCGCTACTGCAAATTTTTTAACTTCTAAACATCGCACAGTTTCAATTTTTACACCGTTGTATAGAGAAAAAAAAGTACTTTTAAATGGAATTTGTTTGAAAGCTCTATCTCAATTTATTTTTGAAATATTAATTTTTTTATAGTTTTTAGTACCACTTTTGTAATTGTGGCAACTGAAGTACTCCATTTTTATTAAAAGTAAAGGGAAAATAGTCATGGTTTGTTTATTTTTATTGATTATATCCTTATTGATGCCATTTTCACATTACAAATAAAAGTGACTTTTTTCTAATTTTTGAACAGAAAATGCCGCCAGCCATTAAAAAAAGAAACACGCATTCTTCTTCTTAAATCAAAAGATTGAAGAAGATATTTCACTATTTTTACATTACGCTGATACTGAGTTTGAGACGCTAGGCAAAATAATTCAGTGAATAAAAATGATGTCATATTTAAACAAAACGATCATTTTCTTTGATAAAAATAAATATTTGACCAATTCTAAATGGGCAATACTATGGTAACTAAAGGCAAATTTCTGAGTGGAAAATTTTCGCGGGTACTGAAATTAGAACTTAAATTTTATGCGAATGTTCACATGAAAAGTTGTATCGGACAAACGTGACTTTAAATTTGGAAATACATTCATTAATAATGTATTGCGCGTTAAAATACTTTTAAATTGTGAATTTGAGTGGTGCGTATGTAAATTTTGAGAATGTGAAAATAACGCGCAGTTTAGATTTTATGGGGGAAAATTTTATGATGTGACAAAACGAAATCCTTTTTACTGTTTTTTCATCCCGTAAAAACAAACATAAGAGCCTCAATCGATAACTGCAACATAATTACTCATCTTGATTACGCATTCTAATACAGTTTAATTTATCAATAATTTAGGCAGTTGAAGTTTGTGGAAATAATATTATGGTAATTTTAGGTTAAAAACATTATTTGTTTCAAGAGTAGATAGCCAATGCGAGATGAATTTTTTATTGCAATTATTTTTGTAGGTTTATTATAAATTCGATCTAACAGTTTCATTCTAAACATTTTAATTCGTCGAATTTCGACGGGTTCCAACTCGTATATATAATATCATAAGAGGATACGAAATATTTCACCTTGATTCAAGCATAAAATATGTTATATGAACTTCAAAAATTTCACTGTTTTACTTAACAGGTGACTAAAATAATAAAAGGGATGTTTCAAACTTAAAATATGCATTTTATTTAAAACGTCTTAGTACTTTCAAGCTTTTCCAAGCTTTTTATCAGAGAATATTCAATATATTGCCCTATCGCGCAATATTCCGAATTTATGGTTCAATATCCTGGAAATAAATCATGGAAATTTGAAAGAAAAGTGACGTATAAAAGTTTATGGTACGGCAGTTAAATATTTTCTTCTATCCAAATTTAATCTGAAACACTGTTACCTAGACTGTCCAGCTACGTATTTAAAAATTGAAATGTGACGTATGAGATCAGAGTGATGCAATAAAATAAATGGAACTGCAGTTAATAATAGTATATATTTTCTCAAATTCAGTTCAATCCAAGATACTGGAATTTCTACTTTCAACTCTCATTTTCAAAAAGGAAGAACCTCTATTATCCGAAGTAATTGGGACCGACCATCTTTCGGAAAATCGAAATTTTCGGATAATCGATAATGCTTCCATTTTAAGATTAAGGACAAATGTGGGCGTTATTTCGTATCATGAAAACAAGTGCTTAATAACAATAAAGCAATAGCAAACTAGAAACAAGAATAAATTACGTAAATTTTAATTTTGAAATGAAGAAACTTTTACATATTAATAAAGGGTTTGAAACAAAGTTTTGTTTGCCACAATTTCGATTGCCTTTGCTTTGCAGCTCAATCACGAAGTCTTTTTATTACTATTAGTTCACCAGTATTATATACTTTCTGCTGATCCAGCCATGTCAAACTTTTTCAAAACAACCAAAAGCTTCAGAATTGCTAATTTGTTCGTTTTTTCACCCACATCATTGTCCTCCTTATCGTTTTGATCAGAACATGTTCCTCGTATATCATCAATGATTTATTTATCGCTCAATATATGAAATCCGGGATCATTTGAGTCACAATTTAGACAATCGTTTATTCCTGTAATGTCACAGCCATCACAACCAGGTATTTTATTAAATTGTGATTCCAAATCGGCAGAATCATTCTCTTTTTCATCCATAAAGCTTTCGTTTGTTTCAGTAGCTGAACTTGGAGCAAGTTTTTTCTGATTCGAATGAAAGTATACTGCTATAACAATTCCCAAGCTTCACTTATCATGTACATACAGTCTTTTACAGTAAAAAAAAGTTTTAAAAATGTATTTTGCACACAAGTAATGTGATAGTAAAAAAAAAAAAAAAAAAAAAAAAAAAAAAAAAAAAAAAAAAATTAACAAATGGGTTTCGGTTAACCGAGAGTTTCGGATAAAAGAGGTCCTACTGCAAATAGCAATTAGTTCTCTGATGAAGACCATGGAAAAACTTGAAAGTACGAAGGAGATTTAAATAAAATGAATATTTTTAACTTGTATTATTATTTTAGTCACATGTTAAGTAAAACAGTGAGATTTTTAAATTTCATATAATATATTTTATATTGCGATATGTTCGTTTTATGTTTTATTTTGATCTGTCAATTTAACAAAGCTGCAAGGTAACTAGTGGTGTGCTATCAGAGTGTTAGCAGTCATGTTTTCATATTTGAATATATCTTTTTGTGTATATTTTTGTTATGTAGAATTGACCATTCTTTATATATAAAGATACTTACAAATATATTAGATGGAAGTGTTCAGCATCCCCGCAGATAGTTTATTTTCAGCGTCACAATTTCGGGATAGCAATTTTCTCATTTTCTTCAGTAAATAGGGCGAATATTACTAAAACTAAATTCAGAAATAGTGTTACTATTGTTCAATGCCCTGTGAGAATCCTCTTTATACAAATGATTTATTAAATTAATGAAGCGTCAAAATTGGATTATATTTGTTCTCTAATTATTTGTCATACTTTTATTGGTTATTAAAAATATCATTTAACTATGATATAAAAACTTTTCGTGTTAACATTTGCAAAAAATAAAACATAATTATGAAATTCACATACCTATAGTGCGATATGTTTTGTACTCTGTGTGATTTTTAGAATTTTTCAAAATAAAATAATAATATTCACTAAAACAATACTAAAATAAAACAGAAACTGAAATTTAATCTTTAAGTTGTAGAATAAAACTTAAAAAGTTATTTTATATTAACATTTTCAGTGGAATGGAGTGTGATTGTGGTGTCTTGTCAAAGAAAAATCAATTATTACAATATATTAAAATTTAAATTAAGTTCAAATTTTTTTAATAAACTGAAAATTGTTTATGTGCCAATTTCTCTATAAAGGATATTTTGTTTATAATATAAAGTACAAATTATATTTTCTATTACACTTAAATCTGTTTAAATATCTAGTAATTAATCTTCGTATCGCAAACTCAACTAACTTCGGCATTCTTCTACTTCAAACTATGGTCATTCATTATTTTTATTAGAACGTTCTTGCGCAAATTTGGAATGAAATAGTTTTTCCGAATGTAGTGAAATCCCAAATTTCTTTTGGCATTTCATGTCTTGCAAATTCGATAAGGAATAAATACTTCTAAAATCTTTCTATAAAATGTTTGCTTGAAATGTACAACACATAATTTACTGCTTCTAAGTTTAATGTTTTCGCCGTTTATTTCGAAACTAATGATTTATTTACGATTTGTAATTGGTATTAAGTAAAAGTATTGTGTTATTACTAAAATTCTTAATAAATAATTCAATATCTGAAATAATTGAATAAAATGATTTAAATAAATAATTATGACCCATAAAAAAAAAAAAAAAAAAAAAAAAAAAAAAAAAAAAAAAATTATGGTTAATTTTTGTTTCAATTTTTTTTTATCTTTTATATTTTTGCGTTTATAAAGATTTATTATTAAGATATAAAGAGAACTGAAATAACTGCAGACAATATGTAGATTTTAAATTTCCTTTGGAAAAACTCTTTTCTTTCGAGATTTTAAGCTTTGCAGCATAAAACATTATCACGATAAATTAAAAAGCCTAAAATATATATTTTTTTATAAATTATTTAAGCAATTTAAAATCAAACTTAATATTACTAAAAACTTTAACTGTTACTTGAAAAAATGCGTTAATCCATTTTTATGTTATTTTAATATAATTAAAACATCTTGTATTCTAACATTCATACTTATCTGAAATTCTTTTAAACTAACAACAAAATATTCCAAGGAACAGATGAGACTTTTCTAAAAATGCCAAAACATGTCTGTAAATGTATATTTTATCTTCTTACTTATTGACGATTTATGTAAATATGGTTCATCATATTGTTCTGCTATCCAAGGTGAGCTTGGCCGCTGCCATCGAAATACTCAAGGCCAGAGGTCACGAATGTGACATCATCACTAATCGTCCGAATTCTCACTAGTCTTGGAATTCGCACCGGGAAATTTTAAATAGCTATTTTACTTTATTTTATTTTATTTTATTTGTGGAATGTCTATCATCTTATAAAACAATAATAACTATTTAAACCTACTGGTGAGAATTTAGAAACCCCCAATACAAAATCAGCCAGATGCGGCAACACTGTAGCATCCCGCATCTGGCTGAATTTTTATTTAAGGATTCCGAAATCTCACCAGTAAAAAATACGTTTTCTAAGATGATAGATATTCCACAAATAAAATAAAATAAAATTGCTATTTAAAATTTTCCGGTGTGAATTCCAAGACTAGTGCGAAGTCGGTCGATTAGTGTTGACGTCACAGTCGTGTCCTCTGGCGTTGAGTATTTCGACGGCAACGGCTTGGCCCATACTGACTAGGCTAATCGGGATTATGAAAAAGTCAAGCAATATTTTGTACATTATTACAGAAGAAGAAAAACTTGCTGTTCATTTATGCCAATAATTAACATAGTACCGAAAATGTTTCATAAACAATTATCTAGTTTATACTCAGGAGGAACAAACAATTTTTTAAATTATGTTATTGTACTCAAATTACCTAATTTCATACCTACTAGTCGGTAGTTTTCAAACAAGACGAAATTGGGTTGGCTAAGTACCAAATCTTTAAAATTAAAATTATATATGTCACCATAATATTGTGGATGAAGCAGATTTATCATGAAGTTTATAAATATGTAATTTGATTACGTTATTTGTTATTAGTAATCAATAATATTACTAACAGAGAAGTAAAGATATTTAAAAAATACGTTTTTTTAGTTTATATATAACGATGCAAACACTTGCTAAATGCATAATTTTATTAAATAATAGTGTTTAATTTTTAATTACCTTTATGATTATAAATCTGTTAGTTTATGATTATTAACCTGTAACTTTTCTAAGCGGTATTAAAGATAAAGTATTCAAGAGTTATATGCAGGTTAGAAACATGTCGTTCAATGGTAATACAAAGAATTCCTTAATTTTCTGAAAAACAGGTAAATTTAAGGAATAATTACTAATTCATTTCTAGTCAACATAAAAATCAATTAATATTTTCGAACGTATTGTAAATGTAAAGGTTCAAAATTTGAAGCAATTTATCTCATTTGTGTTCTTAAGAAGATTTTACATTAACAAAATTTAAATCATACATATACAGTAAAAATAAATATACAAAGAGCCATTATTATCTTAAAAACCGATAGCCCTTTTATTTATCCATAAGAACGTCCGCAGCACCCCCTGTTTAGCTAATATTTTACATTCACTGAATAAAAGAAATTGTATAAGAGTTAATATTTTGCGCTTTACTGTGTTAAACTCACAGAAACATCTAGATTTAAAACGCGGGTTTGAATATTATAACAAATACATATTATAAATATTATATTTTATGTTAATGATATACAGTTTTATAGTTTCTTTGAAAATTCTATAATTGATAATTTATCTTTAAATATACCTTATATTCTTAATGGAATTTAAATAAGCAATTAACATTTTATATCAGACGACTACAAAAAGTGTTATTGTTATTTTTTTATGCGCATTTCAGAAATGAATTTTAATTTGTCGAAAAAATTCAGGATACACAGATTTAAAATTGAGATTTGGATTGTTTGACTGATAGGTTGGTCTATGATTCCCACTTGCTATTTAACAGTTATCTGTGAAAATCGCATTTTAATTTCATCAGATTGTTTTTTATTCTCTTTAGATTGATTTAAAGTACCTTAAATAAATTTCAAATTGCCGTTGAAGGCAGCACCATCGATGATTTTCCTTAATTATTTTATTGTCCCTTTTCAGCGTTCAAGTGACAACTAAGCATATTTGCTGCATGAAGGGCTTACGTAAGGCACACAAATTTAATCTTTTTTTCGACAAAATTTGCTTGCAGTAAGGACGCAGAGCAATGCTGAACTCATAAACACAAAAAAGTAAATGGCCCTTTAATACGTTCACTGACTCCATAGGAATTAAAAGTGATCACCAGTGTGTCAAATTTAAAAGACTAATTAAAGTGTTTTTTAAGGAGTTTATTTGTTGCAAAATAAATACAGCATACATAATTCGGAGTACGTTCACAAATATATAGTTAGTTACAGTTATCTCAGAGTGCCACATACAAATATAAAGTCATTGCTGACCTGCTCACGACTTTTATTTAAATGGAAAGCTACCTGAGACTCAAAGGTGCCGCTCGCGAAACAGCATGAAAAACAAATTTGAGACCCACCGGTGATGCTCATGGCAGTGAACGTGTTAAGGAAAAATTGTAGATTAATTCTAAGTTTCCTGCTAAAAATGGCGACAGTCAATCTCCCTCCTTCCGATTTTACAATCCTCCAAATTTACACTGAAGGGCTTATTTCGTATCAGACATATATTTAAAAATGAAATAAGTCAAATGAGGAAAAATTAAAATAAAAGGAATGTCAGATCAACATAAAAAAAAACATATGGGGAAGAGGGGGATGTTGCGATGTTTTCAGAATTTGTTAATACTCGACTAGAAGTGTATTATGAAACTAATGTCACACTGTCTGGCATATTGTATATCTTGAACACTACATTGTATGCTAAATAAATTTCGACGAAAATTTTTGCATATGCTAATATTTTCATTTATTTGTTACTCTTTTATATGTAAGTAAATGGGTTTATATAATCATCTTTATAATAATGGAGTAAATTTATGAAGTTCCATGTCAAATTTATGATGTCTGTTTCTTCAATGTATAAAATTATCATTGTTAAAAAAACTTTTCGAGTTTTCTCTTAATTTTCAAAAAAAAAAAAAAAAAAAAAAAAAAAAAATATTTTTATCTGCTGTCAAAATGATCAGGTTGTAAATTTCGTAAAGTTACCAGTTTTCTAAGTAATGGATTGAAAATAATTCATGGATGTTCCATTTATTTTATATTTATATTATTATTTGACTACTCATATTTCCGGTCTTACCACTTACAGAAAGATACGACACATTACGGGTCCTAAATGAATTTTAAAAATATTAGTTATATGGTAATCCTTTCCTTCTACGTGTAGAGGAAATGTAAATTTCGCTAAACTGTTAAAATGTTATGTAAAGTAAAAAATCATAACCCTTACCTCTTTCCTTATGTATGCTTTTTAAATTGTTAATCCTTAAAAATATTCCCTATTTAATTTTAATTCATTAAAGAGCTTTAGCTAAAATTAAATCATTTAACGCATCAAAGGTATCAGAATGATAATTTTGTGGTTTCTCGAATCATTATAAATCTGAAAATGAATAATTTAGAAGAACTTAATTCTCAAATTCGAAATTAATATGATGTAAGTACATGAATAACCGGAGTTTATTGTATGAAAAATGTTTACAATGAAACGTAAATCTCTATACATGTTGTTTATTCATTTATTTAAGTAAACTAGGTTTATTAGATAGAATATAACTGTTTGTTTAATACGTTAAATAAACACTCGTTAATTAAGAGCTTCCTTTGTATTTTAAATGTGTTTAATTTATTTCAACATTGTTATGCTACAAAATATTATTCGATTTTTCGCTACAATTACGTTTGCTAAAGGATTAAAGTAACAACACATTTTCGTTGTAAGGATTGTGGAAAATATTTTAGAATAAATTATTAAAGATTGTACAATTTTTCCTGAATTATTCAATCTTTGTTTCAACTCTTCTCATTTACTTAATGATTGCATGAACACAGTGTAGTGTATTTTATAAATATGTGAAATGTACTTTTCAATGCCAAAAACGTTATAAAAACATACTTAATCAGTCTTTTTACATAAAGTTACATTGAATTAGCAAAAAACAATTTTGAAATTAGATATTTTAAAACCATTTTCACTTTTTTCCTGAAAAGCAAAGCTTAATATACAGTTATTACATAGCTCTGAAACAATACAAAATTGAGTGATTATTTATTAAATTTCGATTTTTTTAGTTCAAATATATATAAAAACTAGTTGGATGTGCCAATCTCAAAACTTTCTTTTATCTCATATATTTTAATACTCGTATTTCAAAATGTTATTATAGATGTCAGTATATCATTTTTATTAGTTCAATACTATATCAACTTTGACTTTCATCTTAAATTTCTGCTTCAGTCAATTAATCGGAATAAAAACGAGTTAATCTCGATCATAATATTTCTTAAAATCACGAATAGTCCCGGATAGTCAGCTTATCAGGATAGGAAGTTTCCATTGATTCACAAGCCAATGATGTACAATATAACTACGAAATATTAAGAAGGTTGCACAAAAATCGCTATTTCAGCCCCCCCCCCTTCCGGCGACATTTTTCCACATTCAGGGAGAACCTTCTTGTCATTGCACACAAAAAACTTGGTCCAATCCTATGCATAACTTCATGCACTTTTAGAAGGTACAATATTGAAAAAGGCACAAAAATCGCTATTACAGTGCCCCCTTCAGGCGCAATTTTTTCCCAAAGGTCCTTCTTGCAATGGCCAAAAACATACACAAAAATTTGGGTTCATTTATGTACATAATTTCATGCACTTTTCGAAGGTTCAATATTGAAAATGGCACAAAAATCACTATTACAGCGCCCCTTCCGGCGGAATTTTTCCAAATTCAGAGAGGCCCTTCTTCCCATGACCAAAAACATACACAAAAATTTTGGTTCAATTCTATTCATTTCATAAACTTTTCGATGGTACAATATTCAAAATGGCACAAAAATGGTACAGAAATCGCTATTACAGCACCCCTTACCGGCGGATTTAATTTAAAAATTAAGGAAGGGCCTGCTTGCCACAGCCAATTCTATGCATAACATACACTTTTCGATGGTACAATGTTCAAAATTGCTATTACAGCGCCCTCTTTCGGTGGATTTTGTTCCAAATTAAGAGAGAACCTGCTTGCTGTAGCCAAAAACATTAAAAAAGTTCATTTCTATGCGTAACTTCATACACTTTTCGATGGTACAATATTCAAAATCACACAAAACTCGCTATTACAGCACTCTCTTTTTGCCGATTTTTTCCAAATTAAGGGAGAAACTGCTTGCTATAGACAAAAACTTTAAAAAAAAATGGTTCAATTCTATGCATAACTTCATACACTTTTTGATGGTACAATGGCGACAGACAGACAGACATTTTGTATAAACATGATTTTGGAGATATCTGACCCCAAGAACGTGTAAATCCGTCGAAAATAGGAAGTCGAAAAAAAAAATTCGATTACAATACTTTCTTCTATTGAAGGTAGAAGAAAGTAAAACTTTGGTTCAATTCTATGCATAACTTCATATACTTTCCGATGGTACAATAATGAAAATGACACCGACATCACTATTACAGTGCAGCGTTCAGGCAGAAATTTTCATATTCAGGGAGGACCTACTGGCCATAGCCAAAAACATACACAAAGAATTTGATTCAATTCTATGAACAACTTCATACACTTTTCGATGGTACAATAAAGAAAATGGCACAAAAATCGCTATTATAGCGCCCCTTCCCAGTGGAATTTTCCTAAATTTAGGGAGGAGCTTCTTGCTATGACCAAAAACATACACAAAAAATTTGGTTCAGTTATGTGCATAACTTCATACACTTTTCGATGGTAAAATATTCAAAATGGCACAAAAATCGCTAGTACAGCGCCCCTTGCGGCTTGATTTCTTCAAAATTAAAGGAGGACTTGCTTGCCATAGCCAAGAACTTAAAAAAAATTGATTCAATTCCAACCATAACTTCATATACGTTTCGAAGGTACAATATTCAAAATCGCAAATAATTGCACTAATTATCAGTTGCAAAATGTTTGTATGATTTGCACAATTTACGTTTTACGAGAAATAAAACAAATAAATAAACATATTCCAAACAAATACACTTTTATTAATGAATAAAGTGTTCCACACATTCCACTAAACATTGTTATTCATAGAAATTCTATTATTACAAATGACGTATAAACAAAAATTATAACTTAATCGAGACTGTACAAAAAAGCGGTTACAGAAAAAATACACTTTCACTTATGAATAAAGTGTTCCACACATTCAACTAAAAATTATTATTCATAGAATTTCTGTTATTACCGATTATATATAGACAAAAGATATGAACTTATCTACACTGTACAAATAAGCAGTTATTATTACTCAACAAAAAATATAATACAATCAGGAAAAGAAATATTCAGTAACCTGTTTCATATTACTCACGATTTCAAAAATCTTTCCTTAACTGTACTAAAATTAGAAACGATGATAATTTCAAGATGTAAAAAGCGTTAAAAAAAAACAAAGTCACTCTTGCTGCCACTGATTTTTAAAAACGTTTGTTACTTTTTTAGTGTATTAATAAGTTTACTCAAACCAGAGCATTCTAAAACCGACACGTCGGTTTTTCGGATGCTATGAAAATTCAATTAAACGTTTCCAGCTGTGTAATTAAGTTTATACATTAAAGAGTAACAAAAAATTTTATTTCTAATGTTGTTAATTTAGCATATTTCTTACTAAAGATTTTTGTTCAAGAAAATATTTACTTGAGAAATGATATAACCCAAAACGGAGAACTGATTTTCTTGAATTACTTGAGAACTGATATAACACCAAAATTTCTTATTAAGATTGCTAATTTTATAATAATATACTGGTAAAAATAGTAAAGAAATAAACAATTTAAAAATAGCTCTTTTCTGTAATATCACAGCGATCTCTGCATTAAGAGGAAAATCCACATAGAATGTGTAAATATGCAAATATTTCCTTTCTAACAACGTTTTTTGGCTGTCTATTTATATATGAAGAAGTAAAAATAAAGTTCTGTTATTCTAAAACAAAAGTTTAATTTACGATCAAGACGATTACGGGATCAGCAAGTTTTCGATACCTTGAATCACCTGGGATAAAAATAAAGCTATTAAGAATTGTCTTACCCATTTTTTTAAGTGTGATAAATTAAACTATTTACAAGATAATAAATCTGAAAAAATAAAACAAAAGGTTTAAAGTTTCGTCAAGTGCATAGTTATATGCGACAGCGACAACTATTTGGAAATAATTCGACCTGTTTGATTTTTTCTAATTGTAAGTAGACTTTCGATGATTTCTACAGTATTTTTAGGCCCTCTAATTTTTCCTGACTATCCGATTTAGAAAAATAGAGACGCAAAATTCTCGAAGGAAACTATTCAAATTATTTAATGTTACTTAAATATACTTGTTTTTTTTAATCATTTGGTTGGTGTTAATTCATTTGGAAAGCTAAAAGTAAATCTTTTTGCATTAGCAAAAATAATTTTTCAGCCATAGAAAGTGTTCTTTTTATAATAGATATTTGTATATTACTCTCACGTACATAGACATTTCCTATTTGTTTGCAGATAAAGTCGCATACCATGGCTTTTAATGCACATGTATTTTTAAAGCAGAATTTGATAAACTTCAAAATACATCATTCCTTAAATTTTTATTAACGGAGAATCCCATATCATTTTCACAATTTTTTTTTTACAAAATTGGAGAGAAAACAAATAGAAATTCACTTGTATATTTCTAAAAAAATAAATAAACTGGCTTATTCATAAAATAAATAAAAATCGATACGTTCATTGCATGCTAAAGCGGGATTTGAAATCAGTCGTTACTTCATGCTTTTGAATTACTTGCGTGTAGATCACATCAGTCTTTTTAGGTAGTTATCGAAGGGGAAGTAGAAAAGTACCAGAATTTCTCACAGCTGCAAAGCAACCGAATATGTAGCGTACCTCTCTCTCTCTCTCTATATATATATATATATATATATATATATATATATATATTAAAAATAAATAAATAAATAACACTGTACATATGCACAATGCACGTGATTAGATAAGAGTTTTGGCCCAAATTATGGCAACGTACATTTCAGAAATTTGCTATACTCGCCTGGATCACTTTCATTATTCAAGTGAGACAAGTCACAAAAAAGTGCCTTAGGGATAATAGAAAGCTCGACGAGATTCCGTGCGATGTGTTTTTGATTAAAATCACCTCAACCAATCAAACTTTATTTGCAATTTAATACACTCGTCTTTGTTGAGGAAATAAGATTTTATTTCCAATTCCTAGCGAGTGATCTAGTTTATGATTTTGACGTTTAAGTAATCACGGGTTGACATCTTTTGCCGCTCTTTAAAAATGAGAGTTCGAGTTCTAATTTTTATCTGTGTTTTTAGTTAATAATATGATTTAAAAAAGTCCTTCCGGCCAGTGCCGGGAGGAAGATATTCCTTTCATATTCCTTATTTTTAAAAAGCAAGCCTTTATTATTCAAACACACGAAACTCAATTTAGAGGAAACTGATTATAGGAGATTCAATACTAATTTTTATCAATACTAAATCATTATGAATGAGAATTTCGCGAAATTAATCAGCTTTATCCAAGCTGCTTTTATTTAAAGTTAATTATACTTGTTTGCCAAATTTGGCGATATCTTGAAGTTCCTGCCATTTTAAGACAACATGGTGGATGAGGCTAACAATTGAACTTGGTCAAGACCTTAGTAATTCCTGTGCACATGCTCACTCACATCGGAATCGGTTGATATACACTGCTCAAAACAATTAAAGGATATTTGAAGTTTGATATAATATAAAGATATAAACGAAATTTTTTTTGCCGAAAATAGAAGAAGAGAATCACAAATGCAAATTTTTCTGGTTTTCAAACTGTGGAGTATGCAAATTTTGAGTTCGACGTCAAAAACGTCGCTTCAGCGGCAGCAAAGGAAATTTGACTTTCAACTGGATAAAAGAGAATGAAGACAAGGATGATCGGCATTCAGTGATTGCTTTGTTTCGATGAGTACGATGTCTCAGCGAAGTCATTTGACAGATTCAGAAACTTTGAGAATTGTTGGTAGGTTAGAAGGGGGCCAAACTCAAGCCGAAGTAGCGCAAGCCATTGGAGTGTCACAAAGTGTCATTTCCAGGATCTGGAACCGTGTTTTGGAGAGTGGATGTGCAGGCCGAAGACCAGGGCAAGGTCGTAGACGTGCAACAACGCCCAATGAAGATCGGTATTTAGCGTTAACAGCTCGGAGACACCGAACCATGAACGCTACTCTTCTCCAACAGCACCTTCGTTCGGCTTCAGGCACCACGATTTCAACTCAGACTATCCGAAACCGGCTCCATGCTGTAGGTCTGTATGCTCGTCGACCGATGGTATGTGTTAGATTAACATCAAGGCATCGTCGCGACCGCAGGGAGTGGGCAACCGAGCATGTCAACTGGAGGAGAAATGAGTGGAACAATATTCTGTTTTCTGACGAGTCCCGTTTTTCTGTGCATCCGGATAATAGGCATATTTTCATCTGGAGGGACCGTGGCAGTAGGAATAATCCTGCGTTCGTTCACGAAAGTGTCAGATTTGGCGGTGGAGGAGTGTTGGTGTATGGTGGCATCTCCATTGACGGGCGCACTGACCTCTACATCATTCGAGATAGAGCTCTGACTGGTCGCCGATATAGGGATGAGATCCTCAGACCTATTGTAGTCCCTTACGCTGCAGTAATCGGAGATAACTTCATTTTAATGGACGATAACTGCAGGCCACATCGTGTAAACCTGGTGGAGGATTTCCTTTCCGAGGAAGGAATCGTTCGAATGGAATGGCCAGCGTGTTCTCCAGACATGAATCCAATCGAGCACCTTTGGGACGCTCTAGGAAGACCGGTTTCTGACCGCCAACAACCCCCACAAACTCTCCAAGAACTGGAAAGAGCTCTTCTGGAAGAGTGGGGCAGAATACCCCAACTCGTCATTAATAGCATCATTGAGTCCATGCCTCAAAGGTGTTCAACGTTGCTGGCCGCCCGTGGAAACCATACCCCTTACTGAAAATGATTTTCTTTGAAGAAAACACCTTTTCTTATTCTTTTTTTCTCATATGCACAAATTGTGTTTTTTTCCTTTAGTACACAAATGCGCAATAAAATGCATTTTTTTCTGCCAAACATGTGTAATTTATTTTCATATAACCTACTATGTCTGTCGACCATGTATCAATCAGCTAAACATTTTAGCAGATACAAAATCCACCTAAAACTGCAATATCCTTTAATTGTTTTGAGCAGTGTATACAAGTGCTGTCGCAGGCAAAAAATCAAATTTTTCAAAATGTCACCCACATTAGAAATAGAAGCTCCTATATCTGAGCCATTTTTCAAGATAAAGACGAAACAAAAAATGCCCCGGAATCCTTATATCATGGTCAAATACTTAAGAAAGAAACCTTTTTTCAATTTCATTTTTATTTTATTTTATTTTATTTATTTATTTATTTTTTTTTTTTTTTGCGCCTCACTTTAAATATATTTTTTTATTTAATTTAATGTCCTCCATTTTGAAACAAGATGGCTGATGAAGCTTGTCAGCGCTTTTGGTCGAGACATTACGATATACTATCCACATGCCTTCTTACATGAAAATAGGTTAATAAATACTCGTGTTATCACGTGACAAATATCAGATCGTTTAAAAATGTCAGCCACGCTGGAAATTCAAAGTGCTATATTTCAACCATTTTTTAAGATATATACGAAACAAAAACTGCTTCGGAATCTTTGTATCAAAGTCAAACACATAAAAAAATCTTTCTCATTTTTCAATTTTTTGATAACTCATTTTAAATTTTAAATTTATTTTTTTTTAAATGGCAGCCCTTTTGAAACAAGATGGCGAATGAAGCTGACCAATGAACTCGGTCGAGACATTGGTATGTACTATGTACACACCAAGTTACATCCAAATCGGCTCATAAATACGCCTGTTATCGCGTGAGAGAAATCAGGTTGTTTCAAAATGTCAGCCACAATAGAAATTCAAAATGCTATAACTCAGTCATTTTTTTAGATATAGAAGAAACAAAAACTGTTCCGGAATCTTTGTATCAAGTTCAAACACATAAGAAAAAACTATTTTTCAATTTTCAAATTTTTTGGTACCACATTTCAAAATAAATTTTTTTTAAAAAATTTAAATGGCCGCCATTTTGAAACAAGATGGCGGATGAAGCTGGCATACGAACTCGGTCGAGACATTGATACGTATTATCTATACAGCAAGGTACATCCAAATCTGTTCATAAATACGCCTGTTATCGCGTGACAAAAATCAGGTCGTTTCAAAATGTCAGCCACGTTAGAAATTCAAAGTGCTATAACTCAGCCATTTTTTTAAGATATAGACGAAACAAACAATGCTCCGGAATCTTTGTATCAATACAAACACATAAGAAAAAATATTTCTCAATTTTCAATATTTTGGTACCACATTTCAAATTTTAAATTAAAAAAAAAATTAAATAGCCGCCATTTTGAAATAAGATGATGGATGAAGCTGGCTAACGAACTCGGTTGAGACATTTGTATATATTATGTATACACCAAGGTACAGTCGTGGAAAAAAAAGTAAACACCCCCTACTAACTCCTCAACAAATTATCGTAGACGAAAGTTACTGGTACCGGACGATTGGAAATAAAGTCTACTTTTAAATCGTGTGAATAAAAATTGCTTAGGGGGCCATATACATATTAAAACGAATCCAAACGTCATTTTTTTCAATGGCAGTACCCAAATTTAACGAGATATTCAAATCTTTAGTTCAAAATATGCCTAGAAAACAAATTTCAAGTCATTCGAATGATACGTTTTTGAATTATAGATTTCAAAATTTAGTACTTCTAATGTTAAATTACATTTTCATATTTTTATTTATATCGCCTGAAATTATTCTCCTAATGAGCTAATTATTTGTGTAGCAATAATACTAATATATCCAAACATAAATACGTTGAAGTTGCAATTTCTATAATTTTATGATATGAATTATGAATTATGAAATTAATATTCGAAAAAATTATGAATTGCAACATACAATTTTTTTGATGGATTTAGATTTATTAAGTTCTGCTTTATGGAAGTTCAAAAATTTCACATTTTTATTCCAAGTAGTTTTCAAATTATGGTTAAAAAACGGCAAAATGGTGGTTTAAGGGTCTATGATAAAAGTGAGTAAATTTTTTAAATTTATTCTGCTATCGTGTAATGAAACACGTTTCATTGACGCTTAAACGTGCCTTGATCAAAAAGGCGGCTCTCTCGGTTAACAATCAAGTTCGGAACTTCAGTTTGGATACAGCCCTTAAACTACGCTCGTTTTAAAATAATTAATTTCTCGGAAACTTATGGCACGAATTGCATAAAAATTTGTTTATAGGCTAATTGAAAGGTGTAGAGTTCATTTATGCTGTCAGAATTGTGTACTGCTATTGAAAAAAACAAAGTTATGGTTCGTTTTAATATGTAGATGAACCCTTGAACAAATTTTATATACATCATTTAAAAGTAGACTTTATTTCCAATTGTTCTGTACCAGTAACTTTCTTCTACGTTAATTTGCTGAGAAATTAGTAGGGGGTGTTTACTTTTTTTTCCACGACTGTACATCCAAATTGATTCATAAATACGCCTGTTATCGCGTGACAAAAATCAGGTCGTTTCAAAATGTCAGTCAAGCTAGAAATTCAAAGTGCTATAACTCAGCCCTTTTTTAAGATATAGACGAAACAAAAAATACTCTGGAATCTTTGTATCAAGGTCAAACACATAAGAAAAAAATATTTTAAATTTTAAATTAATAGTACAAAAAAATTTAAAATTTTTTTGTACCACATTTCAAATTTTAAATCTCTTAAAAAATTTAAATGGCCGCCATTTTGAAACAAGGTCGCGGATGAAGCTGCCCAACTAACTCGTTCGAGGCATTGCTATGCACTATGTATACACGAAGTTACATGCAAATTGGTTCATAAATACAAGAGTTACAGTGTGACAAAAATCAGACATATATATATATATATATATATATATATATATATTCGTTTGGCAGCTCATTCGACTTGTTAGTTTTTCCATTTGGTCTTGACAGGTTGTCAGGGGAGCGTTGTGCACTTAAAACTGGTTTAACCCCGCAGAGCATGTCGCAAGTGAATGCCGCCTGTCTCCATTGATTTAATTTCTTCTTGTTTTAGATATTGAATAATATTTAAAGTTTGCTGTTTTTAAAGTATTTTGCTTTCGAAGTTAGTTGTTTTCAGTTATTTTGGTTGTTGTCATTTGGTTTAGTTTATTTATCTTCGGATCAGTTCTGTGGTTTTGAATTTTTGGTTTGGTTTTTGGATATATATATACTAGGGGGCTAGATTTGATTTTATAATTACTAGCGAAATAAAAACACATCAGTTTTATTTTGTATGTGAAATATACGAAGGATAAGAAAAGATATTTTGTTCAACTTTATCCAAAGGTTTGAGATCATTTGACAATGGAATAATAACTGATGCTACAGGTGGCAGAGTATTAAATGTACAGTATTATCTGCAGTTTTCTGCCGTGCATTGGTTCCAGAAATAGTAGGAGTTTCTGGTTGAACTAAAGTTTTTTTTTGGATTGAAGTTTCCTTTTATTTTCTTGTATCACGATCTTTTGAGTCAGGACTAAATAAGGCATTAGAAGAAATGGGCCAATATACCCCGAATACAATGGTCCAAACCGCTCCATATCGGGATTTTGGTTTTTTATCACCATATCAAACAATTATGTTAATATTTTTTAGGAACAGTAGGTATAAAATACGCTCTGAATAACAGTCTTTGAGATTTGTATTCACCAAAGTGAAACCTTAACTTCAGAAACAGTCATTTATAAGTGCGAATAAAAAACTTTCCTGGGTGAAAATTAAAAAATTTCAAGTAACTATTGTTTCATTGCTTTTTGGCTGCTGACGCTTTTGTCGGTGAAATAAGACATATTAAGACACACGAAACTTTGATAGTAACACGATCAACCAGATAGTTTGAAGAATATCGCGATGGGTCAATGTGCCTCTATGGCCAACATGCCCGATTTAGCCTAAGTCCTGATTCGGTTAAAGAAATCTTTTGATCATGGGAAGCTTTTTAGTCCAAAATACGGTTCTGTTCGGCACTTGTTTGAATTTGTAACAATATTGAAAATGTACCACAGGCTTTTGGCCCATCCTGTATATTTTATTAGACTATTTAGTTTTATTATTTCTTTATTTTATTATTTGCAATTACTATCTATAGATCTTAAATATTCCATCTATATCCTTATTTAATGGCAAAAATAAATTATTACTCTGAAAATGAAAAGGAAAATCATACAATCTGTAAATTATGCTTTGAACATTTCCTGCAGACATTTTAGAGGAAGACTTTACGACATAGAAGTAATTAATCCTTTTGGAATTTACAAGACATGGGACGTAAAAAGTAATTCAGGATTTTACTACATTCGTTGAAACTATTTTGATTTCTACTTCCAGCTATAAAAGATTAATAAAAGCAATGATTGAATGTTGTTACAAATAGAAGACTGCTGAAGTAGGAATAGTTTGCGTTACACTGATAAATTCTTAGAAATCTAAACTGATTAGATTTATTAAGAAAATATTTGAAGCATCCTGATATGTTCAAAGATAAATTTGAGACGAATTTCCTTATTGAAATATAAATTCACTTTAATTGGCTATGTGGAATAATTTATTGAAATTTCCAAAACTATTTTTCAAATAAATTTCAAAAGTGTAAAAAGAAAAAAAAAATCTTTTAAAAAAGGCTTTCAGATATTGGAAAAAATATATTTTAGACAATTATGCTGTTTATTTATTTATATTGTTTTTGCTATATAAAGAAATATGTAGCATATTTTTTATGCAGTATATTTCTTTAGTTTTAATAATGTTTTGTTTACAATAAAATGTTACATTTATTGCATTTGTGTTGTCGTACATTAATTTTTTTTTTTTACTTCATACATTAATTAAAATATAAGTTTTCTTCTCTTTAATTCATTTCTAATACTTATTTAACTCAAAAACATACTTATAGAAAAATTCCTTATAGATACATATCGCCACGTTAGTTGCAATGTGGAATCATTTATTGAAATTTCAAAAAAAGTATTTTTTAAATACATTTCAAAACAGTGAAATGTCCTTCCGGACAGTGTCGGGAGGAAGAGGTAGCTTTCATATTCCCTATTTTAAAAAAGCCAACTAATATTATTCAAACACACGAAGCTCAATTTAGTGGAAACCGATTATAGGAGATTCAATACTAATTTTTATCAATACTAAATCATTATGAATGAGAATTTCGCGAAATTAGTCAGCTTTATCCAAGCTGCTTTTATTTAAAGTAACTTATATTTGGCTGCCAAATTCTGCGATTTCTTAAAGTGCCTGCCATTTTAAGACAACATGGTGGATGAGGCGAACCAGTGATCTTGGTCGAGAGCTTAGTAATTGCTGTGCACATGCTCACTCTCATCGGAATCGATTGATATATACGAGTGCTGTCGCAGGCAAAAAATCAGATTTTTCAAAATGTCACCCACATTAGATATTGAAATTGCTATATTTGAGCCATTTTTTAAGATTAAGACAAACAAAAAATGCTCCTGAATCCTTATATCAAGGTCAAATACTTAAGAAAGAAACCTTTTTCATTTTCTAATTTTTTTGCACCTCACTTTAAATATATAATTTGTTTAATTTAATGGCCGCCATTTTGAAACAAGATAGCTGATGAAGCTGGCCAGCGAACTTGGTCGAGATATTGATGTATACTATCCACATGCCTTCTTACATCGAAATAGGCGAATACGTGTGTTATCGAGTGACAAATACAAGATCGTTTCAAAATGTTAGTCATGCTATAAATTTACTACTATAAATTTAAAGTGCTATAAGTCAACCATTTTTTAAGATATAAACAAAAGAACAAATTTTCAGAAACAAAAACTGCTCCGGAATCTTTGTAGGAAGGCCAAACACATAAAAAATATATTTTTAATTTTACAATTTTTTAATACCTCATTTTAAATTTTAAATTTATTTTTTTAATGGCAACCCTTTTGAAACAAGATATCGAATGAAGCTGGCCAACGAACTCGGTCGTTGCAAGTTACATCCAAATCGGTTCATAAATACGCCTGTTATCACGTGACAAAAATCAGGTCGTTTTAAAATGTCAGCCACAATAGAAATTCAAAATGCTATAACTCATCCATTTTTTTAGATATAGACGAAACAAAAACTGTTCCGGAATCTTTGTTTTAAGGTGAAACACATACGAAAAAAATCTGTTTCATTTTTCAATTTTTTGGTATCTTTTTTAAATTTTAAATTTTTTAAATGGCCGCCATTTTGAAACAAGATGGCTGATGAAGCTGGACAACGAACACGGTCGAGATATTTGTATGTACTATGTACACACCAAGGTACATCCAAATCGGTTCCAAATCGGAGCCACGCTAGAATTTCAAAATGCTATAACTAAGCCAATTTTTAAGATATAGACGAAACAAAAACTGCTCCGGAATCTTTTTATCAAGGTCTAACACATAAGAAAAAAATAATTTTTCATTTTTCAATTTTTTGGTACCACATTTCAAATTTAAATTTTTCTTAAAATTTTAAATGGCCGCCTTTTTTAAACAAAATGGCGGATGAAGTTGGCCAACGAACTTGGTCGAGACATTGGTATGTACTATGTATAAACGAAGTCACATCCAAATCGGTTCATAAATACGCCTTTTATCGCGTGACAAAATTCAGGAAGTTTCAAAATGTCAGCCACGCTAGAAATTCAAAATGCTATAACTCAGCCATTTTTTAAGATATAGAGGAAACAAAAACTGCTCCGGAATCTTTGTATAAAAGTCAAATACATAAGAAAAAAATATTTTTCTATTTTCAAATTTTTGGTACCACATTTCAAATTTCAAATTTTTTAAAACATTTTAAATAGCCGCCATTTTGAAACAAAATGGCGGATGAAGCTGGCCAACGAACTCGGTCGAGACATTGGTATGTACTATGTGCACACTGAATTACATCCAAATCGGTTCATAAACACGAGAGTTACAGTGTGACAAATGTCAGATATATATATATATATGTCAATTTTGAACGGAGGGTGGTTTCGGGTTCTGGGGGTCATGATCGATGAAAATATACCAAAATTTTTTGAAATCGCTTTCCTCCGAACAGCTGCAATAGGTAGCTTTTTGTAATGAGAGCTACCTAAAAGAAATTATTTTTTAAAAAGGCATTCAGATTTTCGAAAAAATATGTTTTAAACAATTATGCTGTTTATTTTTTTCTCTGTACAAAAGTATACTAAATATACAAAAAATGGACAAAAAAATTTTTTTCTGCTGTATGTTTCTTTAGTTGTAATAACATTTATTTTAGAACAAAATATGCCATTTATTGCGTGTGTGTTGTCTCACACTAGAAAATTCAATTTTAACTTTCGTATATTCAATATAAGTTTCTACTCATTTATTAATTTAAATCTTAATTAAAATATTTATTTAAATCTAAAAACATATGCGACTTACCTTCATTTTACATAATAAAAGAAGATATTTTAAATACGAACAGTTGTGTTTTGAAAATGTTTATGAAAAAATTTCTTCTTCTTGTTTTCAGTGATAACGTGTGAATATTTTTATTAATATAATTCATAAAATTCACAAGCTGGGTACCACAAATTTTTCCTAGTGTACCTTACAGAAATGAAATCTGAGTGGTAAATTTCTTATTCTGGACATTCAAATTCTGATTTCTTCATCGATTTAAATTTTTTTTTACTAATAGTTTTCGGCTCATATTAGAAACCTTTCGTAAAAAATCCTTCGACAATATTTTAGCATTCCTACCTCTATTATTGGCTTATGCCTTGTAAATAATATTTTTATAAAACCCAAACATATACACATACTTCTTTCATCCATCTAACAATATTTTGAATTTTTTTTCTTTTTTTTATATTATAGATTCTAAACATAAATATTTCTATGCATTACCTAAATGGCTTTACTATTACGATTTTTTTCTTATAAATGATGACTTGATTGAGAATTCAGAAATGCTTGAATTTCTAAAGCTATTTTACCATAAAAAATTTCCGTATATCATATATACTGTTTCAATTTGCTAAGTAGGCATTGGCCAGAGAGTTAAAATGTATCTGTTTGAAAGATATTCAAAACCATCCACTGTAAAAAAAAAAAAAAAAAAAAAAAAAAAAAAAACTGTTGTGATTTTCCTGCATTCTATGTTGTAATTTTTGAAGCACCGATGCTGTGAAAGCGAATTAAAGCAACGGTGATCTAAAAGCTAATTCAATAAACAAGTGAAGTAAAAATCAAATTCCTTCTGTCACATGCACCACGCAGCCAATAGCAAAACGACTTCCTCCAGACATGACAAATGTTTTACAGCAGCTGTTTTGGCAGCCGTGGTGCCAGCACCTTTTGTTTAAATTACAGATTTTTTTTCAGAGTGTACTTATTTGTCCAAAAGTATTTTAGGATAATTTAAGATCTTATTGAAAACATTTTATTTTGTAAGGGAAGTCGCTCTAAGATATTTTATCATACTGTAAAGCTAAAATAATATGAATCAAATTAGATCTGAGACATTATTTGTAACATTTTATATCGTAATATTTAAAAAATTAAGCAATATTTATATTCCTTAATATTTAAAAAAATAAATGTTATTATGTTAATCTTAGAGAGTTTGGTACCTCCTGACAACATTTTAAAAGTATAAGAAAAAATAAATCAAGTAATTTCAGAAGTAAAAGCTTTCACTTAATACTTTTCTACTAATTTAATTTCTTGTTACATTTAAATATCTCTTAGACATCTTTTTCCAATAATTTCTTCAATTTAATATTTTTAACACTTTCTAAAGTAGATGAAAAGTATTTACGAACTCGGCTTGTCTGTATCTCTATCTGACGTCTGTCTGTCTGTACGTGCTATATCTCGCATAAATATAGTCGGATCATCATGGAATTGATATATGTTATTGATATTCAACATAGCATATTCGGCATTGATAATAAAGCGTGTATAGTTCATTTACATGGACATTCAAAATAATTAAGTTACATTATGGCCTATGGGGAAAATCGTTTGCGGTGGTTTTTAATGAATTTTCCCAATTTCAAACACAATGACATTTATACATATCTCTGAAGTGCACTACAAGATGCTTACTATAGCATATTGTAGGGACTGCATTCATCGTTCATTTACAGGTAAAACCAAAAGAATATCATTACATGACGGTGTATGGGGAAAAATCGTTTGCGCTGTATTTTATTCATTGTTATAATATTTCAAACATATTGGAATTCATATATATCTGTGAAGTGCACTGCAAAATAACTACTATCGTACATAGTGTACATAGCATTCATCGTTCATGTACAGGGATACACAAAATAATTCGGTTAGAGTATCCTCTATGAACTATAACAGCTGGAAACGCGTTTTCCGTTGTGATACTCGTTTTTATTTATTTTTTTTTTTTTTTGCCTGTTATTTAGTGCGTATAACTTCTATAAATCATATACAAGGGTGCGAACAACATCTGATGTACATTTTCGTTTATTGGTGGAAGTTGCTCAGGGGAAGTTTAATTATTTCAATGCGTTTTATAACTGAATTAAATTTAGCGTACTATGCATTATATGATAAATCTATAGTTCTTCTACAGGGCTGCACAAAAAATTACCAGCTTTTTCGAATTTGATGGGAACTGCTGAAATTATGTTTTCAAATGTGTTATGCGGTTTACAAATTGTTTATTTAGACATGCTTTTTCACCTTGTTAAACTATGGAGTTTTATTATAGTATTCTGAATGCGTAGGAAGGTGTTTCATAATCTATACTTGGCGAATGATTTTACTTTCTTGTTTTTTAATATTTTTGCGCCAAATCTTATGCAAGATAAAAAATTAACTATTGTGTAAACAAAACAATTAACATGCTGGATAGATTTATTATTATTATTTCCACTTTTAGTACAAAACTATTTCTAGAAAATACAATACATTAAAAAATATATATTTATGTTTTTTTTTCTTGAAGCTGTATCTTAAACCTATGGGGAGTAAACAAACTGAATTTATTTATTTATTTATCAATATTGGATAAGATAATAAAATTTTATTACTATCATAAATTTATAAATATTTTGCACAAAATAAATTGTTAAGCCTTAAAAGGATATGTTATGTAATTCTACCACTCGATTATAAAAAAATTAAATATTACCAAAGAAGTATATTATTTTTAAACTATTGTTAATTATCTTGCTAATAAAACGGAGTTATTACCTGCAAACATTTTCTAAGTTATGGCTGTTATAGTGCTCTAATATGCAATATTATTTGTATATGATTGAATTAATAGAAATTTTGATATATTTATATACTCGTATTTATTTATTACACTCTTTAAAGAAATTCGCATATTTTATAATTTTTGAGTAAAGTTTTACTCAAATAAAGTACACTAGACTAATAAAAAGAGCACGGGATTAACTCCCGTATCAATACAAATTTAGTTTTATTTCATTACTTTCAAATCACAACATTTGCTATTGTAATTTTACCATATTAAAAGGAAAATAGAAAAATGATATCTCGTCATATAACTAATTTGATCGCATAAGATAATTTGCAAGCATAAAAAATTTAAATAAAAAGCTATATCTGTTTTAGCATATAATTGCACTAATTTTGCCATTTTTATATTAATTAATAATAATAATTTATACGACCAAAACGAATCAGCTAATTGAATAATTTCAATTATAAAACTAAAATTATAAATATTATTTTTAAAGGCACTAATAAATTAATAAAACAATCATAGAAATTTATGAATAATTAATTGCATTTTTATAATGCTGTTTTTTATGTTTCTATCTTGTATAATAATTTAAGATTTTAATTTTATATTGTTTAATGCAATTAGCCACGTAGGCGGTTCATATCTCACTAGACATCTTTATTCGTTAGTGATGGAAAGAATATGTCTTTCCAACAAACTTTAACCTTTTATCTATGAACTAAGATATGATTATCTACAAGGCAGCATATGAAAAGAAACATTCGTATGACTATAATAGAATCTGAACTAGGTTAAGTGCATGTCTTGGTAAAGTATCGTACAGATAAAATTTACGATACTAATAAACCTACAAAAGTCATCGAAAACTACGATTTATAGTTGTGTAGGACAACACGAAGGAATAACAACGAAAATTTACAGCTAACCCTTGACCAGAAAGGACCACACAGATGGAATAAGTTAAACAAATATAATTGGGATCAGCAAAACTCAACCTATACGATTGCAACACATAAATTCAGTTTCGTCCAATGATATTCGCCTGTAAAGATGGGCGGTAACTCTCTATGCAAATTTTATAGGTATATGGTATAATTTTATGTTTGCATATGTAATGAAAACAGGACATTGTATTTTTTTTGTTTTTCTGTGTATGTAAGAGACAGACTTCACTTGCAGATTTGTCCTCGATGCAGTTGGCAGCAAAAAAAAAAAAAAAAAAAAAAAAAACTAGTATGTTGTGGCCATCACAAAACTTTCTTCTATCTCATACATGTCAATACTTTAAAATTCACTATCTCAGTGCAAAATTAAATGGCAATCTGTGTTCATCATGAGAATTTTAAAAATATGAAATTCCGTGCATTAGTTCTCGAGGTATGACTGTCACTGAAATCGTGTAAATCCAACAAAATGCAACATAGTAGCGCCACCTATTGGGTTATTTACACCAGAACTTAATTATCACCAACTTATGTCAACGTCTAACTGAATAGGAAGTTTGAGGAAAATTCGTGCATTAGTTCTTGAGATAGAGGTATCGCGCAAATCATGACAAATGCAGCATAGAAACGCCACCTGTTGAGCGATTTGCAACAACACATAATCAGCAGCAATATTACTCAAGTTATACTTAAATCTGAAGTTTCATGAAAATTCGTGCATTAGTTCTTGAGATGAGCTATTGAGAAAATAGTTCAAAATGCAGCACAGCAGCGCCACCTATTGGGCGATTTACACCAACACGTAGTCCGGATCATTTCATATGAAGGACTAACTAAATCCGAAGTTTGATGAAAATGTGTGCATTAGTTCTTGAGATAGAGCTACTGCGAAAATAGTGTAAATCCTGCAAAATGCAGCATAGCAGCGCCACCTGTTGGGCGATTTACACCAAAACGTAAACATCATCCATTCATGTCAAGGACTTACGGAAGCTGAAGTTTTATAAAAATCCGTGCATTAGTTCTTGAGATGGAGCTTTTGCGAAAATTCTTCAAAATTCTACATAGCAGCGCCACCTGCGGGACGATTTACACTAAAAACTAATCAGCAACAATCTATATTAGGGACTACCTGAATATAAATTTTTATTAAATTCCGTGCTTTAGTTCTTGAGATAGAGCGCCCACAAAATTTGTGTCACATACAGACAGACGCACAGACAGACAGACTCACAGACAGACATTTTGTGAAAACATGTTTTTTGGAACCTCTGACCCATAAAACGTGTAAATCCGTCAAAAACTGGAAATCGAAAATTTTCATGAAACCAATACTTTCTTCTGGTAAAGATAGAAGAAAGTAAAAATACAGCATAGCAGCGCCACCTGTTGAGCGGTTTGCACCAAAATGTATAAAACTTCAATTCATGTCAAGGACTAACAGAATCTGAAGTTTGATGAAAATCCGTGCATTAGTTCTGGAGATTGAGCTATTTGAGAAATCGTAGAAAATGCTGCACAACAGCCTATTTGAGAGATTTACACCAAAATGCATAAAACTTCAATTCATGTCAAGGACTAACAGAATCTGAAGTTTGATTAAAATCCGTGCATTAGTTCTGGAGATTGAACTATTGTAGAAATCGTGAAAAATGCTGCACAGCAGCGCCACCTATTGAGCGATTTACACCAAAATGCATAAAACTTCAACTCATGTCAAGGACTAACTGAATCTGAAGTTTGATGAAAATCCATGCATTAGTTCTGGAGATTGAGCTATTTGAGTAATCGTGTAAAATGCTGCACAACAGCGCCACCTATTGAGAGATTTACACCAAAATGCATAAAACATCAATTCATGTCAAGGACTAACAGAATCTGATGTTTGATGAAAATCCGTGCATTAGTTCTGGAGATTGAGCTGTTGCAGAAATCGTGAAAAATGCTGCATAGCAGCGCCACCTGTTGAGCGATTTACACCAAAAACTAATCAGCACCAATTTATATCAGGGTCTAACTGAATATCATTTTTTATTAAATTCCGTGCATTAGTTCTTGAGATAAAGCGCCCACAAAATGTGTGTCACATACAGACAGACAGACGGACAGACAGACAGACAGACGGACAGACAGACAGACAGACAGACAGACTCACAGACAGACATTTTGTAAAAACATGTTTTTCGGAATCTCTGACCCCTAAAACGTGTAAATCCGTCGAAAACTGGAATTCGAAAATTTTCACGAAACCAATACTTTCTTCTTGTAAAGATAGAAGAAAGTAATAAGATGTTGCTGGAGTCCTTATAATATATTAACACCTTGCTTTTGCATCGTATAACATAAAACTAGTATGTTGTGGCCATCACAAAACTTTCTTCTATATAAATCACATCAATTAAATCATTTAAATAGTACAAGAAATAACAACGATTTAGCACCAATTCATATCAAAGTATATCTGAATTTGAAGTTGGATGAAAATTCGTGCATTAGTTCTTGAGATAGAGCTATAGCGGAAATTCTGAAAATTATGTAGCATAGCAGCGCCACCTTTTGAGCGATTTACACCAAAAGTAAACAGCACTAAATGATATCAAGGTATACCTGAATCTGAAGTTTGTTGAAAATCCAAGCATTAGTTCTTGAGATAAAGTTATTGCGGAAATCGCAAAAAATACAGCATAGCAGCGCCACCTGTTGAGCGATTTACACCAAAAATTAAACAGCACTAATTTATACATCAATTCATGTCAAGGACTAACTAAATCTGAAGTTTGATGAAAATCCGTGCAATAGTTCTTGAGATACACCTCTTGTGGAAATCGTGAAAAATGCAGCACAGCAGCGCCATCTGTTAGGCGATTTGCACCAAAAATTAAGCAGCAATAATTTATATCAGGGACTAACTGAATCTGAAGTTTGATGAAAATTCGTGCATTTTTTCTTGAGTTAGAGCTATTGTGATAATCATGAACAATGCAGTATACCAGCGCCACCTGTTATGCGATTTTCGCAAAAAAGTAATCAGCACCAAACTATATCCTGGACTAACTGAATGTGAAGCTTTATGAAAATCCGTGCAGTAGTTCTTGAGATACAGCTATTGCAGAAATCGTTAAAAATGCCGCATAGCAGCGCCACCTGTTGGGCGATTTTCACCAAAAACTAATCAGTTCCAGTTTATATTAAGGTCTAACTAAATATGAAGTTTTGTTAAATTTCATGCATTAGTTCTTGAGATAGAGCGCCCACAAAACTTGTGTCACATACAGACAGACAGACAGACAGACTCACAGACAGACATTTTGTAAAAACATGTTTTTTGGAATCTCTGACTCATAAAACGTGTAAATCCGTCGAAAACTGGATTCGAAAATTTTCATGAAACCAATACTTTCTTCTTGTAAAGATAGAAGAAAGTAAAAATATATATAAAACAAATTCAGCCTAATGTGGCCTTAAAAAAAAGGTTATCCTGTATAATTAAATAGTGCTTCAATCAATGGATTATTTTATTTGTGATGATGATTGGGTTTCACCCGTCTACTGCAATGTCCCATGCTGCCCGGGGCAGTAATCCAGGTAGAGAAATTTATGATTATTTCCATTGTGAATCAGTTATAGTAATTACATATAAAAAGTCACAGACTATGGTGATATTCACGTGTTATAAAATTAATTAAATAGATTAATTAATTGAAATAGGTAAAAATATATATAAAGATGTGCATCAGCATTACTATTAAAATTTATAACCCACAATATGTAAATAGCTTTTTTTTATTGTAAATTTTCTCCTATAATAAAATGTAATCAAGATTGAATATGAGTAATGTTTTCTTTGTTTTAATTCTTAATTAATATTTTTCTCTTATAGTTGTGGGAATGTAAAATAAATAATATATTTATCTATATGATTTACTAAAAAAATTATTATATGAAAGAAATTACAGACTTAGAAGGTAAACGATCTCCGAAATAAATGACACAGCGCATTGATTAATTATAATTTTAATATTTAATATATTAAATTTTCTTTGGATTTCCCTGAAGGGAATTGTTAATTATATCGCTTACCTAGAGTCATTTGGTGCTATCACTATACGAATCGTAAGAATCATAAAAATTAATCTCCTCATATAAATTAATATTAATCAACCTCATTACCTGTGTTGCAATGTATTAAAGTTATGGATACATTTTAGCAAGTATATATCATTCCAGCAGTTAGAGAATAATACAAGACGCCAACCCAGGACAGTTACCCGGATGGAATATACTTTATGCTATGTCAAAATAATTGTCAAGAAATTTAATGTAAAATATAAGAGATGAGACACGAAGTCAAAAATAACGTGAAAATCCTTAAAAAAAAAAAAAAAAAAAAAAAAAAAAAAAGGCTTCACAGATTGCAGGAGTTACCATTGACCGTAGCTTCCATAACAAAAGGATTTAAAATACGCGTTCAGCATCTCCAAAGGTTGCACATTGCGTTCCGCCGTATCCTACCAACAATCGAATTGTTCGTTGTGGTATTCACATTATATTTACAATCACTTACAAAGCTTTTTGAGAGAGAAGAATTCTTTGGCTTACTGTGTTTTTTACTGTTTCTTTTACGTATCTACTTCACATTTAAAGTCTCATTTTTGGGAGAAATGAGGCATAATCGATCTAGATTTCAGAGGTGTCCGGATATAGCTATCTTTAGCTTCATGTCCATAAACTTTATTTGAGGCCTCTGTCATAAATTTGACACACATCTCATTTATAACATTCTTCTAATTTTATAACAGTCTGTAATCTCTCTGTAGTCTCTCCGTCTGTATAAAGTCTATAACAGGTATATCTCAGTCTATAACAGGTATTTATAACAGTGTTCTTTAGGACGGTTTGTCTTTCTTTTAAGATCCTTCTGTAACCGAGCTCACGAATATGTTCGCTTTCATCGTCCAAGCATTGCCAACAAACATTCTCTGAGTGCGCAAAGAACGCACTTCGTTCTGTTACTGGATGGATAACTTGTAGTAATTCGTCGGATAAATAGCGCGATGTTTGGATTGCTTGAAAGACATGTTTTTGTCCGTCAGAAAATATTGGCTTATTTTATTGCAAAACACACAGACATGTCTGTTTTTAAGATGAAGCAAACTGCTTAAGTTTTCGGATGAATCTGATGAACTTATGTATAGCTCAAGGACTCGATTGGCCGCAGTTAACAAACTGGCATTGGAGAAAACACCGGGGTCCCGCTTTGCCAAGTCTTCTGAATTATGTTTCAAGGTGATTGCATTTGAAATGTCCAACAAACTATGTCGTTCTTTGATCAAAATATTCCTGTCTATATCACGAATGGAACAATCTTTGAGTTTATAATAGACTACAGAAGTTTTTCACAGCAAATGAGCTGCTGCCCGATTGGCGTACAAATATTTCGACCCTGCAGTTTGATGGCCAATATATTGGAATGTGTGGCGATAAGGAAGTATATGTTGCACTGTAGCGGGCGTCCTACATAATTTTCTAGTTAGTTGGCGACACCGTTTTTTCATACAGTGTTTCTTACAGTGCCATTACACCCTACTACTTCTAGTTTTTCTCGTGATATTGATAGTTCAGACAAACAAGAAATAATTGTTTTAATTATACCATTTGATTAACGGAAGGAGATACATGTCCAATATCAGTTGATCTAGATTCTTGGATAAGAGAATAGTGTTCTTATTTCACATTTCTGGAAATTGATTGCCATTCGATTTTTCGACAACAAAGTATCATAATTTTGTCCACTAAAGGCAAGATTCTAACTTTCCTCAGGGGGTGTGGATTGAGTTTTCAAATCGTCCTAAAACGACTCTTGTCTCTTTTTATTTTACACTTATCAACCACTTAAGAAGAATCTGTGTCGGTTATCATCATAACGTCTCGCAGAACACTTGACTCTGTGACAGCTGTTAGCCGATCAAAAACTTCGTACCGATCACTGTTAAGCGATGTTGGATTAATTTGAATTTTCATCTGACATTTGGTCTTTTAGTCGATGTTCTTGCTTTGTATTCATCTTCCTCATACTCCGAGTCTTCAAAAGATCTCTGTTTGTGTTCATCAATTTCCGAGTACTCTGCTATTTTATGAACAGTCGAACTATTTTAGGAACTACCCATTGCTCGTTGAAGATTACGAGCTTACATAAGCATAATTAGAATTGCAGATTGAGGTACATATGGTCTTTCTAATATAAGGTAAATAACACACCCAACAATTAGATTGATGGTTTGGTAGGGTGTGGTAGGAACTCAACGTGCAATCAATATCACGTGGTGAGGTCTGGGTCAGTTTTGTTCTAATCAACCAAACTAAGAATTTCACAGTGAAAATTGCTAAAAATTGGTAAATGTATGTTTTTTCTAAGATATTGTCCGAACGATAGCAATTATATTATTGATCAAAATTACATTTATTTAGGTTATTTAAACCATAAAGCAAGCATAAATCTAAAACGTGTTTGTTTTTAAGTTTTAATTAACTTAAAAAAATTATAAGAAGCGCGATTTTTGCAATTTACAATTAATTTTATGTACGATGCGCGAACAGAAGATATTAACCCATTTTAAGAAATTTTATGCCGTTTTTCTTCTTATTACAATAGGAAACTTTTCCGCGATAAAGCATTCCGAAAGTATTTGTTTCGAATACCCTATTTAACAGGTCTTGAATCCCTTGGCCATATTGTTTGAAAGTAATCATACTTCTTGCTTCATTGGTCTCTTCTGGTTCTGCTCATAATCCTCTTCCTCATCAACGATGTTGCCGCAAACCCTAAGGCTTTCTTCGGCTTTGAGATACGCTCCAGGTTCAGTTTAAGTATGAACATCTTGAAGAATAAACTCCAAGTCTCTCACAGATGTTGCTTCTTGGTCCTCTATTTTTGATTGCTAATTTCACACGAGAATCCAGCTTTGTAGAAACATATTTGGATGGTGTGGGCGTATGGGTTACTTCATTCCAAGCCGTTGATATCTAGTGGACAACACACATGACATTAACCTCCTTTGTTAGTTTGGTTGCCGAATTTGCCTTCTCCATCACCAGGGACATTTTCTTTAGAAAAAGGATTTAGTAGAGAGCTTTAAAGGTCTTGAATAATCCTTGATATAGCGGTTGGATTATGGAAGTACATTTCGGTGGCAGGAACTTCAGTGTCACGTTGCTCAGCTACATGTTTGTATGTGATCTGGCATTATCTATAAAAAGATCACTTTTTCTTCCTTCTCTCTTCTTCTCGTTAATGCCATCCAACCATTTGATTTATAGTGCACAGGCGTTCATGTGATTTTCACATTTTTCAAGCATCGTGATTTTTTCCGTTCACAATTGGCTTAAGCATCTCACCAGTAAAACTGGCAAAGAGTATAACGGCAAGCCTTTCTTTGGACATTTTTCCGCTCACGCGTTTCTCGCTTCTTTTTGCTACGGTCTTATTTCGAACAGCTCTAAAAAACAGGCTTGTTTGTTCGGCACTGAAAAGGTCAGCGTCGTCGAAATCCTTGGTTATATCCGGAATTTTCTTTTCTGTTCCTCCACAGTGTCAATATTTACGTCTCCAGCTTCAACAATGATTATGTTGAATGCGATATTAGGCTGACTTTTGAAGCGAGTCAACTATCCTTCCGATGCCTTGAATTCCTTGATTTTCTCATTATCTGAAAAATCCAGAGAGAAAATTGATTATTTTTTTCATTTCATTTATTTGATTATTATCATTTACGTTTTGTGAAATGGCAACAGTTTTATATGTCAAAATTTTTGTTTATTAAAAATATAAGAATGCTCTAGTTAGTTGAGATGCGTACGGTAAAACATACGGTAAAGTACGGTAAAGATATACCTGTTGAAAAATATTAGTTCGATTTATTTTCCTTTTTTTAATATAATTTTTTTTTAAACAAGAATTTTATTTGAATTATTGAAACAAATTGCAGCATCGGGTGGAAGCTTAAAGTCTAGCAATGATTTTGCCTTTTTATTTTTTAATCGAGTTTCTTGAACCATTCTTCAGAAACATTTTTTTTTCCGAATTTCTATTATGAAAGAATTCCCCAAATTCCGATTGCAAACACACGTTCAGCTTACAGGGAGGTGAGTTAGAATAGGGCTCAAAAGTAGCATTCGTAGTAGTGGGCTGTCCAGATTAGAGGTTTTTCAGAATACAGAGAGATCATGTTTTGTTAAGTATATGGGGTTTCACCGGGATCGTCAGAATGTGTTTATAATCTCGGATTGTTCAAATTAGAAAGTGTTCAGATAGAGATAGTACATTGTATATATTTAAACAGATTGATTTGATAGTTTGGTTGTCTTCATTGTAGAAGTGAGAGTGGTATATTTTTCGTAAAACTAGAGAGCCATAAATGAATGTCAACGATCATTTGCGTATTTCCTATATCACATATATGTTCTTAATCAGATTTTTTGATCGCTTGGAATCTCAAACTAAATAATTGTAATCTGATTAATGCATAACTTTAATAATTCTCGGCATATTTCCCCAGCATTTACTTTGCTATGATGCTTATAAAAAAGTGAATAACTTATGTGATGTGTAAAAAAAATATTGTGAAGAGAACAATTTATAAGTGTGCAAAATTTATTTTCTAATTAAATTCGCATAAAGATAACTAGTTTTATTTGTAACTTATTAAATATTGTCTAATCTATCCAATATTGCTAAGAAGCGAATTATAAAATAATGAAGGATTCTTTATTTGAAAGAACAGCGATAATGCATCTTTCAAAGAAATTGTAGACAGAATACAGTTTATTATTTTAATAAATATTTTGTACACATTTTGTCTTTTTTTTATTCATTTTTTTACTGTTTTCTTTTAATATTTATGCAGGCCTTTACAGGTTCTTGATTTGTATTTCTGAATCGCTTGTTTTTATTTTTATTTATTTATTTTTTTTTCTGTTTTTTTGTTTTGTTTAATATGTTCCTATAATTTTTATAATTATTCTAAATTATGATATTTCTTAGAATAGCATTAATACTTTTGCCTTCATTTTATTTTCAATTACTACTATTACTACTTAATGAGTTATTTTTTTTCACAAAATACAAAATATGAACTTAAAAAAGCTCACTGTTTTATTTAAAAGGCGAGAAAAATAATAATAATATTCATGTTACGAGTTAAAAAATACACATTTTATTTAAAATGTCTTAGCATATTCGACCTGCAATTCCCGTGGTTAGCGTCAGAGAATATTTTTATTGTTAATTGCTGATCCATTCATACAAATACTCCACTTCGTTTGAAATGGGAGAGTTTATAATTATTAAAGTAGTTGAAAGTAGAAGTAGCCATGCCTTGGATTGAACTTATATAGATATTTTTTTTTATTTAATTACTGTCGTTCCATTAATTTTAATACGTCACTTTGTTCACAGACGTCAGTTGCATCTCCCATTTCAAATGAAGTGACGTATTTGTATGATTGGAAGACCAATTAATAAGAAAAGTATTCTCTGACGATGGCCGCGGGAATTGCAGACCGAAAGTATTAAGAAATTTTAAATAAAATGAATATTTTTAAACTCGTAACATCAACATTTATATTATTATTGTCGCCTTTTAAGTAAAACAGTGAGCTATTTAAAGTTCATATTGTATATTTTGAGATTGGATCAAAGTCTTATGATTTTTAGATATTTTTATGTTTATTCGATTTATGTTAATGTTTAGAATTGCCCGTGCTCCCTTTAATTCAGTCATTAAAATATACTAGCCGAGTTTTATCTTTAATTTATGCTACATTCCTAAACGTCATAGTTAAGACCATTTTAAGCTTCATTTTTTACTTAATTGTACGTGATCACTTTAAACTTCACCCCTTAAGGGGCAAGTAATTGTGTTCCTGTAATGTCAAATTAACACAGAAATCTGCAAAAAGACTTATTGCAAAATAAGGAAAATCAATTTTACGACTTTTTTATTTCGAAAAATAAAATTTAATAATTTTTTTCTGGTGCAAATCTTCATTAATCGTAGGTGGGATAAAATATACCCCACCGCCTCTCAAGGGGTTAAAAGATATGCTCCTTTAAAACCGACCATTTTCTACTCTAATGCTTTGGGTCTAAATTGGGAACAACAATAATCAAAAATATAATAATAATAATATAAATAATTAATGTTGAATTCCGTATATATTAAATATCATTTGTCAATGAACTAAATTAACACTTAATGAGACTTCACTAAAACCTTATTTGTTAGTTGACTGTGGACAAATTAATTTCGCAGCAACTTTTCAGACTAAAAACTTCTTATTTGCATAGTAAAAATCTACCTATTTTTCTTAAAAATCGAGTATACTGAGAATATCTTCTTTGATTTTAAATTGGAGTGATTTTTACGATGTCTGACTAACTATCGCTTCTGAATTTCAGGTATGCAACTTCTGATATGGTTAGAATTTTGAAATATCGATTACTAACTATAAAAATATAAGCAAAGAAATGCTGAATTGTTTAGTACAAATAGTGAATTTTCAATATGCATTCTATTATTTAAAGAATTGTAGAAGTCAATTTTCTTTTAATATTCACCATAAAGCCTGTCGAAAACAAAACCTTATGTAACTATTTAAGGTGGGCCGAGACAAAAAATTGTATTTTATTTTTTATTTTTACTTATTTTTGTAATAATGCTTATATACGTATTAATTTTTTAATGTAAAATATTTAAAAAAATTAATTTAATTTATGAAAAATTTAAAAAATAGATAATTACTATTCATGTACAGGGTGAATAGAAAATAACAGTCAAAACTGTAAAGGGAAATAATGGTTGCGCCACCATTACTAATAGGAATGAAATTTTTCAGAATGTTTGACATAAAGAAAAACTTTTCTTCAAAATATGATTTTTTTTTCGAGATTTGTCTTATGAAAATTTAAGATATTTTAGATAGGTATGAAGATTTATTTATAATTATTAATCAATCATTAATGGTAATATCGAACAAGAATAAATTACGTTAAATTAAAAAAAAAAAATTCATATTATTTTATATTAAACAAGCTAAATATATTGTATTACATTTCATATAAATATGCTGCTTCCACATAAATAACTAAAAGAAATTAAAAGAAATGTGAAAGCATACATTTTATGACTTAACTATTGGTCTTAACAGCTACAATGTATGCATTCAAATATATATACATATCCTCCTGATACCTTTTCGTTAATGATCTTTCATGACTCCATAAACTTATGCTATTCCGTCACAGTTAATAGACCTTTAAACTCTTTGGAAATTGTTTCTAAGATACATTCCGAATGGTATTTAAAAGATTAATCATTTATAAAATTTCAGTTCAGATTCTTTGTTCGAAATGTGTCAATCTTGAAAAAAGAATGTCATTCAATAGTTATCTCGCAGTGAAAGAGGCTCTCAAATGGTAAAAAGGTTTTTCTTCATAAGATTTTAATGTTTTTTTTATTTAACGCTATGTATTTAAAATTATTTTTTATATATTTATTTGTTTTTTTGTTGTCCAAATATATATGTAATATTTTGAGTTGCACTATTCAATTCAAACATTACACCAAATCTGTATGCGGATATATTTTTTAATGCATTTTATTAATTTTAATCTTAGTGTGGAATAATAGGGAAGAACAGAGAAACTTTTGCGAAAATTAAATTAAGTACTGTTAGAGTGTAATTTCCTTTCTTCAAATATTTATTTTCTGCTCACATATTATAATGATAAAAATAAAATATACTTTATATACAAAGCGACGCATTTAAGGGCGATTACATTGTTGGATATGATATAAGTTTAGAATTGTTTATAATGCTATATCACTGTATAATTTGCACTAATATATTCCAATTATTTTTTTTAAAGATCAAAAACTTAAGTAATATCTTTATGCATTTAAAGTAAAATATTTCTATATTTTTATGATGTTAAGATTTTTATCAAAATTCTCTACGTTTTTTCATATTTGTTTATACGTCGTAAATTCCTTATTTTTATTCGTGCCAGTCTACGATGTCACGGAAAATCCAAACTTGTGCTTAGACAGTAACATTCGTGATTTATACTAAAGTCACTGAAACTTCATTGACACCATAATTGCGTACAGTACATTAAAGAAGGCCATACTGATGTTTCCAAATTCTTACGCAATTCCCAAAGAAGTTTCTAGCACGGAAAATGCATGTGATTCAATGTTGAATAACTAAAGATTGCTATGATATCATTATTCTAAAGGATAACTTATTTTTCTTTATAATATATCCAATGTATTTATATAAAATTACACGGTATTCGGTGTATTTGGAAAGTTTTATTTCGGTTCCCTTTACTGGTGAGCTTTGGAAAAGACAAATTATTTCTCAGTATATTTTAAAATATATTTTTTAACTAGCTTATTTTATTTTTTATTCGAAATTAACTTTTTCTACCATCAACAACCAAATATTATTGTACTATTGTATTAAATATTTACATCCTACCATTATTACATTGGACATTATTATTTTCTCTAAAACAAAAGCCGAAAATATTCAGTAACCTATACACAAGAAACGCTTTAAAGTATATTTTTTTCCTTTCTTACAAACATTAAAAAAAATTACGATCTTGAAATAATTAGTTTTTATCGAATTTTAATGCCACGAGACCGAAATAGGCATTCAAGATTTAGCTGTAATTGGTAAAACAATTTCCTATCTGTTTATGTGCTACAAAAAACTTCTAAAAGTAATGAATGAACCAAGTTACAAATAGAAGAATAACAATGTTAAAGGAATTTACGTTAATGAAATTACTTTCTAAACATCACAAAAACATCTAAATCTATGAAGATAAAAGGTTTTTATGTGCTTAAAACTGTAAATAAATACATTCAGAAATAAGTATATGAGTGTTTAGTTATAAAAAAAAAAACTTAAAATATTAATTATTTAAATATCTTTGTTTAAATAAGACGTTTATTTGCTTGTTTTGCACAAATTAACTTTGCATGTCATTATAAAGTGACATATTTTACAATGACTTATATTTATTAAGTTACGCATGTTCTCACATGTATCTATATACATAAATGTCATGTATGGTTTGTATGTTCCTGATACATATCTTCAATTTTTGACAAATATTGAGATGCACATGTTTTAGAACATGGAATGGATGTGTTATAGGTCTGCAGATTGATCTTGACGATTTTTTCCCAAAACACGCCGAAGTACCATTTTTAGCAAATGTGAAGCTGCGAGATAAGCAAATGAACATTGCAGTTACTTTCAAAACTAAAGTGATTGTACCGGCTTTTAAAATAGAAAATTAAAGCAATATTATAAATTGCAAAAGGAAGCTTTGATTTTAATAAATTTAGCATCTAAATATAGAAAATCCGGTCATATAATTTAGTTAATAATAATGTCGAACTTTACTTTTCATAGTTGGAAAAATAGCTATGGTTGCCACAAATCTGAATTGCCACAAAGAAACGATTCATCGCCAACTATTCTGCCTTTTTTTTTTCTCCGAGTTCAATCTATGGACCTCTGACACGTCTGTTCCGATAAATGCAGCACAAGATGGAATATTATATATATATATATATAATATTCCATCTTGTGCTGCGTTTCTAGCCTTGCCAACATGTAATAGTAAGACATTTTCCAGGCTGGGTCTCGTTCCATGTGTTTTAGTCGGTAGAACGTCAGTGCGCTATACTGATGGCCCGGATTACGGCATGGAATCTTTTTCACTATGCCTTTACGGCTTTTAAGTAATTAATTTGAAATTTGATTTTCATTTGAAATATTGTATGCAAGGCGAATGTTTCTCTCTGGAAAAATTTCCAAGTATTAATCTAGAGTGTATGTTTAAGAAAAGAATCCATTCTCAATTAATTTTTCGATATATATAAATTACGATTATACGTTGTGAAAAAAACGTCGATAGATAATTAAAAATAAAAAACTATTTCTTAACTACCACATCTTAAAATAGAAACTGAGCAATATATGTATTGTAATAAATTCATTAGATCTTTGTACCATGCTTTATTCAAATCTATTATTTTTCCACAATTTGGATAAACATAGAATTGAAGTATTTTATTTGAAAATCTTGCAACAACATTAATTATAGCCATGAAATTTGGAGTTATTTTATGACAAAAATTGAATACTTTCTAAAGAGGGTTTTTAAAACTAAACTATTTTTACTTTTGCAGTCAGTTCTGAGTGCATTTTAAATATTTTAAGTGCGCGACTGCACAGTCCTCCGTTATTATGCTCTCCATATTCTTGGGATATTGCATTTTTATGTATTTTACCAGTCTTTATACTTAACACTGATAATCGCTAGTGGTTCCGCTTGTACTTTGTATTCTTCTAGTATAAAATTAGCTCTAATTTATCTATGGTCTGAAAATAAAAGCGAAAAATAATAATGTCTAAAGTTACGCTTTGTGCCTTTCTAATTCTTCGCAAATACCATAGAAGGACATTTTACGGCTGGACGGGAGATAATTAAAACTTATCGAATTTAAAAAGACTTAAGATGAAAATAGTCGATTAAACTACATTATGTAAAAGTATTCTATTTCTGTGCTTATTCTATAAAAGGATAGTAAAAGAAATGAATGAACAATGTTATAAACAATAAAATGCTGACGCTAGATTAGTTTAAATAATGAAAACTGCTTTCTGCATATACAAGATATTTTTATGTACAGATTGGTATATTCAATGTATCGTTAAAACCGTAAATAGCTATAGCAAAAAATCAGTAATTGTGTAAAATATGCCACAATTATCTAAGAAAAATATACACCATACTGCCTACTTGTTTCAAAATGGCGGCCTGCCGAAAAAAATAGAAAATATTTAAATTGGAAAATATGTACAAAATAATTAGAAATCTAAAAAAGTTTATTCTTTTAGTGTTTAGACTAGATACAAGGATACCTAAGATGTTTTTGTTTCGCCTGTGTCTTAAGAGATGCCTGAGATATACCCGTTTGAAATTCTAAGGTAGTTGACATTTTGAAATAAAGCAACAAATTCTCGAGCTATAACACTATTATTTGCGAAACCATTTGGATGTGACTCAGCATGTGTATAGGGCATAAAAAGGTGTCGACCAAAGTCGTTGACCAGCAAAACTAAAACTAGGCCATACTATTTTAAAATGGCAGACTGCTAAAAATTTCAATTTCAAAAAGATGTACAAAAAATTTGAAATTTAAAATCTCGTCTATAATAGTTCAAGAGCTGTTAAACATTTTAGGGAAGGTATTTGAGGCACCCTGAAAATTTGTGCAACACTTCTTTTGTAATGGCTGAATACAAAATCGAATTTTTGGCTGAAGGATCGTGGCCCAAAAACTGTGCCAGACACGTGTCAAGTGCCATTTTTTGACTACCCCACAAAAAAGTTATTTGAGGCACGCTGAGATTGAGACAGAATAACATTCATACTTAGAAAAAAATATTTTGAAAACGACAGACACTTTAGTCGGCCCAAAAACTGTGCCAGACACGTGTCAAGTGCCATTTTTTGACTACCCAAAAAAGGTATTTGAGGCACGCTGAGATTGAGACAGAATAATATTTATGCTTAGCAAAAAATATTTTGAAAATGACAGACACTTTAGTCGGCACAAAAACTGTGCCAGACACGTGTCAAGTGCCAAATGGCACTTGACACGTGTCTGACACAGTTTTTGGGCCACGTTCCTTCCGCCAGACATCCGATTTTGTATTCAGGCATTACAAAAGAAGTGTTGCACAAATTTTCAGGGTGCCTCAAATACCTACTCAAAAATGTTCAACAGCTCTCCTACTATATTCAGGCTCCGCGCGATTTATCTTTGAGTATTTCATTGAAATTAGCTGATTTTTTTTAAAATAATGTATATGGAAGCTGACTTTTTCTCAAGTTAAAGTCGGGAAGGACTTTTTTTAATTAACCTTTCTATTTTATTTTTTGTTAAAACAATTATTGCATGATGTGGCAATTTAAATATTTAATATTAACTTAAAAAATTATGTAACATATCAGTTTCTTGAAATCCTTAAATTCACCTTAAAATAACAATTACAAAATTTCGTAGAAACAAACGGTATACAGTATACTTAAAGGTGTTTCTTATTCACAATACGATACATTTCAAACCAAGTATTTTCAAGCTTATCATGCGTATCATCATGGTTATAAACGATTCCCCATTTTGTATAAAGTGCACAGCTTCTGACTTTTTTTTTTTTTTTAACCATGATGATGAGCATGATATGCTTGAAAGTACTAGGTTTTAAATGTATCGTATTGCGAATAAAAAAAAAAAAAAAACACCTTTAAGTAATTTGAATACTGTTTGTGTTTACAAAATTTTAAACTAAATAATTAATGGTAGAAAATAAAATATTTTACATTCTGCCAGTATAAATTTGGATAATAAGTTTTCTCTCCAAAATGAAAGGCTAAAAGATTAGTGTCTGTAAATTATTTTCTTTATCTCTCTTGCAAACATTTTAGAGGAAGATTTTACGATCTGGAAGTAATTAGTACTTATCGAATTTGTAAGATGTGAGACGGAAATAGGAATTCACGATTTAACAACATTCGGTAAAACAATTTTCATTCTAGCTTTCTGCTATAAAAGACTAGTAAATGTAAGGAATGAACAAAGTTACTAACAAAAGAAAGCCTATCTAACACAAGTTTAGGTTAGCAAGATTACTTTCTGGATATCTTATCAGGTTTGAGAGAAAAACTTACTGTATGGTTAAAAGTATAAATGCAATTTTGCTAAATAGGACAGCGTGCATTTAAATTATAGAACCAAATTGTCTCAGAAAAATATGTTTATTTAAAAATTATAAATGATACATTTATTTTCCCATTTTTGAAAATTTTATAATAATTAATCATAAAGAAATGTATTGGTAAAGGAAAGTGTGCATATCACATGTAGTAAAGATTTGTTTTAACACTTTCCAACATAGATGAAAAGTGTTATGAATTTGGTCTGTCTGTTTGTCCGTCCATGCTCTAACTCGCTTAAATATAGTCCGATACCCATAAAATTGATATAGGTTATTGGTTTTCACGGTGGCATGTAACGGTAGTGAAAATGAAGTATGTAGCATTAGTGGTTCTTTTACAGGGACACTCAAAAGAATTGGGTTGCATTACGGCCTATGGGGGAAATCGTTTTTGGGGTATTTTAATTATATTAGACTATTTTAAATATATTGAAATTTTTATATATCACAGAGGTGTACTACAAAACGCTTTCTGTAGAAACTAGTGTGCATATAATTTATAGTGCATTTACAGGGGCAAGCTAAAATATTTGATTACAATACTATCTATGGATTGCTGGAAATGCGTTTTCAGTTGTAATATGCGTTTTAAATTTTAAGTAAGTTTTGCATATTACTAGATGTTAATAAATTCCATAAATCATATACAGAGCTATACAAAATATCTTAAGTGCATTTCCATTTTATTGCCGGAAATTACTCAATGGAAAATTTCAATTGAACTATACGTTTCACTGAACTAACTTTCCGTATACTATGGAATATATATGTGAATCTATAGATCATATATTAGGCTTCACAAAAAAATCGGATATTTTTCGTACTATTCATGGAAATTGCAGAAATTGTGTTTCCAAATGCAGTATGCAGTTTCTAAACTGTTTATTTAGAATCTACGCACTAGAGCTTCGCACTGGATTGTTTCAGTCCTCTGACAACATATTACCATGTTAAAAAACACAGAAGTATGGTGATTCCGGATTGGATTATTTATATTAATGAAAGTCCAGTTTTCATGAGCGGAATATTAGCACTAATGAGATTTATAGAGAAAAATGAAGCCATCTTTTAAAATAACTATCCATACCTCTCGGACACTTCTTCAGGTGATGATTTATGATTTTTTTAAAATCTTCCTTGTTTCCATTGTAAATAGTTTTCATATATATTTATTAATTACTAGCAGGCTACACCCGCTACGCTGGTCTGTTTATCCAAATGAACCTTGAATCAAACAAAATGTATCAGTCAATTTGACATTGTGATTTAAAGCAGTATGGAACCTTACCCGGAATGTCCTTTCGCACTGCTGAAAACGATCTGAACGCCATTGTACTATTGTATTTTCTAATGTGCAGGCAAATTTTCTACTATTAAGGTCTTAACCCTTTTAGCTGATCGATCACAATATGATTTGGTAAAGATTGTTAGTGCAATATGCAGTATAATAAAACAAACCCTGAAAAAATATTTAATTTATAATGCAAACAAACAAACTGACAAAATCCTTCCAGTAAAACTTTTTTAAAGGCTGATCTTTGTTACTGGGATCCATCTGATTAGAGAACTTTCACCCATAATTCTATAACTAAGCAATGTAGAATGATACGCAATAAATTAAAACCTCCCCAAACATTGTCTAATCAACAAAACAAGCATTGTCAATATCCGCCATCTAGAACTTCTTGAAAAGTCTAATCTTTCATAATCGGTTTCACATTATTATGGAACTTTCCGCCATTACTTTATGACTAAAGCAAAGTCGAACAATATGCAAAACGCTAAAACCATGTCTGAATAGGTATCTGACTATCAATTGAATTCCTATCAAAATCCGTTCTGTAGAACTTTTAAAAATACTAAACATTCATAATCGGGTTCAACTGATTATAGAACTTCACACCACATCTCTATTATTAAGCAATATAGAAGGGTATAGTATATACTAAAACCCGGCCTGAAAAATTATCTAACAGTGAAAATTCTATCGAAATGAATGCGGCTGAATCTTTTAAAAAGGCTAATCTTCCATAAACGGGTTCGTCTGATTATATAACTTTAAAACATAATTCTATGTATAAGCAACGTAATACGATATGTTATATGCTAAAATCTTCCCTAAAAAATTATCTAACTATCATTTCGATTCTCATCAAGATCCATTCAGGTGAGGTCAAATTATATGCAACTGGGACGAATTTCCAATTTCCATTTTACTCTCGTATATATAGTAGACGCAGAAATAGATAGATAGATATGATTATTGTTTCTTAAAATTTATGAAACTCCAAGTTATTTCTCGTTGTCTCTGCTGAATAATTTTAAAGACTTTTCAATCGGCCAGTATTGAGATTTACGATTATGTCTACAACAAATGTATTTCATTTTGTATCAAAACATTCTCGGTAAAATGAGCCAATTTGGTGTGGGTTCTGATATTATAAAATATATTTTTTTTCAAAATCGCCATTTAAACTACGCACACGAAATTTTAAGTATCTCTTAGCACTGCTGTAAACATTTTCATTTTTTAATCAGAGAAAAATGAAGTTATAACTTAATTTTACTTAATAATAAAAAATACTTTCAGTTTCAAAAAATAGTAAATTAAAATTTTTGCTACTTCTTAGTTATCCCGTCGTCAAAAAATCTATCGCCAAATGGTTGATCGTAAATGTCACATTCACTTGACTTTAAGCAAATTACGCGTGTTTGCGTCATCAAATGATTTTTATTTCCACGTTTTATTTGTATTTTTATTAATGTAATACTAATTTATTTGTTCTTTCGTTATTTAAAATAAAAATTATGCCAATTTGTTTAATTTGTCGGGTGGTTTGGCGATTTAAATAATTTGGCGAAATTGGTCGACGGGATAACTAAGTAGTACCAAATTTTTTGCAATGTTACGATTAAATAATAATTAAAGCCAAAAGAAATTCGCGTTCAATAAATAGCAAGCTACAATGTTTGGCACAGTTTGTAATGAAATTTGGTGCTTTTCCACTATAGGCGCCTTGGCGTTTTTTTAAACAGCTTGGCGCAATTTGGGCATCAGAAAGTGAGATTTTTTGCCAGTTGTATAAACAGTTAAGAAAACAAACTTGATGAAATTTTCTGTTTGTATATATATGCATATTATTAATGTTTTTTATATAGAAAATTCTTCTGTTTCTAATATAAAATTAGATAAATAGCATCTTTATGTTAAATAAATTGTATAAACATAAAAAAATGCTTTGTATATGAAATGAAACAGCGAATAGGTTGCCAGAAAATATGTTTCCAAATTTCCTTCTCCGCCAAGGCTATTTTCTCTATTTCGCCACGATCCCTATACCGAAAAAGCAACAAAAAATCTCTGCACGTTTAGGATTGAATTAAATGGCGCAATAGCATACATTTTAGTATGGTGTTGGTATAACGTAAAAGTAGCAAAAGGTCTCCAAAAAACTTTATTTCAAATTACGCCATATCTGCGTTAATTCGGTTATAGAATAGGTCCGCCTTAAAAACACAGAATCAATTTAAACCTTTTCCTAAGTTAATTGTGCGCCAAACCACGCCCGGTAACATACGCCAATTGTCTGTAGACTCAATTATGTAACTTATTGGTACCAAATATGTCAATTGTCTGTGGACTCGATTACGTAATTTATGTCCTTAATTAATGATTACTTTACAAACTAAATCTACTTTCCAATTTTCCCGATTTAAAGACCAATGTGTACTGTTAGATGTTAAAAAGCTTGGCGCAATTCGGGCTTCAGAAAGTGAGATTTGTGGCCAAATGATATGAACAGCTATGAAAAAAAATAAAATGAACGTTAAGCTTTTTAAAATATGTATTACTATATATAAACATTTATTTATGAATAATCATATTTTTGTTACTTATATACAATTTATTTCTGTTTTTATATAAAAAAGAGATTAATGTCTTCTTTATAGTAAATAAATTATATAATTATTGAACAGAAAATATGCATAAAAAATTTCCTTCTCTCGACAAGCCAATTTCTTCCACCTCGCAAAGGGCCCTATATTGGAAAATTACAGAATATGCCCCATTGCTCTATGACTAAACAATGTCGAACAGTATATTATATACTAAAACTATCGCTGAAAAATTGCCGAACTAACAATTAAAATTCTATCAAATACCGTTTATTATAACTTTTTAAAAAGGCTATTGTGATAATTGAGTTCACCGAATTACAGTATTTTCCCCAAAACGGTATGACTGAGCAATGTAAAAGGACATGTTGTATACTGAAACCTTCCCTGGAAAATTATCTAATTAACAATCCAAGTTCCTTAGAAATACATTCGGCAGAATCTTTTAAAAAGGCTAATTTTTCATTATCAGGTTCATCTCATTAAAAAACACAATTCACTATCAAGCAACGTAGAACTACGTGTTATGCACTAAAACCTAACCCGAAAAATTACCTATTTAACAGTGTAAGTTCAGCAGAACTCGAGTTCTAAGCAGCCGGAATGAAATTTTCATTTGAATTATATATATATATAGAGAGAGAGAGAATTAGATTTTTCCAAACATGCAGTCGTCTACTTCAGAAATAACCAATATTGTGAACGTCGCTCAAACCGATGCACGCACATGCATTTTTGGCTTAAAACTAAATTATTTGGCGATAAAATGAAATCGTAAATAAACATACAATATTTAACGCACAAGTACCGTCAGTTTTATAATTACATCTGCTAGTTTCTTCCGCGAGTCACAAGATGGATCAGTTAAATAAAAATAAAAAGTAAATTTAAAAAAAAATAAATAATAAAAACAAAATTGTCACTCAGATAATATCTTATCAAATTTTCTGATGCATTTTTCTTAACCTGACGCAAGTGATAAATTGCCAAATTTGGTTTAAAACTGCAATCTTTCATATTGAATAAATTTTAAAGCATTACGAACATTTCCTTTCATGTTTAAATTCGATATTTTCCTTTTATAATATTACCACTCGTCAAAACCCTTTTTTATTTTCTCTTTTTTTTTCTTTTAAATAAAATTAGTAAAAGTTTTTTTTTCCGAGATGTACAGCCATTTCAATTCATTTATCAAAAAAATTCATCGCCAATAAAATAATGGTAACCCTTTCGCCTAAAATAATACATCTTTCCGTTATAATTCTATAACTAATATAGGTAGAATGATGTGTTATAGCTTAAAACCTTCCCTGAAACGGTACCTATCTAACGATATAAGTTCCGTAAAAATCCAGGCAGTAGAACTCGAAATCTAGGCGCTCGGAACGAAATTTCCGTTTGGATTTTATATATAACGAGGTGGAACCCGTCGAATTTCGACGAAAGAAAATGTTTACAAAGGAAATGTTACATCAAATTTATAATACATAGGCAACAATAATTACAATAAAAAATCCATCTTACACTTGTTAATTTAACTCTCCAAAGACATATTTTAACCTAAGATTAACAAAATACTTTTTTCATAAACTTCAACTGTTAAAATTATTGAAAAATTAAACTTTATTCATATACGTAATCAGTAACATATAATCAAGATAAGAAATTTTGATTAAGTTATCAATTGATGCTTGGTATTACGGAATGAAAAATTCAGCAAAAATGATTTCATCTTGACATAATCATAGAATTTTCCCCCCTTCAAATCTAAATATATCAAGTCTTTTTCAACGTTTCACATCAATATTAACCATTTAAAAACATTGTAACGCGCAATAGGTTATTAATAAATATATTTTCAAGCTTGAAGTCACGTTTGTCAACTGTTACAACTTCCCATGTTAAAATTCTCACTCGTGATTTGAGGTCTTAGTATAATCGCTGTACCTGCGCGTAAAAATTCCAGAAATTTATAACTTCTAGACGTATTCATGGGGAAATATCTTGTTTTATGAAATAAAATTATTGTTTCTTTTAAATATGACGTCATTTTCAGTCGTTGAAATATTTTGCCTATTGTCTCAAACTCAATATCAGCGAAATGAAAAAATAGTGAAATATAACAGCATCATCAGGGAAATTGTGTCTTCTTTAAAGCGTAACGTAATTTTTTGTTCAAAATTTTAAAAAAAATATATTTTTAATTGTAATGAGAAAATGGCATCAGTAAGAATATAATCAATAAAGATAACTGAACCACTTTTAATAGAAATGAAGTACTTCAGTTGCCACGATAAGAAAATTGGTATTAAAAAACTATAAAAAATAAATATCTCAAAAATAAATGGAGATAGGGCTTTCAAATAAATTGCATTTAAAAGTGCATTTTTTTCTGTATACGACGGTGTAAACATTTAAAACGTGGGATGTTTAGAAGTTTAAAAATTTGCAATAGCGAAAATTGCAAAACCGAAATTGCATTTCAAATTTCAAAGTGTTGCCATTCCCAGAATGACGTATGCGTTACGCACAGATATGTTTGTCCTTTATAATATAGATAGATAATTATTATTATTATTATTATTATTATTATTATTATTATTATTGGTATTATAGTTATTACAAGTAGTGCTTTTGTTTTTATTATAAATCTTCATGTTTTGAACCAGGCAGCTATATTGCGAATCTTAGAGACTTTTTTAGTTACTAAAGCATACACATAAACATCGACCAATCTTTTAAAAAACTGCTGTGAGCTGGATGGACTAACGAATGGGTTTCGTCCGTCCGTAGGAAAACACTCTTTCAGGATTACAACTTGAAGCTACGGTTTGGATTTCTTCACCCCCACCCCCCCCCCTTTGTTTATTGAGACATTTTTCACCTTAATAAATTATAAAGTTTTGTTACAGTATTCTGAATGTGTTGGAAAGCGTTTCATAATCTATGCTGGATGCATAATTTTTCCTTCATGTTTACACTACGTATCTCAAACATCTATTATTGTTTCATTAACTTTCATTATTTTAATTAGTTTTAATACAAAAATCTGTCATAAACAGTATAATATAAAACTATTAATAAATCAAATAGTGTATTTTCTAAAATGCAATAAATATGCGTTATTTATGTTTCAGTTCCCTAATAAATATATAAGACAACTAGGGGGCTCTGCCACCTGCAAGCTACGCTCGCCAACCCCCGTTCAGACACCGCAAAATCTGCAAACACGCTAATCTGATGGGTTATAAAAATATTAGAGAAGATTGAATTATACTGAAAAAAGCTGTGCAGATCTCCCTGTAAACTGGTTTCCTTTAAATTCCCTTTGATCGCAAAAATTTAAGGCCGAATCAGTTGCTGTTAAGACATCCAATGGTTGTTATCGTTTTTGATTAAAGAGGATCAGTTAAACATTTGAAAAGAAGCTAAAATAAAATGAGTTAAGTACGCAGAGTCTTTGTCTCCCGGAGTTTTAAAACAATCTCTATAACAATAGCCTAAGTCAGGTGACTATCATCAACAGTTCCGGGCGTACCACTTCGCTTTTTATACACTAGGTGCCATTTTGTTACTTTAATGTTAGCCAGGCACCGTGATAAGTCGCCAAATATTATTCTATCGCAATAATTTCATCTATATTATAATAGTTCAAGTCATCAACTGCCATAAACAAATACAGTCTGACTCCTTCGCCGTTCATATGAAAGTTTAGCTAAGATGTCATATACGTCCCATATTTTTATGATTTTTTAACGACGCCAATTTGGGGAACGCATCAACAGCATAAACAGCAATATCCGGCTTTCCATATGAAGCAAAATAACGATACTTTGGCGCCAGGTATGTGCCCGTTCTGTATATGACATTGGCGTCAGAAAAAAAAAATCGCGCCAATATGGGACCGTCAGTTTTCCATTTTGATTAAAAAATCAATTTTTTTTTCGAATAAAATTACATAAAAGTTGCCATGGTCGCAAAGAATTCTAGGTACTGTTACGCTAGCAGGATGCAAATTTCGCCAATAGCTTTTTTTCAACTCGTCAATTAGCATTTTTTTTCGAGTGGTAATATTTGGCCAGATACGATTATACAGGTTACAGATATACACGGTTACATATATACAGGTTTGGCGTGATTTTTATTTTTTTACGAAAATTTGGCGAAAACCTCGTTTTCAAATACCAGTTACATATGCATTTTTGGTATTCCTTAGATATCCCGACAACCAAAAATCTATCGCCAAACTATAAGATTAAATGCCAATAATGGTTGATCGTAAATGTCACATTCACTTGACTTTAAGTAACTTACACGTGTTTACGTCATCAAGTGATTTTTATTTCGACGTTTTATACATATATTTATTAATGTTATACTAATTTATTTGTTCTTTCGTTATTTAAAATAAAAATTATGTCAATTTGTATAATTTGGCGAGTGTTTTAGCGATTTATATAATTTGGCGAAATTGGTCGACGGAATAACTAAGTAGTACTGTATTTCTTAATTATTTTCTATTATTTTCTAAAGGAAATATAAAAAAATAATTAATAATCATAGAACAAAATAATTTATATAATTAGTAAAAAGAAATAAAATAAATAAACATTTATTATCAAATAAACAACAATAGCCGGGTTACCATGTCAACCTTTTCTAAAATATATATATATATATATATATATATATATATATATAATATCTATTTGATTAAAATTTGAGTTGCCATCATTAGAAAAATGTTTATAAAATTAGAAAAAAAATAATAATTCAAAAACTAATTCGAAATTAAATATTCTAATTCCAGTTTTGAAATCTGCGGATCAATATTGATTTTTGGTGTTAATTTCATCGCAAAGTATTCCATATATTAGGAGAAATCGCCGTGAAACTTAATCGGTTGTTTAATCTGTCGATTCATACTTCCGTTTCATACTTCCGTTTCATAAATTCGTTTTATTAGGATTTTATATATATAGGGTAGATAAATAAAAAAACATGTTACAGAGGAATTTTTTTCTTTATACCAAAGCCAAAACGGTTGAGGATTTTTCTTTTTTCAGTACATAAATTTGGATGTTTATGTTATATTTTAACCCCATTTTAAAATATTTAAAACTTACAAAAACATCTTTAAAGTATTCGTTTTATAGATGCACTGTTATCGGTGTCCGATGGCTAATTCCTAAACCGTTATTCATAGATATATTTCCATTTACAAAAATCTTTTAAATGAGGTAAAAAATTATTTTGAAAGTCTTTTGTAACAATGAAAACTTTTCTTAAAATTTACGAGATTTAATTTTTTATACGATCTCCCGGTCCTATAAGTGATATTTAGTTAACATTTCCTATTACAATAAAAAATCAGACGAAAAAGTCCCACTCATCTAACACTAAAGTTGACCTAGCTATGAAACTTTAAATTGCGTGACGTACATCAATTTTCTGCATCGGAACGCAGATGAGTTCTGTCATGCTGCAAATTTTATTTAATCGTGGTAACCATTGTTGTTACTTCCATGCTTTTAAAATTACATAGTCACATCCGCCAACATCAAATACTCGTCAAGCTCGGCGATACTTAGCGCAATAAATATAAATTTAACAGTACAAATAAATAACCATAAAGAAAGCCAAATTGGATACTTATGACTAATTGGGCAAAATTTTCATTTAAATCCTGTATTGACGAAAAAATCTTCTATAACCGGGTTCTGCACATTTTACCTTTGAGTGTGTGAATAAAAGTAGATGAATTTTTAAAACCTAGGACCAGAAAAGCTAATTTTTCGTCCTGGTACAGGCCAAAAACGTTTTTCTTATTTTGTTGTTATTATTATGGGTCTTCATGCAGTATTTGTAATCACTGCTAATAGATAGCTCTTATAACAGGCCTTTATGTCTATTTAAAGGCTATTCATGGTTTATTCTCTTTACCTTCTGTTATTGCTTAATATTTGACGCTTTTGCCTTGAATTATTTTAAATGAATCTCTCGTAAGATAACGTTAATGAATGTATTAACAAATGTTCTGGGTAATTAAACTAGGTAATACTGGATTTTTATTATGAAAACGACCATTGAATCAATGCAAAAAGTTACAGATATCGATCACTCGCAAGAAAAGTGACACAGTGCACAAAAATTACTTTTGCGTTTTACATATAATCCATAACTTTAAGTTATTTACCTTATTATCAGGTTTTACTTTATTTTCCATGTGCAGCAATACTTTATTTTGTATACATCCTTCATATATTTAAAAGCATTTTCATTTTGTTAATGTTTTCTTTATTTATATTAAAAAAGGCCACATCATTTTAAATTGTTTTTAAAAATATTTATTATTTTATAGTTCTATATAAAAAACATTACATTTAACTTCACTTAGTATTCCCTTTTACTATCGATTTATATACCCTGCATTTCGTCCGTTCACAAATATTTCATAAATTTACAGTTCAATTCATTCCAAATTGTGGATATAGTTTTAAGTCTATAAAATCTCTTCAATTTTCCATAATAAAAATTTTCAATTCTTCTAAGTATCTTTTTATAAAAGTTCGTTCCTTTATAAGTTATTTTTCACACATTATCCTATTTTACATTCTTGTCTATTTAAAAGTTTCAATTTCATTTAATCTTAAAAATATAAAAAGTTCTAAAATTCATATATAACTTACTATATTATTTTCCAACATTCATAGTTCTTTCGTCTTATCCTAATGTTTTTCTAGTTAACTAAATTCATCATAAGTTCAGATGTATACTATTATGCTTGTTGCATTATATAAAGAGAAATAACGTTTTCAACCCTCACTAAGGGCGTCCTCAGTTTCAACTAAAGATTCGTAAAAGGGAATACTAAGTGAAGTTAAATGTAATGTTTTTTTTTTATATAGAACTGTAAAATAATAAATATTTTTTAAAAACAATTTAAAACGATGTGGCCTTTTTTAATATAAATAAAGAAAACATTAACAAAATGAAAATGCTTTTAAATATATGAAAGATGTATACAAAATAAAGTATTGCTGCACATGGAAAATAAAGTAAAACCTGATAATAAGGTAAATAACTTAAAGTTATGGATGACATGTAAAATACAGGTTTTAAATAAACAGATTTATCTGTGAATAACTTATTAATGTATTTTGCGTTTTATTCCACTAATAAGCCTGTCATAAGTGCATCTTGCTGCAGGAAAAGTTTATAAGTTTAGTCATCCTGATAATCGCTTTACTATGTTATATGTCCATTCGTGACACAGAATGTGTATCAAATTGCATGTGGCGGGGGATTACTTAACCTTACAAATATCATCTACGTCTTCATTCTTAAGAGTTTTACGCTTTTATGCACGTATTTATTGCTGCCTGCAGAGCTAAGTGCTATAACTTCATGTTACAGCAAAAACATGCAAATCATTTTTCTTTGCCTCGCCTGTGAAATTTACTTTTGTCGAGATGTGTCGCTTTTTTGCGGGTGAGTAAAATTAACAAATTCAGTTGAGTATGATTTACTCTTTAAATCTTAATTTTCATCCGTTACTCTCGGCATTTACAATAGTTATAATGAAAATCATAATTTTAATATTTTAAAATTTAGGTAAAATATTATTTTTCAAAGTATAAAATAAGATATATTTCGGAAACATTAGAATTCATCTGCAGTAATTTAAAATAATTAAAGTTACATAATTTTTTCGTCTTTTAAAAATTCTAATATGCTTATCTTAATGCATAACTTTAATTTTCAGAAAAGCGAAATCGAATTTCCTTTGAGCAAGTAATTTTTAATTAACAAAAACCAAATTTCCCCACTCATCCATCATATACTCGAAATTACAGTGATTCATTAAATTTGTAACACATTTACAAAAAAGCTAGGATTGAAATAATTTTCCTAATGTACTCAAACACAAAATTATTTTTTCCGTCCAATGCTGTAAGGATTAAATCCAGATTTATTACTTATAGCTCGTAAAATAAGTTTCACGCATGCTGTCGGAGCTATGTACTTTATAATTTATAGATCTTTAAGCAAACAACACATTTAGGTTTAATTAAAATATCTTATTCTCATTATTTTTAAAATAAGTGCTTACATATTGAATTGAAAAATTATAACTAATAAAAAACTGCAATTATTTTGATCTTACGTGATTTCTATTTATATAATTCAGTGGTTCCCAACGTGGGGCTTACATCTCACCGGGGGGCAGTTTGATGTTTTAGGGAGGTAAGTTCAAATCTATAAACTTTTGCATCTGTTGTTTGTGTCTTTGGAAAAGTGACGTTGTAGGATAAAAGTAAAAGTAATACATGCAAAATTTAAAAAATAAGTCTTTTGTTGAATTATCTCCCGAATAACAGTTTAAAGACCTCAAATCAGAATTATTATATAAAGAATTAAAATAAACTTATTACCATTTCTATAATTGTTATGGTTATTAATGTATTTTAAAATTTTCGAAAGTTTTTCGATTATATATTGAATGAGCCTTCTACTTCTACTCGCTCTGATCTATGTCTCATGAAGAAACTTTTACACCTGAAATTATTTAAGGTACTACGTTGAAAATGCAATTTTCGACCAAAATTATCAATTTTATTTTATTTTATTTTATTAAAGACCAACTTTTTACCTTTACAAAACTGTATTTGTTTTTATTGTACGATAAATAGATCCGGAGTTATAGCGGTTTTAAAACTACTCAACAGCTGTCACTCAAACCGGAAGTGCTGTTTAAAGGGCTTTAAAATTTAAATTTTTTTAATTGCTTTTAAAGGGTCGTATGTTTGGAGAAATTTCGCGATTTTGGATGCATTTGTTTAATAATAAGAAATGTAAATAATATGCTCCATGAAATTTAGATCTATATTACTGTAAATTCTTGTAGTAAAACATAAATCTAAACTTTAAATGCATTTTCTTGAAAATGTAATTTTCGGTGAAAATTCCATACGCAAAACATGATTTCTCAAAAAGTTATTGGAATATCACTATGAAATTTAAAATATATGTTATTTACACTATTGTGAAGGCAATGAACTAAAGATATAAATTTAGAATAAATATTTTTTTGTTTTATGCATGTTTTTGTGGAATGACATCGATGAATTTTATGAAAATTAACGTGTAAACAGGTGCGATATGCTATAAGTTTTGAAATACTTAAAGAATCTCTTAGATGTTAGTTCATTGCCTTCACCAATGTCATAAATATGAAGTGTGAAAAGGAAATTAAGATACATACAGTAGAATTTCCTTTAGAGCGTTTTGCGTTTCGGGACAAATTTCACTAAATTTTACGATAAATTCCTCCATTTACCAAAATTTTATCAATGAATGAAATATTTTTTACTTTTTTTTCACATTTTTTAGTTCTAATCTTAGTAAAAATAAGTTTAAAAAATAATTAAATAGCTTTTTTGGAAAAAATTGCTCCGTACGTAGGCAGGCACCTTAAAACTTTTTCTATCGGCGTTGCATGTCATACGTTCGGCGTTTTTGCTCAGGCACGGTCGGCGTCGCATGTCATGCGACGCGAAGAAAATTTTCATTCTTGAAAGTGAATTTGTCGAAACTTGCACGACGTTATATTCTGGGATCGTTTTTTTTTTTATTTCTGCATAGTGCTAATAACTAATTCTATTATTTTCGAATTTTTTCTGTAATATCGGCGTTCGTTAGTTATTGTTTCATGTCAAAATGGCTTATATGGTGGATTCAGAGAGTGATTCTTCTGAGGGAAGTGAATATAATATTTCTCACTCAGAAGATGAGAGCTCTGACTTATATAATTCCCATACACTGTTAAAAATTGGGGGCATTTGCTGCATTGTCACTCCATCCCTTTTATAGGAAACTGTAACTTGACTCTATTATGGGGCATTCTCATTGGTCAGAGCAGAAACATTCTATAAAAGTGGTGGAGTGAGTATGCAGCAATTGCTGCATATTTTTAACAGTGTATATAATAATTTCTAATAATTCTTGTTATGCCGATATTTATCCAATACGAGGAAATATTTTATGTGTGTAAATTTTATGTAAAAAGCTTTTCAAAAAATCAATGTTGGTAAGATTTTGCCAAATTTGGCGAAATGTTGACAACTTTGTGTTTATACTTCAAATAAATCTAATAATATAGTTTCAGACTATTTTTTTTAATTTTAAAATTGAGTGCATTCCAGAAAAAACTGCAGTTCAGTGACATTTTAATTTTCATTTTTTTTAACCATTGGTAAAACAAAAATTGGTTACAAACGAAAATATTTTACATTTTCCAATTCAGGATAGAGCATATATTAATTTTCAGCAATAATAAAATGCTTTTTTGGGAATGGAAATTCGAAAAAAAAAAAAAAAAAAAAAGACAGAGAAGGGGTTAAAGCTATATCTGAATCTAAGCGCCTGGAACGTATTTAACCTAAAAAATATCTGATATAATCTGATCGAGGTACAACTATCTTAACCAAATTTATAAATCTTAAACAGCATTAGGAAATGAAATATATAACATTTATAAATCTTAAAGAATATTAGTAAATGAAATGTATAATATTTATAAATCTTAAACAGCATTAGAAAATTAAATGTATAAATTATAAATATCTATGACTCAAGTGCTGGCCTTGCTACAAAATAAATAAAGATTTAACATATACATTTTAAATTTTAAAATCAGATAACACATGGCAGTCAATTAAGTTTAATGGGAAAGGAAAACAGAGAAATTTGCTTTGATGGGGAACATTGGCTACATAACAACTTACCAGTTCGATAATTTTATAAAACAACTTACGAAAAATGCCTATAAAAAAATTGATATATGTAAGCATAAATTTATCAGCAAAATTATGCAATTTATTAGCAATATTGTCAACTAGATTAAAATATAAGTGATAAACAAAAATCTTAGTCTAGAAAATGCAATTCTAGAATGCAGCACTAGCCCAGTGGTTAGGGGTTTGAATTCGGAATTAATTAGGGGAAAGCTGGAAATTGTTTTAATCCCTTCAGTTTAGGGCCCCACCAGTGGCCTAGAGGTTCTGCTCTCGAAGCTGCTAGACGGGAGGTGCTGGGTTCGATCCCAATCGCGCCCGTCGGCCTAATCGTTCGGAGTTTTCGTGGTTTTCTTCGAACCTTGGTTCTCCAAGCGTTAATACGGGTTAGGTTCCCTTAGAAAGACCCCCACGAAGGGCACTCCCCCCTCTTAGGGCCTATATACCTTGTGTTGATAATTGGCCGACATAAATACAACCTACCAACACTTCAGTTTAGGTTTAGAATGAATATGCTATGTTTTCCTCCTCGTACTAGGTAAGCGTTAGGAAATATATATAGTCAAAAAACACGTTTTTTTAAAATACCATAACAATATCGCAAAACACCTCTATCAAAAACATTGTCGACTGTTTTTGCAGAGCTTACAATTCTGAGTAAAATGAGTACCTACACCTAATATTTTTTGTTGAACATTAACCTGTTAAGGACCGGCATATTTTAGACAAATTTTATTCGTTTGGCACCACTTTTGTTAATTATTTGAATTAAATTTATAAATCATGACGATGTCGTAAATGAAATCAAGTTTACTTTTCTTTTTTACTGATCACAAACTCAAGTGTTTTAAGATATTTTTGAGGGTGCATATATGCACCCATGGTGCCGAACGGGTTAAGGTCACAATTCTACTTCAAAGTTTTAGCCCCGTGGTCAGGAGGTTGGACTCAGAATTAATTAGGGGAAAACTGGAAAATCATTTTAAGCCCTTCAGTTTAAATCTAAAATGAACGTACTATGTTTTCTTTTCGTACTTGGTGAACGTTAGAACATATGTACAGTCGTGGAAAAAAAAAAATGTAAACACCCCCTACTAATTCCTCAACAAATTATCGTAGACAAAAGTTACTGGTACCGAATGATTGGAAATAAAGTCTACTTTTAAATGACGTATATAAAATTTGCTTAGGGGGCCATCTACATATTAAAACGAATCCAAACTTCATTTTTTCAATAGCAATACTCAATTTAAACGAGATATTTCAAATATTTGGTTCAAACTATGCCTAGACACCAAATTTTAAGTCATTTGAATGATAAGTTTTTGAATTATAAACATTCAAAATTTTGTGCTTCTAATGTTAAATTACATTTTCATATTTTTATTTATAACTTCTGAAATTATGATACTAATGTTTTAATTTTTTGTGTAGCAATAATACTAATATACCCAAACATAAATACGTTGAATTTGCAATTTTTATAATTTTCTGATATGAATTATGAAATTACTATTAAAAAAATTTGTGAATTCCAATCTACAATTTTTTTGATGGATTCAGATTTATTAATTCCTGATTTAAGGAAATCCAAAATTTCACATTTTTCTTCCAAGTATTTTTCAAATTATGCTTAAAAAAGGGCAAAATGATGGTTTAAGGGGCCGTCTATGATAGAAGTAACTAGATATTTTGAAATTTCTTAAGCTATTCTGTAATCTAACAAGCTTAATTGACTGCTTAATGCGCCTTGATCAAGAAGAGAGCTCTCTCGGTTAACAATGGAGTACTGGATATCAATTTGGATACAGCCCTTAAAATACGCTCTTTTTAAAATAATTAATTTCTTGGAAACTTATGGTACGAATTGTGTAAAAATTTGCTTTTAGGCTAATTGAAGGGTGTAGAGTTCATTTATGCTGTCAGAATTGTGTACTGCTATTGAAAAAACAAAATTATGGTTCGTTTTAATATGTAGATGGCCCCCTAAGCAAATTTTATATACATCATTTAAAAGTAAGCTTTACTTCCAATCGTGCGGTACCAGTAACTTTCGTCTACGATAACTTGTTGAGGAGTTAGTAGGAGGTGTTTACTTCCCCCCCCCCCCCCCCGACTGTACATGTACATATTTATTTTCGAAAAACACATTTGTTTTAATTACCTTAACAATATCTCAAAACGGATAACTCAATCAAAAACATTGTCATTACAAATGTTGTAGAGCATAAAATTCTGAATAAAATGAGTACCCACATTAATATTTTTGATTAACATTAAGGTCACAATCCTATTTCAAAATTTTGCCGTAATCGCTAATCGAGAGCTGGAAGCGAGGAGAGACGAAGTTAACTTAACAATATCCCAAAACTGTTAACTCTATCAGAAAGATTGTAAATACAAATGTTTTAGAGCTTAAAATTGTGAATAACATGAATACCTACAATAATATTTTCGTTCAATATTAAGGCCGCGATGCTATTTCAAATTTTACCTTAATTGCTAATCAAGAGTTTGAAGCCAGAAGAGACACAGTTACATTAACAATAACTACAAACAGCTAACTCTCTCAAACAATTGTCAGTACAACTGTTTCAGAGCTTAAAATTATTAATAAAATGAGTACCCACATTAATTTTTTGTTCATAAGGTCGCAATTCTATTTCAAATGTTTGCCTTAATCGCTAATACCAGGCTGAAGCCAGGAGAGACCAAGTTATCAGTCGAGATTGCTTCCAATTTTTATATAAATATATTTTTGTTAATTTCCGACCTATGTCTAAGGGACTAAAGCAATTTCTAGCTTTCCCCAAATTAATTTCGAATTTGGCATTTTTTTCATCCTTTATTTTCACCTACTATATTGGGCCCGTAATCAAGATGTTAAACCGTAATTCTCAAATTATCCAAAATAATGAGCAAAAATAATTACAAAAAAATCGTAAATGCCTCAATAAAATAAACAAGAAAGAAAAATCATTCGTTAAGCATACATTATGAAACACTTTCAAACACTTCCTGAGTGTTTTAACAAAACTTCGTCATTTAGGGAAATAAGGTAAATAAGATAACTAAGTAAACATTTTATAAAACGGATGAAACATTCGAAAAACTGATTTCAGTAGTTACTGTCCATATCCAAATATGTATTCCAATTCTTTTGAAGAGCCCTGTATTGGATCTTTATGTTGATATATATACTGTATAATGGGAAAGTTTAGTTTAGCACGAAAATGCATAACAGGTTGAAATTCATCTTTCAGCAATTTATACTAATAGATGGAAACATACTTGAATACTTTTGTACAGCCCTGTAGTTTACCTAGTAACTTTATTACATGCCACTATTTAGCTAAAATTTAATTCAAACTAAAACACTCTTAAAACTACTGAAATTACATTTCCTGAAATTATCACCCATAGACGGCCACGTATCCAAATCTTTGTTTGCCCCTGTATATCATTTTATCAATATTCTACAAATATTTCGTAGTAAACTAAATTCAGTTCAGCGTAAAAATGCATAACTCATTTAAAACCCACCTTTAAGCAATTAATGCTAATACTCAGTAACTTTTACGAATTCATTTCTATAGCCCTGTATATGGGCTATAGCATTTATACGCGCTTTATATTATGCATATATATAGTGAATAAAGCGCATATTATAATTAAAAATTCATTTCCAACAATCATTATTAATATACAATAATTCGGATAAAATATAGTATCTGAAATCTTTTCAAATACACCCCAAACAATTCCCCCTATACCATTGAGCGGAATGCTTTGTGTGGCCCTGTAAATGAACAATAACTATTCTTTGCACCGTATATTCAACAGAATGTATATTTCAGTAGGCTTCATAAATGAATACCAATTTTACTATGTTTAAAAGAGTGTAACACCATTAAAAATCATTTGAAACGATTTTTTCCCATTGGCCGTAATGTAACGGAAAACTTTTGACTGTCCCTGTAAATGAATTAAACAAGCTACAAGCTTCATTTGAAATAGAGAAAGTGCTATGGTAGAAGTCACTAACATCCAAAAATTTATGAGAGTTAGAGCTTGAACAGACGGCCAGACAAATCGAAGTCATAAACAATTTTGAACATTTTTGGAAAGTGTTAAAAAATACACGTATATAAAAATTGGAAGCAGGGAGGCCTAATAACCGGTTCTGTTTTGGCTTCAAGCTCCTGATTAGCGATTTAGGCTAAACTTTGAAGTAGAATCGTGAGCTTAATGTTCAACAAAAATATTAAGTGTGGGTACTCATTTTATTCAGAATGTTACGCTCTATATCATTTGTATTGACGATGTTTTTGATAAAGTTAGTTTTTTTTTTGAGGTATTGTTATGGTAATTTAAAAAAAAATAGTTTTTCGACTATAAATCTGTACATATTTTCTAATGCTCAACTACCACGAGGGTGAAAACTTAGTACATTCATTCTAGACCTAAACTAAATGAATAAAAACTATTTCTAGCTTCCCACTAATTTATTCCGAATTCGGCCTGTTTTTGCTCCCTACGCCTAGGCTACACGGGCAAATCACGCTGGGTGGAAATATACTGCCCGTATGAGATAGGGCAAAACTGGTAAGCGCTATAATTGATAAATATGAGAATCTTGAAATGCTTCTTGTTTATTATATTTTCCATAGAAAGAAAAGTTATTGTCCAAATTTTTCCATACTTTTAATAAGTTATAAAAATGAGTTACAAAATGTATCAATGTTATAAGTTTTAATGCTAAATATAAGAGTCTTTTCAAGCGTTTTGTGAAGATGAAAATGTAGCTGCTAACCCTTCCGCGTTTTTGTACCACAGAAATTAAATGGAATTTTTGCTTTATTTAATCTGCAGACTACGGCGAATAAAAAAGGAAGTTTTTCTATGCAATTTTTCTGCTACAAAAGGGCGTAAGATTTAGCAAATATGTGAAAATTCTGACAATATAACCGTTTTGTTTTTTGTTTTGTTTTTGTTGTTGTTTTTGTTGATATAAGTTGTAAAAGCACAACAAAACTGTTTTCGGCATAAAGACAAACATGCATATCCTCATTTCATTTGCAGAATTATACTCAAAACACCTGAGTAACATAAAATTAACCTCTTTCAAAAGTTAAAAAATGTGAAGAACAGTTGTTGATAAGGTTCTATGAAGCTTTTTGAGTGGGACCTTTCAGCTTTTAAATAATGAGATATGTATGTTACAGAGTAGAGAAGGGGGCATCGTAATTTTACAGATGCTTGTGTGGGGCGTGGAAAATAAAAGGTTAGTAAATGCTGATGTGATTCCTTACCGAGACATGATAATTGGAGGATGCTGAATAATGTAAACATATATTTTAATTAATTTAAAAATATTTCTTATATAAAAATATTGATGTTTATATTCTATTATTCTCAAAGTAGTATGTAGACTAAGTGTAAGATTACCACAAAACGAATATAATTTAACTATAATTTTAAATAATTCAGAAGGAACGATTTATACAGAGGTCAATGAATGATTGTCATATTTGTTAAATTAACGTTTCGTTTATATATATATTAAAAAAAAATGATATGAATAAAAATCTACAATCACATAAAAGAGGTTGGTTGGTTGTGTTTATGACGGCCAATTATCAGCACGAGGGATATAGGCCCTAAGGGGGGGGGGGGGTCTTTCTAAGGGAACCTAACCCGTACTAACACTTGGAAGTCCAAGGTTCGAAGAAAACCACGAAAATTCTGATCGATTAGGCCGACGGGCGCGATTGGGCTCAAACCCAGCACCTCCTGTCTACCAACTTCGAGAGAAGAACCTCTCGGCCACTGGTGGGGAATCATATAAAAGAAATAAAAGAACTGTACGAAAGTTTGTAATGTTAGAGCATACTGGAAATTTTTACCTGAGTAATGTAGATAATAATATGGGGAAGAAACCGTAGTTAAATCGCAACTGCTTATTCAAGATTTTTTTTTAATCGATCAGTAATGATTAATTCTCTCAGCTATTTATTTATGAGTTGTCATTAATTACTTTCTATATACGAATGTTAGTCCAGGCAATAGAGACCGTATAGGGCCTCTACCTAGCAAAACTAATGAAAATTTTGGAAATAAACTTACTCTATGTTTTTTGGGTCGCTGAATCCGAATTTGTAACGTCCCACCAAAATTTCCCCCGCCAACCCCCCCCAAAGTTTGGTAAAATACCCCCCAAAAAAGATTTTTATTTAAAAAATCAATTTTTTTTATTGTCTTAGGGAAAAAGTATCTAGAAATTCAGAAAGTAGACAAAATTTGCAACAAATTAGATACATGATTTTATGACTTGGGATGAAGGGGAAAGGGGGATCTGCCTCGGAACATGCGCCGCGGTGCTGCGTGGACTAAGTTGTGCAATTCCACTTAACCACTCACACGTTTACCTTCGCCCTCCCATCTCCCCTCCGAACTTTCTCTATAAGGTTTACTTTAAGATTTTTTGGGTCGCTGAATCCGAATTTTTAACTTACCCCTAAAATCCCACCCCCCGAAATCCCCCCAAAATAGTTGTTTTTAACTTAAATTTCTTATAGTTTTAGGGGAAAAGCATTACGGAATTCAGAAACTAATAGGATGTATGACATTATGACGTAGGATAAACGGGGAGAGAGGGGACTGCCTGGGAACATTCCCCGCGCGCTTTTCTCAAAAACCAATTTTTTTCATAAAATAAATTTTTTGGGGGGGAGTTGCCGGGGGAAGTTTTGGTGTGAAGTTACAAATTCGGATTCAGCGACCCATAAAACATAAATTGAGTTGAAATCTAGAACTAGTATTAATTTTTCCAGATAAAATCCCCTATTGCCTGGACTTCATAACTTAGTGCACGCAGCGCCGCAGTGCATGTTCAGAGGCAGCCCTCTCCCTGCCCTTTAATTAACTTTTAATGAAAACTCATTCTTTTAAATTACATCGTTAGAAATATTTCTCACATATATTGAGTCCGTCTACATTGTTTTAGTAACTTTAAAATGCATTAATGTGTCTTATTTTGTGTATTAAAATGTGATATATACCTATCCTATATGTTTAAAATCCTAATGGAACGACTTTATGAATTGTTTTATGAAGCGATTTTATGAAACGACTGATTAAACGACTTATTATGTTTCATGGCGATTTCTCCAAACATACGGAATATTATGCGGTGAAATTAACAACAAAAATCCCTATTGATCTTCAGATTGCAAAACTGGTATTAGAATTTCAAAATTTTAATTAGTTTTCTAGATATTAATTTTTTTTTCTAATTTAAAACACGTTTTTCTAATGATGGGAACTCAAATTTTAATCATAACATATATATACTTTTTTTTTCATTTTAGAAAACGTTATCACTTTAAACTAACTTTGCGATCAATTTGCTTTCCCTTAAATGTACACTAAGAATTGTATCATGTTACTTTTATTCATAACTCAATTTACTTGTACAATCTTTCTCCAAATCGGACGATTCTGATAGAGAAATTAAGAACTGGGTATTTTTATGTTAGCGGGACGCAGGTGATAAATCACCAAATATTTTCCTGTCTCATGTTTTTTATATTTCATTGATTTCATTTGAAATATAAACCTTTCATTCATTTTATTTAAAATACAAAACTTTCATTTAAAACGGAAACATTTAAAATTGATGACTTTCACTTCTTTCTTTGTGTATTACTAGGGGGCTCTGCCACCTACGAGCTACGGTCGTCAATGTTTGCGCTGTTTATACAATGGGCAACAGTTTAAATTAATAATATTTTTTAAAATTTGTAAAAAATATCTCTCGAAATGCTGAAAATTTGAATTTAAAATAGGAATAAAACCTCAAAAAATGAGTCAAATAAGAAAAATAGATGCAATCTGCATACCGGGAACTTACAACGTATAAAACGTTCTAAAAATAATTAAATTCTCATGTATAGTTTTTGCTCCAATAAAACTTTTTTAATGGAACGATTTTGTCCAACTTTAGCATTAAATATCTCTTAAAATAATTCTTCGATTTGACAACTGTCTGCATCAGCATGTTTATCAAACATTTCTGTATAACACCGCCGATTTTCATATTTTTGTATGCATTATTTTTCTTAATATTAACGAAGAAAGACCTCCGGTCACAAAAAATTCAAAACCGGCGGCGGCGGTGACAGCGGTAGTTACTTTTTTTAGAATAGAGAGATGTTTGTTTTGTTCCGTAAAATATGTTATTATTTGTAAAATAAGATTTTTTTAGAATAGAGAGATTTTATGTAATAACTGTAATGTGACGTAAATATGACGTAATTTCTCCTATTTAAGGGTTCTAACGCATGTTAATGAATTTATTATTTTACAATATCCTTTCTCTTTTAAAATTTACGTGTATAGTTTTTATGACGTAAATTTTAATAAGTTGCTGCTTTTTGTACATAATTATTTAATTTTAATTCCAAATGTTTTTTTCTGTTTATAATAGTCACGTGTAAATAATTTTTTTATTTGAAGGAATCATTATTGTTTGCGCTGCTTATACATTTGGAAACAGTTTAAATTAATACCATTTTCTAAAATAACGTAAAAAATATCTCTAGAAATGCTAAAATTTGAATTTAAAATAGAAATAAAACTTCAAAAAATGAGTGAAATTAAAAAAAGAAACACAGTCTGCACACCGGGAACTTCAAACGTATAAAATGATCTAAAAATGATTAAATTCCCATGAATAGTTTTTGCTCCTATAAAACTTTATTAGTGGAACGATTTTGTCCAAATTTAGCATTAATTATCTCTTTAAATAATTCTTCGATTTGAAAACTGTTTACATCAGCGTGTTTATCAAACATTTCTGTATAATACCACCGATTTTCATATTGTTGTATGCATTATTTTTCTTAATATTAACGAAAAAAGACCTCCGGTCACAAAAATTCAAAACCTGCAGCGGCGGTGACAGCGGTAGTTACTTTTTTTTAAGAATAGAGAGAAACGAAAATAAAAGAAAAATATTAGGCACAGGTGTCATATACGCACCGGGGTACATAACTGGCGCCAAAATGGCGTTATTTTGCATGAGATGATAATACAACTATTGTTGTTTATTTATTAATAAATGTTTGATTACTTTTATTTTCTTTTTAAAATTATTTAAATTGTTTCGTTCTATAGTTATTAATTAATTTTTATTTATTTATTGTTATATCATTTTAAAAATAAAAGAAAATAATTTAAAAATACATAACTGGTATTCGAAAACGAGGTTTTTGCCAAATTGTCGTAAAAAAAATCGCGCCAATCTCCGTGCGTATAGGATATCTGTGCCAAATATTAAATAATGCAACAAACCATGACATTTAATTTCATATTCAAAGTAATGTTTCAATTTACAAATCGAAAAAAAAGCTATTTGCACCCTACTAACATAAAAGTACCAAGAATTCTTTGCGATCATGGCAGCTTTTATGTAGTTTTATTCAAAAATGTTTTTGTGATTTTTTAATTCAAAAATGAAAACTTTCATAAGAATAGCAACGGGATGAGTCCGTAATTGTTTATGGCAGTTAAATGACTTGGACTATTACAATATAGATGAAATGATGGTGATAGAATAATATTTGGCGACTTATTGCCTGTACATGGCTAACATTAAAGTACCAAAAGCGCACCTAGAATATAAAAAGCAAAGTGGTCCTCCGGAACTAGTGATGATAATCACATGACAATTCTATTATTATAGATGTTGTTTTCAATTGTTAAAACAGCGGAAAGAATGATATTTCCTAATGATTAAAAATTTCTTTAAAGATGACTATTAAAAGGAGAAAAAATCTTTAAAATTACTATTAAATGAGTACGTGTATAGCCAGGAAAATATTGAAAATTATGTCGTGAAAATTGTATTTACACGTGAATATTAAAAGTAAAAGGAAACTTTAAAATAATAAATACATTAATATGCGTTTAAAGCAGTAAATTTTAGTAATTACCTTACATTTAAAATGACCAAATAATAATGCTGCCGAACAATTTAAATATATCTATGCGGAACATTAATTTCATATTTTGCGATGATCTTTTTAATTAATGTTCCCAATTCTAAGACACCGCGAATAATAATATTTCCTTTCTAAAAACAAAAGCATTTTCATGTGAATGCTAAAAAGAGAAAGAAACTTAAGTCACATTTAAAACAATACATTTAAAATGTCTGTATTGTATTATCCCGTAAGGCATGGTGACGTCACGGCGACGTTGTTGTGAAGTCACACTGTGATTTTGTGACCGTCGATGTGACGTCACAGTGACTAGAATGCGAGGTCGTTATGGCCGTTTTAGAGGTCGTTTGTGACGTCACATTGTGACCACTCTGTGAAGTCACGGTGTGACAAATTTGTGAAAAAAGTGTCATTTGTGACTATTTTGGCATTAACTTTGTGACGAACCTGTGACGAAAGCGACAATGCTTTGAAGTCACACTGTGACCAATTTGTGAAATATGTGTCATTTGTGACGAACTTGTCATAAACACTGTGATTTTAAATGAAAATCAAATTTCAAATTAATTGCTTAAAAGACGCAAATAGTGAAAAAGATTCCATGCTGGGACTCGAACCCGGGCCATTAGTACAGCGCACTGACATTCTACCGACTAAATCACATGGAACGATACCCAGGCTGGAAAATTTCTCACTATTACATGATGGCGAGGCTACAAACTCAGCACAAGATGGAATATTTAGCGTGAGCCACCAACATGATGCAAACACGAAACTTAATTAAATCCAGCATCGATTGAAATTATATTAATACTTGGAAATTTTTCCAGAGAGAACCATTCGCCTTGCATACAATATTTCAAATGAAAATCAAATTTCAAATTAATTGCTTAAAAGGCAATTTTAGTTAGAAATGTTGTATGCAAGGCGAATGTTTCTCCCTGGAAAAATTTCCAATTATTAATATAGTTTAAATCGATGCTGGATTTCATTAAGTTTCGTGTTTACCCCATGTCGGTGGCTCACGATAAATATTCCATCTTGTGCTGCGTTTGTAGCCTTGCCAACCAGTAATAGTGAGAAATTTTACAGACTGGGCGTCGTTCCATGTGGTTTAGTCGGTAGAATGTCAGTGTGCTATACTGATGTCCCGGGTTCGAGTCCCGGCATGGAATCTTTTTCACTATGTTGGCCTTTGCTCCTTTTAAGCAATTAATTTGATATTTGATTTTCATTTGAAATATTGTATATAAGGCGAAGGATTCTCTCTGGAAAAATTTCTAAGTATTAATACAGCGATGAATTTTGAAATAACCTTTTGCTGTAAATATAAAATCTTATCTTTTTACCGTACTTTTTAGCAAAATATCGCTATTTTGGAGTCTTATTCTTCTAAAACATTTTAAATTTTTCCACTTAAAAAACAATGCTTATCAACTGACATATTTTTTTATTCAGTTCTATGATTGATATTAAGTTCTATGCTTGATATTGAGTTCAAGCTTGATATTTAGAATGTGTAAGTTTTTTAATTTGTTGTGATTTGTCATTGCTTTATTAAATACGAACATGGAGACTAACGGATATTAATACAACTATTATTTATAGAGCGGCATGATAAGCGATATTTATTTAAATTTTTTATTCCAGTGTATATTGTATTTTATGAATATGAGCTAAATAGATTTGGTATGTTTTATAGGAAAAGACTGATCTGGGAAATAGAAAAAAAAAGAGTAAGAAAAATCATGCGTTAATCATAGATTATAAAATACTTTCCAACACTTTCTGAATGCTTTAACAAGACATCGTAATTTAGGGAAATGACGTAAATAAGATAACTAAGTAAACATTTTAGAAAATTCATAAAACATTTGAAAAATTGATTTCAGCAGTTACCGTCCATAGCCAAATATGTTTTCCAATTCTTTTGAACAGCCCTGTATTTTATCTGTAGGTTGATACACTGAGAAAAATGAAGTACTCAAAAATAAGTAAACCGACGTACTCATATCGAATTGAATATTTTTGATAAAAAATGAACCCATGCTTTCTCTATTTTGAAACATCACATGTTATCAAACCCAAACAAACGAATAGTTTTGTACCCAGTAATGGTTCATTTCATTTATGGCGGCATAAATGATGTTTATTAATGTAAATATTAAATTATGCACAGCATTTAAAAAATAATTTAAAAGTGCTTGGAAATAATGCTCTTGTCATAAAAATATTCGATTTGAGTATCTTGTTAAGAATTTTGCTATTTTTCTTAATAAATAATCAATTAAACATTTCTTGTTAAGAACTTTGAACGGGAAATAAATGTCAGTACATTTTTACTTTAAATTTTAGGTTTTTCTTTTTTTTTGGGGGGGGGGGGGGCAGTACATAACGATTCATATTGGATCACAACCAATGAATAAAAAATGTGTACATGTGTTCTCAACTTTGAGTACATTTGGATAGGAGCTATTTTGAGTATGTGACGCATTTAAAATTGAGTACTTTTTACTCAATTTTGACTTCCCATTTTTTTAAGTGTATATATACTATATAATGGGAAAATCTAGTTTAGCAAGAAAACGCCTAACAGGTTGAAATTCTTTTTCAGCAATTTATACTAATGTATGGAAACATACTTGAATACTTTTGTACAACCCTGTAGTTTACCTAGAATCTTTATTACACGCCACTATTTAGTTAAAATTTAATTCAAACTAAGACACTCTTAAAACTGCTGAAATCACATTTCCAGAAATTATAATTTATAGACAGCCATGTATCCAATTCTTTACGTGACCCTGTATATCATTTTATCTATATTCTACAAACATTTCTTGGTAAATTAAATGCAGTTCAGCCAAAAAAGAATATCTCATTTAAAAACAACCTTTAAGCAATTTGCGCCCATACCCAGTAATCCTTACGAATACTTTTGTGTAGCCTTGTATAGGAATTATAGCATTTATATACACCGTATACTATGCATAAATATAGTGAATCATAAAAGCGCATATCATAATTAAAAATACATTTCCAGCAATCATCGCTAATGAACAGTACTTCGGATACAATATAGTATCTGAAATATTTTGTGTGTCCCTGTAAATGATAATACATACGTATTATTCTTATTATACATGAAATAATTTATAGTATGTAAACCTCAGCGACATATATCAATTTCATTATATATGAAATAGATTAACATAATTAAAGTATGCCGCAAACAATTCCCTCCACCCCTATATTATTATGTATTTGAATTCCTTTTTTAGCCCTGTAAATGAACAATAACTATTTTTTGCATCGCATAGTCAACAGAATACATATTTTAGTGCACTTCATAAATGCATATAAATTTTATTCTGGTTGAAAGCGTGCGTAAAATCATAAAAAAATCATTTGAAACGATTTTTTCCCATAGGCTGTAATCTAACGGAAAAATTTTGGCTGTCCCTGTAAATGAACAAAGCATGCTACAAATTTCATTACAAATAGGTACCGTGCTATGGTAAACGTCAATAACATCCAAAAATTTCAGGGCAATCCGAGTATATTTTCGAGAGTTAGAGTGCGGACAGACTGCTATACGGACAGACGGAGACACAAACCGAAGTCATAAGCACTTTTCAACTTGTGTCCTATATTATGTATCCTGTATTATATGAACTTTTCAAAATATATACTAAGCATTTTAATCTATAACTTCCCATCAGGCATGAAAAACACTTTGTTTCAAAGCTTAAATATCATATTTTACTTTTTAGTGCCAATAATTACGCATATCATAAACGTAGAAAATGAATTTACAATAGAAGAAAATTTAATAACCGATTCAGAATGTCTATAATTAAATGTTTGATTAAAATCACAAACAGAAAAAATGCTTACATACAATTAAAAAAAATAAATATACCAATTTGAAAAACACTAAAAATAATAATTAGTATTTATAATTGTACTATTAAACAACAGCAAACTCAATAGATAAATTAAATGCATTATTAGATTTAACAATATCTCAAAAATATTTCCATATGGTATAAGGAATACCTATTATTTCATAATTTCGGCAAATGTTAAATCTGAAAACATTGGTCTGAAGATTTAGGATTTTGAAAGATAATTTAAAATATTATTAGCACTAAAAGAAAATTCTTTCAAATGTAATATGTAAAAATACAGTTTCCCAGTATAATGTTAATTTCTAATCTGAAACAGTTTCGTAATCTCATGATAATCGAACATCATATTTAACCCCAAAATAATAATAACTATAAGTGTTAGTAATCAGTAGAAAATAGTAAGAATCCGATAAAATAATTCCAAATCATTGTCGTTCCATACATTTTCAATATCAAGTAAGAGTAAATTAATGTTTATATTAATTCCAGTATGAATGTAGGCATGCACAGTCTCTGTGCAGTTTTTTTTTTTTTTTTTTTTTTTTTTTCAAGCGATGGCAGATTAAGATATTTTCTTTACAGTTATCGAATTTGAAAATATCGCTAGTGACAGTTAAATATCAGTCTCTTACAAATATAACATAAAACTATTTAACTCATATGTACAAATCAGGAATAAAATATTTAAATTAAATAAAACTTACATATACGTTCTATTAATATCCGTGTATCCTAAAATGGTCATTTCCTTATCTTAAAGTGTTGTAGACGTGGTGAAGGTGATGTTCTAAAAACAGTGAACTATTTATTTCCCGCGTCTTCTCATGTTTATTTTTTTGTGGGCAGACGATTTTCAAGCAGATGGTCTGGTACAGATTATTTGTTTTTGCATGCAAGAGATATGAAACTTGAATGCGCAGTAATTTTCTGAAAGTATGGTTAATTAAAATTTTGTATTTGAATAAATGTCCGATGTATTTAAGCTTTTCTTTTTATCCGTACCAAAATAATTCAAGTTAAAATGTATTTTAAAGTTCCTTTTTTCTAAATAATTATTATAATAATATTCATAATTAGAGTTTATTAGATATACCATTGTTTAAATTTTCAAAAGGTGTAAAAATAAATTTAATGGTAATAACGAGCCCCCCCCCCCCCTTTTTTTTTCTTTCTTTTTTTTTTTTAAGTAAAGTTTGTTTTGCACAAATTTTGTATATTTCTTTTATTTTCGGAAAATGCTAATTTTATTTAAAAAGTCTGAAAGAAGTAGAATTTATGACTTGAATACAAATTATAAAAATATTCTAAAGCAAGAAATGCATAGATGACTAAACTCTGAAGACTCTTTCTACGAGCTCATTAAAAGGTGCAGATTTAACTGTAATAGAATTTTTTTATTTTGAAACCACAGAAGTGTTTCGAATAATCCTGGTCGGTAAAAAAATAAATAAATAAATAAATTTCCTCCCAGCAAACTAAATATGTAAAGTGTATAAATTTAATATCCCTAATTCTAAATATATTATCCAAATGCTAGATAAAATTGAAATCATGAAAAAGTATACATTCACTAACTTAGATATCAAATTGATAAAATATAGCCTGAAAATTTAGTTTATTAATGCTTGTATCGTGCACTTTATTTATTATGCCCCCCCCCCCCTCTCCTTTAGTGACAGAATTTACCATTTGCTATCCACTAATATATTTTTTTCCTTATGCCATGTAACTCGTGACTGTTTAAAATATTTCTCTTCATTTTCAAAGATTTTTGAAGTTCATATTTTTGTCACACTGTGACTTACAATATGGTGGTTTTTTTGTCACATATGTGACGTGACGTACGTTACATAACAGTGACCTCACAATTTTTTTTTAATTGCCAGAAAAACATAATTTTACAGTAAATAACCTGTTTTGAATAATTTTCGTAATTTTTTAAAGTTTTCTAAGAAGTTCACATCTCAGTCACAATGTGACATCACTGAGTGGTGGCATTTTGGTCACAGATGTGACGTGACCACAGTGACTTACAGTGACGTCACAACGACGTCACCGTGACCATGCATGCTATGAGGGATGTCAATCGTTTTATAACGCTGTTAAAAAATATCGGGAGGCAAAGGCTCTGTTTACTAAATTCGTTTTATTTTAGCTTATTTTCAAATGTTTAACTGATCTTCTTTATTCAAACGCGAGACCACCCATTGGGTGTCTTAACAGCAACTGATTTGGCCTTAAATTTTTGAAATCAATGGAAATTGAATGGAAATCCGTTTACAGGGAGATCGCCACATGTTTTTTCATTATAATTCAATCTTCTGTGATCTTTTTAAAGTCAATCACATTATCAAATTTTTAGATTCTGCGGTGTCTGAACGGGATTTGACGAGCGTAGCTTGCAGGTGGCAATGCCCCCTATTACATATATTTTAATTTAGAATTGTTATTTTTTGTAAAATGAAACCTAATTTTCTTAATAACAGTTAGATTTAATTAAACATTAACTAATGAACAATCTTTTTAATTATATTCTTAGAAATATTTCTCACGTATATTGAGTTTGTCTGCATTGTTTTAAAATCTATAAATATTTCTTTTTTTAAAAATCTGATATGTTTATTTTAATTTAGAATTATTATTTATTGTAAAACGAAACCTAATTTTCTTTATGCCAGTTAGATTTAATTAAAAGATAACTACGATCCTCAACTCCCTCGTCCACTGCTTTTAATTACGACCATTCATTACATTTATAACACATTTACGACAAGAAGCTAGAATTAAAATCATTTTCCCAATGCACTCAAATGCGGATTTCCTTTTTCCATCTCATGTCCTAAGGATTCAATCCAGATTAATTACTTCCAGCTCGTAAAATAGATTTCACTTATGCTTTCGGAGATGCATAAATTGTAATTTATAGCTTTTTAGGTAAACAATGGGGTTGTGTTTAATTCAAATATATCATTTTCTGTCTTTTTCAAATAAGCACGTCTATTAGAAGTAAGAATATTTTACCTCATAAAAAGATTGTGATTGAGTCGAGCTTACGAAATTTATATATTTTTTAAAACTTATCACTATCATGCAGTTTAATTTTCAGGGTTTTGGCGTATTTTAATTAATAATTTTAATTTAGATCGATAGTAGAATGTGCTTAGTAATGTAAATATATTGTTTTAGTAATTTTGTAATAATTATAATCAAAATGAAATAAAATTGCAAAATTTATTTGTTCATGATAAGTTTAATACATGCATTGCCTCTTTAGTGCTTGAGCAAATTTTCAATTGTGTTCGAATTATGAATATCGTCTTAATTGAAGTCCTGTACTAAATCAAGACGTATATTACTATTAAAAATAGTTGTAGAAGTTTACTACTGTGCTAATCAGGGTCTGAACATGTGATTTTAGATTTTAGATTATATGCTAAAATATTTAGCTATTTTTATCTATTGATTATATTATAGATAACATAATTTATATGTATGTATTTAAATGTATTAAAATCTACAAATACAACTGAATAATTTACAATTTAATTTTACATTAGATTTTTCCAAGTAAAAAAAAAAAAAAAAAAAAAAAAAAAAAAAAAAAAAAAAAAAAAAAAAGAGTATTTCACAAATTTATTTCATTTGAATTTAGCAGACTGGATATTCTTTTTAAAATACAAAATGAAGTTTCCATTAATTTCCAACTAGCGTCAGCTTAATCACTCTTCAATTTTAATACTTTGTAACGGAATAAAACTATTCGGATATGCCAATCCCAAAACTTTCTTCTATATCATACATGTTAATACTTCAAAATTCGCTATAACAGGGCCAAAACTAAATGAAATTTTCAGTTAATTTCCATCATGAGCATTTGACAGATATGGGTTCATTGAATTGTGTGCTTTTTAAAATGAGATATATGCATATAATCTTTCAAACAAATAATTTAATTTCATCATCCACCCTGAAAAAAAAAAAGAAGAAAAAAAAAAGGAATTTAAGAAATTACAACGACCATATGGAAAATGATTTTTTCAAAGACTAAAATTAAACACATAAAAAATCGCACGGAGTTGATCATACATTACGTACGCCATGAATTAAACATTAATAGTGTTATTTCACGTAAAAAGTGCAAGACACAAAAATCGCCTGCGACTCGTACATATTATCCACATGAAACTTACGTATTATCCAAGCATTTAATTGGTTGTTCGGGAAAAGGCTTTTCCATCGTCCAAAAAATCTGACGACCCATTTTAAATGAAATTTCATTCATAAACTTCTAAACATCCTACAATATTACTTTTTACACCGTCGTATAGAGAAAAAAATGTACTTTTAAATGCAATTGGCTTGAAAGCTGTACCTTAAATTGTTTCTGAGTTATTAATTTTTTTATAGTTTTTATTAATTTTGTCATAGTGGCAACAGAAGTATCCATCTCTGTTGAATGAAAAGGGAAATACAGATTACTGTATAGACCAATCAGAAAACGAATAAAATGCGAATTCAACCAATAAAAACCTTCAAATATGCTTTTGGTTTCCTACCCTGACGAGGACAATAACCATTTTTCCAAATGGTTAAAAAAAATCGCAGTCCAAAGAGTTTAAAAGCGACCACAGTCGCTGCATACACCAAGCTTAGTAAAAATCTATTTATGTGAAAGTGTAACAGAATATGAAGTTTGATTAAATTCCGTGGATTAGATTTTTACATATTACTATCGCGAAAATAGGTAAAATTGCAGCGTACGAGCGCTATCTGTTATATGATTTAACCGAAAACCTAATCAGCACCAACGTACGTCAAGGTCCAACAGAATATGAAATTTGATAAAATTCCGTGCATTTGTTCTTAAAATATGAGTATTATGAAAATCGTTTAATTTCTATAAAATGCAGCTTAACAGCACCACCTGTTGGGAGATCCACACTAAAACCTAATCAACAACAATTTATGCCGATGTTTAACTGAATCGTTAAGTGTGATGAAAATTCGTGCAATGATTCTTGAGGTAGAACAATTACGGAAATCGTGATAAATGCAGCATAGCAGCGCCACCAAATCACCACCTATTGCGCGATTTACACCAAAACGTAATAAACAACAACATATCGCTCACCCGCAAGAAAAGTGACACATCTCTCAAAAATTCATTTTGCGTTTTATACCATTAATAGGTCTGTCATAGGTGCGTCTTGCTACACAAACAGTTTCATAAGTGTAGCTATCCGGAAAATCACTTTATTACGCTATATGTCCATTTGTGATCACAGAAGAGGGTTGGATTGTTTAGGGATGTAAAATTACCCAACCCTCCAAACCTCATATTAAGTCTTCATTTTTAAGGGATTTATGCTTTTATGCACATATTCAGTCCTGCAGGCAGAGCTAAGTGCTGTAATTTCATGTTACAGTAAAATCATGAAAATTTTCTTTTCCTTTCCTGAGACATTTTCTTTTGTCGAGATGTGTCACTTTTCTTGCGGGTGAGCAATATGTCAACGTATAACTGAGTTTGAAGTTTCATGAAAATCTGTGAAATAGTTCTTGAGATAGAGCTATTACGAAAATCATGAAAATTTCTTCATAGAAGAGCCAGTCGGGCGACGTACACCAAAAAAAAAAATCAGAAGCTATTTATATCAGGGACTAATTGAACATGATATTTGGAGAAAATTCGTTCATTAGTTATTTAGATAAAGCTATTTTGAATATCGTCAAAAATACAGCATAGTAGCGCCTGTTTGACGATTTACACTAAAATGTAATCAGCATCAATATATATCAAGATATAACTGAATCTAAAGTTTGATGAAAATCTCTGCATTATTTCTTGAGAAATGACAATTGCGGAAATTCTGAATAATGCATCATAGCAATGCCACCTATTGGCTGATTTACGCCAAACCGTAATCAGCACCAATTTGTATCAGGGACTAAGTTAACATGCAGTTTTATGAAAATGCGTACACTTGAGATACGTTCTTGAGATAGGAAGAGCTATTGCAAAAATCTTTTAAAAAAATGCAGAATAGCTGCGCCACATGTTGGACAATTTACACCAAACACTAATCAGCACCAAACTATATCAAGGGCTAACGGAATCTGAAGTTTTATGAAAATTCGTGCATTACTTCTTGAGATATAGCTACTGCAGAAATTGCGAAAAATGCAGCATAGTAGCGCCACCTGCTAGGGAATTTACACAAAAAACTAACCAACACAAATTTATATCAGGTACTGACTGAATATAAAGTTTTAATAAATTCCGTGCATTTGATATTGAGATAGAGCGCCCACAATATTTATGTCACATACGGAGAGACAGAAAGACGCACATTTTCTAAAAATAGTCAAATCGTAATTAAATATTTAAATTTTGTATGACCAAGTTTTTTCGGATCTCTGACCGAATGACAAATGACTGAACATGTAAATCCGTTGAAAACCGGAATTTGAAAAAGTTCACGAATTCAATACTTTCTTCTTGTAAAGATAGAAGAAAGTAAAAATTATTGAAGATTTCGTTTTGTCTGCCTGTCCTCTGTCTAGTGACTGTCCGTGACATAACTTTTAGGAATGCACTGTATTGTGAAGTAACTTATATTGATGATTACTATAGCATGTTCTCTAATGAAAAAATAAATGTGTAGCATGTATAATCTGTTTGCAAAGTCGTCCAAAAAAATCTGTTATATTACGGTCTATAGAAAAGAGCGTTTTCGGCAGTATACACTATTACAAACATGAAAAAACTATTATGCATTACTCACGTACACTATCAAATACAGGGTTTGCGAAATTAAACTTCCGCTACTCAAAGGACCCTAGAGGCCTTCTACTAGTCCGAAGAGAAAAATATTTGGACAACAGAAACTTTGGAGAATGCCGAGATTTCCGAAATAATAAAAAAATTGTTTTAAAAATCGCCATTGGATGGCGATGAGTTCTCGTGTGAAGAGACGATATAGTGAGATTCCGAAACACTTAACGACCAGTCGCCTTACAGAAAATTAACACACTAAGGACATCAACACAATGGAGGATATTCCATCTGCGTTTTGATCACGTGATCATGGTAAAAAGTCTAGCGTAAAGAAGGGAAGGCTCCGTAGACGTGTAATGTAAATCCCCGCTAGCCAATGAAACAGTTCATCAGGCAAAGCCGTAGAATCTTCCCTTCTTATCAGTTAGAAGTTCCTTGGGTAAATTACCGGTATCACGTGACTTTTTTCAGCCTCGAACCCATATTTAGATTATCCTCCATTACAATATTGCACTTGCAATTTATTACAACAAAAACAACACTCTAAATGACATTACTAAGCATGCAAATCATTGCTTTAAAACATGTTCAATATAACCATCACGTCCGACAACGTTCCCTATATTCAAAAGCAGAATTCTACGCATTGTCGGACAGGAGTAGGGCACATCAAGGTGAAGTGAAATCATTAGTACACTGACAATTTCGTGAGTCCATTCAGCGCTTGCTTCCAAGACCGCTGTAGAAATATTCTCTACGATGGCGGTGGTGCCCTTTTGCTTCCACTTCCAAGCAAAACACCTAGCTGTCCTGTTCACCATCATGTCTCCAAGAGCACGCTCCGACATTGGTCCACGTTTTTGGTTCTTGAGACGGCGGTATTTTCTCACAACTGCCGCTGCATTCTCACTGTTGCGGTAGTACAATTTATCTAGCAGTGTTGTGTCTGGTAACGTCGGCATTTTGGAATGCTCATCTGATTGTGGCACAACTTCTTCCTTTTATCGTGCGTGACATTTGAATTTGTTGCTGCAATGTTCTGCCCCACTGCGCCATCTGGTAGCGATGTTTTAAACTAATAATTTTTTATTTCGGAAATCACGAGCGCATCCTCCGAAGTGTCTACTGTCCAAATATTTATTTCTTTGGACTAGTAGAACACCCTCGAGGACCCTTTAAGTTTAATTTCGCTAACTCTGTACTTGCTTTAGAATATGATGTGCATAGCATTTATTGTTTACTTACAAGAACACAGAGTAGATTACAGATGTAACAGTACTAACTATAAGCGATATTTACTAAAATAGAATTTTCAGTTACGCTATTCACTTTTAAGCTTAATGAAGCTGTTGAATACTGCATGGTTCTATAAATCATAAACCGGGCAGCATGAAAGACTTAGTAAGCATAACTGTTTATAGGCGTGAATTGATTAAATGTGGTTTATCTGTATATTTTCCAGTTGAAATATATTTAGTAAACAAATAAATGTTTCTAAAATATAAATAAATTCATATAAAGTACTACAGAAGTGGATACGTTATCATTTGCGGATGTTAATTTCTGGAAGTATGTATTTAGCAGTATTATGCATTTATTTATTTATTTATTTTTGGAATGAATACAATTTTACCTTAATATGAGAATTGTATAAAAGTTTGTAGGTAATATACAGAACTTTACAATAACATACGAATACTTTTTCGATTACACAGAAATTGCTGAATGCTAATTTTTGACTGGGTTGGGTTTTTTCGAAAGAAATTTAATTTTAACACAATGTAGAATGCACAATTACATACATTTTATACAGGGCTGCACAGAAAAATATCGGAAAAGAACTGTAATCGCACAAATCTGTTTTTCGTATGGCCTATACGCTTTCAAACTTGTTTACTTTGGTAAATTCTTTACCTTGTTAATCTTCGAAGTTTTGTTAAAGTATTCTAGAAATTTTGCAATGTGTTTCACAATCTATGCTCAACGCGTGATTTTTCATTCTTTTTATACCCTTCACTGGAAATAAGAAAGAAAAAGAAAAATAGAACACAAGTAATTCGAACGATATAGACAATAATTTTATTAGATTTTCGCAGAAACACACAAAGACATTAACTTTAATAATAAAACAATTTTCAATTACCAAAAGTGATACAGTGGCAGAGATTTTCTCGTAAACATTGTCGCTCTACTGTTTAAACTCCGTCATGTTTAAGCAGTTTGAATGAAGGTGAACCTTTTGTTTATAACACGGAGTCATTTTCTTCTGTGAAAAGAAAAATCACGTTCTAAAATTAGTATTGAAGATTTTTTTATACAGATATATATCTGCTTATTTGAACGTATCACATTTGGTTAATGGTTCCGAAAGTCAAGTGGATTCACTCTAAGCTTTCTCTTTATCTTCATACGACCATTGGAAGTGTAACAAGTATTGATTTGTTTCACTTCTCAAGTCACAAACGAGTATTTATGTAACTGGAAAATGTTGTTTAATGTGCCTCAAGAATTAAAGGAACTTCTAATAATACGAGAGGGGCATCCTACAAATATTGAGAAAATAGAAATCTTGAAGTGAATATAACAGATTTTCGGAAATAAAACCTTTAAAAGCATTTTCTGAAAAACATGATTGTCATGAATATTCAACTAAAAAAATGTTCTATATCCGAAAAGTATGTATTTATTTATACTAGCATCCGTCAGGTCGAAATGTCGGAGCATGGAGTCGAATAAATTTCAGAGATAATTTAGAAAATGTTTTATTTTCATGAATATTGTTTAAGAGTGTAAAATTAAGTTTGAAATAACAGTCGTTGAATATTTATTCTCAAGTATTTAATTCTGTCGTCAGTTGCTTCAGGTAATGCTCAAATGCTAATCAGTCTTCAAGTGCTCCCATCCTTCTAATTTGGTCAAGCCTATCCTTAGCGAAAAGCGCGTGGATCTTCTCTTTCTCTAGACGACAAAGTATACTAAAAGTGACATAAGTTACTTTAAGTGACAACTCCTTTTGACCAATGTCCACAGCAGTTTTTGACCCAGTTATACTCTCGGATTTGTGTATCGTGGAAGGGTATGCAACAGCTAAAGGCAATTGACATCGTGAGCATGATGCCTTTACTTCTTTCCAAGATTTACAAAAGGGTTTGATAAGAAAATTATTTCACTTTGAAATAGCCCATGATAATCATCAAAATGAATCATTACTACCTGTGGCAAGCTTAGAGGCTGAAATCTTTGGCCATAGATGATATGTTTTACCGTATTCTGTACACCGTTTAACAATCCAAACTCCGTCTAGATATTGGTACGTAACATAACTCTGTTCCCAACTGGTCAGAAAAATCCGGCCTGAAGTCCAGTCGCGTGATAATCTTCACTCATTGTTGCTATTTAATTATTGTGGTCTGCTAATATTCTCGCCGCTGTCCATTTTGATTTAAGAAGTATTTGTTGATTATGTTCTTTAGCTTGCTAGTTTTTGGGAAAAAGTCATATGGCTTCTTAAAATCATTCAAATTCAGCCAGAAGCAGTGTTACGCCGTTGCGTAAGGAGTGAGTGTTTGTCTGAAACTTGACCCACGAAAGCGAATTAAGAGTCTTTCGCAACTGTTTTTGCTGATCGTCGTTTTTTTTTTTTTTTTTTTTTTTTTGATTGATTGACTTTGTTAGGGTGAAACATTTTTCAAAAGCCCTAAGCATTGTTTGCTTGCGAAGAGCCAGATGTTGTTATAGAAAGTCTCTTATATAGAGGGATGTCTTTTACGGGATGTAACTGCCTAATATTTTCAAGTATAAAAAATAAATATATAAATCTCTAAAATGGTGAATGGTCTCTGTTTTACGTTCACATCTCTGTTCAAGGTCAGCCATAAGACGACATCCTAACTTTGAAAATTCTTCAATAATATATAGAGGGGTGTCTTTTACGGGATGTAACTGCCTAATATTGCCAAGGATAAAAAATAAATATATAAATCTCTAAAATGGTGAATGTTCTCTGTTTTACGTTCACATCTCTGTTCAAGGTCAGCCATAAGACGACATACTATCTTTGAAAATTCTTCAATAATGAGAATTAACACTAAATCCATGCTCAGCTCTAGATTTCTTGCTGCCTGATATTTTAAATCAGCGAAACATTTAAAACACGTTGTTGCTTCAGCGCAGAGTGAATTGCTTTGCCTTCGACAATAAATGCAGCAGTACCAGTTAGTGGCAAAACAATGAGACCTTCGGATCCTAACCATTCAAGGACTGTTTTACGAATTTCTTTTATTATCGTAATTTTACCAGCTCTTGCTTTTCCAGTAATAAAAGTTAACTTAGGGAAATTTGTAATTCCAGTTTCCAAAGACGAAAGCTGTTCTGCGCAGAACTGAAGTATCTTCTGCTGTTCATGGTAAATCTGATGTCATAATTATTATAATTTTCATGCAGTGTAATTTGTTATTCTTTAGAATAATTCAGAAACGTTAAAGGTAAAGAGAAACCACTGAATAAGAAATACTACGGTACAGAATAACACTGGGTATATTTGAGCGGTTAATATTTGTTCAATTTAGCTCCGATCTTTGAAACAATCAACAATTGGAACTGGATCCATCGTGTTAGCAGCAGAAAACTTCAAGCCCATTCAGTCTGGTAGAGCCCAGACTAATTTAATATGGTATCAGGGAAAGGTTTGTAAAACATATGTAACACACACACATAGGTAGTCTGCTATCAAACTTGGTAGCTGTATTCATGTTCGGAATGTTTACTTCGGAATGTTCAATTCTGTTTCTTCGTTCTTTTATTTCAGTTTCAACACATTCACTTATTGTGAATTTAAAAAAAATGAATAACCTTCTGTAATTGGGACAGCTATCAAAAGGTTAAATTTGCGTGTCAGACAACGCTATAAATTTCCCAGTACGAACATACATACGTGTGAATACAAACAAACATACATAAGAAAACATACATAGGAATACATACATATGAATACCTGCATACATATTACTGTATACATACATATAAGTAAAACATACATGACATTATATTTTTCTTGATTTCTTTAATTCCAATTATCATTCGTAGCCTTGCGGCTAATGTCCTAAATCATATTCTCCGCATTCGATATCTTTCCACATCTCTTAATTTAAATTCAAACTAAATTTCATCGATTTGGAAGGTTACCGGGAAAAAAAAAAAAAAAAAAAAAAAAAACACGTCGTTGCAAACACTTAGGAAATAAAACTTTTCAATCTATAAAGTCAATCTATATCTCAGGTCATAAATAGTGAGTCCTTATAACGATCCGGATGAGGTTAAAATTCATAATTTACAACAATGGAGCTCAAGTTTAAATTGATAACGAGATAAAACTACCATAAACATCGATTGTTCGAAATGTTGAAATATTAAATTGTATTAGTATACCTAATAAAGATAAATAATTATGATGAAATTACAAATTGAGATTTTTATGCTTGTAATTATCGACTGGAAAATCAGCAAAAATGATTTCACTTCGAGTCATTCACAGAATTATTTTTCGGGTAAATTCATTTTAATGTCATTTTCATCGTCTCAAAATTTACATACAAAATTCTCATATTTAGCTTCACCATTTCAAAAATATTGAAACATGAAATAAGTTATTAATAAGTTGAATTATTTAATAAGTTGAATTGTAACAGCTTTTTGAGAAAAAAAAAATGTATATTTTTTAAAGCGTCACATCATTGTACGTTTAAAAATTTTTACAAAGTTTATTTTGAATTTTTATGAGATAATGGCATCAATCAAGATAAACAAACCTTATAATTTTTCTTTTCTTTGCAACAATGGAAGTAATTGATTGTCGCCATTTTGAAAAAAAAAACTCATAGAAGACTTTTAAAATTTTAATATAAAAGTGGGAATGTTTTTTAAACAGCTAGTGCAAGCATATCTACATAGAAACAGTTTTCATTAAAAAAAAGAATTATTAAAATTGGTTCATTAGAAAACTCAGGTCAAATAACTAAAACAGCAGCCTTGTTTTTACCGGACTGCCAAGAAGGGTTTTGTGTTTCACGAGTATCTGGGTATGTGGATTTCTTTATACCCTCGAAACATCCAAACAGCTGGATATATTTTAAGGAATGAGGTCCCTATCGATTCATCCTAACCGTCCGATGGTTATAGGCTAGGTTTTGTTTTAATAAATTCAAACTCGTGGCCGTAAACTACAAAATGACGGTAGAGACGAAAAAACATTTTTACGTATCTTATTGAGTAGCATATCATCGGATAGGTTTTTCAAAATAAAGAAGATGTTTAATTGACTATTTTACAGTCAGAAGCTACGTTTAATTATTACACAACATGGAAGTTGTGTAGGTAGGAACTCTAAATTTACTGCAACTCTAACCTTAACCGATATCTAAAGGGCTCATCTAAACACTGTTTATAGATAGGAACTAACAATTAAACACAACTTAAATGTCATCAATACAAATAAATAAAAAAATAGGTAAGTAATTAAAAAAAAAAAATGTTTCACATTGAAGAGAAATAATTTATTAGTTCGCTTTTTAAGCAGTCGTTTTTTTTTTGTTTTTTTTAATTTACCTTTTTAAATATATAGAACTAAACATTCGCAATGTTATCTCTATGGAAAAATTGAAAGCCGACAGTTTAGAGTGTTAGGGTTGACGAATATTTCTCATTTTGAATACCCGCCGAGTTTTTAGCACTTCCGACGTCCAGCTCCTTTTTTGTGTCGATGCGACAAATATTTTGGGCGATATCGTGTTAACAAAAGCGTAATTTTTGCAGGGAAGTCAAAGCTGTGCTCCCACAATAACTACATAGTTCTGCTATCCACGAGCTACGCACGCCAAGCATCCAGACCCCGCAATATGTAAAAACAAATTTCTGCTGAATTGTTTTGTTCTATAAAAATTATCCGAATATGAAAGTTTAAATGACAATACCGAGACCAGTGTCGATCTTCTTTTGTAGGATTATCATTCATTTTTCCGTGAATGGAGGAATGTTTCAGTTCACAAGGCTAAATCTATAGTTCTCGGGACAGCCGATGGATGTTTTAGTACATTATTGAGAAAGACCAGTTACACATTTAAAAATCCGTTTGTATAAATTGGTTAAGTAAAAAATATCACTACCGCCCGGACTTTTATAATATTTAGAATAAAATATTTATTTGAATTTTCATAATTTTTATATTGTATAGGAATGTATGGGACCAAGTGAGGCATTAAGGTAGAAACACCAGGGGGCCATTTAGGCCACTTTTTTAATTTTCAAAATTTCTCATTCATACCAGAAAAATTCTATGTTATCCTTTTCTTCACATTTCATAATTACTTAACAATAAAATTCTTCTTTGAAAATTTTAGGTATGAAATCGAAATTTTTGAATTAAAAAAAAGCGCAAAACTGGCAAACTTATCAAACGAAATACATAAATAAAAAAGATAAAATGTTTATTTACAATGCAGTTTACAAGTAAATAATAATGCATACAATAATATTACAATAAGTGTTCAAAATTGCGCCCTTCAACTGTGATACATGCTTCGCAGCGTCGGTGGAATGGTTGGCGTGCACGTCTAAAGATGTCAGGCATTTCCCACAAACATGCAGCAGCTTCGGATATGCAAGATACTAGATTTTCGTCTGAGTCAACTGAAGTCTCATAAAGAAGACTCTTCAGATGTCCCCGTAAAAATAAATTAAGGCTCGATAAATCAGGAGATTGCCGTGTTGCATGTGGATTATTGGTTGCCCAAAGATGGAAATTGTGCGCATTAAATACAACCTCGCGTGTAAATACCGCCTCATCTGTAAATAGAATATGAGCAGTAAAGTCTGGCTGCAATACATGTTACTGCAAAACCCACTGGCAAAAGTTCAACCACAGAAGATAGTCTTCCGGATTTAAAGCTTGTACACGTTGAAAACGGAAGGGATGAAATCGATTTTCATTGAACACTCTCCAAACTGTCCGGTGACTCACACCTAAATTCTGTGCAACAGCTCTTGTACTTGATTCGGGTATTTCACTCACAAAATTCAAAATAATTTCTTCCAGGCTTGCACTGCGTACAGCTTTTTCTCTCCCAGTTTCCTGCCTGGTGACGTAGAAAGAACCTGTTTCAGAAAGCTGACGGTGTAAGCGCTGAATCATTCTATGATCAGGTATTCTTCTGCGAGAAAACTGCACCTGATACATTCGTAGGGCAGCTCTGGCGTTGCCACTTGCACGACTATACATGACTTACATGTCGGCTTTTTCGGCATATGTAAAGTCTTCCATGACGAACGATAGCACAGTTAAAAATGGCGAATTCTTCTACTTGAATGCATGGTATTGAACGGCGACCAGTCACTTACTGCCCTCTACCGCCAGTGGAATCAACCAAAAACTCCATTTCTATTACAAAAAAATTTTATTTCTATTTTCACTTCCAAACACTTCGATTTCATGCCAAAAATTTTCAATGAAGAATTTTATTATTAAGTAATTATGAAATGTCAAGAAAAGGATAACATAAACATTTTCTGGTATGAATGAGAAATTTTGAAAATTAAAAAAAATGGGCCTAATTGCCCCCCTGATGTTTTTACCTTAATGCGTCACTTGGTCCCATACATTCCTATAAAATAAATTATTGTTACTGCGTGCTCTACCTACCCTTAAAGTTTATACCATGAGTTTAGAAACACCCTGTATATATAGGGTGCAATGTGTTATCTATCGCCGACCTTTAATTTCTCAACCGTTGGTCGTAGACATAAAGTTCCAATTACAAAAATCCTTCAAATGAGGTAAATATTTTATTATTTAAAGTAAAAATCGATTTTATAAAAATTACTAAATCTAACTTTTTATACGGTAACCCAGTCCCTACAGTTATATTTAGTAAAAATTTACACAGATATAAGAAAATAGTTCGACATTTGTACTTCAAAAATTGACACACTTTTTAAATTTCAAAGTTTGATATTTTTGTACATGATTTTATCTTTCATTGAGGGATCAATTAAAAGATGAATTAAAGTAATTCGAGATCAAAATCAGGGTGCAATGTCCTTTTTTACGGCGAAACCACCTTTAGCCGGTATAGCCAAATCGCGGGATCACCAAAGAGGGTTATTTCATCTAAAAATTTGAGCTACGTTTTATGGGTCGACCAACATTCAAACGTAAAATAGGTAGAATTGACAACCGGAAAATAAAACATACTCTCCAAGGACTAGGTAAATGGCAACGGAATGTAAACGACCAGCCAATTTATAACGAGCATGAAAATTGAGATTAGATAAATTACAATAGTACCGCAGCGCCAAACGTTCGGGATAAAACACGAGCCATCTATCAGTGAATATGCTAGTCAGAACTGAGATCGTGATGGCACGCTATGCATACATGCAATATGCCGAAATGATACTTATTTATGGTGAATGTCAAAGGAATGCCATAGAGGCTGCGAGTGTTTATTCAGAACGTAAACCTGAACGTCAGTTCCTAAGGATCTAAATCCAACGCATGAAACTATAAACAATGCATTGCACCATCTTAGAGAGACCGACTCTGTTTCACCACGACCCATAAGAAGTAGATGGACAAGGTGTAATGTTCGAGTGACACCGCAGGATGTGCTGGCATACGCCCTTTTAATTCCACAACTGAGCACGGCAAAAACAAGCGAGGCATGTGGTCAGCATGTCTGAAATTTGTTACATGCATATGATGCGCATCCATATACCATCCGACACTTGTGCAAACATTGATGCTGGGTGACCACGCACGACGATTTGATTATTGAAATTTCATGCTCAACACATTAGAAGAAAATCCGTCGTTCCTTTATGAAATTCTGTGGACAGATGAATCAATGTTTACACGGGGTGGCATTGTGAACGGGCACAATGTGCATTACTGGTCCCTGTAAAAAGCTCCACATTGCCCGCACAGAATGACACGTGTGGTGCGGCATATGGGGAACCCAGATTGTTGGACACATCTTCTATGATGGGACCTGAACGGGCGATCGTTACCTGCATCTGCTACAAAACACGGTACGTGACTGGTATGAAGAGCTGCCTCTCCAATATGCATGCCGGATGTGGTTTCAACACGATGGGGCCCTCTTCGCATTAAACATCAAATGTCCGGGCGTATCTAGCCACCGAATTCTTTCAACAGATCCTTGGATATGATAGTCCGGTAGAGTTGCCACCGCGTTCACCGGACTTTTCTCCCATGGACTTCTACCTCTGGAGTTACATCAAGGCTACGTCTATGTGACCGAGACCCTTTCTCTGGTTTATCTGAAGAAGCGCGTCATCCTTGATTATAGCACAGTTTCTACACCTGCTAAGCTCGAATATGTCCAAGAATCAGTATTGTCACGCATTCAGTTGTGCTTTGCCACCAATATAAAAAACTTTGAGCAGTATCTCTAGTAGATTCCGGCGTTTCATGTATTCATTTTTTATAGTAGACCTTTTTCTGATATTATAATAAACTGTTATATATTTTTCTGTTTAATTTCAATATTTCATTCTTCGCTTTGTATAAGACCCCTAAAAGTCAGCTCAAATGTTTAGATGAAATAACCCTCTTTGGTGATACCCCAATTTTGCGATACAGGCTAAATTTGGTTTCACCGTAAAAAGTACATTGCACCCTGATTTTGATCTCGAATTACTTTAATTCATCTTTAACTGGCCCCTCAACGAAAGACAGAATCATGTGCAAAAATATCAAACTTAAAATTTAATAACAGTGTCAATTTTTGTAGTACAAATGTCGAACTATTTGTGTTATATATGTTATCATATGTGTAAAATTTTACTAAATATAACTATAGGGACTGGGGGACCTTATAAGAAGTTAGATTTCGTATAATTATAAATTTGATCTTTTGCCTTAAATAATGCCACAACATGAATATTTTCCGCATTTGAAACGTTTTTGTAATTGGAACTATATGTCTACGACCAAAGGTTGAGAAATTAAAGGTCGGCGATAGATATCATATTGCAACCTGTATATATATATATATATATATATATATACAGGTTTGGTTTTGTTTTTGGATATATATATATATATATATATATACTATACAAATACCATATATTTAAAAAATAAATAAGTTTTTTAGAAAACGCTGTAAAACAGTTTTACACATGACGTAATTTTCACAGTTTTCTACTTTTTGCACGTGATAGCTTACTTATTTTATAGTGTAATTTCTTTTTTTGTACATTCACGTGTATATATATATATATATATTAATTAAATTTAAAATTTTTATTATTTTATCTTTTAAATTTTGGTAACAGTAGTTAAAAAAGACCATTTCAAAATATAAATTAACCTGTATTCAAATAATGAAATTGGAAAAAAATGATATAATAAATAATATAATAATATAATAAAAAAAATAATAATACAAATAAGAAAATTTAAAAATTAGATTAAAAAAAAAAATATTGCACACTGCACAGAAATATCTAGCCAAATATGTGCATCGAAAATGTGGTTAAATTGCTTTGCATAGTATAAATTGGTAGTCCAATAAAACTTATTTAAAAAAAAAAAATATTTTACCATTGCGTAGCGCTTAAAATAATTCTGCGATTTAAAAAATGTCGTCTTAAGCATGTTTTAGCATACTTTTTTTTTTAATAATACTACCAGTTTTCACGTTTTTATATTTAATAGTTACTTTTATTAGTAGTCATGAATGTAAAATTTGATAATAACTTCTTTTATGGCAGCAATGGTGATAGTATTAATTACTTTTTTTAGAACAGAGAGAAACTGATCGCGTGTAATTGATGTGATATTGAGAGTGTATTATACTGTGGGTTTTAGCATATAAGAATTTTCTAAAATTATGATCCGCATATTTACAAATTGTTAAACATTCACAAATATATTTAGCAAAAACATACAGTGGCTAATTAAGTTACTTGAAAAAAAAATCCTTTGTTTATCATGTGTGAAAGCTTTTGTAAGGCCGAACTCAAAAATACATTTCTTTATAATTTTAGGTATTATAATATCAGAGATATCATCGAAAATGTTGTGCAAAATTATCCCCCCCTCCCCCCGCATGTATTTCCGAATCTACTCAAACTAAAATTATGAGAAAAATTAGTGGAAGTAGACGTTAATTTTAATCTTGTGGGAATATTATAGCGATTAGCCTAGGTCACACAGTTTTTGAGAAAAGCGCATTTTTCCGTTACACAGAGTTTTCGAATATGTGAATGTGATTGGGATTTTGTATGTGTTTTTATAATTTTTTTCTACAGATTTTGAATATATTTAACTTTCTCTTTTCTACATTTATTGGGAGAAAAGAGTAGAAAATAGGCGAATACAAAATTTAATTACTTAGAGCAAATTATTAAAGCGTTACTGCTTTTCTGCACATCATAGACCTCCCTTAAATCAGCATCTTCACGTTTTTGAAACATAAATTGAAAACTACTTGGAAGAATTTTTGAAATTTTGCATGCACATAAAGCAGGCGTAATAAAAATTAATCCTTAAAAAACTGTATGTTGCAATTAATATTTTTTCGAATATGAATTTCATAATAAATAATTCATATTATAAAATTATAAAAATTACAATATGAATTTATTTATATTTGGGAGTTTCCGTGTTATAACCATACAGAAAATTAATTACCGTACTAGTATAATAATTTCAGGAGATATTAACAAAAACATGAAAATGTAATGTAACGTTAGAAGTTAAAAATTTTGAATGTTTATAATTCAAAATTTATCATTCAAATGACTTGAAATTTCATATGTAGGCATAGTTTGAACGTTAGATTTAAAATATCTTGTCAAAAGTGGTCGTTGCGATTGAAAAAACAACGTTTGGGCTAGTTTTGATTTGTAGATGGACCCCTAAGTAATTTTTATACACTTAATTTAAAATTAGACTTTATTTTCAACTGTTTGTTTCCAGTAACTTTCTTCTAGAATAAATTGTTGCAGAGTTAGTAGGGTTTGTTTACTTTTCTTCCATGACTGTATTTTATATCTGTTATCGAGGTTTACTATGGTATGTGCCTCATTCAAAGTATGTGTGTTTCATTTGTAGGTTGTTTAGATAGAAACTCTAAAGGAACCCGTTTCATTATAGTTTATATGATGTTCTTGGTGTGTTTTAACTATCTAAAGCATAATGAAATTTATTTGCATTTTTGAAGTGCACTAAAAAGTACTTTCTGAAAACATAGAATACAAAACATTGACAAGGCTACACAAAAGATTTCTGTAACATAATGATGTGCGTGTTAAAATTGTTTGCAATGTATTTAATTAATGTTAAATTATTTCAAACAATGAAATTTATACATTATTGAGATGCACTAGAAGATGCGTATTGTACAATTTGACGTACATTGCAATTATACTTTAAGTACAGGGATACACAAAATAATTTGGTAACTGTGCTGTGTATGAGTGATAAATATTGGAAAAGCGCTTTCAGTGTTGCAATGCTTCTTTTAGTGTAAATATTTTTTTCCGTACTACGCGTTAAGTGTAAACTCTGCAGATCATATACAGGGCAACATAAGGGCATCAGGGCAACAAATTTCAGAATTAATAATTCATATTATAAAATTATAAAAATTGCAATATGAATTATTTATATTTGGGAGTTTCCGTATTATAACCATACAGAAAATAAATTATCATACTAGTATAATAATTTCAGGAGATATTAACAAAAACATGAAAATGTAATGTAACATTAGAAGTTAAAAATTTTTAATGTTTATAATTCAAAACTTATCATTCAAATGACTTGAAATTTCATATGTAGGCATAGTTTGAAGGTTAGATTTAAAATATCTTGTCAAAAGTGGTCGTTACGATTGAAAAAACAATGTTTGGGCTAGTTTTGATTTATAGATGGACCCCTAAGTAATTTTTATATACTTAATGTAAAATTAGACTTTATTTTCAATCGTTTGTTTCCAGTAATTTTCTTCTACAATAAATTGTTGCAGAGTTAGTAGGGATTGTTTACTTTTTTTCCATGACTATGTTTGATATCTGTTATCGGGATTTACTATGGTATGTGCGCCATTGAAAGTATGTGTGTTGCATTTATAAGTTGTTTAGATAGAAACTCTAAAGGAACCCGTTTCATTATAATTTATAAGATGTTCTTGGTGTATTTTAACAATCTCAAGCATAATGAAATTTATTTGCATTTTTGAGGTGCACTAAAAATACATTCTGTAAACATGGAGTACAAAACATTTACAAGGCAACACATATGATTTCGGTAACATAATGGTGTACGTGTTAAAATTTTTTGCAGTGTATTTAATTAATCTTCAATTATTTCGAACAATGAAATTTATATACATTATTTAGATGAACTAGAAGATACGTAGTGTACAATTTGACGTACATTACAATTATACTTTAAGTACAGGGATACACAAAAAAATTTGGTAACTGTGCTGTGTATGAGTGATAAATATTAAAAGAGCGTTTTCAGTGTTACAATGCTTCTTTTAGTATAAATACTTTTTTGCGTACTACGCGTTACGTGTAAACTCTGTAGGTCATATACAGGGCAACACAAAAAAAGTTCGTATGCTTCAGTATACATGAGAGTGAATTTCTTAAGGGTATTTTTTAAATCGAATTAGACAGTATAAATAAATTCATATAGGGGACTACACAAAGAACTGTTACATTGCCGTGTATGAATGGTTATTTTTGAAATTACGTTTCAGATGTTTTTTGTTTCCTAAATTGTTTAATTAAAACATCTCATTTTAACTCATTAAACTATGAAGCTCCGTTACAGTATTCTAGATATCTCTAGTTTTCTATACCTATGCTTGATGCAAGATTCTTTAGTTCCCAAAATGCTATTTCTTTCAGGAAACAATTAAAAAATCTTCCCTAAAAATACCGTTACGTTACATAAGGCAGCCGTAAAAAGAAGCAGATTTATATACATTTATATACATTATTGAAATGCACTAGAAGATACGTATTGTACAATTTGACGCACATTACAATTATACTTTAAGTGCAGGGATACACACAAAAAAAAAAAAAAAAAAATTGGTAACGGTGCTCTGTGTATGAGTGATAAATATTGGAAGAACATTTTCAGTGTTACAATGCTTCTTTTAGTTTAAATATTTTTTGCGTACTACGCGTTACGTGTAAACTCTGTAGATCATATACAGGGCAACACAAAAGAGTTCGTATGCTTCAGTATACACGAGAGTGAATTTCTTAAGGGTATTTTTTAAATCGAACTACAAAATATAAATAAATTCATATAGGGGACTACACAAAGAACTGTTAGATTACCATCTATGTATGGTTATTTTTGAAATTACGTTTCAGATGTTTTTTGTATCCTAAATTGTTTAATTAAAACATCTCATTTTAACTCATTAAGCTATGAAGTTCCGTTACAGTATTCTAGATGTCTCTAATTTTCATTACCTATACTTGATAGAAGACTTTTTAACCCCCAAAATGCTACTTCTTTCAGGAAACAATTAAAATATCTTCCCTAAAAAATACCGTTACGTTGCATAAGCCCGCCGTATAAAGAAGCAGATGTTTCATTGTACGGTTAAATACCGATAATCACTACCGCATTTCTTTTTACTTTTAAACATCGCACATTTAATTTTTTTACACCTTCGTATAGGGGAATGAGTATTTTAACTGCAATTTATTTGAAAACTGCATCTCAATTTATTTTTGAGATATTACTTTTTTTTAGTCTTTAATGCCATTTCTGTAATGCTGGTAATTGAAGTACTCCATTTCTGTATAAAGTAAAGGGAAAATAGTTGCAAAATAGTAGATTAATCTTTTTGTTGCTATTTTCTCATAACATCTAAAAAAATGTAATTAAAATATGTGCTGTTTTGAAAAAAAATATTAAATGAATGATTTCTGATAAAACATAGAGCTATTATAAACTATATTTAATTTTAAGTATCGATATTATTGTTACAAACAAACGAAGGAATATGAATCATTATATAGAATTGTTAGATTTTTGTCGAATTAAGCTTTTTGCTGGTTTTGCGTATTATTTTGGGACTTTGACGTCATATCCGTACTTTTCTATAGACGTTGTTTAAGACTGGATAGTAAATGTAGAATTCTTTAGCGAATGCAAATGACATAATTTTATATAAAATAAAAGCGTTTTAAATCTTAAAACTGAAGTATGTTTTGCAGAAGTGCAACAGTCCATCGGCTTTGAAATTCTTCAAAGCTGGAAATGCTTAACTTTTGAAAATAACACCATTGAAATCGCACATTGATAAAATGCAAAGTTTTACAAAAATTTAGAGTCTCTTTATAGAAGACATGTCACCTTTGGTTAAAATCATATTTGTTTGACAGTTAGTCTAACCAAAATAAGATGCATTTTTTATTGTAGCTAATTTTGTAGGTTTATTTTAAATTAATGAAAGAATTTCTCCTTAAACATTTTCTGTCATCGAAATTTGACGGGTTTCATCTCGTGATAATATTTTTCTTTTCTGATCGGAGGCGGCACTAAATTCTGAAAATATTTTTTAATTCAGAAATCTTCTTCTCTGTAATATTATCTGAATTTTGTATCTCGATATTATTACAGATTCCGAGAAAATTTAATAAAATTTCGAATCAGATTAGGAAAAGTTATGAAAGCATAGGGATACATTTACGATGCCTTAAGCATAATTAGAATTAAGTAATTTTCCTCATTTAGCAAATACTTCTTTTATTTGTTTTTCCCAGTCCTTATTGATACTTTGTGCTATAGCAATTTCACCTGCACGATAAGTCAACATTTACTTTTCCTTCTTATTAAGGAACAATTAAGATTAATGAAGCGAATGTGAATTTTGAACCACCGGGGAGCAATAGAAACATTGTATATGTACAATTAGCTAAAATTATAGAAATTTCATTTAAGGAATCTTCAAAAGTAAACAGTTCCGGGAGCGAAAAATACTTTACGAATAAATCTGTGGATATAATTTTAGCATGGAACAAAATTAATTAAAGTGAAAATTTCAAGTATATTTTTCTTAAAGTCATTTTCTACTATTTCGCTTCATGAAATTAGGTAATGCGATAATAATAAGAATTTTAATCATAGTCATAAAGTTCTTTAATTTCATTTTTTTTAATTTCACAATACTACTCTTGAGATAGAAATATTGATTTTAAAGAATATATATCTTCATAAAGAAATTTGACAAGTTTTCAGTAACATTAACAACAAAGATTGTATATAGCCTTAAGTAAGGCTGACGTTATATCAAGAGCGGAAACGACCTTGGCAATCTATTTCGAATTTTTCACAATTCCTTTAATCACTTGCAACAATTTCAGTTTTTAAACTATCGAATAGCAAAAATATGTAGTTGCAATTGTCATTCGTCGGAAAAATATATATGAATTTACTGATTTTCTTTCTTTAGCTTATAAAATAGGTTTCAAGCGTGATTTAAAAAAAATATATATATCTCTACCATTCACGACCCTATTATATAATATCAACCCGCTTGTATTTAAAACAATATAAAATTTTTGGCGATTACTTCGACTCTTAGATATTACCATGAGGCAAATGCAAAGATATCGATTTAAATAAATCAATATATATATATATATCTGAAAGAATTATGCATTTTATTTATTAATGTTTTTCATATAAAATTGCTTTTTGGGTTGTTAGTGGGTAACTAAACAAATGTACAAAATCTATTAGTATTTTGATTTAAAATTATTTACAGCTATATCCTTGCTGCACAGAGGGCAATATATTTTGTAAAGCATGAAGCCTGAAATTTTTTACAAAAGCAAAAATTAGTGTATTAATCATTGTTTCGAATAGATTAACACATAAAAAGTCAAATTCATTGTTTATACAAACAGTTTTCATGCTGTATATTTTAAATTTTTATAATGTTACCGGGAAAATGCACAATTTGATACTCACGAAAAATTTCCTCAATGCGCAAATACAAATACTTGATTAATTATAACAAAATTATTCTAATTCGTAAATAAACTATTTTAATGTATAATAAATTCGGATAATACAATATTTGTAAACGTTATGAAATTAATATTAAAAAGGATTTTACCATATATAACTATAGCTGAAACATAGAAAGTCAATGAATTGATTATATTAGCAAGAAATACTATGTTAACAGATAAATTCCTCTGAAAGTAATCTTACTTTTTTTAAATGAAAATATGTATTTAGGCTAATTGAAATGTGTAGAATTTATTTCTAATCTCAAAATTGATTTTGACTATTGAATAAACAAATTTTTGATTACTTTTGATATGTAGATGTCCCCCGATCCCATATACATCATTTCAAAGTAGACATTATTCGTTATAAATTCGAGATACATCGTTTGGTACATGTATTTTTCTTCGACGATAACTTTTTGCAGAATTAGTAGGGGAAGTTTTCTTTTTTTTCCACGACTGTACGTAGAAATTAGAGTATATTTACGAGAGCCATTGCACAGAGAGATTGCAGAGAGTCAAAACGATGTCATAAATACTTTTCAACTATGTTGGAAAGTGTTAAAAGACAGTTAATAGACTAAATTGATGCTGCTATCACGTAATTTGATTTTTTAAATACAAATATCTCAAAATGTTTATGTAAAAAAAGACTTTATAAAATAGTTAATATTGTCAGAGATAATATAATTATATGGCAATGCCTATGCATAAAAATTTCACGGCTTTGTTCATTAATGGGTTTCCTTGTGAAAATTATGTATAAATTTGACGTTAATGTAGCTTAACGGCTAATCTTTAGAATTTTATATTTGGGTGAGCCGTGATAAACAAAGTTTTATGCTTGTAAAGAAGGAAAATTGTCACAATACCGACGAATCAAGAAATATTCTACAGTCTGCAGTACCCGCTCTTAAAGTGATTGTAAGAAAATCGAGTATGAATACTTTTAACTACAGCGTCTGGAAGATATAGTGTATAAATCGGCCACAAAATAGTGCTAAAAAATTGAATCCCATAAATGTACAACGATGCTGAATAACAAGATGTCGATCGCAGTGCCACCCAGCGTTATTCAATGTAAACATTGTATAAGTTTTGAATTCAAAAAACGTTGCAGCTTATGATAAATATTTAATTTATATGCAGGATTGTGGTTTTCAATAATTTTAAAACACTGAAAATTAGTAAATATGGCTAAAAAAATGCGATATGCATTTTTTTGTGCCTGGTTGCAACAGTCAATAGAAAATTAGTAAACTTTCCCTGTTTAGCGTGCCAAAAGATGACGCTCTTCTAGAAAATGGAAAAGATTATTTCCCCAATTTGATAAAATATTAAGCAAATATCTGTTGTATGTGAGCCTCACTTTCAAGAAGATTTTATTAATAAAAATTATGTTCATGTTGTCAATGGTGAAAACAGTCACTTTTCCTAGAGTAAAAGTCAATTTTAATGTCCGATGCTGTCCGATGCCCACTATGTTTCGAAATATTCCAAGTTATCTTTCAATTTCACTACCAAAAAAAGCGAAAATCCGATGAATCTACCTCATCTTTAGATGAAGCTCTCATTGTTGAAGGTTCATTCTAAAGGAGTAAGTATTCAAAGATTTCAATTACTCTAAATAATTTAAGGAACATAAAACTACCAAAAAAATTCTGGGGAAGTGGTTATAATTCCAGCAAATCATATAAATAGTTTAATATTTCATGTTAGTGTACTTCAAAATTTAAAAAATCTTACAACACTTATTGCTGAAAGATGAAGATTCAAATCTAAAATGGGGAGTATTCTTAAATGGACTTAAAGTTGAAGACTATCCAGATATTTCATCCAAAGAAATGCTTCAAAATATTCTAAATACAGTAAATTTGCATAACATTTGCATAGGAGCTGGATCCATTATAGAATTTGGTGACATCAGCAGTTTATCGATACAAAATGAGATTTATGAAGGGCAGATATTTAGTTCTAAATGCACACGTAAACGTAAAGCCGGCATTTGTATATATTGCAAATATCTACAGAAATCAATGCTCCATAAAAGAAAGCAAAAAAAGTGCAAAGTTAAGAAAGAATCCCATTTAAAATACAGCCCATATTATAAGCTAAAAACCATGAAAAAGTTGAAGACAAAAGTTTCTTCTCTTAAAAGTGAGATAAATTCCTTACTAAATAGAAACAAGAAGTTATCTAAGGATTACGTTGCAGACAAAATTAAAGAACTTCCTATCAAACAAAAACAGATGGTTCAACATGAACACAGGAACAGTAAGAAAGATCTATAGCACCTAGCAAAAGCCTAGCTTGAATGCTTCCTACCTGTTCAAGATGGCATCGCCACAATATCTAGTAATGTTATCAAAGATGAGATATTTCTTACCAGTCAGCTGATGGAAAAAGTACAAGCACTAACGTGTCAAGTGAATTTCTCTGCTGCACAAAGTCTGATTATAATAAAGGACAGTGCAGTACGGGAAGTTTTCTTAGATACAAACATATAAGTAAAATTCTGGTAAGTAATTTTTAATGTATGATTAGACTTCATATTTCTAACACCTCTATTTCGAAATCAGGTACAGCTTAAAAACTAGTATGTTGTGGCCATCACAAAACTTTCTTCTATATAAATCACGTCAATTAAATCATTTAAATAGTAAAATAAATTACATCAATTTATTCATATAAAAGTATACCTGAATTTGAAATTTGATGAAAATTCGTGCATTAGTTATTGAAATAGAGCTGTAGGAGAAATTTTGAAAAATGTAGCATAGCAGTGCCACCTGTTGAGCGATTTGCACCAAAACACAAACAGTACTAATTCATATACCGGAATCGTAAACCGGAATCGCCAAAATACAAACAGTACTAATTCGTATACCGGAATCTGAAGTTGGATGAAAATCCGTGTATTAGTTCTGGAGCTAAAGCTACTGTGGAAATCACAAAAAATGCAGCACAGCAGCGGCACCTGTTGAGCGATTTACACCAAAAGGTACAAAACATCAATTCATGTCAAGAACTAACTGAATCTGAAATTTGATGAAAATCCGTGCATTAGTTCTGGACATTGAGCTATTGTGGAAGTCGAGAAAAACGCTGCATAGCAGCGCCACCTATTGAGCGATTTACAGCAAAACGTAAACAGCACTAATTCATATCCAGGTATACCTGAATCTGAAGTTTGTTGGAAACCCGAGCATAAGTTCTTGAGATAGAGCTATCGCGGAAATCACAAAAAATGCAGCATAGCAGCGCCACCTGTTGAGCGATTTACACCACAATGTGCAAAACGTCAACTCATGTCAAGCACTAACAGAATCTGAAGTTTGATGAAAATCCGTGCATTATTTCTTGAGATAGAGCTATCGCGGAAATCACAAAAAATGCAGCATAGCAGCGCCACCTGTTGAGCGATTTACACCACAAGGTGCAAAACGTCAACTCATGTCAAGCACTAACAGAATCTGAAGTTTGATGAAAATCCGTGCATTATTTCTTGAGATAGAGTTATTACGAAAATCGTGTAAATGCTGCAAAATGCAGCATAGCAGCGCCATCTGTTGGGCGATTTGCACCAAAACGTTACCAGCACCAATTCATATCAAGGATTAACTAAATCTGAAGTTTGATGAAAATCCGTGCATTAGTTCTTGAGATAGAGCTAGTGCAGAAATCGCGGGAAATGCAGCATAGCAGCGCCACCTGTTGAGCGATTTACACCAAAAACTAATCAGCATCAATTTGTATTAGGTACTAACTTAATATAAATTTTTATTAAATTCCGTGCATTAGTTCTTGAGATAGAGCGCCCACAAAATTTGTGTCACATACACACAGACAGACAGACAGACAGACAGACAGACTCACAGAGTCACAGACAGACATTTTGTAAAAACATGTTTTTTGGAATCTCTGACCCCTAAAACGTGTAAATCCGTCGAAAACCGAAAGTCGAAAATTTTCATGAATCCAATACTTTCTTCTTGTAAAGATAGAAGAAAGTAATAACTGAAATAATAAGTAATACTATATATCTATTAAAATATTAATTAATACAAATAATGTTTTCTGTGAATTAGTAAGTGTAGAATTTATACAGAAGTCAGTACTTCAAATTATGAAAATAAGAAAAAAAATTAAGTAGCGTCATAAACAGATATTTGTTCTATCTAACAATGTACTTTTTCAAACTAGTTTCAGTTAATTTTTGTAAGGTCGGAGGGATTCAATTAAAATATTTCAAGTCTTTATATCTTTACTTGATATTCATAGCCCTTTTTATTATTAATCTTATTAACGACATTGATATCAAAGCTGTATTATTGACACATTTTGGTAGAATTTATTGTAAAGTGAAATTTTTTATTTATTATTTTACATAAAATAAAATGATAATAATGTCTTGTTTTGCCATCCATCTATAATAGAACAAAGAAAAAAGAAATTTTAAAATGCACAAGATTATATGTTTCTGGATAATTCCTAATGTTTAACTTTTTAAAAGGCCTCAAAATTCTTAAATTTTTGTTCTGCTTCATGTAAAGTCCCTCAATTTTTGTTTGAAGACCGTAATTTTTCTGAATTTGTGCTACAGATTTATGTAGAAAAAAAACGACTTTCTAGCTTTTATGATATGTATAAATAATCACAGAGAGAAAATATTTCAATCTGATTCCTGCATTTATAGCCCAGGCAATAGGGAATTTTACCTAGCAAAATTAATGGTAGTTCTGGAAATCGGCTTACTTTATGTTATTTTGGGTCGCTGAATCCGAATTTGTAATTTTCCACCAAAATTTCCCCCGGCAACCCCCAAATTTCGGTAAAAAGCCACCCCAAAAAAGGTTTTTATTAAAAAAAAAATCAATTTTTTTATTGTTTTAGGGAAAAAGTATCTAGAAATTCAAGAATTAGACAAAATTTGCAAGAAATTAGATATATGACATTATGACTTAGGATGAAGGGGAAGGGGGGATCTGGCTCGGAACATGCGCGCTGTGCTGCTTGGACTAAGTTGCGCAATTCCACTTAACCACTCACACGTTTACAATCGCCCTCCCATCTCCCCTCTGAACTTTCCTTATAAGGTTTACTTTAAGTTTTTTGGGTCGCTGAATCCGAATTTTTAACTTACCCCGAAAACCCCCCAAAATAGTTGTTATTAACTTAAATTTCTTATTGTTTTAGGGGAAAAGCATTACGAAATTCAGAAACTAGACAACATTTGCAACAAATTCGATACATGACATTATGATGTAGGATAAACGGGGAGAGAGGGGGCTGCCTCGGAACATTCCCCGCGCGCTTTTTCTCAAAAACCATTTTTTTTCAAAAAATCATTTTTTTTTTTTTGGGGGGGGGGGGGTTGCCGGGTGAAATTTTGGTGGGAAGTTACAAATTCGGATTCAGAGACCCAAAAAACATAAAGTGAGTCGAAATCCAGAACTAGTATTAATTTTTCCAGATAAAATCCCCTATTGCTTGGACTTCATATCTTAGTGAACGTACCGCTGCAGTGCATGTTCAGAGACAGCCCTTCTCCTCCCTGTTCATCATACGTCATAATGTCATCTATCCTATTTGTTGCAAATTTTGTCTAGGTTCTGAATTTCGTAATGCGTTTCCCCTAAAAGAATAAGAAATTTAAGTTAAAAACAACTATTTGGGGGATTTCGGGGGGGGGGGAATTTTTAGGGGAAGTTACAAATTCGGATTCAGCGACCCAAAAAACTGAAAGTAAACCTTATAGAGAAGTTCAGAGGGGAGATGAGAGGGAGAATGTAAACGTGTGAGTTGTTAAGTGGAATTAAGCAACTTAGTTCACGCAGCATCGCGCGTATGTTCCGAGGCAGATCCCCCCTTCCCCTTCATCCTAAGTTATAATGTCATGTATCTAATTTATTGCAAATTTTGTCTACTTTCTGAATTTCTAGATACTTTTTTCCCTAAAACAATAAAAAACTTTTTTAATAAAAACACTTTTTGGGGGCATTTTACCAAAATTTGGATTGGTTGCCGTGGGAAATTTTGGTGGTAGGTTAAAATTTCGGATTCAGCGACCCAAAAAACATATAGTAACGTTCTGGATAAACATCGTTTTTCCGAACTACCATGAATTTTTCTAGGTAGAGCCCCTATACGGTCTCTATTGCCTGGACTATTAAGAATTTTCCTAGAAAAGGAAAATTGAATACTAAACAGATTGAATTGGTGCTTTTGTTGGAATCATTTAAAAAAGATTTTATGTACATATTTACCTATATATATTTAAAGAAATTCCTGGAAAACAATTTCTCAAAAATATAGTGTTTCATTTAAAAGAGTTCTTCAGAATTCCAGATAATTCATTTTCAGTACTGTGGAGGAATACACCAAATAGTGCTTTGAACCGAATATTGAATATTTGACACATACGTAAACTGAATATCGAATATTCGTCTGGCTGAATTCTACTACATTTCTGGGCTTTAAAGTATTAAAAAGTTATATTTAAAAACAATTTCACATCATGTGTTACACAGATGTGCAGAAAATGTTTTTATTTTCAACATTTCCTCGAATCCATATAAAAATTTCCCCAAAATTTTACGATGTTATAGACTTACATAAATTCTGTATTACCGTAGATATAGAATTTTTTTTGTTAAATTTCTCAACTTATGCGCGAGTATATACAGTACATATTATTCTGAGATCGATTTTGGAAAGTCGCCATGTGGATCTTTTTATTTGTAGTGAAAATTTTTCTATCGCGGAGATTTATGTAATTCATTGTTAAAATCGAAATCAATTGCATATTTTTCTGCAAAATCTCCCCCGATCGGACATATTCTGCACCACTGGAATAACACAAATACTTTTATTTTGATGAACAAGACCTTTCACATGTAAACTTTGCACTAAAAATGTAATTTATGCTCCGAGTTATTATTTAAAAAGAGGATAGTTTTAAAACTTTGTTTATTAATAAAACTTTCAACTTTATGGCTTCAGTGAATTAAAATCTGAAATCTGAATTCTGCTTTTTGAGAATTTGGCGTCGCCCCCGATGAAAAAAATATATATATGTACATAAATATACAGTAGAGTCCCGATTATCCGAGTTAATCGAACTTATACCTTTGGAATGGATCCTTTTCTTTTGATGGCTTCAATTATTATGAAACAGTCATTATAAATGAAGTGTTTGGTAAAGATGAAAGAGCTGTTTAAAAAGTTAGAACTCTGATTTTCTGGTCAGAATGGGAAAAAAATGGCTATATTTTCTTTTCATTAATGGCTGTTTAAAAATAATAGAAGCCATCAGTCCATCAGAAGAAAATAACTTGGTTAAAGCAGAAACTCGGTTAAGCGGGACTCGTATAATCGGGGCTCTACTGCAGCTCATTTTTAAGACTTAAAACACGCGATTTTATTTATATAAAATGACGTCATCCGAATCCACTGAAGCATTCCTCATTTACGATCCAATCATAACATCTACAATAAAGTATGGCTAGGATGTCACTATCTCAGAATAATCCACAAATGCAGCAAAAAGACATCAATTCATTTATATATATATATTTTTCAAAATAGCACGTATTTTAATTACTTTTTTTCAGTTTTTATAAGAAAGTGGCAAAAAGAAGGTATAATTGTTATTTTTCAACTATTTTCTCTTTACTGTCTACAGAAAATGAGTACTTGAGTTTCCAAAATTAAACAAATGCTGCTAAAATCTACAAAAAAAAAAATAATAATAATATCTCAAAAATAAATGGAGATGCAGTTTTCAAACAAATTGCATTTAAAAGTACTTTTTTTTTTCAATACGACGGTATAAAAATTGAAAATGTGCGATGTTTAGAAGATTAAAAATTGCTATAGTGTATTTAATCGTACTGCTTTGTTTTACGGCTAGCTTCTGTAAGGTAACGCTGTTATTTGGAGACGGCACAAAATAAGCTGGGAGAAAGAAACAGCATACCGTACCGGGGGCTAAAAAATACCTTATAACACATAGCTGCTCTTAGGATTTGTACTCCAGTTCTATTACCAGCCCAGAGATACTGAACATTTGCATAATGGTTTTCATTCCTATAAAATAAAGCACTCCGATTAAAGCCATAAACTCATTTCTAGACGACTGTTTACAATCACGTTTCGATTATACTTATCTTCTATTCTTTCTATATATTTATTAGTGCAATCAATTATTTCATCAATCATGTTCAGATCAATCAATTTTAGAAAAGTATCGATGTCAGAAGTTTGCATATGTAGTTAATACTGGCATTTTCTTTATAATATTTTTGTACATTGTTTTGGAGGTTTTTAAGATTTCCTTTCTTTTCCCTTTTGTGAGTTTATCTTTTCCCGTATAAAATTTTGTGTCTCTATTATTTTCAATAATCTCACTATTATTTTCCTCTTCTAAATTGTTATCATTGAAATCTTTGTCACATTCAGGAAATTGCAGATCTTCTTCAATATCAATATTATCACTATCATTATGATCATTAAAAATTTCCGTTAGATAACCCACCATTCCGTTGTCATATTTAAAATACCATTTTTAAAACATTATTTTATCTAAAATCTCATTAAAAGGACTTGGGAAAAATTTCACTGAGAAAGATTCTACTGAGAGAGAATTTCACATGCAGGTGCGCGTTGCATAAAGTACAACACAGACGTTCACAGATTAAAATATAGGTGCAGCTAATTGCGCAATCTAAAATGCAAATAACTTTCAGGAAGAGGGGATGGAGATCCAATAGACGAATGCAAATGGTTATTAACGCCCTCTACTACTTGGATTGTGTTTTAAAGAAAAAAGAATGCTAATACTGTACTTTTTACAACAGGAAGGTTGGCGTTATGTTCACTCACTACACAGGTATATAACTGTCAATTAATGATATGGTTATAAAACAAACATCAGCATAAACAAAATGGTAGCTTCTGCCATCTATCAAATAGGGCACGAACTTTTTACAATCACCCAATAACATTGAATTTTCTTAATTCCATGTCACAATATTTTAGAAATTTATATTTATTTCTAAATCTTTTAACAATTTCTGCTTTATATCCGATGGCTTTAGCCATTTATGCATCGTTTTTAGAGGATATATCTGAGTATATAAATGAGTTTTAAAGTCATATGATAAATAATACATTAATATTTTCCCTGGATATGTCTTTTGTACTTCATTCATTAAACACAATTATTTCAATTGGTAAAATAAACACAAGAGTTGAAAATTTTCCAAGTAAATAAACGAGGGTCTAAAGACAGGATCTCAACGAGGAACTTTTGCTTAAGCTGTCAACTGCATTTTTCTATACAAATCTGCTTAAAATAGATTTTTACTGAGTTAGAAAATTTTTAATTTGCCTATTTTGGTAGGGAAGACCGGGGCAAGTTTTCCAACTTTTTATAATTTTATTTTTGTATTTTTTATTTTTAACTATTTTGATATCTACAGGATATCATTGTATTTCGTAAACCTTTCTGTACAAACTGGCATAATTATTAAAAAAAAATTAACTATACTTTTTCACAAAAAATGGTTGAGTCTAATCATGTTAAGTTGGAAAATGCGCCCCGTATGCGGGCAAGTTTTCCAGCCTACTAAAAATGGTCAGGGGCAAGTTTTCAACTATACTTTAAATGGTGAAACACAGGTAATAAATCTTGCTTGTTAATTAATAAGTAATTTTTAGTATAAATTAAATGCACAGTAACATAAAAAAAAACAGTTTTAATCCATTTTACATTTCAAGACGAAGGTCCAAGCATCTCCCTGGCGGGGATTGGATTTTGTTTTTTCTCGCCCCTTTTTTCTGATTCCTTTTGCAGCTTCCCTTTTTTTAGATGAATCTTTTTTCCATTTTCAGTTAATTTTTGACAGGAGAATCAGTCACTACAATACTTCCTTCTTTTCTTTCCACGCCGTGTTTGCCTCCTTAGTGCAGCTTTCGCAAAAGTCCTAACTTCTTGGAGTGTAAGCAAAATTTGTTTGGATGTAGAAGAAACGCCTTTTTCATAAGCAATAGCGAAAATTTGAGTAGAACTTCTTTGGAAGTGCTAGCCTGCGTTGGTGTAGAAGAATTAGATGCTTCGATTACTGATAAAGTTTGAAATCTGTTCTGGATTGTTGGTACTTTCAAGATTTGGTGCGGCAGGAGCTTTTCTGTCAGAAAAGTAGGATGACATAAAAGCAGAGTCTGTAAATATTTCAGGATTCAGTGGAAAAATTCTCTAACGTTTAAAACCCGCCATAATATTAACTGTGGATTAACGCCAGTGGAGAAGCTCTAAGCATGGTCAATTTGCTTTTTGAGGGGTCCATACACAATACACTGCAATCTCAGTTCTGTAGCTTATGACTATAAAGGCATAATTAACATAAAATGGATTCATGAAATGAACTCATTTTGGAAAAAAATGACATTTTATTTTATTTTTTTAATTTACCTTGTTTTTTATATTGATAGTTTTACTGAAATGACTAAATGATCAAACGGGTTCGTAGTATATAGGGTTATTTGGCCGATTTTAGTGCACAATAAATACATGTTTGATACAATAAGACTAGCTGACTTAGGAGGGGGGACGTTTTCAAACGAGAAACATGTTGGAAAACATGCCCCGTAAGTTTTTGGAAAGCCTGCCCCGTCGCCATATTTGAACTTTTATACTACCTGGAGGAGCAACGGTGTAAGTGATTTGCAAAACAAACGCATAGTTACCTGAAGAAAGAAACCCTTCCTTAGTGCATGCAATGTCCAAACAGTAAGTTTAACTCTAGTACTTTTTTCTTTAATTTTTAATAAAGACCTAAAATTTTACTCACCGTTGAAAAAATGAAAAAAAAAGAAAACAGTTCTCCTGACGCAGTGAGAACAGATATTAAGCTATAATTTTTGTAAGATGTTGCAACTTCAGCCAGTTCACTCGCAAGCGTCACCTAGCAGCTCATTTAAAAACTAAAGCGAGTTGGAAAACTTTCCCCTATGGAAAATGTGCCCCGGTCTCCTCTATTCTATTTAATTCTTGGGAAAAAGGAAATTTCTTAATAATATTACGTTAGAGTTATAAAGTATTCCGTAATCTTTGACTTATGGAAGATTTCTAGCCCTTGGTTTGCAAAGTTTAACGTTATGATTCATATTTTTTAATTGACATAAAGCATACTCAATCGCAAACGCTTAACGAGGGTATATTTACTTTTAAAATTACGTTTTTCGGTGTTAAAAATTATCAATATTAACATTTTCAATATATATTCTTTTAAGTAAATTTAGCATTTTAGTAGAGTTCCATCTTTGTGGGAAAAAATACTTTTTCTCTAGTATGCAGATCGAGTGATTGGTGTTTGAAGATTCATAATTTCGAATTGAATGCAATGTTTTTACTAATACCCATTTAAATACATAAATTCTTTCAACACTGATGTTAGATATATTTAAGGTTATCACAAAGGGCCCGTGATACGGCAGTCTCGTTTAAAAATATCAAATCTAAACTAACCTGAGCATGCGTATTTTATCCTTTTACGCTGACGAACATGGGTGGGGAGCACCAGTTTTAGGTTTGTTTAGAAAGGATTTTGATAACACTGACTTTCGATACACTTAACGTTATTAAGGCACCACCAGACGAGTTAAAATAAAAATATCATTACTTTTTACATGTATGTATGTAAATAAATAAATATATATGTAAAATATATCTATGCATTTAGTCAGTATCCATTAAGGTGGGCAGAAAAAATCTTTCTTTTAATTTTCGATGATGGGTAGTGCGGAAAAGTTGCCACAGGTAGCACTAAGTTCACACTAAAATTTTAGATTTTTCGGAAAATTTCATTATTTGCCGAAAGTGGCTTGAAGTTTTCCTCAAATGCTAATTTTTGAACTTTTTTAGCATAAAATTTAAAAATGTTAAATTTAAGTTATTTTAGCTGAATTTACTTGAATTGTCATGTTTAGTGAACAAAATGTTATAGTTATGTGCGTTTTGAATTAGATGACTTTTAATGATTTTTCGCGTATAAGTGAGCACAAATTGCAGGAATTGTGACAAAAGGGAATAAGGATCTCGTCATCGATAAAGACTTGGTAAGGACACAGAAAAAGAAACTTGGAAAGAAGATACAGTAGGAGGAAGATCTTGGTGAAAGAAAACTTACAAGCATCTTTTTGATAGTAGAAAAAATAAAACGATCTTAGGTGACTGGCAGCAGAAAGACAAAATAAATATCACCATGTTGTAGAAATATTTGGGTCACTTGGCACCTCCTTCTGGTCACTGCGGAGAAATAGAAAAATCATTATATAACTTTCTAAACCAGAATAAAGTCTGCTTTGGAAAAAATCAAGAAGAGAACTGCAACATTTGATATGTATTCTTCATACGAACGAGCTTTTGATCTGACGGTGACATGAACTGTCTAAACTAGATGGTAGACCCACTTGACCTAAAACGTTTACCACTGAAACGGAGCTAGATTAATATAGTGCTTAAATCTTCAGCCTTTTGTATTTCTGATGTCCATGAAACAGGAATAGGCTCGTAGAAATGGACACGTACATTTTCGCACGCCATTAGTGATATGCGCTTCATATTTTCCTTGATGATGCCGCTTGTTCATTTTTTCTATGAAGACTATGTTATTATTTCTACCATCAAAAAATTTGGTTGTAATTTCATCCTCCAAGATATTCCCCTCCTGTATCTTATTTTCAAGTTTCTTTTCCTGCCTCCTGACCACGCCTTTATCGATGATGAGATTCTTAATCCTGGTTATCTCAATTCCTGCATTCTGAAGCACAGATGAAGCTCGTAACGCAATTTACACATATGATGTACCAGTTCTAAATCAGGCGAACGCTGTGTGAGAAAGGGATATGCGTCTGGGAGCGTCTGCTTTTGAAGGTCCTGGTTCAAATCCTGATTCAAACGAACTTCCTGCTTCAAAGTTCCCACTTTTTAAATCTTCTGTCAGTAGCTGTATTTTAGAGCAGAAAAATAATTAGCATCCCATCTCGCAGTTACTCTCATCTCCTATTTCCTCCTTTATCCTCATGATGACTGATTGCATTTTCATTAGTTTCTATTCCACATTCTCCTCTCCTCCAGAAACGCTGTCAAGACATGCTGTGGTCCGTCATTCAAGTATGTAACTCTGAACGCATCGAAAAACAGAAAGAAGAGCGAGGAACATAATAAAGACAAAAGAGATAAACCGACTTACGAACCAAACAATACTTGCAATTTTTGTTCACTTATACGCGAAAAGGCTATAAAAGCCACCTAATTCAAAATGCACATAACTATTAAATAACACATAATCAGAGCTTATTTAAACCTTTCGAATTCTAAATATGACGTGTCAAGTAAATTCGGCTAAAATAAATTTACCATTTTTAAAATTTTTCATAAAAAAATTCAAAAATCAGCATTTGAGCAAAACTTCAAGCCAATTGTGTCAAATGAAGAAAAGGTAAAAAAAATCTCAAATTTTTTGTATAAACTTAGTGCCACCAGTGGCAACTTTTCCGGCCCGCCCTACTATTCATATCCATGATCGAAACTAGCTAAATGTAAATTTTCTTTCATTTCAATAATATTATTAGCATTGTTTGCGAATTTATCAGTAAACATGTAAAATCGAGAATATACTTATGATTAAAGTTGTGAACCTTTTCCCCAAATTAAATGCATGGTAAATATAGCAAATAAAAGATATATTTATGTATTTTCTGATTGATATTTCACTCTCCTTAACGAATTATTATTAGTTCACTAACCACAATATTATGCAATTTTCAATTTGTATTTCTGATTATCGATGTAGTTCGTTAATACATTTCGACTTACAGTTTGAATATTTTTGTTTATTAATGCTTAAATTAGATAACACAAATTTATATATATTTTAAAACATTACTATTAATTATATAAAAACGATATGAAATATAAAAATATACCTTTGCCGGTACACAAACCAAGATTAATAAATGGAATAAAAAGGCTAGTATAAATATTAAATTTCTAAGTGATTGAAAATATTTCAAAAATGTGCGTTTTAAAAGGATACATGGAATGTTGATATAATAAGAAGTATAATATAAATATTTGTGTAGATAAATATCCGTATATATTTTTCAAGAGGTAGAATATATTTATAATATTATTTTCAGAAATATAAATTTTAAATGTTCACATAGAGTAATGTTGTATTTGTTTTCCAAAATTCATAAAATACAAAAATATTATATTTTGAAAATGCATTATCTATTATAAATTCATGTAAAAATACACAAATTTTATGTAATATTGCAGAATAAAAATATTTAGAAGTTCAGATAAAACGAACTTCTTAAAAATGCCATAAAATTTTTAATAAATGCTCAAAGACTTTCCAAAGAACTGTTGTTTCTTTATCAGGTGTAAAGAACAGCTCCTCCTACTTTGAAACCAGCAGCAATAAACCTTTTAATATATGCGCGAAGCATTTAAATTTTTATGGTGTTTTATGAAGTTCATTTTATCTTATTATTCCACACCAGCTAATTTAATTATTTTAATTTAGAAGTTAGGTTATTTAATATGTCTTTTATCCCTATAAGTCAATTTACACCTTTTTAAAAATAAATTAAAACATCATTTGTTACATTGCGAGTCATCCATCAAAGTTCGTTTAATACTCCCATCTCTTTCCATGACCGTAAAGATGGATTAGAAATTAATTGATAAATATTCAAGTTTGGGAAAAATTAAGAAAAAATAAAATACTGTATGCGATACTTAAAAATTTTTTTGTATGTTTTATGATATTTGTATAAATCACACATAAATGTCTAACAAATTTACTAACGTTTATATTTTTACTTGCTCTGAAACATTTGAAAAGATGGAAAAGAAAATCACACACAGTTAATGAATGTACATTGAGCTTTAAAAATACATCTTCGGTTTCAAAATATATTAATATCAATCCTTTCAAAAAAAAATTTCGAATAATATATAATTCAGAATTTTGACAGAGTTTCGCCTTCGTGGGCGAAGAGATTTTTTTACAAAAATAATTTACTTTTAAAATGCGTTATCTAATTTAAATTAATGTAAAAATACCAAAATTCATTGTAATATTACAAAATAAAAACATTTAGATTTTAGGTTATTTAATAAATATTTTATCGCTATAAGTCAATTTACACTTTTTTTTAAAGAAACTAAGACACCATTTGTTACTTTGTGCATCATCCATCATTGTTCCTTGAATAATTTCATTCCTTTCAATGACCTTAAACATGGATGAGATATTTATTGATAAACTTTTGAGACACTTAAATCTGTTTGTTATAGCTTTTATGATATTCGTAAAAATGGCACATAAATAATGCGTATTAAACTTTCTAACATATACATATATGTATATCATCATCAACAACAACAAACCTTTTCAATCCACTGCTGGATGTAGTACTACCACAGATTTTTCCAATGTTTCCTGTCTAGTGCTTTAGTCATCCAATTTACGCCGGCTGCTTTTCTGATTCCACCACTCTATCTTACTTGAGGTCGTCTTCTTGGTCGTTTTACACCTCTGAGATACCACTGTAGGGTGTTTGCGCTACATCTGTTGACTTGTTTTCTGGCAATGTGCCCAGACCATTTCCATTTTAGCCGTTTAATTCTTTCAATGATGTCAAAAACTTTCGCCTGACTTCTTATCCAGGTTTTTCTTTTGCTGTCTCTTCTAGTTATACATAGCACACACCTTTCTATACTTCTCTGTGTTGTTTGTAAACTTTGTGCCATCCGTTGTGTTAGCGTCCATGTTTCTGCTCCATAAATTACCACAGGCAAAACACATTGGTTAAACACCTTTCTGTTCAAGCGAAGAGGCATGTTACTATTCAGAATAACATTGTTCTTCCCAAAAGCACTCCATCCATTTCTTATTCTTCTATTGATTTAATTCATGATACTATTATCCGATGATATTCCCTGCACATGGTACACATAACTTTGCAATTCATTAATTTCAGTGTTTTTGTAGACAATTTTATTTTTGATGCAAATGAACTGAACATCACCTTAGTCTTTTCCAAGTTTATTTTTAATCTCACATTAATGCTAGCTTGCCAAAACTTTTAGCGTATTTTCCAATTCTTCAGGACTGTTACTGAATATTAAAACGTCTTCAGAGAATCGGAGATGACTTATATATATATATATATATATATATATATACACTGCTCAAAGCAATTAAAGGATATTTAAAGTTTTATATAAAATAAAGATATAAACGAAATTTTTTTTGCCGAAAATAGAAGAAGAGAATCACAAATGCAAATTTTTCTGGTTTTCAAACTGTGGAGTATGCAAATTTTGAGTTCGACGTCAAAAACGTCGCTTCAGCGGCAGTGAATGAAATTTGACTTTCAACTGGATAAAAGAGAATGAAGACAAGGATGATCGGCATTCAGTGATTGCTTTGTTTCGATGTGTACGATGTCTCAGCGAAGTCATTTGACAGATTCAGAAGCTTTGAGAATTGTTGGTAGGTTAGAAGGGGGGCAAATCCAAGTCGAAGTAGCGCAAGCCATTGGAGTGTCACAAAGTGTCATTTCCAGGATCTGGAACCGTTTTTTGGAGAGTGGATGTGCAGACCGAAGACCAGGGCAAGGTCGTAGACGGGCAACAACGCCCAATGAAGATCGGTATTTAGCGTTAACAGCTCGGAGACACCGAACCATGAACGCTACTCTTCTCCAACAACACCTTCGCTCGGCTACAGGCACCACGATTTCAACTCAGACTGCCCGAAACCGGCTCCATGCTGTAGGTCTGTATGCTCGCCGACCGATGGTATGTGTTAGATTAACATCAAGGCATCGTCGCGACCGCAGGGAGTGGGCAACCGAGCATGTCAACTGGAGGAGAAATGAATGGAGCAATATTCTGTTTTCTGACGAGTCCCGTTTTTCTGTGCATCCGGATAATAGGCGTATTTTCATCTGGAGGGACCGTGGCAGTAGAAATAATCCTGCGTTCGTGCACGAAAGTGTCAGATTTGGCGGTGGAGGAGTGTTGGTGTATGGTGGCATCTCCATTGACGGGCGCACTGACCTCTACATCATTCGAGATGGAGCTCTGACTGGTCGCCGATATAGGGATGAGATCCTCAGAGTTATTGTAGTTCCTTACGCTGCAGCAATCGGAGATAACTTCATTTTAATGGACGATAACTGCAGGCCACATCGTGAAAACCTGGTGGAGGATTTCCTTTCCGAGAAAGGAATCGTTCGAATGGAATGGCCAGCGTGTTCTCCAGACATGAATCCAATCGAGCACGTTTGGGACGCTCTAGGAAGACGAGTTTCTGGCCGCCAACAACCCCCCACAAACTCTCCAAGAACTGGAAAGAGATCTTCTGGAAGAGTGGGGGAGAATACCCCCAACTCGTCATTAATAGCCTCATTGAGTCCATGCCTCAAAGGTGTTCAACGTTGCTGGCCGCCCGTGGAAACCATACCCCCTACTGAAAATGATTTTCTTTGAAGAAAACACCTTTTCTTATTCTTTTTTTCTCATATGCACAAATTGTGTTTCTTTTCCTTTAGTACACAAATGCGCAATAAAATGCATTTTTTCTGCCAAACATGTGTAATTTATTCTCATATAACCTACTATGTCTGTCGACCATGTATCAATCAGCTAAACAGTTTACCAGATACAAAATCCACCTAAAACTGCAATATCCTTTAATTGTTTTGAGCAGTGTATATACATATATTTATTGTTTCGAAGCGTTTAAAAGATTAAAAAAAAAACGAAATCACACACGGTTTTTGACCCCCATCAAAATAATTGTGACAGTAAATTCAGGATTTTGACAGAGTCTCCTTTTTGCATCTTTGCGGCGAAGAGAATTTTGACAAATATATTATACTTTAAAATGCATTATCTATTACAAATTAATATAATATAATACACAAATTCATTTTAATATTGTGAAATAAAACTATTTAGAAGTTAAGTTATGTAATATATCTTTTATCCATATAAATCAATTTACAGTTTTTCATAAAACAACTAAGACTTTATTTGCTTCTTTATGTGTCATCCATCAATGTTCGTTAAATACTTCTATTTTTTTCCATGATCTTAAAAATGGATGAGATATTAATAGATAAAAAATAAGAAAAAATAAAGAACCGTATGTGAAAAAATCTGTTTATTATAATATTTATGGCCTTTGTAAAAACCACACATAAATAATGTGTATTAAACTTGATAATATTTATTTTTTATTTTTTTACTCTTAAGCATATGAAAAGATGAAAACAAAATAACACACTTTTAATGAAAGTACATTAAGTTTTAAAAATCTGCATTCGGCCTCAAAAAATATTAATATTAACCTTTCAAAAAAGAAATTCTGAAAGAAATTCAGGATTTTGACACAGTTTCACCTTGGTGGGCGAAGAGATTTTTTTTTTTTTTTTTTACAAAATTATTCTACTTTTAAAATGTATTATGAATTATAAATTAATGTAAAAATGCACAAATTCATTGTAATATTCTAGAATAAAAATATTTAGAAGTTAGGTTATTTAATATATTTTTTAATCACTATAAGACAATTTACACTTTTTTTAAAGAAACTAAGATATCATTTGTTACTTTGTGCATCATCCATCATTGTTCCTTAAATACTTCCATTCCTTTCCAAGACCTTAAAGATAGATGAGATATTAATTGATAAACTTTTGAGATTGTGAAAATGTAAGAAAAAATAAGGTACGGTATGTGAGACTTAGTAAATCTGTTTTTTATAACTTTTATGATATTCGTAAAAAAACGTACATAATTAATGTGTATTAAACTTCCTAACATTTCTATTTTTACTCATTCTGAAGCATTTTGAAAAAAAAAATGATACGTATATACTACATTGATATGTTTAAGAAAAATAGTGTTTAAATAGACTTCATTCTTATAAATTCTTGTAAGATAATGTAAAGAAATATTTTACTATTTATTATATATGTTTTTATTTTCCGTAGCTAATATGGAACAAGATTTATTCAAAGGCTAACGTTAATTCCTAATGATTATCCTTTGCAATGTTTTGGACAATAATATTTTATAAAAATCATACGTCAATTGTCATTTACTGCATTTTGATATGCTTTTCTCCTTTACAGATATACAGCAAAATAATAACACTTACAATTACATAGAAAAACTCAAAATAAATAACAATAGAAGAATTAAAAAACACAAACAAAATATTCTTTTAAGATTAGAATTAGTTGATAAATTTAATTTGAATTATTAATTTGATTGAAAGTTTGGCCTTATAAAAATTGTAAATGGGATCTATTGTAGTTGTAGTACAATATCATGGCTATTTCCAAAATTAATTATTGTGAGTGCGATTGGCAGCTACTTTCAGGAAAGGCAGATAATAATTATAAATTATAAAAATATATATGATGTCTAAAAAAGTTCTATTTCACATATGTAATATGTTGTCATACTGATCTTCAATAAGTAAATATTATTAGAAAATATAAGTAGCAAGTACGTTACAAAAAAGCGAACGATACCTACGACCCAAGCTCTCATTAATGCAAAAAAAAAAAAAAAAAAAAAAAAAAGTTCTAGCATTATTTAAAATTGTACATAGTTTTATAATAGACATATACTTTTTGATAACATGGGTAGTCTATATATCACAATTTGAACGTAACTTTGAAAGATTAATACCAGTACCAATATATTTTTAAATATTTAAGTTCTTTACAGAAAAAAAAAATAGAAATTCAATTTGCATAAGTTTTGAAAGATGAAAATTGAGTGACACATAATTTTCTGAAAATTAAATCACTGCATGTTAACAATAAATGTCTATTATTTAGGTATAACTGGAACAATAAATCATGTAATTTCGTACTATTTTTATGTTACTTTATTTATCTTTACGCATACGCATATTTAAACATATATATATATATCTACTATTATCTACTAATTAATAATGGGATTATTATAATTCATAAAAAGTATTTTTAGTCACCATTTTTACACATGGTTTTAAATCAATAAATATGCATCTTCTTACTGAAGTTATCAGAACATATGTAAAATTTCGGCCATACTTAAGATTAAAGCTTAACCGGAATTATAGTTTAATCACACTATCGTGCATTATTCAAAATGTTTTTCTTACAATTTATGTAGCCTTAAAACACAATTTAACTCATAATTTTCATATTTTTAAATATAGAGAAATGCAAATTTGAAATATCTAACAGGAAAATTAGAATTAAATTAAAATAGATTCGCTTTTGTTAATTTCATGCAACCGAATCATATGTGTGTATCTATAAACGAATGATAACGGCTATGCATGCTATTTACTATAGAACACTTATTGTAATGTAGGTTAATAATACCATTATGTTTGATAAATCATCACATAATTAAAATACACCGTCAGCGATTACTTACCATAGATCATGATGTAACGGAATACTTTTGAGCGACGTTGTATATGAACTATAAATGTCACTTATTTCGTTATCCCGAGGAAGAATGTTGTAGTCCATCTCAGTGATGCAAATCTAATTCATTTTAATTAAATATCGTACCATTAATAAAAATGTACTTTACACGATTTTTCTCTATAGGCCATAATGTGACGGAACTCTTTTATGCGACCATGTAAACGAACTATAAATGTTACATTCTTCATTTTTAATACCAAACATTTCACAGTAAATCTTAATAAGAGAAAAAGATTTTATGTCAGTCCGAGTATATTTATAATAATTAGATGATGTAGAGACAGGAAGACTGTAGCAAGACAAGATGAATTCATAAATACTTTTAAGTATTACGTAAAGTATTAAAAAAATGAATTAGCGAAACTGACTTACGTAAATGAAAGTTTTGAAAGAATCAGTATTGAGGTTTTCATCAAAACCGAAGGCCGTCCGTCGTTCTGAAGGAAACTAAATGTAGAGATGGTGTGAAATTTTAAGTGTTTATTTTCGCATTTCCATTTTCGACGTTGTAGCGGAATTTCAAAATTCGCAGATAAAAACTAAATATGAAAAGTGCGTTTTTCAAACTATTTTACTTTTTAAAGTTTAATATTATTTATTTTTTGAAGCACATTTGTGCAATCGAAATGAAAATGAACTTAAATATAGTCTCTTAATTAATTATTTATTTCAATTTATTTTTTGTATTTTGACCAGAAGCGGAGATGCAGATTTTTAAAATTTGCAGAGGTCGAGCAAAATCCCGAAAAGGCTTTCGGGAAACATATTAAAAGGGTTAACCTTCTCATTTTCGTAAACGTATTCCGGCGTATCTAACTTAAAAGGACGATCTTTAATTTGGTGTAATCTCTTTATCTATATTGTGAAAAGTTACGACGAAAACCGGAAAAAGACGAATTTTTGGTATCTAAATTTCTCTTTTTTTTCAAAGGGTTAGCTTTCGTATTTATTTAAGAGTGTTAATCCGTTAGAAAGTGTAAAGAATGTATATGCGGTGTGTCTTTTTAGTTTTCCCGTATTTCGAACGGTGCCGTGGATGCGCGCTTAGAAATATGTAGTTGGAAGAAATCTTCGCACTTTTGGATCTTCTTTGTTCCGCATATTGTAATGGGATTCTCACACGAAGCTGTATTTTTTGTCTTATTTTTAATTTAAGAAACAAACAAAAAATCCAAGGATTAGGTTCAATAGGACCAATCTTGAGACAATTTTTCTGACCTATACGTGTGGTAGTGTCTTCTAGTCGTAGCACACACACACACACACACAGACAAAGCCTTTTCTTTTATTAGTATAGATATAAATTATTTTCTACACTCTTTTCTTTAACTCAACCTGGTTTTTATACCTAATGATTGAATATTCCAATCAATTTTTAATCCAATCCCTGATATTCTAGAATTATACAAATCATTACAAAAGTGTGTTTCCAACAACATTAGAACAGTTTACTATTTTTTCAACTTATTTTTAAATTAATACATTAATTTTGTGTTATTTTTCAATTAACCCTCCACAGGTGACTAATTTACAAATATTCTCTTCAACATGCATTATTTTATGAGAGTTGAAAAAACAATGGTATTAATTGTGCCAAAGCACAATGAAACTGTAACAACTAAACTCTTTATAGAATTAGAATTAGAAAATAAATTATAAATAAAAAATGAAGGGTGTAATAATTAAAAAAATACGCTTTATTCATTTAATAGCTAAACGTTTCATAATTTACGATTATACGCTGAAAAATCTATTTTGAAATCCAAAAAAGTTACTTTAAACATCGTTTATTTTATTCTTTCCTGTTCCCTGTCTTAAAAAAATAAACAGAGCGAAATAAATATATTTTTTAGAAATTCATTTCCTTGCGTTTCCAACCGAGCGTAAAAAAGTACTGAATTTTTCATAATCGAATCCAGTGCTCACCCCTAATTAATGTATTGTAACGGAAATATTTTAAGAAAAAGCTTCAATTGCAGTCAAAAAATTATGCGGGAATTTCAAAATGAACTGATTTGCGGTATATTCCCAAATTCGAAATGACAATTACAGATTAACTTTCTGTACTAAAAAAAAAAAAACCCACCTATCTAATGTGTTAAAATTAATTATTTAATCACATAACAGTTTCATTGTTATGACTGAAAGGCACATTTTAGTTACTAAAAAATAGTTATAACTAATAATTTTATCACTAATAACTTTATCTCTGAATGTGCAAGTGTATGTAATACTAGCCCGTCTTCGCCCGTCTAGACGGTCGCTTTGTGGCAGGAGGTGTAGAGGGAAATGCCTTCTGAAGTGTAAAGCTCGGATTACACAAAGTGCATTTTACATGTAAACATAAAAATATAAATAAAATAATTTTTTTAAATTATAGAGAAATAATCAATAAAAATATCATAAAAGCATATAAATAGAGATTTTGCGATATAAATATTAAATTTAATTTATCAGTTGTTAACCATATATTCTATAAATATTGTAATCCAATAGCTAAAAGTTAAAACGCGCAAAGCCAGTTAATAAAATATGAAATAACAATAAAAATATTCCTTAAGCAAAATGTCAAACCAGTATTACATGTCTTATTCACCTAATCTTCTATTAGCCCATACATAGCCGATGTTAAAGATGCAATCAGTAAAATAGTTCTAAAATCGTCGAAACTCATGTTTAGCTATTCTTTTAGTTTGGTTTATGATTATAAAATGATTTGTTATCCTGAATTTCACGTTCTAATTTATCTCTGTTGCTGAGAAACGGCGAAATGCCCTAAAAATTTTGACAACACATTTAATGCCTTTCGGCGGGATTTCTAAAGTATGGCGATATGGCGAGTCTGAGGTATGGCGAAATGACCTAAAACATTCAATCACCATCTTTGACGCCCTTAGGCGGGGGGATTTCTAAAATGGAAATACGTGTTTTTTTTAGTAGATTTGTTTTTCTGGATTTCTCGCTCCTTCATAAACATGTCGTTGAGATATACCGAAATGACATAAAATTTTCAAATCCCCATTAACCGCCTAAGGGGAAATTTCTAAAGTCACTGAAACATTTCTTTAAGTATATCTTAGTAGATTTCTTTTCCTGAATTTTACTGTCCTACATAAAACTTTTTTTTTAGATATGGTGAAATAACGCAAAACTTTCTGCCCCCAACTCAACCCTCTTAGGGGAATTTTCAAAGTCACTGAAATACGAAATTATTTTCGTTAGATCTATTATTCTGAATTTCATACCTGAAACTACTGCTGCGATATGGCAAATTAATGTAAAACATTCGACCCTCGCAAGCCATTTATCCCATTTGGGGGGGGGGGGGGATTCTAAAATCGCTGAAATACTTGTTTAACTTCTTTTCTAGTAGATTTGTAATTTTGAATTTCATCCTCTGAATTAAAACTGCAACTGAGATATGACGATATTACCAAACACTTTCGACCACCCCGTTTAACACTCTTAGAGGAGTGGAATTTTTAAAAAAAGATGAAATACTTACATAACTATTTTTTGCGGTAAATTTGTTATTTTGAATTACATGCCACCACTTAAAACTGCTGCTGAGAAAGGGAGAATTACCTAAAACATTTAACCCTCCGTTTAACCGCTTAGGTGGTGGATGATGTGCGGATTTTCAAAAATCACTTTTTAGTGGGTTGTTATAGAGTATAGGGAACATGTCTTCTAAATTTCGTTGTCCTAGAAGAAGTGGTTGATTCTCAGCGTTGATTATGAGTCAGACAGCCCAAGCTCTTTATATGTACAGATAGATATATAAAAATATTTCGTATTGTTTAGCAGATATGAAATCATAGGGGGTGGGGGGGGGATGTGCACGCGTAAGAAATATCACAGGTGGAATAGAGTTTGAATTACAACATAATTTTATAAAAGTAAAAATTGATTTTTATAAAAACATTTTTTTATAAGAATTCAGTGTCCACCCTGAAAATCATGCCTAATTTTTTGAGAGCGTTTGCTGTTTTTCCAAAAATAATTCCGTTACAATACATTTTCCGTTACAGTACATTAATCTGGCGTGCTAAACTCGTTTATTAAAAATTCACTTTTTTTTTTTCTTTAGATTTGGCAAAAAGTGCGAGCAAGTAAATTTATTAAATATTCTAAATTTTGCTGTGTTTCTTTTCAACAAAAAAGGAAAAAAGAAACATTTAAACTGTCTTCTTAGAATTTCTAAATTGCCTTCTCGACGTATAATACTAAATAAATTTATATTAAACAACTAGCAACCCCTGGCGACCAGTTTGGTCTCCCTTAAACATATGCGAAGCATGTATCACGTTAATTTTATACATAATTTAATTTACTCGCTTAATCCTTCGCCAAATCCGAAGACTCTGTTACAGAAATCCTGAACTTGGCATTTTATGTTAGCCGGGGGCAGATGATAAATCGCCAAACATTGTTCAAGTCGTATTTTTTCGTACTTCATTTAAAATATAGTACTTTCACTCATTGAATTTAAAATGAGTTTTAATTTAAAACTGAATATTTAAAATTTATGACTCTCATTTATTGATTTAAAAAAAAAAAAAGAAAAGAAAAGTAATAAGTAGCATAAACCATGACATTTAATTTCAACATCAAAGCTTTGTTTTAATTTACCACATGAAAATTTGTTTATGACAGTCGCATGAAATGGACTATTATAATACTGAGGACATGATATTTACAATATTTGCCGATTTACCACCTGCTCTCGGCTAACATTAAATTACCAAATTGGCCGCTTGGCATACAAAAAGTGAAGTGGTCAATCCGGAAATGATGATGACAGTCACATGACTTAGGCTTTTATTATATAGATTAATTGTTAAAAGCGTATGTTTTTTTTTTTTTTTTTTTTTATTAGTACACTTATTTTTTTTTTTTTTTTTTTTTTTTTTTTTTTTTTTGTATTTAAGATGTTTCATTGTTGCAGTTTCATAGCGACTTGGCATATTTCGACGAGCATTTATTTGCGCATAATTAAATGTATTGTTTTTTCAAATCCCATACAATTGTACGAGTTACAGAGAATATTTGTTAATTTATCACCTGTGATGGACTAATTGAAAACTGTCTTAAAATGATTATATTAATTTATTATTAAGTTGTTAATCTATTAAAGAGTTGTATTGTCATCAGAAACAACCCATTTGCACATAATTTTATAATTCTAGAATTGCAGGAAGTGGGTGAAAAATCTATTGTAAAATTTCATCTTTACATAAAAAAACCACGTTGGGAGAAATAAAAGAGTGTACAAAACGATAGCACGCCTAAAGACAGAGAGGTTGTACATAGAAGAGTAAAGCTGCTAAATTGCAGATAAGAAAATAAATTTGATTAAAAACTGTATTTGACAATTTAATGCATACAAAATAAAGACAGCGATTTATTTTTAACTATACTAGGGAGGCTCTGCCCCCCAGCTCGCTACGCTCACCAACCCCCCGCGTAATCGTTTCGCGATTCCATTCGGTATCGCGAAGCAATCCCTTTTTTCTAGCCAATCCCAGACGTAATTGTTTCGCGTTTTCATTCTGGATCGCTTCGCGATCCCTTATTTTCTATGCATTCAATTTTTAGATTCAACTTGGTAAAATCGCACTCCTCCCCAACTCCTGACAATTTTATTTCCTTATCTCCAAGCACATAATCGTTAGAGCTTACAGAGTTTCATAATTATAAGAATTAGTAAATATAAAATTACATACTATATAGTGTTACGTATATTGTAAATAGCTAGGGTTTCTGCTTAAAAATAATGTAAATAGTTCAAATAAGCTCTATTCATAAGCTAATATTAGTTTTTTGTTGTATTGAAATATCTTAATTTGTTGGTTTTCTGCAAGCAAGTAAACCCCATTGGATTTCAATGGAAGTCTATGGAAATTTGGCGAAATACTGGAAATAGCGCCAAGTTGGCTTCATTTTTGGCGTCTAATTTTGGTCGCCTAATTTGACAATATATCGCCAAGTTGGCGACAAACTTGGCGACGTTTGGTGACAGAGCCCCCTTTGGTAACCCCCCTCATAGCGTCCCAAAGCTCTCACCAATCAAATGCGTTTTGCGGTATCTACGCAGATTTTCATTTGTACATTTCCAAATCGTTATTTTTTTATATACTAGGGGGCTCTGCCCCCTACGAGCTACGCTCGCCAACCCCCGTTCAGGCACACCAAAATCCAAAAAGCACGCTAATTGCACGCATTTGATCGGCTTTAAAAATATTGAATTAAAATTAAAAAAAAAAAAAAAACAGTAGCGATCTCTGTGTAAACGGGTTTCCATTCGTTTTTCTTGGATTGGGGATTTTTAAGATTAAATCTGTTGCTGTTAAGAGATACAATGGCTGTTTTCGTATTTAATTAAACACATTAGTTATTTGAAAATAAGCTAATGTAAAATGAATTAAGTAAACAGTGTCATTGTCTCCCGGTATTTTTTAGCAGTTCTATAAGATAGTTCTTTTAAATAATTCATTTTAAATGTATCATTTCAAATCTGACGTAATTTACACCAAACTTTTATTTCTCTTATTAATATTCACGTAAAAATACTTTTGTTGTTAGAAGGAAATATTATTTGCGCTGTCTTCGAATTCACGATAATAGTTGAAAAGATTATCGCAAAATATCTCGCGCAAATATATTTTTCAATTTAAATTGTTTTACCATATTTTTTGGGCATTTTAAATATGACGTAAAATTCAAGTGTAAATATGGTTCTTATGACGTAATTTTCCTGCTTTTAACATGTAATCATTTAATTCTAATTTTAAAGTTTTTTTTTCTGTTTGTAATAGTCACGTGTAAATAAATTTTTAATTTGAAGAAATATTTGATATGATAATTTGTTTCGCTGTTTATACAATTGGCAACAGTTTAAATTAATGACATTTTCTAAAATTTGTAAAAAACATCTCTCGAAATGCTGAAAATTGGAATTAAATATAGAAATAAAACCTCAAAAAATGCATCAAATAAGAAAAATAAATGCAATCTGCGCATTGGGAACTTATAACGTATAAAATGATCTAAAAATGATTAAATTCTCATGCATAGTTTTTGCTCAAATAAAACTTTTTTAATGGAACGACTTTGTCCAACTTTAGCATTAAATATCTCTTAAAATAATTCTTCGATTTGAAAACTGTCTGCATCAGCATGTTTATCAAACATTTTTCTATAATACCACCGATTTTCATATTTTTGTATGCAACAGTTTTCTTAATATTAACGATGAAAGGCCATGCTTAAGCATTCAAATTGGATGCGGATCAACCCGGAATATCTACGCAGATGTTCATTGGTCCATTTCCAAATCAAAACTTTTTTTTATATATAGAAGGACTAGGGGGCTCTGCCCCCTACGAGCTACGCTCGTCAACCCCCGTTCAGACACCGCAGACTCTAACAGCACGATAATTTGATCGGCTTTTGAAAGATTTCGGAAGACTGAATTATAATTTGAATCTGAGAATTATAATCTGACGTAATTTTCACCAAACTTTTCTTTTCCTTTTTAATATTCACGTAAAAATACTTTGTTAGAAATTAAATATTATGATCATCTTACAATATCAAATAAATGTCTCGAGCAATTTTTAAATTTAAACTGTTTTGCAATATTATTTTTTGTTCATTTTATATAATAAGTGTAATGTGACGTAAATGTGACGTAAATTCTCCTATTTAAGACTTCTAACGCATGATGAATTTATTATCTTACAATATTCTGTCTCTTTTAAAATTCACGTGCAATTATAGTTTTTATGACGTAATTTTCAATGAGTTCCTGCTTTTTATATTTTCTGTTTATAATAGTCACGTGTAAAATAAATTTTTAATTTAAAGTAAACATTATTGTTTGCGCTGTTTATACAACTTGGCAACAGTTTAAATTAATAACATTTTCTAAAATTTGTAAAAAATATCTCTCGAAATGCTGAAAATTTGAAATTAAAATTGAAATAAAACATCAAAAAATGAGTCAAATAAGAAAAGTAAATGCAATCTGCACATCGGGAACTTATAACGTATAAAATGATCTAAAAATGACTAAATTCTCATGTATAGTTTTTGCTCCAATAAAACTTTTTTAATGGAACGATTTTGTCCAACTTTAGCATTAAATATCTCTTTAAATATTTCTTCGACTTGAAAACTGTCTGCATCAGCGTGTTTATCAAACATTTCTCTATAATACCACCGATTTTCATATTTTTGTATGCAACAGTTTTTTTAATATTAACGATGGAAGGCCATGCTTAAACATTCAAATATGATGTGGATCTACCCGGAATATCTACGCAGATGTTCATTGGTCCATTTCCAAATCAAAACTTTTTTTTATATATAGAAGGATAGAAGGATATTGTACATGTGTTATAGAGTTAGTAACATAAACTCAAACTTCAAAAATTTAAGTAATATTTTTCTTTTATTTATAGCTTAATATCTATTTTTTTTTTCACGGACTAAAATCGAGCAATTTTATTTTGGAAGTGGATAAATAAATAATCCGCAAAAGGAATTTTCCAGACAATGTTTGGATGGATGTCGATGTAATTTTGAACAAATTGAAAGTATTCACCTTTATGTAAGAACGAGAAAAAGTTTCAGGAACATGAAAAATTGGAATTTTATAAAGCCTCGGAATTCCAAATATTGAATGTTAGGGTTTTGCTTTCAGCATATTTTTAAAACACATCTATTAAAAGTATAATTTTTTACACAAATTCTAGTAAAACCTTTGTATTTGACGTAGTTGTATTATCTGCAGTATCATTTTTGCAGTTTGCTCCAACCAAATTACTTTCAAAAACAGTTACGTACAATTACTTTGTGTAACCACATGTATATTTCTAATCAAGCAGATACCTTATAATATTAATGAAATAATATTAATGTTATATCAAATGAATACCTTATAATATTAAAGAATCTATTTAAATAATGAATATAAATTTCAGTTAGCAAACTATAAGTAAAATCTCACTAAAATTTTTTTAAGCCGTTTCTAAATGCATTAGTTTAAAAGTTTTGCTTTTAAAGAAAAATCTTTTTATGTCATATAAAATTCATCAAAGTTTTGATTTTATACAACTGAATTTTTCAGAAGATATCGAGTGCAAAATCAAGTGTTATTTTGTCAAAAATTAATTAAAAAAACCAAGAAATATTAAATATTTCTTTATTTATCTTACCACAGTGATATTAGCACAAGTTTAAGCAAAAATTTTTTTTATACCGATAAATCAAAAACTTTGTTAAGGACAAATTTTATGCTATAGTTCAAAACATCTTTATATGTATACAGGGTGTTCAGATATTCATCCGATAAACTCAGGGGGTTGTTAGTGGACATTGAGGTGAACAAAAATTGTAATGGATCATGGTATCTCAAACCACTTTATTAATAAACAAGTAATATAAAAATTTTGTTTTTAAAGTCAATTCCTACTTAGGCCATCAAAGAAAAATTTAACATAATCCCTTAAGCTAATATTAGTTTTTGTTGCATTAAAATATCTCAATTTGTTGATTTTCTATAAGCAAGTAGGTTTACAATGGAACTCTATGGGAAATTGGCGAAATATTAGAGATATCGCCATGTTGGCGTCACTTTTGGCGACTCATTTTGGCCGCCAAATTTGGCGATATATCGCCAAGTTTGGCGACAACTTTGGCGGTATTTGGCAACAGAACAGGGTCCCCCCTATGGTAACCCCTTAATGAAAATACTTTCATTGACCTTCAATAACCAATGGCCGCCATTTTGTTTCCCATGCAAAACTAAAATTAATTAATTAAAAATTAATTAATTAATTAATATTTGAAAAAATTGTATTAACATCAATTGTCATCCATTACAAGTTTAAAAAAATTTATTTCAACTTGATAGGATGAATAATGAGTATTTTATTAACGATTGAATATTTGAACAAGATAAATATATAAATATATAAATAAATATAGGGAGAGTGTGAGCTAATAGTAGGAATTGAAAAATACAAGGGTTTCTATCTAACGCAACTTGGGTTGATGATTATCTATTTGAGAAAACTGAAGAATATTAAAATGAAACATTTAATAGGCATGCTCATCTTTGCTTTAAATTTGATAATATAAAAAAGAGGTAGAAGTTTCCATTATACGCGAAAGCAGTATACGTTTCACGCTCCAAATTTTAGACTGCGACTAACGGTTCATACAATATCATCGAGTGTGTGAGCACCCTAATTTCCCAGAATCGCATTGTTTGTTGAATAGTAATTGCAGAATTTATTATCTCGTTTCATATATAATAAAGAGGACCTATCGTTTCATCTTCATTGCAATTTTTTATTTATCTCAAAATTATTTCCACCAAGCCGAGTTTAGTTGCGGTGAAACATCCTGTATTGGTGACTAAATAAGGTGTTTGGGATCCATGATCCATTACAGTTTTTTTTCGTCTTTATAAACTTTAACAACTTTCTGTGTTTGTCGGATGAATATCTGAAAACACAATGTATATTTATTGAAAGTAGAAGTATTGAGTATTTTTAATTCTCTCAACTATCTATATTATAAAGGACAAACATATCTGTGCGTAACGCATACGTCATTCTGCGAATGGCAACACTTTCAAATTTGAAATGTATTTTCCTTTAGAAAATTTTCGCTGCTGAAAACTTTTAAACTTCCACGCATCGCACAATTTCAGTTTTTATACCGTCGTATAAGGAAAAAAATGTACTTTTAAATGCAATTTGTTTCAAAACTGTGTCTAAATTTATTTTTGAAATATTAATTTTTTTATAGTTTTTAGTACCAATTTTGTAATTGTGGCAACTGAAGTACTCCATTTCTATTAAAAGTAAAAAGGGAAAATAGTAGATTACTGTACTTTTTGGGGTACTTTTCGGTTAGCCGGGCGCCAGTGTTATATTTACATACATATATATACACATATATGTGCATATATATACACATATGTATGTATATATTTATGTGTGTGTGTGTACATATATATATTTACATATATGTGCATATATATGTACAAATGTATGCAAATATAACACTGGCGCCCGGCTAACCGAAAAGTACCCTTTTTTGTTGTGATTTCCCCATAAGAATTGAAATTAAAATACATGCTATGTTAAAAATACCGTCTGAATCCGCTGAATTTTGGTTTTATTGTGTTTTTATTCATCAATTAAATTTTCTTAGTTTATAGCAAAAATATTTTACAAACGATATAACACTTTCTCTTTACATAAACATATTTTAAATAATTGTGTGCCTTTCCTTCACAATTTATTTATTTCTTATCAGAAAGCTGAATGAATGCAATTTTATTTATTCGTGTGTAATAATATTTTCCGAATTTTGAAAAAATGATTTATGATAATGATTTCTAATAAAGCATGGAGCTATTATAAACAAAAACAAGTGAAGGCATGTGTGACATTAAACACCCGATTTTTTGGCGATCTTCTTGAATGCGATATTGCCTTTTTTTATAATTTTATATAATCTATACATTTAAAACATAAGGCTGTTTTTTAATCATCTGCCTTGAGCTTTTTAACTAAACCAATTTTACTAATATATATATATTTTTTAATTGGAAACCATTCATTTGTATATGTGCCCGCACTAGGACTTCCCTCAGAGGGATTAGTCTGAGCGATATTACTGAGAACATAGATTTAATAATAACATGTGGAAGCAAAGAAAATGAGATGTTATCTTTAATTGTCCATATACTGCGAAAAATTGAAATGATGAAAATAAACAAATTGTAGAATTACAAAATCTTATATATAAATTCGTATACACTGGTTAAAAAAATAGGAAATCAAACAATTCAAGACAGCCATGCAAGGATATAAAACTGAAAGTACGCAATATATTAAAAGTAAAATAGAAAATGAAACACTAATTTACTTATATCGGAATTTTAACTGTATAAAATGATGTCAAGAGCTTAATCAGACGCTCCGCACCAATTTGAGTAACTTTAAATGACAAATATATGATGTTTAAAAAGAATGGACTATACTTTATATGGTGTGTGCTCCCCCGGAATAGTTAATATTGTACAATATTTGTTTTCCACGGATGCAATGAGGTTGTCGATAACATTTAAGGAATTCTCTTCTCAAAATATAATATAGTATCAAAGTACCGAATACATCAAAAGTGGCATGCAATGCTTCGTTAGAGTGTGTTTTAGATATGCTCGATCGGATTTAAATGATAAGTGTATGCTGGCCACTACATACGCAGTATTGTTTTGTTTTCAAACATATTCTGCACAAGTTGAGCTGTATTTAGCATGTATTAAATAAAAGAAATCGGCAATGATTACAACATAAAGTATGACACAAGATCTGAATATATCGTCTGCATAACTTTTGAGCTGTCAAAGTGTCATTTGAAGTAATTTACAAATCCATACATATTTATTCAGCAAATCATGCAAGATAACATACGCCAATATGAACCAGATTACAAAATTTCACCAGAATAAGTTAATATATAAAAAATCTACTAATGATAATTGAGAATATGACCTTATGATAAAATGTCTAGAAAAATGAATCGGATAAAAAATTCATATCACATTTAAAACGGCACTTCCCTCTGTTAGTGGCCGTGGCGAGAGAGAGAAAAGCCTAGAGAAGGAACACTTTAACAAGTACTTTCGGGAAACCTACTCACTGTTTCATACAGGTCTTTATTCAATATTTACACAATTTATTTAATGCTAGGTGGGTATCTATCAGTTTTGTTGCATTTAAATCGCATGTTTTGCAGAGGAAATGCAGCATTATGAAATATTTAAAGTTGCTGTACCTAATAATTACAAATTAATGGTAATTGAGATCGCTTTCCGTTAATTTCATCTTTTTAAATTTTAAATTTTTTAGAAACCATTCATAATTTTAAAACTAACCCGAAGCAAAATTTCAAGATTTTGGGCTCAGCAGTAACAGAGAAATAGAAAATTTTTGAAAGTTTTTTGTTTCTGCACTGTTTTATATAGCGACATTTTTAGAAATTGTTCTATTGCGAGAATTTACGTCATGATAAATACAGCCATGTCAATTTTCATGTTTATATTCCTAACAGTTCCATGCTCTTCGCTACTTAGATCATCTTTAGATCTTTTTCCGCATTGTTTAGTCTTTCTATTTTTTAGAATTCGTTCTACAACGAGCATTTACATCTTATTAATTACTACCATGCCAAAGTTCTAGTTTCTAACCCCAACAGTATCCCAAAAATTTCAGTATTCCAAATAAACCATAGTTTAGAACCTTTCTAGAAATTTTTACGTTTATCCGTCAAATTGAACCTTTTAGAGAGCGTTCATTACGAGTATTTACATCTTAAAAGTAACTACCGCACCAAATTTAAAGTTTCTAACCCAATCAATATCGCAGAAATCACAATTTTAGAACTTCTTTGCTCCTGCAGCGATGTAGGTTCTTGCACTGACATAAAATAGTCTTTTTTTCGGAGCAGAGATGGCCACCAACATTTTTTAAGTTGGCTATGTAGTTTCAGAGATAACACCTCACAAACGTGCAAGCATTAATAATATTATATACTTTATAATATTATAACGCTTTATAATATTAACATTAGATGTACAGATACAAAAGCCATTTATATGTTACAAACTAAAGTGCCGGCGTTGCCCAGAATTTGAAGGATGTTTGTTCTGAAAAATAAATTTCAAAATTTAACATACAACACAAAACAAACATTAAAAAAAGCAGTCGAAATATTGTTGAATGAATCATATGAAAACGCTATATAAAAATGTATAAATGTATATAACAGACGGAAAAGAATGCAGCTATAAATGAACTTATTCCAATTTATAATTGGAGCAATAATATTAAAATACGCCAATATTTCCCTAATCGGGTTTTTATCATGCTTCAATACATTTTTCACACTCATATGACGTTATACTATATCCACCATGCCCTTTATATTTCCAATATGACGTAATATTTTCCTCTTTTACGTGGAAACCTTGAAATAGAAAAGTTATGAAGTTATATTCACTTTCATTTAAATTCGCCAAACCATTTATTTCATTTTCATATTTCACGTGAATATCTTGCAATAGAAAAGTTATGACGTAATATTCACCTTTTTTTTAAATTCGGCAAACTATTTATTTCATTTTCATTTTTCACGTGGAAATCTTGCAGTAGAAAATTAATTGTTGTAGTAATAATTTTATTGTGTTTTTTAATTGTTGGCAACTGCTATAACGAAAAATGTTTAAATTTGAAAAGAAATTGCTGTTAAATTGGTGGTTTTTTATTAATTGAAAATTAACTATAAGTTATTTCGATTCCGGATTACTTTAGTTGTCTCAGCCATGTTTTAATACACATGTTCGTATCTCTTCACAATTTTGGCTTCCAAATTGTCGATTTTTATAGAATTACAAACAGACAGATAGACAAGTTTTCATTTTTATATATCTCTCTATTCTATAAAAAGTAACTAACGCTGTCACCGCCGCCGCCGCCGGTTTTGAATTTTTTGTGACCGGAGGTCTTTCTTCGTTAATATTAAGAAAACTATTGCATACAAATATATGAAAATCGGTGGTATTATAGCGAAATGTTTGATCAACACACTAATGCATGCAGTTTTCAAATCGAAGAATTATTTTAAGAGATATTTAATGCTAAAGTTGGATAAAATCGTTCCATTAAAAAAATTTATAAGAGCAAAAGCTATACATGGGAATTTAATCATTTTTAGATCATTTTATTCAATAGAAGATCCCGGTCTGCAGATTTCATTAATTTTTTTAATTTGACTCATTTTTTGAGGTTTTATTTCTATTTTAAATTCAAATATTCAGCATTTTGACAGATATTTTTTACATATTTTAGAAAATGGTATTAATTTAAACTGTTGTCAACTGTATAAACAGCGCAAACAATAATGTTTGCTTCAAATAAAAAAATTATTTACACGTTACTCTTATAAACAGAAAAAAATCCTTCAAATTAGAATTTAATAATTAGGTATAAAAAGCAGGCACTTATTGGAAATTACGCCATAAAAACTATATTTACATGTGAATTTTAAAAGAGAAAGGATATTGTAAAATAAATTCATTAACATGCATTAGAAATCTGAAATAGAACAAATTACGTCACATTACATTTATTATGCAAAATGGACAAAAAATAGTATTGCAAAACAGTTTAAATTTAAAAATTGCGCGAGACAAAATATTAGAGGTTAGATATTAGATTTTTTCAAAATTTTATTATTTGTCGTTTGATGTGAGGTGTTCAGCTATAAGTATGCAAATTTTTATATTTCCAACATAATTAGGGGCTGAGTTAGAAAAATTGCTTAAAATACACAAGTTAGAGCCCAGAGGGTTAAATAATAGGCTTTTTCAAAATTTTATTATTTGTCGTTTGATGTGAGGTGTTCAGCTATAAGTATACAAAATGTCATGTCTCCAACTTAATTAGGGGCTGAGTTAGAAAAATTGCTTAAAATACACAAGTTAGACCCCAGAGAGTTAAATAATAGACTTTTTTAAAATTTTATGATTTATCGTGTTATCGCAAGTGTTCAGCTATAAGTATGCAAACTTTCATGTCTCCAACTTATTTAGCGGCTGAGTTAGAAAATTTGTTTAAAATACACAAGTTAGAGCCCAGAGGGTTAAATAATAGACTTTTTCAAAATTTTATTATTTGTCGTTTGATGTGTGGTGTTCAGCTATAAGTATGCAAAATGTCGTGTCTCCAACTTAATTAGGGGCTGAGTTAGAAAAATTGCTTAAAATACACAAGTTAGACCCCAGAGGGTTAAATAATAGACTTTTTCAAAATTTTATGATTTATCGTGTTATCGCAAGTGTTCAGCTATAAGTATGCAAACTTTCATGTCTCCAACTTATTTAGCGGCTGAGTTAGAAAATTTGTTTAAAATACACAAGTTAGAGCCCAGAGGGTTAAATATTAGACCTTTTTCAAAATTTTATTATTTGTCGTTTGATGTGAGGTGTTCAGCTATAAGTATGCAAAATTTCATGTCTCCAACGTAATTAGGGGCTAAGTTAGAAAAATGGCTTAAAATACAGATGTTAGAGACTGGAGGGTTAAATATGACTTTTTCAAAATTTTATGATTTATCGTGTTATCGCAAGTGTTCAGCTATAAGTATGCAAACTTTCAAGTCTCACACTTAGTTAGGGGATGAGTTAGAAAAATTGCTCAAAATACATAAGTTAGAGCCCAGAGGGTTAAATATCAGACATTGTTCAAAATGTTATTATTTGTCGTTTGATGTGAGGATTTCAGCTATAAGTATGCGAAATTTCATGTCTCCAACTTAATTAGGGTCTGAGTTAGAAAAATTGTTTAAAATACATAAGTTAGAGCCCAGAGGGTTAAATATTAGACTTTTTAAAAATTTTATTATTTGTCGTTTGATGTGAGGTGTTCAGCTATAAGTATGCAAAATGTCATGTCTTCAACTTAATTAGGGGCTGAGTTAGAAAAATTGCTTAAAATACAGAAGTTAGAGACCGGAGGGTTAAATATGACTTTTTCAAAATTTTATGATTTATCGTGTTATCGCAAGTGTTCAGATATAAGTATACAAACTTTCATGTCTCCAACTTAATTAGGGGCTGAGTTAGAAAAATTGCTTTAAATACACAAGTTAGAGCCCAAAGGGTTAAATATTAAGCCTTTTTCAAAATTTTATTATTTGTCGTTTGATGTGAGATGTTCAGCTATAAGTATGCAAAATGTCATGTCTCCAACTTAATTAAATTAGAGGCTGAGTTAGAAAAATTGCTTAAAATACACAAGTTAGAGCCTAGAGGGTTAAATATTAGACTTTGTCAAAATTTTATTATTATCCGTTTGATGTGTGGTGTTCAGCTATAAGTGTGCAAATTTTCAAGTCTCAGACATATATAGTTTCTGAGAACGGGCTCTGTGACAGACGGACAAACATACAGACAAAGGAGTGAGACAGGTAGGGTTTCGTTAGATGAACGAAACTCTAAAAACATGCTGCGGATGACTGTAACAACATTCTAAATTTACATTACCATCAGCGATCTACCAATCCCGAATTTAGTTTATATTCGTTTCATATATTCTTAATCTTTTGTGCGGCCCTGTAAAATAATTATCAATATTATATACAGTAAAACCTCTGAATAGCGGACACCCCAAGAATGCAGAATTTGCCCTCTATTTAGAGGTGACCGCTACTGAGAGTAAAACATGTACAGTTATTTAAGAGTTGGTAATCGAAAAAATGTCCGCTAAATAGAGGTATCCGCTAATCGGGTGTGTCCGCTATGGAGGTTTTACCAGTAAAACTTCTGAATAGCGAACACCTCGGGAGGGCAGAATTTGTCCTCTATTTGGGGGTGTCCGCTACTGAGAGTAAAAAATGTACAGTTATTTAAGGGATGGTAATCGAAAAAATGCCCGCTAAATAGAGGTGTCCACTAATCGGGTGTGTCCGTTCTGGAGGTTTTACTGCATAATAATATCATCCTTTACAAGAAAATTGCATGCTGTATGATAGACAGACAGACATCCAGAGAAAGATAATCTCCCGGATCAATAAACACTCATGTCTTTTGTTTTAATCATCCACAATTGTATGTCATACAACATGCCAGATTTTATACAACAGGCTAAAAACAGTCACCGTGGTACGGAATACTGTATTATTATTTGTTTGCCCACCAAAACTGGTTGCCACGGGTTGTTGCAAGGTTTGTGATCACGTGGTTGAAACTGATCTATTCAATATTACTGCGTGCGCATTTTTTTTTTATTTGCTCCATGTGTTCAAACCAGTTGTCTACGAAAACATCAACCGGTGAAAGTGACGCACACCAAATTTCTGTGACGTATGCAGATAAATTGTGCTTTTTAAAGAGTTTTTTCTATATAATTTTTAAACGGTTTGGAATTTATTTTTCATAGTAGGTGCATTCAGTAGGCGACCCTCATAGGTACCTTCTGGTGCAATCAGAAACGAAACCCGACAAATATTTTTTGAGTTATGCTTGACGAAAGGTTTTTATTAGGCTTTTTTTTTTAGTAGGACATGGCGTTAATATCAATCGTAGTAGTAAAGTGTCCGGACAGTAATATTTCGCTGAGTATTAGCCTTCGCTTCGCTCAGACAACTAGCCGTTTGTTTTAATACCCACACTTTAATATCTCTCTATACTAAAAAAAAGTAACTACCGCTGTCACCGCCGCCGGTTTTGAATTTTTTGTGACCGGAGGTCTTTCTTCCTTAATATTAAGAAAAATAATGCATAAAAAATATGAAAATCGGTAGTATTATACAGAGATATTTGATAAACACACTGATGTAGACAGTTTTCAAATCGAAGAATTATTTTAAGAGATATCTAGTGCTAAAGTTGGACAAAATCGTTCCACTAAAAAAGTTTTATAGCAGCAAAAACTATGCATGGCAGTGTAATCATTTTTAGTTCATTTTATACGTTATAATTTCCCGGTGTGCAGAATTGATTTATTTTTTTTTAATTTTACTCATTTTTCGAGGTTTTATATACATTTTAAATTCAAATTTTCAGCATTTCGAGACATATTTTTTACTTATTTTAGAAAATTGTACTAATTTAACCTGTTGCCAACTGTATAAACAACGGAAACAATAATGTTTGCTTCAAATTAAAAATTTATTTACACGTGACTATTATAAATAATAAAGATACTTTCAAATTAAAATTAATTACGTATAAAAAGCTTAGGAACTTATTGAAAATTACGTCATAAAAAGTATACACGTGAATTTTAAAAGAGAAAGAATAGCTTGGTGAAAATTACGTCAGATTAAAAACGATTAATTTAAAATGTCTCATTTAAAAGAACTTTATTTTCGCTTTGTTAAAAAATACCAGGAGACAAAGACTCTGTTTACTTAATTCCTTTTATATTAGCTTATTTTGAAATGTTGTTACATGTGTCTACGCCATCAAGTTATTTTGATTTCGAAGTTTTATTTGTATTTTTATTAATGTTGTACTAATTTATTTGTTCTTACGTTATTTAAAATAAAAATTGTCAATTTGTATAATTTGGCGAAATTGGTCGACTGGATAATCAAGCAGTACCGCAGCGGATTTGGCGTTAAAATTCCCCAATCAAAGAGAAATGAATAGAAATCAGTTTATAGGGAGATCGCCACTGTTTTTTAAATTATAATTCAATCTTTCGAAATCTTTTTAAAGCCGATCAAATTAGCTTGCACTTAGAGTCTGCGGTGTCTGGACGGGGGATGGCGAGCGTAGCTCGTAGGGGGCCGAGCCCCCTAGTTTTAATTAAAAAATATTTTATGAAATTTCTTCAAAATGATTGTAATTAGATAGCTTTCACTATTGCAGAATTGAGAGAATAGTGGATTTTATTTATATTTATCCATGCCATTTTTTGATAAAAAATTAATATATATATATATATATATATATATATATATTTCTTTTTTTTCTAAGATTTAAATTTCGTTGTGTAGGGTTAAGTGGTGCAAAATCCCATTAGGGACATATTTTTCTAAAATATTTTGAATGGAAAATGACGTGCTGCTTTTAAAAACACGCATTTTTCCGTATAAAGTTTCCATATTTTTTTTCTTCTGCATGAGTGCAAACACTAATTTTGAGACACTAGCAAAAGGCTTAAGTACGTGAAAATGAGGTCATATTTAAAAGAAAACGACCAATTTCTTATATAATACTAAACATTTTAGCACAAGTGCGTCCAAAAAACATAAATTACGGCAATTTTCACTCTTCGGTATTGAGATTAGTATCTGAAGTTAAGAGTTCGACCGTCCACATGCAAATATGTTTTTGACAATCGTGACTTCAAGTTTTGAGTTAAAATGAATTTAAAATGATCAAATTAAAATAACATTTTTTTAAACATTGTGAATACGGACATGAGAAGTAGATATGTACATTATGAGGAGGTTAAAATGATGTCGGGTTTAGATTTTACAGGGAAAATATCTGATTGTATCAAACTGGAATATATTTTATCGTTTTGATTCGGAAAAACGAAGTATAAAAGACTTAATTGACAACTTCATTAGAATAACTGTTTTTTTTATTATATTATACTGATTACATATGCGATTAAAGTTGAATTTCAGTAATTCAGACAACCAGGGGTCGCATTCCATAGGGGAATGTTATAGTTCCTAACAGAACTATTAATCAATAATCTCCATTATTTCTTTCTATTTAAAATATGCTATAGAAAGGTACTATGAAGATATTATTTTCAAAATAGTGGTAGGAACTGTAAAATTTTGATTTTTCCCTGTAGAATGCGACCCCTGGACAACTAAGTTTTATAGAAATAGTACTTTGTTAATTTTAGGTTAAAATAATATTAGTTTGAGAGTTAGACTAACCAATTTAAGATGCATTATCTATTGTTACTAATTTTGTAGGTTTATTATAAATCAATGAAACAGTTCCTTCTTAAACATTTTCCTTTGTCGAGTTTCGGCGGGTTCCACCTCGTGTACTCTAAAAGAAATAGAAAAATATCCAATAAGCGATAATATGAGAATCAATAGATTACATTTTAATCAATAGAAATCCTAAAAAAATATGTTTCTAACATATACAAAGAAATATCATTAAGTTCTTTTGTATTTATTTATTTATTTAGCCACAGCTTTGAAGTGCTCCGATGGTCTCCGAGAATGGAGGTCATTGAATTGTAATGAAAGAAGGCAGATGTTTTTGGCATGTCAAAACATCGATTAAAGAAATGACCAACGCGTACAGATTTCTATTGCGACACTATATTAGACTCAGATATTTTCTGTAGCCTTTCATTTATTGAAGGATTTAATTAAGTTCTTTATTTTTTCCCGTTTATTTTTTCATACTCGATATTTCTTTCTTTTTAAAATAATACACGTAACATCTAATAAATATGGTATTAAACTTGTACAAGTATTTTAAGGTGACTTTTTGCACTGCAGTAAATGAAGCGAATCGAAAAATGTGTGCATATTTTAACTGTGTGCATAAGGTTTTCTACATTTCTTTTTTTTTTTTTTACTTATTAAAATTGAACATTCCGCACTTTGTATATATATTTTTTTAATTTGAAATTACAAAGTATTAAATCTTAAAATGTACATTCGACGCTTAAAAACTAATGCACATACGACTAAAAATAAAAACTAAAACGACTGACAGCTTCATAAAGAGAGTGGTTAAGACACCACTTTGCTAACCGCTGGCGAGGGTGAGAGAGGTACCGGATTTAACCTTCGGTGGCTCCGTTGTACAGTCCTTGTAGCGTTCACTGATGCAATTTTCAGATGTTGTATATTTCTTTGTTTCAATCCCATCCTTTTTATTGATGACGGCTTATAACTGGACCCTTGATCTCAAACACACATTTTTTTTTTTTTTTTGTACATTTTGAAGTCCATCGAAGTGGAGATTGATTTGGGGCCTATAGCTACAATGGCTGTTGCCTCGAATGATTATTCATTTTATACACATAAATAATTACACAAACTAGATATACAATTTCGTCAACATACAAGGACGAGATAGCACAAGGAAATTTACAACACTAGAGAAATGCAGCCGGTAGCTCCACAAAGAATGTGCAACTGAGCCAGCGGGAGTAGAACCCACAGACTTTCTACGCTCTCAAGTGATTAGCGGCGTGGTGCCTTAACCACTCCGCCACGGAGGCCCCTCAAGCACACAAGTCGCATATATATGCGTTCAATAAACAAACAAACAAAACCGTTTATACTCAGGCACTGTAGTATATATAATATAGCTTGTACTAAGAAGCAGTGTACATGTAAAAATTAATATTATATAAAAATGATTTGAAATTTGATTTTCATTTGAAATATTATATAAAAATGTTTAGATTGCTAAAATACTGTGCTTTATACGTTATAACGTAAGAAAAATGATTTCAAGGTAAAAATAATTAAACTCCTTCAATAAAGTTTTATGACCATACTTTCAATGTTTGAAATCGTTTGTAGAAGTCACGTTAATAGGAGAAATATGCTCTTTAAGTCATAGCAAGGATAGTAAGTAGATACTTTATTCAAAAAGCATTCGTAAAATTATTATTTAAGGAGATTTTGAGAATGGAATTAAGTGTTGAAAAATTAAAATTAAATTTTGATATTACAGAAGAAACAGTCATCCTTGAAGCCTTAAAATCTAATGAAATCTGAAACATTCAAAAATATTTCATGATATTTTAACTGTATTATATAACTTTTAAGTACCCAGTGAAACATGTTTCTGCACAAGACATTACAAAGTAAATAAAGTAGTCTGTTTCTCAAAACAATGTTGTAAATATGTTAATTAAACAAAAAAGAGAAATAAAAAACACTTTATCTTGGATAATATCTGTATTTATAACGAACTTTCTGTTACTTACTTTAACATATTTTAAATGTAAAGTAAAAATTTTAGACAATATTTCCTTAAATTGAGTAAGAAATCTCTGTGATTCAAACAGATTTTGCCTGTAAAATACACAGTTTTCCCTTTTTTTAAGTGATACAAACGTTTTTGTTTAAATGGCGTCATGGATGACCGTTCAATTTCTGTAAACTAATCAGAATATTGTTTAATATACCTCTAAATGTAGTATCTTATTGTGAATTTACGGGTTTCCATTCAGAAAGTGGTAATACATTTGGACTTCAAAATGTATATTAAATGTAAAATATTAGAAAACCATGCCTAAAAAGCAATAACGTAGATCTCAGAACATTCGGATTCGTGATAGCAAATGAGAAGATGTATTTTAATCCAAAGTTGAATATATTGGAGGATCAAGTACATCAGGACAAATTGATCTCTATCCGTTAGATATCAGATCCCACTGCACACGCATCTTCTGTGAATCTCTGATAATAAGGTATCTTTAAAAACCACGCATTAGACTTTTAAAAATAGTTAAAACAAGTTAAATGGTTTCAGATACAACGAAATCTATGTATAAATTTTACGAAGACCCAACCCTAATTCATATACATTACTTCACCTTTACACGTACCTACTTACACGGACCTACACGCACCTACCTTTGCACGCATTCTTATATGCGATTACTTCACTTTTACTCGTCTTTTACAGCATTACATAACATAATTTAGAAATGTTCTTGCCTACGAATATTAAATTTATATTTATTAAATTAATGCAATATCCATTCTAAATTAAATTTATTTATGTTTCTAATATATACCGAAGCATGTTCATCGTTGAAATAAATGGGCATCAACATTTCTCATAAAAGTATCCAAAAAATAATTGATTGCTTGAATTTCATTTTAATTAAGTTACTCAATTTTAGCAACATTTTAAACTGTAATGTTGGGTATGTAGAAACTATATTCCGTATGCAGGAAACCACTGAGCAATTAGATTATATTGCCATTTGCTGGCCATAACTGTTTAAAGTGCGATTTAATAATGATAAGCATGTTGAAGAAAATGTTAGTTTTTTACTTTCATAATAAAATTTTATTATTTTGGTATCTCTCTATTCTAAAAAATGTAACTAATGCTAAGTAAAAAAAGTAACTAACGCCGCAGTAAAAGAGTCTTTTGTGAACTATGGTTTTTCTTTATTAATGTTAACAAAGCTACTGCGCACAAAAACATGAAAATTGGTAATGTTATAGAAAAATATTAAATAAACAGGCTGAAGAAGATAGTTTGTAAATCGAAGGATTATTTAAAGAGATACATAACGTTAAAGTTTGTAAAAGTGATCCAGTAGAAAAGTTCTGTAGGAGGTAAAACTATGCATAGTAATTTAATCATTTTTCTAAGGATATATATTAGAAACCGGTGTACAGAATGCATTTATTTTTTAAAGGGCAGGAGGAAAGGTTAATTCTTTAAAAAAAGCATTTTTAAAAAAATGCTGGTTATGCTGGTAATGTTGGTAATGCTGGTTTATTCAATTAATTTTCATATAATAATACAACATCTGAACGATAGTTTCCTAAATTTGTATTGGAAAATATTGGTAAATAAGACGTTGGCAGTAAATCTCCGCAGGGGCCTCGAAAAAAGTTGTTTTGCGGTTATAATACGTCACTGGATCATCTGAAATTTAAAAAAAAAAAAAAAATCAAAATGCGTTTACTAGGTGAGATGGTTCTCGAGGTAACACTGTTGAGTTTTGGTTTTTTTTAATCATTTTTTTTCTTTTTCGGTAGTACTTGACTTTTGGTAGTCAAAAACTCGATTTTCTCTAAACAATCGGCAAAATTGTTATTGTAAAATAGTAAATAGTAACACACACACACACACAAAAAAAAAAAAAAAAAAAAAAAAAAAAAAAAAGCCGACACCGTTGCCACGAGAAACATCTCACATAATAAATGCATTTTGATTCGTTTGTTTCATATGATCCAGTGACGAGTTATAACGTACGCTGCAAAACAACTTTTATTTCGAGGCACATGTAGAGATTTGCTGCCAAGCTCATTTACCAATATTTCGCAATAAAAAATTAGGAAAATATCGTTCAGATGTTGTATTATTATTAGAAACTTTTTTTGCAAATATGCTTTTTTTTCACCCAATTAAACTTCCCCCTTCCCCCCTTAATTTGATTAATTTTTAGGGGGTTTATTTCCATTTTTCAGAATTTAGAGAAATATTTTATTAATATTTTAGAAAATTTATTATTTTAAATTGTTGCCAATTGTAAAAATAGCGCAATAATAATATTTCCTTGAAATTAAAAATTTATTTAAAAGAGACTATTATATTAAAGCACATAAATTAACGTCCGAATTCCATTTTTATTTATTAAAGGTACACATATATTAAGGCAGACTACAAATACAATAAACTCAACTGGAGTGAAAAATTAGCTGGGGCCAGGAATCGAACCTAGGTCGAGACTATTATAGACGGGAAAAACAACTTTCAAATTTGAATTAAATAATTACGTATTAAAAGCAAGAAATATCGAAAATTATGCCTTAAAAACTATATTTACACGTTAATATTAAAGAGAAAGACAATTTTTAAAATAATAAATTCATTAATATGCGTTGAAAGCCGTAAATTGAGAAATTACGTCATATTTAAAATGGCCAAATTATAATATTGCGAAATAGTTTAAATTAAAAAATACATTTACACGAGACATTTGTTTCATATTTTGATATGATCTTTTTAACAATATCTATGAGTTGTAAGACAACGCAAATAATATTTTCTTTCTAACAACAAAAGGATTTTCACATGTATATTAAAAAGAGAAAGAAAACTTTGGTGGAAATTAAATCAGATTTAAAACTATACATTTAAAATGTCTTATTTAAAATAATTTTCTTATTCCGTTGTTAAAAAAATTTACCAGGAGGCAAAGACTCTGTTTACATAGTTCATTTTATATTAGTTTTTTTTTCCTAATGTTTAACTGATCTTATTTAATCAAACATGAAAAGAGCCAGTACATTTAGCAGCAGCTGCTTCGGCCTTAAAATTCTCTAATCAAAAAGAAATGAATGGAAACCCGTTTACAGAGATATCACCACTTATTTTATTATTTTATTTCAGTCTTCCGCAATCTTTTAAAAGTCAATCAAATTAGCGTGTTTTTAGAGTTTGCGGTTTCTCAACGGATGTTGGTGAACGCAGTTCAAAAGGGCGGAGCACCCTAGTAAATAATAATAGAAAAATACATATTGGAGCTAAAACATATTGCAGATTAAAATCATAAGTGTAACTACTGGAATTATTTTGCGGAGACATGCTAAAATAATTTGAATACGTTTAATTTCATACATATTATGGGGGACTTGAGTTTTATCTGTATAATACTAGAAAACTGCACATAATTTCAGCTGAACACATAATTTATCTACAGGTATTATAGCGAACAAATCAGTTACGAGTCAAATTATGTCAATGCACTGACAGGAAACCCTAAAGAGACTAAGAAAATTTAGTTAGACGTTAACGAATAAATATGTCATTCATTGTTTTAGTATTAGTTTGTAAAATATTACAACTGAACAACGTTTCAAATTTGTATACTTATTCATTTTCATAAAATTTTAAAATGCACTATTCTATTATACTTAAAATTACAAATCAAACACGAATAAATATTGAATTAAGTTTGCTCATTTAATTGTAGTTTACATATATATATATATATATATATATTTAATCAAACACCAAAAAGTTGATAAATAACTTAATATTTTTTAACACTAATGTTTTTCAAATAAATACTTGTTTAAAGTTTGTAAAAAACAGTTTATGTTATTCAAAAATTAATTTTATCGTATCCTGAATGAGTTACTTTATTTTCCGGTTTTGTTATCTTTCTGACAACGTACTCTAAGCTTGAAATGAAAATGGGTTTCAGAAGTGAAACGATACTTATTAATCCCTTCTTTCATGCTAGCTAGATATTAAAAAATAATGGATACTGCTTCTAGATTTCCTAATTAACTTTCTAAACATTTTGATTTACGGTATACAGCATAATTAAATAAGTAATTTCACCTCATTCTCAAAGGAAGAGATTATGTCTGAAGTTTCTCCCTTTCAACGTGGGTAATTGAGAAATATTGTTATACGTAATTAAATCGTAAACATAAGATAATATACTGCGTGGGAAATATAACTTAATCACAGTAAAAAGAGTTATTTAAAGTGGAAAGCGTTATTGTTTGTAGATAAAATTCGTTTAGAACACAGAAAATGGATTTAAAGCTTTTGAAAATTCGATTAATTTAAATAAATATTCGCTTATTAATTTTTCGGGGTACATATATTTTGCAAAATTGGTTCGTTAATTATAATTCTTTGTTTTAAAATTATTGAATAGACTATTTGTTAGTGTAGTGAATAAATATTTTTATTTCCTATAAATATCGATCTTTAGCATAATGAAAGAAATAAATTTTAGATAAGGTGTAATTTTCTCGGAAAATTGAAGAATATTACTGTCCAATATTTTACAGAAACACACAAGCGGGCAAAATACAATCTACAAATTTATAACTGGCTTATTCATGCATATTTCAAGACAAATTCTATATCATTGATGTCTTAATAATATATAAACACAAATTATTGTTTAGCGAAGAGAAATAGTACAATGGAAAAGAATATAACGTAAAATATTTCAAAAAATAAAACAGATATTTCACGTGCATAATTCCGGTTGTTTTATAAACAGTATTTGAAATTTTCGGGAAATGACATGAATTCAGGGTGAATAAAAAATCCCATAATTCACGTAAGTTTGACACGACATTATAGACTTATTTTAATTTTATAAATAAAAATGTACTGTTTTACATGACATCATTTTATTATTGAAAACGTTATACCTTTTTGATATTAAAGTATTTATTTAGAACCCGTGGTATCTAAAGTAAAAATGATGTGAGTAAAAAATGATGTAATTTATATTCAATCCAAGGCTGGTGAAAAAGACATGCCGCCCTCTATGTTTCTGACTCATCTCCCTTCGTTAGTCCCTTTCGGATACCAAAGTCACGTGATTCTCTTTTCGTGCACCTACATTCATATTTTTCCTGTACGCCCGTCAAGAACTAGCCATCACGTGAACGGTACAAAAAGATAGCAACTTGTATCTTTTTCATCAGACTAGGATTAAGTCGCAAAAAATAGTTGAATTTCGCGGATGAAAAGGGCCTTTTTTTAAACGCTGTCTTTTTAGTATTCAACGTGTACTATTTTTCTGAGAATAAGTTGTTGGATCCTAAGTCAAACATTAACATAAATAAAAATTATTTAAAAAAAAGGAGTTTTCTGTGTTTTAATCTGGATACGTACTTTAGGCTTTTGCTTGTAAAAATGACGTCACCTTATAAATGACATTTAATATCCAGTATAAATTTGGAGGTCTAACAAAATGTAATCAAATTACTTTGTCAAAATTTAATGCAACAGTAGCTGAAAAATATCGGTTTATTTTCATTACTGTTTGGAAAAATAGAAATAATCCAAATATATATGCATATATTTATACATCATTGGAAACAATTCATTTAAATAATAGCCTTATTAAAACGTAGTAATAATCACCCTTTCTATTATAACTTAAAAACGTTTCACATTTCAAGGATATTGACATTCTTATGACGTATCATTCTGACATAAAATGAATATTTTTACAAATATATAAGTTTTTGTCGTTGAAATATTCTAGAACAGAAACATAACGTAAACACCTCAAGCATAATCAATAAGTGAGTGAGAGCTGGTAACAGGTGTTCAAAATGTACGAGATTGCAAAATAAAATACTTACTTTCACTTTCCTTAAATTTTCCTTCGATATGTAACACCTGTAAAAAAAGAGCTGTAAAATACATATTTAATACTCCTTTATTTTATAGGGAATTTCTTTTATTATAAAAAGGACTGAAATGCTGTTGCCAATAAATGTTGCATTTTTTTAAATGTTAAGATTCACTAATATATATATATATTTTTGAAAATGTAACACTTATTATAAACACTAGGTTAAAAATTATTTTAACATTAAATGATGCTCCTAAAATAAATAAAGTAAATATTTCTAAAGAATAAGCTTTAAATAAGAAAATATATGAATATATCCAATGAATTAACTTTTTTTCCAAAATCCCAAGGGTGTCCCACACTTGGACAGTGTAAGCACTGCTGATAGAATACAGAAGATGAGGGGGACGAAAGAAAGAGCTGCACAACCGATAACAAAACACATGATAGATGACAAAGAAGCAAACCACAATCTAAAAAAGAGATTTCTTCCAAAAACGTAAAAAGTGCAAGTAGCCTTCTGCCGGAAAACTACTGTTATTGGAAGAGTTTTCTTATTATTAAAATTGTTAAGGGAACAAAACGTGATTTATGATCGGCATTGGCCAAGTAACTCAGATTAAGAAAATATGTCAATTGAGATATAATAAAAATTTTCCTACCTGATATTATCTGTAGGAGTGGCAGGCACTTTCTTTATACCTGAAATATTATATTTATTAGAGCAGTGATGAGTAGAAAAGGAATGCAACACTGTGAAATGAGTTTCCAAAGAGAGCACGTCTTCATGTTGTAACTCTAATTTTGTTTCTGGAGTAAATACTGTATGAAAAAGACAAAAATATAAGTATAAAGATAGATTAGTTGCAGCATGATGGTTGTAAAAGTTTTAAACTTCTTTTGAAGCATAGATTTGATGCATTCCATATTCCGGAGAAATATCTTCCGAGAAAACAATGGAAGCAAAAATTAATCGGACGGCACACTGTAAGAAAAAGTCCTGTAATATTACAGCAAAAAGTGCTGGCAATTTGGGTGCCAGCATATTATGCTGTTATTTTACAGCAATGGCGTTATTTTAATTTTAGAGTACAGGCGTACATTTTACTGCAATTTTAGCTGTTATTTTTACAGCAGTGTTGTAATTTCATTTTACAGTATTGTCGTAAATTTTACGGCAAAAAGTACTGGCAATTTGGGTGCCAGCATATTATGCTGTTACTTTACAGCAATGGCGTTATTTTAATTTGACAGCGCAGACGTAATTTTTACTGCAGATTTAGCTGTTATTTTCACAGCAGTGTCGTAATTTCATTTTACAGTATTGTCGTAATTTTTGCGGAACTTTTAGCCGTTAATTTTACAGCTGTGATGTATTTTAATTTTAGCGCAACCCTAAATTTTACTGCAGATTTTGCTGTTATTTTTACAGCAGTGTCGCAATTTCATTTTACAGCATTGTCGTAATTTGTAAGGCACTTTTAGCCGTTATTTTTACAGCTGTGATGTATTTCAATTTTACAGCAAAACCGTAAATTTTGATGCATTTTTAGCCATTTTTACAGCTGAATCGTAATTTTATTTTACAGCACAACCGTATATTTTAATGCATTTTAGCCTTTTTTTTTACACCTGAGTCCCAATTTTGTTTTACACTTAAAATTAATCTTTATTTTAATGCACTTTTGACTAGTGTTACAGCAATGTTGTGTTAATGATAGGCTTTTCACTGCATTTCTATTGCTCATTATTGTCTTTTAGCAAAGGAAAGGGGAAGACATAAATCTTCAAAAGACAATTTACCAAAGAAGTAAAAATTGTTTTTAAAAATCACATACAATTATTTGAAGCTTGCTAGCCAACAAGTATTTTCAATGTAAAAAGAAAGAAGATGATTTAAAAAAAAATCTTTTTCACAAGTAGAATTTTATTTAATTATGCAGTTTTAAAATGTTAATAAAATTCGTAAATGCATATTTCAAAATAATAAATTTATAAAATTTAGACCACAAATCTATATATACGTATTTCCTTTTATTGCAATAAGTATCTTTCAAATCTTTATTTTTAAGAATGCATTTAAATTAAAAGCATTTAACATTAATCACTCTTAATCACTTATCAGCAGAAAATGCTTTCTTCCACCCTCTTTGAAATGTTAAAAATAAAACATACATTGTAAAAAGAAAATGTTCATAAATAAAAACATGATAAAATGCAGCTTGTGAACCATAATTTTAACCTTAAAAAATAAAATAAAATTGAATGAATAGAATCTCTGAAGAAGGAAAAATAATAAGCAATTTTGTGGACAGAAAATTGTTTATATATTTTGTTACTGTAATACATGAATATATTGCTATTGCCTTAATTCCACAAAATAGCTAATCCCCCCCCCCCTTTCAGAGACTCTATTCAACATTGACTGCCTGTGTGCAACTTCAACGTTTGGTGAAATTTATTCAAAATTGATATGAACAAATTAAGAGTTGATAAGCATCAAAACTAATGATCCTAAAGAAATGAACAGTTAAAATGATGAAATCAATTATTCTATACTGTTGCTAATACAAAGTATCCAGGTCCGTTGTTTTTTTTCCGTATTTTTAATAAAATGTTCTGGTCGAATATATTGTAGTATATAATTCTTTCTTTGTTAATTTCCAAAGGATTTTAACCTGTTATATCTGTCAGTTAATATTTCTTTAAATAAAATGTGCATTAAAATTTGTGTGTTGGTGATATGCTTTGTTTCTGAATTATTAAAATAAAAAAAAACAATTTAATTTAAATCTAATTTTTAAAAAATCAACAGTTCTTAAATTAACTGTAGCAAATGTCGATTCTTAAGATATTCTAGCTTGATATCATAGATAAAATAGCTTCAGAACTTATAATTCAATATATATATATATATATATTTTTTTTTTTTTTAACATGAAATTTGAAATTTGGCATGGCTACATCAACTCTGGTTTGGGTTTTTATCAGTTTCAGACACTACTTATTAAATTCATGTGCTTTGTTTGATTATTGCACATTAAATAATAAAACATGAAATATTTATTTCCCCTTTTGATTTCATCAATTTAAATTTTTATTATTTTTCTAACCACTTGCACATTACTTAAAAATATTTAAGGAATCCTAAAAAAGTTGAGTTGCATCTTATTCTAAACACTAGTTACTTTGAAATACTACAAGTAAATTATTTAAAATCCGTTTAAATTTGCAAGCGTACAAATTAATATTAAAAAGGCAGTGTACTCTCGATATCTCAAAAACCTCAATATGTCGAAAAAATATTTTCTCCTTTGACATTACCTATTCCTCTAAATGGCTGCATCATTTTGAAATTTCGCTATTTCGAAATGTTTTTAGGGTCCCTTCCACTTTGAAATATCGAGAGTATACTGTAATAACAAAAGTAATTTATCAAATATAATATCTAAATAAGTCACATTTATGTATTATATTTGATAGTATCTACTTGATTAAGTGCTTTATTCAAACAATGTTATTTTTTCTTGCATTCACTAGTCACTGAAAAATTGAATTTATAATCATGAATTTTAATTGATAAGCACATTTTCAAATTTTAACATGATCTTAAGTTTTATAAAGTATTTAGAAAACTGATCAATGACATTTTTTAGTTCAATTTGTAAAATTTTAAATACAAAATGTGACAATAAAGGGAAGAGAATTTATGAAGTTTGTGTTTTAACATCTAAATGAACACAAAACCTGGATGTCAAACATTATGTACATTGTTTCTTATAACATGTATTTTCCTATGAAATTAAATTAAAATATCATTTAAATATATAAAACAGCTTTTATGATTAGTACTTTAAGTATTCATTTTTCCTTGTCAACAATAGTCATTCATTACGTTTAGACACACTTAAAATTACTATTTCTCACATTAAATATAATTTAGTAAATAAAGCAGACATCCGCAATTTTGGTGAAAATTAGGCCTGTTTTTTTTTTTTTTTTTTTTTTTTTTTTTTTTTTTTTTTTTTAGATAATGTCATTAGGAAGAAATGATAGATGCAATTTCAGAGAAGAAAAATTTTAATGCAAAACAATTATCAATAACACATTAACGATAAATTACTACTCAAAAGCAGATATATTATTTAAACAGGGAAAGAACTCGTGGAAATATTTCATCCTTAATTTTTATCTGTTTATTTCTTCTATTTGGATTTATATTCAACATGCATCTGAAAACAAAAGGAAAAAAAATTAACATATAAAATTAAGATTTTGTATCTGACTTACAAAATTACATTTCATACATCAGGGCCGCCAACTTTTTAAGTACCTTTTATTTAATTACTTTAATAGAAATAAACAATTGGATACATTGGAGAACTTAGGAATAGGTATATGTTCACTTTTAAGTTTTTAGGAGAACAAAAACAAAGATTGGAATTGTATTATAAATCAATGGGTGCATATTTGTTTCAACCTATGAGCACCGATACTAGGAGAAGTGAAAGAAAAAAAATGGACAATTATTTCTGCTGCCATTGAAACTTTTTTATTTTATTTTGTCAGTTTAAAATGGGTAACTGAGAGCAAAATATATTAAACAAGAATGGTGAAACCAAACTCTAAGCACGCTCCATATCCATTCAAATCTAGTTTTACATCGAAATGTAAGTAAAAAATAAATATTAAAAAATAAATTGTTTCAATTATAAAATCAAAAATTTGTCAGTTTATAAGTATTATCGAAAAACTTTATTTCAGTTTAATACAAATTTCTAAATTCAAGCTAGTTCAAACACTAATTTGATTAGTTCATCCCATGTTGAAATTTTTCAAAATTAATTTATTTAGAAAGGAAAAAACAACAACATCAAAATGAAATTGGAATTTATAAATTACATACAGGGAAATCAGAACATGGGAACATAAAGAATTTTAACTAAGAAAATGCAACTCTTAGAATAAAGCTAAAATTCAGAACACGAAGAAATTTAATTGTGTTTCTGTATTCAAATTATTATTTGCAGTTTGAGAATTCTGAACATGGAAATAAATAAATCTGACGAACGCACAAATACCTGATATTTGTGTATACACTGGAGCTTGATAAAAATAGTTCAACGTATATAAATTTTTGAAACTTGAGCAAAATGATTGATACACTGATTGCAACAACTAGATTGAGTCAAAAATTTCTAAGTATTTTAAAACACTTCATTGCATTATTAAAAAAAAATTCTTAGAAGTATAGCGCTATTTTGGACTTTATAATTTTTATTAATAAATTCTTTGTATATGTAATACAAAAATATTTTTTCTTATAAAACACATTTAAAAGTCTGTTTGTAATAAAAGCAGGCTAGTTTCGACTTTAAAATTAGGCATGATATGTAGATATAGCACATTTTTAGTGCAGTTAAAGTAAAATATACGCATCTAAAAGAACATAGTGAAAACAGATGTTTTGAAAACAATTAAAAAAATTTTTAAAGTACACTGATACTCTCTAAACTAGAATCACTTGGGACCAAAATAAAATTTCGCCTTAGACAGATTTCCTTCTTAAACAGAGATACTTTAGTGATATTTAAGAATTTAGGACTCAGAAATTTTTCCGCCTTAGACAATATTCAGTCTTAGTCAGATTTCACTTTACTTATTGCAAAAACATCTTTATAAATGTTTAATTGTTAAAAAACAGACAGACAGGAAAGTAAATTAAAGTTATAAACCTTTTAACAACATTGGCATTCTTTAATTTTTTAAGGGATCGAATTGAATTTTAAAAACTCAGTACCCATAAATGCATGTTCAAAGAATATATATATACAATCCTGAAAAAAATAAATAAAAATAAAAATAAAAAAGGAATTCCAGTAGATAACCTGAAAACAATCACCTCTAATAAAATAATTACAAAGGATAATTTAATATCTGCTTAATCATCTTACAGATTTTCAGAATCTCTAATATACAATAATATCTCCTTAATGTATCAGAGCAAGGTATAAACCAAAAGCCGACAAATGAGACATTTAAACTGAAATAACATTACATATCAATACACAAAACATTCTAAAATCAACATAAAACTGAGAGAAACGTATAAATGTGGTGATGTGAGAAATTACTGTATATTGTTTTTCAAAATGTTACTTTAATATATTAAAGAAAATTAACTTTGCATAAATTCTATTGTTGCAGCAATACTCCCAGGACACTTTATATTAAATGTATAATATGCTGCCTTAAACATCAAAAAGCATCCAAAGAATTCATGATATCATCATTCACAATTGCACTATCAGTGAGGAAGCCAGAATGAAATATCCAGAATCAAACACTGTTTTACCTACAAAAAAAAAAAAAAAAAAAAAAAAAAAAAAAAAATATTGCTGTTTTAAGGTTTTGAATCCTGCATTTTTGACTATTATACTCATTTTGTTTCGCCGTCTGTCGTTTTCTTTTTACCTGAAACTGCATAGGTTAAATACAACTCGTTTGTCAATCAACGTCATACATATTTATTATTCTCAAAATAAACTTTTTATATTTAGTTAAACAACCTGCATGCTCTGACACTAGAGCAAGAAAAAATTCTTATGACCAAAATTCATCTAGTTATACGAATCTTAATTTTAGAAATTTTATGTATGCTGGAACTATTAATACTGTTAAAAATTTTGCAGCATTTTGGCAGGTCATTCGACCGTTTTTTGAAAAACGGTTTCATAACCATAATTTAACTATATTCTGACCATAAAATGGCGAATAATATGGTCAGAATGGTGTTAAATTTACGGTTGTGTAACCGTTTTCGGAAAAAACGGTCAAATGACCTGCCAGAATGCAGCAAATTTTTAACAGTGCACGATTTAGTTCTAATTGCACCTATCTGTTAGTTTTAGTTTTTATATACAGTAGAAGTTCTACATAACAAAATACTCCAAATAATTATCTTGGAATGTAAATAGTGAAATTCACAGTTTCAATTAAAAAACTCCTACATTCTCTGTTCAAAAAATAAACTATTACTCTCCAGCAGACTAAACTTCAGATATTATTCTTTAAATAAAAGAAATGGCTTGATTATGAAAGAATAATTTTAGAAGTGTGAAGTGAATATTTTGATAGCAATAATACACTATCTGATATAAATTGCAACCAAGATCAGCAAAATATATATTCAGGAAAAATTAATTTCTAAAAGATTATAATTGCTAAAGCATGCTGATATTGACAATATTTGAAGGAATATTAAGTTCAGTGCTGATCATTTAATATGTTTTCCTCTGACTAATATTGAGAAACTGCAAATATTTAATTGTTGTTAAATAGCACATTTTTGTATTTGAAAACCATTTTTATTTTTAAATTACTGTTAAGTGTTAGGATTGATATATTCCAGACATATTTTACCATGTTCACACAATCAAGTTTTAAGGATGTATGAAATGTTCTATATAATGCAAAATTCTGTATAACGCAAAACCTTGCATTTTTAGGTTTGCGTTTTAAACAACACGAATTTTAGGAAACTTGCCTCCAACCTGGATTGACCTCATCACCTGCTCATCAGCAGTCAAGTGCTTTACCCCGGGACCACGGATTCACACAGATGAGAATTCCAGATTTGCTATATTTATTGCGCTTAGCCTTGATCAATCAGTAGACTCCGGCAAGCACAGAATGCTAGTTTCGTTACAATATTTATTTTTAATAAAAATCAGAGAAACTTTATATGACATAGTTGAAGCAGTTTATAGCATTTATAAGTGATCTTCCAAGAAAAGTTAACAACTACATTATACACGTGACTGAAAAATGTGACTTAGGTATTTATAACACAATAAAGAGAAATACAATGTTATTAAGCAAAGAAATGAGTAAATATAAAGATAAAACTTACCTTTAGCCCAAATCAGCTTCATTCACTTAAAACGGGAATATCCTTATCAATTATTAAGAAAAAAAAGTAACAAAAAGCGATAACACTATAGCGGGAAGGCAACGATGAAAATCATAAACATGGCGGCAAACGGCATCACGGGATAGCCATGAGAGTTGCGATCGGCAGATGGCGCTTCAACAACTTCGTCTGAAAATTACAGCAGGACTGTAAAATTCGATTTTCGCACAAAAAAGAACTATTAACGGCACATTCTGCTGTTTTTTTCACCGTTTTTTCTTACAGTGCACGGCCGATATGTTGAAACATTGAGCAACCACTAACTGTCCTGGGCTGCAAAAGTAACGTCAAGATGCTCTATTCAGTAGAACAAAGCATTTTCCATTAGGTCAGCAGTTCTTTATTGTCCGTATTAAAGTTTTAAATTTAAATTTTCAATTCGATTCTGTCCGATGCTGCCATCTTTTCTAAGCCCTATGAACCAGTCTGAAAGGAATAAAGAATGAACAGTTATTCTGCGCTGTTAGATAGTTTTGGTGCTGCCATCTGGTGCAGCAAGGGTGAAACCTATATGATACGCTGGGAAAAGTTATAGTCTGAAGTAGTTTTGTCATTTCACCTGAAACACAGTATATTGTTGAATAAATCACAAACAGGTGTATTGTAGCATAATTCACAAACATGTATATTGTATCATAATTCACAAACATTGTTTCGCGAGTGGTAAAAAAATGTTTGTTGTAGATTTGTTCACAAAACTAACTGCTTGGCGATGGTTTCTAACACTTATAATTGAATACATTTCTGTTCGTCGACTGGAGTATTTAATGAAACGGTGAGCTGTGGTTTTCGGATGATTCGTGATTTAAGGGAAAATTATCGGATACACCAATCCCAAAACTTTCTTCTATCTCATACATTTCAACACTACAAATTCACTATCACACTACCAAAATTAAATGGTAAACTATGCTCATCATGAGGCTCTAAAGAGATCAAATTCCGTGCATTATTTCTTGAGATATGACTATCGTTGAAATAGTATAAATACAGTAAAATGAATCATAGCAGCGCCATTTATTGGGTGATTTACGCCAGAACCTAATCATAAACAACTTATCTCAACGTCTCATTGAGTATTAAGTTTGGGGAAAATTCGTGCATTAGTGCTTGAGATAAAGCTACTGCGCCAATCATGACGAATGCAGCATAGCAATACTACCTGTTGAGCAATTTACACCAACACATAAACAGCGGCAATATTAATCAAGGTATATTTGAATCTGGAGTTTGATGAAAATTCGTGCATTAGTTCTTAAGATAGAGATATTGAAGAGTAACTAAATCTGAAGTTTGATGAAAATGTGTGCATTAGCTCTTGATATAGAGCTGTTCCCGCCGATAGCTCAATTTCAAATAATCACTGTACAGAACTCGCAATAAAATAAAACTAGCGGACTGTATTACTAATTAAATTTTAATTCACAAACAATAAATTTATCGAGAGCCGATATTTACACTACTCCTCGGATCGGCGTCTCGAATCCAACTTACAAGTTTCCAAACAATCCACATAGATGTCGCTTCTAGCGGCAACATACCGCCGGGCGTTGAATGTTGCAAACATTCAATACTATAAATACGATATCAATTTAGGATACAATTTCAATAACATAATTTTTTTCCCAGCATATACCCTAAATGAAATGTTAAATTTTCAAATATAAACACAAGAATATAATAATACACTACACTACAAAAATTTTGCTTAATTAAATAAAATGTATAAATTCAAGTAGTTAATGTGGTTTCATTCACATGAGGCAAAACAACAATTTTTGTTACTGGCCTTTTATATGTGCCATTTTTATGTCTTAAAGTTACAACTCTAACTATACCATCTTGGCCTGGATGGATTTTAACAATTCTTGCCAAATGCCATTTTAAAGGTATATAATTATCAGGATTTTTTTACTAAGACTAAATCTCCCTCTTTTGTCTCTACCATTCCTTTATGCCATTTGGGCCTATTTAAGAGCTTATTTAAATATTCTGAAGACCATTTTTTCCAAAGATGTTGTGTCAATTTTTGAACTAATTGCCACCTGCTCAACCTATTCATAGGGATTTCAGTATAATTCGGTTCAGGTAAGGCCATTAAAGATGAGCCAATAAGAAAATAAGCAGGTGTAAAAGCTTCAACATCATTTGGATCATTTGAATGAGGGCAGAGTGGACGAGAATTAAGAACAGCTTCAATTTGAATAATAAGAGTCAAGAGTTCCGCATAACTTAAAATAGTTTTACCTACAACACGATTTAAATGATATTTAAGTGATTTAACACATACCTCCCATAAACCTCCAAAGTGAGGGGTTGTAGGGGGATTAAAATGCCACATAATTCCTTCATTAGCTAAGTAATTTTGAATTTCCTGCACACTTTTATCCTTAAACAAAGATCTGAGAATTGCTCTTAATTCTTTATGGGCCCCAACGAAATTTCGGCCATTATCACTAAAGATATCAGAAGGTTTGCCTCGTCTCGCAATGAAGCGTTTAAGCGCTGCTAAAAACGCTGTACTTGTTAAATCATTGACAATTTCAAAGGCCTTTGTAGTAAAACACACAAAAATACAAATAAAAATCTTTTTTACCTGTTTACTCCTACCTGTTGAATTTTTTACCTCAAAAGGACCGCAGTAGTCTAATCCAGTACGCATAAATACTCTGGATACCGTTACTCTTGCTCCTGGCAAATCAGCCATCTGTTGCTGCGAAATTTTAGAATTAATTTTCTTACAAATAATACAATTAAAAATAATTTTTCTAACTACATTTCTGCCAACTAAAATCCAAAATTTAGTTTGGATGAGAGATATTGTGGTTTCTGAACCTGCATGAAAATATAAAACATGAAAATAATTTATAACACAACATGTAAAATTATGTTTTGCAGGGATAATCATAGGAAATTTTTGGTGATCGGATAAGTTACTGTTTTTAAGTCTACCATCAACACGAATGCAGCCGTCACTGTCTAAAAATGGACACAAGTTTGTCAGTTTGCTATTGTTAGGGATAGCAGTAACCCTTTCTAAACACTGGATTTCTTTCACGAATGAAGTCCTTTGAATGTTCTTTACAATACACAATAAGGACTGAGAGAGTTCACTGCTAGATAAAGTTCCAGCTGTAGGATATAAAGGGTTTCTACAGTTATATATGAATCTTTTACACCATGCTACTACTCTTTGCAGTTTGATGAACGAAGAACAGTTATTAATTATGTCTAAAGGTTCAAGAGTGTTAACTAAGGCACATACTTGAGTTACTGATGGTGATTTCAATTCACGCAAAAACAACTCATTTGTTTCAGCAGGACTGCTATCAGGACACTCAACCACCTCAAGCTGTTGTAGGAATGCTGGACCAAACCACCACAGTTAACACTGTTGAATCTTGATGGGATCTATATCTCTAGAAATAAGGTCTGCAGGATTTTGCTTGGTAGTTACGTAATTCCACTGTTCAACCGAAGTTAAACTTTGGATAATCGATATGCTATTGGCTACGAATGTCTTAAGATCATTGGATTCCTTTTTTAACCATGCAAGTACAATAGTGCTATCTGTCCAAAAATAAGTTTTAGAAATTTGTAGTTTTAAGGCACTTAGAACCTTCTTCATTAACTTAGATAGCAGGACTGCAGCAGAAAGTTCAAGATACGGGATAGTGACATGTTTTAGAGGAGCTACTCTGGACTTACTAGTGAGTAGTTTAACAGCAGAATCACCACACGAATTAGTAGATTTCACGTAAATGACCGCTCCATAAGCAATTTCAAATGCATCGGAAAACCCATGTAGTTCTACACAAATATACTGATCAATAAGAATGCATCTAGGGATACTGATAAGATTTACACTCTTTAAGGAAGTAAGAAAGTCATTCCACTCTTTATTTTCTTTCATTGGGAGATAATTACACCAATCTATCTTCAGCAACCATAATTTTTGCAGAAACACCTTGACCCTTGTAATTATTGGACCTATCAAACCCAAAGCATCAAATATTCTAGCAATTTGTGACAAGACTGATCGTTTAGTGTATAATTTGCTTTACTCGATAATTAAGTTAATCCCAAAACAATCTGGTTGAGGCTTCCACAATATTCCCAAAGTTTTTGTCTCATTAGAAAAATAATATTCAGATTCTGAATTATTACATAAAAGAGCAAAATTATTTACTGCCTATTTATGGAGATCCATGCCTCCTCTATTTAACAAAGATATCAGTTGTTGATGAATCTCCTTAGCTCTGTCTAAATCATCTGCTCCTGTTAGGATGCCATCCATGTAAACATCCTGCGACAACACATTTGCAGCTAAAGGAAATTCATTTCCTTCGTCTCTGGATAATTTCATTAAGGTTCTTGTAGCTAAAAAAGAAGCACTCGTTGTGCCATAAGTCACAGAACATAACCTGTACACTTTTACTGGCTCATTCACATCCGGTTTAAATACTATTCGTAATACGATTCTTTGACTTGGATGTATTAGAATCATACGATACATCTTTTTTATATATGCTACGAAAACAAAATGGTGCTTTCGAAACCGCAACATTATAGAAAATAACTCACCTCGGATTGTTCCTCCGTTAAACTGCAAACTGTTTAATGATTTTACTGTAGAAGTTAAGAAAGAAACATTGTACACGGCTTGTAATGGTGTGCTACTTGATTCTGTACGGAACACGCAATGATGTGGAATATAATAAGTGACTTCTGGCTCTTCAGATTCTATCACTTCTTCCATGTGACCCATACTTAGATATTCTTCCATAAATGCTTTATAAAGATCATTAACTTTGGGTTGTCTAACTAAGCGCTTCCATAATGAGTTTAAAATATTCATTGCCTTTTGTTTTGATTCACCAAGACAATACGGATCTTCCTTTAGTGGCATTTTCACAATATATTGTCCATTTTCAGTTCTAGAATAATTTTTCAGAAAATGTTTTTCACAAATTTCTGCTTCTTTAGTCTTAGAAATCTCAGACTCTCTCTTTGTGTTTTCTATTTCCCAAAACTCTCTAATTATTTTTTCTAATTCCAAATTATCTGTAATTAACCCACAATGTATATTACTTTAACCCCTAGCAGGAAGGCTTCCACTGACAATATACCCGAATACACTGTTTTGTAACACAATTTTAGTATTTAATGTTTGCGGATAAATTTGGCCTGGTCTTAAAAATTCATAGAAATTTTCTGCACCTAAAAGCAAATCAATCGGTCCTGGAGCATTAAATTTTTCATCGGCTAATTTGATGTTAATTAACAATGGGATAGAAGTCTCAAGCGGCCTAGACTGCGTAAATTCTGTAATTTTCGGAACGACTAAAAAGTCTAATTTTAAATGAAAATCCTTATCTCTATTTGAAACAATTGTGTTAACCCTAGATCTAACATTCGACGAAAAATTATTTATGCCTGAAATAGAAATGTTAGTCTTTCCCCTTTTCAAATTAAGTTTATCTACTAACCTTTTACTCATAAAAATAGAGTTTGCGCCAAAGTCTAATAAATCTCGTACTTCATGAAAATTACCCAATTCATCTTTTATTAAACAAACAAATGTGCTAAGTAACACAGCTTTTATGTCATTAGCCAAATTACATGTCGTTGAAAATAAACTGTTTTGATTATTAGCTGGGAAAGGCTGAAGCCGAAACATTCAAATTAGATTTATTACCTCCTTTGTTTATATAACTCATTTCCTGTGAAATTACCTCTTGGTTTTCAACTTTATTTATTTTTTGTTCGCGAGGAAAATCCAAAGTTACATTGTGCCTTTTCTTACAAATAATACACGAGAATTTAGATTTACAATCGACTACTTTATGATTCATAAGACAGTTAAAACAAAGATTTTTTGTCTTTTCCAGCTCAAGTCTATCACTCACTGACATATTTTTATAAACAAGATATTTATACAAAGGATGATTTTCACTACATGACAAAATACATTTAGAATTTTTTACATCAGTTAGAAAAACATTAGAAACTGGCCTGGAAAAATTATTTCTATTATTCGACCTAGAATTATCAACCGCAGGTTTTCCCTTTGATGTGTAATATAAATATATCTCCCGAGATAATTCAATTGGGTGAAACCGAGAATCTCCTTGTCTAAAATTTATAAAACACGTAACATCCTTATCAAGCGTCTGACAAATTTTATCAAAAATCCCTAACTTTTTTAAAGTTTCAAAATCAGTCACATTTCTCAATTTTAAATAATAATCCCAACTCGTTGTTAATCGGGATGCAAATTGTACATACGTTTCATTGGGTTGACGTTGTGCTTTTCTAAAATGTTCGAAACAAGTTTGGGGAGTTGGCTCGAATTCTCTAAGTACTATAGCTTTCACCTTTGAATAATCTTCTAATTCTCCATCCTTAATGTACGTAATAACATTTATTGCCCTTTCCCCTAACAAATTTAGAAGAATTTCCGATTTATACTTTTCTGGGACATTTTTTGAAATGAAGGCCTTTTCTAAAGACGAGAAAAAACACCCCCAACCTTCCGGTCTAGACGGAATTTTGATTGTAAGTGTTCTTATACTTTTAATGGGAGAGTCTACAGATTCTATGCTTTCTCCCTTCTGGAAATCATTTAATTTTTCACTTTTGGTTTCTGCACGGGTCTTGGCCAACTCAAGCTCTAATTTTGTACGTTCAGGTTTTATTTTTTCAAGTACTAGTACATTCGCTTTCTCATTTTTTCTCTCCTCTATAATATTATTTGCCATTTCTTCTATCAATTTAGAATCTGCTTTATATTTTTCACTTTACTTGATTAAATTCATTAAATCATAATTAGTTAATTTTATATCAGAAATATCAGTCCCTAATTCAAAAGCTATACTCTGATAGTCTTCCTTTTTCGCACCTTTGAACATTTTAATAATTATAATTCAAAATAAATAAATCTCACATACCTCCAAAACAAAGGCGAATCTCTTTTTCCAAATTCCTGAACCACGGCAGAATATTTTGTTTTCTTTTATTTGTTTTCTCAAAATCAGCATTTTGAAATAACTTCGTTTATTCTCTGTATTAAATGATCACTTATGATTGCGCAACAGTGCACTGAAAGAACATAATTATTTTTGTTCTTGAATCAAAACAACTGCTAAACTTAACCTCTTCGTAATAAAGTATATATATTTTTTAACACCACACTATTAAAGCAATATTATAATAACGTATTAGATTAAAAAGGAAATGCACAAATTTTCATAAAAAAGAAAACACTTAATTCGTAGAATCGAAACTTCACTTAAATACGTAATTAAATGCTTGTTTATTTTCTCTGGGGAGGGGGACAAAAATAGATGTTCCCGCCGATATCTCAATCTCAAATAATCACTGTACACAACTCAAAATAAAATAAAACTAGCGGACTGTATTACTAATTAAATTTTAATTCACAAACAATAAATTTATCGAGAGCCGATATTTACACTACTCCTCGGATCGGCGTCTCGAACCCAACTCACAAGTTTCCAAACAATCCACATAGATGGCGCTTCTAGCGACAACAAGAGCTATTACAGAAATCGTGGAAATCCTGTAAAATGCAGCATAGCAGCGACATCTGTTGGGGGATTTACACCAAAACGTAAACAGCATCCATTCATTTCAAGGACTAACTGAATCTGAAGTTTTATGAAAATCCGTGCATTATTTCTTGAGATAGAGCTGTTGTGGAAATCGTAAAAAATGCAGAGTGGCAGCGCAACCTGTTGAGCGTTTTACAGTAAAATCTAATAAGCATCAATTCATATTAGAGTCTACATGCATATAATTTTTTATTAAATTCCGTGCATTAGTTCATGAGATAGCGCACCCACAAAATTTATGTCACATACAGAGTCACCGACTAACAGACAGACATTTTGTAAAAACATGTTTTGGGGGATCTCTGACCCATAAAACTTGTAAATCCGTCGAAGACCGAAAGTTGAAAAATTATCACGAATCCAATACTATTTTCTTGTAAAGATAGAATAATGTAAAAAGATATATGTAAAAAATCCGTTTCTAATAAGAACTAGACGGACGTGGCAATCCCAAAACTTTCTTCTATCTCATGCATGTTAATACTTCCTGAAAAATGCAGCATAGTAGCTCCACCGGTTAGATGAATTGCACCAAAATCTAATCAGCAACAACTTATGTCAACTTCTAACTGAATCTAAAGTTTCGTGAAAATCCATGCATTAGTTTTTGAATAGAGCTATGGCGGAAATCGTGAAAAATTCTGCATAGCAGCACCACCTGTGAGCGATATATACCAAAACTCAATAATCAACAACCTAAGTCAACTTGGAAACTGAATCTGAAGATGCATTACTTCTTGAGATAAAACTATTGCTTTATTCAAGAAAAATGCAGCATAGCAGCGCCACCTGTTACGATTTACACCAACAAGTAGTCAGCGCAAACTAATATCTAGGAATAACTGAATCTGAAGTTTAATGAAAATCCACACATTAGTTCTTGAGATAGAGCCCTTGCTGAAATGAGGAAAAATAGTGTATAGAAGCGCCACCTGTTCGGCGATATACACCAAATCCTAGTAAATTCTAACTTATATTAGGGACTAACTAAATCTGAAGTTTAACAAAAATCCATGCATTAGTTCTTGAGATAGAGGCATTGAGACGGTTGTAAAAAATGCAGCATCGCAGCGCAACCTGTTGAGCGATTTGCATCAAAAACTAATTAGCACTAATTCATGTCAGGGACTAACTGAATCAAATTTTTTATTGAATCCCGTACATTAGTTCTTGAGAAAAAAAAAACGCCCAAAAATATGTGTCACATACAGATACGCAGACAGGCAGAGTCACAGACAGATATTTTGTAAAAACATGTTTTCCGGGATCCCTGACGCCAAAAAAGTCTAAATTCGGCGATAAGCTAAATTCGAAAATTTTCCTTACTTTCTTCTTCTGAAGATAGAAAAAAGTAAAAACTTCTAAGCAATATAGCATTCAGAACACCCCATTAATATCACGAAAATGAAGTTGGGATTGGAAGATTTTAGATAATTCTTATGTTAGATTGGGAAAATGTTTGTATTTTCGGGGGAAATTGGCAAACAAAGCAAAAACGTCGTGTTTTAACGAAATATAACAAAATTAAAAATTGCGAATTCTTCGAGAATGCAGTACAATAATATTATATTATACATACAATTTGTATAAGTATAATCATACAAAAATAGAAAAGCACATAAATTTTGAATAACAAATTTCCCCAAAAATAAACGGAAACCACCATTTGATTGTAAATTATATCTTCTTTTAATTTATGTTTATAAAATAAGCTTAGGTATCAATCTTCGTACTGAAATTGTACAATTGTATTTTCCGCAAAAATACCTGATGTACGCATCATCGTATTTAAACTTATCGATAAATTTTACGTAAGAATACCAAACGCAAAGTCAACAGTTGAAGATTGCACATTTAAAGTTTTGAACTCCTTTTGTAAAATTAATTATTAATAGTTACAAAACGAAGTGCATTGCATGTACTTTTACAAGCGTAACTCAAAACAACATGGCGGGATACAGTGATATTTTACATTACCCTATTTGAAGATTCAGGAAATTGATTTCTGCTATAGAGAATAATAAGCTTAGCAATCTTCGTACTGAAAATGTACAACCTGTGATATATTCCGCACGAATAGCTGATGTACTTATCATCGTATTTAAACTTATCCATGAATTTTACTTAAAGATACCAAACGGAAAGTCATTAGACAAAGATATGCACATTTAAATTTCTGAACTCGTTATGTAAAATTAATTATTAGTAGTTGCAAATAGAAATGCATTGCATTTACTTTTACAAGCGTAACTCAAAACAACATGGCGGGATACAGTGATATTTTAAATTACCCTATTTGAAGATTCAGGAAATTGATTTCTGCTATAAAGAATAATAAGCTTAGCAATCTTCGTACTTGAAAATTTACAACCTGTGATATATTCCTCACGAATAACTGATGTACTTATCATTATATTTAAACTTATCAATAAATTTTACTTATAGATACCAAACGGAAAGTCATTAGATGAAGATATGCACATTTAAATTTCTGAACTCGTCATGTAAAATTAATTATTAGTAGTTGCAAATAGAAATGCATTGCATTTACTTTCACAAGCGTAACTCAAAACAACATGGCGGGATACAGTGATATTTTAAATTACCCTATTTGAAGATTCAGGAAATTGATTTCTGCTATAGAGAATAATAAGCTTAGCAATCTTCGTACTGAAAATGTACAACCTGTGATATATTCCGCACAAATAGCTGATGTACGTATCATCGTATTTAAACTTATCCATAAATTTTACTTAAAGATACAAAACGGAAAGTCATTAGACGAATAGATGCAAATGTAAATTTCTGAACCCCTTATACAAAATTAATTACTAATAGTCGCAAAACGAAATGCATTGCATTTACTTTTACAAGCATAACTGAAAACAACTTGGCGGAATGCAATGATATTTTAAATTACCTTATTTGAAGCTTCAGGAAATTGATTTCTGTTACAGAGTTCATAGGTTCCAAGTAATATTTTTTTTTTTTTTAATTTAATTTTGAAACCAGGGTGACCCCACACGTTGTTGATAAAATAAGTCGATGCTACGGGGATTTTATTGTATATCCTTCCTTTTAAGCTTTAGAAGTAAACTAACATGATTGCTACAACCCTTAATGGATGTCCTATAATGGGCAAAAATGAAATCCGCTGAAATTAAATAGCAACCAAATTATAAATAAATAATTTTCTTTTAATTGCAATTTTTCCAGTTGTGGATCAGGGGAGAGAAATCAATCGAAAATCTAAAAATTAATCTTTAAAATATCACACTTATGTTGTGACTAACAGTAATTCTTATAAAAAAATTAATTGAAATAATCATGATTGAAGTAGATTATTTTAACATACCGTAATTTTCTCAAACTAATAAAAAACTAGATGTTTACTCAGGTCATGCTAATACCAGCAACGAAAATAGGCTAGTTATTGCTATGTATTGCTTTGTCTGCTAGATTTTTTTGCTATTATATGCTTTATAACGCTGGCCAGCATCAAATGCTGTATAGCTAGCTTACACAGAGATAGCATGACAAGCTACCTACAAGCATTTTATGCTTATTTCCTGTTTAAGCTTTGTCCACAGCATGGAGAGGTAGGTACCTTAACGTGCTATTATTATATGCTTGGCAACATAATATGCTATGCAGCCAGCTTAGGGGAAAATAACAGGACAAGCTATGTATAGTCGTGGAAAAAAGAAATAAACACTCCTTACTAACTCTACAAAAAAATTATCGTACAAGAAAGGTATTAGTACCACACGATTTGTAATAAAGTCTACTTTTAAATGATGTATATAAAATTGGCTTAGGAGGCCATCTACATATTAAAACGAACCATAATTTTGTTTTTTTCAATAGCGGTACACAATTCTGACAGCATAAATGGACTCTACAACTTTCATATAGTCTAAAAACAAATTTTTATGTAATCCATACGATACGTTTCCGAGAAATTAAATATTTTAAAACTAGCGTATTTTAGGGGCTATGTCCAAATTGAAGTTCGGTACTCGATCGTTGACCGAGAGAGCATCCTTCTTGATCAAGGCATCTTAAACGCCACTCAAACTGTCAATGTAGACTGCTAGATTACAGGATAGCTTCAGAAATTTTAAAATATCTAGTCACTTCTATCATAGACGGCCCTTTATCGCATCATTTTGCCTTTTTTAAGCATAATTTGAAAACTACTTGGAAGAAAAATGTGAAATCTTTGATTTATATAATGCAAGACTTGATAAATCTAAATCCATCAAAAAAATTCCAGATTGCAATTCATATTTTTTTTCGAATAACAATTTAGTTATTCATAATTCATATCATAAAATTATAAAAATTGCAAATTCAACGTATTTATTTTTGGGTATTTTAGTATTATTGGAACACAAAATTAGGAATATAATTTTAAGAAATGTTAATAAAAATATGAAAATGTAATCTAATATTAGAAGCACTAAATTTTGAATGTTTGTAATTCAAAAACTTATCATTCAAATGACTTGCAATTTCGTATCTAGACATAGTTTGAACCGAAGATAGGAAATATTTTGTTAAAATTGTACATTGCCATTGAAAAGAAAAATTAAGTTTCGGTTCATTTTAATATGTAGATGACCTCTAAGCAAATTTTGTATACATCATTTAAAAGTAGATTATATTTCCAATCGTTCGGTATCGGTAACTTTCTTCTACAATAATTTGTTGAGGAGTTAGAACCGGGTGTTTACTTTTTTTCCACGACTGTACAAGCATGTTATGCTTATTTGCTGTTTAAACTTCATCCAATGCATGGAGAGGTGGGTACCTTAACATGCTATTATATTCTTTTTATGTACAGGCATATTATGCTTATTTGCTGTTTAAGCTTCTTTCAAAGCATGGAGCGGTAGGTACCTTAGCATGCTATTATATGCTTTTGTATGCTTGCCCGCATAATATGCTGTGCAGCAAGCTCAGGGATAAATAGCATGACAAGCTATGTACAAGCACTTTTTTTGCTTATTTGCTGTTTAAGCTTCTTCCAAAGCATGGAGAGGTACGTACCTTAAAGTACCATTATATGCTTTTTTATGCTAGCCCGCATAATACGCTATGCAGCCAGCTTATTGAGAAATAGCATGACAAAATATGTACAAGCATTTTATGCTTAGCTGTTGTTTAAGCTTCTTCCAAAACATGGAGAGGTAGGCACCTTAACGTACTATTACATACTTTCTAATTTTTGGCAGCATAATATGCTATGCAGCCAGCTTAGGGAAAAATAGGGTGACAAGCTATGTACAGTGCTGGAAAAAAACAGAAAATACCCCCTACTAACTCCTCAACAAATTACCGTAGAAGAAAGTTACTGGTACTGAACGATTGGAAATAAAGTCTACTTTTAAATGATGTATATAAAATTTGCTTAGGGGTCATCTACATATTAAAACGAACCATAACTTTGTTTTTTTCAATAGCAGTACACAATTCTGACAGCATAAATGAACTCTACACCATTTAATTAGTCAAAAAACAAAATTTTTATGCAATCGTACCATAAGTTTCAGAGAAATTAATTAGTTTAAAACGAGCGTATTTTAAGGGCTGTATGCGAATTGAAGTTCGGTACTCGATTGTTAACCGAGATAGCCCCCTTCTTGATCAAGGCACATTAAGCTTCACTCAAGCAGCCAATAAAGCCTGCTAGATTACAGGACAGCGTAAGAAATTTCAAAATATCTAGACACTTCTATCATAGACGGCCACTTAAACCATCATTTTGCCGTATTTTAAGCATAATTTGATAACTACTTGGAAGTAAAATGTGAAATTTTGGTTTTCCATAAAGCAGGACTTAATAAATCTAAATCCATCAAAAAATTTGCAGGTTACAATTCATATTTTTTTCGAATATTAATTTCATAATTCATAATTCATATCATAAAATAAAAAACATTGCAAATTTAACGTATTTATTTTTGGGTATATAAGTATTATTGCTACACAAAAAAATTAGTACATTAGGAGCATAATTTCAGAAGACATAAATAAAAATATGAAAATGTAATTTATCATTAGAAGTACTACATTTTGAATGTTTATAACTGAAAAACTTATTATTCAAATGACGTGAAATTTTGTGTCTAGGCATAGTTTGAACTGAAGATTTGAAATATCTTGTTAAAATTGGGTATTGTCATTGAAAATAAATGAAGTTTGGGTTAGTTTTAATATGTAGATGGCCCCCTAAGCAAATTTTATATACATCATTTAAATTAGACATTATTTCCAATCGTTTGGTACCGGTAACTTTCGTCTACGCTAATTTGTTAGGGATATAGTATGGGGTGTTTACTTTTTTTTCCCACGACTTTACTAGCATATTATGCTTATTTGCTGTTTAAGCTTCTTTCAAAACATGGAGAGGTATGTACCTTAACGTGCTATTATATGCTTTTTCATGCTTGCCTGCATATTATGCTATGCAGCTAGCTCAGGAAGAAATAGCTTGACAAGCTATGTATAAGCATTTTATGTTCTTATTTGTTATTTAAGCTTCTGCCAAAGCTTGGAGAGGTAGGTACCTTTACATGCTATTATATGCTTTTTTATGCTTGCCAGCATAATATGCTATGCAACCAGCTTAGGTCGAAAATAGCATGACGTATTATGTGCCAGTAAGATGTGCTAATTTGCTACACAAGTCTCTTCCAGTAACGGTCAGGTAGGTACATCAACGAACCATGGTGTGCCTGTTAATGCTTGGCATAATCAAATGTTCATTTATTTTTTTTAATTACTCAAAAAGTATAAATTTGACTATTTTTTTGAAAATAGAAGAAAAGGAAATTTTAGTTATAAATTAAATTTTCAAATACGGGGAGAGACAATAGCTCTCTTCCCCCACCCCGGTTTAGATGAAATTTTAACACATAATTCTAAAAAAAAAAAAAAAAAAAAAAAAAAAAACTGAAAATTAATTTTCATGAAGGATTTTGCGGAAAAAGAACCCTGCTCCCACTACCCCATCGTAAAATTCTTAGCTGTTCATTCTCTTAGTGTTCAATTATTTTAATTATACAAAAAAAGAAAATCCGTGCTTATCTAAAAGAGAATTTAGTAAGTTAAATTTCAAAATTCAAGGAGACTGTTTCATTTAAGAAATAAGCTCATAACAATCGAATTGAAAATATGTACAATTGACCACCCCCCCCCCCTCCAATAAGGACTAAACTTTTAAAATCTTAACCCCGACCTGAAATTGATAAATTCTATCCTAAATACAGTTCAAAATCTTTTATTTTATGCAACAAATACTCAATCCATATTCAAATCCTTCATTAAACAAAGAAAATTCCACAAATGAATTATATTAATCAAGCCATATTTTAATTATCGATTAAACATAGAAAAAACCCTAATAATAAATTAACATTATTAATTGAAACTTGGGAGTATAACAGCATCGATAAATTCACCCTCTATCTTATAAAAATATTAACACACAGCAGAATCAGCTTCATCACCGATTACCCACATTTAAAATCGTTTTCAAATACAACCCCAGTAGCAAAGTAAGTAGATCATTCTGTTCCCAAACCGGGGGTGGTGAGATCTGTCCTCCTCAGAGGAAAAAGAAACCCGACATAAGTTTCCCCTTCTGAAAAAATGTAGGTACTTCAGAAATTCTCCAAAGATGGCGGCACCAGCGTCTTTTTTCCTAACTGGGAAAGTAGCAAAAAATAAAAGCAAGTGATATAGAAAAGTATAATGCTAGAATAGCAAAAATTAAAAGCAAGTGATGCTAGAAAAAGTAATGCCAGCATAGGAAAAATTAAAAGCAAGTGACGCTAGAAAAGCAAAATTTAAAGCAATTGATGGTAGAAATGTAATGCTAGAATAGCAACAAAAAGATCTGTTGCTTGTGATTTACAGCTAGAATAGCAGAAATTACAAGCAGGTAGTGATCTTGATTGCTGCTAGGCATGCAACATATTCAAGCAACACAAGCATGATTATGTATGATGGCCAAGCAGTATAGTGTGCCAATACACACCATGACTTGCTGGTAATTCTGGTGGAACCAGCAAATGTGTTACGGTAGTTTATACTAGTTTACTTTGCTGGGATATAGCATTTAATGCTTGTCTAGCACACAAATACCAGCATGAATTTCGACCTGGGTACACTTTCTAATAAAAAAAAAAAAAAAAAATCATAAAATGGCTCTTCTTACAGCAGATTGATGGCAGCAATGTAATAAAAGGTGCACTAATATTCAAACAAAGATATTATGTCTAGTACCACGTATAAAACTCATTTTCGCCTGAAAATGGCTCAATATTTTAACAATTTGATCAACTACGGAATGGGCTATCAACTACTGGCTGGGTCACCCTATATGTAATTTCATTTTAATTATTGGAAGAAATATGAATTGAAACTTGTAAACTATTTAAAAGAAATCGATTTTTTGATACTTCAAAGATGCGAATCGAACATTACAGCTCACATAGATAATTAGCTTTTGAGTTTTGCGTGAAAAATTATTGACGTTGCAATCAGTGTAAATAAATCGATTTAACAACAAAAACAAAAAAAAAATGCTTTAATATTAAATAAACTTTAACACAAACTTTTAACATTTCAAATTCTAAATATATTTAACCGGAAGGCATTCCCTTTTATATCCTAAGGTAAAGTTTAACGCAACATCCAAATATGATGTCAAAACTAGATGTTCGTTTTTAAAATTTCAGCGCTTTTAACTGCAGTTTTCCATCGCTGAATTCATGCCGAGTAAATTCATTCTAAAATGTAATAGCAGGGCTTAATATCTAACAAAAATTACCGGAGCCGTAATATTCAGGGGTACCGGTACTAACAACTCTACCGTCGTTCCCCCACCCATGTTACTCCAATCTGAATTTTTATACAGTCTGTTACAAAATTATAAGACCACTTAGAAATTCACCTTTTTTCAACAAAGAAAATATTAGTTTGAATTTAAAAGTAGTTGTATGAAAAGAAATAACTCTATAATGTTTATTTAGCTCAGGAAAAACGTTTGAATAATTTTTTGTTTCATGCCAAACGATTTTACGAAACCCGCTGTTTCATAAATATAAGACCACTCTTATATTATTAAAAAAGCAGACGATTTTATTTTGAATTCAGAATTTAACTGTAACCTAAACAATCTGTAAAACTCAAAAAGAAGAATAAAGTGGAGAAATTCTGAATAGTATCTGAGACTTTGAATTTATTATTAAAATGCCTAGTCGGAGTGAGCTGTCTGAAATAGAAGTGAGAAGAATGTGGTTCTACATAGGAAAAGGAATATCTGAACGTGAAATATGTAAGATCCTTAATCGTTCTAAAACTGCGATTCATAATGTTTTAAGTAAAAAAGAATTGTATGGAACGCATAAACGATCTGGTCATAAAAAGAAGTTATCAGATCGTGATAATAGGCGGATTGTCAAACTGGCAACGAAAAAAATACCAGTCGACACGTAAAATAGCACAACAGATGACTAAAAAGGTATCACATGCAACCGTGTGGCGAAGTTTGAAATCCAGTGCTGGTGTTATTTGTCGCAAATTAAAAAGTAAACCATTACTACTGAAATGTCACAAAGAAGCTCGTTTTAAGTGGACAAAAAATGTCATGTCCTGGAACTCTGCATGGAGAAATATATTGTTTTCAGAGGAGAGAAAATTCAATCTAGATGGTCCAGACGGCAATAATTACTACTGGTATGATTTAAGGCAAAGATCTCCCGAGTTCTTCAGTAGGCAGGTGGGAGGCGGTTCCTTTATGGCGTGGAGCGCATTTTCATATGCAGGAAAATGCGATCTCCAAAGAGTTGAAGGGAAAATGAACTAGGAAAGTTACCAACGGATGCTATTTCGAAGTCAGATACCCTTCAGACCACTTTTAGGAGGTGCAAAATGGAAGTTTAAACAAGATAATGCTCCCATCCATTCATCGAAATCAACAAAATAGTAGCTTAAAAGAGAAAAGATTGGTATTTTGACTTGGCCAAGTCGAAGCCCTGACCTAAATCCCATAGAAAACTTGTGGGGTTATTTGTCTCGCCAAGTGTATGAGAATAACAAACAATATCGTTAAACATATGAATTAGAAATGGCCATTATGGAGAAATAGGACAATATTCCCGAATATTTCCTTAAAAAATTAATAAACAATAAACTCTATGCCAAATCGTGTGTTTGAAGTTATTCACGGAAATGGTGGAGCAACATCTTACTAAATTTTAGAAAACTGTCCTTTACCACAGGTGGTCCTATAATTTTGTAACAATCCTTTTCGACACTTTTTCGTTATATTGATGCTCTATTTTTTCCGAATTAATTTCATTTCTCTAAGTTCCTACATTATACTAAAAACTTGATGTACTAGCATAAAATATTCTTTATTTCGATTGAAATATTTCTTTAATTAGCTAAACAGCAAAATATGATGTGGTCTTATACTTTTGTAACAGACTGTATTTTGTTCATTATTTGCAAATTTTAAAGCATTAATTTCTTTAGACAAATAAAAAATTTAAATACGTCTTACAGCATATACTTTAGCTGTCAACAATTCCTGTTTTTAATTATCCCTACTTCCGAATAGTATTCTTTGCTTATTTATAATGTTTATTGCGATTTTTGGTTAATTCTACGATTAAATACGGTAACGATTATGATTCAGAAATAGTGTTAACACGAAAAAGAAGTAGTTCGCAGGTATGAATTTTTATGTAAAAATGAATGAAATTTACAGAAATTAATATTTATATGCTGGGGAATGGAACAAAGTTTTTCAAATTCCTATAAAAGGTGCATATCTTAAACTTTAATCGATTACTTCCGCATAATATTTTTTGTGCTGAGTCCCTGAAAATCAGATTAAATTAAAAAGATTTTCACCATTATCGGAAAGATTCGATGCTTTTATAGAAAAAGGGAAAACACTGCTCGATTGCGTTCTATCAGAATAATAATAAATGACAATTATATGTGCTTACAAATGAAAGTGACTTCGTAAATGCGCAAAGCAGAGCCTTAGCATGGGCAGAGTGCATGATACACAGTAAAAAAATCCGACCAGTTTTCCTGTAGGAATTGGAAAAATAGTTGCCCTTATCGTACCGGAAAATTTTCCGACTCAGCTCGGAATAAAATCCGTAAAAAAGGGAAATAGTCAATAAAACGGTATTTTACGGATTTTATTCCGATATGGGTCGGAAATTTTTCCGGTACGATAAGAGCAACTATTTTTCCGATTCCTACAGGAAAACTGGTCGTTTTTTTTTTTTTTTTTTTTTACAGTGTACAAAATAAATAGAAAAATCACTAACGTGATTTTTATACTCGTACGCTATAGGAGACAAAAAACCTCAAACCAACCTAAAAGCTGATGCTCGTTTGGAAAAACAGAAAATAGTCTTTTCAAGTTAAATATCTAGATAATAATTTTTAAAAATACAATATACCGTTGTTTTAGTACACGTACACTGTAAAAGAAATAATGTCAGTTTTCCGGTAGTTTCGGAAAAATAGTTGCCCTTATCGTGCCGGAATAATTTCCAACCCAGTGTAGATTTTGCGTTCGACAGTTGTTAATGGATACTAGATGGGACGTGCAAAAAAAAGTCCAGGTTAGCTTACAAAGATATTTATAACGAAAACATCGAGGTGAGGGAGCGAAGTTACATGGCATCAATCGACAGCAAGTAAAAGGGGCGAGTGATGCAATCATAATATGTTTCTGCGTACTTATAGTCTCGCCAATAAATTTGCCAAAAAGTTTATAAGTTCCTGGCGGAGATTTTCTGAGAGTGTTTTACATATAATAAATTGGCAGGTTATCGCCTTATCCTTGAATTGACCTTTAAAGTCATATTGGAATTTTTGAAGTTGTTCTTTGACAATATAAGGGGTGCTCTTGAAGTCAACTTTGGAAATTTTGATTCCGGTTTTGCAAGACAAATAAGGATAAGATTATACTTTTGACTATCTAGCCAAACAGATGAAAGAAAGCGATTTTTCAGTGATAACCCTATATGTTCATGGAGGGATGTAGAAAAATAAATCGAAAATAAAATAAGGCAGATGGTTTTTCTAACGGCTGACGTAGAAGGAGTTTTTATATAAATTGTTAGTAGTAAAGATAGGGAATGTATTTAAATTACTGTGGTTATGTTATAGGTTATATGGATATAATTGAATGATTTTGAATAGATATGGAAATTAAACTAAACGAAAAGAGAAAATTTTAGGATAAAAAAAAAGGAAAGGAAACATTTTACTAATATATGATTTTTGATATCATAAACAAACAATTAAAAATTATCCTACTGTCATAAAAGAAAATCGAACAGAAAGCAAATTCATTGATCTGTCTCTTGAGGGGCGCCGTATCAATGCATAACCGACATAAATTTGCAAATATCACTAGAATAGAAAAAACACGATTTCTGTTTTCCCTTCATTTTGATCAAAATAGCCTTAAAATGATTTGAAATAGAATATAGTACGTAATCTTGAAGGAGGATTTTTTTTTTCTATACATGAATAAATAAAATTTCGAATATGAGACAGATTGATCTGGAGTCAGTCCAAGTCCAAAACCTGATATAAAAATTGAGTTCGTTTTATCTTCATCTCCTATGTGTGGTACGAGGCTAACGAAAAAAAACAGACTGCCGCGATGCATCCCACTTTTTTTTCGGACCTCTAGAGTGACGTGATGCTCTTTTGCAGACCTTCATTGGTGCATTAGAGCACCATGTGAATCTAGCGGTCTGTAAAAAAAGATACTTCGAATGCACCTTAGTAACCCGTCTTTCTCGTTAGCCTCGGTGTGCAACACATTACGTCACACATAAGTGTTTTGATAAAAAAGAATGCAAAAACTTGGAGATGGGAAGGAATGAAAAGGGTAATTTAGGCTTCAGTTTTTCGGAAGCGATATTGCACTGGGCTCCGGAGCCTATATTTAAGCTCCGGTGAATTAAGACCAATATTTAATTATTTACTGAAAGCAAAGAAGTACTTTTCCTAAGCTCCGGTGAGCTCCGGCGCAAATTAAGCCCTGTAAGTAAGTTAAACTGTAGTCACAGAAAACATAAATTAAAAGCTATTATCTGATCTCCTGTAATAAATGAAAATTAAGAACAAACAATTAGCTGCGATCTATGTGATTTCTAAACATTTTTTTCCAAACAACCTCAATCCCTGCTGCCATCGTCTGTTACACGAATAAAAACTTTTTTACAACGCCAAGAAGAGCTCGGTTAGAAAAAAAAATAAAGCATTTCATTCAAAACATTTTACGACGATTGTATCAAAAAATATATTCCATCACGTGAATGACGGAAGAAACATATTTTTCTTTTCTATAATCGGAATTTTCCCTTGCATTGTGTTGGTTTATGATTGGGTGTAGCTTAAATTGACCCCATAAAACATTGGAGGAGTCAGATGGGAAAATGTATATTTTTTGCGACATGAATCTTAATATTTGCCATATAAAACGTTCAGATTTGTTAGGCGGTTTTAATCGCAATTTTGAAGTAACTTTTTTTCGTATAGTTATATATATATTATATATGTATAGACAATCAGTATTGCGGTGATTTAAGATCCTATATTAAAGATTATATGGGATGATGCTTCATTCACTTTTTTAAAAAATGAGCTCAATTTTCAAAATATTCAAAAGTTTTGAGTTTTGGCTGTCTTGGCAAATAATAAGCTTAAAAATTAAATTAAAAAAAAAATAACAGATGGCACGACTACATTATAAAGAAATAAAAAAAAAACATAATTTTAGGTTCCTCTAAAAAGGTGCATTCTTGATATAATGTTTAGAATCCCTTATAGAGAAAAAGGGATATGTAAACATTAATGAATATAGAAATTCACGGCATGCGAAAAATGTCTTATGTATTTGACTGAGACTTACTTATATCTTTAGTGCAAACATTCCTAGATAAATATCTTTCAAAATAAATAACATTAAGTAAATCTATAAGAAAATACTTCTCTTAACGCTAAATAAACGGAAAAGGGATTTAGCAGAACATATTTTCACCAAAAATACTAATTTTGTTACGTTTATAAACAACTGCATTAATTTTTAACATTAGACAATAACCACATTGTAACTTATGTGAATAAAATTATTTCTTTCTGAAAAAATTAGATTTTTAAAATGCAAAATACAACGCATATAAACTGTCTGAAGAAGGTCGAACTAAAGGAAAAATAATTTCTAAAAATTGACGTAAACAATATTTCCTCCTAGATAAGTTTAACATATTTATAAAATGCGTTTTAATTATACAATGTGGACATAAAAATATCAGAGCACTTTCGATGCTGAATAAATCGCTAAATATTAATTGTAAAATACCAGTTCAACTTCAGATTACTATTGCACTGTAAAGAGACAAGTTTTTCTTAATTTATGGAAATATAAAAATGAACAAAAATATACAAAAACCTCTTCCGAGTTACTCATGATTGCGAAACGAGTCCTTTATCTGTACAAACTTCTGAAACCAATCTGTATTCAGAGTTTAAAGAAACATTTTTTATAAACAAGGTTGGTTTCTTTAGGTTTCATTTGATTTCCAGAAAAAAATTCGACAAGTTTTTGTGGTGTATTAATCAGATTTATGAAGGCGGAATATCGACTTTTAATATGAAATCAATTCTAAGTTACAGATTTTCAGCTACGTAATTTAATTTGTATCTACAAGAGTAACCAAATAATATTATTTTAATGTTAATGCTGACAAATTATCAGGTTTCCCGATAACATGGTTGTTGAACATGAAAGAAAAAATATATAGATATATAAAAATATATTTCGGTTTGAGAAAAATTATTAATTTACAGTAATACTACTCAGAAACGTTTTCGAAAAATAGTACCTGAAAAAGGATCTCTTTTTTATATAAGCAATTTTATATTCGAAAATATATTGATTGTTTCGATTTTATTGATAATATTGATTATATTGGTTTCGAAAGATAAAGAATGCTTTTTAGAATCCTGAGTTACTCGTAATCTGAATAGGTTATTGCATATTTTCTCCATAGATATATTACATTTTCCAAAATTAAAAAACATTTTTTTTTTTTTTTTTTTTTTTTTTTTTTTTTTTTTTACAGTGTGTGAAGATATATTTCTCACGCCAGTTTGGCATGATCCATTTGGATAGTTCGTGGATATGTTTTTTTATTATATCCACGATGACTAGTCCTTTCACACCTTGAATTCGGTGTATAAATTTTGTTAAAGACTAGCTTTATAATGCAGAGTTTCTGAAATCTATTCGTGAGCAGAAATCACGAACCATCACTGCACTCAACAACGCCAATTTATACGAGTTCGTGGAGCTCGAGCCAACGCCCCCTAGATGAGGGAATAAGCTTTGAAGTGGGTCACGAAAACATCACAAAAAGCTGGTGTAACAAATCGAATTGTTTCACCTAAGAAACCCCTTAAATATCCGGAAATTGGCTTGTATATGAAAACAAATGTATTTTAGAAAACAGCAAGTGATTTCAACTAAGTCCCGCTTTTTGCCGATAAGATCAAATGAAAGCGATTCATCTCAATTTATCATCGCCAGTGTCACTATGCAGATAGGTAGTTGTATAGAAAATGAGAAGTGGTATTCCTATGATACGCCGCAAAATGAAACTAAAGTTGACATTGCCACGGGTCAAAGCGAAAGTGAAACTATGCACCCCAAATTAGGCAGGGACATTAGCAGCCTATGAAACGATAGATGGAAAGTGACCTCATGAGCCAAGTGCTCTAAGTGGCTAAAAAGGTGTTATTTTTTATTAAGGGATCGAGAGAGATGAGATCCTTGATGAGGAAAAAGATCATTCAGTTTTTATTTCTCATCAGGAGAAGCTTCAGGTTTTGTAACCTGATTGAGAGAGGCTGTCCCTCAGGCTATTTAATAAATATCTCGGCACTTGTTTCGAGGGACAATCTATTCTTCCTTCGGACCCAGGAGAAAAGGAGGCTAAACAGACAGCCAAAGTCTTACAGTTCTCTAGATAAATAGAGAAGGAGGCTAAACACACTGCCAAAGACTTACAGTTCTCTAGATAAATAGATAAAGCGGCTAAATAGACTGTCAAAGTCTTACAGTTCTCTAGATAAATAGAGAAGGAAACAATACTGGTCGGACTTTACTAGGGTTGCATCTTTATAAACTGTGGACATTTTAAATCCATTGTTTGGGACTTATAAACTTTTGCTGCAATCGTCTAATATTGTAATAACGAATTTCATCATCAACTATACTTAAATAATTTTGTCAAATCCTTCGAAGAACGCCTATGCTACCCGACTGCAATCAAAGTTCCCACACAGGTAAAACAAAGAAAAAAATCCGAAGAACTTCCATGTTTCGATTTCGTTGGCTCGTGGAATTATTAATTCTTATTTTCTAATAATAATTAATAATTCCACACGCCATAGAAAACGAAACCTGCAAGTTGTTCGATTTTTCCTTTGTTTTCCATGCTTTGCGTGACGTTTTCGTGACGCGTTTCAAGGCTTTCTCACGTTATCTAGGGGACGTTGTCCGAGGCCACCCAATAATTTCGAATTCTAGCGTGCCCAATTTCCATTCTTCTATTTCGTTATTTATTTCATTATTATTTTTTTATTTATTTTTTACCTTGGAACAAAATGTATTTTACCAATGTCCAGCTGTTTTTTTTTTTTTTTTTTTTTTTGACATTTCAATTTGCAGTCATATTCATGGTATGATGATATGATAATAAATATTAGTGCTTTTATTATGAAAAATGCGTGAGAAACTTCATAAAATTGGAACTTTATTAAAACTTGATAGCTTGGCTTACAGATGTCATTTTTCACCATCTATCCACCCTTCAAAGAAAAAAAAAGAATAAAAAAATAGACTGGTCGTCCCATTTTAACAAATTATTTCTCAAAAGTTGTCGCCATTGACTGCAATTGGTTTTATTGACTTGAATAGGGGTACAAACTTATTTTGAAGAACCCATTTACTGATTGAATATTGGAGTAAGAAAGGGCAGTCACGTTGAATGATTGGGAAAATTATGTGTGTTTCACACTCTTATAATCATGTGTATTGTGATGTTAGGCTTTATAACTAAACTTAATAAACTATTTTTTCAACTAATTTATATTCACACTGTTTAACAAACTTGTGTCTTTAGAAATATAAAAGTCAAAGTATAATTTTACTATACTAAAACGAAAATTTTAAAACGAAAATTAAAACAATTTAACACTGGCCTTAAATAATAATAACGCCGCACAGCTTTTTTCGAGATTTTCTTAATGATATGTATTTCGGATAGCTGTTTAATTAGAACGTCTAAAATTGAATATTCGATTCTTTTATGTCAAAACATATTCATTTCATAAAGAAAATGTTGACAAAAAAAAAAAAAAAAAAAAAAATACAATTTTTGACAAAGACAGGGAAATTTAATTTTATAAAATTTAGCTGTATGATGTAAATATTTAATTAACCAATCAAAAAAGACGTATTGTCAAATGGTTGGAGCAGTGCTTGACAGGTGCTTCTTTTCTACATTTTTTATTAATTTCAGTGCAATAAAATTTATGACAAAAATTTTATTTTTTATTCTTTTAAAGTATAACAAAAATTACACTTTAACGTCTCATATTATACTTTTTAGATTGTTGTCCACTTTTATAATTTGTATATTACTATTCATTTGTTGTATGCTACTTCGTAAAATTTACCTAAATCTCTCTTGTAAAAAAGTTTAATATATATATATATATATATATATATATTAAATTCAGAATATAATATACCCTAAATTGTGAATTTATCCGCATATGTGTCTAAAATTAATTCAGAAAATATATCTTTTTCGAAAAAGAATTTCAGTGTAAATATTAATTTTAATTAATTTATATTTTGAGAGAAGTAAATTGATAAAAATTTTAAATATGCTAATCCAAATTACTGATCATTCAGCCAAATTGTATTTGAGTTTTATTTGAGTTTTATTTGATAACTACCTAATCTGGTTCTAACTTTTAAAAATGAATTTAACATTAGGAGTTTCAAACTGTAAGCCTACATAATTCATAAACTATTTGACGAATCACCCAATTAGTATCTAAAGTTAAAATGTAGCAAAAAAGCCAATTATAATGTTAAAATTGGATATTCGTATTGATATTTTCAGAGTTTGCTTCAATTTCGCTATAAACAAAGCTTATTTTTTTATTAAAAATTTAAAGAAAATATAAATGTCGGTAAAAAAAGAAAAAAAAGAGAGCTATTTTGGATTGTTTCAGGGGCAATTTCCTTATTAAAATAATTTTGTTTTGTCCTCGTCAAAAATATTTTTATTTGTATTTGCTAATACAACACTTAGAAATACAAATGCAGTTGATTGATTGTATGGGGTTTTACGGCACAAAATCCCTTAAGGGATATGCTGCGCCAAACTACAAATGCATTTGTATTTGTTTTCAATATGTTTTTAAAAAATATATATGGAAAGGAACACTACCATAATTATGAAATATTAATAAACGGTCAAGTGCGGGTTTTACTCGCGCACAGAGGGTTCCGTACAATAATATATGAATTAGTAAGTGTATTATTAAAAAAATACTAAGACTTTGTAAAAACTATACAACGTAGGGTTAGGTAATGCTGTATAGTATACAGGGTGCAAAGGAAAGTCCCTTTAACCTGAAAATACTTACGAACGGAGAGAGCTACAGCTATACAAGTGAGGTAACGGTAGAGTAAAATGACTATGACCGACCTAATGCAAACGACAGCAGCACTCCTATTGGCGAAATTTGGAAGATAGCCATTGCAAATCGAAAACGAAAAGAGGTAGATCAAATTTTCCAATTAGAAAGATTTAGAGCTTGAATTAATTAGTACGAAACGACATTTGGTTCACACGGATAAGATAAATTGTCGCCTGTATACCCAAAAATGTCCGAAATCGATGAGCGACGATTCTTGTTTGCCTATTCTCATTCCGGAAATGTAGCAGTGCACAATTGCAGATTGTGACGTTGTACTGCGCTGTAATGCCTGTAAAGATTTAATTTCCAATGCATTTAAAATTTTAGAATAACCCTTTCAAGGCCAGAAGAATTCTGTTCATAAACTGATGAAATAATTGTCTGACACCAGATTATTCAAACGAATTTCTCAGAAAAAAAAAACCCGCTAATTTGCATTTTCATAACAAAAGCAACATTTTATTAAAATATTCGTTGTGATATTTGTCAGTTTTGGAATTAAAATTAGGTGGCTAGACCGTCTAGCCACCGCCTTAAATCTATGTCGTCGTATTGAAGAGGCTTGTAATACACTGTAAAAAAAAATCGACCTGTTTTCCTGTAGGAATCGGAAAAATAGTTGCCCTTATCGTGCCGGAAAATTTTCCGACCCAGCTCGGAATAAAATCCGTAAAAAAAGGAAATAGTCAATAAAACGGTATTTTACGGATTTTATTCCGACCTGGGTCGGAAAATTTTCCGGTACGATAAGGGCAACTATTTTTCCGATTCCTACAGGAAAACTGGTCGTATGTTCTTTTACAGTGTAGACGTTCCATGCTGAGAAATGTGCATGCAGAATTACTCTCATGAATCAAAACGTGTATCGTGAGCAATGGCGAACTTTTTGAATATACTGAATATTAACTTTTTATCACTGTGAGAGAGCTTGTCTTTTTTTTTTTTTTTTTGTGTGTGTGTGTGTGTGTGTGTGATGTTATCAAAATGTACTGAGATAAGTACGTATTAATAGCATAAATTGTGCGTATTTCTTCATACTTCTGACTATTTCATTCAAACGTTTACACAAAATGGAGTGCATCGATTTCGGACATTTTTTGGTAAACAGACGAAGATTTTTCTTATTTATGTAAACCAAATGTCGTATTCTATTAATTAATCGATGCTCTAAAACTTTCTAACTGGAAATTTTGCTGTATCTTTTCGTTTTCGATTTGCAACGGCTATCTTCCATATATCACCACGATATATAGAGGACGCTGCTGTCGTTTTAGTTAAATAATGCGTATTCGCCTTACTATACCGTTACCTCACTTGCATAGCTGTAGCTCTCTCCGTTCACAAGTATTTTCAGGTTAAAGGGACTTTGCTTTGCACCCTGTATACTAGAAAAGTATGAAAAGTAAAATATATATGGAACCCAAATAATAGCAAATATAGCTCTTCTGTATGTTTGTTATTCCACATACGTTTTTGGTTAACCTTTAAAGACATCGTAGGTGTATTGTGAGAGCCACTAAATGGTAGCTAGTCGCGAATCCCATAGTATTAGGTAGCATTCATTACAAAAAGCTACCTATTGCAGCCGTTCGGAGGAAAGCGATTTCAAAAAATTTTGGTATATTTTCATCGATCATGACCCCCAGACCCCGAAACCACCCTCCGTTCTATATATATATATATATATATATATATATATATATATATATATGTATATATATATATATATATATATATATATATATATATATATATATATATATATATATATATATATATATATATATATATATATATATATATATATATATTCTATATTTGTGCGTTTTAAGTAATGGGATTTTAAGTATTATTTAACCTTCTATATACTTCCACATGTTTGATATTTCCTGTTCATTTTATAAATATCTTATATATAATTCATTAAAAAATAATTTTTAGATAATTTTTAATAATTATTTATATTAATTATTACTGAATTTATTTTGTTTTATAGCATATAGATATATGCTATATATTATCAATGTTCTAACATTATTTAAACTCTTAGTTTAGTTTAAATAATTTAGCTAATAGAACATATTGTATGCTTTTAAATTTTATTAACAATAGTTTTAAATACTTTGTGAGATTTATATTAGGTTTATAATTCTCTATATATAAGGATTTGTTTGGTTTTGCTGTTTAAACAGTTATTTACATTCAAAAGCTTGCAAATTTTTATCTTGCGATAGATGTTTAATATAATTATTAATAGATGGCAGCACTAAAATTGTATCTTTCATATTGCTCTTATTTTTAATTTTTCTAGCTCCATTTTAGTTATATTTTATACACCAGGGTGTATATTTAGCTAAATTTTGACGATATTGTTAAACTGTTATCTATTAATTTAATAGTGCATATTAAATAATGTAATTAATTTCTATATATTTTATATTAGATTAAATTTGTTCTACAAGGTATTTCAAATATTATTTCAAAATGTATTAACTGCATCCTTTGGTATCATTTACTGTGATTTCTTAACTGTTTTATTCACCTTATTCTTTTTGATATACTGGAAGACATGTGCACATGGATTTTTGTAAAATACTGAAATATTAATCGGTATGGTGTTTATTATTTCTATTTTATATCCTATAAATATTTAAATACGTTTTATTGATTCTTCCATTTCATATTATTTGTTTCTATTCTGCTTTCATTTTTAATCAATTCACTTGATTTTAGTGGTTGTTCTATAATTCTCTATATATAAGGATTTGTTTGGTTTTGCTGTTTAAACAGTTATTTACATTCAAAAGCTTGCAAATTTTTATCTTGCGATAGCTGTTTAATATAATTATTAATAGATGGCAGCACTAAAATTGTATCTTTCATATTGCTCTTATTTTTAATTTTTCTAGCTCCATTTTAGTTATATTTTATACACCAGGGTGTATTTTTAGCTAAATTTTGACGATATTGTTAAACTGTTATCTATTAATTTAATAGTGCATTTTAAATAATGTAATTAATTTCTATATATTTTATATTAGATTAAATTTGTTTTACAAGGTATTTCAAATATTATTTCAAAATGTATTAACTGCATCCTTTGGTATCATTTACTGTGATTTCTTAACTGTTTTATTCACCTTAAACTTTTTGATATACTGGAAGACATGTGCACATGGATTTTTGTAAAATACTGAAATATTAATCGGTATGGTGTTTATTATTTCTATTTTATATCCTATAAATATTTAAATACGTTTTATTGATTCTTCCATTTCATATTATTTGTTTCTATTCTGCTTTCATTTTTAATCAATTCACTTGATTTTAGTGGTTGTTCGGGCACAGGGGAAAATTAATTTTAGCTTTAGCTTATTTCTCCCACAGAAAACAACCATTTTGCTTATATCATTGAATTCTGTGCCCTCGATAACGTAATTCAATGTATAAGCTTTTCAATTTTTGTCGGTGTCCACTTTTTTCTTTTTTCTTCCATAATAATTCTTATAATATTTTTTTTTTTTTTTTTTTTTTAATACTTACAGCTTTAATTTATAATAATTGACGGTGGCAGGTTATGTTTAATTAATGGTAATATATATATATATATATATATATATGACCTATGTCACACTGTAACTCTCGTAATTATGAACCGATTTCGATGTAATTCGGTGTGTACATAGTACATACCAATGTCTCGACCGAATTCGTTGGCCAGCTTCATCCGCCGTTTTGTTTCAAAATGGCGGCCATTTAAAAGTTTTTAAAAAATTTAAAATTTAAAATGTGGTACAAAAAAATTAAAAATGGAAAAATATTTTTTTCTTATGTATTTGACCTTTATACAAAGATTCCGGAGCAGTTTTTGTTTCGTCTATATCTTAAAAAATGCCTGAGTTATAGCATTTCGAATTTCTAGAGTGGTTGACATTTTGAAACGTCCTGAAATTTGTCACGCGATAAAAAGCGTATTTATGAACCGATTTCGATGTAATTCGGTGTGTACGTTAGGGTGGTGCGAAAAAAGTCAAGTTGATAATTCCGAGTCGCTATAGTGCGGAAAAGTTGCGATCGGTCAATACAAGAAAAACAAAAAAAAAATTCTTTAAATTGGACTTTATCTTCCGATCCCGCAAACCGCCTAAAAATTAAAAAAAAATTGAAATTCCGATTTTTTCCGTTTTTTTTTACGTATATATAAATTTTACCGTTATAGTTTAAAATATTTGCAGATTATATTGTTTAATAATAATAATAATAAACAGTTACGTTTAAACAATTTCTTCCGATCGCGCAAGCTCAATAAAAATCGGGAAAAATTCAATTTTCAATGATTTTGATGAATAAAGAAAATAATCACCTGAGGAATTGGAATCAGTTTGCGTTCCAATGTCGAATTCAATCCACACCTTTCCTTTCATCCAACCAATGAGGGTGTTTGCTATTTACATTAATTAAATACATAATTTGTTATAATCGAGTCAAAACAATGTATTAAAAAACAAGTGTCGTGACAGTATAAGATATGTAATTTGTTTTTTCATCTGTTTAAGTGTGGCTTTTAGACGTAACTTTGTACTGCAAATTGGTGGTAATTTCTGGTATCATGGACATTGATTTCAGTGTGGCCCTGATGAATCCATCTCTTGATTGGGGCCTACAGACTTTAAACGATGCTTCCGTTACCACCGTTTGACGCACAGCTTGACAGCTTGCGTGTGGCAGGGAAATGTTTTATTATCCCAGCCTGAGATATCATTTGATTGAACGAAGAAATGTATTTCTTCATTGGTTATTCTCCGAAAAAGAGGAGGAGATGATAATTTTGCTATATTCAAATCAATTAATTCTGTATAGTCTGCCGCATCGAAGTTTAAAGTAGGAGTGATAAATATTCAGATGCCTTTACCCTTTGAAACACTCTGCCTGGCTTTTAACACTCTTCTTAGCCCTAGCTCTCTTATGTGCCTCCTCTTACCAAAGACCATTGCCATCAGTAGGTTTTCCGGATGAGCAAAGAACCAGTTTTCTTCAATATGAGGTACTAAACTTTCTTCAGGTTGTCACGCAAGTATCGAGATGTTTCTATTGCTCTGTACAGATGACTAGGGCCTTCTGTACTTACTGCATTTTATTTCAAACCAAACTGGCATGTAGGATTTTAAAATAAATGTCAATATGGCTTTTAAGGCATCCTATGGGTTTTCCATTCTCACGTAAAGTCGAAGGACACTATTTGCACAATTGAGCCATCTGGCATGTGAAATTGGGCTGGGGTTACACTTTGATAAGTCATTTGGAAAGTTGCCACTTTTTATTGCTTGACTTACGTCAATAAGATATATTTGGTCCTTGCTCAATAGTTGTCTGTTCAGGTCTGCAATTTCACAATCGGTCAATTAAAAATTTATCACCGAGAGCTTTACACAACAAAGAGATTCTGCCCAATTGGTCTACTAAATGATCTTGGGCCAGTTGTCTCACCATCCAAATGTTGAAAAAGATGGCGGAAAGGTAATTCAACAAAATGGAATAAATAAAAAACCCACTGCAGCGGTCGTCCAAGATGCATTTCAAGCTGTCTAATAGCACCATCTTTCTGTCCAGTATTGGTATTTGTACCACCACAGTCTACCAAATCTAAGTATTCTAGTAAAACCCCATGTTCAGTAAGACATGATGCTATGAAAGCTAGAATGTCCTTTGCAGACCTGGAGGTTGGAGACACATTGCCTAAATAAACTGAGTCACGTTCTTTTATGATAGAATAGTGTCCGCCCCTCTTTAATACTTTGACGAACCTGTTTAGATCCAATATTGGATCTAAGGATATCCTTTCTTTAACTAGGGTATTTTCTTCCGTCAAAATATATGCATGTAGTTCACCTGAATGCATTTGACTTTGCTGTAAATTTTATGGAGTTAGGTGAGACTAGGTGGGAGCGCGTACGCCGACTTCAGCGCTGTTTTGCAACGTGGCTAACGGCAGTTGGGTGAACTACAAAACTTTTCAGACCTAGAACGAACTCTCCGTGGTAAGTTCTAGGTTGTTTAAAAATAACTTAATATGCTCAATAGTACCAATTAACATTTAAATCTTAACCTGAAACCGAAAACTGACCTCAGTTGATTATATTCTTAATGCATGAAAATCACTCGAAATTGAAATTTTGCCGATTTTTGTTTAGCTTGCGCGATCGGAAGATATTTTCTAAACACAATTTTTATTATTATAATTATTAAACAGTACAATCTGCAAATATTTGTCACTATAGCGATAAAAAATATATAAGCGTAAAAAAAAAATAATTCTAAAAAAAAAACGGAAATTTTCAATTTTTCTGAATTTTTAGGCGGTTTGCGGGATCGGAAGATAAAGTCCGATTTGAAGAATTTTTTTTTTTCGTTTTTCTTGTATTTACCAATCGCAACTTTTCCGCTCTATAGCGACTCGGAAATATCAACTTGACTTTTTTCGCAACACCCTAGTGTCATAGTACATACCAAGGTCTCGACCGAGTTCGTTGGCCAGCTTCATCCGCCGTTTTGTTTCAAAATGGCGGCCATTTTAATTTTTAAAAAAATTTTAAATTTGAATTGTGGTACCAAAAAATTAAAAATGGAAAAATATTTTTTCTTATGTATTTGACCTTTATACAAAGATTCCGGAGCAGTTTTTGTTTCGTCTATATCTTAAAAATTGGCTGAGTTATAGCATTTCGAATTTCTAGCGTGGTTGACATTTTGAAACGTCCTGAATTTTGTCACCCGATAAAAGGCGTATTTATGAACCGATTTCGATGTAATTCGGTGTGTACATAGTACATACCAATGTCTCGACCGAGTTCGTTGGCCAGCTTCATCCGCTATTTTCTTTCAAAATGGCGGCCATTTAAATTTAAAAAAAAATTAAAATTTGAAATGTGGTACCAAAAAATTGAAAATGAAAAAATATTTTTTTCTTATGTATTTGACCTTTATAGAAAGATTTCGGAGCAGTTTTTGTTTCGTCTATATCTTAAAAAATGGCTGAGTTGCAGCATTTTGAATTTCTAGCGTGGCTGACATTTTGAAACGTCCTGAAATTTGTCACGCGATAAAAGGCGTATTTATGAACAGATTTGGATGTAACTTCGTTTATACATAGTACATACCGATGTCTCGAGCGGGTTCGTTGGACAGCTTCATCTGCCATCTTGTTTAAAAATGGAGGCCATTTAAATTTTTAAGAAAAATTTAAATTTGAAATGTGGTACCCAAAAATTTAAAATTGAAAAAATATTTTCCTTTTATGTATTTGACCTTGATAAAAAGATTCGAGAGCAGTTTTTGTTTCCTCGATATCTTAAGAAATGGCTGAGTTATAGCATTTTGAATTTCTATCGTGGCTGACATTTTGAAACATCCTGATTTTTGTCACGTAATAACAGGCGTATTTATGAACCGATTTGGATGTACCTTGGTGTGTACATAGTACATACAAATATCTCGACCGAGTTCGTTGGCCAGCCATATCCGCCATCTTGTTTCAAAATGGCGGCCATTTAAAAAAATTAAAAAAATTAAAAGAATTAAAATGAGATACCAAAAAATTGGAAAATGAAAAAGATTTTTTTTCGTATGTGTTTGACCTTAATACAAAGATTCCGGAACAGTTTTTGTTTCGTCTATATCTAAAAAAATGGCTGAGTAATAGGATTTTGAATTTCTGTTGTGGCTGGCATTTTAAAACGACCTGATTTTTGTCACGCGATAACAGGCGTATTTATGAATCGATTTGGATGTAACTTGGTCTGTACATAGTACATACCAATGTATCGACCGAGTTCGTTGCCCAGCTTCATTCGCCATTTTGTTTCAAAAGGGTTGCTATTTAAAAAAAATTATATTTAAAATTTAAAATGAGGTATTAAAAAATTGGAAAAAAAAAAAGATTTTTTTTATATGTTTGGCCTTGATACAAAGATTCCGGAGCAGTTTTTGTTTCTGAAAATTTGTTCTTTTGTTTATATCTTAAAAAATGTTTGAATTATAGCACTTTGAATTTCTAGCATGGCTAACATTTTGAAACGATCTTGTATTTGTCACGCGATAACACACGTATTCGCCTATTTCGATGTAAGAAGGCATGTGGATAGTATACATCAATATCTCGACCAAGTTCGCTGGCCAGATTCATCAGCCATCTTGTTTTAAAATGGCGGCCAGAAAATTAAAAAAATATATATATTTAAAGTGAGGTGCAAAAAAATTAGAAATTGATAAAGGTTTCTTTCTTAAGTATTTGACCTTGATATAAGGATTCAGGAGCATTTTTTTTTGTCTTTACCTTAAAAAATGGCTCAGATATAGTAGTTTTAATTTCTATTGTGGGTGACATTTTGAAAAATCTGATTTTTTGCATGCGACAGCACTCGTATGTATCAACCGATTCCGATGTGAGTGAGCATGTGCACAGCAATTACTAAGGTCTCGACCAAGTTCACTGGTTAGCCTCATCCACCATGTTGTCTTAAAATGACAGGCACTTATGAAATTGCCGAATTTGGCAGCCAAATATAAGTTACTTTAAAGAAAATCAGCTTGGATAAAGCTGACTAATTTCGCGAAATTCTCATTCATTATATTGATAAAAATTTGTATTGAATCTCCTATATTCAGTTTCCACTAAATTGAGCTTCGTGTGTTTGAATGATATAAGTTGGCTTTTTTAAAATAAGGAATATGAAAGCTACCTCTTCCTCCCGGCACTGGCCGGAAGGACTTTTTATGTGATTCATTCTCATTAAATTAGTCTGTTTTTAACAATTTGACATTTATTGCTTTTATACTGCTACTGGGCATAACATTAGATAAACATATCCTAAAAATTTGTTATCTAGGCTCTAAAAGCCGATGGAGCATAGTGTACGCCGTCCTGTCATTATGTATGTCCAAACCGTCCGTGTCTAAGGGTTAATATCTCGGCTAATTACCGACGATTTTTTCCGAAATTCATGATCGACAATGCTTTTATACTTATGCTACAATAGGTACATCCAGCTCTGCTCAACACTTTGGCTGAAGCCCGTAAATTGAAATTAGATTGTAATGGAAAAATACGATTTTCTCGAAACCTATGTGACCTAAGGTAATCATTATAATTTTCCCGCAAGGCTTAAATTAATGTCTACTACCTCTAATTTTTTCATAATTTTAGTTTCAATAGATTCGGAATTAGATGAGAGGGAACATATTTTTGCACTACATTTTCCACCATAACTTTGAAAATATAATACCTAACATTAAATGGAATATATTTCTGGTTTCAGCGTTACGAAAGCTTTCACACGATACCCCACACGATTTACAAAGAAAATATTTTTTTTTTCAAGTAACTTAATTAGCCCCTCTACATTTTTCCTAAATGTATTTATGAATATTTATTAATCTGTAAATATGTGGTCAATAGCCTTTATTACTTCCCCCAATTTGAACTTTCCATGTTTCATAGTTTACGAGTAAAAGGGTTGTGACAGACAGACAGACACATAGGAGAGATCTTATAATGGTTCCGTTTTTACTTTTTAAGTACGGAATCCTAAAAATGAGATCACAAAATTGTTTTAAATAATTTTTAGATTTTTGGCTATTAAATTAGCATTCTCTAAAAAAGAAAAAAATAGAATTGTATGTTTTCATCAGTGTCACACAGTTAAAATTATTTATATGTAAGTAATCGAAATTAAAATGCAACATAAATTGTTTTTCAGCCTTTTATTTCTATACATTGACACAATCATTTCTAATGCATCTGTTTAAATATCTTACTTCTTGGCAGTACGTGTTATTCCTAAACCAAATATAGAGAAGATTTCGCAGCTGCCAATTATTTGCCTCCTGCAATAGAATATACACTTTATTTAAACATTAACTCATTATTTCTAGAATCTAAACCATGCTAACACAGAAATATATGATGCAAAATTATACTCAATATCACGAAAGGAAATTAAGATAATTTACTGAAATAATTTATGGTTTACAAACAGTAATAAAACGAATTAATATTAATAACAAAATAAGTTAAATTTCGGATTAATAAGCTGCAATTTTTCATTTAATATTCATTCAGCCTTTACAACCATTAAAAGGCTTTCCCGTGAAGAAAATACAATACCAGTTATTATTTCTTCTGAAAATTTATTAGTACGTTAAAACCTCCTAACAGATTTTGGATTTTATGCGGCTTGTAAAATATAAAATAATTCATTAAAAAATACAGCTGTATCCCTGATTAATATTTTAACCTAAGAAATTGTTCGTAAATAAGTAGAAAATTCTGTAATATTTGCTTCTATCCACCATTAATGGTGCATTAAATAGTTTCGTAGACTAGTTACTTTAACATATATATTTCTTAGTATTTCTTAAAAGAAGAGACAGAGAAAAAAATATTTTCTGTGTCTGATATTCTACATGAAATATTATACTACGAGAGAAGCACCATATTTTCTCAAATCTTTTCATCTATTATATATATAAAATCCAAACGGAAATTTCGTTCCGAACGCCGAGATTTCGAGTTCTACCGCATGGATTTTTACGGAACTTATACCGTTAGATAGGTATCGTTCCAGGGAAGGTTTTAAGCTATATCACATCATTCTACCTAGATTAGTTATAGAATTATTATGGAAAATTCTATTATTTTGGACTTTGTTACTTCATATTTCCTTAAATATCTGGGCTCCTATTGGTCGTAGAGCTTAGATCTCGCGCCAAAAGTAGCTCCGAAGTAACCAAGCAAACTTTTCCCCGCGATTATTTTGCCGTCTTCCGATTTCCTCTAACTCTATTAGGGGGCCGCGTAGAGCCCCTTTAAAATATTTTTCGTAGTAATTTCAGCAATTATCTTAAATTATTGGTTAAGACCGCCACCCTCCCGATTCATGTATCTACGGAAAGGTTGCAAGAAGGAGTTTCGTTCAGATACGCTTTCGTTAAGAATAGAGTGCGCTCCCTGGTGGTGGAATGTGGAACTAACATAACGCGATATTGTTAAAATTAGGAAATCTAACAATACGATCTGTTTTAAACTTTGAGATAGTTCATAACACATAATCTATTATCTATTCTATTATATATATATATAAAATCTATTATCTATTCTATTATCTATTATATATATAAAATCCAAACGGAAATTTCGTTCCGAACGCCTAGATTTCGAGTTCTACTGCATGGATTTTTACGGAACCTATACCGTTAGATAGCTATTGTTTCAGGGAAGGTTTTAATCTGTAACACATTATTCTACCTATATTAGTTTTAGAATTATGACGGAAAATTCTGTTATTTTGGGCGATAAGGTTACCATTTTATTTCTTGGCGAAATTCATCGTTGATAAAAAAAATTGAAACGGCTATTAAACTTCGAAAAATAAAAGAAAAACTGTTACTAAATTTATTTAAATGAAAAAAAAAGAAAAAAAGAAGAAGAAAATCCGTTTTAATGAGTGATAATATTAAAAAACGGAAACATTTAATCAAAACCTGAAAGAAATATTTGTAATGCTTAAAAATTAATTTAATAAGAAATATTACACTTGATACGCAATATTTGGCTCTTTATCGCTTGCGTTAGATATGGAAATGAATCTGAAAATTTGATTAGATGAAATTTTAACGACATTTTCTTTCTGTTCTGCTCTTTTCTTTTTTTTTTATATCTAATTGTCCCATCACGTGACTTATAGAAGAAACAAGCAGATGTAATTGTGAGTCACATGTGTAATTACTATTTGTTTCTTTACAATTTTTTATTTTTCTTTTGTCGCCAAACAATGTGATTTTAAGCCAAAAATGCATAAGCGTGACATTAGCTTGAGGATGTTCTCACAAATGGTGTTTTTTTAGGGGAAAGAGATCATTTTTTGAGTACATTTTCATATTCAATTGTAACTTATATAGATATCAGTTAATATTTTAAAAATGGAATCGAATACTTAAATTTCAGTGTGAATTTCTGCCACACATACATATTGTAAAATAATTTCATATTTTTTAAAATGTTTTTTGCCGTAATTCCGAAAGCATGTGATATTTGTAAACTCGAACTCAGATCAACGAATATTACCCATTTTATTTAAGCAAATATTATCTATTTTCTCAAGTCATATCGCCAATTTCCTTTATAGGAAAATTCACAGATTCAAAATCTAGGAAATAAAGATAATTTTTACGGAAATTTATGTTTTAATACGTTATTACTATGGAAAAATTCAACATTTTGAAAAAAAAAATTACAAGTCTTTTGTAATTCGTCATTTCTTCTTCGTCTTTCTTCGTACTTTCTCCTCTGTTATGTAATATTTCAAATGATATTGGACTAATTTTCGATCATCGATTCACCGCAAAATCGCATATCTAATATAGTATATAAAATAAAGTCTGGATTAGGGGACTAATTAACGCACAGCGCAAACTACTGAACCTAAAATCTTGAAAATCGTGGTAAAAATACTTCTTATGACATAAACTTCTGCTAAGAAAGGATTTTCTAAAGTGTCACCCCTAATGGTTTTTGCACGGGGAGGGGAAAAAAATCGAATATCAAAATTATGCGTCAAATGATAGCATATTTTAATGTAGTTTTGTATGCTGAATCGAATGCTACCAAATACATTTTTATAAGTCCAACAGTTCATGAAACATTTCATTTTTTTTTAATTTGGCGGTGTCTTTGGCATCTAAACCTCAAAATATCTATCATTACATCCGTTACTCTAGCAACGGAAAAAATTCAAATCAGCTCTTTTGGCTAAAAAATAAAAACGGCTCTATGAGTTTGAAATAAAAATGCAAGCATCTTAATTTTTTTAAAAAATAGTGATTTTATGTAAAATAAAAGGGAAAAAATTACTGAGAATTTAGCGTTATAAAACAAAAATGGAAAAGGTACTACTTAGATATTCCGTCGACCAAAAATCTATCGTCAAACTATAAGATTAAATGCCAATAATGGTTGATCGTAAATATCAAATTCACTTGAATTTAAACAAACTACACGTGTTTACGTCATCAAGTGATTTTAATTTCGACGTTTTATTTGTATTTTTATTAATGTTATACTAATTTATTTGTTATTTCGTTATTTAAAATAAAGATTATGTCAATTTATATAATTTGGCGAATGGTTTGGCGATTTATATAATTTTGCGAAATTGGTCGACGGGATAACAAGTAGTACAAACGAAAATATTTAAGTATGAAAGCAATGTTTGTAACGACTTAAAAATTATTTTCATATATATAAACTCGGTTTATGGCGTCAGATGCCGTCATCCGAAGAATCTACAAGAGTCTTTTTCCATTTTTTCCGGACATAGGTTCCTCAATGAAAGAAATTGGAATTGGAATGATATTGTGCGATTTATAAATTGCTCCTCGATAAGAAGAAAAAATGGGTACACTTATAACAACCGTGCGCACATCTCGCTGATAGCATTTTTAAAATTCCCAGTAGCAGTAGTTACATTTTGCGTATGTAAATTAAAAATATTTTTTTTTTTTTGTTTTTAATTATGGCATTATTTCCTGTTATTGTTTATCTTTTCAGTTTTTTAAATGAAATTAGTATAAGGCATGCATTTTAAATGAAATGAGTGAAAGGTTTGTGTTTTAAATGAAAATAATAAAATAAGAATATGCTATGAAAACAATCTTTATTGATTTATTACCTGCGCCCGGCTGACATAAATGTATCATAAAAGCCACATATTCACTTTTCTTTGAGTAGTTGCTCATGAGAATTCAAGTTAACCTTCCGTAATCGGATACTTCACATATTGGTGTATTAGCTTTAATGTTGAAAGCATCGTTTTTGTTTGAAGCGAAAACTTTACGATGAATTAATTCTATTACACAAAATCGCATCATCAGCATCTGCTATATATTTACAACGGAAATTTGTATTTCATTCCGATTGTTTATAATACTTTCGTAGGATATACCACAATTAGTTAGGTAATAATTTTGGAAAGGTTTTAGTGTATACATATTGTTCAAGGGTACTTAGTTATAGAGCAACAGTAAAAGTTCAAAAATTAAGTGAACCTGATTATGAAAGTTTAGCCTTTTTAAAAAAATCTACAGAACATATTTTGTTACAAGTGACCCTGTTGCATGACTTTTAGGAATGGTGTTAGTATATACGATTTCATTATATGTTGTTTAGTTACAGAGGTATTAATTCCTGTTGTCATAACGGTCTCATTACCCGACCATAAGTGCGCTGTTTATAATCAACTAAAACAATTACTTCTTAATTGCTAAATTTTGTCCAACGCTTAAGATAACATTATATCGCAATGGCGTTCGCATCGTTTTCAGTAATGTACAAGGTCAAGCTGAAGATCCATATTGTTTAAAATACAAGTTCAAATTCACCATTTAGTTTAATCCAAGGTTCATTTGGAAATATTGACCAGCGCAGCGGGCATAGCCTGCTAGTGTAAATATAAAATAATGCGTAAAATATATTTTGTATAATATAACTACAGAAAAACAGAAATATAATGAAGGACTGGGTATAGACAAATAAATTTCTAATGCATTATGCACAAAAAAAAAGAAACTTTTTTCAAATGTTAATGACATGAAAAATCTTTCAATTTACGTAAGGGGCTACACCACCTTGAAGTTTTCAAAAATCATTTTTTTTTTAAATAGATAAATTGTTTATACTTTAAGAGTATTGTAAGAGTTTAACTATTCGAAAATTCAAATTATTTTCTGATTCCAACAAGAGACTAAAGAGGCCAGGAAATTGGAAAAACGTGTTCAGACGGAGTCGGGAAATATTGTTGCAACACTGGAAAACACCAAGTAGGGTATAGTAATGCAGACCGAACGATATTAAAAAATATTTGGTTTTAAGATGCTGATTTTTTTTTACCTTTCCGTTTTTCTCGATACTACATTTTTGAAACTGTTGTACAAGATATTTCGTAATCTACTTAACAGATTTTAATGAGATGTAAGTCAAATATCATTTAAATTATTATCTAAGATGTAGCATAGGATTTTTTTATGTGATGCCTCGTTCATTTTTATAAATTCTTGAAAGTCAAAATTTTGATAAAATTCAAAGGTTTTTTTTTTTTTTTCGAACAATTATCATTTCTACAAAAAATTAAATAAAAAACAAACAAAAGAAAACAAATAATAAAAAATACTATGCTATATCTTAGCTATTTTCTTTCTTTCATTTTTTTCTTAGCTCATTTCTTTCTTTTTTTCTTTTCACCTTTCTAAATAAGAAAATGTTTCATGTTTATTTTTGAGGCGATGCCTTACACAGAAAAAAATTACACCATGAGCAAAGATTTTCATAAGAGGGTTCTACTTGACGGCTAGTAATTCCGCCATTTAAAAAATATATTATTATTATTATTATTATTATTATTTAATCGTTCATAAAACATGTATGTATATGTGTAAAATAAAAAGCATTATATACAGGGTGTATCTGAAATGCTTCAAAAAACTTAGAGGGATGATAGTACTCATTAAGACGAACAAAAAATGCAATGGGACATGGGATTGCAAATGGAGTTTAAAGGGTGAAAATCGCAAAACTAATAAAAATATCGAAATTTCACATTCTGCTATTCTACAGAACTGGCTAGTAGCACGAAGCTTATTTTCCTTTTACTTTGTATATATTCGGTTAAAAAGAGATAACAAAAACTTGAAAAAAAGCCAAACAAATCTATGATCAGGAATCCACATATGCAGGACTCTCGAAGTGTCTTCGAGAGTGTCCGCCTGTCGTTCCTCCGTAGATGTACTCTATGTAATAATGTCCGCTGTCGACACTTTGAACAATTGTTGTAAAATATTTGTTTTCTCTGGACGTCACGAGCTGTGTTGCACCTACTCTGTACAATAAATAATTTTCTGGAGTGTTACTTTCTTTTCTCGGTCTGTCAATTTTCAGACACATTTTCTCGATTTTCATCCTTTAAACGTCATTTGCGACCCCATGTTCCATTGCATTTTTTGTTCGTCTTCATGAGTCCTATCATCCCTCTAAGTTTGTTGAAGCATTTCAGATACTCCCTGTATATTTAATAAATGCATAAAAAATGTTATTTGTATATCCATATTTCGATTCGCCAATATGATGTAACTCCTTAATGATTTAACTCTTCGTTGTGCTTCATTTTTATCACATATATATAACTTGTTCTAAGCGGGGAGAAGCATTTATGCTTTACTAATAACTAGTTATAATACTCATCATGACATGCGCTTATTTGCGTTAAAATGTTCTTGTATGTCTCGTCCATCTAAGTGTACAATTTTATCGATGATTTCAAAAACTTCAAAACTTCAAAATTTAAGATTTTTCAGGAGTCAGAAAAACTGACGACACACAAATTTTAAAACTTTTCCGTGCTAAATCTTTTCTTAAATATTTAAATATGAATTTCGGTTTTCCGTTAAATATTTAAATATGAATTTCGGTTTTCCGTTAAATATTTTAAAAGAATTTAAAAAATACCCCTACAAACAAACATTAGATCTTAGGTTGATTTTGTAGTCAATAGTATTTAAAACATATTAAAACAAGCGATACAAAACATATTAATCGTATTTGAAAAAAAATTACAAAATAGAAATAAATCCTTTACGTCTGTATCTTTACTCCCTGCATCCGAAACCTTTAATAATAGCTAAAATTCAAACAGAAAAACTACCCGCATAGTGAACTTTGTGCATCATATATTTAAAATGTTCTGGAATAAAAAAATTAATGTTCTTTAAGTCAAATTTTAAGTGCAATACAATTACCACGTATCACAATATAGTAAACAGTTAGCATAGGAATATTTGAATATATTTTAAAACAATGAGCGTTTGTAACATGCATATTTAAATTTTCAAGTGTCCAATGATATACAAAATACACCAATACGAATATTTCAGAGTTAAGAAATGATTCTAAGTGCATAACAGAAATTATTAAAAAATTTAAAAACACTATTGCCAAATAGCATTCGCCTATTCAGATTACAGAGTTATGTGATTAGATAATGCGAATGATACTATTCGGGGAATAGGGTATTCCCAATCTTAATCCGTGGCACCTATCTATTCACCATCGTGTTCGATTAAATTTTTCTTTTCTTCGTGCATACAAATGATACATTTTAATTTTAAGTAAACTTACTTGTTTAAAAAAATATTAAAATTATTCAACAGGATATTTTTTCGTATATTCAAATTATTAGCTTTATATTTTACTAGCAGGCTATGCCCGCTGCGCTGGTCAGTATTTCCAAATAAACCTTGAATTAAGCGAAATGGTGAATTCGAACTTGTATTTTTTTTTTTAAAATGGACCTTTAGCTTGAATGTCCTTCCTCGTTGCTGAAAAGATGCGAACGCCATTGCGATAATATATTGCCTTTTGCGTTGGACAAAATTTAGGTATTAAGAAGCAGTTCTTTTAGTTGATTATTCACTGTGCACTTTTGGCCGTTATGACAATAGGATTTAAAATGTTCTCATATCAGATACTATTAAATTAGAGATGCATTACAATGATTGCAGAGATTTACCATTGAACTTGAATAATGCTCGGGTGCTTTATTTACTTTTGTTTGTCCTTGATCTCCTGGCCTCTCAGCTCGCGAAATATGTGATTCTGGTAGCTTAAATACAACCTCACTGGATGTTACTTATATTTCTTAATAAGCATCCACTGTAAAAAAAAAAAAAAATCTTAAAACAACAGAAAAAAATCTTCGAATTCCGACAGTAAAAATTACGTTAACAGTCTTCTTATGTCATTCCATCCTCATATCGTTTATTTTCATGTTAAACAACAAAAAATTCAGTTTTCTTTGCCATCAGTTTCCACTGCGACAGGATAATGTGTTGGATGACAGAAAAACGGGAGGTCATCCCCTATGACGTCTAGAAGGTCATTTAGAATGACCAATAAGCATTGGTTATCCCACCCCACGCTAAGACGTATCTTCTAACTTGAAATATTTGAGTGTCTTGTCTGTGTACTGTTGAAAATGGCAGTTCGTTTAATAAAGCAGTTCATCTAATTGAAAAAGAATAATACATAAAGAAATTTTAACAGAAAATTAAGAAACATTTTCACAATTCGAACCCGCGACACACACCTTTGGCATCAGAACCGCATTCTTCAATGGTTAGGATTTACAGTTGGAATACTAGAAAACAAACGGATCACGGAAAAAAGCGCACCGGAAAAAAGCGCACCTTTTTACAAATCACATATTAAATAAGTCTGATAATAATACACAAGGCTAACCTCAGAATATAAACACCAGATTGAGATGATTTTTTGAAATCTGGCGTCTTGCTCCCTCGGTACGGAGAGGCGGCTGTGGGGGGGGGGGGGGTCTTTAAAAGGTATCTCAAAGCCTGCATTGCCTCGATGATGATAAAATTTTGTAAGGTATGCAGAATCAGAATATAAACATCAGGTACTTATATATACAGTGAAACCTCCCTGTGTGACCACCTCCATTAAGCGACCAACTCCCTTAACGGCCATTTTTTCATGGAACAAAATTTATTTCCATAGGCTCAATACTAATTTTACCTCCATTCAGAGACCATCCCAGTTGAACTCCCTCCATAAGCGACCAATTTTTTTTAAAGAAAATGAAACAGATTTTGTAAGGTATGCAGAATCAGAATATAAACATCAGGTACTTATATATATACAGTGAAACCTCCCTGTGTGACCACCTCCATTAAGCGACCACCTCTTTCAACGACCATTTTTTCATGGAACGAAATTTATTCCCATAGGCTCAATACTAATTTTACCTCCATTCAGAGACCATCCCAGTTGAACTCCCTCCATGAGCGACCAATTTTTTTTGAAGAAAATGAAACAGATTTTCTAAGGTACGCAGAATCAGAATATAAACATCAGTTACTTATATATACAGTGAAACTTCAATGTGTGACCACCTCCATTAAGCGACCCCCTCCCTGAACGACCATTTTTTCATGGAACGAAATTTATTCCCATAAGCTCATTACTAATTTTACCTCCATTCAGAGACCATCCCAGTTGAACTCCCTCCTTGAGCGACCAATTTTTTTAAAAAGCAAATGAAACAAATTCCGTTTTTTCCAGGTCGCTTGAAGAAGGTTTTATTATGAAAATAATTCCGGAGAGCGCATTATTCATCAAACTTCTAAACTAAGTTTAGATTATTTTTAATTCCGGTAACCTTTAAATATTTAAACCCCTTTGTGCCTTTTTAGGCAATGGATTTAACTCTGATGACAAATTAGGAATGACAGTCGATAAACTCCCTTACCCTATTCTGTCAGGAAACTCTCAAAGAAATAGATAAATTAATGATATAGTCATTATTTGTTTCCGTCCAAAAACATTGCATTTATTTACTGAACTTCGAAAAGAAATAAAAGTTATAAAATATAAAACCGTAAAATCAAAGCAAAGGTCAATGTATTCATTTTTTAAACTCTACAGTAATTAACTTATGTAATTAACTTTTGTTTTGATACTTAAAGTTTTATATTTTTTCCTAATGTGAAAATTACATTTTAGTAACGTTAATTGTTACCTTTTTTCAACAATTAAAATCTAGATTTAAACAGGACCTCCATTAAGAGGCCAACTCTCGGAGCGACCCATTTTTATTGGAACGGAACGTGGTCGCTTTTGGGAGGTTTTACTGTATACATATATATATATTTAGTCTCCCTTATCCTTCTGGAGTACGGCTGTGTGTGTGTGTAGGGGGGGGGGGAATCTACAAAATCCGAATCCATTACGGTTTTAGACGATAAAAGTTTGGATCAGGACAAAATCAGGATGTTTTCTAAGTATATAAACATCTAATTGGATGAGTTTCTTTTAATTTGGCCCTTTCCCTTCTACTTGGCGGGAGGGGGGGGATTTACGATTACCTTCCTCAGAAAACTGTTACAAGAGTCCATTAACATTTTATATAACTTCCCCCCCCCCCTCCACACACACACACTAAATTTGATAAACAAAAACTTAATATAAGACCCCCAGTGATCAAATTGTCACAACGGTTTGTTCTTTTAAGGGTGTTCTCAAATCCAAAGGGGCAACGTTCTGACATAAATTTTAATTTATTTTTGTTCGAAAATGCATGAAACTGGCAGGGGTTGTTGTTCAGAAACTATGTAATTGGGCTGTTTTTTCTATTTTTTTTTTTTTTTTTTTTTTTTTTTCAAATGCAATAGATCTTTCAGAAAATAATTTTCAAAACACTAACTTTCACTGTATTTTCAAAAAACTATTCTGCCTTTACAGAAAAATGGATCTGGATTACACAGTTTCTGCATAAGAGAACTTGACAATATTTGTGAACAAAATAAAGTGAAAAATATATTAGAAAGCAGGTAGTTTGGATTTGAAAACAGACTTAAAAGCAAACTTGCATTTTAATACAAAAATTTGGAAACTTTTATTAACATTTGTTTCAGAGTGATATCATTTTTTATCTATTTTAAGTCACATCTATTTCGGGATTAAAACTTATGAAATACAAAATATTTCTAATGTTAAAAAAAAAAAAAAAAAAAAAAAAAATTCTATTTTTATTAACCTTTAAAAAGTAATGAAATCAAAATAGGTTTAATGTTCTCAGCACTTAATCTTATGGCTCTAAGAGTGTTATACGCATGGATCTTGAAAATAATATCAAATCTTGAGTGACGCTATGCTATTAATTAATATGTATATATGCATTATTTATTTAATCCTTTTTACTTTCTTCTATCTTCAATAGAAGAAAGTATTGTAATCGAAATTTTTTTCGACTTCCGGTTTTCGACGGATTTGCATGTTTTAGGGGTCAGAGATTCCAAAAAACATGTTTATAGAAAATGTCTGTCTGTCTGTGTGTCCGTCTGTCCGTCTGTCCGTCCGTCCGTCTGTCCGTCTGTCCGTCTGTCCGTCTGTCCGTCTGTCTTTCGCCATTGTACCATCAAAAAGTGTATGAAGTTATGTATAGAATTAAACCAAAATTTTATTATAAGTTTTTGGCTATGGCAAGCAGGTCCTCCCGGAATTTGAAAAAAATTCGCCGGTAGGGGGCGCTGATATAACAATTTTTGTGCGATTTTGAATATTGTACCATCCAAAAGTGTATGGAGTTATGCATAGAATTGAACCAAATTTTTAGTTTAAGTTTTTGGATATGACAAGCAGGTCCTCCCTGAATTTGGAAAAAATTCGCCGGTAGGGGGCGCTGTAATAGCGATTTTTGTGCGATTTTGAATATTGTACCGTCCAAAAGTGTATGAAGTTATGCATAGAATTAAACCAAATTTTTATTTTAAGTTTTTGGATATGGCAAGCAGGTCCTCCATGAATTTGCAAAAAATTCGCCGTTAGGGGCGCTGTAATAGCGATTTTTGTGCGATTTTGAATATTGCACCATCGAAAAGTGTATGAAGTTATGCATAGAATTGAACCCAAAAAAATTTTAAGTTCTTGGCTATGGCAAGGAGGTCCTCCCTTAATTTGTAAAAAAATCGCTCGTAGAGGGCGCTGTAATAGCGATTTTTGTACAATTTTTGTGCCATTTTGAATATTGTACCGCCGAAAAGTGTATGAAGTTATGCATAGAATTGAACCAAATTTTATGTGTTTATTTTTGGTCATGTCACGAAGATCCTCCCTGAATTTGGAAAAATTCTGCCGGAAGGGGGCACTATAATTGCGATGTCTGTACCATTTTCATTATTGTACCATCGAAAAGTGTATGAAGTTATCCATATAATTGAACCAAATTTTTTGTGCATGTTTCTGGCTATGGCAAACAAGTCCTCCCTGAACTTGAAAAAATTCCGAAAGAAGGGGGCGTTATAATTCCGATCTCTGTGCCATTTTCATTATTGTACCATCGAACAGCGTATAAAATTATGCCTACAATTGAAGCAAAATGTTTGTGCTTGTTTTTGGCTTTGGCCCACAGGTTCTCCTTGAATTTCGAAATATTGCGCGGTAAAGGGGCTCCGTGCTAGCGATTTTTGTATACTTTTCTTGATTTTTCGTAGTTCTATTGTGCATCGGCGGCTCATGCAGCGGCGGGAACTCGCTTCCTGCTATGCCGGCTATTCGCAAACAGCTGATAACGACAGAATAAGGAAAAATTAATAATTTTAACAAATATCATGATATAGATTAACTCGTTTTTAGTCCGTTTAATTGATTTGAGCAGAAATTTAAGATGAAAATATGAGTTGGTATAGTATTGAACTAATAATATTGAAGTATTAGCATGTGTAACTAGATTTTGAAATATTAAGATGTATAAGATAGAAGAAAGTTTTGGGATTGGCACATCCAACTAGTTTTTTTCTATTTATAATCGCAGATGCAAATTTATGTTCAATATGAAAAGATGTATAGAAGTTTATTCGCTGATGCGTTTTCATTCACATCTCTCATAAATTCACAATATGAGTTTTAAAAGATATGATATTAAAGTTCAAATGACGTCTTGATGTGACATTAAAAGGTTTGTTTTAAGATTCAATTTAAATTATTTTTGGTTTTTTCTTCTACAATATATTTACACAACCAGTTTTCTTTTCTAGAAAAAATAAAATCTTGTGCCCATAGGCGTAGAGTTATATGGGCCCTGGGGTCCTCCCCCCCCCCTCTCCAATATTTTTTAAAGATGGGATACATTTTTTTTTGCCAATTGATATAGAAAAAAAATTTCAGATTTTGCAATATATAACAATTTCTAAAATTTAATTTATAATATTTTCAGTAGATAATTTTCTTTCTCTGTTTACTTTTATTCTTTGTAAACATAGAGAACAAACTATAGGGCAACTTTTAGCATGGCGTTTATTTTCGCAATTTTAAAGCTTCGCGAGTCGGATAACAACTGTTGCTAAGGCATCTTTTTAGTATTTTTTCCCTCTTTTCCCGAGACAAAAGAAGAAAAAATATCTTTGTTCAATTTCCCTCTTCTGCCTTTCCCAAAACTCATGCACTTAGCAAGTTTTCCAAGAAATTACTAACAAGCACAGGGCCGTCCCCCACTGTTTCGTCTGAAACCTATAAAACCTATATATAAACCTATTATAGTCTTCCGATCTTCCGTATGACATTGACCTTTACCCTTTGACCTAGTATCTTTCAAGAGTATTTTGCGTATGTGACAATAACGAATTATTTTTATATCTTTTCCTCTCCTGCATAAAGTCCCTGTTAAAAGAGACAAAGAAGTTGTTTTCTTTTTCAAAGGGTCTGTTTTATCATAAACTTTTATTTGAACATTATAAGAAGATTTTAGGAAATGTAATATTTAGGAAATGTTCTGAACACTTTAGATCTTCATTTAGTCGAAATTAAGCATAGGGTATGAACTAATAATTAGAATAAAATTTTAAAGAAATGCGCAAAAAGGGGGGGGGGTGCTTAGGGCCCGACTAGCAAGTTTCTATGCCCAGGGCACTTTCAATTTTTCGTACCCCTTTAGATTGGTTGATTTACTGACACTAGGGTTTTTTTTTTTTTTTTTTTTTTTTTTTTTTTTTTTTTTTTACATGTTACACATTTGCCAACTCAAAATATTAAGTTTTCCGGGAAATTGAAAAACAGTTCCAGGAATAAAAATAAAATATTTTCTCTATTATTTATGGAAATGTGTTGTTCTTACCATATACTGAGACATATTTTTGTCATTTCATGTTATTAATATCTCAAATATCACATTTTTTCACAATTATTTTATTTTTTAATGGAAATTTAGACGAAATTATGAAAAATTTCGTGCCCAGGGCCCATGCGATAGTCAGGGCCTGGGGATGCTTAAAACAGGTCCTTAGTGTCCAAATAAAAATGTGAGGGTGTTGGTCCAAGAAGAAGAGTCCAAAATTCAACTTTAAAACAGTGCACTGAGAAGGCGAGAAAATTAAGGGGGGGGGAGGGAATGTATGGCGCCCAAGAAGTTCAAGGAGGCCGTACGGGACCATAGAGGGCCCCAAGTCTTATCGTATTTTATGGAAGAAACGCCGTGGCGTTTACGAGTTTGAAAGTTAATTTTTTGTCAAGTGCGGCGTTTACAGCATGTACGGCGTTTACTATTTTTTGTTTTTTTCGGGCGCGTAAAATTTGGATAAAATTAAAATTCCTCAAGACTGTTCTCAAGTCCATTGCTCAACAATGCGAAACATTCTGATTTTGCCGATAATGTAAAGTGTGACATTTCCGATGATGATACCGAACCATACATACAGAGGTACAAAGGAAATTAACAACTCTTCCACTCGAATATTGACGACTCAGATTTTGCGGTCTTCGAATAGAAACTAAAAAAGGACTAAAGTGGATATGACGTAAAAAGTGTCATAAAAAGCGTGCTAAGTTGCGCCGACCTCTTATGCGTCCCACCCTCTGAATGGTTTTGATACCAATTGACGTCTCCTTAATTTAAAAATTACATAAAAATGTTTAAAATCAGATTTGAATATTTTAAATAAAATTCTAGAGTATTATGTTATTAAAAGTGAGGCACCCTTACACTGTTCAGAAAAGTTTCGTTAAAGTTAGGTTAATGAGACACTGTCCACAGAAGTAGCGTTCCCACAGGTGCGGCGTTTACGACGGGTGCGGCGATTACGATATTTTAAAGCTTATCCAGACCAATTTTTAGGAGTGCGGCGCTTACGACGGGTGCGCCGTTTCTTCCATAAAATACGGTAACTGGAATGCAGAAACGTGAGAATAACTAAATGAAAAAAGGATCCTAAAAATGAAGATCGGATTAAAAGGAAGCAATTTATTAACAATTGAGGGCATAAAAGCCTCCAGGTACCGGTCCCCAGTCGGCGAGGATTTTAACTGGAATGTAGAAGTGGGGTAATAACTAAATGGTGAGATAGACTAAAAAACGAAGATCAGATAAAATGAGGCAAGTTATTAACAATTTAGGGCATAAAAACTTAAAGGGCCTTTAAAAAATTAAAAATCTGTGCCTCAGGTGCATCAGGACCTGTCTTGGACTATCATCCCTTAAATTTTCGGACTTGTACATGCGATACTTTTCATTAGCCATCGCGAACAGACACACACACACGCACAAAGAGAGAAACTTTCTTTTTTTAGTACAGATTTCATTATTTAAATAGCTTTACACACATCCTTATTTTATTAAAATTTCTATATTCATGGATTTTTCTTTTTGTACTATTTTCTAAAACTCAATACGTACGTGATAAATTGTTTAAAATGCTCACATTAATTTATTTAATTTGGTTCTCACATTCCCAACTCAACAACGCAAAACTTACTGACGCATTTTCAGTCAAATTTTAAACGGGTATAAAATTGACAGATCTGACTATTGAAGCGATTTCGTATCGAACAACATTTTCCATTTTTTATAAATAAATTATTACGTAATAAGCTATTCTTGTCACGTGAAAAGTTCACCTCCCCCCTTTCTCGTGCTGCCGCATCCGGAAATTTGGTTCGAAACACTTACTTTGACAGTAGTTTCTGAAAGACCTTCTACCTGGTATCAAAAAATGGGAAACGCCATTCGATTACATAGCTTCTGAATAGGAACACCTGCCAATTTTATGCGTTTCCGAGCAAAAATGAATTCAGTAATGGGTCAGAAAAGTAGTTCCTTTGAATTTGGGAACAGCCTTAATAAGATTTATCATATTTTGCACAAAATTGACTTTTTTAATTAAAAATGAGAAATTTTAGTATACACGTTTAGAACATTTAATTCATTATCAAGATACGGATTGAACTAGAAAAGTAAATTTTCTGAAATTTTTGAAGTGTTGAATATTTTTTTAATCAGTAAAAATTGTTTTTTCGTAATAAAAATTTATCTCACAATTACATTTTCTAACAAAATTAGACTGCTCTGCCCATTACTAGCTTGTCAACTTCGTGCAGACTCCGCTAAAAATATGCTGATTTGTTCTCATTTGAAAAGATTACCTGATTGCAGAAGTTTGATTATGAAGCATTTATTTAATAAAATTTATCATTTTTTGTACAAAAATTGACTTATTTCAGTCAAACTGAAAATTTTTGGCATTCACATTTAGAACTTTTAGTTCATTGCCTTTGTTGAACTTATAAAAGTAAATTTTCTGAAAAGTTTGAAAAGGCTACATTTATTTTTATTTTTATTTGCTTAAATGAGGAAAAAATATTTTTATGTAATAAAATTTATTTCACAGTTACATTTTCTAACAAAATTAGGAGTTTCTGCCCCTTCTAGCTACGTGCCCGAACCCCACTTGCAGCAGACCACACAGTCTTTAAAAACATACTAATTTGCTGTGTTTTAAAAAGATATTTTGATTACGAAAGATTGGGTGATAATATTAGAGGTCTGCACGGGCCGACATTTCCAGGCCCGGCCCGACTCAGAGAAAAAAAAATTCGGCCCGGCCCGTAAAAAAAAAAAAAATATTGGCTCGGCCCGAGCCCGGCCCGGCCCGGTTAAAAAGTTAAAAGTTCGGCCCGAGCCCGGCCCGAAAAAAAGTCAAAATCTCGGCCCGAGCCCGGCCCGGGCCGAGTGAATTTCTACAAAACATGATTTTTATGTCGATTTCGTTAAAAGTTTTTCTCGTACGAGGAGATCAAGCCAAAAATATTTATCTTAACTTTTCTTTTCATGTTTATAATCTTCATTTTTATAGAAGTGCCGCAGGGTGCGATATTTATTTTTTTAACGAATCTCTATTTCTTGTATGTAAATGTTTCAGTTATCATTAATATTGTTAATCCATATTCCATGTATTGGAGTGTTAAATATCTGAAAAATGCTATACAGTAAAATCTAAGACTGAATTGCAGAGAAAAAAAAAAAATGCGTTATATAAAAGTTCCCTTCTTAGCAAGTCTAAATGTATTATATATTATTTTCTTGCGTAGTATATTAATTTTGTTTGTTATTACTTTTTATAATTTTCTTACGTAGTATTAAGTAGTATATTAATTTTGCATGGATCAACATGTTTTTCAGTTTAAAACAAGATTCTGTCATAGACAGGTAGGTTCTTTTTCACACGTTTTACTATATTTTAATTTAACTATATTTTAATAAGTGTAGAAATCTAATACTCTTTAAAAAGAATGAATTTGAATGTTTAATTGTAGAATAATAGCGATTTAAAAATGTATGCATTTTTTGACAAAAAAATTTGTGCCGAGCCTAATTTTACTGACCTTTGAATGGACCAGGCCATTCCAAGACAATGATTTTCATACGGGGTAGGTGAAAACTAGGAATGAAAATTTTGGGCTATGAAGATTAGGAATGAAACCAGTACCCGGGTGCGTGCAGAAAAAATAAGTTAGGCCCGGCCCGGCCTGAACCTTCAGGAAAAAGTAAGGCCCGAGCCCGGCCCGTAAAGAATATTGACTAGGCCCGGCCCGGCCCGGCCCGGCCCGAGTGCCGTGAATGAAAATAGGCCCGAGCCCGGCCCGTGCAGATCTCTAGATAATATCACGATCAGTAGGCATTTTCTGTAATCGCGTTGCTCTGAAGTTACCTTTGGCTAGGAATTTTTTTGGTTTCCAAGACCGCATCTACTGTTGTCGCAACAGCTGACGGTTGTTTTCGTGTTTGATTAAGTAAGATCTATCAGACATTTGAAAATCAGCTTGTTTAAAATTATTAAGTGAAAAATTGCCTCAATCATAAAATTTTGTAAGGTACGGAGAATCAGAAAATAAACATCAGGCACTTATATATATATTTAGTCTCCCTTGTTCTTCTGGGGTGCGGCTGTGGTGAGTGGGATCTACAAACTCCGAATCTCCGACGGTAAATTTTGGCAGGATGTTTTCTAAGTATATAAACATCAGATCGGATTATTATTATTATTTTAATTTGCCCTTTGCCCTTTGCCCTTTGCCCTTTGCCCTTTGCCTTCCTCCCAGGCGCGCAGGGGGGGGGGAGGGGGGATTACAAATATCTATGACTACCTTTCTCATAAAACTGTACAAAAAGCCATTATCATTTTATATACCTTACCCCCCCCCCCCCCCAAATTTTATAAAAAGCTGAATATAAGACCCGAAATTTTTAAATTGGTATAACCAGTGATCAAACTGCTGTCGAATTATTATAGAAGCCCTGTATTTTAATGTATCATAAATATAAGGTTCTGACAACTTTAAATATTCATAGCTGATACATAAAATCAAGGGGCATGAAATCTCGGTCGAGTTCGTTAACGGGCAAAATCGGACCAAGGGTGTGGAAATAGGGAGGGGTTTTGTTAAAAACGAAACTTCTTAATTATAATACATATTCTCAGTTTAAATTTACTATTACTTCTAAAAAATGGGTCAAAAATTTATGTATGACAGATTTTTGATAAAACCAAAAATGGGCCCAAGGGGAGAAAAAAATAGGGTTTTGGGGGAAAAAATTCATAACTTCGCTAATTCTCAAGATATAAAATCCAATTAAATTTATTATAAATTGCCTTGACAAGTTTTTCACGGCACCAATTCTTACCGCAAAATAATAATAATAATAATAAAATAAAAACGAAAACAAAAAGGGGGAGTTGAAGAAGAAAAAAATCCATAACTGCGTCAATTCACAATATATCAAAACCGCATGAATTTATTATATATCTTCTTAATATTATCTACAATTTTTATATTGACAAGTTTTTGATAGATCAATTCTTGCAGCAAAAACAAATTAAAAATACATAGATGTTGAAGAAAAAAATCGTATTAAGGATGTACTGAAATCCAAACTGCTTATTTTCTGACTCATTTTTAAATTCATTTTTGCTTGCAAGCGCATCCAGTTGGTAGATTTTCTTATTCAGAAACTAGATAATGTGCCATAATGGATGATTTTTTGATAGAGGCAGAATATATTTAAAAAAATTATGTCAAAGTGGGCATTTTGAACAGAAGTTTTCGAGGCGATTGTGTTGGAAACGAAAAATATTGTTCTACTGAGAAAGTAATTGTTTATAAATAAAGTTATAATTAATTGAACGAAAAATAAAAACAAAGGTCGCTTATAAATCTCTTAAACAATCACGTCAGCAAGTTTAATGTTTTTCCTTTGAAAAATAAATCTGAAAATGTGTTAGAAAATTTTGATTTGTTGAACATGGAAAAATATTTTTGAATATTGCCTTAACATGATTCTGATAAAACCAGCTCTTATATAAAAACATTAAAACACATCTTCATTAAAAACTCATCAAAAGCGCCCAGATAAAATTGTTAAATTTGGTTTATCTCTAATCATGATTTAGTTTTTTTTTTGGTGAAATTAGTACTTGACTTCGAAATCTACCTGCGCCTATAGGCCAAGCCGGCAGGGATTTCTTTTTTAAATAAAAACTTGCTTATAAAAGAAAATGCTTAAAATTTAATCATATATGTTTAACCCAATTGTATGGTATTAGAATTATTATTAGTATTATTTTTAAAATGCGTATAAAGAGGTTTTAAGATTGTAAATAATACATAGTAGTTTATTACTGTGTATTAGATTATAATTTATATACAGTGTGTCCACGTATAACCTGACCGGCCTTTATTGTCGCAACCGTTGGTCATAGATGCATACTTCTAGTTACAAAAATGGTCAAAATTACTTGCAGAGTTAAGATTTAAAAAAAAAAAAGTTTGAAGCGAAAAAACAATTTAGTGAAGAATTACAGAATCTAAATTTTTATACGGTCGCCAGGTCCTATAAGTTATATTTAGTAAAATTTCCCTGTTACACTGTGAAGTAAGGCAAGAAAAGTCCCGTTATTCTACGATTAAAATTGACCGAGTTTAAAGTTGGAGTATATTTTTTGTTGCACATTAGGGGTCATTCACAAATTTAATAGAAATCTAATTTTCTCAGATATTTTAAAGAAATGGTTGAGATTAAAATTAGGATTGCAATATAAATTTGAAATATTTAATCATTCTGATGTGTTACTGCAAAATGTACAGTATGTACTGAACATTATAAGAGGATAAAAATAACAGATTTTTTGTTAAATAAAAGGATTAAAAACAACAGCCTCAATTCTTTACAAAATGATACATATTTTAAAATGCTGTTAGATAACACTGTCTTTCAAAATTTGGGTTGTGGCATGTTTCTTTGGTTTTGAAAATTGTTTCTTATGCATTTTTTAGCACTGAATGGCCTTCATTTTAAACCGTCACGTCAGGAATTTTCTCAAATCGTAAATTTCAAAGTTAAAAAGCTAAAAGTAAAAATTCATCCCCCTTCCCTCCCACCCTCATCGGACAACCGAGCTGTTTAGCTGTAAGAAACCCAGTATAAGCCAAAAAATCCAATAAATTATTGAATTAAATAAAATTAAACTGAATAAAAAAGTCTTACATCTATTTTATAGTATCAGATTTTTCGTAGTTTTTTTACCTTGAAATTTACGATTTGCGAAAAATCTTGACATAATGGTTAAAAGTGAAAATAATTTTTTGATTCAGCGTTAAAAAAATCCATAAAATAGCAGCATTACATTGAAACATCATTTTTAAAGCGAATGCATTTTATGCCCGATAAGAATTTGCTTTTTACAAACTGGTTGTACTTATTTTTTAACAAACATAATCATTTAAGTTTATGTAAATACGTATTTAAAGCATTTTTCGTTTATTCATCAGACAAAATACCCACAGAAACTTCACAAATTATTTTCATCTTAGATTTCAATGCTTTTTTACACTGTTTTAAAAATTTAGAATTAATTTAAGAAATTTAGCATTTAGATCAATCAATTACCTATTGAGTTATAAGGGATTTCGATCACGTGACAAACCCGTTTTTCGCCCGCTCTTGAGACTCTTCCTTCCTCGGAAATTCGGTTCCAAAAGCCCACTTTGACATTATTTTCTGAAAGATCTATTACATTTGCAAAAATATGGAAAAAACAGCTCCATTACATAGTTTCTGAACAACAACACCAGCCAGTTTCATGCATTTTCGAACAAAAATAAATTAAAATTTATGTCAGAAAGTTGCCCCTTTGGATTTGAGAATACCCTTAAAAGAACAAACCGTTGTGACAATTTGATCACTGGGGGTCTTATAATAAGTTTTTTTATCAAATTTAGTGTGTGTGTGTGTGTGGAGGGGGGGGGGAAGTTATATAAAATGTTAATGGACTCTTTTAAAGTTTTATGACGAAGGTAATCGTAGATTTTTGTAATCCCCTCACCCTCCCGCCAAGTAGAAGAGAAAGGGCCAAATTAAAGGAAACTCATCCAATTAGATGTTTATATACTTAGAAAACATCCTGATTTCATCCTGATCCAAAATTTTATCGTCTAAAACCGTAATAGATTCGGATTTTGTAGATCCCCCCACCCCCCTACACACACACAGCCGTACTCCAGAAGGATAAGGGAGACTAAATATATATATATGTAAACAGTAAAACCTCCCAAAAGCGACCACGTTCCGTTCCAATAAAAATGGGTCACTCCGAGAGTTGGCATCTTAATGGAGGTCCTGTTTAAATCTAGATTTTAATTATTGAAAAAAGGTAACAATTAACGTCACTAAAATTTAATTTTCACATTAGGAAAAAATATAAAACTTTAAGTATCAAAACAAAAGTTAATTACATAAGTTAATTACTGTAGAGTTTAAAAAATGAATACATTGACCTTTGCTTTGATTTTACGGTTTTATATTTTATAACTTTTTTTCTTTTCGAAGTTCAGTAAATAAATGCAATGTTTTTTGGACGGAAACAAATAATGAAAATATCATTAATTTATCTATTTCTTTGAGAGTTTCCTGACAGAATAGGGCAAGGGAGTTTATCGACTGTCATTCCTAATTTGTCATCAGAGTTAAATTCATTGCCTAAAAAGGCACAAAGGGGTTTAAACATTTAAAGGTTACCGGAATTAAAAATAATCTAACCTTAGTTTAGAAGTTTGATGAATAATGCGCTCTCCGGAATTATTTTCTTCATAAAACCTTCTTCAAGTGACCTGGAAAAAACGAAATTTGTTTCATTTGCTTTTTAAAAAAATTGGTCGCTCATGGAGGGAGTTCAACTGGGATGGTCTCTAAATGGAGGTAAAATTAGTATTGAGCCTATGGGAATAAATTTCGTTCCATGAAAAACTGGTCGCTCAGGGAGGTGGTCGCTTAATGGAGGTGGTCACACAGGGAGGTTTCACTGTATATGTAAGTACCTGATGTTTATATTCTGATTCTGCGTACCTTACAAAATTTTATCATCGAGGCAATGCAGGTTTTGAGATACCTTTTAAAGCCCCCCCCCCCACCGACTGATGAATAATGCGCTCTCCGGAATCATTTTCTTAATAAAACCTTCTTCAAGCGACCTGGAAAAAACGGAATTTCTTTCATTTTTTTTTAAATTGGTCGCTCAAGGAGGGAGTTCAACTGGGATGGTCTCTGAATGGAGGTAAAATTAGTAATGAGCTTATGGGAATAAATTTCGTTCCATGAAAAAAATGGTCGTTCAGGGAGGTGGTCGCTTAATGGAGGTGGTCACACAGGGAGGTTTCACTGTATATATATAAGTACCTGATGTTTATATTCTGATTCTGCATACCTTACAAAATCTGTTTCATCTTCTTTAAAAAAAATTGGTCGCTTATGGAGGGAGTTCAATTGGGATGGTCTCTGAATGGAGGTAAAATTAGTATTGAGTCTATGGGAATAAATTTCGTTCCATGAAAAAATGGCCGTTAAGGGAGTTGGTCGCTTAATGGAGGTGGTCACACAGGGAGGTTTCACTGTATATATATGTACCTGATGTTTATATTCTGATTCTGCATACCTTACAAAATTTTATCTTCATCGAGGCAATGCAGGTTTTGAGATACCTTTTAAAGACCCCACCCCCACAGTCTCTCCGTACCGAGGGAGCAAGACGCCAGATTTCAAAAAATCATCTCAATCTGGTGTTTATATTCTGAGGTTAACCCTGTGTATTATTATCAGACTTATTTAATATGTGATTTGTAAAAAGGGCGCTTTTTTCCGGGGCACTTTTTTCCGGATGCGCTTTTTTCCGGGGCGCTTTTTTCTGGTGCGCTTTTTTCCGCCTACCAAACAAACATAGCAAAAGGTATGTTTTCATCCTTCCATTAAATATGTAACAATGTTTTTCCGAAACGTAACAATATGTATGAAAAGTACTTCCTATTTGCTAAAAATCTTAATTAAGCAATACTATTTATTATTATTATTATTATTTCATAATGTATGATTTACTTAAATTATTAGTATTATTTTATACTTCATTTATTTATGCACATTAGTAACTTAGTTGATCTAATTCTGTTAATAGCTGGAGATTATTTTTTGATCGGTTGCTTATTTTAAGTTAAATAAATAATCTTAAGTTTATGATTAGTTTACAAATCTTGAATTTTTACTTAGCTGTAGAATGATTACTTATTATATTTAACTTTTTTATGACTAAGAGTTTAATTTTACTTCATATGTATTAGTTCCAGAAATTTTGATTGAGATTTTAAATTTATTTTGTCATCAATTGACATACGTGATTAGTTTTGCAGTGATAGTTTTAATAATAAACACGGAGTAGCTGCATTAATTATTATAGTTATAGATAACTGATATTTTCGTTTAACATTAACCAGAATAATATTTATTAGATCTGACGCTGTTCATATATTTTTATTGTTTAAATTTATCACATTTCCTACTATTTACTATGTTGTTTAAAATGGAGTGGTTGATATTTTGTTTAATCGTTCCATATGTTGATTCTGAAGAAATGCTTTTTTTTTTTTTTTTTTTTTTTTTAGTACAATATTAGAGTTACTTGTAGTGGTTAAGTTAAAGATTGTAAATTTTATTCACTCTATTTAATGAAATAAATTTTGAGCTACAACTGTGTGAATTATTTTGAAAATAATTCCTATTTAAGCTTTAACCATTCATTTTATAGAATCAGCAAGTTTAATTTTGTTTAACATTTTAATTTAAATTATATTGTAATATTTTTTCTTATTTAGTTGATGATCATTTACTTTATACGGAAAAACATTGTAAATTGTTAAGAAGGATGAAAACTCATTTTATCACTTTAGCTGGAATGAAATACTTTTTTTTTATGGTGATGTTTATATAGATTTTAGTGGCTCTTCTTTTTCATTTCTCATCTTTGCTCATAGCTGTCAACTTTTACACATTTATATATACAAATCTTTCTATTCGAAAAAATTGTAAAAATTGGCAGGATATTATTTACATAATTAACCAAAGTCACTAATTTAACCTAATCAATTTTCAAAAATATTGCATGAATAAATATTAAAGTTCTTTTAATTACAAATCACATTCAATACATATATTTATTTTATTAAGAAATATTTTTATGGGGGAGGGGGGAGTTATCTTATATCGTATATATATTTTTTTATTATTCTGGGGGGGGGGGGGAGTTTAAGATACCTTCTTTCACTTATTCCAGTCTTTAATATACTTAATTTACAAATCTATATAAATTCAACTGTTTAAATATTTTATTGCGAATAAGCTATTTAAATTAATTTTATAAAAGTTTGGAGGAGAAATTCCTATAAGTATTTATTATTATTAATATAAACAAATCGATCGGTAAATAGAAATTTCCCGTGTACCTAACCTATAATATGCGATTCTTCTATTAAATAGAACCTCCTCCTCCCCCCCCCCCCCTCGCCAACAGGAATCAACCTACAGATTTTGACTGTTGGGAAAGGCGTCGATTGTCAACACGAAGTGCCTGTATGACTACGTATTTCTGTCGTCTGATAACGCATTCTTTCGTTAACAGATATTTTCTGAAAACAAATAGTTTCTGGCAACTTTTTGCTGCCAGAAAGTTTCTGTTGTTTTACAAAAATATTTTTAACAGTGTCCTTTTGTGCTACTACTGTTTTCCCTCTTTGGATTCTAGCAGAGTAAATGGTGTCAAAAAAGTAATAAATTATTTGCAGACAAAGAAGATTGTTTAACTTTCATATTTAAAAGAAAAGTAAGTAAGTAAGTAAGTAAGCACCCACCCTGGGAACCCGCTTTTGGCTTATGGTTAGGTGTAACCCCCAAGCCCAGGGCAGGGAAAAGTTTTACTACCTGCGGAAACAAGCCCAGAACGCCAGTCTCCGGGAAAGAAGACTTCAGAACGACCCGCCTGACACGCCGAAGAGAGCACAAGAGGCAAGTGCCGTGTCCCCGGACCGCCTGTGAAAATTTATGATTATTTAAGATGGCGATTCTTTACCAATCACAATTGGCTATTGTTTCAGGGCGAGCCTAGAAATATGTTACGATTATGATTTATATGATTCGGAATTTACGTACTATTTGAAAAAATTTTAAGTATTTACATTCATCTTTTCATTTGATAAGAAATATTTTTTTTCCCTTTTTTTTTCACCCTTTTAAACAAAAATATTTATACATATTTACAATATTTCTAGTGGTATTTAAGTTCTTAAAAATAAAACAATCTCAAAAACACCCTTCCATACACCACGTGGACCCATGACATGTCCACCGCAGGCAATCAGAAGAGGTAATTATTGAATGTATTTATATTGAATAAAAGAATAATGGCTATTGAGAATATCGTAGTTAGCATAAATTTTTTTAAGTTGTGCCGGGTCATTAATTATTTTTAGGATGTCCTGAAGGATTGTCGTTTCTGTTCTGTGAAATTTAAACTTCATGAATTTGCAGTTGCTGAAAATGTAATGCATCGGGTCTCCTCGACCACCACATTTACAAAGGTCGTCATCTTTTTTGCCGATATTATAAAGGAAAGACGGGAAGCTGCCGCGGCCTGTTAAAAAGTAAATAGATACTTTATCTTTTGAAATTATTTGGTTCTGAACTTTTGGTACCAGCCCGTGCGTATATCTGCCACCCCCTGAGTGATCCCAGTTGTACTGCCACCTGTCCAGTAATTGGGTTCGAATACATTTTATAAGATAGGACCGAGGCAATTTAACTCCTCGATCCACTGGTAGGTCGCAGTACTGGGCGGCATCATTCGCCAGCTCATCCGCCAGTTCATTACCCGCTATGCCAATGTGGCCTTTTATCCAAGTAATGTAAAAAATTTTATTTTGATTTTGTTTAATTAAATTATGGATGTAATAAATTGAAGGGTTAGTTGGAAATGAATTGTCTAAGGCTTTAATAGTAGATTGACTGTCACTTAATATTTGGAATTTTGTATAAGGGGAGTTAATGGCCCAATTAATTGCCGAAATTATTGCGTGCAGCTCCGCCTGAAAGATTGAATTTTCTGCTCTCAGTTTGACTGTTTTTTCATAAATTTTAATGTTATGATTGTAGGCTACCATTGCATATGCTGTGCCAGAGTCCACCTTAGAACCATCTGTGTAAATCGAAATAAGATTAGTTTTTGCGATAATTTTGTCTGTAACTATTAAGTTATTTAAATGAATTTCCGGATTTATTTCATATTTTAGGATTTTATTTTCTATATCATCTTTACATATTGGTTTGGGTTCTTTAAGTAATAAGTTTTTATTGTGTAAAATATTGTATTTTAGATTTTTATATTCCAGTGTTATTAAGATTGGTGGTATTCCTAATAGGACCTGTAACGTATGTGTTGCAACATTTTTATATGTTTTGGTTATTGACGTGAGACAAGTTCTTTGGATGGATTGGAGAGCGCGTTTATCTTTTATCCTGAGGTCTCCAAACCACACCTCCGAACCATAATCTATAATTTTTTCTAGTACTGCTATGTACCAGGTTCTAAGATAGCCTCTGTCCACCCCCCAAGTAGCCGAGAAGACCCGTTTAATGGATGAGGTTAGCTGTAAAATTTTGTTTTTTATGCTAGTTATGTGCTTGTCCCATTTTAAAGTACTCTGGAATATATCCCTAAAATTTTTATTTCCTTTAATGGCTTGATGGTATAGTTACCCAATTTAAAGGTTGGTGGACGTTTATCCAAAGTGTTTTTCCCCAACATAATAAAAGTCGTTTTTTCCTTTGAAATCTGTAAATTTAAGTTATTGCAAATATTATAAAAAAGTTTTATTTTTTGGTTGGTTTCGGTCTCTAAGATGAGTCTGCTCCTCGCTTTGACAACCATATTGAAGTCATCGCAAAAAACATACAGGTCTTCGAATTTACTGTAAAAGTTTATTAAGATTATATTTGCTATGATTAGCCACAGAAGCGGCCCAAGGCACGACCCCTGTGGACAGCCTTGATAAGTTGGTCTTTTAATGTTATTTGATAAATAATTTGTTATTAGTTCTCGTTCGGATAAGAAGCTAAGAAGGATACATTTTAAATATTGCGGAATTGGTAATTCGTTAATTTGTTGACCCAAAGTGACCCAATCGATATTGTCAAACGCCCCTACAATGTCGAATGAGATAATGCTGCAGTATTTATATTTTTCAAGATACGTTTTTGCTTTATGTTTTAATTTGTTTAATAGTTGAATTGTGCTTCTGTTCTCACGGAAGCCATACTGGGCTCCGTGAAGAACATTTAATTTTTCTAAGTAGTGATTAATTCTTCGTTTTAGGATCCTCTCATAGATTTTTCCCAGCATGGGAAGGAGACAAATGGGTCTATAGGAGGAAGGTTGGCGTGGATTTTTATTACGTTTTGCGAAGAAGATCACATTTGCTATTTTCCATGATTTAGGAAAGTAGTTAAGAGTAAGACATTTGTTATATAAGTCACGTATTAGATGTTTAAAATTATTGTATATGTTTTTAATAATAAATGCATCAATTTTATCAAATCCAGCGGCTTTTAAATTATTTTGCTCATTAAGTGCTGATTTTATTTCTTTAAAAGATATTAGGGGGGAGGGGGGGAAGATCTTCCTCTGCCGCTGGGTCCATGAGAGGTGGATGCGGGTTTTGATGTATTGGGAAATGGTGGTTAAGTAATATGTTGAAAGTGTCTAATTTTGTAGTATATGGGGTTGAACCCTGTAGTGTTGTGTGTATGAAATGATTATTTTTGAGTCTTTTATTCATTGCTATTTTAAAGGCTTGGGCAAATTTGTCTTTTGTTTTAGAGCAGAAACTCTGCCATGATTTAGTTTTTTGTTGTTTTATACGTTTTTTGTATATTGCTCTTTCTCTTTGTAGGAGGGTTCTCCACTTTGGGTCATTTGTTGATTTAAATCTTTTCCGTAATGCTGAGATTTTATTTCGCTGGACCTTCAGCTCTGCCGTCCACCAGTCAAATGTTGGATATAATTTGAAACTTTTTGTTTTTAGTGAGGATTTACAGGTGTCTAGAATTACTTGGTTAAAACCATCAAGCCATTCATCCAGTTCTAGTCGAGTTTTAGTATCAGATAAGGATTTAAGTAAATTATTAATTTTCGGTTTCAAGATGTAATTAATTTTTTTAAAATTTGAGTATCTTGTTTTAAATCTTTTAAGGTCTAGAATAACTGGTTTAAGATTTAATGAGAATCTGATATACCTGTGGTCCGACGTGCTCTCTACTGTGTCATCTACATACCATGAGTCCACGCAGTCCACCAGGTCTTGTGTACAAAGGGTTACATCTGGATTCCCCTTCATGGGACGATTCGGCTGTCCTATAAATGAATGAGGTGCCTCTATATCATTGATCAGAGTTAAGTTATTAGATAATAGTAAGTATGTCAACATTTTTCCCCGTTCATCTTCTTTCTGATATCCTAAAAGTGACAAGTGGACATTGAGGTCTCCTCCCATTATGATGTGATTCAATGGTTCGAAGAAGTCCAGCCACTTCATATCACCTCTGAAATCACCTTTTGGTCTGGCATACACAGAGCCTATTGTGATCTTGCCGGATTCAGTAGTAAGATTGACGAATACTGCATTATCGTCTTTATATGTCTCTATCACTTCCACGTCCTTTCGAGTTACCACAACTGCCGCTGTTTTATTTTTTGAGATAAATGCTTGCCAATTTGACGGAATTGACCATATGGCTTCGTTAAAGTAGTAAAAATCCTGTAATAGAAGAACTAGTATTTTATGTTGATTTGCAAATACCATTAGGGTTGAAGTTGCAGAACTTGATCCCTGTAGATTAATTTGAATAAAGGTTAGTTCATTTGGAATATATATTTTCTGTGGTTTTGCAGGGTTATTCAGAATTTCTGTTATTATTTGTTCTTGGTTTACTGTTAAATTTCCATTTTGAGTATTGGAGTTGTTTGAGTTTGTTGAGTTATTAGAATTATTTATTTCTTCATTTATCGGATTGAACTTTCTTGATTAATTTGTATATTTTTATTTCTCTGTGACAGGTAGTACTGTAGTGTTGGACAGTCTGATGAACTCGATCTATGCGGGAAGTCGTTATTTGTTCCAGCACAGTTTCTGCCTATATCGAATTTATGTTATTTATTTGTGCTAGATTGCTTCGCTGTAGTATTAAATATTGTAAAGTCGGACATTCACTAGAACTAGCTGCATGCGGGAAGTCACTCGCACTCCCCATGCAGTTTCTGCATCTGTGTTGTTGTGGTTTATTTCTGTAATAACAATATTTTTTATCATGGCGTCCTGCACAGTATTCACACGTTGGAGATTGTCGGCAATTCTGATCCACGTGTCCGAAAGATTGACAGTTCTTACATCTTAATATAGGTTGGTAAGGTGCAATCCTGACCGATGTAAATCCCATGACGATCTTTCGTTGTCTCAGTAGATGAATCGCAACTGGAGCTTCTGCTTCAAAAATTAGTTGGTATGTTGGAGCTTTTTCTCTTTGTTTTCTATTAATGTAGTTTATTGGAATATCTGAATCATAAAGATTTTTTAGATTGGTTATTATTTCTTGTGGATCCATATATGTCGGGATCCCTAAAAGAATCAGTTTTCGGAGATCCGCAGCCTTATATTCTATATCCACAATGTCTTTTAGGGTTTCTATCTTCTCAATCGTCTCAAGCAGCTTATTCGTGTTTTCATCACTAAACGTTTTAATTATTAGTGTATTTTTGTTTTTGGCAAGTTCACAATATATTTGTTTATATTCAATTGTGTTTCTAGTTTCTCTTGTTAGCATGATTTTTATGTCATTGAGCGACATATTCGTGTTTTTCTGCCGAGTTATCAGGATAGCTGCTTGTGAATACTGTGCATGTACCGTTGGAATTGTTGTCTTCTTAGGTATTGCAGCCACCTCCGAATATAGTGAATTATCTGTATTTGCCTGTATGTTTTCTTCTATATTATTGCATTTTATGATTGGTTGTTGTTCCTCTACTGTTTCTATTTTTTCTCTTATCTTTTTAAGTTCTTCCAAGATGATTCTAGTATAAGGTATCGTTTCTTCTGTATTTTGCTGTTGAATTAAGTCTTCTATTACTTTATTTTTGTTTCTAATTTCTTTTAATTGTTTTTCTATTTCTTCTTTGTATTTTAATTCTTTTTCTAGTAGTTCATTCAATTCTTTATTGCATTTTTCCAATTCATTTGTTAGAGTGGGCTGTTCTTGCAACTTCTTAATCGTTTCTAATTGATCTTTTATGATTTGTTCGTGTTCAAGGATTTTTTGACGTTGATCTAACGTCACCTTATTGACGGTGTTGAGATTCGCCTTTATTCTATTATTTTCTTCTCTTTGTATTTCAAGGTCTTTCACCATTTCACTTGCTTTAAAGATAATTTTGTCTAGGTATTTTTTAGCTTCTTCACAATCACCTCTTCTTCTACTTCTTGTAAGTGATTTATAAATCTCTATCATTTGAGTCATTGTCATCTTCTTTATAGCAAGTTCACCATATCTCGGCGTGGCTACTTCCTCCGGAGGATCTTGAGTCGACATTGAGGAATTTTGTGTGTTGTCTTCTTGTATAGATATTTGAGTTGCTCTTTCTTCTGTAGTTTTTAAGTCATGTCTGCCCGATTTTCCTGTCCCCGTTCTTCTACTCTTCTCCTTTAATTCTCTAATCATCTTTTCCTGCTGTTCCGCTCTTTTTTCCAGATTATTTTTGTTGTCATCTAATTCTCTTATTTTTTGTTTTATTTTGATGAGATATTTTTCTGCCATACTAGACGCTCCTTTAGCATGAGTGCTCTTCGTCTTGCTGTAGTGTACTATCAATTGTTCCAGCGACATTAATTTTGCCATGGGTTCTGAATATGTTGTCAGATTTTTTGGAAGGTCTTTAGTATTTAATCTTGGTGTTGAGTGTATTGATATACTGGAATCAAATGATCCTTCAGTTTCATGCTCCACAAGATCCTTTACTCTCTGGGGCTTTGGAGTAGCCTGGGCAGTTATTAACTGATTTTCTAATTCTTGGATTGTCTGATCCAATTGTATCATCATTCTCTCTTTTTCCTCTACGATTTCTTTCAACTCCATTATTTCATGTTCTTTTTCCTTCAAGTTTTGCTCAATTTCGTCACTTTTCATCAGAGCACATTCTAATTTTTCTTTGTACTCTGCTATTTTAAGTTCGTTTTGTTCTTTATTTAATTTATTCTTCTTTTTATTTTTTAATTTCTGACTGTATTCGTGAAATATTTGTAGGTGCGTCGGTTCCGAGCTACTTATTTCATATGAATGTTCGCCTATTGAAGAGCTTTCTTCTTGTATTTGTGACTTATTCATTATTCCACTTTTATTTTGGACTTTTTATAATCTATTATTTCGTGAGAATTATTTATTTAGTATATTTAGATCTGAAAGTTATATTGTAACTGGATCGGGGAGCCACTAGGCCCCTGCCACACATCTTTGAAGGAAAGGGAAATAGATAGTTAAAAGCAAAAACCAGTGGTCGTAACCACCGAAGATGACTTAGAATAAAATTAAATTGCCAAATGGGGGGTAATTTTGAATTTAAAGAAAAAAAAAAAGATAGTGATAGTAAAACCATTGCTAATGGGAGAAAAAAGGGAAGTATGTGCTATTGCTCCCGTGCCACCAAGACCATACACTTAAATTATTAATTATCAGTTACTACTCTTTTACCAATAACATTGTTCCCCTGTGAAAAATGCATTACTGCATGTATACATTATCTCACTATTTTTCACAGGAGTTGTAGCGTTAAATTTTGATGAGGAATTCGTAATTATGTACAATATAAAGAATTATATAATTTAGTATATAATATAAAATGTAATTTAATTCAATTTTAAATAATAGACAAATTTACATATGTACATTTTTGATATTGATAATTTGTTATAAATCATTGAAAGTAATTTATTAGTACACAAATTTACATTTAGTCACTCTTAATGTTGATCTGTTATGTACAACTTCAGCAATATTGCTCTAGTATGAGTATTGCACGTCGAGTCTCGATTTCCCATAAACGAACCAAAAAAGGAGTAAAAAAGGAGTAAAGGGAGTAATGGTAGATTGGGTGGACCTGTCAGATGGAAAATATTTGGAAAATATTTCTTAATGTACTGCAGTAGGAAAGCAAACAATACTCATCCAACACTACAAGGGTACCGCCGACTTGCCTGTAAGATAATGTAAAACACAATATAACAGATTTAAACTTTAAAATTTAAATGTAAGTGCGCCAAAATCAGTACAGGGACCTCCCAAGGACCAAGGAGGGTAAAATGAGACGGAGAGGATAATGCCAACAGCAATGTAGTGCTAAATGTAAAATAGTAAATGGGAACAAGAATGTAGGACATGGTATGACTCAAATTAAATAATCGTTTACATTAAACCCAGTAATCAAAAAGTTGCTAATAATAAGGAAATGAGTGCTAATTGTAGTAGTGATTAGTGGGAAAGAATATATGACGTATGGGAAATCCCAATGAAAAACAGAAGAATAACTCAAATAATAATAAAAAAAAAGTAGTCAATGCTAAGCCAAGAAATGTGTGCAAGGTCAAATAATTAAAATGAGAATAAAACTGTTGGCAACCTCCAGTACATTCAAGAAAAAACCAGAATAGTAATCCAGTAACAACAGAATGTATGTCATATGAGTAATCCCAATGATCAGTAGAATAACTCAAATAATAAAAAAGTAGTCAATGATAGGCAAAGAAATGTTTGTATGGTCAATTAATTATAATAGGAACAAAATTGTTGGCAACCTCCAGTACATTCCAGAAAGAACCAGAGAAATAACCCAATAAACAAAAAAGTTGCTATTGTTAAGGATAAAAAATATTAAATGTAAAAATGTATATTGGGATGAAGAATATATGCCATATGAGTTATCCTAGTGAAAAAATCAGAAGAATAACTCAAATAATAAAAAAGTAGTCAATGTTAAGCTTAGAAATGAGTGCAAGGTCAAATAATTTTAGTGGGATCAATATTGTGTGCAACCCCTAGTACAATCAAGAAAAAAACCAGAAAAATATCTTAATAATTGTAAAAGTTGCCAATGTTAAGGAAAAACCTTAACAACTTATAAAAAGTGTAAAATGTGACTTGGGACTGTTATAACAGTCGAAAATGAATGTAAATTAGAAAAAACCATGTCTCTAGCCCAATTAGGAAAAAAAGTAGCAACTGTTATAGATAAGGGAGGGAGGCAAAAAATGGTGCAAAAGATGGTGACAGTAGAAATAATAATGTAGTATATAAAAAAGTGTCAAAAATATGACAATAACAAAAATAAAAGCTATTATAATGAAGAGCCACATTTGACCCCTCCCCGGCTGGCCCCTAATTGTGCTAGAGGTAAACGGAATAGTGGAAAAGACGGGGGAAATTTCACTTAGGCTGCAAGCAGCTGATTTTGGCGCAGCAGAATACCCCCACTACCAATACTTTTCGAGTTATTTAGCTTTTTATGCAATAATTCAAGTGTAAAATACATCCATAAGAAACAAAATGGCGTGTTTTAGTGATTAGATGGCAAACCTAGTAGTTAATTATTGTGCTAAAAGTTGGAGAAGACCTTCCTATACATGTTGCTATTGAAAAAATAGTTAAGTGTTCATTATTAGTTTTTATTATAATTAATTTATGTATTATTTTAAAGCGTTGAGAAATTTTTTGAGAAGGCAACCTACTAGAGTTTTCAATTATTTTAAAGCATTAATATTGACTTGCCCTTACAGAACACGAATTGTGTGAGAGCAACCAGTGTCCACCCAACCGCTCCAAATCAAAAATTACCAATTTTAAAATTAAAATTAAAAATACTTCTAGGTATTCAGTATTAAAACAAATAGTACCGCTAAAAAGAGTAAAGATTCAACCTTCAGAATATGTAAATATGTAAAAGATAGTTACATAAATAGTAGTTAAAAAATTAAATTAAAAAAGTAAACAACCTAATACATTCCTATGGGAAATCGGAAAAGTTTCTTAAAAAAAATGACACTTTTTCAAAAATCAATTAAAAAATATCAAATTGACCTAGAGAGACACGGGTGGAGGCGGAGAAAAGCTAAAAGTTCAAGATATCGAGATCTGGCGTTAGTTTTTCAAAATAATAAAGAGATCATAAAAATTAAGCTATGTTAAAAGTATAGAATATGCCTCCAAAAACCCATGTCTCTCTATGGGAATGAGGGTTACTTCAGATATCAAAAATCACAAAAAAGAACACTTTTTAAAATAATCATTTGGCATAGTAAATATCAATATTTTTGGACATAATAGGTATCAAATTAAAGCTTATAGTCTTATCTAAGTGAAAAATACATTATATTATCATTTTGAAGAATTTTAGGTAGTTTTGTGGACAATAGAATTCCATTGTTTAACCCACGTTAAGTCTATGGGGAAAATGTTCAAAAAATGCAGTTTTTGATGTAAAGTTTAAAGGGTTAAAACTAACCGTTAACTTAAAACCAATGGTACTAAAATAATCTACGTACTTTAGTTAAGATGAATGAAACAATAGATTTTAGTTATCTGAAAGATTTAGTTGTATTTTGAAGGAACTGAAAAATGTCAATTTTGAAAATGGCTCCAAAATTATGAAAGTAATTTATAGAATTTATGTTAAAATTAATAGAAAAAATGACTAGAGATACAAGATAGGACTTAGAAGAGAGCTAAGAAGATCGTGAAGGGCAAATGAGCCATGAAAAAAAAAAAAACATTAGGTAACTTAACATGGTCAAAATTGCAATGGAATTCTATTGTTTTTTCCCATGTTATCTCTATGGGAGAAAAACATGAAAACTTCACTTTTTAAATTAGATATTTAAGGCTTAAAACTTCATGAAAACTCAATGAAAATAGTACCAAAATGATCTACAGAGTTTAATTGACACAAAATGTGCCATTTTATTGAGTTATCAAAAAGTGAAACATAAAATGTGTGTTTTTAAAGATGAATTACTTGAATATATCTAAAATGACGTCATTTTCACTGTCTTTTCATTTTGTAGACCAGCTGAAATCATGTAAACGTTAACCCGGGAAAAAGCTCTATGACTTAATCTTGTAGAAAAATAAACCTCATGCATCCAATAAAATCTTTATAATCATCCGTAATCGACGTCATTGTGAGGGTTCACGTCAAACATTAAAACTGATGTAACAATATTGTTGTACGTATACCAGGGTTCAGATCTGACAATGATAAATAAAGTTAGTTATACAAAAATTTTAGCAATATGCATTTTGGTGAATAGCTGAACCGAAGATTTGTTTTGCATTTTTCTAAAGAGCATAATAACACGACAAACAATAAAGCCTCCTATTTTCTTTATATTTAAGAGTACAAATTAATCTTCCGTCTGTTGTGTAAATAACCCAGATTATGAAAATAACTCTTAATTTGTTGCTGTGTTTAGCTGCTAGAGTGTGCGTCAGGGATATTCGCTTCATACTGAACGAAATTCCAGGTAATTTATTCCAATCTAGGCTGAAATGATAAGTACACGGGCATTATTCCATTTGCCACCATTTAGTAATCACTAATTTCAGAATCTGCCTAATCTTTTGAATTTTGATACAGCATCCAATATGCTAATTGACGGGTGACACGATTTCGTAGGATTAGTCCAATATGTTCAATAAAACATTTTTTAAACAATGGTTAAGCAAAAGAAAGTTATGCAGAAAAAGCTAAAAAGAAATGACAAATTAGCAAGCAATATTTATTGCAAAATGTTTTTTTTTTTTTTTTTTTAGTAAGAACGTATAATTGGAGAAATCTTAACAATATTCTTATATCCCAACTTTTAAAGTAGTGAATATTCCTATAAGTGATATCGACAATATGTTCGGCATGTTAAAAAAATAATATAATACACAATATTCAATTAATAAGTTATGATCTGAGTTCGAGGATATAAAAATCACATGCTTGAGGAAAACAAAACACGTGTTTCCATAGTAATAGTATTCCATATTATGTAAAAAAATATTTTAAATCTTTGAAAGTAAATTATTTTATAATATGTGTGTATATGGAAGACATTTACACTAAAATTTAAGTGATTGACTACATAATTATAATTTTAACTGCTTTTTATATAATTTACGCTTGAATATAAAAATGTACTCCGAAATGCTCTTTTCACGGCTTATTTCACACTTTTGTCTTATTTGGCCTAAAATTGCATTATTTGGCGACGAAGATAATAAATAAATAACATGTAACTCACTATTTCAGCCATTTTTACAAATACTTCTGGTTTTTCCTGTAAATCATATGATGGGAGAATTATATAAAAATAATAATTAAATTGACAAAAAAAAAAAAAAAAAAAAAAAAAAAATCAGTAACCTAAATTTTATTTTATAAAATTTTCAGACACGTTTTCATTAATCTTGCGCAAGCGATAAAAGAGCTAAAAAGAAAAAAAAATTGCCATTTAAAATTGTCAAATCAAATTTTCAGATTCATTTTTTTAACCTATCGCAAGCGATAATTGGCCAAATATTGGACCAATTGTAAAATTTCACAATAATTTATACTTTAAGCATTACAAATATTTATTCCATGTTTAAATTAAATATTTTCGTTTAATAATATTATGTCTTATTAAACATTTTGTTGTTGTTGTTTTTTAAATTAAATATCAGTATTTTTTTTTTCATTTATTCGCGAGGTGTTTGTATTATTTTCTAACAGATATAGCCATCTTAATTCTTTAATCAACAAACCTTTCGCCAAAAGAAAATCACTGGCAACCTTCTCGTTCAAAATAGCAGTAAAATACGAAATTTATTATCAAAAATCATAGCTATCCCTGTATATTTTCTCATAAACCACACCGGGAATATTTCCTATCGAATGATACAATTTGGAAAAAAAATCCACCGGATAGTTTTTGAAAACACTCGAGCGGAACTTTTAGAGCTTACTGCTCTATAATATATACTAGTAGGCTATGCCCGCTGCGCTGGTCAGTAACTCCAAATAAGCCTTGAATTAAGCAAAATGGTGAATTCGAACTTGTATATATTTTTTTTTAATGGACCTTTATCTTGAATGTCCTACCGCGTTACTGAAAATATGCGAACGCCATTGCGATGTTATATTACCTTATGCGTTGGACAAAATTTAGCTATTAAATATTCTTATAGTTGATTATTCACTGTGCACTTTTGGTAGGGAAATGAGCCGTTATGACAATAGGAATTAAAATTTTCTCATATCTGACAATATTAAATTAGAGATGCATTAGAATGATTGCAGAGATTTAGCATTGAACTTGAATAATGCTCGGGTGGTTTATTTTCGTTTGTTTGTCCTTGATCTCCTGGCCTCTCAGCTCGCGTAATATGTGATTATGGTAGCTTAAATATAATCGCACTGGATGTTAGTTATATTTTTTAATAAACATCCTCTTTTGCTACTACTGTTTTCCCTCTTTGGATTCTAGCAGAGTATATACGGTCAAAAAAGTAATAAACTATTTTCAGACAAAGAAGATTGTTTAACTTTCATATTTAAAAGAAAAGTGAAACATAAAAATGCGTGTTTTTAAAGATGAATTGCCTGAATAAATCTAAAATGACGTCATTTTCATTGTCTTTTCATTTTGTAGACCAGCTGAAATCATGTAACCGTTAACCCAGGTAAAAACCCGATGACTTAATCTTGCAGAAAAATAAACCTCAGGCATCCAATAAAATCTTTATAATAATCCGTAATCGACGTCATTGTGAGGGTTCACGTCAAACCTTAAAACTGATGCAACAATATTGTTGCACGTGTACCAGGGTTAAGATCTGACAATGATAAATAAAGTTAGTTATATAAAAATTTTATCAATATGCATTTTGGTGAATACCTGAAGCGAATATTTATTTTGAATTTTTCTAAAGAGCATAACACGGACAAACAAAAAAGCCTGCTATTTTGTTTATATGAGTAAACTAATCCTCCGCCTGTAGTGTAAATAACACAGATTATGAAAATAACTCTTAATTTGTTGCTGTGTTTAGCTGCTAGAGTGTGCGTCAGGACAATTCGCTTTATACTGATTGAAATTCCAGGTAATTTAATCCTATCTAGGCTGAAATGATAAGTCTAGTGGTATTATTCCATTTGCCAACATTTAGTAGTCGCTAATTTCAAAATCTGCCTAATTTTTTGAATTTTGATACGGCATCCAATATGTTAATTGGCGGGTGACACGATTCCGTAAGATTAGCCCAATATGTTCAATAAAACATTTTTTAAACAATGGTTAAGCAAAAGAAAGTTATGCAGGAAAAGCTAAGAAGAAATGAAAAATTAGCAAGCAATATTTATTGCAAAATGTTCACTAACAATTTGGAAAAATGGTTATTGTCCTCGTCAGGGTAGGAAATCAAAAGCATATCTGAAGGTTTTTATTGGTTTAATCATCATTTTATTCGTTTTCTGATTGGTCTATACCCCTGGTCTATTTCCCTTTACTTTCAACAAAGATGGACAACAGAGCGTTGCCACTAAGACAAAAAAGTAATAAAAACTAAAAAAAAAATTAATAACTCAGAAACAAATTGAGATACAGCTTTCAAACAAATTGCATTTAAAAGTACATTTTTTTCACTATACGACGATATAAAAAGTAATATTGTGGGATGTTTAGAAGTTTAAGAAATAAATTTCATTTAAAATTGGCCGTCAGATTTGTTGGAAATGCTTGGATAATACGTAAGTTTCAGGTGGATAATACGTACGAGTCTCAGGCGACTTCTTTCGCTTGCAATTTTTACGTGTAATAACACTATCAATGTTTAATTCATGGCGTACGTAATATATGATCAACTCCGTGCTATTTTTTATGTCTTAAATTTTAGTCTTTGAAAAAATCATTTTCCAAATGGTCGTTGTAATTTGTTAAATTGCTTTTTTTTTTTTTTTTTTTTTTTTTTTTTAGTAATAACGTATAATTGCAGAAATCTTCTTAACAATATTCTGATATCCTAACTTTTAAAGCAGTGAATATTCCTATAAGTGAAATCGACAATATGTTCGGCATGTTAAAACATAATGCGCAATATTCAATTAATAAGTAATGATCTGAGTTCGAGGATATAAAAATCAGATGCTTGAGGAAAACAAAACGCATGTTTCCATAGTAATGGTATTCCATAGTATGGTAAAAAATATTTTTAATCTTTGAAAGTAAATTATTTTAGAATATGTATGTATATGAAAGACATTTACACCAAAATTTAAACGATTGACTACATAATTATAATTTTAACTGTCTTTTATATAATTTACGCTTGAATATAAAAATGTACTCCGAAATGCTCTTCACTCGGCTTATTTCACAGTTTTGTCTTATTTGGCTTAAAATTGCATTGTTTTGTGACGAAAGTAATAAATAAATAGCATGTAACTCACTATTTCAGCCATTTTTATAAATACATTTAGTTTTTCCTGTAAATCATATGATGGGAGAATTACATAAAAATAATAATTAAATTGACAAAAAAAAAAAAAAAAAAAAAAAAAAAAAAAAAAAAAGAATACGACTAAATAATGTAACCTAGATTTTATTTCATCAAGTTTTCAGATACCTTTTATTAACCTGGCGCAAGCGATAAAAGAGCTAAAAAGAAAAAAAAATGCCATTGAAAATTGTCAAATCAAATTTTCAGATTCATTTTTTTAACCTATCGCAAGCGATAATTCGCCAAATATTGCATCATTTGTAAAATTTCGCAACAATTTATACTTTAAGCATTACAAATATTTATTCCATATTTAAATTAAATATTTTCGTTTTATAATATTATGTCTTATTAAAACTTTTTTTGTTGTTTTTTAAATTAAATATCAGTATTTTTTTCATTTGTTCGCGAGGTGTTTGTATTATTTTCTAACATATATAGCCATCTTAATTCTTTAATCAACAAACTTTTCGCCAAAATATAATCACTAGCAACCTTTTCGTTCAAAATAGCAGTAAAATACGAAAATTATTATCAAAAATCATAGCTATCCCTGTATATTTTCTCATAAACCACACCGGGAATATTTCCTATCGAATGATACAATTTGGAAAAAAATCCACCGGGTAGTTTTTGAAAACACTCAAGCGGAGCTTTTAGATCTTACTGCTTTATAATATATACTAGCAGGTTATGCCCGCTGCGCCTGTCAAATTTTCCAAATGAACATTGGTGAATTTGAACTTGCATTTTAAACAATATGGACCTTCAGCTGCACATTACTCATTGCTGAAAACGATGCGAACTTCATTGTGATATAATATTACCTTAAGCGTTGGACAAAATTTAGCTATTAAGAAGTAATTCTTTTAGTTGATTACTGACAATGCACTTTTGGTAGGGTAATGAGACCGTTATGACAACAGGAATTAATAGCTCTATAACTAATCAACATATAATGAAATATTATATACTAACACCATTCCTGAAACGTCATCTAGCAGTGCCACATGTATCAAAATACGTTCTGTAGATTTAAAAAAAAAAAAAAGGGCTAAACTTTTATAATCAGGTTCACTTAATTTTTTAACTTTTTTTTTTTTTTTTTTTTTTTTTTTTGGCTTTATGACTAAGTAGCGTTGAACAAAATTATACACTAAAACCTTTCCAAAATTATTACGTAACCACTTGGGCACATATGTCATACATGCCCCATATAGGCGCGATTTTTTTTTGGACGCCAATATCAGAAACATTGCAATACGCAACAATACTTAACTGTCGCCAAAGTGTCGTTATTTTGCTTGATATGGTAACCCGGAAGTTGTTGTTAATGCTGTTTGTGTTTTCGCCAAATTGGCGTCGGTATAAAATCGCGCCAATATATAAGTGTACATTTGTACCACCATTTGTGGTATATCCTATGAAAGTATTATAAACAATCGGAATGAAATGCAAATTTCCGTTTTAAATATATAGTAGATGATGATGATGCGATTTTGTGTAATAGAATTCATCGTGAAATTTTCGCTTCAAACATAAACGATGCTTTCAACATTGTAGCTAATACACCAATATGTGAAGTATCCGATTACGGCAGGTTAACTTGGATTCCTATGAGCCCAAAGAAAAGTGAATATGTGGCTTTTGTGATAGTTTTATGTTAGCCGGGCGCAGGTAATAAATCAACAAAGATTGTTTTCATACCATATTCTTATATTTATTATTTTCATTTAAGATACAAACCTTTCACTCATTTCATTTAAAATGCATGCCTTACACTAATTTCATTTAAAAAACTGAAAAGATAAACAATAACAGGAAATTATTCCATAATTAAAAACAAAGAATTATTTTTAATTTACATATGCAAAATGAAACTACTGCTACTGGCAATTTTAAAAATGCTATTGGCGAGATCTGCGCACGGCTGTTATAAATGTACCCATTTTTTCTTCTTATCGAAGAGCAAATTATAAATCGCCAAATATTATTCCGATTCCAATTTCTTTCATTGAAAATAATTTTTAAGTCGTTACAAACATTGCTTTCATATTTAAATATTTTCGTTGGTTCGTTGGAAGTTATCCCGTCGACTAATTTCACCAAATTATACAAATTGACATAATTTTTATGTTAAATAACGAAAGAACAAATAAATTATTATAACATTAATAAAAATACAAATAAAACGCCGAAATAAAAATTCCTTTGTGACGTAAACACGTGTAGCTTGCTTAAAGTCAGGTGAATTTCACATTTACCATCAACCATTATTGGCATTTAATCTTATAGTTTGGCGATAGATTTTTGGTCGACGGAATATCTAAGTAGTACCTTTTCGTTCTATAACGCTAATTTCTTAGTAAAATTGTTCCTTTTATTTTACACAGAATCACTATTTTTTTTTTTTTTTTTTTTTTTTTTTTTTTTTTTTTTGGTACCACTTAGTTATCCCGTCGACCAAAAATCTATCGCCAAATTATAAGATTAAATGCCAATAACGGTTGATCGTAAATGTCACATTCACTTGACTTCAAGGAAGTTATACGTGCTTGCGTCATCAAGTTATTTTTATTTCGACATTTTATTTGTATTTTTATTAATGTTATACTAATTTATTTGTTCTTTCATTATTAAAATACAACTTATGTCAATTAATGTAATTTGGCGATTTATATAATTTGGCGAAATTGGTCAACGGGATAACTAAGTAGTACCATTTTTTTTTATTAAGATGTTCGTATTTTTTTTTTCAATCTCATAGAGCGGTTTTTATTCTTTATCCAAAAGAGTTAATTTGATTTTTTTTCGTTGCTATAGTAAGGGATGTAATGTTAGATATTTTGAGTTTTAGACGCCAAAGACACCGCCAAATTAGAAAAATATGAAAAATGTCATGAACTGTTGAACTTATAAGAATTTACTTGGCACCAATCGATTTAGCATACAAAAATACATTAAATTATGCTATCATCTGACGCATAATTATAATATCCGATTTTTAAGGAATTTTTTCCCTCCCCTTGCAAAAACGCCGTTAGGGGTGATACTTTAGAAAATCCTTTCTTAGCGATACTATATAGATATGCCATTTGGCGGTGACTCGATGATCGAAAATTAGTCCAATATCATTTGAAATATTACATAACAGAGAAGAAATTACGAAGAAAGACGAAGAAGAAATGACGAATTACAAAAGACTTGCATTTTTTTTTTTTTTTTTTTTTTCAAAATGTTGAAATTTTCGATAGTAATAACGCATGATTGTATAAATTTCCTTAAAAACTATCTTCATTTCCTAGATTTCGAAGGTGTGAATTTTCATATAAATGATATTGGTGATATGTTTTAAGAAAAAATGAAATAAACAATAGACAATATTTGCTTAAAAAAAATTAATAATAGTCATTGATCTGAGTTCGAGTTTATAAATATCACATGCTTTCGGAATTACGGTGAAAAACATTTTAAAAAATATGAAATTATTTTACAATATGTATGTGTGGCAGAAATCCACACTAAAATTTAAGTATTTGATTCCATTTTTTAAATATTAACTGATATCTATATATGTTACAATTGAATATAAAATTGTACTCAAAAAAAGATCTCGTCCACTTGAAAAAATACCATTTATGAGAATATCCTCAAACTAGTGTCACACTTATGCATTTTTGACTTGAAATCACATTGTTTGGCGACCAAAAGTAAAATAAAAAATCGTAAAGAAATAAATAATAATTACATATGTGACTCACAATTACATCTGCTTTTTTTTCTATGAATTACGTGATGGGGCAATTAGATAAAAATAAAAAGAAAAGAACAAAAAGAAAAAAAAAAAGTCATTAAAAATTCATCTAATCAAATTTTCAGATTCATTTCTATAATCTAACGTAAGCGATAATGAGCCAAATATTGCGTATCAATTGTAATCTCTCTCATTAAATTAATTTTTAAGCATTACAAATATTTCTTTCAGGTTTAAATTAAATTACAAATATTTCTTTTAGGTTTAAATTAAATATATTCTTTTTTTTAACATAATCCCTCATTTAAATGGATTTTTCTTTCTTTTTTTACAATTAAATATCAGTAATTATTTTTTCATTTATTTTCTAACGGATATAGCGATTTCAATTCATTTATCGCCAAAAAATAACCTCTGGCAACCTTTTCATTCAAAATAACAATAAAATGCGAAATTTATTACCAAAAATCATAGTTATCCCTGTATATTTTACTCATAAACCACCACGTGAATATTCTCTATCGAATGACACTATTTGCAAAAAAATCAACCGGGTAGTTTTTGAAAACATTCGGCCGGAACTTTTAGATCTTACTGCTTTATAATATATACATGATGATGATGATGATATGATAATGAGATAAGCACGGGATTCCCGGATTACAGAATATAGTTAAAAACAATTTTCATTTCTTACATTGATTACGTCAATAGACTTTTTTTTTTTTTTTTTTTACATTTAACACATATTTTTAGAGTACCCACTAACAATACAAAAAAATAATATATATGTATGAAAAAATCATGCGTTCTAATGAAGTTTTGAAAATTTATTAAGTGGGTTACTAACAGGGGGTTTTAACAACTGATATCGTGCTAGGAATTAACAGCTTGAGAAATCGCCAAAGATCACTTTTTGCAATCAGCCCTTTTGATTTTGATCATTTCAGTGGCTTAAGCGCATATTTCGATTGTATATCTTAAATTTTTGTTTTATTTATATTTCAGTCTATTATTTATTCATTGATAATGTTTTGATTTCGCTATGGAATGTATGCTGCAGACAAATTCTGAGCTATTTATATTAATATAATTGCTAACGGATTTATTTTTTGGTACGTCTGCATGTGATAGAAAAATTCCCATTTGAAACTTTTTTTAAAAGTAAATTCGGATTAAATGTAAGATAAATTTCTATAGAGTTTTCAAACAAATTTGATTTCAAAGTATAATTTTATTCGCTATTGGACGGGGTAAAAATGTAAAATGTCCTATTTTTGTAAGTTTAAAATTGCAGTGAAAGTTAAATTTAATCATTTAGTGTTGCCATCATCAAAATAATTTCAGCGTTACGGGCGGACAATCTTGACCTCTATAATATACATAACATAATATTTAAAAAAGAAAACGTGCTAACTTTTATACGCTTTAATTTTTAGAAAAATAAAAAGCTTTGGAATATGCTGTTTCATTAAAACACAGTAACTACGAGTCATTTGCAAAATATTTTACTAATTAATATTCCCTTTTAATAATACTGAGTTTCAATAAATTGATATATGTTATTCCTGCATAAAATAATATGTATATATATACTAGGGGGCTCTGCCCCCTGCAAGCTATGCTCGCCAACCCCCATTCAGACACAGCAGAATCTAAAAACACACTAATCTGATCGGTTTAAAAAATATTATAGAAGATTGAATTATACGGAAAAAAGCTGTGCAGATCTCCCTGTAAACGGGTTTCCATTCAATTTCCTTTGATTTCAAAAATTTAAGGTCGAATCAGTTGCTGTCAAGTCCAATGCAATGCACAAGCATCCAATGTTGTTTTCGTGTTTGATTAAAGAGGATCAGTTAAACGTTTGAAAAGAAGCTAAAAATAAAAGGAATTAAGTGTACAGAGTCTTTGTCTCCCGGTATTTTAAAACAATTTCTATATCAATAGCATAAGTCATGTGACTATCATCAAGAGTTCCGGGCGAACCACTTTGCTTTTTATATTCCTGGTGCCATTTTGGTACTTTAATATTAGACAGGTACAGGTGATAAGTCGCCAAATATTATTCTATCGTCATCATTTCATCTATATTATAATAGTCCAAGTCATGTAACTGACATAAATAAATACACTCTGATCCCTTCGCTTCTCATATGAAAGTTTGGCCCAGATATCATATACGGCCCCATATTAACGCGATTTTTTTTTCGGCGCTAATTTGGGAAAAAGATCAACAGCATACACAACAACATCGGGCTTATCAAATCAAGCAAAATAACGATACTATGGCGCCAGTTAAGTACCCGTTGCGTATATGACATTGGCGTCAGAAAAAAATAGCGCCAATATAGGACCGTATGTGGCATCTGTGCCGAAAGTTTTCCATTTCGATTTAAAAAATTTTCTTATTGATTTCTTATTGATTGATTTTTTTTTCGAATAATACTACATAAAAGCATTGTCGCAAAGAATTCTTGGTACTGTTACGCTAGCCGGGTACAAATCTCGCCAATAACTATTTTTCAACTCGACAGTTAGAATTTTTTTTTTCGAGTGGTAAATTATAACATTGTTTTGAAGTTGGAATTAAATGTCATCGTTTGTTACATAATTTAATATTTGGCCAGATGCCATATACGCACCCGGTTTGGCGTGATTTTTTTAACGAAAATTTGGAGAAATCCTCGGTTTCGAATACCAGTTACATATGTATTTTTGGTTCTACTTAGTTATCCCGTCGAACAAAAATCTATCACCAAACTATAAGATTAAATGCCAATAATAGTTGATAAATGTCACATTCACTTGACTTTAAGTAAGTTACACGTCTTTATGTCATCAAGTGATTTTTATTTCGACGTTTTATTTGTATATTTATTAATGTTATACTATTTTCTTTGTTCTTTCGTTATTTCAAATAAAAATTATGTCAATTTGTATAATTTGGCGAAATGAGTCGATGGAATAACTAAGTAGTACCGTATTTTTTAATTATTTTCTATTATTTTTTATTTTTAAAGGAAAATAACAAAAAAATAATAAACTATAACACAAAACAATTTATGTAATTTAAATAAAGTAAATAAACTCTTATTATTAAATAAACAACAATAGCCGGATTACCATGTCAACCAAAATAATGCCATTTTGGCGCCAATTAGGTACCCCGGTGCGTATATGACATCTGTGCCTAATATTTTTCCTTTCATTTCGTTTAAAAAAAATAAAGAAGTGAAAGCCATTTATTTTAAATGTTTCTGCTTGTATTGAATAAAATGATAATGAAATACAAATTGAATTATGAATAAAAGTAACATGATACATTTCTTAGCATCCATTTAAGGGAGGCCAGACTTCTCGCCAAATTAGTTTAAAATAGTAACCTTTTCTAAAATATGAAAAAAAAATATCTGTTTGATTAAAATTTGAGTTGCCATCATTAGAAAAATGTATATAAAATTAGAAAAAAATTAATATTTCGAAAACTAATTCGAATTTTAAAATTCTAATACCAGTTTTGAAATCTGCGGATCAATATTGATTTTTGGTGGTAATTTCATTGCAAAGTATTTCTTTTTTAGAAGAAATCACCGTGAAACGTAATCAGTTGTTTAATCAGTCGATTCAAAGAATCGTTACATTTCAGGCGTTTCATATATACGTTTCATAAATTCGTTTCATTAGGATTTTATATATATAGGGTAGATATATATATTAAAATATATATAATTTTTTCTACATTACATATATTTTTAGATGAATGGTCTGATTTCTTTCAGATAGAAAATGTTGTAATATTTTCTGATGATCCAGGATAATAGTTTCAGAAGACAAAAAAGAAAACGTATTTAGTATGTTATAAATCATTAATTAATATTATTAATTTATCTGTGAGACAGAATTTATACTTGCAAAAGTAACAAAATAATACTAATTTTAATATTAATGTTAATTTCTCATGTTTGTCTGTAAATCTTGTTTGCTGAGCATGGAAATGATTACCTGAGAATTTATAACATCCGAAAAACATATATTGCGGGAGTGAAAAAGGGTTAATATACAATAAAAGCTACACTGAAACGTTTCGTTAAATTAGCGGCAGGAAAAGGTACTTTATTTTTTAACTTGTACGGGTATGGCGCACTATTAATAGTACATGCTTTTTCGTTGACTATTATTTTATCTTAACAATTTCTTTTGTTAGTACCTACATGTAGCAATGATACACTGTAAATAATATCCGTCAATATACACAAATGTTTCAGTAAAATTTTACGGAATAGTTTCTTTTTTTAAGAAAAGAGTAGAACTTCGGTAATTGATATTATGAGACTATAAATCGGTATAAATCCAGTAAGTTTTCCATGAATTTTACGGAATGTTTTTGCATTGCTTTCAAAACAGTACAAATTCCGTAAATGATGTTCAGAAATAATTGCTTTTGTTTGAAAAGCGAAGTATTTAATTGCTGTATGTACTTGTCTTACAGTAATATTATTTTCAATAAAACCTCAATTTTGGCTAAATATGACTCTATATTGAAATTATATCCAATGTCCGGTGATTTCCCAATGGTTAAATAGTGTTCATTTTTTACATGGTTTTCCAAGTAAAACCGATAAATGTTATGGCCTCATCTATGTATGTAAATTTGAATAACTTGTTATAGCATTTTTCATTCTTTCTTTCTTTTTTAAATAAAAAGCTTTAGAATAATTAATTAATTTGCTTTACGATATTTAAAAAAATTAAAATCATAATTCTTCTGACACAGTTGAAAAGGAAATGCTACAGTTTATTTTTCATTTTGATTTTAAAATAAGGTTTGTCTTATTTATAAGAAGCTGTTATTAGTATTTTTTTTTAATCTTTTCTCTCTCTTTCTCTAGGATGTTTGAAAATGAAGAAATCTATTTTTAAATTTAATATTTTTAAATCTGTTCACTTTAACAGATTTGCACATAAAATTTAAAACATAGCTGAAATATAATAACGAAATTATTATAAAATTCACTTTTATCTAACTTACAATCAGCAATAAAGGAAATTTATTTTAATACCACGTAGTAATTTCCTTTATTTTAGTTTACAGTAAATCATCACACAAATAATTTTTAAAAGTACATGTTTGGAAATGATATATTGGTATTCTTGCAAAAATAAATGAATATATAAATAAATAAATAAAAATAATATTACAATAAAACTTTAAAAATCTCGCAAAAAAGAAGAAATTATTACTTATAATACATTCTTTCATGCATGTAATATTGCAAGCATAGTCATGCAAGCATTCTTTATAATGCACGAAATTAAAAGCTAAATATTCAAAATTACGGAAACATTAAGCATTGTATACTCAATTGAAAAATATTATGTCTCCGAAAGTATTTTTCTTGTTTAACATCTTGCCCTTATTTTATAATAAGCACCTGGAATAAGTAACGATATTTGAAAAGGTAACTTGTTTTTCCGTGTCATAATTGATAAGAGCGCTAATCTAGCAGAGCACAGTTCCCCCAATTCAAACCCCGCCGAGTTAAGTGTTGTTTCATTACTGTTATTTGAATTAAATAGAAATATTCTGACCCTGGTGTCCGTAAAAATTGAAAGAAATTATTACTTAAAAAGATGTAAGCTTCGTTGAAAAGTTATGTCTTTTTATTTTTTCTATCGTTATAAGAAGGGATTGGTTTCGTGAAAATTTTGGAATTACGGTTTTCTGCGGATTTACAGGTTTTAGGGGTCAGAGATACCGAAAAAGATGTTTTTGCAAAATATCTGTCTGTGAGTCTGTCTGTGTGTGACACAAACATTTTGGGCGCAGTATCTCAAGAACTCATGAACGGCATTTAATAAAACTTTAGATTCAGTTAGTCCCTGATATAAGTTTGTGCTGATTACTTTTTGACTTAAATCGCCCTGCAGGTGGCGCTGCTCTGCTGCATTATTCATGATTTCCACAATAGCTATATCTCAAGAAGTAAAGCACGGATTTTCAGAAAACTTCAGATTCTGTTAGTCCATGATACAATTTGGTTCTTATAACTTTTTGGTGTTATTTGCTCTATATGTCAAGCTGCTATGTTGCATTATTCATTATTATCGCAATAGCTCTATCTAAAGAACTAACGCACGAATTTTTTTCAAACTTCATATTCAGTTAGTTCCTGATATAAATTAGTGTTGTTTAGTGTTTCGTCTAAATTGCCCAACAGGTGGCGCTACTATGCTGCATTTTTCACGATTTCCGCAACAGCTGTATCTCAAGAACTAATGCATGAATTTTCATCAAACTTTAGATTCAGTTAGTCGCTGATATAAGTTGATCCTGATAAGTTTCTGGTGTAAATTGGCCACTGCTATGCAGCCCTTTTCACGATTTCCGCAAAACCTCTATCTCAAAAACTAATGCAAGGATTTTCATCAAACTTTAGATTCAGTTAGTCGCTGATATAAATTGATCCTGATAAGTTCTTGGTGTTAATTGACCAACATGTGCCACTGCTATGCAGGCCTTTTCACGATTTCCGCAAAAGCTCTATCTCAAAAACTAATGCAAGGATATTCATCAAACTTCAAATTCAATTAAGTTGACGTAAGATGTTGTTGATAAGATTTTAGTATAAATAACCTAACCGGTGGCGCTGCTATAATGCATTTTTCAGGAAGCATTAATCTTTATAAGATAGAAGAAAATTTTGGGATTGCCACATCCGACTAGTTTTGTTTTGTCCTTGAAACAAAAAAATTAAATACGAAAATATATATATATTAAAAAAAAAAAAAAACGGAAACATTTTGTGAAAAAAAACGGAATTTTTTGGAATTTACGGAAATGTTTTTCCCGTTAAAATACGGAAATAGTGCTGGCGTCTCGATTGCCAGTACAATTTCCGTATTTTAACGAATTTTTTATTACAGAGGTTATATGGTAATGCATTACTTATTACGACTTCATTTATATTTTGGCATTTACAACTAATACTACTAATAAAAGTTTGTTTAAGTATTTGTGCATTATTGTCGCTTCTTTTTCTTTAAACATGTATTTCACTGTTAAAATTAAAAATATACATTACGTTTCTGAACGAATCCTGCGCGATTACACGCAAAAACGTGTTAAAAAGTTATAATATCCGATAAATCCTGTTGTAATACGATATTTTCCAATCTTCTGCAAAAAATGTTTCCTTGGATTTTTGTCATATGTATCTGAATTGAATGATGTACGAAATAACTACAGTCGTTAGATGTCAGATAATGGCCCATTTTTAAACTTTAATAAATATATTTGGATAGCTACTATTTACATTATTAACGTAAAAATATTTTTTCTTATAATTGAAAAAAAATTGGACACGAAAGGTTAAATGCTTCTTTAACTCTCTAAAATATGTGCGTTTCTGGGGTTTCTATAGATAAAGAACGTTTTTCGGAATAGTTATTAACTCGGAAGAGGTTAATGAATATTTTCCTTCTTGGTTATGTTATATTTTCTTAGGTTGAGAAACATCTGTCATTTTCTACAGTGTCATCTACACCAGTGCTGTCCAACATTTCAGTAAGTGCGGGCGAACGTCGTCTGTTCAAATAAACTACAGGGAGTCATTATTCAAATGTCTGAAAACACAGAAATATATTACCTCATTATAAAAGGAGCGAGGTTGGCCGTTTGGCCTCCTTTTTTATACAGAAATTCCAAACAGTGAGGAAAAAATGCAGCGAATGTAGCATTATATACAGGATGTTATCGACACATTCAGTCTAACATTACGCAGGCGCTAAGCAATTTTTATGCAAGCGAATCAAACATACTATCAATACAGGCTCGATTGCACCTGAATAAGCAGAACTAGGTTCCAGAAACACTCGAAACACGCCCAGTGAGCAACTCTCAAGTGCGAGATTACTTTCACAGGAATCAGGACTGACCCGCTGACCTCCCTCTCTTTTTCGCGATTATGTAATAACAGAATCCTACGTCACGAATAAATATGAAAAATGAAGTTTTGCTCGGACTGGTCACGTGATCAGCAGGCTGAAAAATTGGACGGATAACTTTGTCGTGACGTCATATTCTGGACGTTTCAAAGCTCACTCGGACGTTGGACGTCTTCCAACTAAGGTAATACTAATCTTATTTGGAAGAAGGGGTCCAAGCCTCTTATCCGATTCTGTAAACATCCAAGATTGCGGTCATCTAATAGAGCAGTTCACATCACATAACTTTTACCGGAGAACAATGAAAGAAGCTGTAGGACACACAAATAGAAAAAGCATTGATAAAGGTAGCGATAGCTGTCCTAAAGCAGCAGCAAAAACCTGTTCGTGACGTTACCATGCACAGCTCAATACATTGATCGTCCGGGGGATATAAAATCCACGGTGGCGGCCATATGAAAGATTGGTAGTCCGGGTGATATTAAATCCAAGATGGCGGCTGTCCAAAATGGCGCCCTTCCAGTTATTTATGAATGTTAAACAAGTTTAAATTTGATCAAAATCTGAAAATTAAAAATTTGTTAATAAATAAATAAACAAACAAATTTTAAGTTTCAAAGTACTAGTGCACGCATTTATTTGATAATTATTATCACAGATATATATATATATATATATACAGATATATATATATATATATATATACAGATATATATATATATATATACAGATATATATATATATATATACAGATATATATATATATATATACAGATATATATATATATATATATATATATATATGTTCTTACCTGGAATGTGTAAATAAAAAATTGCTGAATATATTACAAAAGATTTTCGATCAGGTTATAAATGAATATTCTTCGATAGTAATAAAAAATAGCTATGAACTTATAAAAAGTTTAAAAAAGCTGAAAAAAATTACAGGATTATATACATACGATTTCGAGGATTTGTATAATAGCATAAATTTAGATGATTTGAAGTACAGAGTTATGGATTTTTTCAAGAAATCTAAAGAGAAAGATATCAGTATTGAAATATTCACCGATTTATTTCAATTTGTTGTTTACGAAAATTATCTGTATGAAGGGAAACAAATATATAAACAAGTGAGAGGTATTCCAATGGGGGGGAGTTGTAGCTCCATCCTTGCAGATATTTATCTGTTTACATATGAAGCCGGTTTATTGTTGGAAAAAGACTTAAAGATATACAGATATATAGATGATGTTTTGGTGGTTGAGCTGAATAACAATAAAGAAATTTATCAATTTAAGTGTTATCCAGACACTTTGAATTTAAAGAGTGCTTCGGATGATCGGGGCAGTGTCAACTACTTGGATGTTAATTTGGAGTTTATAAACGGAATTTTAGTATATAGTATTTATGATAAAAGAAATTATTTTGGTTTTGATACAATAAAAATATTAAACTTTAATAGTAACGTGCATGTTTCAATTTTTAGAAATATATATTTAAATGGTTTAAATCGTATTGCAAATTTGTGTTCATATGTTGATAAATTGGTTGGTGAAATTTATAACCTTTACATAAACGCCAGTAAACAAAATTACCCAATACATTTTCTGAATGATTTAACTTTCAATTTTATCAAGAAAAAAAGCTATCGAAATAAAATATTGGAATTGTTCGATGATGGTGATTTATCGATACGTGATTCCTATCGAAAATAGCTTTGCGGTGAGGATATTCACAGACTTCATTTGACGGCTTTCGGGTTAGTTTGTGGTTTTCATTTTTTTCAATTTCTATTTGTTTGGTCTCGGCAAGTGAGGGGGAATGTTGTGCACGTAAAACATGTTTAACCCCGCAGTACAAGTCATAAGCCTTGACCACTTGTCTTCATGTTTAGTTTTTTCTTAGTTACTCTTGGTTTTGTTAATTATTGTTTTAGTTACAGTTTGTTAGATGTTTTTTCGTGTAATAAATTATGTGAATTTGGATTTTTCAATATATATATATATATATATATATATATAAATGTACATGAAATTGGAGTAAAAAAATTAAATAATTAAATAATAACAAAATAAATGGGGGATGTCATAGGTTCTTTCATGAAAAAAAGCAGGCTTTGAGTGAAATAACTGGGTATTTTACCGTGCAGGCACGGGCGCACCGCAACTCAAGGCTCCTTTTGGACGCTTTGGGCTCGGCAAAAAGTCGTCATCGGTGTCGGCACTCGCACATAACACGTCAGGCCAATGGGAACAACCAGGCTTGCTCGGGCAAACACTCGACAGTGCAACTGATGAAGGATACCTGACACCTGTCAAAGGGATCTCGCACTTGAGAGCTGCTTATTGTGCGTGTTTCGTGTGTTTCTGGAATCTAGTTCTGCTTATTCCGGCGCAATCGAACCTGTATTGATAGTATCTTTGATTCGCTTGCATAAAAACTGCTGGGCGCCCTCGTAATGTTAGACTGAGTTTTTAATCGCACTTTAGGTAAATAACTGGTATATATCTGGGCGCACGATACATCCAATCATTACAATCATCCAATCAATCACGATCATTCTGCCTGCTAGCGATGTCCAAGTGTATGCGCTGCGTATTCGCATCGTTCGATCTCTCTACCCCACCTGTGTAGTGTATATGATGAGAATCTTAAAGAATATCTTAGAGAGACTTGCCCGGATACGGGTCGCAGGCATCTACAAGGCTTTGTTTTGTTTAAAAACCGTCGGAACCTCTGCTCGGTTAAGCGTTGGCTTCCAGCTGCTCATTTTGCACACTGGCAGAGGCTTTATTGTTAAAAAGATGGAGACTTCAACGAGTTTGGTATACTACCAGCTAATTCGAGAACGTTTAACCCTTTTAGAGATGTTTTGCTTAAGGCTGAGCTCGGTGATATCTCCACAATTAAGTCCGAGTATCCGGGGATCTATCTCCGCTATAAAAGGAATATCTTACCAAGTCAATTATTTGACAACAAATTCCTGTATAATTCTTGCGGAGTATGGATATGTGGGCTTCCTCGGATCGGAAATGATTATGCTGTAAGACATTTCCGCCCATTGTTTGTGAAAAGTTTAAACAAGTTGTGGGATGGAATGTAGCAGCTTTCTCTCCAACATATCTATTTCCAGCCCCCCCATTAATCAAAATCTACTTTGAACATGTGAAATCATTAAATTAATTCGTTTTCTTAAAAAATACATAGTTCTATCTACATGTTTATATATTTATTTTTAGGTGCGTTCGTAATTATGTAAATACCTAGCACATATAGTCGTCGTTCAGTCCATCTGTCTGTCTGTCCGCCTGTCCGTTTATCCGCATATACCAGAGCAAAAAGTACCCAACCGAATGGTCTGAAATTTTAAATATATAATTGTTGCAAAATTTTGTCGAGTTATTTGAAATTTTATGAAAATCGGATGTATAGTTTAATTACAGGAATAGTCAAAATTTTCCGTTACATTACGGCCAAAGGCAAAAAATTATTGCAAGTGCATTTTAATGATGTTACAGTCTTCCGAATGATCTAAAATTTTAAATATATAATTGTTGCAAAATTTTGTCGAGTTATTTCAAATTTTATGAAAATCGGATGTCTAGTTTAATTACAGGGACAGTCAAAAGTGTTCCGTTACATTACGCCAATGGGAAAAAAATATTTCAAGTGCATTTTAATGATTTTATAGGCTTTCGAACAGAATGAAAATGATATGCACTTATGAAGTGCACTAAAATATACATTCCGTACAATATGCGGTGCAAAAAATATTTATAAAACTAGTTATAGTACGAACGTGATTGGCCACGTTTGACGAGCAATTTCCAACTTGTTTTCTTATAGTGTATTAGTGTTTCTATACATACTTATTTTCGATAAAATGTTCTTTACCTTACATGTTTGAGAAAGCGCTTAAGAGATTTGGCGAAAATGTAGACACAGAATTCCCTCTACCACAGGAACAAATTGGTCTTAAAAACAATGACACTTTAGTTGAAAATATATCATCTGTTCGTAAGATTTTTTGTGGAAATTTCGAATATTGAGTGATTTTTTTCAGGTAGTAAAAGAAGATTATGTTAGGTTGCAAAATATGAACAAAAATTTACAAATTGTAAACACTAAAATTTTGGAACGATTGCAAGCACTCACATTAAAGGATAAACATGAAGTTCAAATTAATGAGACTCGTTCTCAAAATCAAAGCGCATCGGAAGCATACAGCAAAATATTATCACCTAAGATGAATGGAACAACACAAACAGACATTTGTGAAAACACCAGTATGACTGGAAAATCTTTACAAGATATGCCAAATATAGTTTCTGATTTGAAATACCCACAACAGAATAAAAGTACTACAGAAATTACTACTTCTCCTAAAAATAGTAACTTCTCTTACACTTTTAAGTATGATTTAAAACCTATTTCAGTTATTATACAGGGTGTCCAGGAATAAAATCCTGATTTCAAAATTAAATATCTCAAAAACAAAGATCAATAGAATTATGCGGTAAACGGTTTGTTTATTAGCTAAGCTGTAAAAATATTATATAGAAGTTTCAAAATTTAGTTGCAAAAACCGTTAACAGATGGCGCTGTAATCGCAATGCTTATAAATTGTGCTTCGAAGTCCAGACAACTAGCGTCTCTTTCATAGATGGCTCCCTCTGGAAGAATGAAAATAAGGAAAGCCCACTTTTTCGTTGGAGTGATGTGCAGAACTGGAGACATCTGGTCACAGAATTATTGCATCATCTTTAATTTTGGGAAATTTCAATAAAAAGTTTAGAGATCATTATATACGAACTTATTAAAATATTTTATTTGAATGATATGCAGAAGCGGAGCCATGTGTTGACAGAATTGAGATTTGTTTCAAATTTTGTTATAAGCTACTTCGGTCTGGATACCTGTATCGCTGTGATATGTCTTTTCTCTCCTATTTGGTAGATCGTGGAATCGAATCCAAGCTGAGGCGGATTTGAAAAATATTGGAAATCTTTACTTTTTAATATTTCTTTAAATTGTGAAAAACAGTTTGAATAAAAAAATCCAAAGTTTCTAGTTTTAAAATTTAATTCAGTTAAAAGAAACGTCCTTTTTAAAAATCATTGAGCATTTATAATAATGATTCATAAATCATTTTTTTAAATTCTAGAAAATAGTTTTAATGAAAAAATACAAAGTTTCTATTTTAAAAAACTTAATTAAGTTAGAAAAAATCATTTTAATTTAAAAAACTCATTTTCATTTTTTTTTCAATCATTGTACACATAAGTATGGTGCAGTTTCTAGCGATATGATCCGAAGTGTTGGAAAGGAGATCAGCCTCCAAAATACTTTTGCTTCGACGTTGATGATATGTTTTATCATCAATTCCTTTTAAAAATGGAATAATTTAAACCATAATTTCTGTCCCGAAAACTTTGTTTAGAAAGAAAAGAAATATAGATATTGTGCTAAAACCAAAATATTATGCCGTGATTTAAAAATAAATGAAAAGTGCTAAATTACTTTTTTATTTGTAATAATTCAGGTATAAACAATAATATCAAACTATTATGCCGTGATTTAAAAATATAAAAAATAAATAAAAAGTAGAAAATTGTTTTTCTAAGTATAGGGTAACTCCAGGAGAGTCGCCGCATACGGGATAGATGCCGCACCCCTTGTATTTCTTGTAATTATCAAAAGATAATCGTCAAACGCACAGTATAGGTGCGCAATGAGATTATTTTAACCAGTGTATAGCGTGAATCCCATTTTGATGTTTATTTGTGGAAGTACAATTCTTAATTTGACGTAAGTGCATGATTTCACTGTCCAAACTTTTAAACACGTTATGTTTAAATACTTTTCATACACTAATTACTAAATGCATGCATGATTTCAAAGTCAAAACTAAGTGTAGCGTTTGTATAGAGTACTCTGTGTATGGTTACGCGATTCCCCTTAGCGATGGCAGGTAACTGTGATGGCCGACGTCTGCACCATGCAAAATGGGATACATGCCGCACTGCTATTCCGGTATACATGCCGCACTGCTATTCCGGTATACATGCCGCAGTTTCTTTTGTACGGGGCGATTAAGTGTTGTTATCTTTTCCTTTTATTTTTGCACAGACAAATCATGTTAGGCATGTTATCAAGTTTACTCAAACCAAAGGAGAAAAAGGAGAAAATAAAAAGCAAGATGTGCAAGAAAGATGCAAGCCAAGATGATAATAATGAGAAATTGGATTACACGTAACGTAGTCGTTCTTTGCAAACTTCTCCAAAAAGGGGAAGTGTAATTGGCTACGTTGCATCATGTGTTTAAATTTATTTACATAAAGCCTGTACTTTTTCCACAATTTTTCTGTAGATTGTAGTCGAAAAAACAGGTCTCTTAGCTCATTCGGGACCATAGGTGCATATGAGCACCTTCATAAAGAGCTTACAAAATTTGTTTCTGGCACCAGTAAAAAAGAAAAGTAATATTTGCTTTTTATAATAAAACACTCATACTACAATATATATTAAAACACACGTACACACATAAATAACGCCTGAATTCAACAGTTAAAAGTACATATAAATATTTTACAGACATGCATACAATAAATACAATAAACCCAACTGGAGTGAAAAATTAGCCAGAGCCAGGAATCGAACCCGGGACCACAGTATACAAGACTGCTGCTCTAACCACTGAGCTACTCCGGCCGATGCCTGAGTCCCGGGTTCGATTCCTGTCTCTGGCTAATTTTTCACTCCAGTTGGGTTTATTGTATTTATTGTATGCATGTCTGTAAAATATTTATATGTACTTTTAACTGTTGAATGCAGGCGTTATTTATGTGTGTATGTGTGTTTTAATATATATTGTAGTATGAGTGTTTTATTATAATTATCGTAGATCGATGTAATAGTAAAATCTATTCATCGTTGTCCGGTCATCCAAGCTTGTTGTATAGATGGCTGGTGACTTCCCCAACATGGTTTATTAGTGAGATATTGCAGACTCAGGCATCGGCCGGAGTAGCTCAGTGGTTAGAGCAGAAGTCTTGTATACTGTGGTACCGGGTTCGATTAGTGGCTCTGGCTAATTTTTCACTCCAGTTGGGTTTATTGTATTTATTGTATGCATGTCTGTAAAATATTTATATGTACTTTTAATATTTGCTTTGTTTAATTAGAGCATTTTCATCATTATTTAAGTAAAGGTAACTTATTTTAAAAAAGAGTTACCAACCGAATAAAATTTGTGTAAAAGCCACCGGTCCCGAAAGGGTTAACAAATAAATTATGTAATCACAATTTTACTTTTTTTTCGTTTCCCTTTCTAATACATTGATGTTACGTTGTTGCTGAAATAATAATTAAATTTTAATTTAAAAAAATAAGTCAATAATTTTAGTAGTGAAAGTAGGCAACAATTATTAATTTGAATCTACTAATACGTTTCATTGTACTCATTTAATTTCGTTTTGTTATTACATCGTTAATTATAGTCCAGATATGAATATTTTTTTAAATATTTTTATTTATAGTTTCATTCTGTTCTTATTTCAAGCGCAGCATAACTACCGCACAAATGGGCGTCCCAGACTGAATGTACGGGTGGCGTGTCGCAGTACACGCGTTGTATATTTATCATTAAACAGCACAGCATGATTTTTTTTTAATTTTATGTCCACCATGGGACTTTATACACAAATTTAAAAAAAAAGTGCGGCATAAATCCCGGAATTACCATATGCATTTTGATTTAAATAAAATTGCAATAAAAATTGAATTTATTAAAATATTTTAATAAATTCTTATTTAATGATTTCTAAACATTTTATTGAAAATTCTATTAATTGAAATTCTCTAAAATTAAAGATGATGCAATAATTCTGTGACCAGATGTCACCACTTCTGCACATCACCCCAAAGAAAAAGTGGACTTTCCCAATTTTCGTTCTTCCATAGGGAGCGAACTAGGAATGAGAAGCTAGTGCTCTGGACTTCGAAGCACAATTTATAAGCATTGCGATTACAGCACCATCTGTTAACGGTTTTTGCAACTAAATTTTGTAACTTCTTTATAACATTTTTACAGCTTAGCTAATAAACAAACCGTTTACCGCATAATTCTATTGATCTTTGTTTTTGAGATATTTAATTTTAAAATCAGGTTCTTATTCGCTGGACACCCTGTATATCAGTTGCCAGAAAATTTTAATATCCCTGGTATTCTTTTGGAAATTTCTGACTTAACTGGTATATCCACACATTCTATTCAATTTAAAAATTATATATATAAGATGAAATATGTGAATTTATTAAATTGGATATTTTTAATGCACCCAAAGATAGCTAAAATGGTAATTAATCATGGGGAAATCAAAATCCAGTTTACACGTTACCCTGTAAAAAGATATGTTTCAGTTAAAAGGTGTTTTATTTGTCAGAGCCTTCTTCTTCAGGCAAAATTCTGCTCAGATAAAATTAGGTGTCCTGTATGTGCCTTATCACATAAAGATCCTCATTGTTCCAAAAGCCCAAAATGCATCAATTGCATTAGATGTAATGAGATAAGCATCACATATTTTGACGTTTTCCATGCAGCTTTCTCTCATAGATATCCTACTGTAAAGAAATTTATACAGGATGAACGAGTAACCTAAGACAACTGCAATTTATTTCATTGAACACACTTATTTTTTTTCTTAAAAAAAAAAAAAAAAAAAAAAAAAAAAAGCCTCTTAACAAGATATATTTTTTTTCTTGCTGCATCTTGTGTTGTGAATGTTTCTTTAAATATATATATATATATATATATTTAAACATTTTTAAACATTTCCCTTTGTTAGACACTTATGTACATCTTAATGCTTCACCATATGGCATTGGTGATAATTTAATTCACATTTAACACTTAGCTGTAAATTTAAATGATACTTTTTTTTTCAGAAATTAGGTGTGCACTGCTTGGTATTTTTTTTTTCTCATTCGGTTATTTACTGCAGGAATTATCGTATGATTAAAAGATAGAATGGTAGTGTAAAAATACATTGTTGCCGGTCATCATATTTTTTTTTTTTCTCACTCGTAAAGATTTTGGTGATAGAAAGTGTACGCACAAACACTGTATATATATATTATATGGCACCTGTTACACTTAAACGATTTTGGATAGTTTTCTACTTTTGTAACTTATATACAGGTGATGAAAACATCACACTTCACTCATTACATTTAGTTTCGGCTTTGAAACTTACATTTTCACAATATAATTTAATAACATCTTCAGCTATTTTTTTCGCTTAACATTTAATTTTAAAATTGACGGTACTTTTCTTTTTACTTTTTGACAACATAAGTTCATGTGCTACACGTAAGCTTTGGATATATACACAATTGGTTCATGTGGAAATACAAGTAGTTCAGTTATTTAGTTACACATCAGTTCATGAGTATCATTACGCAATTCTGTTCATGTAAGATTACAATTTGTTCATGAGAATATTTACACAGTTTTGTTCATGTGAGTTGTTACACATTAGTTCATGAGTATACTTACACAATTTTGTTCATGTGATATTACAAGTAGTTCATGTGAGTAGTTATACATTAGTTCATGAGAATACTTGCACAATTTTGGTTCATGTGAGATTACACTTTGTTCATTAAGATATTAGCATACATTGTTCATGAGTTTGGCCCAATTTGTTCATTGAGATAATTTAAAACGTTCACACTTTGTTCATATGTTTATACTCTTAGTCCATGATATCAAGCAAAACTCTTTATCATTACATAATCCAATAATGTTAATTCATTAATTATGTACTTGAGATCTCATTCATAAGAAAGAGTTTGGAGTTTTGTGTTTGTACACATATACCGTTGTTTTGTTTTTTTATACTTCTACATTTTATGTCAGGTTTTCGTTTTACCGTATATTTTTTTTCATCCTCTAAATTTTAACATTTTTAATTGTTCAGTTTATGTAATATCATAAGTTACTAATGACACCATCACTTTATTTAATTACAAAGATTTTAGAGTTTCATGAAATTATCCTTCACATAACATCTTTAAACGACATATTCATTTTGCAGCAATTAACTTTTCACGTTTCACATTTTTTTTTAACACTTTTATAAGGTCTCTTGTTACACTACACGAAGTAATATACAGTTTGTTAATATTTTTAATATACTTGGTAAGAATTGACTTTAAGGAAATGCATTTTACTCTAAAAGTCTACATTTACTTGATTTGAGGCAGTAGTTTTAACAAAACAGTTTTTTTTTTAATCACTACATCTAAACTTAAGATGGCTTTGAAAATTTTCTCTAAATTGTTAAATAGTATTTTACTTTTTGAAAGAATGCAGTTGTCGCCTTTGCCTGATAATGACATTTTGTCGCTCGCCACCCACGGACTGTGTTTTTGCAATTTGATATATGAGATATTTCGCGATTTTTTTTTTTATTAGATCCCCACAACACGTGAACCGATCAAAATTGTTGCCCTAAAGTTTCACGCTATACTGTGATGACATACACCTTTTACTTCAATTGGTTTGCCAATTCATGCTAGTTACAAAAGATTTTTTTAATGAGATATTGAAATGCGCTCTTTTCGCAGATCACTGTGATCTACTGGGGAGCGAGGAGGCACTTGCTGTGTGCAATGAGAGTCTTACTTTTTATTCCCTCTTCCTCTAGGGCTGAAGTTCTAAACCGACGCCATAATACTTGTATACATACAAGAATTAGGGCTACAATTTTTTATGGGCGAGCTTTAGGCACCTCTTTTGTATTGGTAGTCTTGTGCCTCATGCATAATTTTTTTCTTTCCCTATATCAGTACACTTTTGTCCAACATGATATATTTAAGCTTTACTTTATATATATATGTAGAGAGAGAGAGAGAAAGAGAGAGAGACTTTTTCTCTAGTTACAAAAATTAGTGTTTTTTTTTTTTTTTTTTTTTTTTTTTTTTTTTATTTGCTTGCATTGTATGAAATTATGATCTCTGTAAGATCACATTGTGAGAAGTTATAAATATATTTAATGTGAATACTTCCCTTTTGAATCATGACAAAAGAAAAGAAAGCTGGTACTAGCGCCACAAATCATCGCCACAAACAAAAAAGGGGTCTCAATTCTTCATTAAAAGTGGCATATTTTTTGTTGAATATTTAATTGATATATTGTTGTTATTATCAAGAGCGTTCAGTCATGGAAAATTGTTTTTGATAATAAGTTTGATAACAAGCAAATGTGTTTATGCATTTCCTTCATATTGTGTTATATAAATATTACTGGAAATGGTTCTTTCATCAAAATGTTAAGACACGGCTTCACAGTTTTTATTTTTTTATGCAGATTTAAAGGATTTTTACCTTTCTAATGTGTTGCATATTTTTTTTTGTTGTGCGAAGTTAGACAAAACTCAGTTCTAGGTATCAAGCTGTAACGTATCGTCACAGCTTCTTTTCGGTTGCCCCGTGATATATGTGGCAGCTTTCGCTGCGACATATCTATTTCCAGTCCCTCGTTAATCAAAATCTATGGCATGTGAAATCATTAAATTAATTCTTTTTCTTAAAACAATAAGTAGTTCTATCTACATGTTTATATTTTTTCTCTCTCTCCTTTTCCCAACAAACTTAACACGTTCACATACGAAGATTTATGTTTTCATTTTCTAGTTATTCAAAATTCCATTGTCGCATAATTATTATTTTTCTTAACAGTCTTTATTTAAAAGTAATAAAATACACAAAATCTAAGCGCAGCTGTCTTTTTTTACATTACATTTCCTTTTATGGTATTTTATCTGCGTTCTTAATTGCAGTTAGAATTTGACGGGTAAAATGAAAAAAAAAAAAATAGTATTTTATGGAAATTGAGGTTTCAAATATATTTCATTTATCTTAGCCCATTTGCTTTGTTTTCTGCATTTCCATACATTCGTTAAAGATTTCACAATCACATCTAAGCTCAATTTGTTGCTGTTAAAGTAAACAAATCCAGTCCTTATTGCGCCCTTTCATGAAATACAGTAGGATTACATTGCATCCCGGTAAGTTGTGCTGTAGGGGAGGGGGGGGGGCTGCCACATTATTTTCTGCTGAATCTCTCGCCAATGCTTTGTATCTTTTATTCTGGCGTCAGTAAGTTTGTAAATTGGCGATATTGTGTACCTCCAATATATCTGATTTCTAGCGAATCTGTCACTTCCCTGCTGACCACCATCTCAAAAGCATGTAACTGAAAATTGCGCTTAGGCGCATTGTGTGTTAAGGGCTCTCTTTCCGATTTTATATTGTTCTAATTTAATGTATGTTTCACCATAACTTAAATGTCTTTAAATAAAATTTCATGTTTCCAGTAAAAATTATTACTTGGAGTTATTTCTGCAATTCTTAGAACCCGGTACTAAACTTCAATACATGGATATCTAAATCAAGACTATGTTCTAATTTTAGATGTAGACACATCCCACTGTGTTTGGCTAGGATCTTTTCTTAAACTTTGGGCCGATATGTACCCTTTTACCTCGGATATAATAGAGGGTAGTATTTTAATTAGGCCCAAACGAATCATCATTACTTCAAACTTTCAATTGGCTGAATGTTTTTTCCGGAATTACTTTGGACGCTTTCAAAGCACGGTTTAACATTTATGATTTCATTGGTCCTGAACCAAAATTTATCGAAAGACAGAAGCCCAAGCCTGACAACCTTGTTCTAAAATTTCTGAAACAACACGAAGGAATGGCAGAAAAAGTTGCTGACACCACTCACAACGAAAGGGTGGAGGAGTGAGTGGTGGAGAGCCAACAAAAGATGACAGTTGAAAGACATCCTTCATCAGTTGCATAGTCGATTGTTTCCCCGAGCAAGCTTGGTTGTTTCCATTGGCCTGATGTGTTATGTGCGAGTGCCGACAGAGATGACGAATTCTCGCCGAGCCCAAAGTGTCCGAAATGAGCCTTCAGATTCGGTGCGCCCGTGCCTGCACGGTAATATACCCAGTTATTTCACTCAAGTCTGCTTTTTTTCATGAAAAAACCTATGTTATCCCCCATTTATTTTACTATTATATAACTATTTCATTTATTTACTCCAATTTAATGGAGTAAATATATGAATACATTCATATACATCTCTGTGATAATAATTTTCAAATAAATGCGTGCACTAGTATTTAGAAATTTAAAATTTGCTTGTTTAATTATTAATTAACAAATTTTTAATTTTCAGATTTTAATCGAATTTAAATTTGTTTAATATTCATAAATAACTGGAAGGGCACCATTTCGGACAGACGCCCTCTTGGACGTCCGCCATCTTGGATTTTATATTCCCGGACGACCAATGTATTAGATCTTGGACGTTTAAAGAATCTGATAAGCGGCTTGGACCCCTTCTACCAACTAAGATTAATATTACATTAGTTGGAATACGTCCAACGTCCAAGTGACCTTTGAAACATCCAGAATATGACGTCATGCCTAGGTCATCCGTCCAATTTTTCAGCCTGCTCATCACGTGACCAGTCCAAGCAAAACTTAAAATTTCAGATTTATTCGTGACGTAGGATTTTGTTATTTCGTAATCGCGATAAAGGATGGGAGGGCAGCGGGTTTAGTCCTGACTCCTGTGAAAGTGATCTCGCACTTATGAGTTGCTGATTGTGCGTGTTTTGAGTGTTTCTGGAATCTAGTTCTGCTTATTCAGGAGCAACCGAATCTGAATTAATTGTACGTTTGATTCGCTTGCATAAAAACTTCTGAGTGCCTGTGTAATGTTAGACTGAGTGAGTCGATAACACACTGTATATAATGCTACATCCAAAGAGATGTAGGAGAATTTTTACCTTATAACAAAAGGTATCCAAAATGTCTCGAATTATTTAAACTAAAAATTAGTATTCGGAATTTTTGGTGTGAATTCCGATTTCACTGGAAAAAAGATTGTCATTTTGGCCTCCTTCTTTATATAGCAATTCCGAAACGAGATTTTTTTTCCTTTATATCAAAAGTCATCCAAAATATCAGGAATTAAACAACGCAAATGTTAGTATTCGGAATTTCTGATGCGAAATCAGAATTCGATGGCCAAAAGTTTGCCAGTTTGGTCTTTTTTTTTTCTTTTGCAGAGAAATTCCGAATTTATATCAGAAATACCAAAAGGAGAATTTTTACTTCACATTAAAAGTCATAAAATATATCTGGGATTAAATAAAGTAAAGATTAGTATTCTGAATTTCTTATATGAATTCCGAATTCTCTGGCCAAAAGGTTGGCAGTCTAGCTTCTTTTTTAATATAGAAATTCCGAATTTATGTTAGAAATACCGAAAGAAGAACTTTTACTCAATGTCAAAGATCAGCTAAAATGCCTCGAATTAAATAAAGTAAAGATTACTATTCGGTATTTCTGATGTGAATTCGGATTTTCTGAATTAAGAAGGTGGCGATACTGGCAATCCCGGCACAAAATAACGATATGTAGAATTTTTATAATTAGCACAACCAACTCATAATGTGAGCCACAAGGCCAACCACTATGCAGATGTTGATGTGAAAAATAATTGCACAAAAAATGAAAATCATACTAAATTTAGAATTAAATATTCCTGAGATAGGGGCTCATCAGAACATTTTTATAGAAAGGAGAAGAAAGTATAACGACACCTATAATTAAAAATCACATGAAACGCTTCATTTTAAAGAAGCATATTTTAAAAGTTTTTTTTTTTTTACTTTGATTAATAGTAAATATTAATTCATAGGAAACATTTAAAAGGACGCCATAAAAACCTCATTGTAACCCATAATGTCCTTGGGGTCGGAGTTAGACAGCCTTGATCTACATTATATAATTTTCAATAAACTTATTTAACTTGTTTTAAGCAAGATATAAAAATTTTGATTTATGTCCTCAATTGCCTGTATATTGGTTTGAAGAGTTTCAAATGCATTTCTTTTTAGTTAAGTGCTGGGATTTTGTGTTCTGCTATAATTTCTTGTGGGTGAGAACGCCTATATGGCATTTGATCTTCTAAGTTTAATTAGAGTCAATTCTCTATATAAAAATTTAGATTATTGTAATTGAATATTGATTAAGTAATATTGATTAGATATATAGACAACTTTGGCCAGCTTTTGTAGATTGGAACGACTTTTATGCAGATATTCCTTATTTTTTTAAGTATTCCACTTATAGTAATTTTACCGTTGTAAAACACGTAATAATATTCTATATTCATAGTTGAAATAGCATAGTTTTTTTTTTTTTTTGGTAACAGAATGAAAATGTCCAGACCAGGACTCGAACCCAGATATTTTGGCTTGCCGTGTCAATGCTCTACCATTTGAGCTATCTGGTCGGTGGCTGGCTGACATAATTCACTCTTATTTGTTGGACATGACTTCGGGCGGCACCGCTAGTTCCACTAATCCGAGCTATAACTATAGCATTTACATGATGATAGTGTGTGATTACATGGAAACTCCTGTATACAATTTCAAACAAATAAAAGGAAATTATGTCACCCAGATACCGTTCGGATAGCTCAAATGTTAGAGCATTAGAACGGAAAGTCAAAGTATCCAGGTTCATGTCCTTGTCTGGGCATTTTTCACTCTGCTGGAAAAAAAAACTCAGCTGCTCTACTCCAACTATGATTATGATTTATATAGTTGAAAAAACTTTCTTCTCTTAATTATGAGCCTAATATTCTATATTTTAATTGATATATAAAATTTCATGCACTTTATAATGCAAGGCTTACTAGGCATAATTATTTTATTAAAACAGGAAAAAGCCCATAGTTGAAAAATTTAAAAATTATTTAACTTTGTGAGAAAAATGTAAACTGAAACTCAAACGGAAAACAATTGATTTTAAGTATATGAAAGACATTCGTAAACAGTTATATTATTCAATTATTTTGTCTTGCTATAGGAATTTCCAACCAATTTTAAGTTTTTGTTTTAATTAAAAAATAAGAATGTATGCCTCATGCGGATGAATAAAAGTCATTTTGTTAAAGAAAAAAATAGTTTAACTTTTTGTTTGCTACTTTACATAAAATAAAATAATTTCTCATAATCTTGAGATTACAATTATTTATAGCACAAAAATTAAATATTTACTTTTACATTTGTTAAGCTTACTAATTAGATCTCCTAAATGGACGGAACATTAATGGGACAAAAAAGCTAGACAATAACGATTACTCACGGAAACAAATGCATGAAAAATGATCATATATAATTTAATTGCACAGTTTGCGAGTGTTGAGCAAACAAATGCGAGTAAATGTATTGCACTATTATATGCATTATGTTTAAAATAATTTTTCAGCAGGTAATTTTTAAGTGTACTTCAGAAAAGTATTTAAAGTTTCTATTTACTAATTCATGGTGAGTTTTTAAACCATATGAAGATTAGATTAAATGGCATGCTAAAGCATTCGAACAATGAAAACTGAAGTTTTTAATGTATGGAACTTTATTCATGAGATAATTAAATTATAGTTTAAATATATTTGTTAAAGAAGAGTAAATACAAAGGTTGTAAATGTTTTACATGTAATTTAGGAAAATAATGAGAATAAATTATTCTAAATTATTATGTAGTTTTAATTTTAAGACGTATTTCACTATTGAAACAGATTGCTTTTACAGAATAATATAATTAATATTTAATAATTGCGTTCGTTCAGTTTAATATGTGTTTTAATGAAGAACAATAAACGTTTTTATATTTTTTCAGATACAATAAAAGCATATTTCTTTTTATGTCCAAAAACATTTACACGCACAATTTCTTCATTTCTTCTTAATGAAATCCCGCAAAAGTATGAAGAGATTCTTGGGACTTTTTAAAAAGTGTGTTATGATTTTAAGTCACAGTTGTAAAAATTAGCAAAAACCTCTGAGAAAATTACGTTTGTAATCATACAATGCATCTCAATAATAGAATCTGATACTAAGAGGAACATGCAGTCGAATATTCATATTAATATGTGATTTAATGAAGAACAGTAGAACACTAAAATATTTTATATTTTTTCAGATACAAGGAAAGCATATATTATTTTATTTCCAAAAATATTTACACGCAGAATTTCTTCAATTCCTTTTAGTGAAATTCTGCAAAATTAGGAAGAGATTTTGTCGAATTGTTTTCAAAATATGTGATGATTTGAAGTCACATTAGTTAAAATTACGAGAAAACCCTCAGGAAGTTATGAATGTAACCATACAATTCATCTCACTCATAGAATCGGATACTAAGAAGAACATGCAGTCGAATCGTGACATAGACGAAGTCAAAGAATCATGTGTCAAAAATAGATCATGAAACACTTTCCAACTCATTCACCATAATGTAACAAAACTGCACCGTTTAAAAAATTAAAAAATTATGTTTTAATTCATCCATATGGAAACGCATAGTGCATTTCAAAACCCAATTTCAGCTGTTCCCATCCACAATTGGAAAATTATTTTTTCAGCAGCCCTGGATATGATATATAGATTTGAATCTATTAACTACATGCATACCAAAATTTAGTTCACTTAAGAGATAAATATACTTCAGTTGAAAATTTACCTTTCGCAATTTTCTTTAATAAGGGAGAACGGTACGTGAATACTTTTGTGCGGTCCTGTATTTGAGGTATAGAATTTATATATAACAAGTAAGATGCAAAACAATGATCAAATTTAAAAACGCAAAAAAGCGCTGAAAAATTTAAAAACCGAATTTTAAACCCTACATTAAAGCAATTATTACTCAAAGACTGTACTGTACTGTAACAGATTTATTTTGTGTGTCACTGTAAATGACTAAAAAATGCTATAAATGGCCTGTTCCAACGTGATCGTAGTGAAATTCAGTGATTTATATTAGTTTGAATACATTAGAAATAGCATAATGTAATTAAATTGCAAACGATTTTTTCCCATATACCATAATGTAATGGAATACGTTTGAGTGCCCCTGTAAATGAACTATTAATCACACGTACTTCATATACAATAACAAATATGCTTTGGTGACCCTAAATAACCTTTGTCAATTTCATGAAAATCCGAGTATATTCACGAGCGTGAACAGGCGGACAGACGGATTGAGGGACAGACCGTCAGACAAACCGAATGCATAAACACTTTTGAACTTTATTGGAAAGTGTTAAAAAGCAGAAAAATAAAAAACGGCAGGCGACAAAAAATGCAGCCGTTCAAAACATATTCGTCATACCATTAGAATAGAAGTTCAGTAAAAATTATGCAAAAGTCTTCAGAGAACAACTAATATCACAAAACTGTCTTACTCTAAGTCGTTTCAGAATGTTTATGCAAATGCGCATATAAATAATGAGAGAAGTCCGATCAAGATTCAACAGGATTCTCATTCAAACAGCTAATCCAAAGCCACTAAATAGCCACGTATAAAAATAAATGGTTTGCAGAGTTCTGAATAAGGTCGTAATGTTTAAAATACGTTATCAAAAATGTCTTGGTTTAAGAAAGAAAAATAAAATTTGAAATGGAATGAATTTAATATGGTATTCTTTTATACAAGACGTTGTATTTATTCTATTTTGACGTGTCAAAAGAGAACTATTTTAAGGTGAAAGTAAATAAATTAAATAAGAAAAATATAGGAATTTCAAGTATTTTACACATCTATAATAATAACCAACTTAGAACATAGGCTATTTTATGTCAGTGCCACTACCCCAAAGGGGGTGCAGGAGCAAAAAAGTTCTAAAAATGCGATTTTTGAGTTACTGAATGGCCCAGAAATAAGAAATTTGGAATATTAGTTACTTATAAGATATAAATGATGTCTAAGAACAGTTCTTAAACAATTCAAAATTTAAAAGGGGTGAAAATGCACAAAAAGCGTTCTAAATGGTAGTTTTTACACAATCTCAGGAAATACCAAACCTATTTAAAAAATATTGGAGTAAAAATGATGGTGACAACCTTTGCTCCAAGATAGGCTATGTTTTATGTCGGTGCCACTACCCCAAAGGGGGTGCAGGAGCAAAAAACGTTCTAAAAATTCGATTTATGTGTTACTGAAGGGCCTAGAAATATAAAATTTGAAATATTAGCTACTTATTAGATATAGAGGATTTCTAAGAACAGTTCTTAAACAATTCGAAATTTGAAAGGGGTGAAAATGCGCGATAAGCGTTCTAAAAAACGTTCTAAATGGTGGTTTCTATACAATCTCAGGAAATACCAAACCGATTTAAAAAAATAATACTGTCAAAATGACGCTGACAACCCTTCCTCCAACATAGGCTATGTTTTATGTCAGTGCCAATACCCCAAAGGGGGTGCAGGAGCAAAAACGTTCTAAAAATGCGATTTATGTCTTACTGAAGGGCCTAGAAATATGAAATTTGAAATATTAGCTACTTATTAGATATAAAGGATTTCTAAGAACAGTTTTTAAACAATTCGAAATTTGAAAGGGGTGAAAATGCGACATAAGCGTTCTAAAAAACGTTCTAATTGGTGGTTTCTATACAATCTCAGGAAATACCAAACCGATTAAAAAAAATAATACTGTCAAAATGACGGTGACAACCCTTGCTCCAGCATAGGCTATGCTTTATGTCGGTGCCACTACCCCAAAGGGAGTGCAGGAGCAGAAAACGTTCTAAAAATGCGATTTATGTGTTACCGAAGGGCCTAGAAATATGAAATTTGAAATATTAGCTACTTATTAGATATAAAGGATTTCTAAGAACAGTTCTTAAACAGTTCGAAATTTGAAAGGCGTGAAAATGCGCGATAAGCGTTCTAAAAAACGTCCTAAACGGTGGTTTCTGTACAATCTCGGGAAATACCAAACCGATTTAAAATATAATACTGTCATAATGACGGTGATAGCCCTTGCTCCAATATAGGCTATGTTTTATGTCGGTGCCACTACCCCAAATGGGGTGCAGGAGTAAAAAAGTTCGAAAAATACGATTTTTGAGTTACTGAAGGGCCCAGAAATAAGAAATTTGGAATATTAGTTATTTATAAGATATAAATGATGTCTAAGAACAGTTCTTAAACAATTCAAAATTTAAAAGGGGTGAAAATGCACAAAAAGCGTTCTAAATGGTAGTTTTTACACAATCTCAGGAAATACCAAACCTATTTAAAAAATATTGGTGTCAAAATGATGGTGACAACCTTTGCTCCAAGATAGGCTATGTTTTATGTCGGTGCCACTACCCCAAAGGGGGTGCAGGAGCAAAAAACGTTCTAAAAATTCGATTTATGTGTTACTGAAGGGCCTAGAAATATAAAATTTGAAATATTAGCTACTTATTAGATATAGAGGATTTCTAAGAACACTTCTTAAGCAATTCAAAATTTGAAAGGGGTGAAAATGCGCGATAAGCGTTCTAAAAAACGTTCTAATTGGTGGTTTCTATACAATCTCAGGAAGTACCAAACCGATTAAAAAAAAATAATACTGTCAAAATGACGGTGACAACCCTTGCTCCAGCATAGGCTATGTTTCATGTCGGTGCTAATAGCCCAAAGTGGGTGCAGGAGCAAAAACTTTCTAAAAATGCGATTTATGTGTTACTGAAGGGCCTAGAAATATGAAATTTGAAATTTTAGCTACTTATTATATATAAAGGATTTCTAAGAACAGTTCTTAAACAATTCGAAATTTGAAAGGGGTGAAAATGCGACATAAGCGTTCTAAAAAACGTTCTAATTGGTGGTTTCTATACAATCTCAGGAAATACCAAACCGATTAAAAAAAAATAATACTGTCAAAATGACGGTGACAACCCTTGCTCCAACATAGGCTATGCTTTATGTCGGTGCCACTACCCCAAAGGGAGTGCAGGAGCAAGAAACGTTCTAAAAATGCGATTTATGTGTTACCGAAGGGCCTAGAAATAAGAAATTTGAAAAATTAGCTACTTATTAGATATAAAGGATTTCTAAGAACAGTTCTTAAACAGTTCGAAATTTGAAAGGCGTGAAAATGCGCGATAAGCGTTCTAAAAAACGTCCTAAATGGTGGTTTCTGTACAATCTTGGGAAATACCAAACCGATTTAAAAATAATACTGTCAAAATGACGGTGACAACCCTTGCTCCAACATAGGCTATGTTTTATGTCGGTGCTAATAGCCCAAACTGGGTACAGGAGAAAAAACGTTCTAAAAATGCGATTTATGTGTTACTGAAGGGCCTAGAAATATGAAATTTGAAATTTTAGCTACTTATTATATATAAAGGATTTCTATGAACAGTTCTTAAACAATTCGAAATTTGAAAGGGGTTAAGATGCGAGATAAGCGTTCTAACAAACGTTCTAAATTGTGGTTTCTATAAAATCTCAGGAAATACGAAAGCGATTTAAAAGATATTGATGTCAAAATGACGGTGACAACCCTTGCTCCAACATAGGCTATGCTTTATGTCGGTGCCACTACCCCAAAGGGAGTGCAGGAGCAGAAAACTTTCTAAAAATGCGATTTATGTGTTACTGAAGGGCCCAGAAATAAGAAATTTGGAATATTAGTTATTTATAAAATATAAATGATGTCTAAGTACAGTTCTTAAACAATTCAAAATTTAAAAGGGGTGAAAATGCACAAAAAGCGTTCTAAATGGTAGTTTTTACACAATCTCAGGAAATACCAAACCTATTTAAAAAATATTGGTGTCAAAATGATGGTGACAACCTTTGCTCCAAGATAGGCTATGTTTTATGTCGGTGCCACTACCCCAAAGGGGGTGCAGGAGCAAATCACGTTCTAAAAATTCGATTTATGTGTTACTGAAGGGCCTAGAAATATAAAATTTGAAATATTAGCTACTTATTAGATATAGAGGATTTCTAAGAACAGTTCTTAAACAATTCGAAATTTGAAAGGGGTGAAAATGCGCGATAAGCGTTCTACAAAACGTTCTAAATGGTGGTTTCTATACAATCTCAGGAAATACAAAACCGATTTAAAAAAAATAATACTGTCAAAATGACGGTGACAACGCTTGCTCCAACATAGGCTATGTTTTATGTCGTTGCTAATAGCCCAAAGTGGGTGCAGGAGCAAAAACGTTCTAAAAATGCAATTTATGTGTTACTGAAGGGACTAGAAATATGAAATTTGAAATTTTAGCTACTTATTATATATAAAGGATTTCTAAGAACAGTTCTTAAACAATTCGAAATTTGAAAGGGGTGAAAATGCGAGATAAGCGTTCTCAAAAACGTTCTAAATGGTGGTTTCTATACAATCTCAGGAAATACCAAACCGATTTAAAAAAAGAATACTGTCAAAATGACGGTGACAACCCTTGCTCCAACATAGGCTATGTTTTATGTCGGTGCCACTACCTCAAAGGGAGTGCAGGAGCAAAAAACGTTCTAAAAATGCGATTTATGTGTTACCGAAGGGCCTAGAAATATGAAATTTGAAATATTAGCTACTTATTAGATATAAAGGATTTCTAAGAACAGTTCTTAAACAGTTCGAAATTTGAAAGGCGTGAAAATGCGCGATAAGCGTTCTAAAAAACGTCCTAAATTGTGGTTTCTGTACAATCTCGGGAAATACCAAACCGATTTAAAAAATAATACTGTCATAATGACGGGGATAGCACTTGCTCCAATATAGGCTATGTTTTATGTCGGTGCCACTACCCCAAAGAGGGTGCATTAGCAAAAACGTTCTAAATATGCGATTTATGTGTTACTGAAGGGCCTAGAAATAAGAAATTTGAAATATTAGCTACTTATTAGATATAAAGGATTTCTAAGAACAGTTCTTAAACTGTTCGAAATTTGAAAGGCGTGAAAATGCGCGATAAGCGTTCTAAAAAACGTTCTAAATGGTGGTTTCTACACAATCTAAGGAAATAACAAACCGATCTCAAAAATAATAGAGTCAAAATGATGGTGACAACCCTTGCTCCAACATAGGCTATGTTTTATGTCGGTGCCACTACCCCAGAGGGGGTACAGGAGAAAAACGTTTTAAATTTCGGTTTTTGCGTTACGGAAAGGCCTAAAATCGTGAAATTTGGAATGGTTGTTAGTTATAAGATATCAGTGATCCCTAAGGACATTTCCTAAAAAAATCAAAATTTAAAATGTGGTCAAAATGCGAAAAAAGCGTTGTAAAAAACGTTCTAAATTGCGATTTCTGTGCATTCTCAGGAAGTACTGAACCGATTTCAAATATAATGGTGTACAAATGAAGGCGACAGATCTTGCTCCACGATAGGCTATATTTTATATTTGTTTCCACTACCCCAGAGGAGATGCAGGAGCAAAATGCGCAAAAGGCGTTCTAAAAACGTTCTAAATGCCGATTTGTCAGCAATATGTCAGGAAGTATCAAACTGATTTCAAACGTAATGGTAGGAAATTGATGCTGACAGCCTCTGCTCTAACACAGACGCTATTTTATGTCAGTATTACTATCACCTAGACGTTGCAGGAGCAAAAAAGCGTTCTAAATTTCGATTTTTGTGATCGGTAGGGGCTAGCAACTTAAAATTAGGCAAGGTACTTATTTATTAGATATAAATGATCTTTAATAACAGCTTTGAAAAAATTGAAAATTTAAAAAGAGGTGAAAAAGCTCGAAAGCATTCTTAAAACGTTGTAAATTGCGATTTCTACTCAATCTCAGGAAATACCAAAGCTATTTCAAAAGTAATGGTTGCAAATCAATGGTGACAGTCCCTGCTGTAACATAGGTTATGTTTTATGTTGCTGTCACTACAATCTGAGGGTTTCAAAAGGAAAACATGTCCTAATTTGCGTTTTTTTGCACAACTGAGGGGTCTAACACATTGAAATATGGCATGGTATTTACTTACAAGATGCAACTGCTTTCTAAGAATAGTCGAAAGAAAATTCCAAATTTAAAAAGTTTAAGTGAGCGAAAAGCGTTATAAATTACAATTTTTAAGCAAACTTATAAAATACCAAACCGATTAAAAAAATAATGATGACAAATTATTAGTGATAGAACCTGCTCAAAAATAAGCTATCTTTTATGTCTGTGCCACTACCACCAGAGGGTTGCAGGAGCTAAAAAATTTCTAAATTCCGACTTCTGTGATACTGAAAAGGCTAGAAACTTTAAATATTTCATGGTAGTTACTTATAAATATAAATGCCCTCGAAGGACTGTCAAAAATAAATTTGAATTAAAAAGGGGTGAAGGGAAGGGGGGGTTCGAAAAGCGTTCCAAAAATGTCCTAAATTATGATTCCTATGCATTTTCAGAGAATATAAACCGATTATAAAAGTAATAATAGTTTCGAATCAATGGTAACAGTTTCTAATCCGACACGGGCTATATTTTATGCCGATGATTCTACCACTTGGGGTTCACAGGAACAACAAACGTTCTAAAAAATGCCTTTAAAAGCTTTCTAAATTACGTTTCTGTGGAATATTAGGAAATAACAAACCGATTTCAAAATTAATGTTTGCAAATTAATGGTGACAGTTCCTATTTCAACATAGCCCTTTATGTTGAGAAAGGTGGTAGGACTTGGAATTTGACATGATAGTTATTTTTAAGATGTAAGAAGACGGTCTCTAAAAAATTCAAAACTTCAAATGAATACTGTAATGAGCGTATTAATTGAGCATAAAAGTTTCAAAATATTTTCTAAATTATCATTTTTTTAGTTTTATTTCGTTTTATTAATTTAAGTCTCATTTCTGCCTAATGCAGTGTAATAATGATGTTTAGTCAAACTGTGTTTTAAATAGTAATTTTTGAATTATTCCTAAAAGTAGTAAGTACCTTTTAATAAAATAAATTATTACCTTTTAATAAAATAAAAATTTAGTTAGTACTTTTTAATAAAAATTAGACATATAAATATCACTTGGCATATTTCAAATATTACGCGAGCAAAGCCGCGGGCTTCACTAGTAAGTTATATTTTTTATCGGTACTGTTAATATTTATAGAAAACTGGAACTTGTCATGGTTGTCACTTTTAATAAACATATGTTTGCGAAGAACAGTTTTTAAAACTTTGGAAATTTAAAAAAGTAAAATGAGCGGAAAACTGGAGGGGGAATTTTAGGATTAAATCTTGAAAATGACATAGCCGTTGTTTTTAAGTGGTGTAAAAATAGTTTTAAAATTGCAACTTCCGTGACGATACTTGGATTAGAAATTTGGCATATCGGTTATTTTTAACTCATTGATGATCATGCTATAAGCATTTCTCTCATGCTAGCTCTAAAAAGCATGTATTTAATGTAGAAATGACTTCTTAGTTTTAATTATTTGAATTCCGTAAGTATTTCATTTGATATAGGTTTTATTTTATTTTACACATTAAAATATTTTATAACTGTCAACGCTTCTTCTTTAACGACTAATCTATTAATTCTATATAATTGGTGTAATACAAGATAATTTTATCTCAATTATAGTAAGACGTGAAAATATATGTTAGCATTCAAAGCAACAATCAAACTATTCGTGCGTCAATTTCTTTCCAGTTAGATATAAGAAAGTTACAGAAAGTTTTATGGAACAAAATTTCCTTAACGAACAAATTTGAATTTCTAAATAATAACAGTTATTTATGATATTTTCGCCGATACTGCGTCATATTTAGCCATGAGAACACTACTTCTGCTGCCTAAGCATAAAGCAAGCATGCTCTCTTAGGCAGAGCAAGACAGATCGAAGACATGTACAATATTTTTTCTGGAGCAGAATTTTTAAATTCTAAATTAGCGCTTTAAAATCAGTACGCAGAAATTTTAAAGAGTGGAGGGATGGTTTTGCAAAAATGGTGTAGCGATGCTCCAGAAACTATCAAAGAAATCACAAGATACACACCTTTGGTGAAGGCTATTAAGCAATAGGTATCTAATGGAAGTCAAAAGAAGATTGAAGTTTTAAAGTTACCATTGATAGTAAAGTGACTGTCACTAAGAAACCTGCGTTTTCAGTTATATCGAGAATATATGTGATTTGGAAATAGTAGTCCCAATTACAGTTAAAGCAAAACCTTTCATGAAGTATATATAGTTATTTCGAATAAACTGAGATAATTATTCTGTCGGAGGACGATTCTAAATAATGGAGATAATTTTCAATTCCATGATAATATAATTCAAGATTTAAAAAGAGCATTTACAGCTGAAACCCTTTGTCGGGAATATCATATATACAATACAACACTGACTGAAGAGATGCAGAGACGACAGGTTTAATACAGGATCCATCTGTTCATATTCTACCGAAAGAAGTTAATCCTGATATGTTAAGCTTAGTTGCATTATGATAGGGTGTTCCGTTGTTCCTACAGAAATAATATTATCATCATTGAGAAATTCTACAGCAGTTAATTCCATTGACTTTTCAAAGGAAATTAAAACTCAAAACTAAGAGAATTAAATAAGTAAATATATACTTTTACTGCTCTATTAATTCATTTGTGTAAGATAATTCCGATAGTAGAATTTACTCACAGACTATTTTGTCATTGTAACAGAGAAAGAAAGCTGAGTCCTAACAATATCAAAAAGCTCAAACGACTCATTTCGTTAAATATTTCCAATTTTCCAAATTCTCATACGAAAACTATTCTATCCTAATAAAACAAATAGAAGTAATCGTTAATTCACGATCACTTATAGATTTCTCATCTAATGCAAATGATCTGAGCGATTTCACTCTGGGCCACATTCTCTTTTTAAGGTTAATCAACCATATAGTAGTTCCTGAAGAAATTAATACTCATGATTCCAAACTAAAATTATGCGAAATAACAAAAACAAATATTCAATATATTTCTAAACAAGAAAGAAAAAATCATAGGTCAAACATAGATTACGAAACACTTTCCAACACAATCAGAATAATGTAACAAAACTGCACCACTTAATAAGTTAAAATATTATGTCTAATTCAACCATATGGAAACGCATAACGCATTTGAAAACCAATATTCAGCTGTTCCCATCTACAATCAGAAAATTATCCAAATTCTTAGAGCAGCCCTGTATATGATGTATAGATTTGTATCTAATAACTACATGCATGCTAAAATTTAGTTCATTAAAGATATATGTGTACCTGAGTTGAAAATTCACCTTCAGCAATTTTTGATAATAAGGAGAATGGTACGTGAATTCTTTTTTATTTCCCTGTAAATGAGGTATAGAATTTATATACAACGAGTAACATGCAAAAAAATTGTTGAATTGAAAAGCTCATGAAGAATTTTAAAACTCACTTTCAGCAATTATTATTCAAAGAGAGTAGTGTAACCCATTTCTTTTATGTGTCCTTGTAAATGACCGACACCTGCTATGAATGTCTGTTCTATATTAGTCTACTTGTAGTGAAATTCAGTGATTTATATCAGTTTCAATACATCTGAAATAGCATAATCTCATTAAAACACTCTGCAAAAGATTTTTCCCCATATACCATAATGTAATGGAATTCTTTTGAGTGCCCCTGTAAATGAACTATTAATCACACGTACTTCATATACAATACCAAACATTCCTTGGTAACTCTGAATAACGTTTAACACTTGCATGAAAATCAGAGTATATTTACGGGAGTTACAGCGTGGACAGACGGACAGACAATCGGAATTCAGAAACACTTTTAAACTTTGTTGGAGAGTGTTAAAAATGATCAAACTTATCTGAATTACTTACAAGAAAAGAAAAAATGTGTGGTTGAAAGACAACATTCAAATGCATAATTTAGTGCTTATTACGGAGCGCAATGTTGCTATTTGCAACTGGCCTCTTGATAAAAATGCAGAGTTATTTTCAGGTAATGAAGGATGGCCATAATTATTTTTGAAAAAAAAAAAATTATGGCCATTTTTTTCCCATTCCAGAAAATCAGAGTTTTATTTTTTTTTACGGCTACTCTTTCATCTTCACCTAACACTTCATTTATAATGACTGTTTCATAATAATGGAAGCCATCAGTCCATCAGAAGAAAATAACTCCATCAGAAGAAAGCGGAAACTCCGATAATCGGGACTCTATTGTAGTTCAGTTTTAAGACTTATAACATGCGATTTTATTTTACATAAAGTGACGTCATCCACATGCGCTGAAGAATTCATCCTTTGCGATCCAGTGTTAAACAACATCTACAGTAAAGTACGCTTAGGACGGCACTGTCGCTGAATAATACACAAATAAAATAAAAAGAGACTTCGTCATTCAAAAAACTCGACAAAAATATCGGCTGTCCAAAGATTCACAGGCCTTCATTGCTTGTATTTTTAATATTGATATTTAAAATTAAATTTAGTTTCTAATAGTTCCATGTTTTATCAGAAATCCTTCATTTATATTTTTTCAAAATAGCACGTATTTTAATTAATTTTTTTTTTCTGTTTTTATGAGAAAATGGCAACAAAAAGATAGATATTTTTCTTTCACTTTCTCAGAAATGAAGTTCTTCCGTTGCCAATAAAACAAATTGCTCTAAAAACAACAACAAAAAAATAATATCTCAAAAATAAATGGAGAAGTAGTTTTCAAACGAATTGCATTAAAAAGTACTTTTTTTCTAATACGCCGGTATAAAAATTGAAAATGTGCGATGCTTAGAAGTTTAAAAAGTTGCTATAGAGTATTCAAACGTACTGCATTGTTTTACGGCTGGCTTCTGTAAAGTAACGTTATTTTTTGGAGACTACACAAAATAAGCTGCCAGAAAGAAATAGCATCCCATACTGGGGGCTAAAATTAGGGGGGACCTATATTTTATTGTTCAAGCAAAACCGAATATTAATATAAATAGAATTTTGTGAATTTATCTGATCTTTTGTGTGCTTTGAAGGGTAATATAGTAAAGTTTTTGTGATCAGCGGCGGTTGAAACGTATTTTGATTTTTGTAGGAAACATTAGTTTTTTCATTAAAATTGTCATAGTTAACGTACAACTATTAGATAAGAAATCATAACGCTTGACGAAATTTAAGTTGAAAGAGAACTGTATGCATATGAATGCATATATTTAGGTATGGAATTAAAACTACTCAAACTAGTAATAAAACTGGAAAACAAGAATTCTGCTTTTTCAGAATCTGGTGTCACCCCCCGACATTTCCATTACTTCATTTTCTTCTGGTAGACTGGTGGCTTCTATTATTATGAAACTGCCATTATAAATGAAGCGTTAGGTGAAGATGAAAGAGCAGCCGTAAAAAGTTAAAACTCTGATTTTCTGGTCAGAATGGAGAAAAAAAATTGACCATAATTAAAAAAAAAAAAATATGGCCATTTTTTTATCCATTCTGTGCAGAAAGTCACAGTTCTAACATCTTACGACTGCTCTTTCATCTTCACCTAACGCTTCATTTATAATGGCTGTTTCATAGCAATAGTAGCCACTGTGACAGCGTTTCTGTCCCATAGCTATCATTTTTATTCAAAATTAATTTAAAACATAACTTTCTTACTTTTAGATCATATTATCCTCCCCCCCTTCTTTCCTATACTGAAATATGTGATTAAATTCATTTCTCAAAACCATCCAGATTTTTATTAATGTGTTTTCTTTCTTCTTTCTAAAAACAGCTTTATTTCAGGCCGCTCAAAGATTCGTTTCTTTTTTTTCCCTTTTTTCCTTATCTGTCCGTTATCGCTCCCAGTGCAATGAAATAAATAAAAATTATAAGGCGCGGCCGCTAGTAACAATATCTCTTCATTCAATTAGATCGGATTTTGCCCACCGCAGTGAAAAGATTCCTTATCACTGCTAATATAGAACCGTTGAAAATCTTTTAACAACGAATGTGAAAAAAATGCATTTTATGCGATTCGCTGCATCTCTCCCTTTCATCTGTCTGCAGTATGTAATTTTAAGTATCAGTTGTTTAAGCGAATACCAGTCTGTAATATAAACACCTCCCAGATGTTTCTGCCGTCTCTCTCATCGAAATGAGATGCGGTTTTTAAAATCACGTTTCATGGATGTTAAAATCTATTGTCAGTTGGTTTACCAGATGCCTTTCTTGGCATTTCGCGATTGTATGTTGCGGGTATTTTTTAACGTAATCATTTCGGTTAGATAATGATTCCCAGGATTTGTGCACTGGCAACCATTTTCCATCATGCGTTTCATGGTTCTCATCGGGGTTGCTGGATTTTTCGGGATAATCATTTGACTCGCGAATAAAACCTTTGTCCACAGTTCGTTCAGGGTGCCAATGTTTGAATTTGGCGATGTGTAGTGACTAGTGTTATATGATTCTTATGAAATCACGGGCACTCAACTTTTTTATCTCGACCAAAATGGATGTAAGACCTTCATGGTCTGTGGGTCACGCCCAGGCGTACCTTGTAAATATGGACTCTCTCTCTCACTCTTAATTAATTATGAGTATGATCTCTTTTGTAACTTTAAATTTAAAAATGTTAAATAAATTTTCATAGTTCCTGTAATGTGGTTGGAGTTTTTGCATTTAAGTAAACGAACCCCACTGAATCCTCTTCAAAGCCACCAGTCCATCAGAAGAAAATAACTCGTTTAAGCGGGACTCTGCTGTAGTGCGAAACATATTTCAATTTTAAGACTTAAAGAACAGGCTTTTATTTTATGTAAAATGAGTCATTTGCATTAATACAGATACCTAAAATTAAATATAGTTTATAATAACTCCATGTTTTATCATAAATCATTCATTTATATTGTTCTCAAAATAGCACGTATTTTAATTACATTTTTTCAGTTTTTATGGGAAAATGGCAACAAGAAGATATAATTGCTATTTTCCAACTATTTTTTCTTTACTTTCTAAAGAAATGGAGCACTTGAATTACCAAAATGAAGCAAATGTCGCTAAAAACTATAAAAAAAAATAATATTTAAAAAATAAATGGAGATGCAGTTTTCAAACAAATTGCATTAAAAAGTAATTTTTTCCCAATACGAACGTATAAACATTCAAAATGTGTGATACTTAGAAGTTTTTAAAAAAGGTTTAGATTATTTAATCGCACAATGAAACATCGGTTTTTGTTTTACGGCTGGCTTATACAAGGTAACGTTCTTTATTGGAGACGACACAAAATAAACGGGGAGAAAGAAATAGCATACCGGGGTGTTCCGACTAATTCTCTAAACAGCTAGTTAGCCAGCACATGCTCTATTAGAACTGTCTACTTCTGAACTGAAACGAACTAATATTTTGTTGATTTCAGAATGCTTTAGGTGCGCCACACACCAGAGAGACATGCGACAATAATTGTGAGACAGGAGGCAAATTCTGCTGTTCAAACCGGTTTTTTCTTTGTTAACAGGGTGAAATTGTCGCATGCCTCACGCTTTTTTGTTGCATGTCTTCCTGGTGTGTGGCGGGCCTTAGATGTAATGTGGCGAATGTCACTTAATAGATTTTTATGTTCCCTTTTCGTTATTAGATGTTTATTTTATGCCATAAAATTTATAGATTATTTGTAGAATAAGATGCTACTCGACCACCCAGATGGTAGATTTAATTTGAAATGAATGTTTAAATTAAGTTAAAAAGAATAAAATATTTTGTGGTGCATCGCGACGTTAAGTCTCGATGTGAAAAGATTACTGCGTAATATTTTCGTTTTGTTTCGAGTTGAAACTGGTGAGTTGATTTTCGTTTTTTTTTTTTTTTTTTTTTTTTTTTTTTTGAAAATGAATGGAAATAAAGAGCGAAAAATGCATGATACGCATCGAATTCTATTAAATAAATTATTTGAAGAAATTGAACAGTATTTAGCTAGTAATGGATATTACTTGGAAAATTTAGAAAAATTAGTCGATAAATTAAACTTTAAATGCTCGACTATTAAGGATCATGATAATAACATTTTCAGCCTAATAAATGCGAAAAATGTCGAAAATGAAATCCTCCCAACAAACACAGAACTTCTGGCCCGCTCACGGATAAGTTAGCCTTGGCTCCAAGTGTTTGATTTAGGCCCACTATAATTGGCCGTTGCGGCTTCATCAAAAAAGTGTCACGCTGGACATAATATGGCCACAAGAGAATTGACCGTAAATAAAAGAAGATGCCCACAATCAAGCCACAAACTTTTAATCAAAAGTGCTATATAGCCTCAAACTGGCCACATTAACTCTTTTAAAGGCCATAAAAAGTTGAAGCTAGCCAGAAGCTCGCCGTCTTTCTGCCATTCGTGTTTGTCAAGAATTAAGTTTAACCCAAAGCTGCTCATAAAAATGCCTTTTAAGGTTATTAAATGATGGAAACTAGCCAAAATCCAGCCACTGACATGCCACAAAGATTATTTAGGCATAAACCAAAATTTATTCTATAAAAGAAAATACTTTTTCGAAGGTTAATTAAATGATAAAATGTTTTTGTATGGAAAAAAAAAAACTAATGTTCACTAAAGATACACTTTAAAAGAAATTATAAATCCGCTCACGATGAACTTTTTAAAAATGTCCAAAACATAATATTTGACATAGTGAACTAATTATCTTTTTTTCAATTATACATTTTTAAAATTCATATGCAATGTCCTTTTAAATATTTCCATGTCAAGCAAATTTTAAAAGTATATTATTGAAAAAATAAACTAATTTATTAATTCACTATATCATGTATTGTGTTTTTGAAAAATTTTAAAAAGTTTAGGATAAATGAACTTAAAAATTTTCTTGAAAAGTGTATGGAAGTGAACATTTTTTTTCCCTACAAAAACAGTTTATCATTTTAATAACCTTCCAACAAGTACCTTTATTTATAGAATAAATTTTGAATTTTTTCCCAAATAATGAAAATCGTCATAACATAATATAATATATAAAATATTTTATAAATGTGTGTGGAATAATGTGTTTGTGATAGATTTTTATTCACCTTTTTTATACATTTATTTGCAAGTCTTTTACCAATATTTTATGCTTAATCATTAAAGAATTATTCAGTTATTTTATTATAATTCATTTTTTATATATTTTGATTTTATTTTGTAAGAAATGCTAAAACGATTTCATTTCGGCAAATGTAAGATAACGTTTACTTTGCATTGCGTGATTCACCGATATTCTAATAGATTAAAATTTTCTTTAACTTACAAAATAGTTAAAGCTTTTTTTTAATAAGTTTTATGCCACGGCTTATCAGTCGAAGATACTATACATATTTATATATATATATATATTATATTAACTTTTCCTAAATCCCCGAGAGTTTTTGTTTAATAATTTGAAAGGTCACCAATATTTTAATGATTTTTCAAAATTTTATTAAATTCAATTTTATTCTGATTTTCTAAATTTTATTAATCTTTATTCAATTATTTTACTATACAAACTATACTATTAAATTTCTTCACTCAAAAAAAGAATTTTTTTCTTTTTCTCAAAGTCGCATTTTCTTATAATTCCACTAAAATAAACTATTTTAAAGAATCTCAAATGATAGCGATAAATATAACATTTAAGCATAATGTTGTCAGTCCCCAACAAAAATAAAATAAATCTTAAAACAATTATCTATTGAATTAAACTTTACAATATTTTACACTATATGAAATTTCACACTATTTAAAGAAATAGAGTGGGAACACAAAGTACTTTTCACCAATAAGAATAAACTTTATTTAAAATAAACTATCCAAGCTTTCGCGATGTAATCAAAACTTTGAGAGTTGATGAAGTTCCAAACTTTGAGAGAAAACTTATATAAACAAGTAAGAAAAATCATGCATTAAGCATAGATTATGAAACACTTTCCAACACTTCCTGAATGCTTTAACAAAACTTCGTTATTTAGGGAAATAAGGTATATAAGTGAACTAAGTAAACATTTTAGAAAACACATAAAACATTTGAAAAACTGATTTCAGCAGTTACCGTCCATAGCAAATATGTATTCCAATTCTTTTGAACAACCCTGTATTTAATCTGTAGGTTGATATGTGTACTATATAATGGAGAAATTTAGTTTAGCAAGAAAACACATAACAGGTTGAAATTTCTCTTTCAGAAATTTATACTAATAGATTTAAACATACTTGTATACTTTTGTAAAACTCTGCAGTTAACCTAATACCTTTATTACACGCCACTATTTAGTTAAAGTTTAATTCAAAGTAAAACACTCTTAAAACTACCGGAATCACATTTCCAGAAATTATCATTTATAGACGGCCATGTATCCAATTCTTTGCGTGACCCTGTATGTCATTTTATATATGTCTTACAAACATTTCTTAGTAAACCAGATGAGGTTCGGCGTAAAAATGCCTAACTCATTTAAAAATCACCTTTAAGCAATTTGCAATCATACCCAGTAACCATTACGAATTCTTTTGAGTAGCCCTGTATATCAATAACAGCATTTATACACACCATAGGGAAAACCAACTGGCATGAATTACTTGAGAAATGGAAAGAATATGGTTTACATAATGAGGAAATTTCTGATAACTTAAATCTCACTAAACAGCATTTAATACCTTCAAAGATTTTAGGGGTTGTTTGGGACCCAAATAGTGACATGTTTTCATTTACGACTCAAAATCTTGAAAACTACCTTTCGAATAAACTGAGTACTAAACGTTATTTATTGCAAACTGTTGGTCGCATCTTTGACCCAATTGGTTTTATAAGTCCTTATACTATTAGAATTAAATGTTTAATTCAAGACATTTGGTGTTTAGGACTTGATTGGGATGAAAACCTATCCAAATATCTAGACAATTTATGGAATGAATGGTTTGAAGAAATAAAAGAACTAAATTGTATTAGCATTCCCAGATATTATTTGGCTAATATTGCCCTTGATGAAATTGATTATTTTGAATTACATAGTTTTTCAGATGCTTCAAAGAAGGCATATGTTACGCTAGTGTACCTTAGACCAGTGTTAAAGAATAACAACATTGTTACTAGTTTTGTGGCAGCAAAAAGGCGAGTCGCCCTTTTAAAAGCTGTCTCTATACCCCGGCTGGAACTTTTAGGAGACCATTTGTCTGCTAGACTTTGCAACAAAATTGCTAAAGAATTAGCTTTTCCTGCAACTTGCTACTTTTGGACTGACACTACTATTACTTTCTTTTGGATTAAAAGAGAGTTAGAAAGATTTAAAATGTTTGTCTGAAACCGAATAAAGGAAATCAGAAATCTTTCTGATCCAATAAATTGGTTTGACTGTTCTGGAAAGAAAAATCCCGCCGATCCAGTTGCTAGAGGTTTGAAAGTTTCAGAGTTGAAAAATAACCATATTTGGTGGGAAGGTCCCCAGTGGATAAAGCAAGGACTTTGGCCAAAATTAGATAATACATTCGATAAATTATATGTTTCTGAAGTTAAAGATCAGTTAGAACTACAGAAAAACACTGTTGTAAAATCAACTATTGTAAATGAAAATCACTTAAACATTGATTTGATTAATCGATATTCTTCTTTTATGAAGTTAATAAGAATTACTGCATGGTGCTTAAGATTTCTAAAGAACTGTAAATTGAAATCAGGAATTAGAAAATATGATTATTTAGATACTTCTGAGTTACAGAATGCGACCAAGAAGCTGATAAAATTTTTTCAAAATTCCGCATTTCAAACTCAAATTCGATGTTTAAAGGAAAAACGTCCTCTGCCAAACAACAGAAAAATCTTAAACTTAAATGTATTTCTAGATGCAGATGAACTGTTAAGGGTCGGTGGAAGACTGAAATTTTCTAATTTATCAGAATCTTAGAAACACCAAAAACTTTTACCGAAGTCTCATTATTTTTCTGAACTCTTAATTGATTATTACCATAAAAAATTCCTACATTCCGGTACTCAGACAACTCTATCTTTATAAAGTCTATTTTATTGGATACACCATCTGATCAAAGTCAAATAAAGAAAATTATAAATAGGTGTGTGACTTGTCTTCGAACAAAACATCAAACTCTTCAACAATTGATGAGTGACTTGCCCCGTGATAGAATTGTTCCATCTAGACCGTTTGAGAAAACAGGCGTTGATCTAGCAGGTCCTATTATAACGAAACCTAGTTTAAAACGTTCAAAGATAACCCTAAAATCATACATTGCTATATTTATTTGTTTTTCTGCAAAAGCCGTTCATCTAGAAGTTGTTTCAGACTTGAGCACAGAAGCATTTTTACCCTGTTTAAGAAGTTTCATTGCTCGAAGATCTAAACACTGTGTCATATGGAGTGATAATGCCACAAATTTTAAAGGTACTTGTACTCTTTTGAAATCCTCCTATCAAATCTGTTCTTCGGAAGAAATTCAGCGATTTAGTGCTGAAGAACGAATTCAATGGCATTTCATACCCCCTGCATCCCCACATTTTGGCGGATTATGGGAATCAAATATAAAAACCATAAAGCGAATCCTCTTGAAAATAACTAAATATTCTATCTTAAATCTTGAAGAGCTGTAAACACATGTGACACAAATTGAGGCAGTTATGAATTCATGTTCGTTGACCCCCTTGTCTGCAGATGTTAATGATCTAAAACCACTAACACCTGGTCACTAACTCGTTGGAGGGCCTCTTTTGAATGTTCTTGAAAATAATGTTATTTTAGACTCTTTACTTTTTTCTTCTAGGTGGACACAAGTTCAAAGATTAAAAATGCAATTCTGGTAACGCTGGAGTCGAGAATACTTAAATGAGCTGCAAGTCCGGAGTAAATGGAAAAAGTCCTCGCACAACCTTCAAATTGGTCAGCTTGTGTTATTGAAGGAAGGAAATGACAAGTTTATAGACTGGAAACTAACTCGAATTGTGAAAACTTATAAAGGTGATGGACATGTCCGTGTAATTGATCTTAAGACCTCTACAGGTATGTTACGTTGAAATATTACTAGAGTTGTACCTTTGCTATTTTATGATGATGTTGGACAGCCGTCCAACACCGGGCGAGATGTTCCGGTTAATTCTTTAAACTAGTTAGCCAGCGCATGCTCTATTAGAACTGTCTACTTCTGAATGAAACGAACTAATATTTTGTTGATTTTAGAATGCTTTAGATGTAATGTGGCGAATGTCACTTAATAGATTTTTGTTTTCCCTTTTTCTTATTAAACTAGGGGGCTCTGCCCCCTACGAGCTACGCTCGTCAACCCCCGTCCAGACACCGCAGACTCTAAATGCACGCAAATTTCATCGGCTTTAAAAATATTTCGAAAGATTGATTTATAATTAAAAAAACAGTGACGATCTCCCGATAAACGGATTTCTATTCCTTTCTCTTTGATTGGGGAATTTTAACGCCAAATCCGTTGCGGTACTACTTGATTTTCCCGTCGTCCAATTTCGCCAAATTATATAAATCGCCAAACCACTCGCCAAATGACACAAATTGACATAATTTTTATTTTAAATAACGAAAGAACAAATAAATTAGTACAACATTAATAGCAGTACAAATAAAACGTCGAAATAAAAATAACTTGATGACGTAGACACGTGTAACCTGCTTAAAGTCAAGTTAATGTGACATTTACGATCAACCATTATTGGCATTTAATCTTATAGTTTGATGAATGATAGATTTTTGGTCGACGGGATAACTGAGTAGTAACAAAGATACAATCACTGTTTTCGTCTTTGATTAAGTAAAATAAGTTAAACATTGCAAAATAAGCTAATATAAAAGGAATTAAGTAAACAGAGTCTTTGCCTCCTGGTATTTCTTAACAAAGCGAAAAGAAAGTTCTTTTAAATAAGACATTTTAAATTAATCGTTTTTAATCTGATGTAATTTTGACCAAGCTCTTCTTTCTCTTTTAAATATTCACGTGAAAATACTTTTGTTAGAAATGAAATATTATTTTGCGATTTCCTAACAAAAATAGTTGAAAAGATCTTCTCAAAATATCAAATAAATGTCTATCGCAATTTCTACATTTAAACTGTTTTGCATATTATTTTGTGTTCATTTTATGTAATAACTGTAATGTGACGTGAATATGACGTAATTTCTCCTATTTAAAACTTCTAACGCATGTTAATGAATTTCTTATTTTACAATATCATTTCTCTTTTAAAATTCACGTGTATAGTTTTTATGACGTATTTTTTAATAAGTTCCTGCTTTTTGTACATAATTATTTAATTCTAATTCCAAATGATTTTTTCTGTTTACAATAGTCACGTGTAAATAATTTTTTAATTTGAAACAAACATTATTGTTCGCGCTGTTTATACATTTGGCAACAGTTTAAATTAATACCATTTTCTAAAATAATGTAAAAAATATCTCTAGAAATGCTGAAAATTTGAATTTAAAATAGAAATAAAACCTCAAAAAATGAGTCAAATTAAAAAAAAGAAATACATTCTGCACACCGGGAACTTCAAACGTATAAAATGATCTAAAAATTGTTAAACTCCCATGAATAGTTTTTGCCTATAATTTTTTTTAGTGGAACGATTTTGTCCAAATTTAGCGTTAAATATCGCTTTAAATAATTCTTCGGTTTGAAAACTGTCTGCACAGCGTGTTTATGAAACATTTCTGTATAATACCACCGATTTTCATATTTTTGTATGCATTATTTTTCTTAATATTAAAGAAGAAAGACCTCCGGTCACAAAAAATCAAAACCGGCGGCGGCAGTGACAGCGGTAGTTACCTTTTTTAGAATAGAGAGATGTTTGTTTTGTGCCGTAAAATATGCTGATTATTTGTAGAATAAGATGCCACTGAAGCACCTAGATGTTAGATTTAATTTGAAACGAATGTTTAGATTAATTGAAAAAGAATAGAACACGGGGACTAATAAGGTACATAACAAATCTGAATAGTTATAGATTGATGAACAAGTAATCATAATTATAGATTTCAAACTACTGAATGAACCGCAATCTGTAAAATCTACCACAGCTTGTTACTTCGACAAATTTAACCTTCTAAAGATAACGATGGAAGTACCTTAAATGTTAACTTGAAATTCAAACTTTTTGAAATCGAGTGCACAATCCTTTCAAAGTGAATAAAATGGTATTCATGACCTGAATAGCACGTTGATCTTAGATCATTTTGCACAGTGTAGTTATATTATAACAGAGATAAATAAACTCTATAATCTGAACCTGAAGACTGGATTGGGATTCAAAGTTTATGAATTCAAGTACCAAACCATTTGAAATGTAACATTAATGAATTCTTTACATTAAAATTCTGTTACCCTGGGTCATTTCACACAAACTGGTATTTTGATTATGAAGCTGTATAACATAATGTTCAAAATCTAAAAATCAATGCAAAATATTAGAGACAACATTTCATTCCCATTTAGAACATTATCTAATCTCCAATTTTATATTTACTTGTAACTACTATAAATGAAGACTAAATATACTTTATACATAAATTGTAAATTACATCCTTAAACGTTATCCTTAATTATATACATATACAGTGGATTATTAAAAGCTGATTAGAGTTTAAAATATATTAAACTTCTAAATACACTTGAATTAGTTTTACTTTTATTTCAACAGGCAGTCACATTTGTTACCGCCCTGTACCATTTATCTCTGTTTGTTTTATTGGGGGCTATATATTTCTATGCATAATTCATAACAAATGTATTAATTATCTAATACTTGAAATTGAATTACATATTTTTTGCATAAACATTAAATTTGTAAATTTAAATTTTAAGACTCGTGTAACTATTCATTTCAATGATGAATTCAAGAGGAGACGCAAGACAAAATATTTCTCCGGAAAATTGTGCATTTTCTATTTTAATTCCAGTTGAAATCTCGGAAGGAAAAACATATGTACTTATGCTACGGTCCATAAAAAACATCTGTGCGTTTTACTGATAATAGCTTGTTTTTCAAGGAAATTGAACAGAAAATAATCTGTATACATATTATTCTGTGTCTAATACCTCTCAATAAACTTCAATATAGCCTGAATTGTATTACATGTGTAATAGAAAAAAAAATATATAGATTAATTTTAACAAATTTTTATGTTATTATTTTTTAAATAAAGTGATTTTCTATGCTAATAAACTTGCCTTTTTAATAATTTGAGTATGCGTATGATAATTTTTATTTATTTCGCTGCGCAGTTTAGGAGAAAATTCCCAATGTTGTTTTCTCAGTAATTATTATAATTGCTAAAATTCAGACTATTCCAACAAACTAAACTGCATATGTATGAAATTAAACATGCATAGAATTTATTAATTAGAAATTCAAAATTGTGATACAAATGTGCAAGTATGTACATTTATGTAATAAATATTGAAGGTATCGCTATTGAACGAAAGCTGCAATTAAAAACAGCGAACAGCTGTTAAACAAAGCGAAGAGTGTAATATTGAAATTGAACAGAAAAATAAATATCAATTCATTATAATATCGAAAAAGGTCTACTATAAAAAATGAATACATAAAACGCCGGAAACTACTATCGGCGCAATGCGCAAATGAGTGCGTGACAGTTTTGAGTCCTGGACACTTAGAGCACAGCAGGTTGTGCGACAATCAAGGATGATGCGCGGCTTCAGATAAACCATAGAAGTAGTCTCAGTCACATAGATTTATGCCTTGATGCAATTCCAGAGGTGGAAGTACATGGAAGTCAAGTCCGGTGAACGCGGTGGCCACTCTACCGAACCATCATATCCAAGGATCTGTTGACCGAATTCGGTGGCCAGATACGCCCGGACGTTTGGTGTTTTATGCTGAGAGGACTCCATCATGTTGAAACCACAAACGGTCGCATGTCGGAGAGCAACTCTTCATACCAGTCACGTACCGTGTTTTGTAGCAAATGCAGGTAACGATCTCCCGTTATGGTCCCATCTTAGAAGATGGATCCAACAATCTAGATTCCCAATGTACTACACCACACGTATCGTACTGTCCGGGCAATGTGGAGCTTTACAGGTCGTATCATCCTTTTGATTGTCGCACAGTTTGCGCACCTGCTATGCTCTAATGTGTCCAGTACGCAGTACTGTCACGCATTCAATTGTGCATTGCCACCAATGGAGAACACTTTGAGCAGTATCTCTAGAAGATTGCGACGTTTTATGTAGTCATTTCTTGTACTACATAGTTTTCTGATATTATAATAAATTGATATTTATTTTTCTGTTTAATTTTAATATTTCATTCTTCGTTGTGTATACGACCCCTAAAAGTCAGCTAAAATTTTTAGATGAAATAACTCTCTTCGGTGATACCCAGATTTTGCGATACCGCTTAAAGGTGGTTTCGCCGTAAAAAGGACATAGCACCTCAATTTTGATCTCGAATTACTTTAATTCTTCTTTTAACGGATCCCTCAATAAAAGACTAAATCATGTACAAAAATCTCAAAGTTTGAAATTTTATAACTCTGTCAATTTTTGTAGTTCAGATGTCAAACTTTTTGTGTTATATGTGTTATGATATGTGTACACTTTTGCTAAGTATAACTATAGGGACTGGGGGATCGTATAAAACGTTAGATTTCATAATTTTCGTAAAATTGATTTTTTACTTTAAATAATGCCACAACATGAATATTTACCTCATTTGAAACGTTTTTGTAATTGGAACTATATGTCTACGAACAACCGATGAAAAATTAAAGGTCGGCGATAGATGACATATTGCACCCTGTATATTAAGACAGACTTGAACACAATTAACACGTTAAGCGCCACGTCAGCCACTGGTGGCTGACAGTGAACTTTCCGTTTAAAACGCGTCATTCACCGATGGCTGACGTCTGAAATATGATACAAAACTGAAAAAATATATATTGTTTTAAATAATTACTGAACAAACATGTAAAATTTACCTACCTTTTAATCACTGCCTTTATAATCACTGCCTTCCATGCGAAGGTGGCTGACAGGGGTCTGGGGATTCCGTCATACAGATTCACAATTCCTCTAATAGCCAAGCATCGACTCATTCACAGAAAACCTAATGAAGGGCTCCTTTATGTAGACACTAAGCATCTAAACTCCGTTAACCAAGTCCATAACTACTTTAAAAACAATCTCTATGCTGCGTGTGATGGTGCAGGACTCAGACACTCAAACTTATGCTCAACCGCCTATACTTGGGTTTCGGATGGGACTTCTTTTCTGACAGGACGTGACTACATCAAAGCTATCCATGTTCGATATGGTTGTCTCTACAACCGAGAACGGTGTGCGAGGGGTAGAGGTGATCAAAGTAAGATCTGTCAACGTGGATGCAATGAACCAGAAACACTTAATCACATATTGCAGCAATGCTATGCAACTCATACATCAAGAATCAAGAGAAATGATAATATTGTTCAATACTTACAACGAATCATAACAAATCGAAATAACACAGTACATAAAGAACCCGTCTTCCACGTAAACAATAGCACTTTGAAACCTGACCTTGTGATTTACAACGCAGAAAGAACTGTTCTAATTGATCTACAAGTAATCAACGACCAATACCCTCTTTCCACTGCCCACCATAACAAAGTAAACAAATACAAAATCTTATGAAATCAACTTGCTGGCCTTCGTCTGAGTGGCTACCATGGCAGCACCCTGACAATTAGTTGGAGGGGCGGTGTTGTCGCTGGGGAGTCTTTCAAAGAACTTACTGCCTTACGACTGTTAAAAAAGGGTGATTTCAAGATCATAGCGTCCCGTGTCCTGTTGGGTAGTATACTCTCACACCCCTGGTTTCAGCGCATGACGGTGACTCGTCGACCGAAGAAAGGTGTCGAGTGGGCCGTTCCAGCCGTTTCCTTAGGGTCTGCGGTACTACTACCACCGTGGTCTATGTTCGTCAGTAGAAAGTACACCGGGGCGGTGTAAAAAAAATAAATTCGCAGAGCCTCTGCAGTTGCGCGCAAGTTGCACATAATTTAAGGTATCCCTATTGTTCAATAACGAAGCCGACACCTTCTTTGGCTAATCCAATATGTATTTGCAATACGCTTTTGAGTGATTATCCGATCATTTTTAATGAGATCGTTATGTTTTGTTGTAATTTTTATCGTCTGTGATAGTGATCGGTCATACTCTCCGTTTTTCATCAACAAATATGGATTTTCCACGCTCGCATTCACGAAATGTTACTGAGCATCGATTTTCAGTAGACGTATTAACAACATCGTCACCATAAATAGTCTATAAACGGCGATGAATCTCAGTAGGACTAGGAGTCACATTTTTAGCAGTCAAAAATTAGATAACAGCACGCTGTATAACTCGCACTGACATATCACTAGAATATGTCCCCATACTTTCGCTTCTCAAAATACATTGGATGAATTCAACGACCTTAAATGTACACATGTATATAGAGGGGGATGTTACTTCCACATGCCACCGGTTGTGCTTCTGAAGGTAATTTCTTTCGTGCTCTATAAGCATGTGTGCATTTCTTATCAGCCTACCTTCGTATATCCTTGATAAAACTATTTAAATATTTATAAATTTTTAGTTAAAAATAAAATATACATGCAAGTGTTCACAATAAAATTACATTTAAACATATCATTACGCTTTAAAATCTCTATTAAATAATATTAGATTAATATTTTTATCTGAAATAAAAATTGTTTTTTCTGTTTCGCATTAAATGCAAAAAAGTTGTATAGTATAATACTTTAAAATGTTAAGTACTTCTACAGAAATTCCGCATACAGAAATATCCTAATTATATTAAAGCCACATGTATTCAATTTTTCATGCAGATACCTGAATGTAGAGTTTTATTCTGGAGCAGATAAAACTAAAGGAAGAATTTAATGATGTTAAGAAATGCCTAAAGGTTTAAATAAAGATCTTCTGGTAATTAATTCTATTAATCCCAAGAGAAAGTTATACAACTCTTTTTGAAAAACACCATTAACTACGATTCACTCTCTTAAAACAATTGAACCTTCTTTGTGCTTAAAGCAGAATTCGTAGCTTTTATTTTCCATTCGCAAAAATATCTTTTAAAGCCGAAAGTTAAATACTAAATAATGAAAACCACACTTTAATTTCTCATTTTGGGATTTTTTATTCTCCTCGATAAATATATAAATCTACAAATATTTTTCAAAATTATAATAGAGAAGTTTATCTTTAAGAATTATTTTCATATTAACGTAAGTAGGACTTAAGCCTTATTTTTCGTACGTCAGTGTCAACTTTTTTTTTTTTACTTTTCAAAAGAAAAAATATGATATAATAATAATTACGTGTTTTCAAATGATTATTGGAACGGCAAGTTTGTGTGATTTTATACTATTGTTAATTTTATTTATTAGAAAAAAGTCTGCTTTATTTATACAAATTCTCATACTATTAATATAAAATTCTGGAAAATTGAAATCTGGATTTTTATTGACAAATTTTATTTCAGCACCAAAGTGCCACGTTTAGTGTTATTCTGATACTAATATAAGTCTTCCGTAATTGATTCTACAGACAACTGGCTGATTTTAGCAAATGTAATATTATTAACTTAATTAATTAACTTAATATAATTAACTTAATACAATTATTTAAGCCTTTTTTTTCGTACGTCAGTTTCAACTATTTTTTTTTTTTTTTTTACTTCTTTTTTTTCAAAAGAAAAAAAATATGATGTAATAATAATTACGTGTTTTCAAATGATTATTGAAACGGCAAGTTTGTGTGATTTTATACTATTGTTAATTTTACTTATTAGAAAAAAAGTCTGCTTTATTTATACAAATTCTCATACTATTAATATAAAATTCTGGAAAATTGAAATCTGGATTTTTATTGACAAATTTTATTTCAGCACCAAAGTGCCACGTTTAGTGTTATTCTGATACTATAAGTCTTCCGTAATTGATTCTACAGACAACTGGCTAATTTTAGCAAATGTAATATTATTAACTTAATTAATTAACTTAATATAATTAACTTAATACAATTAACTTAAGCCTTTTTTTTCGTACGTCAGTTTCAATTATTATTATTTTTTTTTTTTACTTCTTTTTTTTCAAAAGAAAAAAAATATGATGTAATAATAATTACGTGTTTTCAAATGATTATTGAAACGGCAAGTTTGTGTGATTTTATACTATTGTTAATTTTATTTATTAGAAAAAGGTCTGCTTTATTTATACAAATTCTCATACTATTAATATAAAATTCTGGAAAATTGAAATCTGGATTTTGATCGACAAATTTTATTTCAGCGCCAAAGTGCCACATTTAGTGCTATTCTGATGCTAATATAAGTCTTCCATAATTGATTCTACAGACAACTGGCTGATTTTAGCAAATGTAATATGGTGTAAAAGTGTTACTTAAAATCCTTAGTTCCATTTAATACTATTTTTGAAGCCATTGCAGTCACGATGACAACGGTTGCAAGGACGTTGAACCAATCAAGAAAGTTAAATGAAAAAAAAAAAAAAAAACACTAAAAACAAACGATTTTTAAATCGCTCTTGTTAATTATCGATTGTGTAAATTTACCTTCCACCAGCTACATTTTACTGCTTAAAAATTTTCATTGTTGAGATAGATTTTAAAAAAATAAACCACCACATGTTGTTGTTTGAATTTTATTACCACTCTATAAATTCGAATGTTTTATTTTGATTTTTATGTATAATCTATATTAATAAAACAACAAATCGCTCTCTCTGTGTGTGTGTGCGTGTATGTCTGCGATGGCTAGCAAAATCTACGGCATGTAGGCGGCTCAAAATATTTGTGAAGAAAGTCAAAGTCCTATCCCGGTGTACCTGAGCTTATAAATTTTAAATTTCTAATAATTAGTTGAGAAATTAATTAAAAACCACGAATTAAAAGAATGGAAAAGAGTTCATAATCTTCCCAGGGGACTCAAAATTATTTGAAGGCAACAAGTGACTAAAGAGACTAGGCAATTTTGCAGCTCTATAGATTTTTTTCTAAATATTGCATTTATCAATTTGAAATTATCACATGTATGCGTATTTGTTAACGCTGAATAGAAATATGTAATTTTCTTTGAAATCCGGCTGCAATTAACGAATATACATTAATTAACAGTTTTAAGTTATCGTGCGATTTTATCTGAAATCATTTGAGCATAGACAGCTAGCTGTCTGCGAAATCTATATTTTAAAGGAAAAATAAAGCAATCACCTTTTTTATGCGAGACATATTTTTTTTATTTTTTATATTTGAGGAGACAGGGAGATGAGGCGGAGCAGTACTTTATATTAAATATATCAATTAGTCAACATGAAAAATGTTTGTTTAGAACAGAGTGCGGCAACTGGGCATGGAAATTGGAACTAACGGATTTTGCAGAACGTGCTCATCACGCCTGACATACGGGGCCGCAGCCGCTGGGGACCCGTTTCGGATGCTCATATTAATCATATTGCGACCCCTAGCGGTGGAAGGTGGAACTAAATGATTTTCAGCAAATTTCTTAAATTCTATTTTGATACCGCCACCCCCTCGAGTAATATATCTACAGAAAAATAGAATAACGGAGTTTCGTTTGGATATAGGTTTGTTTAGAACACAGTTCGCTACATGGCGGTGGAAATGGGAACTGACAAAGTTTGCAACGCATGCGGCGGCAGATTAAATAATACAAATTTAAGATTCATTTAATAATATTATCACGGGCACGGGCAACGCCCGACAGGTCAGGTAGTTTGTTTATAAAATACTAAGCAGCTTATATAGTTAATTCAAACCTTTTTATCTGTTGTTATTATTTCCTTCTATTTACATTAAAGAAATCCATAACCATATCTGTAGAAAGATATGATTTATTTTTTATTTTTCAAATTTAAATATTTTATAAATTTCCGGCTTGAAATTAATAATGAATGCATTCTACGATATGTCCCGTTTCTCTTAAAATAAATTTTACATATATGCACTACACAGCAATAGAAATTTTTCAATAGCTTCTCTTGAATATACAAAAAGGGAACTCAATATGAATTAAAAGAAATAATGTTGGGCAGAGGTTGCAATAAACTAGTTCATTTTTTTTCGTATCTTTTGCGAATTATATATGAAGCAAGAAATGTTCATACACAAAAGGCACCTAGAGCTATCAAACAAAAATAGTACAATTGTTATTATACTTAAAAGTTCATAAAGCGAGTTAAAGTTTTATACAGTAATAATTTCATTGTAGAAATATAACTCCAAACTCAAAGTTTTAATTGATATGTATACATATAAAAATATCTTTGGAAGTAATTTATCCAATTGTTTATAGTTATAAAATTGTTTAGATTAATATTTACACCTTCAAGATTACTAGAGCATTTAGTTGAAAATTTAAAGAAATAACACATCTTTTTTATACCAAAGAACTAAATTTCGTAAACTTAAAGAATATCATCATTTTGTTTTTTACACTCTAGAAATTGCAATTGGTTTTCTAGATGGGATTTTTTCTTTTATGCAGAAGAATTTTATTATATTTTCAAATATAGCGGACAGGAACAACTGTGTTGAAATTAAAGAATCTTCTTAAACCGCTTTTATTGTACCTATGGGAAAGTTATAACGGTGTTGAAAATGAGAAAGCTCCAGGCCATATTTCACATTGAGGAAAGTTATTTTTCTCTAGAGCTCATTCAACCTTTTAGTATTGATTTAATATTTTTTCAGTACCTATTTTGTCATATATGTTTTTTAAATACAAGTTCAGTTAAAATTTTAATTGTTTTATTTATTTTATTATTTATAAATTTTCGACGAATTATTAAATGCCACAAATAATATACAGTTCCGCGTGTCTAATAAAGTAAAACAGGTGTATAATGTTTTAAACAAAGTGTGTTTATTTGGCTACTAGATTAATTTTAAAACATTCTAATTGGTAAATAAATCATCTCAGATGTAAATTTCCAACTGGGTGAAAAATGTCCGGACCAGGATTCAAACCAGGGATCTCTTGGCTGAATGTCATCGAATGCTGCTCCGAACATTTTTCGATCAATTGTAAATTTACCTCACATATGATTTAGTTACCAATCATAATTATTGAGTTAAAATTAGTTTATTGAAATTACGTAATTACGTTTTCTGCAGTGTCATTCCCTGTGATTTATTTTGTTGAGCTGATTCAGTTACCAGACCAGATGCTACAATCAATAAGGTTAGATGAGTGAATTAGATTCACCAGATTCGTTCGGGATAGCTCAGAGAGCAGAACAATGGCGGCTTAAGCCAAGGAATCCCTGGTTCGAATCCTGCTTCGTAAATATTTCGCCCAGCTGGAAATTTATATCGCATATTTCTTTAGTAACTAAATATTTTTGATTCTCTGTTGAAGAAAATGAAGTCAATTTCTCAACAAAAGCTGACTATATTTAAATGTTCAATTCAAAGACGAATGCTTGCTTTTCCATAACATTTTATATAAATCAGTGAGAATAAGTAATAAAAAAATGTTATTCCGTAAAAATATTCATGTGACAGAATTTGTTGAATTTCCTTTTTGAAATCAAATTTTAATACTTTCCAACATATGTATGAAAAGTATTTATGGATTTGTCTATCCATCTGGTCGTCTGTCTGTCTGTCTTTGCTAAAACTTGCGTAAATATACTGAGTTTGCCATGCAATTGTTATGCGTTACTGATTCTTACCAAGCCATGTTCGATATTGAATTTAAGTGTGCTGTATCTATAGTTTGTTTACATGGCGACTCAAAAGAATTATTTTCCATTATGGTCTATGGGGAAAATCGCTTGCAATGCACTTTAATGCTGTTACGCTATTTCAAAAGTGGTGATTCTGTACTTTCATCTTATTTCTAATGAGATTTTAAAAGAGTGATACTTCAGATCTAATATTCAAGATAAGTAAAATAATAAGACAGAAATAAAAAACAGAAAGTGGCTCTTCATATTTTAAGAGTTAAAAATATAAGTAACGAAAAACATATATAATTACCTTGAATTCATTCAATGAAGCATTCGTTATTAAATGACGGTATATGATTGTTTCTAAAAGATTAATTTTATTTTTCTTTTGCGCTCGTATTCGATATTATAAAATTTACAAAAACTATTTTATTATGCAGTTTTTAGTAATGACTTTCTCTCATAAAATATATATATATATATATATATCTTGATTTTTGTTAGCATTCATTTGAACGCTTTCTATATTTGATTTAATATTTATAACGCAAAGTTTTCTTTGAAAAATGCTTACACTTAAAGGTTATTGAAAAAATTAAACTAAACGCAATATTTTTACGATATATTTGTTTTAAAGGAAAAATCTCTCTTTCAAAAATGATAGTAACAACAATAATAATTAGGACTGCACGTATTACTTTTAACACACATTTTTATATATGTATAATTTTGAATATAATTAAATTTACATAATTTGTATACATTTTTCGAAATTAACTTCTATTATATATATATATATGTATGTCTTTTCTCAAACAGAAAATATGACTAAAATTCTGCTACTGCCGCAAACGAAGTTTTAATAAGAAAAATAAAACTAAGACACATTGCAAATGTATTTCAGAACAGTCTCATTTTGCAGCTGTTACGAATCGAAATGAAAGTCAATAAAGTACATGGTCAAATGTATATCTTTGTATATAAATTGGAGTGTCCACACCTGTCATCAAGATTTTTTTTGTGATATTTCGACTTTTGATGGCAGTGTTTACTTTCTTTACAGATTCTATTTCCATAATAATGGAAAATGTATTTAGCCACTGTATATTCTGTTCGTCCATGTAATTTTTCCATTCATTTAAGATTTCTTTTTTCCCAGCTTTTGGAGAATTGCGTGAATTGTGGAGAATTGTGGAATTTTTGGAGAATTGTGGACAATTTAATTGAAAATATAAATCTGAACATAATATCATATTCAAAATAAAAATAAAAATTAAATGTAATTAATTATCACTACAAACTAAAATAGATGTTTTGCAATAGCGTAAAATATATGGAAATTTGTGAGCGGGACAGTAGCACAATTAATTTATTACTAAATACATATCACAATAAGTATAATTTTATATGATATAATGTGTTTTGTGAAAACGTTAAAGAAAATATCCTTAACCCATTTAAGCCTAGCGTCTCATTTTTGGGACATTCATTTTTAATAAATTTGTATAGATATTTTCTTTTTTATAACATGAAAACATTATGAAATAATTATCAATAAATGTCTTTATCTGTTACCGAGTGATGGCAGCATAAGATGGATATTATTTGCTTAAATAAAGGCTTTTTTCGGAGTATATAGATTTTTCATTTTTCAAGATGACGAAATGTAAAAAAGTGCGTTTATTTGTGTTTCTTCTATCAAGAATCCAAATAAATAAGTCATTATCATAGCTTGTAGACTTCTTTGAAATACGTATTTTCTTAAATTGTGAAATTATATGTTCAAGCTATTTTTTTTTCATTATTGTAACGTAGAAAATATAGAGCGGTAGGCATAAATGGGTATATATTTTTATTAACCATTTAGGGGACAGTTATTTATGTAAAGTCCTTTTCAAGATGACAATTAAATAAATTTCTTTTAAGCCATAAATACGATTATTCTTAGTTTATTAGTAATAATGCTAATAATGTTATTAGTCTCTGTAAAGAAATAAATATATTCTTAATAGTTCGTCAAATATTGATTAAAGTATTTATTATAAAATTTAAAAGCTTATTTTATATAAATTTAGGAAAACATATAATTATACATATTATACTATTACAAATATTGTGGATATTCTCATATTTAGTACCTTTACATTTTATCAAATAAATACAAAAATGTTTTAGCGTATTTTTTTAACCATTTGAAAAAATGGTTATTGTCCTCGTCTGGGTAGGAAATCAAAAGCATATCTGAACCTTTTTATTGGTTTAATCAGCAATTTATTCGTGTTCTGATTGGTCTATACAGTAATCTGTATTTTCATTTATTTTCAACAGAGATGGATTACTTATGTTGCCACTATGACAAAAAAATAATACAAACTACAAAAAAAAAAAAAATAAATAAATAAATAAATAATAATAATAATAATAACTCAGAAACAAATTGAGATACAGCTTTCAAACAAATTGCATTTAAAAGTACATTTTTTCTCTATAAGACGGTGTAAAAAGTAATATTGTGGGATGTTTAAAAGTTTAAGAAGGAAATTTCATTTAAAATTGGTCGTCAGATTTCTTGGAAATCTGACGATGGAAAAGCCTTTCCCGAACAGTCAATGAAATGCTTGGATAATACGTAAGTTTCAGGTGGATAATACGTAAGTTTCGGGAAATCTGACGAGTTGTAGGCGATTTCTGTCGCTTGCAATTTTTACGTGTAATAACACTATTAATGTTTAATTCATGGCGCACATAATGTAAGATCAACTCCGTGTGATGTTTTATGTCTTAAATTTTAGTCTTCGAAAAAATCATTTTCCAAATGGTCGTTGTAATTTGTTAAACTGTTTTTATTTTTTTTTTATTTAGTATTTTTCCAGTCCATTTGCAACATTTTAAAGTGATTTTACCGAAACATATGAGAAAACAAAAATCTAGGCACTAATGGGTTAATATAAATTTTATCTACAGAAGAAAAAATTATTTATGAAGAACATTGTAAAAAATCAATTCTACATCTACATGTAGTAAACATAAATGCAAGAAAACAAGTGGGTAAGTGTGATCACAGATCGCACAGAGGGTTTCGTTTAATATTCCTTTCAAGACACTTTATCCTTTTGAAAAATCTGTTAGTTCCACATTTCGCAACCAGGGGCGCACTCTATTCTAAACAAACCTCTATCCGAACGAATCTCCGTTTTACATACTATCCGTATATATATTAGTCCAAGGGATTGGGCCTATAGCACCCGAGATAAGTAGACGCCCCTGGCGGTAAAACATGGAACTAAAATATTTAAGGCTAAGGTGCATAATATGAAAGACTAGACAAAGGGGTGTCGGCAAAGGTTGGAAAAGTGCTCCCCGGGTGAAAAGGGCGGAGGTTAGAAAAATTGCTTAAAATATACAAGTTAGAGCCCGGAGGAGTAAATAATATAAGACTTTTTAAATACTTTATGTCTTGTCGTGTGGTCTGAGGTATTCAGCTAAACGTATGCAAAAATTCATGTGTCCAACTTAATTAGGGGCTCTCTTAAAAAGAATTGCTTAAAATACATATGTGGTATCTCAAAGGATTAAACGTAAGACTTTTTCAAGATTTTATGATTTGTCGCCTGGCCTCAGGTGTTCTGCTATAAGTGTACAAAATTTCAAATCTCCAATTTAATAAGGGACTCAGTTAGAGAGAACTGCTTTAAATACGCGTGTGGGAGCCCAGAATGTTAAATGTACGACTTTTTCAAAATTTTATTATTTGCCGTTTGATGTGAGGTGCTCAGCTATAAGTATGCAAAATTTCACGCCTCCAACCTAATTAGAGGCACACTTAGAAAGAATTGTTTAAAATACACATGTACACATGTGGGAGCCCAAAGGATTAAATGTACAACTTTTTGAAAATTTTATGATTTGTTGTTTGATGCGAGGTGCTCAGCTATAAGTATGTAAAATTTCACGCCTCCAACCTAATTAGAGGCTCGCATAGAAAGAATTGTTTAAAATACACATATGGCAGCCCAAAGGGTTAAATGTACGAATTTTTCAAAATTTTATGATTTGTCGTTTGATGTGAGGTATTCAGCTATAAGTATGCAAATTTTCACACCTCCAACCTAAATAGTGGCTCACTTAGAAAGAATTGTTTCAAATACACATGTAGGAGGCCAAAGGATTAAATGTACGACTTTTTAAAAATTTTATGATTTGTCGTTTGATGTGAGTTATTCAACTATAAGTATGCAAAATTCCACGCCTCCAACCTTATTAGGGCTCACTTAGAAAAAGTTATTTAAAATACACATGTGGGAGCCCAAAGGGTTAAATGTACGACTTTTTCAAAATTTTATGATTTGTCGTTTGATGTGGTGTATTCAGCTGTAAGTATGCAGAATTTCACTCCTCCAACCCAATTAGGGGTTCACTTAGAAAGAATTGTTTAAAATACACATCGGGGAGCCCAAAGGGTTAAATGTACGTCTTTTTCAAAATTTTATAGTTTGTCGTTTGATGTGAGGTGTTCGGCTATAAGTATGCAAAATTTCACTCCTCCAACCTAATTAGGGTTCACTTCGAAAGAATTGTTTAAAATACACATGTGGGGGCCCAAATGGTTAAACTTACGACTTTTTCAAATTTTTATGATTTATTGTACGTTGTGTGGTATTCATCTATAAGTATGTAAAATTTCCAGTTTCCAACATGTATAGTTTCTGAGAACGGTCTCTGTGACGGACAGACAGACGGACGGACAGACAGACAGAGGAGCGAGACAAATAGTGTTTCGCACGATGAACGAAACCCTAAAAATGAGCTATTATGGTTTGTCATTTGATGTGAGGTGTTCACGTTCAGCTATAAGTATGCAAAATTTCACACTTCCAACGTAAATAGGGTGTCACTTAGAAAGAATTGTTTAAAATACACATGTGGGAGCCCAAAAGGTCAATTGTACGACTTTTTCAAAATTTTATGATTTGTCGTTTGATGTGAGGTGCTCAACTATAAGTATGCAAAATTTCCCGCCTCCAACCTAATTACGGGCTCACTTAGAAAGAAATGTTTAAAATACACATGTGGGAACCCAAAGGGTTAAATGTACGACTTTTTCAAAATTTTATAGTTTGTCGTTTGATGTGAGGTGTTCAGCTATAAGTATGTAAAATTTCACGCCTCCAACCTAATTAGAGGCTCACATAGAAAGAATCGTTTAAAATACACATGTGGGAGCCCAAAGGGTTAAATGTACGAATTTTTCAAATTTTTTTGATTTGTCGTTCGATTTGAGGTTTTCAGCTATAAGTATTCAGAGTTTCACCCCTCCAACCTAATTAAGGTTCACTTCGAAAGAATTGTTTAAAACACACATGTGGGAGTCCAAATGATTAAACGTACGACTTTTTCAAATTTTTATGATTTGTCCTATGATGTGAGGTATTCAGCTATAAGTATGCAAAATTTAACGCTTCCAACGTAATTAGAGGTTCACATAGAAAGAATTGTTTAAAATACACATGTGGGATCCCAAAGGGTTAAATGTACGACTTTTTCAAACTTTTATGATTCGTCGTTTGATCTGATGTGTCCATCTATAAGTACGGAAAATTTCACGCCTGTAACCTTATTAGGGACTCACTTAGAAAGTATTGTTTAAAATACACATGTGGGAGTCCAAAGGGTTAAATGTACGACTTTTGCAAAATTTTATGATTTGTCGTATGATGTGTGGTGTTTGCCTATAAGTACGCAAAATTTCAAGTCTCCAACGTGTATAGTTTCTGAGAACGGGCTCTGTGACGGACAGACAGAGGGATGGACAGAGAGACAGACAGATGAGCGAGACGAATAGGGTTTCGTCAGATGAACGAAACAATAAAAAGAAAGAAAAATCCGAACCTCAAATTTATGGAAAAGTCTTTATCATAAACGAAAAAATTTAACTTAAGAAAAATTATTTTCTGTACGAAACATAAAATATTCGTCATGGTCGAATATCAGACACAACGGAATATTGCACATAAACTGTATATTTGTTTCCAATTCTGTCTAAAGTGTTTTTACTAAGGAGATATAGGGTAAAAGCACCAATAGTCGGCCACTTAAGCGATTTCTTTTAATATATAGCCCAAAGCGTAATTTTAAAAAGCAATACAACATTTTTAGCAGTGACACATGTTAATATATACTTTTCTTTTACTGATTCAGCAATTGCTTTAAAAAAAACTGATTACAGTTTTTATTTATAAAAAGTTAAGCTTAAAAGTAGCAAAGGTCTAGTAGTCGGCCACTCAATTCTAGTGTTCGGCCATCACTGGACCAGTAGTCGGCCATTTACATGCTTTTTTATTTATGTAACTTAAAGTATAACTTTTATAAGCAGAACAACATTTTAATGATAAGATGTGTTAATTTATTCTCTTTTTTATAATATTACAGTAATAATTTAAAATATTATAATAGTATTTAACACTTTCCAACATAGTTTAAAAGTGTTTGTGAATTTGGATTGTCTTCAGTCTTTCCGAGTTCTAACACTCGTAAACATACTCGAATCTCTTGAATTTTTTGTATGTTTTTGAGTTAACAATAGCACGATCGCTATTGAAAATAAAGTGTGTAGAATTTATAGTTCATCTACAGGGACAGTCAAAAGTATTCCGATGCATTACGCTCAATGAGAAAAATATGCGTCAAGTTTATTTTAATGATGTTGGCCATTTCAAACATAATGGAATTGATATGCATTTATGAAGTGCATTTAACTACGCATTCTCGACAATATGGGATCTAAAGAACTTATTATTCATTTATAGGGCCCCGCAAAAAAATTCCTTTGCATAATAGTGTCAGGGGATAAGCGGCTTGCAGCGCATTTTAGTTCTGTTGTACTATATCAAATAGAATGAAATTGATATACTACATTACTGAGGCTTACTACAAAATGCTTCTTGTATAACATGATATGTATAGCATTTATCGTTCATTTACAGGGAAGCACAAAAAATTCGACTACAGTACTGTATCTTTCTATTAGCGATAATTGCTGGAAGTGTGATTTTCTTTATGGCATGCGTTTTTAAGTTTAAGCTAATCTTTGCTTAGCATGCAGTGTGTATAACTGATACAGATCATATACAAGGCTACACAAAAGAGTTTGTAAGCTTTGCGGAGTATCAGCGTGAATGGCTTAAAAGAGGCTTTTAATTGAGTTATGCTCTTTCAAGCTGAACTATATTTAGTATACTAAGAGATGTTTGTATAATATAAATAAAATCTTATACAGGGTCATGTAAAGAAATGAATACATGACCGTCCAGGGATAATAATGTGTAGAAGTATAATTTCAGTAGTTTTAAACACATTTTAGCCTGAATTAAATTTTAGCTTAATATGTGCGGCATATAAAAATCTGTTGGTAATATACAGGGCTGTACAATATAATTCAAGTATGTTTCCATATAGTGGTAGAAATTGCTGAAGGTGAATTTTTAATCTGTTATGCATTTTCTTACTATTCTAAGTTTTATCATGCTATGTATAGAATAATATACAAATCTTTAGATTAAATACAGGTCTGCACAAAAGAATTGAACTACCATTCAGGTTCGGGACAGTAATCTGGTTTGCAAAAGTATTATGCCTTTTCTAAAATGTTTACTTTTTTTAAAGTATAGAGCAGATAAATTTCATTAAAGAATTCTACAAGTCATGGGAAGTGCTTTTGTAATCTATTCTTGATGCATGATTTTTCATTCTTGTTCCTTACGGAAAGTAAACTTAAAAGACTGAATTATCTATATAATCTATATATTTTATAGTAGTCAGCCTTTCACATTTTGTGTTTAGCCATCGTAGACTCGGCGGCGGGAAGAGAAAAGTTATTACGTCATCTTGTTTCAAAAGGAAATTATGATGTAGAACAAGATTGTTAACAGAACATAAATGAATGATCTGTCGATGCTTATCTTGGTATGATATTAGCAGCAGGGAGCCCCAATTCGTCATTTTAGCGTTACTACCATGTCATCAAGTTTCGAGATGAAATTTTAATATATTGCATATCTCGTCTAGTACGATGCAAATATTTCAATTTGTCTTGGAATTTCGTGGTTCGATATGAGCAGAACGCGGCGCCAATTCTTCATTTTCGCGGTACAATCTCGTCATCGAGTTTCGATATGTAATTTTAATAAGTTGCATATCTCGAATAGTACATTACAAATATTGCAGTCTGCCTCGAAATACCTTTAAACGATAAAAGTAGAATGAGGCGCCAATTCTTATTTTGGCGGTACTATCTGGTCATCGAATTTCGAAATGAAATTTTAATATCTCTCTTTCGATTAATACGGTTAATGTCTGATCGTGGTATCTAAGCACTATACAAGCATAACGGGCCGCCAACTGATTATTTTGGTGGTACTATTTCGTTCTCAATTTTGAGAATAAAATGTTAATGATTAAAACTACATGTTAGTATAATACAAATGCTTCAGTCGATTTCGCGATATCCTGATAAGATATGAGAAAAACGGGGGCGCCAATTCTTCCTTTTAGTTGTACTATCACATCATCGAATTTCGGAATGAAATTTCAATATGTTGCATATTTAGATTAGTACAGTAAAAATATTACTATCTGCTTCGTGATAGCTTGGAACGATCCGATCCGAATAGAGCATCAATTCGGAATTCTGGTGGTACTAACAGATCAAATTTCGATGTGAAATTTTAGCATGTCATATACATCGATTATTGATATTCTGTGTAATGTATATTTTATAGTGACAGTTCCGTCGAAAACTAACAATGTTATCTTCATTTGTTTTAAATTTAACTTCTACAGAAGCAGAAGATGGGATTTAAAAACACATAGTTAGCCTCTAATTAATATTATTGCTGACTATTGAGTTAATGAACCAGATAATAAGTGTTATTTTATATTATTGGAAAGTTGTCACAATCCGTGGCTTTGAGGTTATTGAAATATTTCAAATGATATTTGTGTAAATATTAAAATTAGAAAGAATTTATATTTCTGCATAAAGTTTAAATATTATTAATTAAAACGCTATTTGTTGAAATTCCATCTCAATATCCCGTTAGATGATTGTGGGGAACATTTCACCCCTTTAAATTTCGATTATCTTATAACCTACTTTGTGCGAGCATTTATGTCTTAAAAGTAAAACCCATGTAAAATTTGAAGTTTCTAGCAATAGCTCTCGTAATTGCCTAATAAATCATTCTTTTAAGTATGCTTTCCGCACATTTCACACTTTAAAATTTCCATATTGAATTATCCTCTTCTGTGCGAGTAAGTAACAGCTATGCCGAGTTTCAATCCAAAATTTAAATTACTCGCTTTTACTTCTATCCCTAACAAGTATAACTTTTTTTGATTAATTTATCCGTTAAAATTTCAAATTTATCATAACTATTATGCGAAAAGAAACGTGTTTTAGAACGTGTTTTGCTTCTGCAGAGACTTCCACCATCATTTTTTAACTTTAACTTTTAAAAGTTGCTCGGCATTTCCAAAGATTTCCCCCTACAAAAGAAAGAAACAAACGTTTCTTCTTTATAACATTAGTATATTAGAAGGCTTCACGTTGGTCGATTTTCCCAAACGAAATATATCGGAGAATTTAGCCTTGTAAATACAAGGTTAAATTCACAGTTTACATGTTTTAGTAAATAACGGTAGAACGATATAATGCAATATACTAATGCATATTTAAAACATTATCTAATTAACAATGAAAATATCATCAAAACCGTCTAGTGTTTTTTTTTTTTTTTTTTTTTTTTTTTAAATGCTAATATTTCATAATCGAGCTCACCTGATTATAGAACTTTCCCCCATGATGATATAACTAAGCACCGTAGAATGATATACTATAAAATAAAACCTTTCCTGAAAAAATATCTAACTAACGATGCAAGTTCCATCGAAATCTATTCAGCAAAACTAAAGCGGCCGGAACAAACTTCCCATTTGCATTTTATATCAGGTGTCATGGGGTATAAACGGCAGTGCTAATAATAGGCATAGTTATGAAGGAATACGGGAAAATGGCACTTTAGCTTCTGCGCTCAAAGGCTCTAAGTCATCTGAATCACAAACAACAGCTAAAAATTAATTTGTTACATTTATAGGTCTTATCGCTGGAATAAGCCCGTAAGAGTCAACGTCCTATCCAAAATTTGCTTGGTAAGTTCTGTCATGCGAAGACTATCCCGTAAGAAACCCGTGTCACGCGTAAGAAAAGTGACACATCTCGCAAAAATTAATTTTGCGTTTTATTCCACTAATATATCCGTCGTAGGTGCATCTAGCTATATTAAAAATTTCGTAACTGCAGTTATACGAAAATGCACATTATTATACTATCTGCCCAGTTGTGACCACACAAGAGGGGTGGACTGTGCGGAGAGGTAAAATTACGCAACCCTCCAAACCTTATCCTACGTCTTCATTCTTAAGAGTTTTATGCATTTATGCACTTTTGTATTCCTGCATGCAGAGCTAATGCTATAATTTCATTTCACAGTAATATCATGCAAATTTTTTATATATTTCTTTTACCTCACCTGTGAAATTTACTTTTATCGTGATGTGTCACTTTCTTGGGGGTGAGCGATATATTAGTAAGGAAATACTTCGTTTATTACAAAAATTTGTAGCGTATTTCATGTACCTTCAAAATGTTGTGGGAGATTTTGGATGTATTCGCGAGGTAGCTTGTAGTTTAAAATATGCTGCGCAAAATGCATACCGACGTAATAACGCCATCCACTAGGGTTGTTATCCGGGTTGATTCTTTTCAGTGGCAGAAATACATTTTTTTATTTTATTTGATTTTATACACGGGAGGCCATTATTGTCATTGTTGAAAACTAAAAAATATAAAGAGAAATTTGTATGTCCTAAATCCTTCTAATTTTTTCGTGTCAGAAGAAATATCATATGATTATTACTGTATCCTGATATGGCAATTAATGGTAAGTAAAAGCAATTTGTCAATTTCTAAAGGTGTGGAGTTTGTATCTTTAGAAGTGGACAATTTACATGCCATTATTCCATCTTATTTTATAGTTTTGTTTGCATGGTGTTATTACCCACTAGTTGGGTAATAATGCCTAATGACATTGATTGAGAAATCACACCACTGCATTTTAAGAATAGATATCTGTTTAAATAGTCTTTCTTGTATGCATAATCAACAAATTGCTGTATTAAATCTTATATTTCTTTGGGGGGGAAAATCTAAAACTAAGCCGCAAAAATTGGTAGAACGTTAACGTGGAGTTATTACCCCAGGACACCTTATATTTTGTGTGCATAAAATAAAATGCAAGTAAAAGGTTGTATAAATCTCAAATTGCGAACATCAAATTACGAAAAAAACTCAAATTATTAAAAATAGACTCAAAAAATTTAAATGGCCTTTTAGCCAGTAGTCAACCGTGGTGGCCGATTACTGAACATGTAAGTAAATATAATACCGAATAGTCGGCCACATTACAATTAATTAATACAAACACACTTATTTAATTTTGATACTGAAAAACATTAGTGCATTAAACTTTTTAATAGTACAGTCTAATAATTTTAGAAAATAATAAAAAATAAATTAATACTAGTTTTTTTTTTTTTTTTTGTCATCAATTAACAACAACAAAAAAAAAAAATAGCAAAAACGGTTATTTGACCGCAACCAAATAAAAAATGGCTGATTACTAATGCAATAAAAATACCCAAAATTCGTTGCTGATGGCTTATGACGTATAAAGAATGGTTACATATAGGGGGGTTGTAATATTTCATTTGAAACCAAAAATAAACTATTCATAATCTACTTTATCTCAAAGTGGCCGACTACTGGGGGGTGGCCGACTGGTGCATTTACCTTAAATACTTTTCTAAAAAAGGAAATAAAAGAATTCTATACTAATAAAAGAAAGAAAGTTTTGCGTGTATGTCTTTTGGCTTTGGCTAGAAAAATCTACCCGACGAATAGGTCTGAAAATTTGAATTAATATAGAATAAGATATTGAAAAGCAGGTCTAATGAATTTGAGACTCATTTTTTCCCTTCTAGTTAATTAAAGGAGACTATTCTTTAAACCGTCAAATTCTTTAATTGAATCGTACCATATAGACTTTTTACTTTGAAAATTAAGTATCAAGATTTTTTTAATAATTCTACAGTTAATGACTTCCTCGAGAGGTACTTTTCTCCATAGATTTAACTAGTATTATTCTAAAAATATAGTAGGGAAGATTGGGGAGTAGGGTCTGCCGAAAAAAGCTTTTTTTCGATTTTTAATGATGGGTAGTGCGAAAAAGTTGACACTGGTGGCACTGAGTTGACACAAAAAATTTGAGGTTATTTGGGCAATTGATTCATTTGCCTCAAATCTCTTGCATTTTTGCTCAAATGCTGTTTTTTGAACTTTTTTAGAAGATTTATAAATAAATGTTAAATTTAATTTATTTTAGCTAAATTTACTTGAAATGACATGTTTGGTATACGAAATGTTTAAATAAGCTTTGATTATGCATTTTTTAATAGTTATGAATGTTTTAGATTAGGCGATTTTTATAGCCTTTTTTGTGCATAAGTGAGGAAAAATTGTAAGTATAGTTTGATTCGTTCGTCGGATTCTCTCTTTTGTCTTTATTATGTTCCTCGCTCTTCCTTCTGTTTTTCGATGCGTCTAGATTCAGATATTTGGATGACGGACCACAGTATGTTTTGATAGCAATTCTGGAAGAAGAAGAGAATGTGAAGCAGAAATCAACGAAAACGCAATCAGTCATCATGAGGATCAGGAAGGAAATAAGAGACGAGAGAAATTGCGACATGTTATGTTAATTATTTTTCTGCTCCAAAATACATATATTGTCAGAAGATTAAAATAATGGGAACTTTGAAGCAGGCAGTTCGACTGAATCAGAATTTGAACCTGGGCCGTCAAAAGCAGACACTTCCAAACGCATATTCCTTTCTCACACAGCGTTCACCGCATTTAGATCTGGTATATCATAAAGGTAAATAGCGTTAAGAGCTCCATCTGTGCTTCAGGATGCAGGAATTATGTCAACAGGGAATAGGAATCTCGTCATCGATAAAGAAAAGGTCAGGAGACAGAAAAAGAAGCTTGGAAATAAGATACAGCAGGATGAAGATCTTGGTGGAAGAAAAATTACAAGCATATTTTTAATAATATAAAAAATAAAACAATCTTTACAGAAAAAAAGAGGACATGCGGCACCGTCAAGAGAAAGACGAAACAAATATCACCATGTCCTCTGAACGTGGTTCGGAATATTTGGGTCACTTGACAGCTCCTTCTGGCGACTGCTGAGAAATAGCAAATTCATTACATGATTTTCTGAGCCAGAATTAAGTCTGCTTTGGAAAAAGTAAGGAGAGAACTTGAACATTTGACATGTATTTGTCATACGAACAAGCTTTTACTCCATCACTAACATCAAATGTCTAAACAAGATGGTAGGACCACTTGACCTAAGACCTTTACCAACCCAGTCAGATCTCGATTAATACACTACTCAAATCTTCAGCAGCCTTTTGTATTTCTGATGTCCATGTAATAGGAATAGGCTCGTAGAAAGCGACACGTACATTTTCTCACGCCATTAGCAAAATGTGCATCGCCTTTCTCTCGACGGTGTCGCTTGTTCCTTTTTACTGTGAAAATCGCTTTATCTTTTCTACAAACAAAGAATATGGTTGTAATTTTTCATCCTCAAAGATATTCCTCCTCCTATATCTTCTCTCAAAGTTTCCTTTTCTGACATCTAACCTTATCTTTAGCGAAGACGAGATTCCCCTCATCTGCTGTCATAATTCCTGTATTTTGAAGCACGGACGCTCTTAACGAAATCTCTCTATCTAATATACCAGTTCTAAATACGGCGAACGTTGTGTGGAAAAGGGCTATACGTTTGGGAGTGTCTGCTTTTGAAGGCCTGGTTCAAATTCTGATTCAGATAAACTACTTGCTTCAAAGTTCCCACTATTTTAATGTTCCGGCAATATCTGTATTTTAGAGGAGGAAAATAATTAACATCCTATCTCGCAGTTTCTCCCATCTTCTAATTGCTCCCTCATCCTCATGATGACAGATTGCTTTTTTATTGGTTTCTGCTTCGCATTCTCTTCTCCTTCCAGAAACGTTGTCTAGGCATGTTGTGGTCTGTCATCCAAATATCCGACTCTGAGCGTATCGAAAAACACAAGGAAGAGCGGGGACCATAATAATGACAAAAGAGAGAAAACGACGAACGAACTAAACAATACTTAAAATTTTTCTCATGTATATGTGAAAAGGCTATAAAACCGCCTAATTCAAAATACACATAATTATTAAATAATACATAATCAGAACTTATTTGAACATTTTGTACACTAAACATGACTTTTCAAGTAAAATCAGCTAAAATAAATTTAACATTTTTTTTTTAATGTTTGCTAAAAAAGTTCAAAAATCAGCATTTGAGCAAAACTTCAAGTCATTTGCGGCAAATGAAGGAATTGTGCAAAAAATCTCAATTTTTTTGTATGAACTCAGTGACACCAATGGCAAATTTTCTGCACTATCCATCACCGAAAATCAAAGAAATGGTTTTTTTTTTCGTTCCACCCAACTGGGGAGAGTTCACTTATTTGTTACAAAATGATTTTTTATTTTTTAAATATTGAACATGGTATACAGTTACATATATGATGTTATTCGTTATAGAATCAGTTATCAAAATAAAATTGCGACGTAAGTTTAACGTATAGGGAACGTGAAAAATGATTGAATTTAATCATGAGAAAATAATGGGTCATGTCTCCCCACATATGGGAGGCTTGACCTACTTTATTTTATATTGAAATATTTGCTAAGAAAAATAAAATCAGTTTAAAAAAGGCAGAATTGTTTTATGCTACATTGTTTAATTATTATTAAAAGTTGTTTGGGAAAATGTGATATGTAAACAAACTTTCTTAGATGGAAATCAAGACACAAGATAAAAATTCCATTTCGAGCATCAAATTTTTGTGACACTCGGCCTAGCAACACTAGTTGCCACATAGTTTGTCTCCACCTCATGTGTTCATCTTGGTGATATTTGTCTACATACCTTCCTAAAGTATTTTGATCATTGTTATGTTAATTTTCAGATTGATGTATACCTAACATTTCTTATGTCTGCTGCTTTCATCCTTCTTCGTCTTTTCCCATCCTTTCGATTTACCTATTAAGGGTACTATTTAAATGAAATGGAAGCTGCTATCAAATTTCCAATTTAAATTTCATAATTTATTTTCTTATTTCTACAGTAATTTCTCCCACCTTCCTTTAATCAATTTTAAATATTATCCTCCCCCCCCCCCCACATTTTACTCCAACTTTACAGAACAAATGATTGATATAATTCTTATAAAATAATTGATATTATTTTAGAAATATAACTATTAATCGAACTTCTATGTACAGTGTTTAATAATAATATTTCCAAAAACACTTAATTAAAGGAGCTTTGACCATCTGTTCAGTGGTCAACCCTCCCTCAAATTGATTGGGTAAAGCCTTCCCAAATAACCACTTTTTAAAGTATAGAACAGGTTATGTTTGGCCTAATAAACTGTATTATTTTTATGCCTGGAATGAAAGCTCAATATATCTGCATTAATTAAAATCTACTTACCTCCATTTCTGTGATATATTTATCTAAGAAAATCTTGAAAAATGGTTCCAGAAAATACACATTTTTTAAGCCGAAAACTCTTCAAAACTGATTTATCGTACATGTTTCAATTATCATCATGAAACAAACAATATTGATTGAGCATTTCAGTAGCTTTGGTTGCCACCTATTGGCAAAATTGTGAAATTCTTAATTAGAAAATCGAAGGGTGGGTCAATCCTTTCTTATGGTCAACCCACCCTAGTCTCTCCTATATAAAATTATATAAAACGTTACTTTTTATAAATAGCCGGATTGTATAACAAAATATTTCTTGGTTGGTTTCTTGCTTTAAGATTACATAAAAAAAAAAAATCTTCTCTCATATCATTATATATAATGATCTGCAATTTTGTTCATTTTTTCTCTTTATTTATGTTATATTTCATATAAAAAATAGAAATTAGTACTAATCCATAAATGTTCAATATATGTACAGTAATTGCATTCATTGTAAACAGCTAAAAAAATACTTTGTATTTTAGTTTAATTTCCGATGTATAAATCAGTGAGATTCTGTATTATTAAGTGTAAATAATTCATGGGATTCAATAAGTTTCACCTTTTTAGGAATAAAAAGGTAAAGACTCTAAGAAAAGCTAAAAATACAAAATTTTAAATAAAAAAATAATACAATTAAAAGTAAGATAATAGTTTTTCAGATGAATTATATAACTGTATTTGAACAAAAATTAACTTCAGTATAGCTTTGCACATTATAAACTTATTAATCCATTCCATTTCTCAATTCAGCAAAATTGATAAAATTATTTCCCTCCGAAAATGTTATTACCCGACTACGGCAAAGCCAAAGGAGGGTTATGATTTTGACAGGCTATGTATGTATGTATGTATGTATGTATGTATGTATGTATGTATGTTCATCTGTTCCCTCGTAACTTCTAAACCACTAATCAGAATTCGACAAATGACATATCATTAGAAGCGTCTTAATTGTCCGCTGGTTATAGGCTATATAGATTTTCACCAAATTCAATGTGGCGCCTTCTAGCGGACAAAATATACAGAGTAAAAAAATAAAGTTAAGCTAGATATGCCGTGTTTGGTATCATTTTAAAGCGCTTCACTTGTACATTTCGAATATATATATATTACTAGCATTTGCTTGTGACTTTACTTGCATTTATGGGCTAATTGCATATAATTCACATCTTTTCGTTCTTAATTTCTTTGGTACTTAGTAATCAGAATAAGACCACTGCAGTGCCATTAGAAGGGTCTTGATCTTGATATTCTGTTGGTTGTGAGCTATAAAGTTTGTCACCAAATTTACTATTATGCCCTCTAGCGGACAAAAAGTATAAAATAAAAATATATGTAATGTGTTTGGTATTACTTGAAAGAGCTTCACCAGTATTTATATGCTTATACATAATTACAAGACTGCTTTGAAGATGTTTAAAAAAAATGAGCGATAAGAGTAAAGCGCGGATCACGGGAACTGTAATGTAGAGCAGCGTGAACGTTATTCTATTAACGTTCACGTCAAAAAATAAAGTTAAGATAAATATGCCGTGTTTGGTATCATTCAAAAGCGCTTTACTTGTACATTTTGAATATATCTATATATTACTAGCATTTGCTTGTGACTTTACCTGTATTCATGGGGTACTTTTATACTTTTTCAGCGTAGTTTTTTGTCGTAGTTGGGTTTTAGTTTTTTTACTTTATCTTGTTCTTTTCGTTTTTTTTTTTTTTTTTTAATTTTTACATTTGACGTTCTGTCTTCTAGTAATAATATATTAAATTCATTATTTTATATGATTTCGTTTTAATTAGCAATGCTATTATATTTTTGAAAAAAGTCATAACTGGATATTAGAACTGTCCCCGTGTGAATAAAAAATATATACTTCTAATAAATATATAGTTATTTTTTATTTAATTTTATTCATTTTCCTTCAGTGTAAAAAACACTTTTTTTAATAATTATTTTATCGTGATGGAAATATAAAAACAATATATTCATTCTTAAAAACATTAGCGGTTTTTCTCATTTTTCCCAAAAATATACTAAATGCATGTTATTTTAAATTAAATATAAAAAACGTATTAATATTTTTTTCCACCAATAATCAGATTAAAGTTTCTAAGGAACTTTTATTGCAAGACTTTTATTTTATTGAACCAACTATAAGATAAAATGAAATAACGAAACAAAAATTAGTTTTCTTTCTATTCCTTTACCATTTCTTATTATTTTATCAGAAAACAAAAATTTGTTCTTAACCAGAGAATCTCTTCTTATTCCAATCATTTTATACTTTTATTTTTTAAAGTAAATAAAAGAACGTTATTTTATCAAAGATTTAGTACATCGATTATATTTAATTAAGTCTAAGATCAGGTTTCATTACTTTATTTATAATTATTTTCGTTTTTACATTTTGTAAACAAAATTAATTTTTACAATTTTTCAAATAAAAGGTTCCATACACTTCGAAAGAGGGAAATATTTTACTTTTACAAACACATTCTAAACTAAAATAATTGTACTTCGCCATCTTTAATTATACAAATTTGTACGAAATACTTTATACACAACTAGCAGAACTACCCGTCTTTGCCCGTTTCAATTATAAGAGACCTTCCATGTAAAATAATAAATTAAAATGAAATACTATAGTAATCACAATAACTGAGACAGTGCGCTCCCGTCCACAAATCATTAAAATGACAATTAGAAGACATACGTTATTGTCTCGCCACCATAATAAAATGTCTGAGCTTTAATATCACAATGCCCGTTTTCTTCGCCTGGTGTAACAGAAAAAATTGTAGTTTTCTGACAATACGAAAAACAAATCCACCAAATGGCATATCATATAGTGAAATTCTCGTTTGTATAGCGTATATCTACATTATAAAGTAAAAATATGTCAGTGAGTAACGCTGACATCATACTGTTGATGGCAACGACCTAACAGAAAAATTATTCCTTTACAGCAGTTTTTTTTAAATTCTAAACAGCACACAATTTAAATTTTTAAGCTGTCGAATAGAACAAAAATTCCTTTCAAATGAAATTTATTTGAAAATTGTATCTCAGTTTTTTTTTCTGTTAATAGGTTTGAAAGTAATTTTTAAACATGAATATTTTTAAATGTGCGTGCAGCCCAACGAAAACATTACGAAAGATGAACCCGTTTGCTCTTAATGCAATATTATGAAGAAAAGGAATGTCTATGTGTAACTTTGTCATCATATTATTGGTGACAACAATCTAATCTATCCACAAATTTAGATTTTACTACAATTTAACATTCGATGAACGTGATTTCAAAATATTTTGGTATATTTCCATCGATCATGACCCCCAGACCCCGAAACCACCCTCCGTTCAAAAGTTGATATATATATATATATATATATATATATATATATATATCCATATATATATCCATATATATATATATATATCTGATCTTTGTCACACTGTAACTCACGTATTTATGAACCGATTTGGATGTAATTTCGTGTGTATATAGTACGTACCATTATCTCGACTGAGTTCGTTGGCCAGCGTCATCCGCCATCTTGTTTCACATTTAATTTTTTTTAATTAAAATTTGAAATGTAGTACCAAAAAATTGAAAATTGAAAAATATTTTTTTATGTGTTTGACCTTGGTAGAAAGATTCCGGAGCAGTTTTTGTTTTGTCTATATCTTAAAAAATGGCTGAGTTTTAGCACTTTGAATTTCTAGCGTGGCTGACATTTTGAAACGACCTGATTTTTGTAACGCGATAACAGGCGTATTTATGAACAGATTTGGATATACCTTGGTGTGTACATAGTACATACCAATGTCTCGACCGAGTTCGTTCGCCAGCTTCACCCGCCATCTTGTTTCAAAATGGCGGCCATTTAATTTTTTTTTAATTTAAAATTTGAAATGCGGTACCAAAAAATTGAAAATTGAAAAATATTTCTTTTCTTATATGTTTGACCTGGATACAAAGATTTGGGAGCAGTTTTTGTTTCGCCTATGTCTAAAAAAATGGCTGATTTATGGCATTTTGAATTTCTATTGTGGCTGACCTTTTGAAACGACGTGATTTTTGTCACGCAATAACAGGCGTATTAATGAACCGATTTGGATGTAACTTGGTTCACACATAATACATACCAATATCTCGACAGAGTTCGTTGGCCAGCTTCATTCGCCATCTTATTTCAAAATCGCAGCCATTTAAAAAAAATTTAAAAATTTAAAATTTGAAATGTGGTACCAGAAAATTGAAAATTGAAAAATACTTTTTTCCTATGTGTTTGACCTTGATACAAAGATTCCGGAGCAGTTTTTGTTTTGTCTATATATTAAAAAATGACTGAGTTATGTTACTTTGAATTTCTAGCGTGGCTGACATTTTGAAACGTCCTGACTTTTGTCACGCGATAACAGGCGTATTTATGGACCGATTTGGATATACCTTGGTGTGTACGTAGTACATACCAATGTCTCGACCGAGTTCGTTCGCCAGCTTCATCCGCCATTTTGTTTCAAAATGGTGGCCATTTAAGAAAAATTTTAGTTTAAAATGAGGTTCCAAAAAATTGGGAAATGAAAAAGATTTTTTGTATGTGTTTGACCTTAATACAATGATTCCGAAACAGTTTTTTTTTCGCCTGTGTCTAAAAAAATGGCTAAATTATAGCATTTTGAATTTCTATTGTGGCTGACATTTGGAAAAGACCTTATTTTGTCACGCGATAACAAGCGTATTTATGAAACGATTTGCATGTAACTTGGTGTGTACATAGTACATAATAATGTCTCGACCGATCGTTGGACAGTTTCATTCGCCATCTCGTTTAAAAAAGGCTGCCATTTAAAAAAAACTTAAATTTAAAATTTAAAATGAAGTCTCAAAAAGTCCTTCCGGCCAGTGCCGGGAGGAAGAGATAGCTTTCATATTCCTTATTTTAAAAAAGCCAACTTATATTATTCAAACACACGAAGCTGAATTTTGTGGAAACCGAATAAGGGAGATTCAATACTAATTTTTATCAATACTAAATCATAATGAATGAGAATTTCGTGAAATTAGTCAGCTTTATCCAAACTGCTTTTATTTAAAGTAACTTATATTTGGCTGCCAAATTCGGCGATTTCATAAAGTGCCTGCCATTTTAAGACAACATGATGGATGAGGCTAACCAGTGAACATGGTCGAGACCTTAGTAATTGCTGTGCACATGCTGACTCACATCGGAATAGGTTGATATATACGAGAGCTGTCACAGGCAAAAAATCAGATTTTTGAAAATGTCACCCACATTAGAAATTGTAACTGCTATATCTGAGCCATTTTTTTAAGATAAAGACAAAAAAAAAAAAAAAATGCTCCTGAATCCTTATATCAAGGTCAAATACTTAAGAAAGAAACCTTTTTCAATTTCTAATTTTTTTGCACCTCATTTTAAATATATATATTTTTAATTTAATGGCAACCATCTTGAAACAGGATGGCTGATGAAGCTGGCCAGCGAACTTTGTCGAGATTGATGTATACTATCCACATGCCTTCTTCCATCGAAATAGGGGAATACGTGTGTTATTGCATGACAAATTCAAGATCGTTTCAAAGTGTTAGCCATGCTAGAAATTTAAAGTGCTATAATTCAACCATTTTTTAAGATATAAACAAAAGAACAAATTTTCAGAAACAAAAACTGCTCCAGAATCTTTGTATCAAGGCCAAACACATAAAAAAATCTTTTTTATTTTCCAATTTTTTAATACTTCATTTTAAATTTTAAATTACATTTTTTAAATGGCAACCCTTTTGAAACAAGATGGCGAATGAAGCTGTCCAACGAACTCGGTCGAGACATTGGTATGTACTATGTACAGACCAAATTACATCCAAATCGGTTCATAAATACGCCTGTTATCGCACGACAAAAATCAGGTCGTTTTAAAATGTCAGCCACAATAGAAATTCAAAATGCTATAACTCAGCCATTTTTTTAGATATAGACGAAACAAAACCTGTTCCGGAATCTTTGTATTAAGGTCAAACACATACGAAAAAAATCTTTTTCATTTTCCAATTTTTTGGTATCTTATTTTAAATTTAAAATTTTTAAAAAATTTTTAAATGGCCGCCATTTTTAGACAAGATGGCGGATGAAGCTGGCCAACGAACTCGGTCGAGATATTTGTATGTACTATGTACACACCAAGGTACATCCAAATCGGTTCATAAATATGTCTGTTATCACGTGACAAAATTCAGGACGTTTCAAAATGTCAGCCACGCTAGAACTTCAAAATGCTATAACTCAGCCATTTTTTAAGATATAGACGAAACAAAAACTGCTTCCGAATCTTTTTATCAAGGTCAAACACATAAGAGAAAAATATGTTTCAATTTTCAATTTTTTGGTACCACATTTGAAATTTAAATTTTTCTTAAAATTTTAAATGGCCGCCATTTTGAAACAAGATGGCGGCTGAAGCTGGCCAACGAACTCGGTCTAGACATTGGTATGTAGTATGTATAAACGAAGTTACATCCAAATCGGTTCATAAATATGCCTTTTATCGCGTGACAAATTTCAGGACGTTTCAAAATGTCAGCCACGCTAGAAATTCAAAATGCTATAACTCAGCCATTTTTTAAGATATAGACGAAACAAAAACTGCTCCGAAATCTTTGTATAAAGGTCAAATACATAAGAAAAAAATATTTTTCCGTTTTCAATTTTTTGGTACCACATTTCAAATTTTAAATTTTTTGGCCGCCATTTTGAAACAAAATGGCGGATGAAGCTGGCCAACGAACTCGGTCGAGAGATTGGTATGTACTATGTAGACACCGAATTACGTCCAAATCGGTTCATAAATATGCCTTTTATCGCGTGACAAATTTCAGGGCGTTTCAAAATGTCAGCCACGCTAGAAATTCAAAATGCTATAACTCAGCCATTTTTTAAGATATAGACGAAACAAAAACTGCTCCGGAGTCTTTGTATAAAGGTCAAATACATAAGAAAAAACTATTTTTCCATTTTTAATTTCTTGGTACCACATTTCAAATTTTAAATGTTTTTAAACATTTTAAATGGCCGCCATTTTGAAACAAAATGGCGGATGAAGCTGGCCAACGAACTCGGTTGAGACATAGGTATGTACTATGTACACACCGAATTACATCCAAATCGGTTCATAAATACGAGAGTTACAGTGTGACATAGGTCAGATATATATATATATATATATATATGGATATATATATATATGTTACGGCCAAAACTCGGAGCTTTGCCAATACGCGAATTGGCTGGCCAATTCGGGAACTGGCCGAGATTCCTGGCCAAAACCCGAAATACATGAAATGAACAGCGTATTTCGGGTTTTGGCCGGCCAATTCGCGAACTGGCCGGGAAGCTTTGGGCAATATACGAAGTGTTCAGCAATGGGTATCCACAGCCGGTAATGTGTTTCTTTTACCTTTCATACAACCCTGCATATGATCTATAAACCAGGTAATACACTACAAATAAATTAAATTTCAAAAGCCTATCACAGCTGAAAACGCACATCAAGCAATAATGGCTCACAGCCAATCCAATAACCAAATTATTTTAATGACTCTGAAAATCAACGACAAATTCTACCTAGTCAATAATCTATAGAAAACATGTTGTAGAGCATATGAGTAATGTATAACAGTTTCATTATGTTTGAAGTAGTGTAACGTCATTAAAATACCTAATAAACGATTTTTTCACATTTATCATAATTCTTTATGGGAATATTTTTCGGCGTCCCTATAAAAGAACTATAATAGCTACTTAATCAATACTCTACAAAAAAACATATTGCTCCCCACATGTGTGAAGCATGTGAATTTTATTATGTTTGAAATAGGGTGGCATCATTTAAGTGCACTAAAAATAATCTTTCACCATTCACTGGAATGTAACGAAATACTTTTGAGTGTCTCTGTAAGCAGACTATAATTGCTACTTATTTCATACACTTTAGATAACACTTTGCTGTCCATCTTAATGATGCATACTAATTTTATTATTATTGAGATAATGCAACAATACACCGGAAAAAAACTTTTCTCATTGATGATATTGTAAAGAAATACTTTTGTGTGTCGCTGTAAATTAACCAAAAATAGTACACACTTCACTTTAAATACCGAAATTAATTTATAAACCTAAATAATACAAACCAATCCGAGTCAGAGCACGGACAAGGGGACGGCCAGACAAATTGAATTCATAAACGCTTTCAACTATGTTAGAAAGAGATAAAAAATAACAATTGGTTTCTATATACACATTTCGCGAACTGGCCGATCGCGTATGGCCACTTCGCGAACTGGCCGATCGCATCTGGACAGTTCGGGGATTGGCCGGCCAATTCCTGAATTGGCCAGTCAGTTTAAAGCGTTGTTGGCCAATTCGCGAATTGGCCAGCCAGTTCGGGTTTTGGCCAATTTCGGGTATTGCCCGTAACATATATATATATATATATATCAATTTCGCTTTCGAGAAATCGCTTTCCTCCGAACGGCTGCAATAGGTAGCTTTTTGTAATGAAAGCTACCTAAAAATTAGAAAATGAAAAATATATTTTTTTATGTGTTTGACCTTGATACAAAGATTCTGTAGCAGTTTTTGTTTCATCTATATCTTAAAAAAAGGATGAATTATAGCACTTTTAATTTCTATCATGGCTGAAAATTTGAAACCATCAGATATTTGTCACTCTATAACACGCGTATTTATTAACCTATTTCGATGTAAGAATGCATGTGGACAGTATATAGCAATGTGTCGAACAAGTTTGCTGGCCAGCTTCATCAGCCATCTTGGTTCAAAATGGCAGCCATCAAATTAAAAAATATATATATTTAAAGTGAGGTGCAAAAAAAATTAGAAATTGAAAAAGAGTCTCAAGTAAGTATTTGACCTTGGTATAAGGATTCCGGAAAATTTCTTGTTTTGTCTTTATCTTAAAAAATGGCTTAGATATAGCAGTTTGAATTTCTAATGTGGGTCACATTTTGAAAAATCTGATTTTTTACCTGCGATAGCACTCGTATATATCAACCGATTCCGATGAGAGTGAGCATGTGCACAGGAATTACTAAGGTCTCGACCAAGTTCATTGGTTAGCCTAATCCACCATGTTGTCTTAAAATGGCAGTCACTTCAAGATATCGCCGAATTTGGCAACCAAATATAAGTTACTTTAAATAAAAGCAACTTGGATAAATCTGACTAATTTCGCGAAATTCTCATTCATAATGATTTAGTATTGATAAAAATTGACTGAATCTCCTATAATCGGTTTCCACTAAATTGAGCTTCGTGTGTTTGAATAATATATGCTGGCTTTTTAAAAAATAAGGAATATGAAAGCTACCTCTTCCTCCAGGCACTGGCCGGAAGGACTTTTTATAAATGTAATTTATGGCGAGCTAGATTAATTTTTGTCAAATAAGAGTTATTAGAAACAGAAAAAACATTTTTTTTCTAGAATTTAGAACAAAAACGAATTATAAATGCACAAAAATACAAAATTAAAAAAATATATACCATTTAATTTTTTTGCAAAAATTTACACGAAATACCATTCAGTTTTTACGCCTACGTTTCTAGGAGGATAAAGAAATATATCCATCAAAAATAACGCCAGACCAAGTCAGGAGGTATACAAAAATGTATTTAAAAAATATTTTTTCTTTACATAAAGGTAATTCTAAAGTTTATGATTTAATTTAAAATATAATTATTGATACCACTAAGCATACCACTAAGCTTATTACTCATTTTAGAATGCACATAAATAAGTAGCAGATGAATAAAAGCTTCGAATTTGTCACAATAGCGCTATCTCAAAAACAAAGGCACGGATTTTCATCAAACTTTAGATTCAGTTAGACTTTAACATGAGTTGTTGCTGATTAGGATCGGAATAAATCTCACAGCCCGTATTTTTCACGATTTACGCAATAGCTCAGTCTCAGGAACTAATGTACGAATTTTCACCAAACTTTAGATTGTGTTTCATTTTCACATAAATAGATTACCATTGAGCTTTGGTAAATACTGCTCATGCTCAATAGGTGTCGCTTTCTTGCTCTAAGTGCTTGTGTGCCAAAATTCAATGATTTGTTTGTAAAATGCAATGCTTATATCGCCTTTTTATATGCGCATAATTCAACCAACTGACATATCTAGAATCTTTTTGATGGGCATACATTGTCATTTAATTTTGGTACTGTGATAGTGAATTTTGAAGTATTTACATACATAAGATAGAAGTAAGTTTTAGGATTGTCACATCCGAATTTGCCCTGATGAATGGACCTACAAATTTCTGCATTACGAATCGCTATAAGTACTAAAAAATAAATATATTGATTAAAAAATTACTTGAAATTTAACGATAACCTCTGTTATACGTCCGAACTTCTCTGTTATACGTTATAATTTATATCGGTATCATGAATCCCAAGGAGATGCATGATGAAGAAAAATGCGAAAATTTCGATTTATCTGTATCTGTTGGGATAGAATACTGAAATTGGACGTGGTAGACACTTTTGAAATACTAAGGTTTGTGAAGAACTTTTTTTTAAAGTTTCGAAATTTAAAAAAGTTAAATGAGTGGAAAAATATATGAATTGTTGAGATAATTAGGATTAGAACTTAGAACTAACATAGCCGTCGTTTTTAAGTTGTAAATGCTCGTACAAGACAGTTTCTAAAAAAATCGAAATTTAAAAACTACCAGGTGCGAATCTAGTTTTAAAATTGGTATTTCTGTGATGGTATTTTTATTATAAATTTTGCGTAGAGGTTATTTTTAATCCGTTGGTCGTCACGCTATAAGAATTTCTTTCATGTTAGTTCTAAAAAGGTAGTATTTAATCTAGAAATGACATTGAATTTTTTATTATTTATATTCCCTAAGTACTTCCTTGGATATAAATTATACAGGTTGTTCCGAAAATTCCTTACGCGTTTGATAATTTAATTTAAAATCAAGTAATTGTTGTACAGTAGTGCTGTTTGGACTAAAATGCTTCTCGCGATGAAATTTTTTTTCAAGCTAATAAAAAATTGCTTGAGAACTTCGCTCATAGATGGCGTTGTACCTTAAATTATCAGAAAGAAGCATAAAAAACTCAACACAGTCAGTCACAGATCATTTTATTTTCTTAAAAGAAGTTAAAGAGCAATAATTTGTGCAATCCATTAACATACTTCAATCCCAGATAGTAAGCACATTAGCACCAAGTTTGATTTTTCTCTCATATTATCTTGACGTCGCAAATTTGACTTGACGAATTTGTAGCAAATCTTCCGCAAGGTATACCATTACCCACTTGAATGAGCAGTTTGATATGAAACTGATGCAAGGCTGTGTTTAATTCATGAAAGTGACGAAAGCAAAAGAACCATCTGTTGAGAGAATAGACAATCAGCACACGCACAGAAATTTCAGAAATTTGGGGCTATTAAAACCCAAGACACACACATCATTGTTACTGTTATGGAACCTCATTTTCATTCATTGGTTAAGTTAAGGACCTCAGAAAAAGGTATTTGTTATTTTAAATCTTCAAGTGCAGTTATTTTTTGTAAAGTAATAATTTATCTATAATGTACATCTTATCTGACAGTCATGTTTACGTCTTCGGCCATTTTAAATTTATATTGAAAAATCAAAATTTTGATTGAATTTCTCTCAATATTATTAAATTTTTCTAAAATGTCATTTTAATTGTTATTTATTTATGTATTTATTTTTGCCTTTAACTCCATTCAAATCTATTATTTTACCCCTTTCGAGACTGCATCACTTACGCAAATTTTATTCGATTTGCACCCCTTTTTAAACGCTATACTTATCAAATACCAAAAAAGACTCGAATTTAATAGTACAAATATTACCTTTATTTGTTAATGGTGATAAAAACTATGCATACATCTTCTGACGGTGTGTATGCATCAATAGACTCGAAGGTGTTAAACTTATATAAGTTTATCCCCTTTGGGTCTGTTTCACTAGAGTGTCCAGTTGTACAGTACACTATAGGGTAACAGTTGTAAACATATATTTTGACATGAAAAGATTACTACTTTGCACTAAGTTTGCAGTATTTTTGACATCACAAAGCTAAATTTTCTACTAGCTTGCAATGCATTTGCAGTACTTTAGTCATGACAGAACTAGATTTTCCACTTGTTTCCCGTTAATTTGCAATAAATTTGATACAGCAAGTACTTGCAAGACCAGTTAGCTGCAAGTTCAAAGTGTGGTGACTTGTGCTTTTGCGTTATCTTGCGACAGTCTTGTTATGATCTTTCATGATGACTTTGCTTCAACTTTACAGGTTTGCAAAGCAAGACTGCTGCAAATTTTCAGCAAACTAAAATTGCTATGTGGAATGTGTGCACCCTTTGTAGCTCGAGCCACATCCATACGAAACTCCAGTTCAATAAACGTATTCGCTAGCATTGATTGCGGAATTGAGTTTAAAACAAGCGTGATTCACGTTTTGAGTACTTCAATGTCAGACACAGCAGAAGCATAGAGTTTGTCGTTGACATAACATCACAAGAAAAAACGGAGTGGAGTTCAGTGTAATCTGAAAATCAGAAGAAACGCATGTTTGACACCAAACATACTGAAAAGTGGCGCCATCTATGATCAAAATTTGAAACTAATATTCTTATTCGCTTGAAGAAAACATTTCATCGTGAGAAGAATTTAAGTTCGCACCCCACTTCTGCAGAATTACTTGATTTTATATTGAATTTTAAAATGTGTCAGGAACTTTTGGGACACCTTGTATTTTATTATACACATTGAAATATTTTCTAACTGTATTCACCGCTTCTCATTTATTAACAAGATACTTTATTCTCAATTATAGTGAGATGTGAAAATATATGTTTCACTGCAACAATCAAAAGTTTTATATGGCAATTTCTTTTCATTTCGATGTAAGAAAGTTAATAAAAGTTTTATGGAAGGAATACCTTAACGTAACTATCACAATTTCTTAACCCCTTGGAGGCGAGCGACACGTATACGTGCCGGAAATAGGCCTAAGGATCCTCGTTTATCCTCACCAGTAAAATTTTACTGTAAAATTTGCCTTATTTAATCCGAGCATTTTCCCGATTTGAATAGGCACAAACTTTTTTTAAAACCGGTAGCAAAGTAATAAACATTTTGTAAAAGGCTCCCGTTGCGAAAGGGTTAATAACAAAAGTCATTTATGGTACTGTTAGCGGATCATATTTGGCCATGAAAACACTTCTTCAGTTGCCTAAGGATGAAATAAACAAGTTCCATTTCACAGTGCCGTACTGATAGAAGGCCTGTGCAATATTCTTTCTAGAGCAGAATCTTTAAGTTCTGATTAGAGCTGTAAAACGAGTTATCATAAATTTTAAATACTGGAGGCATGATTTTTCGGAAATGGTGTAATAATGCCACAGACGTTTTCAAAGAAATCACAAGATATGCAACTTTGCTGTAGATTCTAAAGCGATCGGTGTCTGATGGAAGTCAAAAGAAGATTGAAGTTTTAAAGTTAAAATTGATAGTGAAGTGACTGTCAGTAAGAAACAAGTATTGTCAGTTATATCAAGTATATTTGTTCTTTGGCGTTAGTAAATCAAGTTATAATAAAAGCAAAAACATTTCTGAAGTATTTGTGGTTATTACAGATAAACTGACAAGGAGAGGGCCAACCTTGTTAATCACAGATTTTGATTATTTTAATATATGTTGTAGGATAGAGACCCCTTAGTGTCAGGTTCAACGGATTTTATTCAACGCTCCATAGTTCTTGAGATACCGGGGGTCTAATAGTCGTACACAACTCAAATACTTACTTTGCAACCCAAATGATAGGTTGGTTGTAGTTCAGTTGGTATGTCGTTTGCCGGCCTGGGTTGGATACCTGAATGCGCTACGTTTTTTTTTTTTCTCATTTTTTGTTTTATAAATATACTTGTAATTATAATTTAATAATTTCAATTAAAAATTTTAATAACATACATTAATTAAAATGTTAACAAACTTAAATTTATCCTTTTTTATTTTTTAACTATTATTTTTCATCCTTTAAAGAGGTTTAAAAAGAAATTGGATCTATTATTGAATGATAAAAATTCCAAAATCGTGACAAAATCTGTTGTGGTGCAATCTATTTATGATAAAATAAAAGAATATTCAAATAAAAGAAAAATAAATGCAGAAACAAGATAAAGGTGAAAGCAAAATAATTGAAAGCGCAAGCATACGTATTACAGATTTAAAAATCTTTAATATGCAAAAAATCGTCTGTAATTTAATTCTGATGCTATTTTTTAATATAATTGTGCTTGTTTTTTAAAAAAACAGAATAATAGTATTATCGCATTGACTTCCTTTGTTAAAGCAATGCGTAAATGATGTTTATTTAAAATCACGAATTAACACAATTGTTCAATATCATTGCATCGATAAAGGATATATAAAATACATTTTAAAAGTGATAAAAAAAATTAACAGTTTTATGTTTTATTAAAACTATTTAGTTAAAAGTAAAAAATTAAAGAGGTTAAAATTGTAATTGATATGCAATATTATAAATTTTAATTGACAATCAGATTTTTAAGTTATATTTACAAGTATATTTATAAAACAAAAAATGATTTAAAAAAAAATAATAAAATAAACGTAGCACATTCAGGTATCGAACCCGAGTCCGCGGATCAGCCGTCAAACGCCATACAAACTGAGCTACCACCAACTTATAGTTTTGGTTGCAAAGTGAATATTTAAGTTGTGTACGACTATTAGACTCCCCCCCCACCCCCGGTTTCTGAGGAACTAAGAAGCGTTGGATAATTTCCGTTGAACCTGACACTAAGCGGTCTCTACCCTACAACATATATTAAAATAATCAAAATCTGGGATTAACAAGGTTGCCCTCTCCTTGTGAGATACTTTTTCTGTCGAAGAACAACACTGACGAATGGAGGTAATTTTCTACAACCTTACAAATAATTAATTATATTGAAATTTTTAGGTGTATATTTCTAAAAAATGCATTTATGATCTAGTTACATGTATTCGATGGCGCGTCTGAAGCAGTCTATGGAACGTTATCGTACTGTAAATCAGTAACAAAATCTGACCGTCTGTAAAATTAATGTCAAGCAGTTACAGAGTTTCGTATGTAAGCAATTATACATTTTAAATTAGATTTATTCGCAAAAGTTGTACTAGCAAAACTAATTAAACTAGTTATTTGAACGACCAATAAGAATGTAAACATAGTAATATTGTTGTTCTATTCCATAATGATATAATTAAAGATTTAAAAAGAACAATTACAGCTGAAAGTCTTTGTTGCGAATATTATATCAACAAAACTAAAATACTATTTACAATACAAAGACAAAATGAAGATATACAGAGATGACATGTTTCATCTCAATGTCCATATGTTCATGTTCTATAGTAATACGTTAATCCTGATATGTTAAGCTTAGTTGCATTATGATGGAGTGTTTGGCTGTTTCTAAAAGAACAATGTTATCTTGATTGAGGAATTCTGCAGAAGTTAATTCCATTGAATTTTCAAAGGCTCTGAAAACTCAAAAATAAGTGACTTAAATAAAAACATATTCTTTTTCACTGGTTCTATTAATTTATTTCTGCAAGATATTTCCGATTTCCGATTTTATTTACATTTTATTTCTTAGTAACTGTTACAGAGAAAAAAAGCTGAGTCCTCTTTATGTCAAGGAGCTCAAACAACTCCTTTTGTTAAAAGTTTTCAAAATTCCAATTTTACATACGAAGGCTTTTTCTTACCCTAATAAAACAACTTAAACTAATCTTAAATTCACAATCATTTGTACCTTTATAATAGGTTGCAAAGGATGTCAGCGCTTTGACTGTTAGCCATTTTTTTTTTTTCATAAGGCTAATCAACACTAGAGTTGAATCTGAAGTAACTAAGATGCATGATTCCAAATTAAAATTATGGGAAATAAAAGCAAAAATTATTCAATTTCTAAAAAAATGTTAATGTTTATCTGACTTACTTAAAACAAAGGGGAAAATGAATGGTTTGAAAAGATAATGTTCAAATATATGATTTAGTGTTTATTATGGCGGATAATGTTGCTTTTTACAATTGGCCTCTTGGTAAAAATGTAAACTTATTTTCAGGTAATGAGGGAAGAATTACAGTAGTACGAATAAAACACAATGAAGAATTTTTAAGATACCAATGATTGAAATTTACATCTTACACATAGAAAAATTATTCCATTATCGTTACTTTGTAATTCCTTTCATTTTTTTATTTATTTTTTTCCCTTATTCCTATATACTCCATTAATTGTTTAACATTTAGTGTAATTGTAAATTTGAATAAAATTAATTTAACGGCGAAGGTGTTTTTGGTCATATTTATTATAGTTTTTTGACAAAGTATTTCATCATCTATGCTCTACTTCGGCAGTGAGTCAGACGCAATATGGATCTGTTACGAGACCATGAGCGTTACCTGATTAATATCGTGAATAAATAAAATATAATAGGCTTTTGAAATTAGTGTTTATTGAGTAAAGGGCGTTTTTAAATTATGTATATTTTGTAGTTTGATTTATAGCTTGAATAAAGAATATGAATGAGTTTTAGTGGTAAATTAAACAAGCTATGCTACTGAGTGTTCCAAGATAGTAAGCAAATTAATACAAATTCATACATCTACAGAATATAATTTGACAAATCCATCTGAGAACGTTAGACATAGATTCCTACATCCTCAGAATAATAAACCTAGACATTGATTGATTTATTGATTGATTATCGGAACCTAAGGCTCGATTATGAGATTTATAGCTTCGCTTCACTTAGAGGCTTTTTACCCCTAGTGTTCCAAAATATTTAATACAATTCTCTGGTAAACAGTTCTTTCATTCGACTTTACATTCCACAGATGGGAATTTGTTTTCACTGCATGTTTGAGGTTTATATCCCACCTCGATATTGGGTTAGACTACCAAATTCCTGTTTTTAGCTTAATCAACAACTATTTGTGCATCTTGAGCTTTTCCCATGCGCTACTACCAAAATTGTCTTATCCGACCATCCAGAAATTGTATTAATAAGCGCATAAGTATTTTTTTTAAACCGAGAGTGTTTCCTTAATGAGGATAGAGTTGCACCGCAATATAATGCCAATAATGAACGAATTCAAAATTCGTGTTACGTAATAAAATACTATCATTCCATGCTTTATAATACAATGTCTACTACTTATTTATTACTTTATAAATTTGTTGGAATAAAAATGTTAGAATTAAAAATATTAAACCCATTTTTTATTGTTCGATAAAAACAGAATATTAATGTAAAAAAGATTTTGTAAATATATCTGAGCATTAGTATGCTTTAAATAGTAATATGGTGACATTTGTGTGGTCAGCGGCGGCTGAAAATTGTTTTGAGCTTTTGTGGGAAGCGTTAGTTTCTTAATTAAAAGTTTCATAGTTAAAATACAAGTAATAGACAAGAAATCATAACGCTTGAAGAAATTTAATTTGAAAGAGAACTGTATGGATACGCACGCATACATTTAGGTGTGGAATTAAAGCATATGAAGCTAGTAAGAAAGTAAGAAAGTAAGAAACATAACAAACAAATGTGAATGATTATACGTTGTACATGTAGTCATAACTAGAACTTCCCTCAGAGGGATTAGTCTGAGCGATATTACTGAGAACATAGATTTAATAATAACATGTGGAAGCAAAGAAAATGAGATGTTATCTTTAATTGTCCATATACTGCGATAAATTGAAATGATGAAAATAAACGAATCGAAGAATTACAAAATCTTATATATAAATTTGTATATACTGTTTAAAAAAATGGGAAATCAAACCATTCAAGGCAGCCATGCATGGATATAAAATAGAAAGTACGCAATATATTAAAAGTAAAATAGAAAATGAAACACTAAATTACTTATATCGGAATTTTAACTGTATAAAATGATGTCAAGAGCATAATCAGACGCTCCGCACCAATTTGAGTAACTTTAAAAGACAAATATATGATGTTTAAAAGAATGGACTATACTTTATATGGTGTGTGCTCCCCCGGAATAGTTAATATTGTACAATATCTGTTTTCCACGGATGCAATGAGGTTGTCGGTAACATTTAAGGAATTCTCTCCTCAAAATCTAATGTAGTATCAAAGTACCGAATACATCAACAGTGGCATGCAATGCTTCGCTAGAGTGTGTTTTAGATATGCTCGATCGGATTTAAATGATGAGTGTATGCTGGCCACTACATACGCTGTATTGTTTTGTTTTCAACATATTCTGCACAAGTTGAGCTGCATAACTTTTGAGCTGTCAAAGTGTCATTTGAAGTAATTTACAAATCCAGACATATTTATTCAGCAAATCATGCATGCTAATATACGCCAATATGAACCCGATTATAAAATTTCACCAGAATAAGTTAATATATAAAAAATCTACTAATGATAATTGAGAATATGACCTTATGATAAAATGTCTGGAAAAATGAATCGGATAAAAAATTCATATCACATTTAAAACGGCACTTCCCTCTGTTAGTGGCCTTGGCGAGAGAGAGAAAAGCCTAGAGAAGGAACACTTTAACAAGTATTTTCGGGCAACCTACTCACTGTTTTTTACAGGTCATTATTCAATATTTACACAATTTATTTAACCCTTAAATGCCTGATGTTGCTTTTCGACAACATACCCAATTTAGACTCTAAAATACTATTAGAATAATATTGAATCTATAATGCCTAATGTTGCCAATAAAATACATTCTGAAAATATGATTAAATCGATTTTCAACATTTAGATGGCAACATCTGTGCTGTTTAAGAATAAAGATAAATTTATTTTTTCAAACGTTGCTACTTGTTCTTATTGTTTTGTTTGGAAGCTTGCGAAATACACTATTTTGACCTGCAGTGAGCAAGTAAAATTTATTTCTTATTATAGCTCCTAAAATTCTTGTGTGTTTAATATTATAGAATTTTATCAAGGGAAATTATTTTTTCAATTAAACACCAGTATTGCCGATTAGTAACAAACTGTTTTTTAGCCGTAAACTATACTTAAAACAAAATATGATTTTTTAAAGTATTTTTCCCATGATTTATTTAAAAAGTGAAAGCCAAAAAACATTATTACAATCATTTTTGAAAAGTCAGGCATTTAAGGGTTAATGCTAGGTGGGAATCTATCAGTTTTGTTGCATTTAAAATCGCATGTCTTGCAGAGGAAATGCAGCATTATGAAATAGTTAAAGTTGCTGTACCTAATAATTCCAAATTAATGGTAATTGAGATCGCTTTCCGTTAGTTTCATCTTTTTAAATTTTAAATTTTTTAGAAACCATTCATAGAGACAATTGTATACTTTAAAACTAACCCGAAGCAAAATTTCAAGATTTTGGGCTCAGCAGTAACACAGAAATAGAAATTTTTTGAAATTTTTTTGTTTTTGCACTGTTTTATATAGCGACATTTTTAGAAATTGTTCTATTGCGAGAATTTACGTCATGATAAATACAGCCATGTCAATTTTCATGTTTATATTCCTAATAATTCCATATACTTCGTTACTTAGATAATCTTTAGATCTTTTTCCGCTTTGTTTAGTCTTTCTATTTTTTAGAATTCGTTCTACAACGAGCATTTACATCTTATTAATTAATATCATGCCAAAGTTCTAGTTTCTAACCCCAACAGTATCCCAAAAATTTCAGTATTCCAAATAAATCATAGTTTAGACCCTTTCTAGAAATTTTTACGTTTATCCGTCAAATTGAACCTTTTAGAGAGCGTTCAATACGAGTATTTACATCTTAAAAGTAACTACCGCACCAAATTTAAAGTTTCTAACCCAATCAATACCGCAGAAATCACAATTTTAGAACTTTGTTGATCCTGCGCGATGTAGATTCTTGCACTGACATAAAATAGTCTTTTTTCGGAGCAGAAATGGCCACAAACATTTTTTTAAGTTGGCTATGTAGTTTCAGAGATAACACCTCACAAACGTACAAGCATTAATAATATTATATACTTTATAATATTATAACTCTTTATAATATTAGCATTAGATGTAGAGATAGAAAAGCCATTTATCTGTTACAAACTAAAGTGCCGGCGTTGCCCAGTATTTGAAGGATGTTTGTTCTGAAAAATCAATTTCAAAATTTAACATACAACGCAAAACAAACATTAAAAAAAGCAGTCGAAATGTTGTATGAATGAATCATATGAAAACGCTATGCAAAAATGTATAAATGTATATAACAGACGCAAAAGAATACAGCTATAAATGAACTTATTTCAATTTATAATTGGAGCAATAATGTTAATTTAGGCCAATAATTCCCTAATCGGGTTTTTATCATGCTTCAATACATTTTTCACACTCATATGACATTACACTATATCCACCACGTCCTTTATATTTCCAATATGACGTAATATTTTCCTCTTTCACGTGGAAACCTTGAAATAGAAAAGTTATGAAGTTATATTCACTTTCATTTAAATTCGTCAAACCATTTATTTCATTTTCATATTTCACGTGAATATCTTGCTATAGAAAAGTTATGACGTAATATTCACCCTTTTTTTAAATTCGTCAAACTATTTATTTCACTTTCATTTTTCACGTGGAAATCGTGCAGTAGAAAATTAATTGTTGTAGTAATAATTTTATTGTGTTTTTTAATTGTTGGCAACTGCTATAACGAAAAATGTTTAAATTTGATAAGAAATTGCTGTTAAATTGATGGTTTTTTATTAATTAAAAATCAACTATAAATTATTTCGATTCCGGATTACTTTAGTTGCCTCGACCATGTTTTAATACACATGTACGAATCTTTTCACAATTTTGGCTTCCAAATTGTGGATTTTTATAGAATTACAAATAGACAGACAAGTTTTCATTTTTATATATCTCTCTATTCTAAAAAAAGTAACTAACGCTGTCACCGCCGCCGCCGCTGCCGGTTTTGAATTTTTTGTGACCGGAGGTCTTTCTTCGTTAATATTAAGAAAACTATACATACAAAAATATGAAAATCGCTGGTATTATAGCGAAATGTTTGATCAACACGCTAATGCATACAGTTTTCAAATCGAAGAATTATTTTAAGAGATATTTAATGCTAAAGTTGGACAAAATCGTTCCATTAAAAAACATTTTATAGGAGCAAAAGCTATACATGGGAATTTAATCATTTTTAGATCATTTTATTCAATAGAAGATACCGGTGTGCAGATTTCATTAATTATTTTTAATTTGACTCATTTTTTGAGGTTTTATTTCTATTTTAATTTCAAATATTCAGCATCTGGACAGATATTTTTTACATGTTTTAGAAAATGGTATTAATTTAAACTGTTGCCAACTGTATAAACAGCGTAAACAATAATGTTTGCTTCAAATAAAAAAATTATTTACACGTTACTATTATAAACAGAAAAAACCCTCCAAATTAGAATTAAATAATTAGGTATAAAAAGCAGGCAGTTATTGGAAATTACGCCATAAAAACTATATTTACATGTGAATTTTAAAAGAGAAAGGATATTGTAAAATAAATTCATTAACATGCGTTAGAAGTGTGAAATAGAAGAAATTACGTCACATTACACTTATTATGCAAAATGAACAAAAAATAGTATTGCAAAACAGTTTAAATTTAAAAATTGCGCGAGACAAAATATTAGAGGTTAAATATTAGATTTTTTCAAAATTTTATTATTTGTCGTTTGATGTGAGGTGTTCAGCTATAAGTATGCAAAATTTCATGTCTCCAACATAATTAGGGGCTGAGTTAGAAAAATTGCCTAAAATACACAAGTTAGAGCCCAGAGGGTTAAATATTAGTCTTTTTTCAAAATTTAATTATTTGCCGTTTGATGTGAGGTGTTCAGCTAAAAGTATGCAAAATTTCACGTCTCCATCTTAATTAGGGGCTGAGTTAGAAAAATTGCTTAAAATACACAAGTTAGAGCCCAGAGGGTTAAATATTAGACTTTTTTCAAAATTTAATTATTTGCCGTTTGAAGTGAGGTGTTCAGCTATAAGTATGCAAAATGTCATGTCTCCAACTTAATTAGGGGCTGAATTAGAAAAATTGCTTAAAATACAGAAGTTAGAGACCGGAGGGTTAAATATGACTTTTTCAAAATTTTATGATTTATCGTGTTATCGCAAGTGTTCAGCTATAAGTATGCAAAATTTCAAGTCTCCAACTTAGTTAGGGATGAGTTAGAAAATTTTTTTAAAATACATAAGTTAGAGCCCAGAGGGTTAAATATTAGACCTTTTCAAAATTTTATTAATTGTCGTTTGATGTGAGGTGTTAAGCTATAAGTATGAAAAATGTCATGTCTCCAACTTAATTAGGGGCTGAGTTAGAAAAATTGCTTAAAATACAGAAGTTAGAGACCGGAGGGTTAAATATGACTTTTTCAAAATTTTATGATTTATCGTGTTATCGCAAGTGTTCAGCTATAAGTATGCAAACTTTCATGTCTCCAACTTAATTAGGGGCTGAGTTAGAAAAATTGCTTTAAATACACAATTAAATATTAAACCTTTTTCAAAATTTTATTATTTGTCGTTTGATGTGAGATGTTCAGCTATAAGTATGCAAAATTTCATGTCTCCAACTTAATTAAATTAGGGGCTGATGCAAATTTTCAAGTCTCCGACATATATAGTTTCTGAGAACGGGCTCTGTGACAGACGGACAGACAGACAGACAAAGGAGTGAGACAGGTAGGGTTTCGTATGATGTACGAAACTCTAAAAACATGCTGCGGATAACTGTAACAACATCCTAAAATTGCATTACCATCAGCGATCAACCAATCCCGAATTTACTTTATATTCATTTCATATATTCTTATTCTTTTGTGTGGCCCTGTAAAATAACTATCAATATTATATACAGTAAGACCTCTGAATAGCGGACACCCCGAGAATGCAGAATTTGTCCTCTTTTTAGAGGTGACCGCTACTGAGAGTAAAACATGTACAGTTATTTTAGAGTTGGTAATCGAAAAAATGTCCGCTAAATAGAGGTATACGCTAATCGGGTTTTTCCGCTATGGAGGTTTTACCAGTAAAACCTCTGAATAGCGAACACCTCGGGAGGGCAGAATTTGTCCTTTATTTGGAGGTGTCCGCTACTGAGAGAAAAAAAATGTACAGTTATTTAAGGGTTGGTAATCGAAAAAATGCCCGCTAAGTAGAGGTGTTCACTAATCGGGTGTGTCCGTTATGGAGGTTTTACTGCATAATAATATCATCCTTTACAAGAAAATTGCATGCTGTATGATAGACTCACAGACACCCAGAGAAAGATAACCTACCGGAGCAATAAACACTCATGTCTTTTGTTTTAATCATCCACAATTGTATGTCATACAACAGGCCAGATTTTATACAACAGGCTAAAAACGGTCACCGTGGTACGGCACATTTGACATTTGAAGTCCACCGAGGTGGAGAACGCTTTGAGGCCTATAGCTACTATGACTGTCGCCTCGAATGATCCTTATTATAACATAGAAACAACAAATCACAACAATTTTTTTTTATTTTTCCATTACATATATTATACAACTACAATGAGACATTCACAATTACATCCATGTCTTACCCAGGGACTCGAACCCGGGCCCTCGGAGTGACAGAGGCCTCCGCTTACTGACCACGCCAACGGGCGACCCCGTGGTACGGAGTACTGTATTATTATTTGTTTGCCCACCAAAACTGGTTGCCACGGGTTGTTGCAAGGGTTGTGATCACGTGGTTGAAACTGATCTATTCAATATTACTGCGTGCGTATTTTTTTTTTATTTGCTCCATGTGTTCAAACCAGTTGTCTATGAAAACATCAACCGGTGAAAGTGACGCACACCAAATTTCTGTGACGTATGCAGATAAATTGTGCTTTTTTATCAGTTTTTTCTATATAATTTTTAAACGGTTTGGAACTTATTTTTCATAGTAGGTGCATTCAGTAGGCGACCCTCATAGGTACCTTCTGGTGCAATCAGAAACGAAATCCGACAAATATTTTTTGAGTTATGCTTGACGAAAGGTTTTTATTAGGCTTTTTTTTAGTAGGACATGGCGTTAATATCCATCGTAGTAGTAATGTGTCCGGACAGTAATATTTCGCTGAGTATTAGCCTTCGCTTCGCTCAGACAATTACAATTTTAAACCTACTTAAACAACACCAATCAGCAAAATGTACCATATCTTGTTATTTCGATAAACTTAAACTTGTGAATACGAGGGTTGATGCAAAGTACCTTGAATACTAAATTGAAATTCAAACTTTTTGAAATCGAGTGCCAAATCCTTTCAAAAGGCATAGAGGAAATTCATCAGCTGAATAGCATGTTGATTTTAGATCCATTTGAAGAGTATAGTTATATTGTAATATAGATACATAAACTATATAATTTGAACAAGAACATTGTATTACGATTCAAAGTTTATGAAATCAAGTACCAAACCTTTTCAAATGCAACATTAATGAATTATTTACCTTAAAATTCTGCTATTCTGGATCATTTCACCCAAACTGGAATGATGATTATGGACCTGTATAGTGTATAACCTAGTGTTCGAAATCTAAAAATCAATGCAAGATATTTGAGGCAACATTATATTCCCATTTAGAACATTCTCTATTGAATCTCCAATTTTAAATGTCCTTGTAACGACTATAAATAAAGCCTCAGTATACTTTATACATAAATTTTAATTTACATCATTAAATGTTATCCTTTCCTATATATATATATGATTGGAGATTCAAAGTTAATTTACACTACAAACTTAATTAAACTTCTAAATACACTTAAATCAGTTTTACATTTATTTCAACAGACAGTTACATTTGTTACTACAATCATTTTATGTCTACTGTTTTTTGTTATTGGGGACTATATATCTATATGTATAATTCATAACAAATGAAATATATTATTTATGTAATATTTCAAATAGAATTACATACTTTTTGCATAAACAATAAATTTTTAAGTTTAATGTTTAAGATCAGTGTAAATATTAATTTCAATTGAGAATTCAACAGGTGACGAGAGAAAAAAATATTTCTCTGTAAAATTTCGTAATTTCTATTTTAATTCTATTTAAAATCTTGGAAAAGGAAAACATCTTCTGTTTACCGTAGTGCATAATAAAAAGAATTACTGTGTGTTTTACCCATAATCGCTTCTTTTTTCATGAAAATGGCAGACAAAAATTATCTGTATGCTTACTATTCGGCATCTTTTATCCCTGAATAAACAAGAAAAATTGTCTTAATTGTATTATATATGTAATAGAAAACACATTTTTTATAGATTAATTTTAGTATTTTTTTTTAATAAAATTATTTTCTATACTAATTAAAACTAGCATTTTTTGTATAACATGTCTATCTGTATAATAGTTATAACCATTTTATTGTGCATTTTATGGGGAAATTTGCAATGTTGTTTTCTCAGTAATATATTTTTTTTTAATTTGCTAAAATGCAGACTATTCAAACAAAATAAAATACATAATGAAATTTAACCTCCATGGAATTTATTAATTAATAATTCCAAACTGTGATAAAACTGTACAATTATCTATATTCAGGAAATAAATTATAAAAGAATGAAAACTGCAATTAATTTAACGCGTATATTATTATATTATTATATATTTAACGCGCTTTATCTGGAAACAATAATTTATATTTTGCTAATTTTAATGTTTTGAGACTTCAAACTAATATTTTTTGCTTGAGTAAATAGTATTTATTTTACTCATAAAATGTTAATATTTTCTTCAAATAACAAATTTTAAATACCAACCTTTCTTTAAATAACAACCTTTAAAAGTTATATAGAAAAGGTTCTTTCTCATAAAATAACATTCTACATTTATTTCTTGTATTAAAGACAAAACTTTTGTTTGTATAATTGAATAAAAAAAATATGAAGAAAAAAGATTTTCTTATAAAAAATAATATTTGCAATTCTATTCAACAAGTGTTAACTTCAATTATAAACTGTGTGTCTCAAAAATTTGTAAAGCAGCTTCTAGTGGCGTCAAGATATAAAACTTACTCGAGATGTCGTTATAATGGACACCAAATTGTTATTTTTGACAAAACCGTTTACTTGACAAAAACGTCAAACTTAACGTCAACTTTGTTTGATTGTGCATGAAAACTTTTACAATATATCCTACTTATAAAGATCTCAAAAGATTAAATCCGTAATATTGTTAATATTGTCTTCACCTTTTTTTTTTCTCAATATCGCCAAAATTTCCATCATTCTTTTTGTTTAACACTGAACAAAATTTAATGTTCTACCCAAAAAGTATAAACTCTGAATTCCGTTCCAACCGACTGTGTCAAACATTGGCATTTATTCATATAAACTGGCTACCCATCTTGTTTCCTTTCTCTATCCACTACTTTCCAATAATTTATACACTTGTAAAAATCCTATAAGTTTGTTAATAAATTAAATGTTTAGTTCTGTTTTTAATTTCAAAATGAATATCATAACTTTAATTAAACTGTTTAAGTACTTAAAAAAGATATATATGTATAATAATGGATTCCGGTTAGTCATTTATTTTCAAATCTGTTCTTATATTATAAAAAAATATATATATATAAAAAGTTTGCAAAATTGTGATTCAATCCGGGAAATTATGAACTTATTATAATTATGAACATATATTTAATATTTTAATGAAATAAACTGTTAATTTTTATACTGGTAATTATTATATCAATGCAAAAACCCTGGACGGGTTAAAAGTTTCTGACGCAGCACTTTATCTTATGCTCTAAGAATTTTAAATATGGAACTTAAAAATACTGATATCAAATTTTGAGTGACGCTATGCTATTTCTTAAAAAATATATTTGTATTTATTTCACCATTTTATTTTTGTTTTATTTATAATCGCATGTGCAAAAGTTATGTTCAACATGAAAAGCTGCATAAAATTTTATTCGCTGTTGCTTTATCATTTACATCTCTCATAAATTCAAAATATGTGTTTTAAAAGATATGATATAAAATTTAAGTGACGCCTTGATGTGACTTTAAAAGGTTTGTTTTTTAAAATTCAATTTAAATTATTTTTGACTTGGTTAAAATATTTTTTTTACATCTACACAATACTTTTAATTTTCCAATTCACTGTTAAATATATCACTTTCATTGAATCTATACTATGCATTGAAATGTATTTATTTCAATAAATTGATTTATCTTTTGTGTCACGCTATTCAAAATTGTGAGTAAGATTTATGTAAATGGTTTATTTGCGTCAAACTATCCTTTTTCATACATTTCATGTAGTTTGGACACAATGACGCAAAGAAACCATTTACATAAATCTTACTCACAATTTTGAATAGCGTGACACAAAAGATAAATCAATTTATTGAAATAAATACATTTCAATGCATAGTATAGATTCAATGAAAGTGATATATTTAACAGTGAATTGGAAAATTAAAAGTATTGTGTAGATGTAAAAAAAATATTTTAACCATGTCAAAAATAATTTAAATTGAATTTTAAAAAACAAACCTTTTAAAGTCACATCAAGGCGTCACTTAAATTTTATATCATATCTTTTAAAACACATATTTTGAATTTATGAGAGATGTAAATGATAAAGCAACAGCGAATAAAATTTTATGCAGCTTTTCATGTTGAACATAACTTTTGCACATGCGATTATAAATAAAACAAAAATAAAATGGTGAAATAAATACAAATATATTTTTTAAGAAATAGCATAACGTCACTCAAAATTTGATATCAGTATTTTTAAGTTCCATATTTAAAATTCTTAGAGCATAAGATAAAGTGCTGCGTCAGAAACTTTTAACCCGTCCAGGGTTTTTGCATTGATATCATTACTTTTTTGAGGTTAGTGATAAAATGATTAAAAAAAAAGATACTTATGGAATTTAATGCAGATTTAATTTTTACTATTTTATTACAATTTTCCTTATAGCAGTTTGTATATAAAAACAACTGGGTAAGTATAATCGCAGATCGCACAGAGGGTTTCATTTGATATTCCTTTAAAAACACTTTATCCTTAAATTAATAAATCCGAAATGTTAATTTATAATTATTAAATCCTTACATAGATGTAGCACCAATAGTTCCAATTTTCATGGGGCAGGGAACGCACTCTTTTAAACAAACCATCTTCCAATTGAAGTCATCAAAAACCAAGTTGAATAAGCCAGAGCCCGTTGTGTTGTTTGACAAACAGCAGTCTCATGTCCCCTCCTTCCCCCCTTTTTCAAAATTTTTCAGACCAGCACCTAAGAATGGAACCGAAATCATTTTTTCTCTTCAGAAATTACGATAAAAAAATAGTATGCAGTACTCATAAATTTACTTTAATGCTATATAGGGTGATTATTAAGTTAATTATAACGTTTGGAATCTGTTGCATTGATGTCCGAAAGGTAGTTTCTGAGTTATGGAAGCTGGACCCATAAGGCGCCATAGAGGGGCGAAGCCCGCTAGTGTCTATCATAATTATATCTGCCATGTAGACTAATTGCGATATTTAATCAAAATAGCCCCCCCCCCCTCCTCATCCCCGGAAATATAACAAATACAAAATGTGTCTTTATAAACCTATGGTCAAATAGGTTTTTATTTCTTTTTCCCTAAAAAAAACATGATTTTTATATCCGTAACGTAAATAGCGGACGAAGCCCGCTAGTTCCTATCATAATATATATTTTTAATACTTTTATATAGTCTATAATAAAAATCAGACTTAAAATAGTCTAGTTCCATAAGTACTTGTAGTGTCAGTTACATGCTACGATTTTTGGATACCAGTATTTTAGAACGGGAAAATGTGACTTATTTTATTGGAGATATCTCATTAATTGAATAAGGTGAAGCAAACTTTTTGAAAAAAAGGTGGCCAACAAGCATGGCAGATATCAGCTATGTGACTTTGTGCTAAAGTCCATTAATTTGATCTGCTTTAAAAAGATTACGGAAGATTAAATTATTATAGAACCTGGATTAACCGAGCTTCGATTAATCGAGGTTTCTGTTAACCGAGCCGATAACAAAGTCTGATTTTTTTTTCCTTTTGAATGAGCCTTAAAAATAACCACACTCTTTAGCTCACTGTCCGTGCTATACAGGCCCTTCTGCCCCCAAAAGCCCTCAACTCCAAAGAAACATTGGACCCTGAGAAGTCAATAGCGAACAATGCTTTGTTTCCAGTGGCTGTGTGAACTTTCGTAATTTTTTTCAATTTGCATTTTAAAATTTACTACTGGTAGTTGATTTTCTTTTTAAATTTGTTAAGCTGTGAAACAGAACTTTACATATATTTACTTTTATTATTTAAAAAACGTTCTATATATTTTTTTAAAAGAGATGTTAAATTCGCAAGCACGGCGAGTTTTTACACACAGTTTCTATTAACCGAGATTTCCGATTCCGATTTACTAATACCACTGGCCGAGAGGTTCTGCTCTCGAAGCTGGTAGACGGGAGGTGCTGGGTTCGATCCCAATCGTTGGCCTAATCGTTCGGAGTTTTCGTGGTTTTCTTTGAGCCGTGGATCTTCCATGCGTTAATACGGATTAGGTTCCCTTAGAAAGACCCCCACGGAGGGCACTCCCCTCGGGCCTATATCCCTCGTGTAGATAATTGGCCGTCAAAAATCAACCCAACCCAACCCGATTTACTAACAGTCCCAATTAGCTCGGATAATCGAGGCTGCTCTGTATAATTAAAAAATCAATGGCGATCTTACTGTAAACGGGTTTCCCTTTTACTGAGGGATTTCAAAACCGAATCAGCTGATGTTAGTTGCTGTTTCCCTGCTTGATTAAATAAGATTAGTTAAACATTTGAAAATTACCAAATATAAAAGGAACTAAGTCAACAGAGTCTTTGCTTTATGGTATTTTTTAACAACGCTATAAGAAAATGATTTTAAATAAGAGATTTTAAATGTAACGTTTTAAATCTGACATAATTTTCACCAAACTTTCCTTTCTCTTTGTAACATTCAACTGAAAATATTTTTATTATTAGAAAGATAATATTATTATTTGCGCTACCTTAAAATTAGCAACTATAGTTAAAAATATCATCTCGAAATTTGAAATAAATCTATCATATAAATATATTTTTTAATTTACACTGTTTTGCAATATGTTTTGCAATGTGTTTTGTAAACTGTTTTGGCCACTTTGGCCAATATGACGTAATTTCCTCCATTTACGACTTTTAACACATATCAGTGAATTTATTATTTAAAAATTTTCTTTTTCTTTTAATATTCACGTGTAAATATAATTTTTATGACGTAATTTTCAATGTTTTCCTTCTTTTAATGCGTAATCATTTAATTCTAATTTGAAAATAATTGATTATTTTATAATTTTCTTTCATTTTAAGTAAGCATGTGTAAAAACAATTTTTATGACGTAATGTTTAATATTTTCCTGCTTTTAACACGTTATCATTTAATTCTAATTTAACCCTTTGAGCTCCGGGTAATTAAAATTTTAAAAATATGCTAGAAAAACACTTAAAATGTGATTAGGGGACTGTCTGAAATTGAACCATGTTATTAAAAAAAATTTTAAATACCCCCTTTAGGCTGGGGGACGTGGAAAGTTTTTCCACCATCAGAGCTCTAGAGCATTCATTTCAACACGCAAATACAAGAACTGACACCTCAAAGTTATTCTAAAATTACTATAATTGCTGAAATTTCAACATATTTTAAGCAGTTACATTGTTTAAACAAATTCTAAGACTATTAAAATATTTTAAAAATTTATTAAATGAGAAAATTCAAAATTCAAAATTTTTTAAATCATAATATAAAAATACAAACTAATCAAATTTATAGATGAAACAGATTTTAAAAATATTTAATTTTTATTTAGAAATATTTAAAACATAATAAACTCGTCAATCTGCTAAATTAAACACAAATTTAAATTCCTTGGAATTAAATTATAAGCATCTAAATTTTGGTTCTGAAACACTGTCTGGTATGTAATTTTAGTGCTGCCATCTAGTGACAAAGCAGATTGTTGTAGTCCTTAGAGCTCTGCTGGTAGAAAATTCTACCATTACTTATTTCTATCCACTGTAATTATTTAAATCTTCAGTTTAGTGATTTGCATGTAATTATTATTAAATGTTTGATGTGTCCAAGAGAAAAAAATGTTATCTCCTTTGAAAAATATTTCTTTATAATGCTTGAAAAATACAAAATTTCTAAACCTTCAAAATTGGAGTGTTTTTAAGGTCGCATTAAAAACCTACTAGATATTTGCAGAGAATAGTGCTGCCATCTAGATTTTAAGAAGACAAGTAAAATCTACAAAACCCAGTTTTTGCAATTAAAATGGAGACTTTTTGAAGGAAATTAAAAGATTTTGATTTTATGTGGGTGAAAATTCACCCGGCAGAGCTCAAAGGGTTAAAATGATTTTTTTCTGTTTATAATAGTCACGTGTGAATAAATTTTTAATTTAAAGGATATATTATTCTTTGCGCTGTTTTAACATTTGGCAACAATTTAAAATAACCTTTTCTAAAATATGTAAAAAATATCTCTGGAAATTCTGAAAATTTTAATTTAAAATTGAAATAAACCGTCAAAAAATTAGGCAAGTTAAAAATAATAAATGCACTCTGCAAACTTCGAGTTTCTATTGAATGATTAAGTTGAATGAAAATGATTAAATTCCCATGTATATTTTTTTTCCTATGAGACTTTTTTAATGAGACAATTTTATCCAGATTTAACATTAAATATCTCTTAAAATAATTCTTCGATTTAAAAACTGTCTAATTCAACGTTTTTATCAAACATTTCTCTATAATACTACGCAATTGCGTCAAAAGATGGCGACACCAGAATTCTGATATGCTTATTATGTAAACTGTAAATATTGCAAAGTTAAGGGTGTATTCGAAAAAATATTTTTCCACCCTCAACAGCTCGAAATTTTCTGAGACATTTTCAGACTCATTTTTAAAAGTAAAAACATGAAACTTGCTGGGGTGATTTCTGAAGACATGTTTAACATGCCGTGTGATTTCATTTTCAGCTCAATTAATTGGAATTTGATTTTTAAACAATTATTTTCTCAGTATGACCATTTTTTCATTCCCAGATCGCCCGCTTCTGAAAATTCGGTTCAAAACGCCAACTTTGACAGCGTTTCTCACAGTATTTTCTTCATTTATCAAAAAATTAAGGAGCACCGCACATTAAATAGTTTCTAAATAAGAGAATTTCCAAGTTTGATGCGTTTGAGAGCAAAAATAAATTTTAAAATGAATCAGAAAATAAGCAGTTTGGCTCGGAATACACCCTTAAATAAAAAGAATTGTCTCGGGGTTATCAAACTTCATTGATATTTATAAATAAAACATTTCAACTAAATTATTTATTATAAAAGAATTATTACATCACAATAGCTTTTATGCAAGGAAAATAATAATTATAATAATAATAATATTATGGATGTCAGTATATTGATTGACCGTCATAATAATAAAAAATGATATTATAAAAAGAAGAGCTGAAATGAATTATTTTTTTACGTTTCTGATCGTGTGATTTATATTCAAATAATAATTATTAATGTATATTTTTTGTAAAGTGATTGAAATTAAATATATTTATAAAATTTATGGTAATATTTTTATTGTTGAAAAATTGCCAAGAAATAATCATCATCAAATTGGCGTCATTATAATTGTAATTTTATTTAACTTAATAGCAATTAAAAAAATTACAAAGGAACTGAGAATAATGGTCAACTAGCAGACTTTAAAAAAAAAAAAAAAAAAAAAAAAAAAAATTCACATGTGAAAACACGTATCAGTGAGTATCGAACTGCCTATCTTAAGGTCAGTAAACGATGGCCTTTAGCCACTCAGCCAGTGGGAAGACAAAATTTTTCACCCCAAAAGTGGTTAAAAAGAAAGCATGTGTATGAATACAGTGTCATGCATTTTCGGTGAAATTTCCATAGAATGGCGAAGAAATATAGTCCGATTTTTCATGCGCATTATAAAACGAACAAGAGTCTTGCTGGAAACAAGTAAATTGTTATTTGGTTCATCTGAAACATATTTATTTGATTTTTAAAAAATCGCCCGTGTCATTTTCGAGGGAAAAAAAATCGAATTATTTAACGAACGAGAGTTTTCCCAGAAAAAAGAAAAGTGTTATTCACCTCGCCTTAATCACATTTATATTAGGTATCAATTTAAAAATAATCGTTAGAACCGTTTTCGAGATTTTTAAATTAGGAACTTCCTCGATATTATACCAACGTTTTCACTTTAAAAATGGCTATTTAGATCTCAAAATATACTGCACGTAGAAATGCAAAAATTTCAGTATACGATTAGACTGCAGATATAAGACTGTTCTAGAAAATTCAGAACAATAAGACATATATCTGCTGAGTAATTAAAAGGCGGCTTTTCGCGTTTTCTTTGATGTCGAGTTAGCTGTATATATGAGTTCCGCCATCTACGAATTCTATGATACGATACGATACGATTTTAGGCTTAAGGCTGCGTCACTCGAAATACTACCGTCTTCCATGATTAAATGAAAAATATTTTCATTTTAAATAACGTTACGGTAGCATTTTGACAACTGAAAAATGAAACCAGCTTCATTTTGAACTGAAAGAAATAAAAGATCTTTATTGATAACATTTTCAATATTTACTGAGATAACTAACTTCTTAATTGTTTTAATGATACAAAATAGTCAAGATGCAACAGCTTTTATACTTCTAAAATTATATTTTTGTAGATTAATCATACTATTCAATATGTAATATTTTCTTCTAAACTAACAAAGATAATCTCTTGAAATTATTCTATGCACCCAAGAAATTCTCAATCAAGTGACCATAGTTAATACGAACATTTTTCTTAGATTCTTTCAAAGTACCTGAAATAGAAAACACTATTAAATAACAAAAACATGCATTTGTAAACCATTTGGAATTAGCAAAACATGGTATCAATAAATACAATTTATCGAATATTCAGATATGATGTCCAAATTAGATGTTAGTATACAAACTTAAAGTTTGTTACAATAACTAAATTTAAACCAACGAAGCATCATTTACGTACACAATTATAACTAATGCATTTAATTAACAATATCGTTTCCGTACTATATTTTACAGCAGCGGTAAAAGAGGAGTGTTATTTTACAAGATTACATATTACACAAGACACACACACTGGCACACAATTTAAAATGATGGACTTAAAGGGGATGGGTTTGAGTGGTTTGAAACTTTCAAAAAATTGAAAAATATATTTTTTATTTTTTTGATTTTTTCTCTGATAGCTTACAGTGTACTGATTATAGACCAAAATCATTTTTATATATTACTAGCAGAACTACCCGGCTTCGCCCTTGTCAATTATAAGAGACATTCCATGTAAAATAATAAATTAAAATGAACTACTATAGTGATCACAACAACTGAGATTTGTGCGTTCCCGTCCACAAATCATTAAAATGACAATTAGAAAACATACGTTATTGTCTCGCCACCATAATAAAATGTCTGAGTTTTAATATCACAATGCCCGTTTTCTTCGGTTGGTGTAACAGAAAAATTTGTAATTTTCTGACAATACGAAAAACGAAGCCACCAAATGGCATATTATACAGTGAAATTCTAGTTTGTATGGCGTATATCTACATTATAAAGTAAAAATATATCAGTGGGTAACGCTAACATCATACTGTTGATGGCAACGACCTAACAGACAAATTATTCCTCTACAGAAATTTTTCTTAACTTCTAAACAGCACACAATTTAATTTTTTTAGCTGTCGAATAGAACAAAAATTCCTTTCAAACGAAATTTATTTGAAAATTGCATCTCAGTTTTTTTTTAATGTGTTTAGAAGTCATTTTCAAACATGGATATTTTTTAATGTGCGTGCAGCCCAACGTAACCATTACGAAAGATGAACCCGTTTTTTCTTAATGCAGTATTATGAAGAAAAGGCTGTCTATGTGTAACTTTGTCATCATATTATTGGTGAACACATCCTACTCTATCCACAAATTTCGATTTTACTACAATTTAACTTTTAAACATCGCACATTCGATTGTTCCAACGTCTAATAGAAAAAAAAAACTTCCAATAATATTTCTTTGAAAAGTTTATGTCAATTTATAGATTTTTTACAGATTTTAAAGTGATTCTCAAGCATGAATATTTTTAAAATGTGCGTGCAATTACAAAAGATTATCTCAGCTGCTCAAAAACGCTGCAAATAATTCAGTAATTTTTTGTTTTCGTGTAATATTTCATAACTAAATTTGTAAACGAAATTTAAACACCAAAATAAAATGAAATAAAATAAAACACTAATTTAACAGATATCAAATCGAACTATGCAAAATAATCTGTTATGTATAGAAAATGCAAATGGGAATTTCGTTCCGGCTGCTTATAACTTGAGTTCTGAATGTATTTCAATGCAACTATCAGTTTCTCAAGAAAGTTTTTAGTGTATAACATATTGTTTTATGTTGCTTTGTCATAGAATTATAGGGAAAAGTTTTATAATCATATGAACCCTATAATGAAAGATTAATATGTAAAAAAAAAGATTTTTATTAATGGACTTCCTTGGAACTTGCATCGTTTCTTGGATAATTTTACACGGAGGGTTTTAGAATATTGCATTTACATCAGGAATTTATATATAAAATTATGGAAGAAAGTTCAGTAATCAGATGAGGCCGATTATAAAAGATTGGCCTTTTTAAAAAGTTCTACTGGACAGATTTTGATGGAATTTACTGTTACTATGCACTCATTTTTCTGTAATGGTTTTAGTATATCTCATTTTGCTCTGCATGTTTTGTTATAGAGTTAGCTGAAAAGTTACAAATCAGTTGAACCCCATTCTCAATGATTAGCCTTTTAAAATGTTAGATAATTTTTCAGGGATAGTTTTAGTATATTGCATATCGGTCTATCATTCTTAAACCAAGTTCTACTGTAAATCATCAACTAAAAAATTTGGCTCTTAACAACCGAAGTTTTGTCTTAAAAATTAGAAAGTATAATAGCGCAGTGGCGTTAGTAACGTTTTCATCTACACGGAAGGACGTTTCAGATAAAGACCCATATTTCCTTAAAATGACGGATCAAATTCACCGATATATTTAATTTAATCAAACGTTCGTTTGGAGAAACCAATCAGCACAGTGAGCGAAATGTGCTACTCAGATTATAAGGGAATTGTAGTGGAAATATTCACGATTAACTGCTCGCTATAATACGAAAGTACCAAAAATGCTTTTTCGTGTAGTTTTTGAGAAATCTAGAAAATACACTAAATATATTAGTGTTTCAAATTAAAAACGATTTTTATTTATGTTCTGCTAATGCACAGTGTATCAGGTACCTTTAAACATGGGTATCCTAAGATTCATTGCCTATAATTTTTAATCCTTTCCGGCATGGTGGGTCAATTTCTGTCCCACCTAATTAACTTTTTTTAAAATCAGTCTCAATTCACACACTTTATAATTCAAATATATGGATCTCTTCATTTTTAAACCCTCTTCTAAACTGTAGGTGGCAGCACATCACAAAGATTATAGTTTCTCTTTAAAAAATATTTAAAGTGAGGTCTAAGAAGAGGTATTAAAAGAGCTGTCATTTTTATCGAATTTCAAAGCACATATGTACATGAAAGCCTATTATTTATATTTATATTTATCTCAAGGAATTTTCCAAGCAAAAAAAGAAATTTCAGTGGACATTTTAACTTGTTTTTTATTCATCTAAAGTATGCGGTTCAGAATTTGACCCATCACACACATGAGATTCTCGCTAACAGATGGCAGCACCAACTAATTTGCAGAGCCTTACGTTATAATTCTAATTGTGAGGATTCCAATTCAAGCTTAGTGCACGCATTTTTATTATATTTAATTTCATAAAAGAGCCAAACCATGATGTGAAAAATATAAAGGATTTCCGTTTATCAGTTATTGAAGGCTTAATGTCAATAGCCGGTGAAAAGGAAAACGCAAAGAAATTTTCTCCAGTTCAAATAAAGAGCAAAAAACCCTACGTTCCCCCTGAGAAAAGTAAGTAAGAAGTAAGTAAGAAGTTCCAGTAAGAAGTAATAGAAGGAGATGTGCATATTGCAGCACATCTAAAAGAAGAGCATCGCACATTTTGGATGTGCGAAACATGTGAAGTTCCGCTTTGCCTCCAAAAATCAGAAGCATCCTGTTTCACAAAATTTCATCAAAAATAGAATTTTTGCTTTTTTTTTATCAACAAAAGTATGAATCTGTATAATCTAGTGTTGGTTATCGATATTTTCACACATTATGAGCATCAAAGCTTCTATATACATATCCAGATTTATAGAAGAAGTTGAAATTTTAAATTTATATATTCTTATTCATAAATTTTTATTCCTTATATTATTCTCTTACTTCTAAATTTATTCTCATATTAATTTCATATTTCTCATATTAATTTCATATTTCTCATATTATTCTAATATTTCTCATATTATTCTAATATTTCTCATATTATTCTCATATTTCTTATATTAATCTCGTGTTTTTGAAATTATTCATATATTTCTTGTATTTCGCATATTATTCATATATTATATTCAAGATTTTTGTATTATTGTCTAAACATTTTATACATATAATACCATGTAAAATGGTATTATATGTTTTTATTTTCATTTTTATTCAATTTATAAAAAAGTTTTCTGTAAATATATCATTTTTATTCATCTATTAAATATATTACTTAAGACATTAAGTAGCTCTCACTGTAGCTTATGACATACCTTTGTTGCATGGTGGGTCTGTTTCTGTCCCACCTCACCGGGTAAAAAAAAAAAAAAAAAAAAAAAAAAAATCCAGAATTTTTTTTTTGTCATGATTTGCATAATCATGCCTATCTAAACCTTTTTATAACATTTCCCTGAAATTTAAGTACTATTTTAACATAGCGTGTCGCAAAGGGTTAAACAGAAACTCACAATATTCATAAAACCCAAATCCACAGCGATTAACATGAAAATGACGTCAATCGATGAAATTTTGTTTAAAACTGTTGTTGTTTTGAAGTTTTGTGTTTTTTGTAACTCTAAAAAAAAATGGTTGTTATGTTTTAATTTCAATTTAATATAAATCGTATAAAAGTAGATTTTACATTAGGGTATTTGATGTAAATCGTAGAATGTTATCACTGCATTTAAAATATTAAAACGTTTACCTAAATGGTATAGTTAAAGAAACAACATTATAATGAAATAGGAAATAAATCATAGCAACCGGCTTTTAGAGCACGTTTGAGACCATATTTATCGAAATTGTCATAATTTATAGAAAGTGGCGCCGTATTTAGTGATTTGTGTTTCTGATCCTTTTTCTCGGAGTAGAAAAGCCTGTATTTTAGTGAAATTGTAATTTCAAATATATTAAAAGGAGGTTTTAAGTATTTTCAAAGCCTCGAAGTTTTTATTTAAAATATGAGAAATGCGTATTTTCTGCTTAGAGAGACACCAATTTAAAAAATGTAACATTATAACGAGAGAGACTGAATTTGTATTGGTTTATGAAAACAAACTACTCGTGTTTGCCTTTTTTTATTTATTTGTGCCGTTTTTTAAGGTGTGACAACACAATAAAATAATTCAAATTCTCTCGCTGTATTTTTGCATTTTTGAAATCGACGTCATTCTAAACAGAAAATGCACATTTTTCCTATATATATGTAAAAACTTCAGAATAAAACATCATTAGAAAGCAGCGTCAGTTAATCAGAAATTGACGTCATATCTAGCAAATGATTTTTATTATTATTATCTTTTCCCTAAATTATTTTCTTGATATTGAAACGCCTGTATTAAAATAGTTTTTTAGCTTCAAAAACATTCAAATGAAGATGTACTACGTCATTTGAACACACATTTAGTTAAATTTTTATTTTATATGGAAAAATGTGCATTTCTTGATTAGAATGACAACAATTTCGAAAATTCAAAAATATAGCGATTGAGTCTGCATTTTATTAGCTTATAAAAAGAAAGTACGCGTGTTATCATTTTTTTTTAAATTATTGCACCGTTTTTTAAGTTGTGGAAACAGGAAAGAAAGGATTGAACTATACAATTAAATAAAAGAGATATTTCTATAATGTTAAATTATGAAAGTTAGTAAGAAAAAGGGATAAATATTGGTCTGATGATTTTTTAAAGTAGACAGTGATCTTTTCCACCGTCTAAAACGTATGTACATGAAGTTTCGTGTAAATCGGCCAAAAATTGAAGATTTGTATAAAGGACATACACACAAAGAACGGCTTTTATATATATAGATATTTACTATTACAACAACAAAATAATGGCACTGTAACTACTAATTACAATTTAAACAAGCTCCAAATTTTAAACTAAGTTTTATTCTCAACTCGATATTTTTATATGTAAGTTTTGATTCTTTTAAAACCACTCGAAAAGATTCGTTTAACTTTTAAAGCAAGTATCCAAAAGTGATGGAGATACGTATGGGATACACTGGAAATGGATATCTGATGGAGCTACGCATCACAGACACGTAAGATTTTTTTTTTATATTTTCTTTTAGCGTTTTTTACAAGCATTTTAACGTCATTTTTATGTTGCCAGTTACAATTATTTTATTTTCTAATGTCGCCACTTTCAAAAATATTTAAATTTTCCAAAAAGCTTACACTAAGCCGCCGTAGCCAGTCTGCTAGATATGAATTCAATTAGGGATATTTTTTCTTATGTTTCAGGAATGATCCGTGCAACTGGTCAGTAGAGTGGGTCGAAAAAAGCAAAGTTTTTCGTATCATCTTCTAATAGCATGGAAAAGTCGCCTTTTGTAACTACAAGGATAACGCAAAAAAGATTTTTGAAATCGATTAATATCTTTAGGTCGCGCATCGCATTTGAATTTTTGAAAATATGATGAAAACTGACGATTTTTGAAATTAATGATGAAAATTTTAAAATATTCATGCCTACATCTAATAGTGCGTAAATGTCACCTTTTAGAATAAAAAGAATAACGTAAAAAATATTCAAAATCATTTCATAACTTTAGCTTGCACATTGCACTTGTATTTTGAAAAATCTGATCAATATTGGCGATTTTTGAAATTTATGACGAAACTTTTAAAAAGTTCATACCAACTTCTAATAGTGCATAATATTTTCCTTTCGGAAATTTAAGAATCCTTCTATATATATATATAAAAAAAAGTTTTGATTTGTAAATGGACCAATGAAAATCTGCGTACATATTCCCGGCAGATGGGCATCCAATTTGAATGCTTAAGCATGATCTTTCTTCGTTAATATTAAAAAACCTGTAGCATACAAAAATATGAAAATCGGTAGTATTACAGAGAAATGTTTGATAAACATGCTGATGAAAACAGTTTTCAAATCAAAGAATAATTTTAAGAGATATTTAATGCCAAAGTTGGACAAAATCCTTCCATTAAAAAAGTTTTATAGGAGCAAAAACTGTACATAGGAATTTAATCATTTTTATATCATTTTATGCGTCAGAATTTCCTGGTGTGCAGACTGGATTTAGTTTTTTAATTTGACTCATTTTTTGAGGATTTATTTCTATTTTAAATTCAAATTTTCAGCATTTCGAGAGATATTTTTTACATATTTTAGAAAATTGTATTAATTGAAACTGTTGCCAACTGTATAAACAAGGTAAACAATAATGTTTGCTTCAAATAAAAAAAAAATATTTTACACGTATTATAAACAGAAAATATAAAAAGCAGGAACTCATTTAAATTTACGTCATAAAAACTATATTTACACAGGAATTTTAAAAGAGAAAGAATATTTTAAAATAATAAATTCATTAACATGCGTTAGAAGTCTAAAATAGGAGAATTTACTTCATATTTACATCACATTACACTTATTACGTAATATGAACAAAATATAATGTTGCAAAACAGTTTAAATTTAAAAATTGCGACAGACATTTATTTGATATTTTAAGATGATCATAATATTTCATTCCTAACAAAAGTATTTTTACGTGAACATTAAGAAGAGAAAGAAAAGTTTGGTGACAATTACGTCAGCTTATAATTGTCAGATTCAAATTATAACTCAATCTTCCGAAATCTTTTTAAAGCCGATCAAATTAACGTGCTGTTAGAGTCTGCGGTGTCTGAACGGGGGTTGACGAGCGTAGCTCGTAGCGGGCAGAACCCCCTAGTATATAAAAAAGTAACGAGTTGGAAGTGGACCAGTGAAAATTTGCGTAGATAACGCGAAACGCGTCTGATTGGTCAGAGCTTTCTGACGCTATAAGGGGGGTTACCAGGGGGGCGGTTCTGTCGCCAAGTATGTCGTCAACTAGGTGATATAACATAAAATTTGGCTACCAAAATTAGTCGCCAAAAGTGGCGCCAACTTGGCACTATTTCCAGTGTTTCGCCAAATTACCATAGACTTCCATTGAAATGCAATAGGATTTGAATGCAACAAAAACTGATATTTGCGTATGAATAGAGCTTAATTGAACAATTTATATTATTTTTAAGCACAAACACTAAATATTTACAAAATTCGTAATACTATATATATAATTTTATATTTAATAATTCTTATAATTATGAAACTCTGTAAGCTCTAATGATTATGTGCTTGGAGATACGGAATTAAAATTGTCAGGAATTGGGAGGAGCGCGTTTTTACCAAGTGGATTCTAAAAAATGAATGCATACAAAATAAAGTAAGCTGATTTTTTTTAATAGTGTACGTATAGGACATAAAAATAATGTATGTCCATTGCTTTTTCGTTCAATATGTTGAAACAGTGCCTGAAAGGCAATTCAATGAAATGCAAAGGGCAAATATAGCATTGCAAGTGTTTCGCTATAGGCATTTCTAAATTTCGAATAACCACTTTTTCCAATCCTGTATTGATAGAAATGCCGTCACATCTAACTACAACGACATCACCTAGGGAGGTGTTCTGCTCGGATAGATATAAAACAGAGGATCTAAAACGGTCTTTTCGGGCAGTAGTTCTAGTAGTAATATAACCAATATATTTTGAGCATGAAACCTGAATTACATAAATGTGCTCTTTTTAACAATATTTTCCTAATTTCAAATGCCATGACCGACCAAAAGATATTAACCGATTTTAAATAATTTTTGCGTTATTCTACAATTTATAAAGGTTGTCTTTTACGCACTATTAGAAATAAGTCTGTATATTTTATTTAATTTTCATCATTTAGCATAAAAAATCACCAATTTTGATCATAATTTCAAAACTACAAGTGCAAAGCGTGACCTAAAATTATTAAATGATTTTAAATATTTTTTTAAGTTATTCTTTTTATTCTAAAATGTGACATTTGCGCAATATTAGATGTAGGTCTGAATATTTAAAAATTTTCATCATTATTTTCAAAAATCGTCAATTTTTATGATATTTTCAAAAATTCAAGTGCGATGCGCGACATAAAGATATTAACCGATTTAAAAAAAAAAAAAAAAAAAAAAAAAAAAAAAAAAAAAGGGTTATTCTTACAATTACAAATGACAACTTTTCCGCGCTATTAGAAGTTGATAGGAGAAATTTCGCTTTTTTGACCTACCCTATGGACCAGCTGATACTGCATTTTCAGAATTTCTTCTCTACATGAATGCCAAGCAAGACATATGAAACTTTTTAAATTAAAAAAAATTACGAAACACTCTTCAACCATTATTTAACCCTTATCGGCCCTATGTCACTTCCCACATGACATCGGGACCAGCATATCTACCAGCATATCTACCAGTTTTTTTTTTTTTTTTTTTTTTTTTTAAGAAACACTTGTTTTTGACAACATATACAAGAGAAATGTACAAAGGGATGTATTTTTAAAATATAGTGGTGCAAATCTATACTCCTATTATAAAGAGGAAAAAATTGTTTATTTGTCGGAGGTAAGCTCTGGAACTACCGAACCGATTCCAAAAGTAATGGTATCAAAATGATGGTGTTAGTCCAACTTAGAACATAGGCTATATCTTATGTCGGTGCCACTACCCCAAAGGGGGTGTGGGAGCAAAAAACGTTCTAAAAATGCGATTTTAGCGTTACTGAAGGGCTTAGAAATATGAAATTTTGAATATTAGTTACTTATAAGATATAAATGTTGTCTAAGAGCAGTTCTTAAACAATTCGAAATTTGAAAGGGGTGAAAATGCACAAAAAGCGTTCTAAAAAACGTTCTAAATGGTAGTTTCTACACAATCTCAGAAAATATCAAACCGATTTAAAAAATATTGGTGTCAAAATGATGGTGACAACGCTTGCTCGAAGATAGGCTATGTTTTATATCGGTGCCACTACCCCAAAGGGGGTGTAGGAGCAAAAAACGTTCTAAAAATGCGATTTTAGCGTTACTGAAGGGCCTAGAAATATGAAATTTGAAATATTAGCTACTTATTAGGTATAAAGGATTTCTAAGAACAGTTCTTAAACGATTCGAAATTTAAAAGGGGTGAAAATGCACAAAAAGTGTTATAAAAAACGTTCTAAATGGTGGTTTCTACACAATCTCAGGAAATACCAAACCGATTTAAAAAATAATGGTGTCAAAATGACGGTGACAACCCTTGCTCCAACATAGGCTATGTTTTCTGTCGGTGATACTACCCGAAAGGGGGTGCAGGGGAAAAACGTTCTGAATTGCGGTTTTTGCGTTACGGAAGGGGCTAGAATCGTGAAATTTGGAATGGTAGTTAGTTATAAGTTATCAATGATCTCTAAGGGCATATCCTAAAAAAATCGAAATTTAAAAGGGAGTCAAAATGCGCAAAAAGCGTTGTAAAAAACGTTCTAAATTGCGATTTCTATGCAATCTTACGAAGTACTGAACCGATTTCAAATATAATGGTGTAAAAATTATGCTGACAGATCTCGCTCCAAGTTAGGCTATATTTTATATGTGTTTCCACTACCCCAGGGGAGATGCATGAGCAAAATTCGCGAAAAGCGTTCTAAAAACGTTCTAAATGCCGATTTGTCAGCGATATCTCAGGAAGAATCAAACTGATTTTAAAACAAATGGTAGAAAATTGATGCTGAAAGACTCTGCTCTAACACAGACGTTATTTTATGTCGGTATCACTATCACCTAGACGTTGCAGGAGCAAAAAAGCGTTCTAAATTTTGATTTTTGTGATCGGTACGGGCTAGCAACTTAAAACTAGGCAAGGTACATATTTATTAGATATAAATGATCTTTAAGAACAGTTTCGAAAAAATTAGAAATTTAAAAAGGGGTGAAATGCGCGAAAAGCGATCTAAAAACGTTCTAAATTGCGATTTATACTCAATCTCAGGAGATACCAAAGCTATTTCAAAAGTAATGGTATCAAATCAATGGTGATAGTCCCTGCTATAACATAGGTTATATTTTATGTTGCTGTCACTACCATCTGAGGGTTGCAAAAGCAAAGCATGTTCTAATTTGCGTTTTTTGCACAACTGAGGGGTCTAACACTTTGAAGTATTTACTTACAAAATGCAACTGCTTTCTAAGAACAGCCGAAAGAAAATTCCAAATTTAAAAATATGAAGTAAGCGAAAAGCGTTATAAATTACAATTTTTATGCAATCTTATCAAATACTAAACCGATTAAAAAAATAATGATGACAAATTGTTGGTGTTAGAACCTGCTCAAACATAAGCTATATTTTATATCTATGTCACTAACACCAGAGGGTTGCAGGAGCTAAAAACTTTCTAAATTGCGATTTCTCTGGTACTGAAAAGCCTAGAAACTTTAAATATGGCATGGTAGTTACTTCTAAAATATAAATGCCCTCGAAGGACTGTCGAAAATAAATTCGAATTAAAAAGGGGTGAAGCGAAGGGGAGGTGTGAAAAGCATTCTAAAAAAAGTTCTAAATTACGATATCTATGCAATTTCACGGAATGTAAACCGATTATAAAGGTAATAGTTGCGAATCAATGGTAACAGTCTCTGATCCTACACAGGTCGATGATTCTACCACCTGGGATTTACAGGAACAACAAACGTTCTATGAAAGGCCTTTAAAAGCTTTCCAAATTACGTTTCTATGGAATATTAAAAATAACAAACAGATTTCAAAATTAATGTTGGCAAATTAATGGTGATAGTTCCTATTTCAACATAGCTCTTTCTGGTGAGAGAGATGGTAGGACTTGGAATTTGACATGATAGTTAATTTTAAGATGTAAGAAGATGGTTTCTAAAAAATTCAAAACTTCAAATGAATACTGAAATGAGCGTAAAGGTTTCAAAATATTTTCTAAATTATCATTTATTTAGTTTTATTAATTTAAGTCTCATTTCTGCCTAATGCAGTGCAATAATGATGTTTAATCAAACTGTGTTCTAAATAGTAATTTTTGAATTATTCTTAAAAGTAATAAGTAAAAATTTAGTTAGTACCTTTTAATAAAAAGTAGACATATAAATATCACTTGACATATTTCAAATATTACGCGAGCAAAGCCGCGGGGTTTGCTAGTATAATATAAAAAGAGTATAAGGTGTAAAAAGCTAGCGTCCCACAAAGGTTAATATATTGTAAAATTTGCAAACAGTTTGCTTTGTTATTTAATACTAGGAGATCCAACACTGGTGTCCGGACTAATTCAGGTCATTTAAATATCAATAGCGATATAATATGTTAATGCTATAAATATTTTATTGAAGAATCAAGTATAATGTATGTATTGTAGAGACAATAACTTTTATTTATATGCATTAAAACAATAAAATATAATATATAATTATGTTACTTTTTAATTATTTTTTAAACATTCAACATATATCCTTGCTAAAACTATCAAAAATATCTATTAATTTTTAAGTAAAAATAAAATATACATATAAGTACTAACAATAAAATTATATTTAAGCATATTATTATTCTTTAAAAATCTCTCTTAAATGAGATTAAACTAATATTTTATCGGAAATAAAAATTGTTTTCTTTTTTTCTCATTAAATGCGAAAGAGCTGTTTAATATACTGTTTTAAAACGTAAAATATTTCTATTCAATTTCCGCATACACAAATATACTAATTATATTAAAGCCGAATGTATTCACTTTTCTATTCAAATACTTGACTTTGGAGATCATACTCTGGTTAAAAAAAAAAAAAAAAAAAAAAAAAAAAAAAAAAAAAAAAAGTTAATGCCATTAAGAAACACCTAAAGATAAAATAAAGATCTTCTGGTAATTAAATATATTAATCACAAGTTAAAGTGATACAATTCGTTTAAAAAAAAAAACCCTTTAACTAAAATTCACTGTATTAAAATTTTTGCCCATTTTCTTTACTTAAAGCAAAATTCATAGCGTTTATTTTTCATTTGTATAGAAATCTTTTAAAACAGAAAGTTAAATACTAAACAAAGAAAACTAAAATTTCTCATTTTGGGATGTTTATTTTCCGCTTTAAATATATAGATCTATATATATTTTGTAAAATTGTAATTGAGTTTTTCATCTTCAAAACTTTTTTCCATATTGTCACACGTATGATTTATGCCTTTTTTATTACATACTTTCTTTTAACTTAAAATTCTGTTTGTTTGTTTGTATAGGGCAGTCAAAACTTTTTACTCATTTCTCATCTACTTTCTGTTGACTTAGAGTTTTTAAATTTGGAATATATATGTATTTCTGCGGGGAATACTTGAATTGGACATTGATTCTTTAAAATTCGATCCCTAAGGCGGGCAAAGGGGGGACAACTGTTGATTTCCTATGGCAAAATCAGTATGAGCTTAAAAAATGAGTAATCTTTGAAAAGTACCAATGACAGGGTTACCACATTAGCGCCAAATATTGCACAAATTGTAGGAATAGTACCAAAATGTCAAGAAAAATAAGTTGCCATTTAACAAGTCAACATGGTGGTACCTGGCTAAATAGGCGAAAATCCCATTTCTACTTTTAAGTGCATTTAAAAAGTAAATATTCTGAGATTTGGAGAATTTTAATGAAATCATGATTTATTTATTTATTTTTTTTTTTTTTTACATTTATCAACTTCCTTTTAAGCGATTTTATTTTGATATTAACAAAGTGTTTATTATTATTATTTGAGAAAAAAAATATGATGTAAAATTAATTACATGTTTCCAAATGATTATTGAATTCATTATTGGTATTTTTTTTAACCCGAAAAAGTCTGCTTTTTTTATACAATTACTCATATTATTAATATAAGAATTCTAGAAAATTGAAATCTGGATTTTCGTCGACAAATTTCATTTTAGCGCCACATTTATTGTTGTTCTGATTTTATTATTAATCTGCAGTAATTGAAAACACAGCTACCTGGATTATTTTAGCAAATGTAATTTAGTCTAAGTGACTTACTTAACATCCTTAGTTCATTTAGAAAGATTTTTTAAACGCATTGCAGCCATGATAACTACTCTTGGAAGTGGATCGAACTAAGAAACATAAATGTAAAAGGGAACGTCCACGGTTACTCTTGTGACCACCACAGCAAATTTCCATATATATTTCCAATTCTTTTATTACAAAATATATTTAAGATGAATTGGATGCAATTTCTTAAAAATACATGTACTCTACTTTCATAAACCATATACAATTTGTAACCAAAAGCATTTTACTCGGCTAGATAAAAAATTAAAATTTTGTTATTCTTGTGACGTAAAAAAAAAAAAGCAATTTCCAAAAATTGTGTTAGACGCAGAAACTCTGTGAATTATATGAGGCTATAGAAATAAAATTTACAGAATATAGCAGAGTAATTATATCTTTTTAAAAAGCATTAATCATTGAACACATCTGATAACACATGAATTAGTTGCATTTGATTTTGCAAAATGCTAAGTGGTACTCTTGTGACATTTGTCCATGAAGTAATTTTAGCAAAAATTCAGTTTAAATACTAAACAAAATAATTAAAATAAGTTAAAAAAAATATTTTCCATACAGAACAACTTTTAATGATGTTTTAATTTTAAAATAACATAAAATAACGTAAAAAATTCTAAAATTAACAAACACTATAACCACATAGCAACCTCTCTGTTTCTGCTACTTAACAGAATAAGTCTTTGTGTGCATTAGCAATAATATTACTTTCAACTTCTCCTGTATCATGATTTACTTAATGAAACAGAAATTCTTTGTACGAATCATGTTAGTGTACGATTTGTAGTAGAGAGTGTCATATTTCATGTTTTTAAAAAACTGTATGTGTTGAATGTCCTTCGCTGATGGTATTTTCTCGCAAAATAATGAAACTGTATTGTTTTATTTCCTTTGAGAAAATAAGCAGTACATTTTAGAATTGCTTTTTTAGCACGCACTTCATTCCATATAGATCATTATACAACAACACAAAATAAATCTATAGCATCTATACCAAGAGTATTTAAAAAAAAATATATATATATATATCCTCAATTAAGTTAAGTGAGAAAGGAGTCTGATTCATTGCAGGCATATTTGCATAGTTATATTTTTGTTTAAATTGTAAAGCACAACCATCATATAAAAAAGTAAAACAGGTACATTTTAGGAAAATACAAATTCCCTTAAAGATGCAATGTTGAAATTTTACATACGAAAGCATTTACAAAAAATTGATTATAAGTTACATTCTCTAAAATAATAGCATAAGACTTTACTTTATTGGGATCATACTAAATAAAAAGCTTAAAATACAGTCCGCTTGTGGATTTGACCAGTAATGTAGTATTTTATACCAAAATTTTGTCTTGACATAAAAATAAACCGTTTCCAGAAAATCCACTGGCATAACTATTCTTTGAAAAATGGTTATTTTTCTGGCATTACGAAAATAATCCCTTGTACAAGTTTCAATGAATGTGTGCCCCAGAAATGGATTTAGTTGCTTTCGAAAATTTTTAAGCTTCATCGACATAAAATTCTCCAAAACTGTGTCGTTAGATCTTTGTTTGGTTACAGAATCTGAGGTTATCTAGTTTTCTACTTTTTCTGTTTCTTAATATTCCCATAAACACACAAAAATGACACGATTTGAGTTGTTTTATTATAGCTTTAATTACTTGTCATGATTATTTTATAATCTTAAGTAATACCAAAAATGAATAAAAATAAATCCACCCATTAAAAAAACACGAATAAAGATAATTTATCTACCATAAATTTAAAAAACAACCTTAATTACAGCTGAAACTATTTCAAGAACTGCTCTAATAACAGAGAAAAAACAACAAAACTTTAAGCATTCTGTTTGTTTTGGCTGTAACGCAGTTTTATATCAAACTATCGACAAAAGTATTATGTGTTACTCTTGTGACAACTCCCCAGAGCCTATTTCATGCATAGCATAAACGAAATATTTAATGTAAAATATGTCTTATACATCGAAATTAGAGAATTAGAAGTTTTGGGTAAAAATTTTAAGTAGTTTTCTTTTTATTAAAACTTTTGTATGTTTTATGTTACTCTTGTCACATTTAAGTATTAACGTTTAAATACAGCCAAAAATATATAAAAGACATTATCTAAAAGATTTTATCTATGTTGATCTTAAAGATATGATAATAGTTTGTTGATTTGAACGCATAGTAACTTTATTGAATTTTAAAAAGTAAAAAAAAAAATGAATAAGTTATATTTTAAACTCAAATGTAAATGTAGTTTTATACTGTTAGTATCCAGCTCATTTTCATTAACACTTGCTCTTATGAAATTAAAACTTACAAATCCATATACTTCAACTCTTTAGCTTTAAATTGATGCATCACAGTTATATTTCCGTTTAAAAAAAAATTCAGGAAATTTTTTTTTCTGCCGTGGACGTTCCGAAAAAGAAAATCATAAAAAATAACATACTTTTAAATCGCTCTTTTCAATTAATTGCCAATTGTAACAATCTTTTCACTAGTTACTTTTTATTACTGTAAAGCTTACAAAACTTAATTGTTGAGATGGATTAAAACTTGAAAGTCATCTCAAAACTACAAAATTTTCCAAATAACCTTGCAAATAAATTTCATTCAAAACTAAATTTTTCTCTCTCCGATTATGCCAAATTGAAATTTTACTACGTTTATCGAATTGAGGTCAGGAAAATAAAAGCAAGAGGTAGCTGCGGAAGAAATAATACCGGGTGAGCCAAAGTTCTTTAAAACTTTAAAAGCTCATACAAAATGATGAAATCATGATAAAGGAGTGCGGTTTGCAAGAAAGGACTCACAAGGTAGTCTGATATTTTAGCTTAAAAAACAGTTAAAAAAACCACAAGTAGAGGACGCTTACGACCCAAAACACAATAAATAGGTACTACGACACAACCTGGTTGCGTCGTAGAATGTTCTGGTGGTCACGATGAACATTTGTTATTGGAAGTAAAAATGAATGGAGCGTATTGTTCTCCTGTTCATTGTGTTTCGAGTGGTCAGCACCCCCTAGATGTGATGTCTTCACTGAATTTTTCTTGCTGCTAAAAACAGTCCCACTACCTTGTGAGCCCTTTCTTGCAAACCGCACTCCTTTATCACAATTTCTTGCTTTTTTATGAGTTTTTAAAATTTTAACGAACTTTTGGCTCACCTGGTATATAAAATACAAATCAGTTTATAAAGTTATTGCAAACTCTTTTTTTCTTCACTTTTAGCAATTTTGATCTTAGTTTGGATTTTTTTTTTTTTTTTGTTATAATGTCTTTCATTTTGCATTAAATGAATTCATAAAAATATATTCAATAGTATACCAAATTTTTTTATATATATTTTCATAAAGGGTCTATCCGGATAAGCATAGCAAAATGGCCCCCACCGTCGATGTTTTAAACAACATGTGTGGTAATAAAGCTCACCACGAGAATAAAATATAGAAGTTTTTCAGCCACTGATCTTGAACTGTCCTTGAGATAATCGGGGAAATATGCGTTGGCGCTACTATTTTTCAGATACGTTTTTCTCAAAAAGTACAAAAGTTTAAAAAATGAAACCAACGCCAATTATTGAAGAATATATTAATTCATATTACATATATTTTTCACATTTTTACACAAATTTTAACATAGAAAAATAAACAAAATATATTTTTTTAATTATTAATATAGTAATTTTATATTTACACCAACCAAAAAATTACAGAATTATGCTCAATGTATGTACTTTTAAGAAAAAAAATTTCGTTAAAATCGAAGATGCGCTTTTTGAGTAATAATGCTAAAATAAGGCTAGCAATTTGCTAAAACATTTGTAACTTCCTCTGTTTATATTTGAAGAAATATGCTGCTATAAATGCATTGGTCGATTCGTGACATTTCACCTCGGACAGGATCCGCCATGCGCCAAAATATGAGAATGTTTCCATACAGACCATTTCTCTATAGGTTTGTTTTGCGTTTGTAACCATGCTGTTACTTTGGCGTACCACGCATCCTTCTTGCGTAATAATAGCAAGTCGATGGTCTAGTCGATTGTGCAGGTGAAGCTGAGTAGGGGCTGTAAATATACAAGTTTATCAACTTTTCGGCAATTTCGGGACCCCTCCCAATTTTCCGATATCATACTTTATCATTCCTCGACCTCCCACCCCTCTCGCTAATAATATCGTTATCAGTGTCTAAAAATTCTTTTTATTTTTACATTTTTTTTTCTTTTTCCTTTCTTTTTATACGTTTTCAATGGTATACAGATATGGTTGTACATTATTTATTCGCATATTTTACTGAGTTATATGAAGAGAAGAAATTCATAAAATATCACTGTTATATAATAAATAACTTTATATCAAATAACATTTTAATGAAATAATATTTAAAAGGTTTAATAATTGCTCTTTGTTACACAATGCATTCAACAGTAATATTGTCTTCTTGCACTTCCCAACTGCACGCAGCAAAGCAGAATTTCTTGTAAACAAAGCAGGTAGACAGCATTATTCCCCACCTTTTACTAGCAAAAATAACAAGTATGATTTCGAATCTGGTTTCTCTAACAATGAATTCTATAAATATATGGCAGGAGAATATTAATGACGAAGGTTGGGTTATTCCATATTTTGGAATGAAATGATTTTATAGTAATTCAATGGTTTTAATAGTAAATTTGTATTTTCATGAAAACAACTAAACAGACTAAAAAAAAAAATAAGGTAACAGATGTAAAAAAAAAAAAAAAAAAAAAAAAAAAAAAAAAAAAAAAAAGTTAACAAAAAAGTAAATTTTGATTTGATTAAAAATGATAACGATATCAAATGACAAACCACCTCCCCCTACAGATATCTTCCAATGTCAACTGCCAGACACCCCCCCCCCCCACACACACACACTCCTCCCTTACAGTGATACGTTATATATAAATATGTACACTGCACAGCCCCATATTGTTCTTCTATCTGAAAACAATGGTAGCCAAATGTTACAATTTTGTTAGTCATAATTAGTTGATATTATTACGCGACAAGAATGCCAAAATAACAGAATATTTACAAACACGAAAAAAACCTAGAGAGAAGTGGTATGTATGGAAACATTCCGCACTGCACATCCTGCCAGAGTGGAAATGCCACGAATCGGCCAATGCGTTGATAGCAGCGTATTTCTTCAAATACAGACATGGAAAGTTACAAATCTTTTAGCAAGTTGCTAGCATTATTTTTATTATAACTCAAAAAGCGCATGTTCGATTTTAAGAAAAAAAAAATTCTTAGAAGTACATACTTTGAGCATTACTCTGTAATTTTTTGCTTGGTGTAAATATAAAATTACGGCATTAATATATATTTGTTTAATTATTTTTGTTTATTTTTCTATATTAAAAGTAGTGTAAAAACGTGAAAAAAATATATAATGTGAAGTAATATATCCTTCAATAATTGGCGTTGGTTTCATTTTTTTTAACTTTTGTACTTTTTGAGAAAAACGTATTTGAAAAATAGTAGCGCCGGCGCATAATTCCCCGATTACCTCAAGGGCAGTTCAACGTCAGGGACTAAAAACACCCTATATTTTATTCTTGTAATGAGCCTTATTACCACACATGTTATTTCAAACCTCGGCCGTGGGGCCATTTTGCTATGCTTATCCGGCTAGACACTTTCTTGTTTTAAATATTAATAATGAATGCATACTATACGATGTGTCTCGTTTGTTTTAAAATAAATACATATTATATATGTGTACTACGCAGCAATATTTTGCAATACCCTTCTTGAATATACAAAAGTAAACGCAGTACAAAAGAAATAAAATAAGACAAAGGTCAGAATTAATTGTTTTTTTTATTTTATTTTTTATTTATTTATTTTTTTTTTTTAGTATCTTTTGCGTGTAATGTATGAAGCCAGCAATGTTCAGAAACAAAAGACACCTATATATATCAAACAAACGTTGAAAAATTCTTGTTATACTTAAAACTCAATAAAATAGGTTAAAGTTGAATACAGTATTAATTTAATTAAAGAAATATAAGTCTAGAGTTAAATATTTAATTGATAAGTATTCATATAAAAATTCTTTTGGAAGTAACTTTTTAGTAAAATTGTTAAAAATGATATTTACATCTTCAAGCTAACTAGAGCATTTAACTGAAAATTTAAAACCTTATTAATATATAAAAGAAAAAATAATAACATATCTTCTTTATACCAAATAACTACATTTTGTAAAATGAAAGTACATTTTCTTTTAGTTATTTGCGCTCTAAGGAATTCTATTGGTCTTCTAGATGGGCTTTTTTTTATACAGAAGAATTTTATTATATTTTCAAATATATTGGACAGGAATAACGGTAGTGAAATTAAGAAATCTTCTTAAACCACATATATTGTACGTTTGGGGAAGTCGTAACGGTGTTGAAATAAGAAAGCTCAAGTCCATATTTTAAACCCAGGTAAGTAATTTATCTCTAGAGCTAAACAGAACGTTTTAGTATTGCTTTAATATTTTTCGAATAACTATCATTGAGATATGTATTTTTTAATACACGCGCTTAAAATGTGGATTCTTTTATTTAATTTATTATTTGTAAATTTTTCGCCGAATTATTAAATGTCTGAAATAATATGGAATTACGCTTTTTACTTTCTTCTATCTTCAGTAGAAGAAAGTATTGTAATCGAAATTTTTTTAGACGTCCGGTTTTCGACAGATTTACACGTTTTAGACGTCAGAGATAACAAAAAACATGTTTATACGAAATATCTGTCTATCCGTCTGTCCGTCTGTCCATATGCCTGTGTGTTGCCATTGTACCATCAAAAATTGTATGAAGTTATGCATAGAATTGAACCAAATTTTTTTTTAAGTTTTTGGCTATGGCAAGCAGGTCCTCCCTGAATTTGGAAAAAATCCGCCGGTAAGGGGCACTGTAATAGCGATTTTTGTACATTTTGAATATTGTACAATCGAAAAGTGTATGAAATTATGAATAGAATTGAGCTAAATTTTTTGTGTATATTTTTGGCCATGTCAAGAAGGGCCTCCCTGAATTTAGAAAATATCCGCCGGTAGGGGTTCCATTAATAGCGATTTTTGTGCGATTTCAGTGCCTTTTGATTATTGTACCAGCGAAAAGTGTATGAAGTTATGCATAGAATTAAACCAAATTTTTTGTGTATGTTTTTGGCCATGGCAAAAAGGTCCTCCCTGAATTTGGAAAAATTCCGCCGGAAGGGGCCTGTAATAGCGATTTTTGTGCAATTTCCAATGTTGTACCATCGAAAAATATATGAAGTTACGCATAATTCTATTAAAAATACTAATAAAACTAATTAAAATGAAATATTGACATGAGATAGAAGAAAGTTTTGGGATTGGCACATCAAACTAGTGTAATAATGTAAAACACGTGTATAATGTTTTGAACAAAGGGTATTTCTTTAGTCACTAGATTAATTTTAACACAATTAGTCTAATTGGTAAATAAATCATATGAGATGTAAATTTCCAACTGGAAGAAAACTGTCCAGACTAGGATTCGAACCAGGGCTCTTCTCGGCTGAATGGCTTCGAATCTTGGAATCTTCGAATCTTCATTTTTTTGCCGGTTAGAGCTTTACATCTCATATGATTCATTTACCAATTAGAATAATTGTGTTTACCCTTACCGGCGCGGAGTAATTCTGTTTATAAACTGATGAAATAATGGACTGACACCGCAATTTATAAACGAATTTATTAGAAAATACGAACTTGCTTATTTTCATGTACATTATAATAAGAAAATTTTAGTTAAATATTCTTGGTGCCGTTTGTCAGTTTTGTAATTGAAATTAGGTGTCCTTTTTTAAGGACACCGCGCCGGAAAGAGTTAAGGGGCCGCTGCACTGAAACTCCCAGAACTCGAAATCCCATGTTAACCTATGGGAGAACTTTCAAGCGAGATTAAAATACCATTTACACCATCAGAAAGTAGACGTCAGATGCCGATGATGTACATTGTTAAAAATTGTCTTCGTAAATTTTAAGTATTTTTAAGAAAATGATAAAACTTAATCAAATGTAAATTTCAAAGTTTATAGGGATTTTCTATGTACATAAAATTTACGGTGATAATTTTAAAAAACGCACATCATCGACATCTGACGTCTACTTTCTGATGGTGAAAATGGTGTTTTAATAATTATATTAGGTTATGAGTAATCGCGATTGAGAGTTTTCCCACAGGCTAACATGGGATTTCACGATCGGGGAGTTTCAGTGCAGCGGAGCCTTAAACTTAAACAAGTGTAATTATATATCCAGCGTATTCTGAAGTTCCATTACCTGCGATTTATTCTTTTGGGTTGATTCACATTCTAGAGCAGATTAATGAGGCTAACTGGGTGAATTAGATCCGTCAGATTCGTCCGGGTGAGCTCAGGTGGTAGAGCAGTGACGACTTCAGCCAAGAGATCCCCAGTTCGAATCCTGGTACGGACATTTTTCGCAAAGTTGGAAATTTACATCTCATATTTCTATAGTAACTAAAATATTTGTGATTATCTGTTCATTGAAATGAAGTAAACTTCTCAACAAAAACTGACCATATTTAAATGTTTAGTTCATCAATTTTTCATTAAATGTTATATAAATTAGTGAGAATAAATCACTATAAAGAAATGTGACCAGTTAAACTGATGGCATTGAGCTCACAGGCTATTCACACTAATTGTATATTATATTCTTATTTATGTTTATTTTTCATAAAATAGAACTCAATATTTTTTAGCAAAACGGTAGATAATCAGGGAAGTTTCTTGTCAGAATAAACCGGTACACCAAATTTGAAGCAAATCGGATAATTCTGCATGAAAAACCCATTTATCTAAATTAAGGGGTGATTATCCCCCCCCCCCCCCTCCCATTTACTTAACCAATGAACATCCAACTCTAATCAGTGAAGCACCTTATCAGACTAAACCGGTACAGCAATTTGGAAGCAAATCCGATAATTATGCATAAAAACCTATTTATCAGTTTTATCTAAACTCTAAAGCTCATGATGTCTTTGGGAGTTCCTAACAAAATGTACCTGCGCATTTGCTGCACATTTTTAAAGGAGGTAACTCCTTCACACCATGGAAAATTTTCCCAGGATTATGTTGTTTGTTTGAAACAATTCTACAGTGTGTCATGATGCTTTTGAAGACACATAAGAATGAATCTTTTAGATCAAATAAGACATCATTTCCACCATCAGAAGTATTTATCCTTTCAGAGATTAGAGCATCATTTAAGCAATTCTTTTAAAATTCCTGAGTTTCATTAAATGTTCCTTTTAATTAACTGGAAATTGTGTAAATTTTAGCAATATTTTATTTTGTGTATACCAAGAATCTCTAAATATAAATAGCAAGAGTCCAGTCTATTTATGTGAAGAAATAAGATTCAGAACTATATTATCACTCACACAGTTATAGTAAAATATTTTAATTAATGGATGGAAATGTATCTTGTGTTTTCCGAATGACGTTATTATCTTCATTGGAAACATCTCGTTTTACATATTGCTTACTATGAAAGGTTATTCACTGTCATTTTATTTACACAAATTAATTAATATTATTTCTCAGAAATAAACTGTGTTCTCTCTTACATGATTAGTGCATAAATAAACGGAATCGCTTTAATATTTTTATATTTTATGAAAACGATTGATTTTTTTTCTTTTAAATATGACGCGAGTTTCAGTGGAGAAATCACAATTCTGATTGGTGGAATGTAATAAGTCAAATTAATTGAGTTACTGCCGTTGTTGCCAAACATTAAATAAGAAATTCGGCCATATTTTAGCGCCTCGTAAGATAAATACATATAAAGATTATTCAATGCAATTATTGGATTAATATTGGACTTCTTTTAAACGTATTGTAATAATTGGTTAATGTTTATGGTGTCTATTTTGTTATTTAATAAACATTTAATTTGCAAAAGTTTTATTATGTATATATATATTCTAATACACAAACTCAGAGAGGAATGCATTAATAAATTGCGTAATCTCGTGTATTTGAAGTCAGTTAAAATGTATGGGATATTTTCTATAGTTTTCATATTAATGATGAATTTGTATTTATGTGTTAGATGTCTATTCGAAATACTTTACATTTCATTAAAATTTGGATCCAAAATTTATTATCGCCGACAAATATTTTTATCTAAATAAACTAGAAAATTCAACGATTCAATGATTTTCCTTTATGTTTTCATATAGTTAAACTTCTATTTTAATTTTAGATTTTTCAAATTTTGATGAGTATATAAATAGTTCGTAAAGTGACGTTATGTTTCTGTGTGAAAGCGTTCTTATTCCATGCGTAATAACATCCTTTCATTTATCGAATAGTTGATATTATATTGCATAATATCAACTGGAGATGCATAACATGAATGAGTGGTTACATGTCTTTCCAACAATATGTAACATGACGGGTGTCAGCAAAATTTAGAAAATGCCCCGGTGGCAAAGCGGGGAAAGGGGCACGGTAGGCGATTAATATGAATAAGTGGTCACAGGATTTTTTAATGATATATCACAGGAGAAGTGTCAGTAAAAGTTAGGAAAGTGCTCCCACCAGAGAGCCAACAACGCACTCTCCGGAATACAACACCACTTTTTGAAATCTCATACATTATAAATAATATTTACCGGATGGCTCCGTAAAAAAAATCCGATCTAAAATGATGAAAATGCAAAAAAGTTTGAAAACTAGACCCACGGTGGGGAAAAAAGTCTGATAATATGAAAGAGTTATCCGAGATCTTTCCGATTATATATCACACTAGCAGGCTATGCCCGCTGCGCTGGTCAATATTTCCAAATGAACCTTGGATTAAACTAAATGGTGAATTTGAACTTGTATTTCAAACAATATGGATCTTCAGCTTCACCTTGCACATTACTGAAAACGATGCGAACGCCATTGCGATGTAATGTTATCTTAAGCGTTGGACAAAATTTAGCAATTAAGAAGTAATTGTTTTAGTTGATTATAAACAGCGCACTTATGGTCGGGTAATGAGACCGTTATGACAACAGGAATTAATACCTCTGTAACTAATCAACATATAATGAAATCGTATATACTAACACCATTCCTAAAAGTCATACAACAGGGCCACTTGTAACAAAATATGTTCTGTAGATTTTTTTAAAAAGGCTAAACTTTCATATTCAGGTTCACTTAATTTTTGAACTTTTACTGTTGCTCTATAACTACATACCCTTGAACAATATGTATACACTAAAACCTTTCCAAAATTATTACCTAACTAATTGTGGTATATCCTACGAAAGTATTATAAACAATCGGAATGAAATACAAATTTCCGTTGTAAATATATAGTAGATGATGATGATGCGATTTTGTGTAATAGAATTCATAGTAAAGTTTTCGCTTCAAACAAAAACGATGCTTTCAACATTAAAGCTAATACACCAATATGTGAAGTATCCGATTACGGAAGGTTAACTTGAATTCTCATGAGCAACTACTCAAAGAAAAGTGAATATGTGGCTTTTGTGATACTTTTATGTCAGCCGGGCGCAGGTAATAAATCAATAAAGATTGTTTTCATAGCATATTCTTATTTTTACCCGACTACGGCAAAGCCAAAGGAGGGTTATGATTTTGACAGGCTATGTATGTATGTATGTATGTATGTATGTATGTATGTATGTATGTATGTTCATCTGTTCCCTCGTAACTTCTAAACCACTAATCAGAATTCGACAAATGACATATCATTAGAAGCGTCTTAATTGTCCGCTGGTTATAGGCTATATAGATTTTCACCAAATTCAATGTGGCGCCTTCTAGCGGACAAAATATACAGAGTAAAAAAATAAAGTTAAGCTAGATATGCCGTGTTTGGTATCATTTTAAAGCGCTTCACTTGTACATTTCGAATATATATATATTACTAGCATTTGCTTGTGACTTTACTTGCATTTATGGGCTAATTGCATATAATTCACATCTTTTCGTTCTTAATTTCTTTGGTACTTAGTAATCAGAATAAGACCACTGCAGTGCCATTAGAAGGGTCTTGATCTTGATATTCTGTTGGTTGTGAGCTATAAAGTTTGTCACCAAATTTACTATTATGCCCTCTAGTGGACAAAAAGTATAAAATAAAAATATATGTAATGTGTTTGGTATTACTTGAAAGAGCTTCACCAGTATTTATATGCTTATACATAATTACAAGACTGCTTTGAAGATGTTTAAAAAAAATGAGCGATAAGAGTAAAGCGCGGATCACGGGAACTGTAATGTAGAGCAGCGTGAACGTTATTCTATTAACGTTCACGTCAAAAAATAAAGTTAAGATAAATATGCCGTGTTTGGTATCATTCAAAAGCGCTTTACTTGTACATTTTGAATATATCTATATATTACTAGCATTTGCTTGTGACTTTACCTGTATTCATGGGGTACTTTTATACTTTTTCAGCGTAGTTTTTTGTCGTAGTTGGGTTTTAGTTTTTTTACTTTATCTTGTATTATTTTCATTTAAAACACAAACCTTTCACTCATTTCATTTAAAATGCATGCCTTATACTAATTTCATTTAAAAAACTGAAAAGATAAACAATAACAGGAAATAATGCCATAATTAAAAACAAAAAAATATTTTTAATTTACATACGCAAAATGTAACTACTGCTACTGGGAATTTTAAAAATGCTATCAGCGAGATGTGCACACGGTTGTTATAAATGTAACCATTTTTTTTTTCTTATCGAGGAGCAATTTATAAATCGCACAATATTATTCCAATTCCAATTTCTTTCATTGAGGAACCTACGACCGGAAAAAATGGAAAAAGACTCTTGTAGATTCTTCGGAATACGGCATCTGACGCCATAAACCGAGTTTATATATATGAAAATAATTTTTAAGTCGTTACAAACATTGCTTTCATACTTAAATATTTTCATTGGTACTAACTTGTTATCCCGTCGACCAATTTCGCCAAATTATATAAATCGCCAAACCATTCGCCAAATTATATAAATTGACATAATCTTTATTTTAAATAACGAAATAACAAATAAATTAGTATAACATTAATAAAAATACAAATAAAACGTCGAAATTAAAATCACTTGATGACGTAAACACGTGTAGCTTGTTTAAATTCAAGTGAATTTGATATTTACGATCAACCATTATTGGCATTTAATCTTATAGTTTGACGATAAATTTTTGGTCGACGGAATATCTAAGTAGTACATTTTCCATTTTTGTTTTATAACGCTAAATTCTCAGTAATTTTTTCCTTTTATTTTACATAAAATCACTATTTTTTTTAAAAATTAAGATGCTTGCATTTTTATTTCAAACTCATAGAGCCGTTTTTATTTTTTAGCCAAAAGGGTTGATTTGAATTTTTTCCGTTGCTAGAGTAACGGATGTAATGATAGATATTTTGAGGTTTAGATGCCAAAGACACCGCCAAATTAGAAAAATATGAAATGTTCCATGAACTGTTGGACTTATAAAAATTTATTTGGTAGCATTCGATTCAGCATACAAAACTACATTAAAATATGCTATCATCTGACGCATAATTTTGATATTCGATTTTTTTCCCCTCCCCGTGCAAAAACCATTAGGGGTGACACTTTAGAAAGTCCTTTCTTAGCAGAAGTCTATGTCATAAGAAGTATTTTTACCACGATTTTCAAGATTTTAGGTTCAGTAGTTTGCGCTGTGTGTTAATTAGTCACCTAATCCAGACTTTATTTTATATACTATATTAGATATTCCATTTTGCGGTGAATCGATGATCGAAAATTAGTCCAATATCATTTGAAATATTACATAACAGAGGAGAAAGTACGAAGAAAGACGAAGAAGAAATGACGAATTACAAAAGACTTGTATTTTTTTTTTTTTTCAAAATGTTGAATTTTTCGATAGTAATAACGTATTAAAACATAAATTTCCTTAAAAATTATCTTTATTTCCTAGATTTCGAATCTGTGAATTTTCCTATAAATGAAATTGGCGATATGACTTGAGAAAAAATGAAATAAACAATAGATAATATTTGCTTATATAAAATGGGTAATATTCGTTGATCTGAGTTCGAGTTTATAAATATCACATGCTTTCGGAATTACGGCAAAAAACATTTTAAAAAGTATGAAATTATTTTACAATATGTATGTGTGGCAGAGATTCACACTGAAATTTAAGCATTCGATTCCATTTTTAAAATATTAACTGATATCTATATAAGTTACAATTGAATATGAAAATGTACCCAAAAAATGATCTCTTTCACCTAAAAATACACCATTTGTGAGAACATCCTCAAGCTAATGTCACGCTTAGGCATTTTTGGCTTAAAATCACATCGTTTGGCGACAAAAGAAAAATAAAAAATTGTAAAGAAACAAATAGTAATTACACATGTGACTCACAATTACATCTGCTTGTTTCTTCTTTAAGTCACGTGATGGGACAATTAGATATAAAAAAAAAAGAAAAGAGCAGAACAGAAAGAAAATGTCGTTAAAATTTCATCTAATCAAATTTTCTGATTCGTTTCCATATCTAACGCAAGCGATAAAGAGCCAAATATTGCGTATCAAGTGTAATATTTCTTATTAAATTAATTTTTAAGCATTACAAATATTTCTTTCAGGTTTTGATTAAATGTTTCCGTTTTTTAATATTATCACTCATTGAAACGGATTTTCTTTTTCTTTTTTTTCTTTTTTTTTCATTTAAATAAAATTAGTAACAGTTTTTCTTTTATTTTTCGAGGTTTAATAGCCGTTTCAATTTTTTTTTATCAACGATGAATTTCGCCAAGAAATAAAATGGTAACCTTATCGCCCAAAATAACAGAATTTCCCGCCATAATTCTAAAACTAATATAGGTAGAATAATGTGTTATAGCTTAAAACCTTCCCTGAAACAATACCTATCTAACGGTATAAGTTCCGTAAAAATCCATGCAGTAGAACTCGAAATCTAGGCGTTCGGAACGAAATTTCCGTTTGGATTTTATATATATAATAGATAATAGAATAGATAATAGATTTTATATATATATATAATAGAATAGATAATAGATTATGTGTTATGAACTATCTCAAAGTTTAAAACAGATCGCATTGTTAGATTTCCCAATTTTAACAATATCGCGTTATGTTAGTTCCACATTCCACCACCAGGGAGCGCACTCTATTCTTAACGAAAGCGTATCCGAACGAAACTCCTTCGTGCAACCTTTCCGTAGATACATGAATCGGGAGGGTGGCGGTCTTAACGAATAATGTAAGATAATTGCTGAAATTACTACGAAAAATATGTTAAAGGGGCCCTACGCGGGCCCCTAATAGAGTTAGAGGAAATCGGAAGACGGCAAAATAATCGCGGGGAAAAGTTTGCTTGGGTGCTTCGGAGCTACTTTTGGCGCGAGATCTAAGCTCTACGACCAATAGGAGCCCAGATATTTAAGGAAATATGAAGTTACAAAGTTCAATATAAAATAATTTTCCGTAATAATTCTATAACCAATCTAGGTAGAATGATGTGTTATAGCTTAAAACCTTCCCTGAAACGATACCTATCTAACGGTATAAGTTCCGTCAAAATCCATGCGGTAGAACTCGAAATCTCGGCGTTCGGAACGAAATTTCCGTTTGGATTATATATATATAATAGATAATAGATGACATGTTCAAAAAAGTTTGAAAATTGCTCACCGACTCCCACCCACGTGGTGTCACTCTTTCGCCCCTGAATTCACGCAGCCCCACTTTCAAAATTTCGATATTTAATAAATAATATTTACCGGAAGACGCCATAAAAAAAATCCGCATCTAAAATTATATTTATTATCGAAATCACTAGGTTTTAAAATTTTGTTCGCCCCCTCCCCACCCCGAAATTTCAATTTCGGGGAAGAAAGGTTCATAATATGAAAGAGTGGTCAAAGGACTTTTCGATTATATGCCACAGGTAGAGTTCAGTAATTTTGTAATTTTTTTAAACTGCGCTCCGCATGTGTTCACCCTCCCCCCCCCCCCCCCCCCGTGAATTCACCCGACCCAGCTTCCTCTTTGAATTTTATATATTTAATAAGTAATTTTTATCGGAGGACTCCAGGTATGTGACATCTTGGTAGGGCTAAAATAAGAGAAACTTTGAAAATTAGGGCTTCATTTCACAGCTCATTGTCATGCCTCTTTCTGTATCTCGTCACTTGGTACTTCTCAATAAATCTTGTCACATCTCTTCTCTGCCGAGGATGAGAAATTGATTTCTCGTTCTCGGGCAACATATGAAATGTTGAAAAGCGCGAGAGAAATCATCGAGAAGCTTCTCATAGAGAAATATTGAAAAGCGTCAGAGAAATCATCGTGAAGCGTTGACAAGCGCGAGAGAAACTATCGAGAAACTTCTCATCGAAAAGGGTCGAGATGCCAGAAAAATCATCGAGATGAGATTTGCGAAATGCGAGATTAAAATAAAACTTTCAGAGTCGAACTTACCGCATTTCTGGTTTAAGTCATAATTTCTCAAAGAAGTACATCTGCTTATCCAATCTCTTTTTCTAATTAACCGATATGGGTTATGCGGCAAAGGGGTTTATATACTCAATTCCGTATAGTCCTAGTTTCAATGTTTACTGTTGAATTTAGTGTCATTTTGTCCCGAATTTTCAATGTTTCTCATATTTTAGCTCTGCCAAGTTGTCCCATACCTGAAGCCCTCACATAAATATTATTCATTAAATATAAAAATTTCAAAGAGGAATGTGAGTGCATTCCGTGGGGCGCGGGAGTAGACCGAGGGGAGAGAGGATTAATTTTCAATTTTTTGTGGAACCTCTCCTGTGACACGTCATAGGAAAGTTCTCTGACCTTTCTTTCATATTATGAACCTTCCTCCCGCAGTTGAATTCCCGGAGGTGGACGAGAGAGAGAGCGGTGAGGGGGTGAATTTTTTTTTTTTAATTGTAGCAATTTCTACAATAAATATCATTTTAGATGTGGTTTTTTGATGGAACCCTCCGGTAAATATTATTTATTAAATATAAAAATTTCAAATTGAGGGCTGCATGATTTCCGGGTACATTCTGGGAAGAAAGTGTGAACCCACGTGGGAGGAATATATTTCAAACTTTTTTTGGACCCGTGGTGTGATATGTCACCGAAAAGTTTTCGAACCACTCTTTCATATATTTAGCATTCTTCTCCCCTCCCTAGTTTGGCGCACCAGGTTTCGAATCGTTTGGTGCTAATTGTCGAAAAATTCTAATTTTTGATACTTAAACTCCCGTTAAATCTTCATACCTACTCGCGTTTTTTCATCTTTTTTCAACCAGGGGGTGCCCTCATATGACTTTTCCAGTCTTGTGGCTCCATTATAGCCTCCCTTTGGTTTGTTGTTTTTTTATTCCATCTGTTTTCAGTTATCATATATTTACCCATTTTTCGAACTTTTTTGAAATCGTAACGTTTTTAATATTTTAGATCGGATTCTTTTACGGAGCCCTCCGATAAATAATTTATAATATATGAAAATTTCAAAGAGAGGGATGGGCAGGGTGTATTCCGGGGGGCACGATAGTTAGAGTCCTGGGGGTTGGGACTCTTTTCTGTCTTTTGCCGACACCTCTCATGTGATATATTATTGGAAAGTTCTATGAATACTATTTCATTTTATATGTCGCCCGCATCCTTCCCCCTATTTTGCCCCCGTGCGGGGGCACTTTTCTAAATTTAGCCGACACGCCTCATGTGATATATCGTTGAAAAGTACTGTATTCATCGTCACTTATTCATATTATACACTTTCGTTGCCCCTCCCTCTCACTTTGCTCCCAGCAGTTGTCCGTTTAATGTATTCCAGTAGAAGGTTTTCTAAAAATGTGGAAATTAAAGATCTCATCTCAAATGACGTAGAAAAATCAATAAAAAATATTGATCTCATTTGCCATCCTTTTAGCCCATTTCTTTGCCTCTAAAGGGTGCTTTTGATTCTTATTTACTTGGCCATTTTGGTGCTAATTGTCGAAAAATTCTAATTTTTGATACTTAAACTCCCCATAAATCTTCATACCTACTCGCGTTTTTTCATCTTTTTTCAACAAGGGGGTGCCCTCATATGACTTTTCAGTCTTGTGGCTCCATTATAGCCTCCCTTTGGTTTGTTGTTTTTTTATTCAATCTGTTTTCAGTTATCATATATTTAATAAAATCTGCCTTATAAAGATGTAAAAATAATGATTTTAATCATCGATTGTAGAATATCTCGGTTGTAGATTCTCGAAAGTAATCGATGACTATCGAGGAGTATGATAGGATTGCGTTTTTTACGATGATGATTTTTTTCGATTGGTAATTTTTTGAGAATAGCCCATCACTAATAAAAAGGTTCTAGGCATCCCAGTTTCCTAAAAAATGTTTAGTAATCTTGCAGATTTTTTGATTTACTGCGCAAAAATGTATATGATACATGAGTTTTTGTTGTTGATGTTACTTAAATGTGCTACTAATCCCAGTTTCCTAGAAAAATTTTAGTAACCTTACAGTGTTTGTTTTACAGTGTACATACAACTAGACTTATTATTCATTTTTGAATGCATATAAATAAGTAGCAGATGAATAAAAGCTGTGAATTTGTTGTGCTGATTTACGAAAAGCAAAATATAGATTGATATACTCGACACCCATCGCATGTGAGTCGTCACTCATTTTCGTATTGGATTCGTGAGAAAATTCTACTTCCGGTTTTCGACGGATTTATAGGTTTTTAGGTAACTTTCATTACAAAAGCTACCTATTGCAGCCGTTCGGAGGAAAACGATTCCGAAAAAGTTTGGTATATTTTCACCGATCATGACCCCTAGACCCCGAAACCACCCTCCGTTTAAAATTTATATATATATATATATATATATATCTGATCTTTGTCATACTGTAACTCTCTTATTTATGAACCGATTTGGATAAAATTTCGTGTGTACATAGTACATACCAATTTCTCGACCAAGTTCGTTCGCCAGCTTCATCCGTCATCTTGTTTCAAAATGGCGGCCATTCAAAAAATTAAAAAAAAAATTAAATTTCATATTTTAAAAAATGGCACAGTTATAGCACTTTTGAATTTCTAGCATGGCTGACATTTTGAAAAGATCTGAATTTTGTCACGCGATAATACACGTATTTATGAACCGATTTGGATATGACAAGGAATGTGGATAGTACATAGCAATGTCTCGACCGAGTTCGTTGGCCAGCCTCATCAGACATCTTGTTTCAATATGGTGGTCATTTAAAAATTAAAAAAAAAATTCATTTAAAAGTGAGGTACAAAATAATTAGAAATTGAAAAAAAAAATTCCTTACGTGTTTGAGCTTGATTCAAAGATTCCGGAGCATTTTTTGTTTCGTCTATGTCTTAAAAAATGTCTGAGTTATAGCACTTTGAATTTCTAGCATAGCTGACATTTTGGAACGATCTGATTTTTGTCACGCGATAATATGCGTTTTTATGAACCGATTTGGATGTGACAAGGCATGTGCATAGTACACAGCAATGTCTCGACCGAGTTCGTTGGCCAGCTTTATACGACATCTTGTTTCAAAATGTCGGCCATTTAAAATTAAAAAAAAAATTAAAACGCAGTACAAAAAAATATAAATAGAAAAAGATTTTTTTCTTACCTGTTTGAGCTTGATACGAAGATTCCGGAGCATTTTTTGTTTCGTCTATATCTTAAAAAACAGTTGATTTATAGCACTTTGAAATTCTAGTGTGGTTGACATTTTGAAATTATCTGATTTTTGTCAAGCGACAACACGTTTATGAACGGATTTGGATATAACTTGGTGTGTGCATAGTAAATACCAATGTCTCGACCGAGTACGTTGGCCAACATCATCCGCCATCTTGTTTCAAAATGGCTGCCATTATTATTTTTTTTTTTTACTTAAAGTGAGGTACAAAAAAAAAATAGAAATTTAAAAGATTTTTTTCTTATATGCTTGATCTTGATACAAAGATTTCGGAGTATTTTTCGTTCCGTCTGTATCTTAAAAAAGGTCTGAATTATAGCACTTTGAATTTCTAGCATGGCTGACATTTTGAAATTTTGAAACAATCTGAATTTTGTCACGCGATAACACGCGTATTTATGAACCGATTAGGATGTGACATGGCATGTGCATAGTACATAGCAAACTATCGGCCAAGTTCGTTTGCTAGCTTCATCCGCCATCTTGTTTCAAAATGGCGGCCATTTAAATATAAAAAAAAATATTTAAAATGAGGTACAAAAAAAAAAAAAAAAAATAGAAATTGAAAATGATATTTTTCTTATGTGTTTCAGCTTGTTATAAAGATTCAGGTTTATTTTTTGTTTTGCCTTTATCTAAAAAAATGCCGAGATAATAGCAGTTTGAATTTCGAATGTGTGTGACATTTTAAAAAATCTGATTTTTTGCCTGCAACAGCACTCGTATATATCAATCGATCTAGATATGAATGAGCATGTGCACAAGAATTACTGAGGTCTCGAAAAAGTTCATTGGTGAGCTTTGTTGCACCCATTATTGCACAACATTATTGCACATTATTGCACAACATTATGTACCCATTATTACATAAAATTATTGTTTTAGAATTACTCCGGGTGCTACGGTTGACAAAACTGCAAATCGTGATAAGAATATAACGATTGGTGAGTATCGACTTTATATTAATACAATGCATTTCATAGGGGGAGGCACCGCGTAAAGTCGTGGGAATTCAAGATGGCGGCTGTTATTCAAAATGGCGTCATTTTCTGAATTTTCTTGCTATCCATTGTAAAAATGTGTTTTTCTTGTCGAATTCCATGTTTTTAACGTCAAAAATTTCTTTATTAATACTTTCCGTCATAGTTGAATGAGTTTATAAATTCAGTTTTTCTATTTGTTTGTCTGTCTGCCTTCTTGGCATCCCATGCTCTAACTCGCTTAAATATCGCTACTCACTTAAATTCAATCAGATTGTCATATAATTTATATTTGTCATTGAAGTTTACAATAACATGTTCCGAATAAAAATGAGGTGTATAGGTTTTATAGTCCGTTTACAGGGCCCCCAAAAGAATTTCATTTCGTTATTGCCTATTAATCAGGGTGCTACGGTTGGGAAAACTGCAAATCGTGAGAAGAATATACCGATTGGTTAGTATCTACTTTATATTAATGTAATCCATGTAAGATGAGGAAGCATCGCGTAAAGCCGTAGAAATTCAAGATGGCGGCTGTTATTTAAAATGGCGTCATTTTCTGAATTTTTTTACTATCCATCATATAAATGTGTGTTTCAGGTTGAATTGAGTAATTTTAACGTCAAAAGTTTCGTTTTTAATACTTTCCGCCATAGTTGAATGAATTTATGAATTCAGTTTGTCTGTTTGTTTGTCTGTCTGCCTTCATGCCCTTCTATACTCTAACTCGCTTAAATTCACTCAGATTGTCATGTAATTTATATATGTTATTGAAGTTTACAATAACATGTTCCGAATAAAAATTTAACTGTATATATTAAGTTTTATAGTCCGTTTACAGGGCCCTCAAAAGGATTCCATTACGTTATTTTCTATGGGGGGAAATCGTTTGCAATGTATTTTAATCATGTTATACTCTCTGAAACATATTCAAATTGACATACTTGAGTGAAATGCACTACAAGATACTTACTATAGAATAAGGTGTGCATAATATTTATCGTTTATTTACAGTGACGCACCAAAAACAGAATACGTGCGTTTGCAACTCGTGTATAAATTCTATAAATATCATCAGTTAAATCAACTGTTATTAGTGGAGTTGCTAGGTATGAAATAACTGCATTTTGAAAAAAAGATATCCCGAATGGTCAGTATCTATTTCTTATTAAGACAATGCATATAAAATGTCTAGGCATTGTGCAAATTCATGGGAAATCAAGATGGCGGCTGTTAATCAAAATTGTTTACATTTTTATTCCTATACATCTTATAAAAGTGTTTATGATGTCAATTTCGATATTTTTAAACTGAAAAATTCCCTTTTTAGTATCAGAAATACGCTTAAAATGAAAATAGGACAATTATTAAAGTATTTTTTTTTTATTTTATTTATTTTTTTTTTTATAGTGAGGAAAATAAAAGAAATAACTAAATAACAAAACTACATTTTTATTAATACCTTTATTATACAAGATATTTAAAAAATTGCATGTTACATTTAAAGTTAGAGAAAAATAAACTTCACATTGTATTATCATATTTCTCACATTCGTTTTTGCAGTTACACAATAATGTGAAAGAAAATCCAACCTTACTACAGCCACACTTTTTTTTACCGATTTTGCGCATACATTTTACATCAAACACGCTTTTATACGATGAATAGTGTGAAAATTGCAAGAATTCCAGAAAATGACTCCATTTTGAATAACAATCGCCATCTTGAATTCCTACGACTTGAAGTGATATCCCCCCCCCCATCTTAAATGGACTGTATTAATATAAAGTAGATACTAACCAATCGGTATGTTCTTCTCACGATTTGCAGTTTTCTCTACCGTATCACCCGCACTAATAGACAATAACGCAATGGAATCCTTTTGAGGGCCTTGTAAACGGACTATAAAAGCTATACACTTCAATTATTATTCGGATCATGTTATTGTAATCTCCAGTAACATATATAAATTTACAATCTGAGTGAATTTAAGCGAGTAGCGATATTTAAGCGAGTTAGAGTATGGAATGGCAAGCAGACAGACAAACAAACAAACAGAATTCATAAACTCAGTCAACTATGGCGGAAAGTAATAAAAACGAAATTTTTGATGTTAAAAACATCGATATCAACCTGAAACACTCATTTATATGATGGATAGTAAGAAAATTCAGAAAATGACGCCATTTTGAATAACAGCCGACATTTTGAATTCCTACGACTTTACGCGATGCCTCCCCCTCTTATATGGATTGTATTAATATAAAGTAGATACTCACCAATCGGTATATTCTTCTCACGATTTGCAGTTTTCTCAACCATAGTATCCGCACTAATAGGCAATAACGTAATGAAATTCTTTTGGGGGCCCTGTAAACGGACTATAAAACCTATACACCTCATTTTTATTCGGAACATGTTATTGTAAACTTCAATAATTTATATAAATTACATGACAATCTGAGGGAATTTAAGCGAGTAGCGATATTTAAGCGAGTCAGAGCATGGAATGGCACGAAGGCAGATAGACAAACAAACAGACAAACTGAATTCATAAACTCATTCAACTATGACGGAAAGTATTAAAAACGAAATTTTTGACGTTAAAAACATCGAAATCGTCCTGAAACATTCATTTATATGATGGATTGTAAGAAAATTCAGAAAATGACGCCATTTTGAATAACAGCCGACATCTTGAATTACCACGACTTTACGCGATGCTTCCCCGATTTGAAATGCATTGTAGTAATATAAAGTACATACGGACCAATCGGTATATTCTTATCACGATTTGCAGTTTTCACCCTATTTTGGTCGTGTAGCACTCGGACTAAATGGCGGGCTATCACCGATAATTCGGGTTAATATAATTATTAATATAATTCGGGATATCACCGAATTTGGCGACAAAATATAAATCACTTTAATAAAACCAGCTTTGATAACGCTGACTAAGTTCGCGAAATTCTCATTCATATTCAATATTGACAAAGATTAGTATTTAATCTTCTATAATCGGGTTCCACTAATTTGAGCTCCGTGTGTTTGAATAATATAAGCTGGCTTTTAAAAAATAAGGAATATGAAAGCTACTTCTTTCTCCCGGCACTGGCCGGAAGGACTTTTTAACGATCTGACTGTTTTTAGAAAATATCTGTCTGTGAGTTTGTCTGTTTGTGACAAAAGTTTTGTGGGCGCTCTATAACAAGAACGGTACAATCACGGAATTTAATAAAACATTAGCTTCAGTTAGATCTTGATAAATTGGTCTTGATTAGATTTTTTGTAAATCGTCCAATAGATGGCGATGCTAAGTTGCTTTTAACGCGCTTTTCGCAATAGCTCTATCTTATGGACTTATGCACGGATTTCAGCAAACTATAGATTCAGTTAGACGTTGACATAAGTTGCTGCAGATTAGGATTTGGTATAAATCGCCAAACAGGTATTTTTCACGACTTCCGCTGTAGATTTATCTCAAGAATAAATCCACGGATTTTCACCAAACTTTACATTGTGTTACACTTTCTCATAAATATATCCTCAGTAGTCGTGTGTTTATACTGCCCAACAGATGTCGCTCTTATGCTCTTCTAATTGCCAATTTTAGTTTCAGACATGTAAGAGGGTGGGTGCAAAAATTCAATCATTTGTTTGAAAAGTGCGATATTTATATGTAATTATTAAAGGCACTCAATTCAATCAACTTATATTATTTGAATCCTCATGATGGGTATAGATTATCATTTATGTTATGGCACTGCGAAAACGAATTTTGAATTATTTACATATATGAGATAGCAGAAAGTTCTGGGACTGGCACATCCGACTAGTTTTTCCTTCCTGTCTGAACCTTCAAAGTTGTGCCTTACCTATCGTTCTAAAAGTAAAAAAAAAAAAAATATTGATTAAAATCTAACTTGAAATTTTTATTTTTTAGGACGATTTAAATAAATTGGTCTACTGTACGTTGTTTTCACTTTAGTTTTTGAACTCCAGTTTTTTATGTAACGCCATTTTGTATGTTCTTGAACTTGTATAACTTTATATAAATTGTTTATTCTGAAAGTCTTTTTTTTTCAGAGATGCAAATTTTCGGCTATTTTTGAAGTAGCATTGAGAACTTCTGCTCATCCCAATTTCTTGGCATTTTTTTGAAAAAATGACTAGATTTCATTTGTCTTCTTAATTTAGGCATCAATTCATTTGAAATATTCTGCTTCAATTTTTAAAAGCCTTATCAAATAAAGAATTTCATAAATCTTTTCTCAAAAGAGAAATGATATCTGCTCTTTCATCCAATTTGAGTTTAGACGGCATGATTTGAGAAAACACATACTTCATTTAAAAATTGAAAGTTTAAAAATGTCAACATCATAACATATTAAAACAGAATAACAACCTGCATATTATTGAGTCATATGAAATTTGTTATGCTAAATTTGCATCAAACAGTATTGATCATCAAGTAGTCTAATTATATTTTTAATCTCAATGAATGACATTCAATTTGCAATATGTACCGTAACTTGGCACTATCAGTAAATTCAACCTTGTAAAGACAGTAATTTCAACTATCCTGAATATTAAATTGAAATTCAAATATTTCGAAATAAAGTCTCAATCCTTTCAAAGTGAATAAAGAAAATATCTTACCTGAATAGCATGTCGATACAGGATAATTTCGCACAATACAGATGTAATGATATAGAGATAAAGCACTTGTTTAATATGAACTTGAATATTGAAATGACATTCAAAATTTATGAAATAAAGTACCGCAACTTTTCATAACTAATAGAACACGTTCTTTATCGCAAATGCACGAAGATTCTGGATCATTCACACAGAATAGACATAACGTAAGTTCATCTTGTGGCTGCGTAAAGGAGAGGTGAAAATGTGAAAATCTATATAACATAGTAGTATATTTAGAGCATTCAATAATGTATCTCATCTTCAAATTTGAATATTGATATAAGGATGTTAAACAAAGTTTGAAAATACTTTGATTGAGAAATTTTAGATTCATACATGAAACATTTGCATTATATCATGTACTAATTGATCTCATTAATGCTTAATACTGAACATAATTTAATTATTGTAAAAATTCATCTAGCTTAGTTACATTTACTTCGACAATCTCTACCAGTATTTTGGATGGATCGAAATTTGGAATATTAATTTAATGGATTCAAAAAAGAGATAAAGATAAACAAAATATGCATTTAAATATATTTATCGTCAAAATATATAAATTTATCGACAATATGTTTAATATGAGCTTCAAGAGTTCGTCGTTTACTTAAAAGTCGATCAAAAAAATATTGTCTTATAACTTTTATCTAAACATAATTTCCCTAAACTACGAGCACAATCGGTTCGCATCCGCGAACTTCACCAGTGATAAACTTCCTTCAACTACCATTCCATTCATCCACCTCTGCCTCTTCGTTTGAAGTGAGAGAGTCTATTATTCTCCTGGTGTTGTAAAAAGTAGCGCTCTGGAATGAAATGCATACACAGTAGAGGAAAAATCTATTATTTGGTATTTAACTTTTTATTATATTTTAATATATTCAACTATAAATTGGATATATTGTATTATATTGCGTCATTACATACTGGCGTTACAATATGCGCATAGATTTCGCAATATCATACAATAAATATCCAATTTATTGTTAAATATCTTAAAATATAACAAAAAATTATACACCCAAAAATAAATTTTTCATCTGCACGTGCACATTTTTATCCGGATCGCTTTTTTCCGACAACACCTGAAGAATAATGAACTCGCCCACCTGAAACAAAGAGACATTTGGATGAATGGAATAGAGTTGAAGAATGTTTCTCCCTGATGAAGCCTGTGGATGCAAATCGAAAGTACTAAGAGTTTAATAAAATATGTTTAGTTTCAACTATTAACATCCTTATTTTTATGATCACATTTTATGTAAATGATAAATTTTTTAAAATAATATTATATTTTTACGATTAACTCAGGGTTGAATTTTCGCATTTCATCTCATGATTTTATTTTAATCTATATATTTATATTAGATTTTTTAAATTAATTGCACATTTTTAGATTAAACATTGATTTTTTCTTAAATTTAACATTCATTAAACTAATGATATCCACGTAAGAATTTAATAAGGAGCGCCATACTAAAAATTACTCAAGAGGATATCTCGTTTTCGTTTTCTTTAACCACGTCAATGTTTGCTCCGAGATAATTCGGGGGTAAGAGCACAGTTTCTCTATACCCGTCGCTGGTGAAGTGGTTTTAAAATGAAAAAGTTCCTGTAATACAATAGTTCATAAGAAAATAAATACTACGTATCTTTGGTTCTGCCTTTATGAAGGGAATTAAACAATGAAAATCTGTACTGTTGTCACCCATGAACAAATACACAATCGTCTAGGAATTCCGGTGTCAGTCCATCATTTGATAATTTTACAAACATAATTGAAGAGCTGAGTGGAAGAACATGTTATGCTACATTTTCTTAAAAATGATTTTATCGCTTGGACGAAGGTATTATCAGGTATTCTATCACATGGTAAAGCTAAAATACCAAAGTTCTATTTAGCCTTGAAGATTTAAGATATTATTCATTAATATTTAATATTTTAATATTTAATAATCGAAATAATATTAATATTTTTTAATATTTAAAAATTAAATATGAATAAGTTTTTTTTGATAGAGTTTAATACCACATCTGTTAATATTTTAAACACATATGGTATCAAACACAAAATAAATCATTAAAATTGAGAACAAAAACTTTCACATCAAATTTCTTCAAATGTAATTTTTGTTACTTAACATGTTCTTCCACTTAGCTCTTCAATTACTCTGCGCCGGAAAGTGTGAAAAGGCGTACAGCCAACAGAGTGAAAAAGTGTCTAGGACTGGGATCAAACCAGGGTCACTGACATTGAGAGCCAATGAACTGCCACTAAGCTACATTATACGATATCAAGGCCCACGATTTCTCACTCTTATCTGATGGCAAGGCTTCCAACTTCATAACGCGATGGACTATTTTTTGCCAGCCACCAATTCTGAGGCAAACACGAAACGAAAGTGGATCTGGCATCGATTCTATATATATATATATATATATATATATATATATATATATATATATATATATATATATAATTTTTTGTAGAAATTTTCGAATGTCAAATTAATAATTTAAACTGCCGAAATATTGAAAGGGCGTACGGAATTTTCTACAATGAAATATATCTATATATATACACATTTAAAAAATATATATGCTGGATTCACTTTCTATAAACAATTTTGGACATAATGTGGTAAATAGGTAATTCATAGGCCATAGGTAATTCAAATATAAACAAGTGAAATGTAAATAAACTACAAATCATTTGTTAAAATGGTGTATGACATTTAATACAGATTAAAACTTTAAAACACTAAAATATCTATTCTACGGTTTCAGCACACCTTAGTGGCCTTCTTCAGGAACCTAAATGAACCAGGATGTCAGCTATGTCAAAACTCCGCCCGACAGAAAACATGGGGGAAAATAACCAATGACCGGGAAATAAGAATTTACTGGTGCCATCTGTTGAGATAACATAAATACTCTGTCTGTCGCCATCTATGTGTGAAAAAAATTTTTAAACTGCACAACTCAAAATCAAACGTTTCTAAGGAAATACTCATTACTAGTGAGGACAATAGTAAGAAATATTATATAGGCATGACTAACAAGGGAACCACTTTTGGTGTTGCTCGCACCTAGCATTGACACCTGGTGCATTTTAAAGCCCTAATATAGAGCAACACAAAGCCCTATATTATGAAGTTTGAGAATCAAAAAAATTTTTCTGTTAAAATAATATTTCTTGATTATACAGCAGCATAACTTTCAGAAAATGCAATTTTCGAGACCACTTATCGGACTATTAACATTGAATTTTTTTTAAAGAAAAGCATTTAAAAAAAATTAGTTAATAATAAGTATAAAATATTGAAAAAAGTTTGAAAATTCCTTCAAAAACCCACGAATTTGATTTTGAAAAATTGCAACTTTATATTCATATTTTTGGCGTGGAAACAGTTGGCGTTTATTTTGAAAAGTAGAGCTTTCCGGCAACCCTAGCCAAATGTCATAGCTGAATTTGTAATAGCTAGAAATTGCAATGTTCGACCTATTTCGTCAGAGTAATTTTTCTAGATTGTGTAAAAATATTAATTTACTTTATGATTACTTTTACCGAAGAACCATTTAATACAGCAACATTTCATTTTAAACATTCAAAACTTTATTTCATTCGATTTCAAAAGAAAATAATTTGCTCATTTTGTATTTCACTAAAAAATAGTTTTCAATGATCTTCGAAGCTTTTATAGAATTATATTTATTACTCATATATTTATCGTCTGCATAAAAAAAAAATAAAAACCTAATATTTGTTTCTTATGCTATCAATTAGTTAAAAAAAATCGCAATCTGATATAATTCTAGTAATATGTTCTGTACATTTTCTCTTTGGATAAAGCAGGCGGAAAAATTTTAGCGCCATATTTGGCGATTTAACTCACTTTTGGCGTGAAATAAACAAATAAATATGTAATAATAAAAAAATGAAAAGTACAAAAAAGTATATAAAATATTATTTTAACAGAGAATTTTTTTCGGTTCTCTAACTTTCACGTAAAGGGCTACAAAACGCACCAGGTCTCGATGCTAGGTGCGAGCAACACTGAAAAATGGTTCCCTTGTAAGAGGAAGTTTGTGGAAATGTTAAAGGACTTTATGACATAAAATATCAAAAAACGTTTACAGCCTTGTCGAGATTTCATCTCAATAATTATCACTGCTATATTGATTTTGAGATTGCTAACATTATTGTTCCAGGTAATGACTCACATAAAAATTTAATTAGAGAATCAATAGAAGTTTCATTAACAAAAGATGAAGTATGTAATGACAATATGTCATATAATATTCCAAAACTTCGGTTATATACCCTTAGAAACGTTTGATTTTGAGTTGTGCAGTTTAAAAACTTTTTCCACACATAGATGGCGACAGAGTATTTATATTATCATCATATGTCAACAGATGGCGACAGAGTATTTATATTATCTCAACAGATGGCACCAGTAAATTCTTATTTCCCGGCCATTAGTTATTTTCTCCCATGTGACCGATTTTCTGTCGGGCGGAGTTTTGACATAGCTGACATCTTGGTTCATTTAGATTCCTGAAGAAGGCCACGGAGGTGTGCTGAAACCGTAGAATAGATATGTTAGTGTTTTTAATGTTTTAATCTGTATAAAACGTCCTACACCATTTTAGAAAATGATTTGTAGTTTATTTACATTTCACTTATTTATATTTAGATTCACTTTCGTTTCGTGTTTAGGTGGTTCACGGAAAAGATTCTATCGTGTGCTACGTTTGAAGACTTGACAGCAGAAAAGAATGAGAAATGCTGGGCTTTGGTATCGTCCGGGTAGCTTAGTGGTAGAGCATTGGCTAATAATATCAATGACACTGGTTCGATCCCAGGCGTGGCCAACTTTTCACTCTGTTGGTTGTACTACCTTTTAAGCAAGTTTCAGCAGTTTCAATTATCAAAAAGTTGTCAAAAATTATCAAAAAATTTTCTACAAAAATTTATATGGCGATAGTATATGGTTTTCCATATTAGGATAAGTATTATAATAATTGGAACATAAACAGTTTATAGAGTCAATTGCAGTTATACTTCATGTAAATGCACTTATCGATTATGGGAGTTAAAATCTAAAATGATAAATATGCATCCAATTACCACCAAAGGCATATAACATCGCTCTATATCCATAGTTCTCACTATGAGAGGAATACTATGGATAGAAAACACATTTTGGACGATTTTTTCATGGTGAATGACATAAAAAAATTAATACGAGATACTTCCTTTAAAAAAACAAACAAAGAAAATACAAATATATTTCTGTGTAAAATATATCAATGTATTTAAATTTATATACAACGCATATCATTTTTCACAAATATAATAAATTAAGAGCTAGTTTTTTTGTTCTCCAACTAAAAGCTTTACGTTATAATTCATGTATCATAGTATTTTTTAGTCGTTATTAAAAGAAATTTTATTTATGCAAGTCTTTATTCAAGTAAGATACTGCATATTAAATAGATCTAGAAAAATAAAAATGCTTCGAATATATTTCGTGCGGTTTAGCTTGATGAAATACTGCAGCACTAAATACGTAAATATCTTTACAAATATAATTTTAAAATGTCGATGTGCAAAAATAGTTAAAAATAAATAAATTAATTAAATAATGAAAATTTATAAGGTAGTGCATGTTTTTAATACTAAAATATATACATTCAAAATTAGTTTCTAAATGCCTTATTTAGTTCTCGTATAAGTAGGATTATTAAATCAATGGAATTATTTACTTTACAAACTCAAAATTAATGGTATAAATTTTTGAAAGAAGCTGACATAGGTCATGTTTATTAGTCTAAACTTTAAATGTATTCCAAAAGTTTCATAACTGCAATATGATGCATGTCAAATTAACCAGCGTATGATAAATCTTTAACGGGCTGATTTGAGTAATGGCGAATTAATTACATTTGGTGTGGCGCTCGGATTCAGATTTATACAAAACAAAACAGCAAAACTAGAAAGAAAAGCTAGGATTAACAAGTTTGCAAAGTTTTCAATTTAGCATTAGTCTACTTCCTGCACAAGATATGATTGTAATAATATAATTTTAGAAAACATTTTAATGAAAGCTACATTAAATGGAAAAACGTAGCGATAACATTAATTCTAAGAGTAGCTTGCTTTAGAGGATTGTGATTAGTTTTTTTTTTTTTTTTTTTTTTTTTTATTATATAATTTTGTAAACTTAAATTTAAATAAAACAGTGATTTTTTTTATGAATATTTTTAACATCACTGTTAAATATACGCACGCATCTTTAAGAAAAATCTTGCAGAGTTTAACCAAGATCCCGACCATGATTATATCTCTCTATTCTAAAAAAAAGTAACTACGGCTGTCACCGCCGACGCCGGTTTTGAATTTTTTGTGACCGGAGGTCTTTCTTCGTTAATATTAAGAAAAATAATGCATACAAAAATATGAAAATCGGTAGTATTATACAGAAATGTTTGATAAACACGCTGATGCAGACATTTTTCAAATCGAAGAATTATTTTAAGAGATATTTTATGCTAAAGTTGGACAAAATCGTTCCACTAAAAAAGTTTTATAGGAGCAAAAACTATTCATGGGAATTTAATCATTTTTAGATCATTTTATGCGTTTGAAGTTCCCGGTGTGCAGACTGTATTTTGTTTTTTAATTTCCCTCATTTTTTGAGGTTTTATTTCTATTTTAAATTCAAATTTCAGCATTTCGAGAGATATTTTTTACTTATTTGAGAAATTGGTATTAATTTAAACTGTTGCCAACTGTATAAACAGCGCAAATAATAATGTTTGCTTCAAATTAAAAATTTATTTTACACGTGACTATTATTAATAGAAAAAAAACTTTCAAATTAGGATTAAATAATTACGTATGGAAAGCAGGAACTAATTGAAAATACTTCATAAAAACTATACTTACACGTGAATATTCAAAGAGAAAAAATGTAAAATAATAATAAATTTAAAATAATAAATTCATTAACATGCGTTAGAAGTCTTAAATAGGAGAAATTACGTCACATTACACTTATTACGTAAAATGAACAAAAAGTAATATTGCAAAACAGTTTAAATTTAAAAATTGTGCGAGACATTATTTTGATATTTTGAGATTATATTAATAAGATTAAATGTTATTTCGAGTTTTTGATTACTGTTTTGCATAAATCTGAATCTATATGCCATAACAAATGTAATTAATTCGCAATTACTTAATCATCCCGTTAAACGTTTATCATACTCGGGTTAATTTGACATATTGCACAAAATAATTTTCAAAGTGTATATTTCTGTATTAAAAACATGGGATTATCTTCAAAAAATTTCATATATTATGCATCCGATTTTTCATATATCGTATCGGATTTTCTTTTCCCATACTGGGGATACGGCCCCCTACGAGCTACGCTCGCCAACCCCCATTCAGATACCACAGTCTATAAAAGCACGCTAATTTGATCGGCTTTAAACAGATTTTGAAAGATTGAATTATAATTTAAAAAACAGTGGCGATTTCCTTATAAACGGGTTTCTATTCATTTCTCTTCGATTGGGGAATTTTAAGGAAAAATCAGCTGCAGTTAAAAGATACAATGGCTGTTTTCGTCTTTGATTATATAAAATCAGTTAAACATTTCAAAATAAGCTAATATAATAAGCAAATCTGCATCAAAATGCAAATATATTTCACAAATACCAATGCCTTCTTTAGACGGAAACGACACAAAAGGTTAACGAATCTTAACTAAACCATTTAAGCCATTTCTGGCACAGATGTTATATTCGCCCCATATTGGCGCGATTTTTTTTCGGTTGCCAATTTGGCGAAAACATCAAGAGCATAAACAACATAATCCGGGTTACCACATCAAGCAAAATAACGACACTTTGGCGCCATTTAAGTACCCGTTGCGTATATGACATTTACTTCATAAAAAAATCGCGCCAATATAGGGCGAATATGACATCTGTGCCCAATTTCTTTATTTTCTGCTTCACAGATTTTTCTCTTTCAAATCATATTTTTTGTCGATGACACTTCATTCTCAACTTGTAATCTTTTTTATTTTTTATTAAATTACTAAATAGTCGCTCGAAAGCAGTCTAAACGCGTTCAATAAAATTGATATGCAGATTTGCTTATCATATTAGCTTATTTTGAAATGTTTAACTGATTTTATATAATCAAAGACGAAAACAGCCATTGTATCTTTTAACAGCAGCTGATTTTTCCTTAAAATTCCCCAATCGAAGAGAAATGAATAGAAACCCGTTTATAAGGAGATCGCCACTGTTTTTTAAATTATAATTCAATCTTTCAAAATCTGTTTAAAGCCGATCAAATTAGCGTGCTTTTATAGACTGTGGTATCTGAATGGTGGTTGGCGAGCGTAGCTCGTAGGGGGCCGTATCCCCAGTATAGGAAAAGAAAATCCGATATGATATATGAAAAATCGGATGCATAATATATGAAATTTTTTGAAGATAATCCCATGTTTTTAATACAGAAATATACACTTTGAAAATTATTTTGTGCAATATGTCAAATTAACCCGAGTATGATAAACGTTTAACGGGATGATTAAGTAATTGCGAATTAATTACATTTGTTATGGCATATAGATTCAGATTTATGCAAAACAGTAATCAAAAACTCGAAATAACATTTAAAAATGAAAACTAAAGAATTATATTTGCACACAATAACAGTATGAAGTAATAAGGAAAGTATTTGAAAAAATTAATTAAATCTCAATTCTAAGTCTTTTGAACCGAACACCATTTAAAATATCTCTCTATCTCTCTATTCTAAAAAAAAGTAACTACCGCTGTCACCGCCGCCGCCGCCGCCGCTGCCGCTGCCGGTTTTGATTTTTTTGTGACCGGGGGGCCTTTCTTCGTTAATATTAACAAAAATGATGCATACAAAAATATGAAAATCGGTGGTTTTATACAGAAATGTTTGATAAACACGCTGATGCAGACAGTTTTAAAATAGAAGAATTATTTTAAGAGTTATTTAATGCTAAAGTTGGACAAAATCGTTCCACTAAAAAAGTTTTATAGCAGCAAAAACTGTACATGGCAGTGTAATCATTTTTAGATCATTTTATGCGTTAGAATTTGCCGGAGTGCAGATTGCATTAATTTTTTTTTTTTTTTTTTGACTCATTTTTTCAGGTTTTATTTCTATTTTAAATTCAAATTTTCATCATTTCTAAAGATATTTTTTACAGATTTCAGAAAATTGTACTAATTTAAACTGTTGCCAACTGTATAAAAAGTGCAAGCAATAAGGTTTGCTTCAAATTAAAAATTTATTTACACGTGACTATTATAAACAGGAAAAAAACTTTCAAATTAGAATTAAATAATTACGTATAAAAAGCAGGAACTTATTAAAAATTACGTCATAAAATGTATACACGTGAATTTTAAAAGAGAAAGGATATTGTAAAATAATAAATTCATTAACATGCGTTAGAAGTCTTAGGAGAAATTACGTCATATTTACGTCACGTTATAGTTATTACATAAAATGAACACAAAATAATCTATCTATTCTAAAAAAAAAGTAACTACCGCTGTCACCGCCGCCGCCGCCGGTTTTGAATTTTTTTGTGACAGGAGGTCTTTCTTCGTTAATATTAAGAAAAATAATGCATACAAAAATATCAAAATCGGTAGTATGATACAGAAATCTCTCTATTCTAAAAAAAAGTAACTACCGCTGTCACCGCCGCCGCCGCCGCCGCCGCCGCCGCCGCCGCCGCCGCCGCCGCCGATACCGCCGCCACCGGTTTTGAATTTTTTGTGACCGGAGGTCTTTCTTCGTTAACATTAAGAAAAATAATGCATACAAAAATATGAAAATCGGTAGTATTATACAAAAGTGTTTGATAAACACGCTGATGCAGACAGTTGTCAGATCGAAGAATTATTTTAAGAGATATTTAATGCTAAATTTGGACAAAATCGTTCCACTAAAAAAGTTTTATAGGAGCAAAAACTGTTCATAGGAATTTAATCATTTTTAGATCATTTTATGCGTTAGAATTTGCCGGAGTGAAGATTGCATTAATTTTTTTATTTTGACTAATTTTTTTAGGTTTTATTTCTATTTTAAATTCAGATTTTCAGCATTTCTAGAGATATTTTAACAGATTTTAGGAAGTGATATTAATTTAAACTGTTGCCAACTGTATAAACAGCGGAAGCAATAATGTTTGCTTAAAAAAAAAAAAAATATTTATACGCGTAAATAAATTAAAAATTTATTTACACGTGACTATTATAAACAGAAAAAAACATTTGGAATTAGAATTAAATTATTATGTACAAAAAGCAGGAACTTACGTCATAAAAACTATAATTACACGTGAATTTTAAGAGAGAAAGGTTTGTAAAACAATAAATTTATTAACATGCATTAGAAGTCTTAAATAGGAGAAATTACATCATATTTACGTCACATTACAGTTATTACATAAAATGAACACAAAATAATATTGCAAAACGGTTTAAATTTAGAAATTGCGCTAGACATTTATTTGATATTTTAAGAGGATACTTTTCAACTATTTTTGTTAGGAAAGCGCAAATAATATTTCATTTCTAACACAAGTATTTTCATGTGAATATTAAAAAGAGAAAGAATAGTTTGGTCAAAATTACGTCAGATTAAAAACGATTAATTTAAAATGTCTCATTTAAAAGAACTTTCTTTTCACTTTGTTAAAAAATACCAGGAGAAAAAGACTCTGTTTACTTAATTCCTTTTATATTAGCTTATTTTGAAATGTTGTTACACGTGCCTACGTCATCAAGTTATTTTTATTTCGATGTTTTATTTGTATTTTAATTAATGTTGTACTAATTTATTTGTTTTTTCGTTATTTAAAATAAAAATTATGTCAATTTGTATAATTTGGCGAGTGGTTTGGCGATTTATATAATTTGGCGAAATTGGTCGACGGGATAATCAAGTAGTACCGCAACGGATTTGGCGTTAAAATTCCCCAATCAAAGAGAAATGAATAGAAATCCGTTTATAGAGAGATCGCCACTGTTTTTTAAATTATAATTCAATCGTTCGAAATCTTTTTAAAGCCAATCAAATTAAAGTGCATTTAGAGCCTACGGTGTATGGACGGGGGTTGGCGAGCCCCCTAGTGTTTGATAAACACGCTGCGGCAGTTTTCAAATCGAAGAATTATTTTAAGAGATTTTTAATGCTAAAATTGGACAAAATCGTTCCACTAAAAAAGTTTTATAGGAGCAAGAACTATTCATAGGAATTTAATCATTTTATACGTTTGAAGTTCCCGGTGTGCAGACTGTTTTTCTTTTTTTAATTTGACTAATTTTTTGAGGTTTTATTTCTATTTTAAATTCAAATTTTCAGCATTTCTAGAGATATATTTTACAGATTTTAGAAAGTGATATTAATTTAAACTGTTGCCAACTGTATAAACAGTGGAAACAATAATGTTTGCTTAAAAAAAAAAAAAAAAATATTTATACTTGTAAATAAATTAAAAATTTATTTACACGTCACTATTATAAACAGAAAAAAACATTTGGAATTAGAATTAAATAATTATGTACAAAAAGCAAGAACTTATTAAAAATTACGTCATAAAAACTATAATTACACGTGGATTTTAAGAGAGAAAGGAATTTGTAAAATAATAAATTTATTAACATGCGTTAGAAGTCTTAAATAGGAGAAATTACGTCATATTTACGCCACATTACAGTTATTACATAAAATGAATACAAAATAATATTGCAAAAATGTTTAAATTCAGAAATTGCGCTAGACATTTATTTGATATTTTGAGCAGATACTTTTCAACTATTTTTGTTAGGAAAGCGCAAATAATATTTCATTTCTAACACAAGCATTTTCACGTGAATATTAAAAAGAGAAAGAATAGTTTGGTCAAAATTACGTCAGATTAAAAACGATTAATTTAAAAACTCTTATTTAAAAGAACTTTCTTTTCGCTTTGTTAAAAAATACCGGGAGACAACGACTCTGTTTACTTAATTCCTTTTATATTAGCTTATTTTGAAATGTTGTTACACGTGTCTACGTCAAAGACGAAAACAGCGATTGACATATGTATTTTTGGTACTGCTTAGTTATCCCGTTGACCAAAAATCTATCATTCGCCAAACTATAAGATTAAATGCCAATAATGGTTGATCGTAAATGTCACATTAACTTGACTTTAAGCAAGTTACACGTGTCTACGTCATCAAGTTAATTTTATTTCGACGTTTTATTTGTATTTTTATTAATGTTGTACTAATTTATTTGTTCTTTCGTTATTTAAAATAAAAAGTATGTCAATTTATATAATTGGCGAGTGCTTTGGCGATTTATATAATTTGGCGAAATTGATCGACGGGTTCATCAAGTAGTACCGCAGCGGATTTGGCCATAAAATTCCCCATTCAAAGAGAAATGAATAGAAATCCGTTTATAGGGAGATCGCCACTGTTTTTTAAATTATAATTCAATCTTTCGAAATCTTTTTAAAGCCGTTCAAATTAGCGTACTTTTAGAGACTGCGGTGTCTGAACGGGGGTTGACGAGCATAGCTCGTAGGGGGCAGAGCCCCCTAGTATTGCAAAAAAGTTTAAATTTAGAAATTGCGCTAGATATTTATTTGATATTTTCAGAATTAATTTAAAAAGCTCATTTAAAAGAACTTTCTTTCCGCTTTGTTAAACAATACCAGGAGACAAAGACTCTCTTTACTTAATTCCTTTTATATTAGCTTATTTTGAAATGTTGTTACACGTGTATACGTCATCAAGTTATTTTTATTTCGACGTTTTATTTGTGTTTTTATTAATGTTGTACGAATTTATTTGTTCTTTCGTTATTTAAAATAAAAATTATATCAATTTGTATAATTTGGCGAGTTGTTTGGCGATTTATATAATTTGGCGAAATTGGTCGACAGGATAATCAAGTAGTACCGCAGCGGATTTGGCGATAAAATTCCCCAATCAAAGAGAAATGAATAGAAATTCGTTTATAGAGAGATCGCCACTGTTTTTTAAATTATAATTCAATCTTTCGAAATCTTTTTAAAGCCGATCAAATTAGCGTGCATTTAGAGTCTGCGGTGTCTGGGTGGGGGTTGGCGATCGTAGCTCGTAGGGGGCCGAGCCCCCTAGTTCTAAAAAAAAAAAGTAATTACCACTGTCACCGCCACCGCCGGTTTATAATTTTTTGTGACCGGAGGTCTTTCTTCGTTAATATTAAGAAAAATAATGCATACAAAAATATGAAAATCAGTAGTATTATACAGAAATGTTTGATAAACTCCCTGATGCAGACAGATTTCAAATCGAAGAATTATTTTAAGAGATATTTAATGCTAAAGTTGGACAAAATCGTTCCACTAAAAAAGATTTATAGGAGCAAAAAACTATACATCGGAATTTAATAATTTCTAGATCATTTTATACGTTATAATTTCCCGGTGTGCAGAATTTATTTATTTTTTTAATTTGACTCATTTTTCGAGGTTTCATTTCTATTTTAAATTCAAATTTTCAGCATTTCGAGAGATATTTTTTACTTATTTTAGAAAATTGTACTAATTTAACCTGTTGCCAACTGTATAAACAACGGAAACAATAATGTTTGCTTCAAATTAAAAATTTATTTACACATGACTATTATAAACAGAAAAGATACTTTCAAATTAAAATTAAATAATTATGTACTAAAAGCAGGAACTTATTAAAAATTACGTCGTAAAATGTATACACGTGAATATTAAAAGAGAAAGGATATTGTAAAATAATAAATTCATTAACATGCGGTAGAAGTCTTAAATAGGAGAAATTATGTCATATTTGCGTCACATTACAGTTATTACATAAAATGAACAAAAAATAATGTTGCAAAACAGTTTAAATTTAGAAATTGAGCTAGACATTTATTTGATATTTTGAGAGGATTTTTTCAACTATTTTTGTTAGGAAAGCGCATATAATATTTCATTTCTATCAAAAGTATTTTCACGTGAATATTTAAAAGGGAAAGAATAGCTTGGTCAAAATTACGTCAGATTAAGAACGATTAATTTAGAATGTCTCATTTAAAAGAATTTTCTTTTCACTTTGTTAAAAAATACCAGGAGACAAAGACTCTGTTTACTTAACTAAGGGGCTCGGCCCCCTAAGAGCTACGCTCGCCAACCCCCGTTCAGACACTGCAGTCTCTAAAAGCACGCTAATTTGATCGGCTTTAAAAAGATTTTGGAAGATTGAATTATAATTAAAAAAACAAATGCGATCTCCCTATAAACGGGTTTCTATTCATTTCTCTTTGATTGGGGAATTTTACGGAAAAATCAGCTGCTGTTAAAAGATACAATGGCATTTCAAAATCATCTAATATAAAATGAATTAAGTAAACAGAGTCTTTGTCTCCCGGTATTTTTTAACAAAGCGAAAAGAAAGTCCTTTTAAATAAGATATTTTAAATATATCGTTTTTAATCTGACGTAATTTTCACCAAACTTTTCTTTCCCTTTTTAATATTCACGTGAAAATGCTTTTATTAGAAATGAAATATTATTTGCGCTGTCCATAAAAAAAAAAAAAAAAAAAAAAAAAAAAAAAATAGTTGAAAAATTCATCTCAAAATATCAAGTAAATGTCTCGCGCTATTTTTAAATTTATACTGTTTTGCAATATTATTTTGTGTTCATTTTATGTAATAACTGTAATGTGACGTAAATGTAATGTAATTTCTCCTATTTAAGACTTCTAACGCATGTTAATAAATTTATTATTTTACAATATCCTTTCTCTGTTAAAATTCATGTGTAATTATAGATGAAGTAATTTTCAATAGGTTCCTGCTTTTTATAAGTAATTATTTAAATCTAATTTGAAAGTTTTTTTCTGTTTATAATAGTCACGTGTAAATAAATTTTTAATTTGAAGCAAACATTATTGTTTCCGTTGTTTATAAAGTTGGCAACAGGTTAAATTAGTACAATTTTCTTTAATAAGGAAAAAATATCTCTCGAAATGCTGAAAATTTGAATTTAAAATAGAAATGAAACCTCGAAAAATGAGTCAAATTAAAAAAATAAATTAATTCTGCACACCGGGAAATTATAACGTATAAAATGATCTAAAAATTATTAAATTCCGATGTATAGTTTTTGCTACTATAAAACTTTTTTAGTGGAACGATTTTGTCCAACTTTAGCATTAAATATCTCTTAAAATAATTCTTCGATTTGAAAACTGTCTGCATCAGCGTGTTTATCAAATATTTTTGTATAATACTACCGATTTTCATATTTTTGTATGCATTATTTTTCTTAATATTAACGAAGAAAGACCTCCGGTCACAAAAAATTCAAAACCGGCGGCGGCGGCGGTGACAGCGGTAGTTACTTTTTTTTAGAATAGAGAGATTCCTTTTATATTAGCTTACTTTGAAATGTTGTTACACGTGTCTACGTCATCAAGTTATTTTTATTTCGACGTTTTATTTTTATTTTTATTAATGTTGTACTAATTTATTTGTTCTTTCGTTATTTAAAATAAAAATTATGTCAATTTGTATAATTTGACGAGTTGTTTGGCAATTTATATAATTTGACGAAGTTGGTGGACGGGATGATCAAGTAGTACCGCAGCGGATTTGGCGTTAAAATTCCCCAATCAAAGAGAAATGAATAGAAATCTGTTTATAGAGAGATCGCCACTGTTTTTTAAATTATAATTCAATCTTTCGAAATCTTTTTAAAGCCGATCAAATTAGCGTGTATTTAGAGTCTGCGGTGTCTGGACGGGGGTTGGCGAGCGTAGCTCGTAGGTGGCCGAGCCCCCTAGTATATATAAATAACAAGCGAGAATACATGAATTTACTAAAATCAGATGAAGATCGTTTCTTAACGAAAATTGTATTGAAATTGAAATACTTCTTATGAAATTTTATTTTATTTTATAATGTTACTTTGATGGATTAAAATACGTTACATGTAGATTCGTCTTATAATGTTTTGTATAATATCTCTCTATTCTACAAAAAAGTAACTACCGCTGTCACCGCCGCCGCCGCCGCCGCCGCCGCCGCCGCCGCTGGTTTTGAATTTTTTGTGACCGGAGGTCTTTCTTCGTTAATATTAAGAAAAATAATGCATACAAAAATATGAAAATCTGTGGTTTTATACAGAAATGTTTGATAAACACGCTGATGCAGAGAGTTTTCAAATCGAAGAGTTATTTTAAGAGATATTTAATGCTAAATTTGGACAAAATCCTTCACCTAAAAAAGTTTTATAGCAGCAAAAACTATACATGGCAGTGTAATCATTTTTAGATCATTTTAGGCGTTAGAATTTGCCGGAGTGCAGATTGCATTAATTTTTTTATTTTGACTCATTTTTTGAGGTTTTATTTCTATTTTAAATTCAAATTTTCAGCATTTCTAGAGATATTTTTTACATTATTTTAGAAAATGGTGTTAATTTATACTGTTGCCAAATGTATAAACAGCGCAAACAGTAATGTTTGCTTTAAATTAAAATTCTTTTTACACGTGACTATTATAAACAGAAAAAATCATTTGGAATTAGAATTAAATAATTATGTACAAAAAGCAGGAACTTATTGAAAAATACGTCATAAAAAGTATACACGTGAATTTTAAAAGAGAAAGGATATTGTAAAATAAAAAATTCATTAACATGCCTTAGAAGTCTTAAATAGGAGAAATTACGTCATATTTACCTCACATTATAGTTATTACATAAAATGAACACAAAATAATATTCCGATACAGTTTAAATTTAGAAAGTGCGCTAGACATTTATTTGATATTTTGAGAGGATCTTTTCAACGATTTTTGTTAGGAAAGCGCAAATAATATTTCATTTCTAACAAACGTATTTTCACGTGAATATTTAAAAGAGAAAGAATAGCTTGGTAAAAATTACGTCAGATTAAAAACGATTAATTTAAAATGTCTCATTTAAAAGAACTTTCTTTTCGCTTTGTTAAAAAATACCAGGAGACAAAGACTCTGTTTACTTAATTCCCTTTATATTAGCTTATTTTGAAATGTTGTTACACGTGCCTACGTCATCAAGTTATTTTTATTTCGACGTTTTATTTGTATTTTTATTAATGTTGTACTAATTTATTTGTTCTTTCGTTATTTAAAATAAAAATTATGTCAATTTGTATAAGTTGGCGAGTGATTTGGCGATTTATATAATTTGGCGAAATTGGTCGATGGTATAATCAAGTAGTACCGCAGTGGATTTGGCGTTAAAATTCCCCAATCGAAGAGAAATGAATAGAAATTCGTTTATAGGGAGATCGCCACTGTTTTTTAAATTATAATTCAATCTTTCGAAATCTTTTTAAAGCCGATCAAATTAGCGTGCATTTACAGTCTGCGGTGTCTGGACGGGGGTTGGCGAGCGTAGCTCGTAGGGGGCCCAGACCCCTAGTATTAATAAAAAGAAAAAAAAGCCAGTTAAACTGATGGCATTGAGCTCACAGGATATTCACGCTAATTGTATATTATACATTTTTTTTTCAAAGAATCCCCTCGAAAAATAATGAAAGCAACAAAAGAACCATTTAGCTTAATTAAGGGCTCCTCCTTAAGGGATTAGCTCCTTCCCCTCCTTTATACTTAACTAATGAACCTCAAAATCTAATAAGGGATGCGCCTTATCAGTATAAACCGGTATAGAAAGTTTTAAGCAAATCGGATTACTCTGCATGCAAAACTGGTTTGTCTAAATGAAGGGGTGCGGGTTAACTCCCATATCCCGCCCCTTTATACTTAAGCTCTGAAGCTCCGAATCTGAACAATAACATCAGAATAAACCGGTATACCAAATTTGAAGGAAATCGGATATTTCCATCAAGAGCTATCGCGTTTGTACTTACATTCCTCAGTACATACCGAACCTGCGGGCAAATCAGCTCTCAGGCTTTGATAGCCTGCGAGATAAATGCTCAAAATTTCTTCTTCTGAAATTACTGATATGTGTACGCATTTAAATGCCAAATCTTGCGTCCATCTGTGAGTGAAACAGCAAGTGGCGGGAACTAGTTATGGAATTAGTAGTAGTTAATAATAGTGGTTATGGAATATAACTCATAATCTCGAATTTGCATTCGAACAATAGTTAAAAATATCAATCTCACGTAGTTAATATCGTATGCCCCTTCTGCAAGCATTCACGTTCTCATCCAAAGTAACGATCTTAATGATAGGATAAGCTCAGGAAACCGCCTAATAATAAATTTCACCCAAGATCCAGGTGGCAGATGTTACTACCAGCAACCAAGCAACCAATATCACAGTCTCGAATGAGATTAAGACGACATTTTATTTTTTGAATAAGAAACAAATAAATAAAAATAAAACAATTTTGAACCAAAAGTCAGTGATACATCGGTTTTAGGCGAATTATGAAGCGGATATATGCAAATTAATTTTAAAAAATAATCCAATGAGCAGAGAAAAGGTAGCAGACATTTTCAGACAAGAATTGGCATCCACTGGGATGAAATAGACTATTTTCTTGTAGAACAGAACGTTTGATAACCGTTCTTAGTTTTCGGAAACCATTAGGAACTGGTAGAGTTGGGAATGATAGGATTAAGAATGGCTGGATTTGGAATTGCTTTCGCAATGGTATGTACAGAGACTTTTCTAATTTCCAATCCCCTCTCCCCTCATTCATTCAGTGGGACAAGGTGGTATAAAAATTTGGCTACAATCAGCCATCGTTGGCCTAAACATTTTGTGGTGCTTGGGTTTCCGATCATGAGACCTTTCGCGGTGCTCCGGTTTCTGATTCAACATTCATCTAAAAAACATTAATTAATAATGCTTGATCTAGTAATGTTTGTAATTCTGCAGGTAAAAATTATTCATTTACACACTGTTTCATTGGTGGCCCGATTTACTGCCTCATCTACTTCATAAATTTCTGGTTAATACCGCCTATTAGGGAATTTTAGAATAATTATGATTATTTAAAAAGCATCCAATCTTTCTTATATTCCCCATATTCTTTCGAACCGCAATTGTTTTCACCTTCCTTTTTTCATTATTAATTAATTGCTACAATTATGAGAAACTAACTTGCACCTGCTATTATGTTTTTGTGAAATATAACTGTTTTCATTTATAAATAATAAAATATTTAAGCAAATTTTAAAATTTTCAATGAATTTTGTAATGAATAACAATAATTTATTTTTAACATTTTTATTTATGCATTTATCAGGTAACTGAAAATCTATACAGATAATTTAATTAAAATAACGTCGTGTAGTCAAAGATAGGAATGCAAATATTATAGAAATTTTTCATACGCGAATGATTGATGTTGTGTTATTATAAAAAATACGGTATACTTGATTAATCTATATTGTTGGGATTTTTTCACAAGTCCCAATTTTTTTCCTGGAATAGTTATAACAAAAAAGTGTTCTAAACACTTTAAGATAAGCACCATTTTCTCTAAAACTTCTGCTCCATCAGAGGCTGAGAGATTCTGCTGTCGAAGCTGGTAGACGGGCGGTGCTGGGTTCAGGCCCAATCGTGCCCATCGGCCTAAATCGTTCGGAGATTTCTGTGGTTTTCTTCGAGCCTTGGATATTCTTGCTTATATTCGGGTTAGGTTCACTTAGAAAGCCATCCCCCCTCGGTCCTATGTACCTCCTGTAGATAATCGGCCGTCATAAAATCAACCGAACTGTAGAATATTTCTGTCTTGAACATTTCTAGAATCTTTGAACATTTTCTAGAACAATACTAAGCCTAATCTGTTAACTTTATTTTTATTTCGCATAAATAAATAATTGGACCCGTCATTAATATGAATTTTATCTTACCAAGCAGAAAGTTTCTTCTCCAATCAGACACAAAAATTTTCTTCTTAGGCCTTGACAATATTTATGAATATGCAACTATACAAAGTATGTTTTGGTATGATAAATGCGATTAAAACCAAATTGATGAGAAATAAGGGAATAAATGTAAATATAACAATATCTTTTAAAAATTACAGTGGCGGTCAAAAGTTTCCGGCCAGTTAGTTTCTTTTATTTGTTTGTCAGAACGTTTCAGCAGAGAAGAAGCACAATTGGTCCAAAAGTTAGGTCTAAGCAAATGAACTCTGACCACGCGATCTTTTTGATTGTATACTGATGATTCTTGATGAAAATGTGAGGAATTCAAAATCCGCGTGTGCAAAAGTTACCAGCCATTTGTCATTCGTTAGTTTTTGCTATCGGTAAAGTTTCTTTTTGACCGTTTTTGTTAATTAACCAACGTGAATAACGTATTTCAAATTCAAAAAATAAAAGTTCAGCAATTATTGTTCGTAAACGAGTGGTTTGTTTGTCACTAAAGGGCCAACTCTCTCATGAGATTGCAGCAAAGTTATCGATTGGAAAATTTACTGTGAACGATATTTAAAAAAAAATATATAAAGATGGCCATGGCCTTCAGGACTTACTACGGTCCGGAAGACCCCGGAAAACGACTATTCGTGTGGACAGATTTATCAGGAGAAAAGCAGTTGAAGACTCGCATAAAAATGCCGCTGCAATTCTCCTCGATTTACGGTATTAAAATATTATTGGAATAAGTCAGTCTACCTTTTCAAGACGATTACGTGATGTAGGACTTTATGGAAGAATCGACGTTAAATAATATTTCATAAGTAAAAAAAAATCAGAGGGCCCGACTGGCGTTCGCCAAGGAACACAAAGACTGGTCAAACGTAAATTGGAAAAAAGTACTATTTTCCGATGAATCAAAGTTCAACCTTTTTGGGAATAATGGGAGACACTACGTCTGACGACCTAAAAATTAAAGATAAGATTCGGGATATGTTATTCCTACAATGAAATACGGCGGAGGACACGTTATGCTGTGGGGGGCATTTTCTAGAAAATGTGTCTGTCCATTAGTTGAAATTCGCTGCAAGATGAATGATGCAATGTATAAAGATATCTTGCAAGATCATTTGTTACCTTATTGGAGGGAAAATTATGGTCACAACTATTTCTTTCAGCGTGATAATGACGCAAATCATACATGCAAGCTCGTCAAGCAGTGGCAAAAAATTCCGCTTTTGAAATGGACAGCCCAATCACATTATCTGAGAACAATAGAAAATCTTTGAAACGAGCTTGAAAATGTGTGCAGAGTTATAAATATTCCAAATCAGCAGAATTTTTCTAAAAATTGCCAAAACCGTGGAAAATAACTTACTATAGACGATTTTCAACCGTTCTTTGAATCGATTCCACGTCGCTGCGCTGCAGTACTTATTCTAAAATGTACGAAGACAAAATACTGATTGCAAATGTTATTGATCAGTGTCATTTTCTGTTATAACATCATTTTATTCCAAAGTTGCCAAGATGACCAGAAACTTTTGAGAGCATGCGTTTTCTTTTGCAATTAATTTTGTCAATTAAATTTACTCATTTTTATTTTTTATTCCATAAATATGTTCCTAAGTGTTGTGTCATTAAAATGCATAAGTATCATTTTAAGATTCCTCTTTATATGTGTTTACTTACAAATAAACCAAAAATTTTATGGACGGAAGCTTTTAACAGCCACTGTATAAAGAAAAACACACGCGGGTGACTAAAGATGCTAAGAATAGTAAATGCCAAAGCATAATTCCCTCTCCCCCAACATGATGCTTTTTGTTTTTAAGAAAACGGTTAATACTTAAACTACTACGACTACTAAATTTGGGTCTCCAAATTTCTGGGAGTTCTGGACAAAACCCTACACCTCCATTCTGTGTACGTAGTATTAGAGTCATATTACTTATCAGGGTATTCCCATTTTATGGTAAACCAAACGAAAAAAGTATTTTGAGGAGGATATTTTAAAAAACTAAATAACATGTATACATTCATTCAGAAACTTCGCAAAATTATGTTTTATTATTTTTTGTTTCAATGCAGTGATTGATTTACATACATTTCTATACAAAATCAATATGTATAGAAATAAAAAAAATACGACAAGATTTTCAAATGCGGATTTGTGGCACCATTTTTTTCTATTTCTTTTGTCTTATTTTTTTGGATAAATTACTAACATATTCTAACGTTTTATTTTAATTAGGCTTCTGGAAGGGAATCATTTAAATGATACTTTTAATATATTTTCTGTACGAAAATTTAAATTTAATGAAGTTAGTATATTCTGGGTGAATGAATACGTACGGATTTGAAATGCAAATTGAAATATCTTTATGCCTGGAAACACACTAGATCCAAATTTAATGGCGTCGTTTTAACTGAAATACCTGTATTTTGAAAGCAGGTGACCTGCAACTTTTCATAAATACTGAAGTAGGCTTCGACAGTTTAAGATAGCAAATCGTTATCATCACATTTTATGCGTACTTTATGAACTGATCCGAAATTAACGGTTTATTAATTGAAAGTCTTATCAACTGAAGTGTGATTAATTCCTTTAACTTAAATAGAGTATAATTATTAAAAATGTGAATGTATCTATAGTTTGATATTGAAACAGCAACGAATGGATACAAGAAATCAGATTTTAATCTATGTACGATATGAACTGTACAAATAATTATTTAATTTACAAACAATATGAACTACTTTTGGGGACTTTACATTATATTATTTGCAATATGCCAAACACACACTCTCACACACATATATATAATTTTCAAATATTAAAAAAATATATATTCACGTTTCGAAGTTCATAACATCGTTTCATTGAAGATTTTTTTGTGTTCTTTTCCAGAATACAGAAAAAGCAGAATGCAGATGGAGAAGAATACAGAGCCATCAGAGTATAAAGGGAAATAGAAATTCAAAGTATTCACTGGTTTTATTTCAGGAAAAGTGTGTTGGAATTGATTATGCGAACCCCTATATAGATTTATATATAAAAACATTCCCAATATATGAACCTTTTTCGAAAATACTGTTTAAGGAAACGGAATACCATTTAGGATTTGGCAATTTTATGGCATAGGTTCAAGAATTAGGAAACGAACAACAATTGAGGTATTTTCAAAGTTATATTTACAATGACAAAATTTCGAAAATCCCAAATGAAAACTCCCAATTTGTTTACAGACATTCATAGTGAAAAACCATTAATTGTCATCCACCATCATTTCGCGTATCCATCTTAGGCAGAATCAACCTAATACAGCTGAATTTTCACATAGGGTTTTTTTTTTTTTTTTTTTTTTTTTTTTTTTTTTTTTTTTTTTTTGGTGTAATTATAAGTCCAGGTATGCCTTTCAAATCCTCTAAGTGAGTGTGAGATGAGAAACGCCATCAAACGTGAAATTCTGCATTGTACTCATGCCGTGATTTATTGTTTCCTTCAAGTTTCTCGCATATGGTGTGTCATAGTATGTAGACGAAAACAGTCAAAAATTTCATAATGCGAGTAAAATTGGTTTTTTTTTCTCCTGTATGACCGAATTTGTTAATCTCACTATATCTATTTGTTTTATCTCTTCATTTCTGACCATATTTTGTTTGATCTATTGGGTATGATCATTTGAAAATTTCAAAATTTTGTCACTGATGCCCTATTTATGAGATCTCAATTATTGCTCTATATTTCATTCTCTAGCAAATTCAATTAAATATCAAGATCCAAAATAGCATACAGTTTCCTTGAATGTGTATAATCGCTAGGTTCATATACATTGGTAAAGTTTTTTTTCTTTTAATTATTACCCTGTATATATACTAACTTATCGTCTGTTTCTAAAATTTCTTTTAAGTGTTTTAATGTTGTATCTAAATAGTCTCCTGTTCTTTAGATTATATTTTCTATACTAAGAAATTAAAAAGCTAAGAATTTCAAAAAATATAAAAAGTAAAATTACAACCGAGGTAAGAATCTTGACATCAACAACTTCAGTTAATGAAAAGAAAAGTTTCTTACTTCTAAAATTTATTTTAATAAAAAAGGGATTGCTTCGGTCGAAGGTCACTCCTTATGTTTTTCGTTCAAAAGGGTTGATTAACGAGCTACAGTCATCATCCAACTAAAGTTACCTAAAATCCTTTTACTACCACAAAATTTGTACTTACTAAAAAAAAAAAAAATAATCTAATTGCAATTCAATTGAAAGATATATATATATTTCTTTCTGAAAAAGAAAATAACTATCATAAAATGGAAAAAGTTTGTTTTTTGATTTTTCTTCTAGACAATAAATTTTAGATTTCTTTACATTTCAAAACGTTATTAGACGTTTATTAAAAACGTTGTTTAATATATAAATATATTTAACGGTAATATTCTACTGGGGTTTTTTTTGTTTGTTCCGTGAAGCGCCTACAAGAAAATACTTTTTTAAATTTAAAGCGCGTAACAACGAATTTTTTTCTTAGTGAAGTGGAGTCATTCGTTAGCAGTGTCATGCTAACAATAAATACCAAAAAATTGAAAGCAGCGTCTGTTCTAAAATGAACAGAACATTTGAAAAATTCAGTAAAAATTAAACGTTGACAGCTATTGAAGTTATTCAAACAGGAATTTATGTGTAAAATCAGTGAAATCAACGCTGCCCTTTCCTTACCAAATATCAAAGGTAAATGTTGTTGTGCTCTCTTGAAGTGTTACAAATCTCACACACGCTTAAAAATAGTTTACGTGTTAAAATTACAATGTTATAATGAGAAGTGTTGCAATTTTAGATAGTACAGTGCCATCTATTGGTTATATTTCCAGTTGAAAGAACAAAGACTATATGAGACATGTCCGACGTAGCACATTACTATGCTTCAAGGTAACTTCAGTTATTTTCCTTCTTCTTTCTAAAAATGTATTTCTGTCCACTTATAATTTTTAAAAACCTATAAATGTGGAGCACCATATCTTTAAAAATTTTAACTTTTATAAATTTCCTAGAATAAAAAAAATAAAGAATTTTATACACATAATGATATATTATCTAAAAATAAACTTATATTATAAAAAGTTACTGTGACTTAATGCACCATCTTCATATAAAATAACTGAGTTAAAAAACACTATATTTAGTTTATGCTGTGGTCCGAAATGAAATGTTATAAATTTTCAATATGCACCAACCTACATATTCAAACATTTGAAATTAGAACAGTAATCTAGTAACATAGGCGTAACCCGGGGGGGGGGGGTGCCCTGGATGCCCGAGAACCCTCCCCCCCCCCCGCTTGCGCAGACTCAAGCACAATTAGTTAAAAAATCGAAATCTACAAAAGAAAAAAGAAGTTAAAGCAGAGTTCAATTAGTTTAGCAAATTAGTTTACTTCAGAAAACTATCTGCCTAAGTTTTGAACTGCGATAAAAAAAAAAAAAAAAAAAAAAAAAAAAAGAAATCCACGTTCTTTTTTTAAAATTATGTTCTTTATTTTCTTTTAAACTAGAATATTTACAAAATTCTGTATTAGTCATAGTAAGTTAAAAAGGAGGTTTTATAATCCCATTTTGACGCCTTTTTCTTGTGGGAGATTTTTTTTAACACCGTTCTTTCTATTGCACGTTTCTGCAATTTCATGAGAAATTAACGCAAGTTTTGGACGAGGATAGAAACAGAAATTATAGTCCAAGAGCCGACAGCACAAACACCCATGTTATCAAGCACAAGAAAAAAAACCTTCATTTTATGGAAGAGTAGAAGCAGGGGAATCCAATGATCCATGTCTGCCGGAAGTGAAGTGGTGCATAAACCAAAAATTAATACCACCAGTGGTTGACTCGTAGGTTTATCATTGTGTTTGTCCTACAAACAAAGGTATGAAAACAGGACCGGGAGCAAGAAAACACAATGATAAACCTACGAGTCAACCACTGGGGGTATTAATTTTTGGCTTATGCACCATGTCACTTCCGGCAGACATGGATCATTAGATTCCCCTACTTCTACTCTTCAATAAAATAAAGTTTTTTTTTTTTTCTTGTACTTGATAACATAGGTTAGGTTTTTGTGATGTCGGCTCTTGGACTATTATTTGTTTCTTAGATTTCGCAGTGTAAAATCTAGAAAGAAGCAAAAAAAAATGAAAGGGAATGCAGATGTAAAACAGTAATTGTAAAAGGCTATTAGCCGAGGAAAGGGTGGGGATGTACAGACCCTGCCTCCTTTGAAAATGAGAAATAATAGTACAGAAAATTAAAATTAATCTGGAGTTGGTTGGTTGGTTGAATTTCGTGTTTCGCGACCACATTTTGACATTCGTAAAAGGAATATCGTTGCAGTCTTTCAAGTCAATATAGTAATTTTTTTCCTCTGAATTTTTTTTTTTTTGCGATTTTTGGAGTTTCTTTTCCTTTCGCGAAGTTCTTTTGAAACTAGGAAAAGGACCCGGTTTCAATCTTTTAGCCCACTGCAGTAAATTTTGACGAAATTTGTGATTTTATTCTGCAATCATTTCATGATATTTACAATTTTTCCCAAAATCAATTGACGAAATTCACGCCTTTCTACGCGATTTTTTGTCGAAATCCGCACTTTTTACCACTAACCTTTGACAAAACTGGTGTTTTCACCGCGATCCTTTGACGAAATTCACATTTCTTACCGCAATATTTTGACGAAATTGGGATTTCTTTATCACGATCCTTCGATGAAATTCGTGTTTTCTTTACACGATCTTTTGACGAAATTTGCTTTTCATTTCCGCGATCTTTTAACGAAATTCGCATTTTCTTTCTGCGATCCTTTGACAAAATTCTCGTTTTCACTGGAATCCTTTGATGATTTTTTTTTTCTTCTTGCGACCTATTCACGAAACTGATTTTTTTACAGGAGTCATTTGTCGAAATTCGCGATAGTTTTGCGCGACCGCTTGGGAAAATTCTTGATATCTTTCCGTACCAATTATCAAAATCCTCTACTCTTTTCCGCGACTTTTTTACGGAATTTGCAACATTTTCTAGTCAATCATTTATCGAAATTCGTGATTTTTTGCGCAATCTTTAACGAAATTCGCGATTTCTTTTTGCACGCTTTTATCGAAATTCACGATATTTTTCACGATCATTTGAAGTAATTCTCAAATTTCTCCGGGACCGAATCCCGCATTGATTTTGAGAAGTTCCACAGAATAAATAAAAATCGTGGGCTTCAAAAAAATTTTAAAATATTCACTGAAGAATCACAGATCTGTGACAGAATTTTGAGGGCGGAAATACTGTATAGCATTTTTTATTATGCGGGACTTTCCTTTTCTATGCACGAATCGCACACGTTATTTCAAACCCTGCCCCTCAAAGAAAACTTCCTTACTAGTGTAGTTTCGCTGGTTGCTTTTTTTAAAAATGAACATAGAATTAAAGAAATCTAGGATTTGGGGGGGGGGGGGGGACTGCCTTCGGCAACCTACCCCTGACTAAGCTGAGACCACTTCCGTCTCGAAACAAACAAATCCTGAATTATCGCGATTTTTTTTCTCCGAGCCAAATTAAATTTTGAGCTTTCTTATAAAAACTGATTATACATTCTTCCAATTCGAATTTAATCACGGCAATTGCAAAAGTTACCGGACAGTTTTTCAGTTTCAAAAAATCGTCTAAGTGCAAAAAACCCCGCTAAAAATCGCATTAAAAATTCGGAAAAGATTAAAAAACAGCAGGGAACGAAATTAACTTATTGGGTAAAATATTGAAACCGATTCCTTTCAGGAATGCGAAAAAAAAAATCCTCTAAAAATAACGTAAAAAAATTGTTACAAATTGAAAAATCGCTGTAAAAATCTCAAAAAAATTTTTATTGAAAAAAAGACAAAGTTTATTGGATAAAATATATAAATCGGATTTTTTTTTACTAATTTGAAAAAATTCGCATAAAAAATTAATTGAAAAATTCCAGAAATTGTTTTCGATATGCATGACTCCAGGCAAAGAGGTACTTTCCTGTCAAATCTTGCGGTTGTGAGGACTGCATTGTTTTTTCCGAGTTCAGCGCTCGCGCGTACACACACACACACCCAGAGACAGACAAGCACCTATCTTTATTACTACAGTCGCATCATCATAATATGATTTTTATCATCTTGACAAAATTTAGTGTATACAGTAGATTTTGCGAACCTCTTTTTTAAGAATTCTTTGTTTTTACGAATTGATGTACTGGTCTCGACCAGCATCCCATTGAACTAATGTTATTCCCATTTACGAACTTTCGAACACATTATATGAGTCCACTCGAGTTCGTAAAATCGAGCGTCTACTGTATTATCATGACCTGCTTTGCCTAATACATCGGGCACATTCTGAGGTAAAAACATGAATTATTAATGAATATTGTAATTATTTATAATATTATAATAATTATTTATATGCACTTTCCTCCAAAATTTCTTGGGTCTCCCCCGGTCATCCCTGAGAAGTCATGGAGTCACATTCTGAAAAACTTTCGTGGGTATGTACTGGTGTACAGCATGTATTATCTGAGATTTATCATCCGGCAAAATTTCATCAACAAGACTTTGACATAGATAATGTTAGGTCTCATGCAATGCCCTTGCGCCTATAGAACAGTGTTGAATTCAGACACTTTTCTCCGGGAGCGATTTCTGTGGCTCCGGGGGGACATATCATTGCTCTGGGGGAGGAAATGTCCTCCCCGGGCCACCCCCTGAATTCAACACTGCTATAGAAGGTTCCAGCATGATTAAAGGCTTTTTTTAATCTTTATAAGAAGTTAGGGTGCCAAAAGGTTTAACATTTGTGTTCACACTTAGTCACTGTCTTATTTCACTTTTGCAAGGAGATTTACATATCCTTTTTTTTACCATTAGATTTAGTTTTGATGTTTTGAATCCCTCTCACACCCCCTCACGCAAACAAAAATCGTGTTTGAGCCCTTTTTAAAAGAAATACCACACAATTATGAATTCTAAAAGGAAAACCTGTCTAAAATGGATATTCGACCGGTTTCGTGGAGTTCCGTTTTAGCAGGTTTTACTATATAAGATATTGTTTGCATCCAACATATTCAGGTTAAAAAGTCTGGGCACCCCCCCGTTCAAAAGGCTAGTTACGCCTATGAGTAATCGGTCATTTATGTTGGATTGTTTGAAAACTGACTATTGGAGTTTTTAACTTGTATGTTAACACTTATATAAACAGAGAAGATTTCAATTAGAGGATTTTTTTTATCTTTTTTATTTCTTTTTTTATTTTCACCAAATAAAAATAAGTATACCATTCAAAAAAATTATAATATTTATTATTATAACAATGTAATAAAAATGCAGATAAACATTCGATTCTTGCAATAATTCCAGTACTCGAAAACTTTCAATACATAAAATCCAGAGTTTAATTTCATGTACAAATTTAATTATCGGGTTCAAATATTTATTTCTTGAATATATTAAATTCCCCCTTTATCAGATTGCCAGAAATATTTCATAAAATCCTGTTTTGCTTAATTACAGTATTTTTCACTTTTTTTTTTTTTTTTTTTTTTTTTTTTTGTGGCATTAGCTATTCTATTCTCCTATTGGCTGGTACCCATATTTTCCTGTTTCCTGTTGACTATGAACATGTCAGTTGAATCCGCTTCTCTTCTACATAATTCAGCAAATTTCCGTTATTGTTTTCACGGTACGCTAAAGGCTACTGAAACTAGTCTGCTCAAAGTTTGCATTTTCTGGAATTTTTAACGTTGCTTCTAAATTTATATCATTTTGCGGAAAGTAGCATCTTAATATTTGTTTATAATAGTGTAACATGATTTCTCCCCTTATACCGTAATTTAGCGGAATTCTTTTGAGGATCAGGTAAATGAACTATAAATGCTAAATACATTGTTTTCCATACCTGACATGCCAGGGTAAACCGCAATAAGATATTTCAATTATGTGGAAATCAGAATATATTTACCTGAATCGGAGCAGTAACAGTCGAACAGATACTGAAGCCGCATTCAAAAACACTTTTCACCTATATTGGAAAGTAATAAAAGGAGAAGAACGTACATTTTAATTTACCTACATATTATTATTATACTTTGGTGTCGAAATATTAAATGTGTTAAATAATATAGATTTAAAAGTATACGATGTGTAATAATGCAAAACACGTATATGTGTTTTAAAGACGGATTTTATTAGTAAACATTTAGTTTTTATTATTCATCCATGGGAATTAAATGCATTTCTTAAAGAAATATATAAGATCTTGGATTTTCATGAAATTTAAATTCCCAGTTAATATACTAATTCTGTATTTTTTGTAAACGCATGCATTAATTAATTAGAATATTTTCTGAAAAAATGCACCATTATTTAAAAATATATATGCCGCATAATTTCCTGACATTATTTTAAAATTAATTTTTGTCATTATTTTGATCAGCCATAAATACAGGGAAAAAAAAACCCTCTGAAGTTTTGAAAATTTCTATATTTTGCTAACCTGATTTAGACCACTGTCTAGAAAGAGCGAAGTGAGATTACTTAGAAAAAAATATAGCCCCCAAACAAATATGTCATTTAGTAAATTAAAAGATGGCATCACACACATCTAATTGAAATGTCATTATTGACATTTTTTTTTTCAAGTTGTTTTTTGCGAATTTATAACTATTATTCAGTGATATTCATTCAGAAATTACAATATAAAATTGCATATACTTTTAATATTGATTATTATATACAATTGTCAGCGAACACAGTATACAGCTTTCTATTTACTTATTATTAGTATTAAACCATTAAGACCCAATGTATTTGTAAACAAAGCTAGTCATGCCTGTAGAAAGTAAAACATTGACTGCAACCGCTACCTGCTGATACAAAATGATACATTACTCTATCTGCAAACCAGAACGATCGTTCGATTCGAGATTTTATTACATACGACTCAGAAGCAAAATTTTAAAAGAATGTCTAACCCGCACGATCTTGCGGGTTGGGTATTAAAGGGTTAACTTGGCACTAAAAAATTGACTAATCATTTAAAATTATTAACTTATAATTTAGAAGAAATAAGCACAATACGATGCAGAAAATGAAAAATTATGAAGCGTAATTAAGTTATACTTGAATACTTTTTTAAATAAATACAATTTGCTATTGTATCTTTGTTAGAATCTGCACGTGCTAAAAAAGTTAAAGACAATATTTTAAATATGAAAGTTTATCTGCTTAAACGAAAACCTACATAGTCCTATTTATCAATATGAAAAAGACTTTTACTAAAAAACATGTATAAAAAATATAGAAATATAAAAAAATAATTGAAGTATAAATTTATGAAATTGACTATAATAAAAGTATAAACCTTCAAATAAAAGTGCATTATTTACGATACTTAACGTATTTAGTTTGGCCGGAAAGTAAATGTCTTCCAGGAAGCTGTCATTTACGCTGTATAAGTTTTAGTAATGTTACTTAATTTCGCTTCACAAAGCAAAAAATTAAAAATTTTCAGTTTATTTTATACGTTATATTGATTACACACACTTGTCTTCGGTCAGAATTTCTTAATCTCATTTTAATTTTAAAGTCTAAATAATCTTTAAGACACTATGTTAAAAAAGAATACGATATTAAATCAATTTGCTACAATTTAAATCAGTACATATATCTGTTATAATATCTCATATCAAGTCAGACAATAATTTCAGAAAGATTTCTTAGATCATATACTCTCATATTAGGAAAAAAATACAGATAGCTATAAAGAAATCACAAAAACAAATTTATAAAAATTTTGATGACACTTAACAGATTTTATAGAAATAAATTTTCCACGGAGCAGCAACAATTGAAAACTTAAGTATGCAATTAAAAAACATCTAAATTCTATAAAACTGAACATTCTATTACGTATTTACGACTTTAAAGCATAATATTTCTTTTAAATAGCAGAGGTTCGTGTAGGCTGCCTTTTATAAATAAAAAAATGTGCCAAATGTCTAAGAATCTAATGTTATTTTCGAAAAAACAGTAAACATTTTTTTTATGTTTTCAATTGAATAAACGTTAAATTCATTTATGATATATTGTATTTCATAAAATATTTTTGGTACGTTGTATATTACTACTGGCTTAAAGTTTTAAATAATTATTTTAAAAACATATGCGTAATTGCAAAATTCACAAAATGTCAAACTATTAAAAAAGTATTTCAAATTTTCTCGAAAGAGTGAATAAAATTCAGTCATAAACTGTCAAGCTAAATTAGAATATCAGTCTTAATATTCATCAAATTTTAAGCCAATGTGGGATTTTGCGATCAGTGTCGTGATACGTTTAAATCCAATCAATTTGCTCCTTTTTTAGGTATATAGTATTAATCTATTTATTTTTCTTCTATTAAAATTTTTATTTTAAATTAATTTGCTTGATTTTTAAATTAAATTTTACATTTCTGTAACACTCATAAACATTAATGAAAATTTCTTAGAAATCAAAAGCTGCTACAGCAATTTATTTAAAGAATATTTTTTTTCATTACTCGCGTTGTTTCAAGTGACAAAATATGTTTAAACTAGTTGGATGTGCCAATCCCAAAACTTTCTTCTATCTTATACATCTTAATATTTCAAAACCTAGTTACACATGTTAATACTTCAATATTATTAGTTCAATACTATACCAACTTTGATTTTCATCTTAAATTTCTGCTCAAGTCAATTAAACGGAATAAAAACGAGTTAATCTATATCATGATATTTGTTAAAATTATTAATTTTTCCTTATTCTGTCGTTATCAGCTGTTTGCGAATAGCCGGCATAGCAGGAAGCGAGTTCCCGCCGCTGCATGAGCCGCCGATGCACAATAGAACTACGAAAAATCAAGAAAAGTATACAAAAATCGCTAGCACGGAGCCCCTTTACCGCGCGATATTTCCAAATTCAAGGAGAACCTGTTGGCCAAAGCCAAAAACAAGCACAAACATTTTGGTTCAATTGTATGCATAATTTTATACGCTGTTCGATGGTACAATAATGAAAATGGCACAGAGATCGGAATTATAGCGCCCCCTACTTTCGGAATTTTTTCAAGTTCAAGGAGTACTTGTTTGCCATAGCCAGAAACATGCACAAAAAATTTTGTTCAATTATATGGATAACTTCATACACTTTTCGATGGTACAATAATGAAAATGGTACAGACATCGCAATTATAGTGCCCCCTTCCGGCAGAATTTTTCCAAATTCAGGGAGGATCTTCGTAACATGACCAAAAATAAACACATAAAATTTGGTTCAATTCTATGCATAACTTCATACACTTTTCGGCGGTACAATATTCAAAATGGCACAAAAATTGTACAAAAATCGCTATTACAGCGCCCTCTACGAGCGATTTTTTTACAAATTAAGGGAGGACCTCCTTGCCATAGCCAAGAACTTAAAATTTTTTTTGGTTCAATTCTATGCATAATTTCATACACTTTTGATGGTGCAATATTCAAACTCGCATAAAAATCTCTATTACAGCGCCCCCTAACGGCGAATTTTTTGCAAATTCATGGAGGACCTGCTTGCCATATCTAAAAACTTAAAATAAAAATTTGGTTTAATTCTATGCATAACTTCATACACTTTTGGACGGTACAATATTCAAAATCGCACAAAATCGCTATTACAGCGCCCCCTACCGTCGAATTTTTTCCAAATTCAGGGAGGGCCTGCTTGCCATAGCCAAACACTTAAAATAAAAATTTGGTTTAATTCTATGCATAACTTCATACACTTTTGGACGGTACAATATTCAAAATCGCACAAAAATCGCTATTACAGCGTCTTACCGGCGAATTTTTTCCAAATTCAGGGAGGACCTGCTTGCTATAGCCAAAAACTTAAAATAAAAATTTGGTTCAATTCTATGCATAACTCCATACACTTTTGGATGGTACAATATTCAAAATCGCACAAAAAACGCATTTACAGCGCCCCCTACCGGTGAATTTTTTCCAAATTCCGGGAGGACCTGCTTGCCATAGCCAAAAACTTATAATAAAATTTTGGTTTAATTCTATACATAACTTCATACACTTTTTGATGGTACAATGGCGACAGACAGACGGACAGACGGACAGACGGACAGACGGACGGACGGACAGACGGACAGACGGACACACAGACAGACAGACATTTTCTATAAACATGTTTTTTGGAATCTCTGACCCCTAAAACATGCAAATCCGTCGAAAACCGGAAGTCGAAAAAAATTTCGATTACAATACTTTCTTCTATTGAAGATAGAAGAAAGTAAAAATTTAACACGAACAGTATCACAAAATATATACAATATTCCTATCCAATTTTCAATAAAATATATTATTCTATGTTATGCAATAATTTAAACTGAAGTTACTTTTTACTTTGGGAAAATTATACAATCCACATCATAAACTATACTATGTTTATAATTTAATTATCTGTAATAGAGTTTGTCACGTAATTACGAGGATATGGAGAAATGTCCTGTGACATTTATAATGAACTAAAATTACTTACTTAATTATGATATATGCTTCAAATCAAAATGTTTCAGAACTCAATTAGTATAATATAGAAGCAATGTTCGTTAGCTCTTATTGTGTGACTCATATAAAAACGGATTTAATTATCGTGTTATTGTAAAGAGTCATATTTAAAGCAAGTACTAAATCTATCAATATGTGAGAAGACAGTTGGTAGAAATAACGTTTTTGTAAAGAACAGAATGATAAATTTAGTCCATATCCTTTATTTTTATTATTGTATGCTTGGCAATATAACAATAATTCTTTTTTTCAAAGAACTTTTATAAATTTTTATATTTGACGCATTTTTTCATTGATTTTTGTGTGTGAAAACAATGATAGGTTCGAAATATTAAAATTGATCGAATTTGTTTTACTGTTCATATAATTTATTAGCCTTCTTTGAAATGATATAAAAACAGGTAAGATAAATAGACGTTGAGATTCACAGTTAGGTACAGTGGTGGGAAAAAAAAAACAAGAAGAAAAACGTAAACACCCCTTACTAACTCTGCAAAAAAATATCGTAAAAGAAAATTACTGGTACCTAACGATTGGTAATAAAATCTACTTTCAAATGAGGCATATAAAATTTGCTTAGGGGTCCATCTAAATATTAAAAGGAACCATAACTTTGTTTTTTTTTTCAATAGCAGTAAACAATTCTGACAGTATAAATGAACTCTGCGCCCTTCAATTATCCTAAAAACAATTTTTTTATGCAATTCGTACGATACGTTTAAGGGAAATTAATTACTTTAAAACGAGCGTATTTTCTGGGCTGTATCCAAATTGAAATACAGTACTAGATTGTTGACCGAGAGAGCCCCCTTCTTTATCAAGGCATCTTAAGCGCCACTCAAGCAGTCATTGAAGACTGCTAAATTACAGGATAGCATAAGAAATTTCGAAATACCTATTCACTTCTATCATAGTCGGTCCCTTAAACCATCATTTTACCGTTTTTTAAGCATAATTTGAAAACTACTTGGAAGAAAAATGTGAAAATTTTGAATTTCCTTAAAACAGGACATAATAAATCTAAATCCATGAAAAAATTGTAGAATGCAATTCATAATTTTTTCGAATATTAATTTCATAATTCATATCATAAAATTATAAAAATTCCAAATTCAACGTATTTATGTTTGGGTATTTTAGTGTTATAGCTACACAAAAAGTATCACATTAGGAGTATAATTTCAGGATATATTAATAGAAATATGAAAATGTAATTAACATTAGAAGCACTAAATTTTGAATGTTTATAATTCAAAAACGTATCATTCAAATGACTTGAAATTTGATGTCTAGGCATAGTTTGAACCTAAGATTGGCAATATCTTGTTAAAAGTGGATATTGCCATTGAAAAAAAATGATTTCGGGTTCGTTTTAATATGTAGGTGGCACCTAAGCAAATTTTATATACATCATTTAAAAGTAGACTTTTTTCCCATCGTTTGGTACCAGTAACTTTCTTCTACGATAATTTGTTGAGGAGTTAGTAGGAGTGGGGGGTGGGGGTACTTTTTTTTCCTCGACTGTGCATATTTACTAAAACAAAGATTAGTTTTACCGTATAAAGAGATCAGCGTTCTGTTTCAAAAAAAGGCCATCGAAATAGTTTTACTTTTCTTTGCTGTTTTAGTTCTCGCCATAATTTTTCTGTAAAATTGATGGAATTCTAACAAAATTCTCTAATCTTTGCAGACCACACAAACCATAAACACTAAGAAAATTCTTTTCAACTAAAAACAAAACAGATGCCATTTTTTACCCCTAGATTTTAACGCACTGTCGTGCGATAAAAATCATAAAAGTAATGGAAAAGAAAAACCATAGCAATACACCGCGTGTAACAAATAAAAAAGTATCACATCGGCATTTGCCAAAAAGCCGTGCATATAAATAAAATGTCAATTTACTATCTCCTAACAGTAGTATTAAAATAAAAATTAATTTTCCAACAATAACTAAAACGTGTTTTTTTAATCTGTAACAAAGAAGAGTTTCTAGAACTGAGCATACATAGCAAGAAAGAAAAATCATGCTTCAAATACAGATGCTGACATGGTGATACACTCTTTCCAATACTTAAAAACTTCTTTAACAAAATTTATTGTTACGTAGATTTCGTAGTAAATAGAATCCATTACATTCTCCCCTACGTTGGAATTTCTGAAACGTTTTGCAGATCTACGCCGATCATGACCCCTTGCACCCCAAACGACCCCCAGTTCAAAACTTTATATACACACACATACATGTGTATATATATATATATATATATATATATATATATATATATATATATATATATTATGTCTATCCATATATCTATTTATGTATCTATCTATCTATCTATCTCTCTCTATATACATATATATTCCATTTTAATGGCCACGATAACTTTCACAATTCTGACCAAATTCCCTACCTACTGATACATAAAATGAAGGGGTAGAAAATCTCAGTCATGTTCAATAGTGATCAAAGTCGGACCAAGGGGATGGAAATAGGGAGGGGTTTCGTGAAAACCGAAAATACCCATAACGTATTAATTATAATACATATCAAATCAGTTTATAGTTATTACCTCTTCTAGAAAAAGGGCCAAAAATGTATGCGTCACGGAAATTTGATCAAATTAAATATGGGCTCCGTGGGAGAAAAATATAGGGCTTTAAGGAGATAAAAATTATTAACCTCGTCAATGTTTAAGATATCAAATTCACTTAAACACATTATAAATCATCTTAAACTATCTAGAACTTTTATATTGAAGATTTTTGATTGGACCAACTCTTACCGCAAGAAAATAAATAATAAAAATAGGGATAAAAAGGGGGGCGGTTGAAGAAGAAAAATATTCATAACTTCGTCAATTCACAAGATATCAAATCCGCTTACATTGATTATAAATCTTGTTAAAAAATATCTACAACTTTTATATTGACAAGTTTATGATAGTACAAATTCTTACAGCAAAAACAAATTAAACAAAAATAAGGGTTGAAGAAAACAATCATATTATTGACAGGATTCTGATAAAACCAGCATTTACAGAAGAATAAAGTTGAGAAACTAGTCAAAAGCGGCCAAATAAAATTGTTAAACCGGATTATCTCTAATCTTGATTTAGTTTTTATTGGTGAAACTAGTATTTAACTTCGAAAGCTACCTCTGGCTGTTGGTCGAGCCGGCAGGGATATTTTAATAATGTAAATAAAATACCAAAGTAAAAATTTTAGAAAACGCATAATACATTTGAAATCTAGATTTCAATAATTCCCGTCTCCAACCGGAAGAATATTTCATTCCTTTTGTGTAGCCTTGTATTTGATCTATGGATTTGTCTATATTCTACACGGCATGTTGTATTTAATTTAGTAAAAAACGCACAATTTTTTCAAAACTCAACATCAGCAAATTCTAAGATATACGAAAAATTTATTGAATTATTTTTTAAAGCCTGTACATTACCTACAGATTATTATACACTCTACATATTAAGCAAAAATTTATTTTAGACTAAAACGCGACTGAAATCAATTGAAATGACATTTCCAGAAATTATCATGCATAGGTGACCAGACCATATATTCGTTGTGTAACCATGTATTTTATTTTTATTTATATTCTGCAAACATCTCATACAAAACTAAAAACATATTAACTTCAAAATGCATAACTCAATTAAAAATCATCTTTAAGAAATTCAAACTCATACTCAATAATTCTTGCGAAATTTTCATGTAGCCCTGTATATGATCTGTAGAGTTTATATATATATGCTATAGAACATAGGGTTTCAAGCCACTTATTTTGTTACAAACACAGGAAGTTTCTACCTAAATGAACTTGGGTTGACAGTAATAATTGTGAGAAAAATAAACAAATTTGCAATGAAATTGCAACGATATGTACCTTTTTTGTGTGTGAAATGTTATAACATCCCGAAAAGTTCTGGAAAAACAGGCTGCTCAAGCAATCGATGGCACCGTATGAAGTTGTCATCACAGTCCAAAATGTGGAACGCCAAGTGCATACTGCCGGGGCGTATAATTGAAACATCTACCATTTTTAGGGTTCCGTACTTAAAAAGTAAAAACGGAACCATTATAAGATCACTCCAGTGTCTGTCCGTCTGTCTGTCTGTCTGTCTGTCACAGCCATTTTAATCGTAAACTATGGAACGTGGAAAGTTCAAATTCGGGAAAATAATAAAGACCATTGACCCACATATTTTCAGATTAATAAACATTCATAAATATATTTAGTGTAAAAAAGTAGAGGGGCTAATTATGCTACTTGAAAAAAAAAAATCTTTTCTTTGTACATCATGCGGGGTATCCTGTGAAAGCTTTTGTAACGCTGAACTCAAAAATACATTCCTTTTAATTTTAGGTATTATATTTTCAAAGATATTGTTGAAAATGTAGCCCAAAAATACGTCCGTACCCCATCTAATTTCGAATCTAGTAAAACTAAAATTATGAAAAAAATAGAGGTAGTAGACGTTAATATAAACCTTGCCGGAAAATTATAGCGATTACCCTAGGTCACACAGTTTTTGAGTAATTAGCATTTTTCTGTTATACACAAATTTCGATTTACGGGCATTCAGAAAAATTGTTGAGCATCGCTGAATATACCTATCGCTGCAGAAGAATAAAAACATTGATAATAATGATTTTCGAAAAAAATCATCGGTAATTAGCTGAGATATTAACCCTTAAAGGTACGGTCAGTTTGGACATACACAAGGACAGGGCGGCGTACTCTATGCCTAGTTAACGACTTTTAATGATATATATATGTAATGTAATGTCCAGTAACAGTATAAAAGCAATAAACGTCAAATTGTTAAAAACATACTAATTTAAGGGGTCTCGGGACTCTAAAAAGTGGAAAAAATGAAAAAAAGACCATTTTCAACATTTAATGTCTTAAAATGTATATGATTTTAAAACAGAATTTTAAATTGAACGAAAGATATAAGCATGTTCTTTCGTTTCATGTATTTAAAAAATTGCAAGATACAGAATTAGTAGTTATAGGGGGCTCGAAGCTGTTAGACATTTGTCGAACAAAAAATTGGCGTAACAGTATAAGCGCAGGATTACAAAATAAATATTGCAACTAGAATGAAAATTTTGGTGCTTACTTATACTTCAGATTGTAATAATTTCCCTGAACTTAAATAAATTTGTATTTAAAGCATTTTTATATTTTTAATGCAATGCTGCATTTAGCAAGTACAAAATTTTGAAATTTTCAACAGTAAAATCACCTAAAACAATATTTTTTTTGAACAATAAAAAGAAAACTTTAGATTCAGTTTATACAGAATAACATGGAATATATGTTTTGAAAATTTCATGTAAAAATATTGAGAAGTTTTTGACATGTCCTGCGCATTATACACAAAAATGCCATTTGGAAAATAATGACTTTAAAGTTTAGGAAACGCCGCTTCAGCTATTGAGCGGGTATAATTCTAAACGCCAAAACTTCTGTTCTAATGGGAATTTCAAGGAAACAATTATATAAAAATATTCAGAAAAGATAGGAGTTTAACATCTAAAAAAATTAAAATTTCCTAAATTTTGAAACTTTAAGAGTCCTGCGACCACTTAATCCTTTCCGGCACGGAGTAATTCTATTCATAAACTTATGAAATAATGAACTGACACCAGAATTTATAAACGAATTTATTTGAAAATGCGAACTTCCTTATTTTCACGTACATGATAAAAGGAAAATTTTAATTAAATATTCTTGGTGCCATTTGTCTGTTTTGGAATTAAAATTAGGTGCCCGTTTTTAAGGGCATCGCCCTCGAAATATTTAATTAGAATGAATCGCATAAATACTATGAGATTCGCGATAGTTTGCATTGATTGTATATCTCAATACGCCTCGAGTTGCTTTAAAAGTTAATTAAACACCTATCTGGAAAAACGCGGCACTGACCAAGGCGGCGTTGCAACTTTGAGTCCTCAATTCGAAGCGCGCTAAGCACAATGCCAAATTTAAACTTTGAACAAAGGTTTTGTTTTAGATACACTGTAGAAATAAAGGTTATTACTACGCTGAATTTAGTTTCATGAAATGCCAAATGAAGTTTAACTATGCACTGCCTTTATTGTCAGTATCGAATTAAGTTCATCATAAACAGATTAGGATAATATTAAAAAAAGAGTTATACGAATAGCTATATTTGATATTGTTCCATATATCTCTTTGAACTTTCATGATATACCCGATTACACTTTTCTAATATATACAGTTACACCCAACCCTACGTTATATAGTTTTTTAAACAGTCTTAGTATTATTTTAGCAATTATATATATATATATATATATTTATATAAAATCCCAGTCTCTGTGTGTCCCTCACTATTCCGGTAGGACCGCCTCAATGAAATGAGTAATTGTTGAAAAATATTAATGCAGGATTACCACAGTAGCGCCAAATGTTGGCCAACTTGGCGATAGCTGGCTCATTTGGCGAAATTCCCATTTAAAACCATTAATCTTTCATAAAGGAGGTCACCAAAATTTAATTTAAACTCCGCTCTTTTAAGATATTTTTTCAAAATCTACACTGTTAAAAATAAAGTGCGATGTTTCACCAAGAAAATGGTTAAAAGTCGCTGAAATTTAGCTGCAACCAAGATATAGGTGATAAGTTTCACCAGTTTATTGGTGCTTTCATAAATACCATTATATTAGTGAAATGTTAAACCATGATTCAGGTTTTTTATAAATCCAATTTTCTGGTGAAAGGTTGAACCATAAATCAGGATTTTTTTAATCCAATTTTATAGTGAAAGGTTGAACCATAAATCAGGGTTTTTTTAAATCCAATTTTCTGGTAAAAGTTTGAACCATAATTCAGTTTTTTTTAAATCGAATTTTCTGGTAAAAGGTTGAACACAAATCAGGATTTTTTTTAAATCCAATTTTCTGGTGAAAGGTTTAACCATGATTCAGAGTTTTTTTAAATAACATTTTCTGGTGAGATGTTAAATCATAATTCAAGGTTTTCTCTATTCCAATTTTTCGGTAAAAGGTTGAACCACGATTCAGGATTTTCTCTCATCTTTATGAGGAAAGGTTACACCGGATTGTAGTTTTCTTTTTTTCCCCCTCACTTTGGTTTTCAATTTATCATTTTATTGTATAATAAACAAAATTTCAGATTATGCGAGATTATATTGCAGTAGGGAAAGCATATATATATATATTTTCATTAAACCGAACATTATTAAATTTTTAATTATTGATTCGATTGTCTTTGAAACATATTTAAAAAACAAATGTAAACCAGTTTGATCTAATTTGATTTCACAAAGTAACTGCATTTTTTTTTTTCTTCTCACAAATATTACCATTCTGTCATTGTACTTTTTGGAATATTTCTCTGCACTCACTTACACTTAGTCCATTTAGTGCTTGCTTATTCACAAAAAAATATTAAAAAAATAATAATAATTTTCTTAGATTTAAATGCATACCCAGTTTTTATTATATTTTAATTTAAACAATGGCAGAATGAATTTCTTCAACCAATATTAATTTTTGCACAGGTTTGAAAAAGTTTTTTCCACAATGCAGTTAGCTGCTGCTTTCATGATCTGTAATTGTTTTTTTTTTTTTTAATTGTTGTGAATCTATAGATGGGCGATTCCATGGAGAGTTTCACACACATAACGCAGGCTTTAATTTGCATTTATTCAATTATTTATTAAATTTTAATGTTAATTCTGATTTTAAGTGGTATGGTAAATAAGTTATTGATATATTTTTAAATTTAAATGTGTGGCAATAAAACTCACAGAAGTATATCATTTAATTTCATTACTCAAAATGTGCTTTTTTTCTACTTCAGAAAAAAAAGCACAGTTTGAGTATGAAATTAAATTATATATTTCTGTGAGTTTTACTTACACACATTTAAACTAAAAAATATGTTAATAACTTATTTACCATACCACCTAAAATCAGAATTAACATTAAAATATAATAAATAATTGAATAAATGCAAATTAAAGCCTGCGTTATGTGTGTGACTCTCCACATGGAATCGCCCAGATGCTGAAATTTTTATATTATACAGTTTTCAAATTTTTACCTTCTTTTCACAAAACAAAAAATAAAAGTATTTTAATTAGCAAAAAATATTTATAGACATTTCTGCATATACTTAATATAAAGGTACAATTGTTACACATATGAAAATTTCACATATTTTCACTATTTTAAGTTACATAATTTTTAATAGTACTATTTTTGAACAGTAAAATTGACTAAAAAAAAATTTTTCTACTGTTGCTGACATATATCGACAGTAACAATCTAAGCAATCCACTTCCCCTTTTCCTCAAATTGAATTATTGTCACATAATTTTCATTTTTACGTCGTTAAAAGGGGGGGGGGTTGCAATGTGAAATGCAATTAAATTAAATCTGTATTTCAATTTACTGATTTTTCATAGTTTTAAAAATAATTTTCAAGCATGATTCTTTTAAAAATTTATACTGCACACAGCTCGATTATGCAAAATTAGCTCATTTGGATATAAAAACAACAACAAAAAAAAAAACAACTCAGAATTTGTTTCTGTTTAACATTCAATAATGAATATAACACTTTTCAATAAATAAAGACAAAACATAACGGATACATAATAAAAATATATGCATAAACACTGAAATAATCAGCATGAAAAAGGCAGCTATAAGTAGCAGAATCCATTTAACCTCTAATATCAGCTAATACAAAAGTATTACTTTAAATTTTAAAGCTTTTTTTAAATACACAATGTACATCCATAGTATATTAAATACTTACTTTGAAGGGTTAATTTAATAACAGCAGTGTCGCCACCAAGCGACTAATTATTGTTACATATATATTTTTTCAGTATTCCTAAATGATAATCTATAATGACAATTTATTTATTTTTTAACAATACTCGTAGAGAAGAAAAATATTCACCAACAGCAGCCTTGCAATAGCTGAAAAAAGAAATGATTACAGGCACAATTAAATAGCAACACATTTAAGTTGGTTTGCGGTATGCCGCTCCATTTATTGAAAATACAAATTATATAATCATTAGATTATATGTATAGTATGTCAGACTAATATTTATTGTAATATAATATCATTTTACATAGAGTTTCTCTCAGACAGTTTTAGGAGGGTGCTGCACTCTGTCTGACCATTCAGGTCATCAAATATTTAAATTCTTGAAGCTTAGTATATTCTGAATCAGGATTTCAGTCAGGTAAAATGGAAGAGATCCAAGCATCAGGTTAATTTCTCCACCTGTTTTAAATGAAAGAGTAAATATTTTAAGACATAAAATTGTTTCTTGTGCAGACATAACAATAAAAGTCAAATTTCACACAGGGGAAATAATCAAAAAATTAAACAGCATATAATTCAAATCTCTTTTACAAGGAAATCTTCAGCATTTGAAAAATCAATCGGTGTTCGAAATCATTGATGGTCCACTGATCAGAAAAAACCAAAAATGATATTGGACATTGGACCACTAATTTGAAAATTTTAGTAGTCAGCAGGATCAATAACTTCCCCCTTCTCTCACAGGGTCACACTCACAGGTAAACTTAAGTTTTCCCGTCTCAGAGAAAACCACAACCAAGCAAAAATCACACAATTTTATTTATTTAAATAAATAAATAAATAAAACTGCATTAAACGTAAACCTTAGTCAATTGAAATATTGGAAATATCTAAATAATTTTATAGTTTTTCTTTATGTACTGTTTATTTAATTTTTAGTCATAATTTTACATTTTATTATGTTGAAAATTTTGGATAACTGCAAAGTAAGTTTGTAAGAAAAGACTGCAGAATTCTCCAATTGTTAGGTAGAAGGAGAATATTGTGAAATTCTTGAATCAAATGTGGAAAAATATTGCAAAAAGTGTCAGCTGGTTGAGGAAAAAAATTCGTCAATTGTGATTAAACAAAAACTGACGTTTGCCATTTGGCTGCAATAGGGTGTCAACGATTTTAATCAGTTGATTTAAATCAATGATTAAATCATGATTTTAATCAACTGATTTTTTTTTAAATCATTGATTAAAAACACAAATTTTCTAAATTTTAAAATGACATATAAAATTATTAAAATCTAAGATGAACAAAAGTAGAAAACCAAAATAATAAGTGGCATTTTTAGAAAAGACGATACTCTTCGTTTTATGATTTTGAATTTTTATGAGCGAATGTTATTAATCATGGTCAAATGTTTATAAAATTGAATTAAGACACTCTATTCATTCAAGGAATGCAGTAATTCCCTCACAAAAGAAAATAATCATGAATGTAAATGATGTTATATCAAATACAGGGTGTAAAAAAATCATGATTTAAAAAATCTGATTTTTTTTTATTTAAATCGGATTTTTTTTAATTTTTTTCCCTGTGTTAGAATATTAAACATCTACCAAGAATTAAGCATTTCAAAAATGAATAACCCTCCAATAACATAATCTATGTTTTTTTTTTATTATTATTATTAATAAAATTTTAATTATGTAATTATAGAAATTTAAAAAAAAACTGCAAATTAAAAATTTCTTTAGTAGCATATAACATTAGGTGCACTAATATTTTGTAATAATTATATAAACCAATATTAAATACTCCTTATATTTTAAAGTTATTGATAAATTGCAAATTTATGATACAGATTAAATTTAGTGATTATTAAACAATTAACTGTTTAATTAAGAACACAATCTACATTTTTGAAAAAGTGGTTGAAAAAAAAGGTGATAAATAATCGTTTGATAAATTCATAAAGCGGCCAATAATTTTACACAGGTTCTAAAGCATATTTATGTCAAATTGATCAAAAATTGTAGCAATGTATACAGCAAACTCACACATAATTTATAAATAGATTACAAAAATTGTATTTTGAAATTTAAATCAGATTGTTTCCCCACAACATTAAAATATCTGAATAGCTACTAAATATTATAATATTTTGAAGTTATTTAACATTTAGTTAGATGTTTTTTTAAATCTATAATACTTCTTTTTACACAGTTTAACATTGTTATAATTAACAATAACAAATATTACAGTTTTTACAAGTGATTTAGTGATAATTTTCATTACTGATTATAATGCTTTTTTACTCTATTTCAAAAAATCAGAAAATATGTGATTTTATCATCTGATTTAAATCAGTTGATTAAAATCACTGACACTCTATTGCTATGTTTATTGTATATAAAAGAATGAATAATTTGATTATTAAAAGGAAATTCTGACATTGTAAGTTATATTAGATTTAAATATCATTTTTAAATTAAATGCTTTTTATGTTAGATAAAAACCATGCATTTTACAAACTTACTGTACTTAAATTTTTCCCAATACTCAGGAATTACACTTAGAAACAATTATTTAAAACTTTGTTTTGTGTATTCATAAGTGGGTTATTCTCTGCAATACTGCAAAAAGTGCTTCCCAGCCATATAAATGCTCTTAATTTTATTACATTTTTATTTATTTTTATTAGAAGATCTAAACATAGTTTATTAGGGGCAGAAAGTAAAATTTAAAAATAAATAAATTTAGTATTTAAAAATATAATATATATCATGCAAACATCATTCCCTCACCTTTCCCCCACATGTACTACCATATTTTATTGCCTATTTCTTTCCATCCAGAAATAAAAATAATTAAAAATACCCTAAGCAAAATAAAGTTCTTATTTGATACATTACAAAAAATAATAAAAATATTAATTTTTACTATTATTATATAGTCTACTCAATCAATTATATGTTTCCCCATGTTAGACCATCATTCCCTCACACATTGCTATTATCTCAAATATCTACCACTAATGAGCAGTAGCAGTCTAGCATCCTTCACAGAGAAGAAGCTATTTTGAGCACTTGTCAGTCCAGCAACATAAATTGGTGGTGTAAGATTTTGTTAATTTTACAGAATTTTTTTTTAGTCAGTATATCCGGAAGCGTTTTTATTAGCAGTCATTCCCTCACACAGAATATTCATTTTTTTGTAAATATCAAAAATTCTAATTTTATCATACATTATATATTAAGTGTTTCTCTTAAAGGAAACAGTTTGGATTTCTTCATAATTTTGCATTTCCCCCCTACAACTAGTAAAAATGTCTTATTTCATCATTCCCTCACATTTTTTATTTTATTTTTTCCACAAATTTTTATTTTTTTTCTTTGTTGTTAAGTCAAATTTTTAAATCAATTTCTGTTGCTATTAAAATCTTCAATAATTGTCTGATTTCTTACCATTTATCTAATTTTTATGAAAATTTACATATGCATCAAATTTAAGTCAGACTGCTGGCCAAATTTGCAAGTATTGTAGAGAACAACCCAAGTCACAATACCTGTAGAAACTATCCAAATTATGTTCATCTCAGATTTGAATACTTTTATGTCATTTTAAACATTTAGAAAATTTTTGATTTTAATCAATGATTTTTAAAAAAAATCACTTTATTAAAATCATGATTCAAATCGCTGATTTAAATCATTGACATCCTGATCAAATATAAAGACAATAATAGAAAAAAAAAATCTGGATACATGTAACTTTTAAAAACTATGCTTAAAAATCATATAAATCTCTTTTTTTTTTTCATTATTTTGTTTGTATAAATTGCTTTAAACATGGTAACTAATGTTTAAGATACTGATAGAGATATATATTATAAGTTTTTAAAAGTAATAAGTTACATTTTTAGAAAAGGCGATACTCTTCGTTTTATGAATTTGAATTTTTATGAGAGAATGTGATTATTTATGGTCAAATGTTTATAAAATTGAATAAGGCACTCTATTCATTCAAGGAATGCAGTAATTCCCTCACAAAACAAAATTATCATGAATGTAAATGATGTTACATCAAATATAAAGACAATAATAGAAAAAAAAATCTGGATACATGTAACTCTTTCAAAACAATGCTTAAAATTCATATAAATCTCTTTTTTTATTATTATTTTGTTTGTATAAATTACTTTAAACATGGTAACTAATGTTTAAGATACTGATAGAGATATATATTATAAGTTTTTAAAAGTAATAAGTTGCATTTTTAGAAAAGGCGATACTCTTCGTTTTATGAATTTGAATTTTTATGAGAGAATGTCATTATTTATGGTCAAATGTTTATAAAACTGAATTATGGCACTAAATTCTTTCATGGAATGCAGTAATTCCCTCATAAAACAAAATTATCATGAATGTAAATGATGTTATATCAAATATAAAAACAATAATAGAAAAAAAAAATCTGGATACATGTAACTTTTTCAAAACAATGCTTAAAATTCATATAAATCTCTTTTTTTTATTATTTTGTTTGCATAAATTACTTTAAACATGGTAACTAATGTTTAAGATACTGATAGAGATATATATTATAAGTTTTTAAAAGTAATAAGTTGCATTTTTAGAAAAGGCGATGCTCTTCGCTTTATGAATTTGAATTTTTATGAGCGAATGTTATTATTCATCGTCAAATGTTTATAAAATTGAATTATGGCACTAAATTCTTTCATGGAATGCAGTAATTCTCTCATAAAACAAAATTATCATGAATGTAAATGATGTTATATCAAATATAAAGACAATAATAGAAAAAAAAAATCTGGATACATGTAACTTTTTCAAAACAATGCTTAAAATTCATTTAAATCTCTTTTTTTTATTATTTTGTTTGTATAAATTACTTTAAACATGGTAACTAATGTTTAAGATACTGATAGAGATATATATTATAAGTTTTTAAAAGTAATAAGTTGCATTTTTAGAAAAGGCGTTACTCTTCGTTTTATGAATTTGAATTTTTATGAGCGAATGTTGTTATTCATCGTCAAATGTTTATAAAATTGAATTATGGCACTCTATTCATTCAAGGAATGCAGTAATTCCCCCAGAACACAAAATTATCATGAATGTAAATGATGTTACATCAAATATAAAGACAATAATAGAAAAAAAAATCTGGATACATGTAACTTTTTCAAAACAATGCTTAAAATTCATATAAATCTCTTTTTTTTATTATTTTGTTTGTATAAATTACTTTAAACATGGTAACTAATGTTTAAGATACTGATAGAGATATATATTATAAGTTTTTAAAAGTAATAAGTTGCATTTTTAGAAAAGGCGATACTCTTCGTTTTATGAATTTGAATTTTTATGAGCGAATGTTGTTATTCATCGTCAAATGTTTATAAAATTGAATTATGGCACTCTATTCATTCAAGAAATGCAGTAATTCCCCCAGAACACAAAATTATCATGAATGTAAATGATGTTACATCAAATATAAAGACAATAATAGAAAAAAAAAATCTGGATACATGTAACTTTTTCAAAACAATGCTTAAAATTCATATAAATCTCTTTTTTTTATTATTTTGTTTGTATAAATTACTTTAAACATGGTAACTAATGTTTAAGATACTGATAGAGATATATATTATAAGTTTTTAAAAGTAATAAGTTGCATTTTTAGAAAAGGCGATACTCTTCGTTTTATGAATTTGAATTTTTATGAGCGAATGTTGTTATTCATCGTCAAATGTTTATAAAATTGAATTATGGCACTCTATTCATTCAAGCAGAGTTTCCCCCAGATTTAAAAAAGGGCAGGGTGCTGTTTGTGTGAAAAAGGTACTTTTTGATTCCAAAGGCAACGTTTAGGTTTCTTAAGGGCACTTCTTAAAAATTTTTAAAAGCATTCTTTTGATTTTTACTATTTAATAATCAGGGAACTCTTTTGAAGACAGCAATGAGTCAATTTTTACTATGCAAGTAAATATTTTAATACACAAAGGAGTAAAGACGCTTTTTTTTCAATTGGGGGCAAGAAGCGTGCTAATTTTTTGGATGAAGGGCAAGAAGGGTGCTATTTTGTAAACCTAAGGGCAGGCAGGGTGCAGCGCCCTTCTGAAACTGTCTGGGGGAAACTCTGTTCAAGGAATGCAGTAATTCTCCCAGAACACAAAATTATCATGAATGTAAATGATGTTACATCAAATATAAAGACAATAATAGAAAAAAAAAAAAATCTGGATACATGTAACTTTTTCAAAACAATGCTTAAAATTCATATAAATCTCTTTTTCTTATTATTTTGTTTGTATAAATTACTTTAAACATGGTAACTAATGTTTAAGATACTGATAGAGATATATATTATAAGTTTTTAAAAGTAATAAGTTGCATTTTTAGAAAAGGCGATACTCTTCGTTTTATGAATTTGAATTTTTATGAGCGAATGTTGTTATTTATGGTCAAATGTTTATAAAATTGAATAAGGCACTCTATTCATTCAAGGAATGCAGTAATTCCCTCACAAAACAAAATTATCATGAATGTAAATGATGTTACATCAAATATAAAGACAATAATAGAAAAAAAAAATCTGGATACATGTAATTTTTTAAAAACAATGCTTAAAATTCATATAAATCTCTTTTTTTTATTATTTTGTTTGTATAAATTACTTTAAACATGGTAACTAATGTTTAAGATACTGATAGAGATATATATTATAAGTTTTTAAAAGTAATAAGTTGCATTTTTAGAAAAGGCGATACTCTTCGTTTTATGAATTTGAATTTTTATGAGCGAATGTTATTATTCATCGTCAAATGTTTATAAAATTGAATTAAGGCACTCTATTCATTCAAGGAATGCAGTAATTCCCTCACAAAACAAAATTATCATTAATGTGAATGATGTTATATCAAATATGAAGAAAATATTAGAAAAAAAAATCTGTATACATGTAACTTTTTAAAAACAGTGCTTAAAAATCATAAATATTTATTATTATTATTATTATTTTGTTTGTATAAATTACTTTAAACATGGTAACTAATGTTTAAGATACTGATAGAGATATATATTATAAGTTTTTAAAAGTAAAAAGTTGCATGTTTAGAAAAGGCGATACTCTTCGTTTTATGAATTTGAATTTTTATGAGAGAATGTTATTATTCATCATCAAATGTTTATAAAATTGAGTTAAGACACTCTATTCATTCAAGGAATGCACTATTTCACTCACAAAATAGAATTTATACCACACATTAAAACAATAATTCAAACGAATTTCGAATCGGATATAATGCAGATCGGAAATACTTTAGGCTTAAGCAAAATATCCAGCATTTGCCGGTAAAAGAAATACGTTGATACGAAATTTTGTTTACGAGAGTTACAGTAAAACATTATTATGTGTATAACAGTAAAATAAACAATCACTAGTGCACTTACTTCGAGTATTTCATGGATTGACATGGCGAAAAACTAAACCTGGATACCAGTATCCACGTTTCTGCTTGAGATATCCAAGTTTTGATTCGGCATCGGCAGAGCGGAAGACGCCATTAAAGTTTATCGATTGTTGCCACTCAACGATAACAAATGTTGAACCATAATTTCGGATATAGTGCATCCGACATGTAATTATCTTTTCCAGACATTTTTACTTGAACGAAAAACATGGTGAAACCTCCTCCTTAATCCAGTTTTTTGGAGAAAAGTTAAACCTTTATTTTTAACAGTGTATGAGTGAGAATTTAAAGTACATCTTTACATCTTCCTCCCGATGCTACTAATAAAATAACCGCCAATAGACGACGCTGCACTGTATGAGCTCCTAGCTGCGCGATTTTAATGTGCTTTAGGTATTTTTCCAGTATAGGTGCCTTGGCGAAAAAGGAAATTTGGTAGCATATTTTCCGGGAACCTATTCACTGTTTCATTTTATATACACACGCATTTTTTCGATATTTATACGATTTATTTAATATAAAAAAGCCGTTTCTCTAAATTTATACAGAAACAGGTGTAATTTGTACATAAAAACATCAATAATACACATATAAAACAAACAAAAACGCTCATCAAATTTGTTTTCATAGCTGTTTATATGATTTAACAACAAATTTCGATATTTTTCCGTTATACGGACACCATGCCAAAATGTATGCTAATGCGCCAATTATTTCAAAATGCTAAAAGATATTTGTAATTTTACGCCAGCAGTTTAACATGAGTTTTATTTTATTGCTTTATTTTATAGCAGTTATTTGTTGACTTATTTTAACTATATATTTGTGATTTGATGAAATAGTTCGTAAAAGTCTGGAATTTTCAAATATTATATTTTTTAAATGCTCACTTTAGTATCGACAATGGTTTTTCTTTTATTTTTCAAATGCTTCAATTCACGATTTTGCGCCAACTATTACGCTTGGCGACAATGGTGTCCGCATAACGGAAAAGTACCCAAAATCTCACTTTCTGATGCCCAAATTACACCAAGCTCTTTTTAAAAAATGCCAAAGCCCCTACAGTGGAAAAGTACCAAACTGTCTATTATTTTGCGCTATCCATGTTATAGTTTGTACTATATGCAAGGGGAATGGAGCGAAGAGTTTAAACATTAGATATTAAAGTTTCGGCACAGATGTCATATATTGGCGCGATTTTTTTCTGACGCCAATGTCATATACACAACGGGTACTTAACTGGCGCCAAAGTGTCGTAATTTTGCATGATATGGTAATCCGGATGTTGTTGTTTATGCTGTTGATGTTTTCGCCAAATTGGCGTCTGAAAAAAATCGCGCCAATATATAATAACGTATGACTGTGCCAAAGTTTCTATAAGGTTTCTATAAGTTTCTATAAAGCAGTATAAGCAATATAATTAAGAATAAAATAAATGCAAAATGAGACTAAAGAAGAAAGAAAAATCATGCGTTAAGCATAGAATATTAAACACTTTCCAACACACCCTGAATGCTTTAACAAAACTTCGTTATTTAGGGAAATAAGGTAAATAAGATAACGTTACTTCTTAGATATCCCGTCGACCAATTTCGTTAAATTATATAAATCGCCAAATCAATAGTAAAGTATTAATAAAAATACAAATAAAACGTTGAATTAATGGTTTTATTGGCCATTATTGGTATTTAATTAATTAATTAATGGCAACCATTATTGGCAATTAATCTTACAATTTGGCGACAGTAATTTGGTCGAAGGGATAACTAAGAAGTACCAAGATAACTAAGTAAACATTTTAGAAAACGCATAAAAAATTTAAAAAATTGAATTCAGCAGTTACCGTCCATAGCCAATAGTACCGTTATTACATGCAACTATTTAGCTAAAATTTAATTTAAACTACTCTTAAAACTACTGAAATCACATTTCCAGATATTATCATACATAGACGGTTATGTATCCAATTCTTTGCGTGACCCTGTATATCATTTTATCTATATTCCACAAACATTTCTTAGGAAACTAAATGCAGTTCAGCGTAAAAATGCATAACTCCTTTAAAAACCACCTTTAAGCAATTTACTCTCATACTCAGTAACCCTTACGAATTCTTTTGTGTAGCCCTGAATATGAACTGTAGCATTTATACACACAGTATAATATGCATAAATGTAGTGAAACATAAAAGCGCATATCATAATTAAAAATGCATTATAGCAATCATTGCTTATGTACAATACTTCGGATAAAAGTTTCTCGGCAATAAAGAAGTTTGCCAACGTATTTTCTGACAACCTATTTACTGCTTCATACTCACAAACAATTTTTTCCATATGCATACAATTTGGCACAGATGTCATATACGCCCCATATTGGCACGATTTTTTTCCGACGCCAATATGGCGAAAACATCAACAGCATAAACAACATTCGGGTTACCATTACAAGCAAAATAACGACACTTTGGCGTCAGTTAAGTACCCGGTGCGTATATGACATCGGCGTCAAAAAAAAAATCGCGCCAATATGGGCGTATATGACATCTGTGTCGACAATTTAATATAAAAAAAGCTATTTACCCATTTTTATAAAGAAACAGAAGTAATTTTTGCACAGATGTCATATACGCATGGGGGTTGGCGTGATTTTTCTATGACGCCAATTTGGCAGAAATCTCGCTTTCGAATACCAGTTACTTATATATTTTTCAATTGTTTGCTATCATTTTGAAAAGGAAATAACTATAAATAAATAAAAGTTTGAATAATAACTATAGAACAAAGCAGTTTATATAATTAAAAACAGAAAAAAAGTAAATAAAATTTTTATTAATAAATTAAAAACAATAGCCGGGTTACCATAGCAGGCAAAATAACACCATTTTGGCGCCAGTTAGGTATCCCGGTTCGGCACAGATGTCATATTCGCCCCATATTGGCGCGATTTTTTTCTGTCGCCAATATCATATCGGCAACGGGTACATAACTTGCGCCAAAGTGTCGTTATTTTGCTTGATGTGGTAACCCGGATTATGTTGTTTATGCTGTTGATGTTTTTGCCAAATTGGCAACCGAAAAAAATCGCGCCAATATGGGACGAATATGACATCTGTACCGTTTGATATCTGAAATCTGTGCCGTGATTTGTATATAAAAAAATTATATATATTTAGAAACGATTTTTTTATGCATATAAGTGCATATATAAACAAAGATAAAAGTTCATTAGATTTGTTTTCATAGCTGTTTATATATTTTCGCAACATATCTCACTTTCTGATGCCCGAATCGCGCCAAGCTTTTTTTTAAAAATGCGCTATAATGGAAAAGCACTTAAATAAATAATTAACAGAAATAACAAATTATACAAACTAAAACTTTCTATTTCGAGATCAAAGCATTGTTTTTAATTTCAATTAAAAATGAATATGTCCTTGGATAACTTGAATTGAAATTAGTTTCACAGCTTAATATCTCATTCCATATACCTAAACAAACACAAGTGATTCATTCATCGTGAAACGTCAAAAATATGAAATCATTGAGGTAATCATTCACAAAGTAAGTTCTCCAACAATCAATGGGCAATAATCTAATGACGTCATAGTAGGTAAAGTGGTGGCGGTATCGTTTGTTTATGGTTTGTAATCACAAAGATTTAATTTTGCAATCTCTCTTAGTTACATTATTTTATTGTCTTATTTATGAGCTCAGAACAAAAGCCTATTTTTTCATTATTTAGTTATTAAAGACGGAAAAAAATCATAAATGCATGATTTGAAAATTTTAAATAATTTTCTTTCTTAATACTAAAAAATAACATCGGGAAGTAACAGCGGGTTTAAGTTAAATAAGTTTAACTGTTTAATTCTGTTGTAATATTCAAAAAAACTGTATTTATTAGATTTCAGTACTCTACATCAGGGCCCGATTAAACTTTGAAGTTAGAGGAATTACAATGTCATTTCGGGACATTTCTTTTGGAGAAGCTTTTCTAAATTACATATATACATGGAAAATCTTCAGTGTTAGAAATATTATTGCTGGGATTGACATAACACGAGAACGGCCTGCAGTTTTACACAAGTTTTTGAAAGCTACTTTGTATCAGAAATTTTACTAAAAACTGGTTACTTTTTTGTTATAGCGGCCCACACTATTAGGATTATGTCAAGTTGCAGCCAATTTCGCCAACGTCGTAACCAAGATCGTGAAGCACATACATATAATACCATATAATACCATTTCATGAAATCGTATACGATAATTTAATAGTTTTGAACCTTACTTCAAGTGTGTTATTTATTTATTTTTAAGGCTCAACAATCTAAATTGTCCAATATACGAATTAAAAAAAAAATGTAAACAAAGATTGAATAGACATGACCGCAAAAAGCCTCAAATCTGCATAACACTTGGAACCAAACTGTGCAGATTACTGTACACAGTTTTTCATAAATGTGTTTCGTTCTTAAAATGTGTTATTTTCATCTATCATTGCGGAATAAGCGAGAAAACTCATATTCTTGCACATGAGTTGTATATATCTTTATATCTAAATTTCCGTCATTTTTGACGGGCTACCTTTCTAGTATATATATAAAATACAATTAAAAATTCATATATTTATTCTACGGAACAATCTGTGCGCGAGTAATGCTCGCACTTGACCGTTTATTTTTTTATTATCACGTTTAAAACAAAAGGGAAAATGTCCGTTAAATGTTTCATCATAATATACTTCAGTTTTCTGAAAGTTATTACCGACAATCAAAATTGAGTATATAACACCCTATGCATTTTTGATTAAATACATATTTTGTGACCCCATGTTATATGGTAATTTTTCATCCCCTCTATGCCTACTTTCATCAATTGAATATTTTGGTCGAATTCGGGGGCACCCTCTATAAATTCTTCTTTAAATATCGAAAATACATTCAGTTTCTGAGGTTTCTAAATATAAAAACGCTTCTTAGAATCATAGATTTATCCAAAGTGAACTGTAAAAGAAGCATGTGATTTTACTAAAAAATACTTAGTATGATTACAGATCTTATAGCAGTTACAAGACCTGTAACAAATCACTGCTAGTACTGTTAGTACTAGCTATATTACAAAGAAAATGGCTGTAACTGTATGCTTATTGCGCATGCGTCCTTCCCTGTCCTTAAAATCTGTCATAAAATCTTAACCCCTAGCTGAAATTTGTTCTAGCCAAAATATACTTGGAAATTGTTTATTTTTCTGCATCAAATAATTCAGAACGTATTCAAAGCATTCATTAAGAAAAGAAATTTCCAGTAAAGAATTATATTAATCAAGCCAAATTCTAATCATCCATTAAGCATAGAAAAACCCTAATGAAAAATTAAACTTATTAATTAAAGTTGCAGGAATTATAATACGTAGCATCAATACTTTTACTTTCAGTCCTATAAAAATATCAACACACAGCGGAATCAGCTTCATCACACATCAGTCGCATTTAAAATCGTTTCTAGACACGGCCCCAGTAGCAAGGTATGTAGAGTGCTTGGTTCCCAAACCCCAGATAGTGAGTTCTGTCCTCCGCAGAGGAAAGAAAACCGGACATAAATCTCCCCCTCTAATAAACGTAGCTGCTTCCAAAATTCTCCAAAGATGGCGTGACCATTGTCTTTTCTTCACTTTTTATGCACAATTCAGTTCACACAATTTCTTAGTATGTTCACTAAGAAAGTCTATGTGCTGTTTAGTAAGTTAAATGCAGAAATGTTACTTAAGAAAAAGCTGTATTGGTTACTAGAAAACTTCATGGAATCCCAGTTTTCTAGAGATTTTCTAGTAGTACCACAGATTTTTTTTTTTTTTTTTTTTTTTTTTTTTTTTTTTTTTTTTACAGTGTGGTTATTTTATATTTTTCTTCATGATTATGTTAAATTTTACTAAAGTTACATCTGCCCTTTTTTACTGTGTAAAGCTAATTCTAATGAAAACTATTTTCTGCTAAGTAAATATGTTTTTTTCGTTTTGTTTTTACTCTTTTCTATAAATAATACTTATCTATTTTTTTTTTTTTGCAAAATGAAAAATTGTATAATTACTTTGCATTATAAAAAGCAATATCACACATTTTGTATATGTCACCATATTTCAAATAAGGAAAAAGTTCCTTATTTACCATTAATAACTTAATAATTAATATCATTAGTTAACAATGTATCAATTACAGAAATAGCTTTTTAAAAATATTGATGTTCTCCTGCTTATGCAAATGATTAAAAGTCATTATGTTAAGAAAAAAGACGGCCAGCTTTTTTGTAGCTTTACTGAAAAGAAAACATGATCTCATAATTTTCAAATTGCAGTAATTCATAGCACAGCACTTAAATAATTTACATTTCTTAGATGACTAATTAGTTCTGATAAATGGAACGTAAAATTAATGACACATAAAAAATATAATGTTGCACAGAGAAATAATTACAAGATAAATGATCATATATAATTTGATTGCTAACCGTATTAGTGTTATGTAAATATATTTTGCCTCATATAACGCATTGTTTGAGAACTGAATAAAACATAACATGCGAAATAATTTTTCAGTCGGGTATTTTTCAGTGCAATATAAGGATATGTTAGAAATAGTATTTAAATGATATATTAATCTATCTAGAATATAAAGGACAAACGTATCCGTGAATAACACGAAGGTCATTTCAAGATCAAGGCAAACACAGACGATTATATTTAACATGTATTATTTTTTATTGCTTTTTTTTTAAATACCAAACATTTTTTATTTTTACATTGTCGGAAAGGAAGAAAATGTACTTTCAAATGCAACTTGATTGAAAACAGTATCGCAATTCGCAATTTACTCAATTTTTAAAGTTTTTAAAATAATTTCTAAGCGAGAATTTTTTTTAAGTGTATCGCGTATAGATGATTAGGAAAGATAAATCCATTTGCACTTAAATTTATATAAATAGTTCATCATTAAATTGCAACTTATAATGCATAACGAAAAAAAAAAATCATCAATCATTATATAAAGCAATAAAACATAAATAAATCACGAATTTAAAACGTTGTAATCGAACGGTACGAGGTAAAATCATTGAAATGAACAGAATCAAAAAGGCTTAATGCAAAATTTCTTTTGTTAGCTACTGGCGCGTGGTCAATGTGGAGGTATCGCTTTTAATAAATTTAAAAATTTTATTTGAACATATTATTGCTATTTTTCATATAAATATGATTTTTAGTATCGTCAATGGGCATTCTAAATATAGATACGTATCATGCAAAAAATCTAATAGAGACATTAAAAAAAAAAAAAAAAAAAAAAAAAAAAAAAAAAAAAAAACTGTGAGTTTCATTCGAGACGCCACAATCTTTGATATTTGCTGATACTTTTTTTCATTAATTTTTGATTAACGGCATTTTTAAAATAAACCACGTGCTTTATTGTATGTAAGATCATTTCGAAAAATACCTTTTTTATCGCTGTGCCTTTAGTATGTGTTGAGGAACAAATTATGTTAACAACAGAAAAATATACATTATTTCAGCTATATTCTGTAACTCGGAATTATACTCTTGTACTTATAAAAGAAAACAGTCTTTCTCTCTCTCTCTCTCTGTGTGTGTGTGCGCGTATTGGCAATCACTAAGAAAATATATCCCGCGCAGTTTCCTGAAAATTTGTATGAGAGTAGTCCAAGGCATTTCCTAATGCACTAGAGCATAACACAACTAGAGCATAGTTTTTAGGACGTATTTCTTAACTCCCATCGGCCGAACCTTTCGCGATACGGAAAAACGTATATATTCTTAAATTTCGTACTCATAATACTAATAATTTAGTACATACATAAAATCTACAGTCAGTTAAAAAATATATTGTTGTTAATCCCTTGAAAAATAAATTTCCCTATGGGTCGTTTTCGAGATTGACTTTTATCCCTTTCGATGGCCTAAGCATCGATTTTTGAGAAAACGGTTCACAAAGAAGCATATTTATGGATGAGTCCTCCTTCTCTTCTAAGATGAAATCGGTTTTGAAAAATAAGAAATATAAATATTTGGAAAAAAATCGCGACTGCGGGTCACAGGGACGACAGGTATGACCAGCTGGGGGAACATTGCGCCTCACGTAGATGATCTTTTTCTATGCTAAAATACTTAAATATCGGTATTTTTACTGTCTTAGAATATCTCGATAGATCGTATTTACATCACCTATAAAAATTCCGGAACATATGGACAAATAGAAGTATAAAAAAACAAGAAATATGAGAAATTTTCGAGGAAACTATAAAACGCTAGATGTTTGGGCTCGATTTCGTTCTGCTTTGGCAGAAGCTTTATCTCCAAAATATGCATAATTTTTTATGAAATTTTGAAGTGGACATGAACACTGTTATATTTCTAAACGTTTGAAGTTTGATATATTGGAAGTTTTAAAAGAGCAAACATGAAGACTTTTTCTTTATAAACTCACTTAAATTTAAATCAGGTATTTTGATAATTTTTAATAAATATTTTTAGTTTTACTTAAGGAAAATAATTCACTTAAAAAATAATTTATTTCATATTATACATATATACATCAGATTATACATATGTATATTATAAATAAAATCTTGAACGTAATTCATTTTGCCTCAGATCATTCAGAACAAAACATAGCAATTTTTACTATGTGATCGATTCACAAACATCAAGTCACCTGTAATTTTGAAACACGACATAAGTATAAAGACAAAAATGGCAGGCTATATATTATCGACAAGGCTGTTCCAAAGTTCTCTCTACAAATTGAATTTATTAAAAAATATGATTAGCAACAAGCGATTATCGCTTATGTTGTACCCAGAACTATGTACACTATGCCTTCTAAGAATAAATGGGAGCATGTATGATTTATCTTATATAAACAAAAAAATTATAGAATTTCTTTCCTTTAATTGCACATAAGTTTTTCAGAAAACACTACTTCAATATTTCAAATGAAAATCAAATTTCAAATTTCAAAGTAATTGCTTAAAAGGCACAAAGACCAACATAGTGAAAAAGATTCCAAGACGGGACTCGAACCCTGGCCATCAGTATAGCGCACTGACGTTCTACCGACTAAACAACTTGGAACGATACCTAGCTCGGAAAATTTCTCACTATTATATGTTGGCAAGGCTACAAACGCAGCACAAGATGGAATATTTATCGTGAGTCACCGACCTGGGACAAACACGAAACATAATTAAATCCAGCATCGATAGAAATTATATTAATACATGGAAATTATTCCAGAGAGAAACATTCGCTTTGCATACAATATTTCAAATGAAAATCAAATTTCAAATTTCAACAACTCGAACCCGGGTTCGAGTCCCGGCTTGGAATCTTTTTCACTATGTTGGTCTTTGCGCCTTTTAAGCAATTACTTTGAAATTTGAAATTTGATTTTCATTTGAAATATTGTATGCAAGGCGAATGTTTCTCTCTGGAATAATTTCCATGTATTAATACAGTACTTCAAATATTGATTTTTCATTTTAAAAAATAGAAAAAGCTGTACATTTTATTTGATTTTAAAAGCGTTTATTTATTCATCTAAATATTTATTGTAAAAGAAAAAACTGTAATTAAATTTACTAACGATGCTCAGTAAAAATAAATATTCTATAGTATATTAAAAAAAGATTTTGTTACATGATATGCAGGGTGTCTATAATTAAACGACCCTACTTTAAAGTTGTCTACACACGCAATTATTGGTCAGAAAATTGTAAAATTTTGTGACGGACATAATAAAGAAACGGGGATTTGTTTGAACGAAAAAAAAAAAATAGTTCAAAATTTCGCCATCAGAGGGCTTTTTTAATGAATTACACATTTTTTAAAGTTTTAAATATGTAAAGTTAAAAAAAAACAAACAGACGTCACTTTTTTCTCAGAGCTCAGGCCTATTATTAAGTGGACGTTGGCTAAATGTGTAATTTATTTTAAAAAACGTCCTCTGGTGGTGAAATTTCGAAATAATTTTTTTTTCTCTCAAACAAATTCCCATTTCTACATTATGTACGTCACAAAATTTCACAACTTTCTGACCAATAGTTTCGTATGTAGACAATTTTAAAACAGAGTCGTTTAATTATGGACACCCTGTATATATTTTACTAGGTAAGTGGCTTATAAGCATTTGTCATCTAAGCGGCATATTAACATGACTGTTTCATAACTATAATGTCGGGAAGCATGAAACTGTTCCTTAGATTCTTCCGGAAATACATTTTATTTTCACTTAAAAACCATTATGAGCGAGGCTTTGGCCAAAATGTAGAATGTCAAAGACCAGCTACTATTTTTTTATGTTTTTAATCAGTTTTTTGAAGTGTTGTTTTAAGTTTTAAATTTGAAGTGTTGTTTTAAAAAACGTTATTATACAAAATATATACGTGAAAAGTGTAATTTTTTTCTCCAATGTGTATACATATATTATATGTAAGATTGTATAGCGGTTATCGATGATCAAAAAATCTCAATCTCGGTGAGAAGTATATTCACTATCCAATCGAAGCAGTATTGGCACATTTTATCAATTAGACATCTACGGATTAAAGAGTAAATCTGTAATATCAGTGCCCATAAATAATTATTCAGAAGAAGCATATCGTTGTTTGAAACAATAATCTGTCTCTCAAACGCAGCGTAATCATTACATTCGTGAATTGAGCAATAAAAAATTAACAGTAACGGCAGATGCTTTCTGGTGTTTTCCCCGATAAATAAGTATCATACAGTTCTAATCCAACCTCCTTATTTCCAGGATCATTGTTCAGAATAATGGAGAACTTAATTGTTAATGTGAGAATACAATAGACACTCTATTAACCGTGATGTCCGGGAAGTACCTCCTCTCGGAAAAGAGAATATTCCGGATAATCGAATTTGTGCAAATTTTGGGGGAAAGGATAGAAAATGTCAAATTATTATGCATAAAACATAAATTAATTAATGAATACAAAAGAAAGAGAATGAACATAAATTTTAATATTATTTGAAATAAACATCTATGTAAAATACAAAAAATAACCTGACGTTTCTGTTCATTGTATCATTGACCGTGCAATGTCAGGATATCATTATTTATTTGTTTTGAAAAAGACTCCGAATGAGTTGAAACATTTCAAGAGTCAAATAAAACTATTTTATTGTTTTTAAATTTTTAATCTTACACCTTTTTAGCAATTAGAAATAATATATTATTAAAAGGTGTTAAATCGTTATATATTTACATAATTATAGATACTGGATAAAATGTATCAACCAAAGATATTCAAAAGTTTTAAATATGAACGTCTTCGTTTGGATCGAGAGAGATTAAATTTTGCATTTCTATCCTGTAAGAAATTAAATGTGATGCCCAATTTTTTGATGTATCGTAACAAGTTTTCAGGGCAAAATTTTTCATAATCTAGTCATGAGTTTGTGAAAAAATGTTTGAATTTATGCATACGTATGATGACGATCTCTTTTAGATACATTAGAGGAAAATACTTTAGATCTTCACTGTAAAGGTTATCCTCCATTTTACCGCAAATATATGATAATTTATGTGACAAATTAGAATTATTTAGAAGTATTCACAACAGGGAAAAATATATTGTAGAACAACGGAAGTTAAATAAATTATTGAATGACACCTCAGAAAGGAATTTAAAAGTTAGTTGCAAATTTGTAGAGTCCATGAATTTATCAAATCGTCAAATAAGCTATGAAAAATCTCATATTCTTGAACTAGGACCTAAATATATGTTTCCAACGATTCCAAATATAAAGAAGATTATTCCAGAAATTAAAAGTATAGTTCAAACTACGATAGATGACCAAAAAGAAGAAATAAGGGATATAACCATGATTTTGATAATAAAATTTCGTATTTTATTGTTATTTTGGACGAATAGTTTGCCATTGGTAATTTTTGGTGACATTTATAGTTAGTTAAAGAACTGAAATGGCCCTATCAGAAAATAATACAAGTATCTCGGGGAAAAAAATATCTGTGACTGATTTAATCTAAAATAAGAAAACAAAGAATGAAAGATAAACCGTTTTAATGATAGTTTTAACCATTTGAATATAATAAAGTGAAAACATTTAATTTACAGATGAAAAGAATATTTGTAATGCTTAAAACATAATTTAATGTCAAGGATTACAATTGTTACAAGATTTGGCGATTTATCGTTTGCGTTAGGTTAAAAAAATGAACATGAAAATTTTATTAAATGATTTTTCGTTTTTTTTTTCTTTTCTTTTTCTTTTTATCTAACCGCCTCATCATGTGGTTTACAGGATAAACTAGCAGATGTGATTATAAAAATGGCTGTACTTATGAGTTACATCACTTTTTTATTACCTTTTTCACCTAACATTGCGATTTTAAACCAAAAGGCAGAAGTGTGACACCAATCCCGTGCGCTGTTCTCAATACTGAAGTTTTTTTGTGCGAAAGGTATTTGTAGTAAATTTTTATTCAAATGTAAATTACATAAAGAGAAGTTAAAGTTACAGTTATGGAGTCAAATATTTAAATTTTAGTGCAAATGTCTTCCAAACATACACATATAGTAAAATAATTTAATTTCAGACATTTAAAATATTTTACCACGTACTTTACTGCAGAAAAATGACAAAATGTTTCCCTAAGCACATGATTTTTATAGCCTTGAACTCAGATCAACGAATATGATGCATTCTATTATTTTTTTTTATTACCATGTTAAACGTATTGCCTGTTTTACTTATAGAAACCTTCATTGATTCTAAAGTTACCAACTGAATATTATGCTTAAGAATATTTATATAATTATGTGTTACTACCATAAAAAAGCCAACATTTTGAAATGCAAAAATTGCTTACTAATTAAAATTTCGATATTTTTTATAAGTCGCCATTTATTTTTCTTTTCATCTTGATAACTTTTAATCTTTTAAGAAGGTTCTGTTAAAGATATTAGACTAATCTTCTATAAACAGGTCTCCCAGTAATTATCTTATTTGCTATATTGGTGAAAAATTCGTTTATTTTTGAAGAGCGTTGAATTTGATTGTAGAAAATTATACAAATTTTCACATTATCAATTACTAAAACTAAGCTCTTTCATTATGAAGAAAACAATCAAAAGAAAATATACTAATAAATATTTTTCATCTCCAGTTATTTTACTATCACCAAAATAGATAGTGATTTTTATTTTATAATGCAATGGTGGCGAATAAATATAAAGGAAATAACAGGTCTATGTGTTTGCCGGTATTTTATACTCATTAGAAAAATGCAAATCTTCTGTTCAAGTATTCACCAAAAAGCATATTGTGAAACATTTTGCACACCTAACTTTATATATCATTATCAGTTCTATTTAAGGTGTGAAGTTATATTGGTTAAAGGGATCTATAATTGAGTCAACAGCAATTTGGAGTTATGTAATGGAACGTAGCTTGGCGGATAATTAACAATGTATTGTAACTAACTTTTGTACATTTCTAACAATATCATTTCAAGCGCTTCTAATATTTTACGTCAATCATCAAAATGCAGCCCAATATGGAAGATTAGAAAGATTTTTTTGAACGCAAGCTAAAAATTCGTTTTTCTATACGTTAAGCCACATTTTACTCCCGTATTAACGGTTACATGAATGCAGATGGTACAGATGGTGCAGATGGATTGCAGATGGTAAATGAAATGACACTGAAAATGACATTTTAATTTTATTTAAACAATTCAGCTTTTAAAATCTACTTTTACATGACTCCCGTTTCTTTTACATATGAAAGTTGAACACTGTTCTTTGTGTGCAAATAATTTATTAGATTTTTGACTGTATTTTGTCTGCTGGAACCAAAGATAGAATTTGCAGTAGACCTGCCAGAAGAAGTGTTATTACGAAATATAATGTAACGTAGAGAGAGATTGTATTTAAGCTAGCAGAACCACACATAGCACCAAGCTGAGAAGGCTTCAGTTCAAGAACTAATAAACAAAAGGAAATAACTCAAAAATTATTTAAATTCAATGGTCAATCTCTGCAATCGTTATAATTCTCTCTTTTTTTAGTTTTGTGATGACTAAATATTTTAATTTCTGATGATTATAACGGCAACATTTCGCTCCCAAAATGTACTATAATGATATACTATAAAAGAGTTGCTGCTGAATAGCCCGACTTTTGTATAATGAATAAGATAATATAAAAGTGCAATAGGTTCGCATTGTATTCAACAAAGGCGGAAGGCCATTCCAGGTGAAGATCCATTTTACTATAAAGAACAAGGTCGAATTCACCATTTCGTTTGATTCAAGGTTTCATTTCGAAAATGGAACATCGAAGCGTCCGTAGCCTGCTCGCAAAGGATAAAATTGATATTAGATGTGTAATGTAGGACATTATAACTCGATTAAAACAGGGATTAATTTTCTTTCATTTCTGGTTCCGGTCGACTCTTTTGTAGGATTCGGTTTGAATGCTAATGGAATTTTCTGCTTGCGGTCGGGACAAGCCGCGGAACTGTAGTGAGACCAAACAAAAAAATTTAGTGGAATGTTCGAAAAGTGGAGTTATTTAAAGTGGGATTCTTAGTCTTATCCCCTTTTTTGAAAAAAAAAATTACTTAAAAAGACATGGGACCACGATGTCATGTTTCTGTTTACCTCGATTTCTTTAATATGGCTAAATATGTCTTCTATAACAATAAACAAGATAAAGTAAAAAAACTAAAACCCAACTACGACAAAAAACTACGCTGAAAAAGTATAAAAGTACCCCATGAATACAGGTAAAGTCACAATCAAATGCTAGTAATATATAGATATAATCAAAATGTACAAGTAAAGCGCTTTTGAATGATACCAAACACGGCATATTTATCTTAACTTTATTTTTTGACGTGAACGTTAATAGAATAACGTTCACGCTGCTCTACATTACAGTTCCCGTGATCCGCGCTTTACTCTTATCGCTCATTTTTTTTAAACATCTTCAAAGCAGTCTTGTAATTATGTATAAGCATATAAATACTGGTGAAGCTCTTTCAAGTAATACCAAACACATTACATATATTTTTATTTTATACTTTTTGTCCGCTAGAGGGCATAATAGTAAATTTGGTGACAAACTTTATAGCTCACAACCAACAGAATATCAAGATCAAGACCCTTCTAATGGCACTGCAGTGGTCTTATTCTGATTACTAAGTACCAAAGAAATTAAGAACGAAAAGATGTGAATTATATGCAATTAGCCCATAAATGCAAGTAAAGTCACAAGCAAATGCTAGTAATATATATATATTCGAAATGTACAAGTGAAGCGCTTTAAAATGATACCAAACACGGCATATCTAGCTTAACTTTATTTTTTTACTCTGTATATTTTGTCCGCTAGAAGGCGCCACATTGAATTTGGTGAAAATCTATATAGCCTATAACCAGCGGACAATTAAGACGCTTCTAATGATATGTCATTTGTCGAATTCTGATTAGTGGTTTAGAAGTTACGAGGGAACAGATGAACATACATACATACATACATACATACATACATACATACATACATACATAGCCTGTCAAAATCATAACCCTCCTTTGGCTTTGCCGTAGTCGGGTAAAAAAGAAGTTTGTGTGTATGAGTGTGTGTGTTGACGGTGTTCTAAAAAGACCCATGCTTGTACTTGTACAGCTACAAAATTTAGTGGGAAGGTACATTTAACTATATAGTTTTGTACCTTGAAGCCTCATTTTGGATTTTTGGATTTAGGTTTCTTTATATTCTTTTTATGTTATTTTTAGCGGTTTTTTTTATATTTTGAGGCGATTTTTCCATACCAATAAAAGAAATACGGTTTTACTCCTTGAACTGAATATAGCAAATTTTATCCTCTTTTCAAAAAGTTTATTCGGAATTCAAATATTAAGATATGCCGGAATTAAAGCTCGAGAAGTTCCTCGATTAGTATATTTTTGGAACTGTCTGCTATCTCTAGAAAAAAAATTTCATCACATTCTTAACACTCTCGCTGCATAATTTCTTTTTTATCAAATTAGCTTCGAAAATTGTGTGTTTAAGAATTTTTTCACCGGTTTTTCAAAACAAAAATTTTTGTTTAATATAATAGGGAAAATGCTCCGATTAAATAAGGCAAAATTTACAATAAAAGAAATCTGTTGGGAATAATCAAGGAGGGTTAATTATACGGAAAAATGCACCCCGAGAAAATCTCGTGTTCCACTGCGAGAGGGTTAATACATTCCTAACTTATCATGACTAGTATAAAGTAGCTTTTGAGTTAGTACTTTAGAGAATCTATGCTTTAATGTGTAGATTTAAATCTACTTTATTTCTCGCATTTGTAAGAATATTAACTATTAAACTTATTTAAGTAACAATCTTTAAATTATTGTTAACAATTTTTCATCAAGGCTGAAATAATCGATGTTTTATTAGCACAATTTATTCTAAAAGTTTAATACCCGTCGTATGATACACGTCAAATTAATCTCGTATGATAAATCTTATGCAATACTTTGAGTAATTGCAAATTAATTACATTTGCTGAAGCATAGCTAGATTCATATAAAACTGAACTGCAAACCTTGGTTAGAAAAATCAGGATTAACATGATTACAAAGTTTTCACGAATTAGTTAGCTTGCTGAACAAAATATGATTTTAAACACACATTTTCCGTAGATAATTTAATATAAGATAGATCCAATTTAAATGTTAAATATTATTTTAAAACATATAAAAGCATTTTTAACAAAGGAAAATGTTTCGATTTTTAAAAGTAATGTGCCTTAGAATTTTGTTTTAAATGTAACAGTATGTGCTGGTACAGATGTTGAAAACAATATACCTCTCCTTCTTATTCAGTCACAAATCATTGTACAAAAATATAACCTGGATCAATTCGATTAATAGTAATGTCCTTTAGTTAAGGGGTCTTGTACCTTTTAAACGCGTCGAACATTAACGAAAAACTTCAAAGTTTGAATTAGTCTATCTTCAAAGCCTTTTTATGTATAAACGTGAAATTTTGGATATTGATTAAACAGACTATGCTTTGTAATATGCTACCATTAAAAATTTATTAACCCTTTATAGAATTTGTGTAATGTTGAAATCAAAATAGCTCTTTTTTTACCCCAGAAGTCATTGCGCGCATGATATCTTGAGAAAGTATGTATGGATTGGCATGAAATTTGGTAAAGATACTAAACATATATGTGTGTTTAAAATGATCTACTCTTAGGCTAAAATTATTTAATTAACTATAAAAAAAATATTTTCTTTAAAAAAAATTGCCTTTTTAATGAATAAAAATAGTCATAACTAAAAATATTACCATTGTAAATACTTAAAAGTAGATCATTTTAAGCACAGATATTTGTTTTGTATATTTACCAAATTTCACGACAAGCCATACACACTTTCTCAAGATATTATGCGCGCAATCACTTATGGGGTAAAATAAAAGAGCTATTTTGATTTCAACAATACACAAATTCTATAAAGGGTTAATAAATTTCTGTTGGTAGTATATTACAAAGCACAATCTGTTTAATCAATATCCAAAATTTCATGTTTATACATAAAAAGGTTTTGAAGATAGACTAATTCAAACTTTGAAAATTTTCGTTAATTTTCGACGCGTTTAAAAGGTACAAGACCCCTTAATGTTATACATTAACTTTATTTTATATAATTTTATAAATACAAAATAAAGTACCCCTTTTCAATATGAAAAAATGTGGATTTTGCCGTTGTGAAATAATTTCTTTAGCAGCAGCAATAACACATTTTTCTTGATGGAAATATTTGTCACAGAATGTATTTCCTGCAATATCATAATTTTGCAAAATGCTTTTATTTCTGTAAAAGAGGAAAGACTACCTTAGAAAAATTCCTTTTCTCCTCAAATATGGAAGCATTGAAATAATTGAAATCAGGGAGTAAAGTCTGATAAATTTTCCCATTTTTGTCAATCTCTCGCATAAGTTATTTCGCATTAACAATTTTAGAAAGATTTCACATTAACATTTCCAAATTATCATTATAAGGTTTGCTTCTTTTCTTGTTTATTTACCACTGACTTTTATATTTTTGATTCCAAAATACAGGACGATTTAATTTCCCCATTTACAATTAAGTAGTGATTTTAATAAATTAAATACGTTATCAATAGCTTAATGTATGCTAAAGTTTATTTTATATGCGACACATAATACCTTATGTACGGTTTAATGAAAGTAAACGAAGAAAAAAATGTCAGATATGCATATGAACTTGCATTATTTTTCGAAACAACACTGTTAAAAATATGAAGAAAAATTTCCAGCCATTCAACAGTTTTCATAGAGCATAGCAGAACATAAACATAAGTCTACTCTGACCATAATATGGTCAAATTTATGGTCAGAATAGACTTAAATTACAATTATGTAGTCGATTTCCATAAAAACGGTCGAATAATTGGACAGTTTGTTGCAAATTTTTAACATTGAAGACTGACACAGTGAAGTATTTTAGCTCTGATTTCAAATACTTATTCTAAACGTGAAATTCTTAAACTGTGATCCGCGGACAAAAAGGGCAGCGAAACACATGTTTAGTAGGGTGGAACTTAAGTATAGGGTAAAAAAAAAAAAAAAAAAAACTTTTTTGTTTTAATGTGTAATAGTGAAAACTTTTTTCCTTTTTGGATGTCTAAACTTTTGGCTGAAAAGGTTTTCTTAAATTAAATTGTTTTCCGGTTCCTCAAAGAGGTCAAAGTTTTAAAATTTCAGTATAAAGTAACTTAAAGTAAACAACATAGCTGTTAGCTCATATCTACTTTTTTTTAGCAAATACTATCCAGAAGTCACCACGAAGAGGTGGTTAAATATCGACTTCCACCCTCCTTACCTCCCTTTGTTATGGATTACTTCAATTGGATATTCAACCTACTGTCTTTTTAGGCAAACTTTGTCATTACATTGTGGGAATTCAACTTTCCCAAGACTAAGCCATATTTTGCTTAATATTTAAAGACGGTTGACGCAGCTCGCGGGACAATTTTGACACACGTTTCCACTGTTTAAGTATGACAAGGAAAATTTAAAATTCAGGTGTATCCCCTGTTTGTACTTTTTTTTAAGTTCTTCATCCGATCAGTCCGTCAAGATTGGATCAATGTTTTTATAGTCTATAATTTCAATATGTTCGCATTTTTTCAAGTCGCTTTCCTACTGGTCCAGAAAATCCTTTTGTACCCGTAGTTTTTCGAGCAAGATGTTGAAATAAGTATCTAAGAAAAAAGTTCATTTGCATGTAATAATCAAATTATGCATTATAAAATTTTTAGGGCATTGCTTCCGATGTTTTAACAACTCCAGATTTGCATCCTGCATTAAAGGCGTTTCTGTTTCACCCAATAACTTTCAAACTTGTAATGTCTATATTATTATTTTGAAAATACACCAAAATTGCAGTGGCTATATTAATATATGAAGAAGATGTCAATGAAATATGACCAATATATTTTTATCCTGGTTTTTGAAAAGACCAGGTGTTCGTCTTTAATGATTCTTAGTTATACTTTTTTCCCTCTGCTTCAGTTATCATAGTGTTATCCTTTCTGCCATCAAAATACTAACCTTCTAAAATTAACTCATTTCGTCTTTCCTGGTCTTTCAAATTCTTCCTTTTCTCTCCTCTTTGTCGTCTTCGAGTCCTTCTTTCAGTTACCTTTTCTTTTTTTATCATCAGAAATACCCATATCTTCTAAGGTGCCATTTGCAATAATATTTGCAGTTCTGTCTAATACTCCGGTTCTTTCACCTTGTTGATTATCAAATTCAGGTTTAGAAAAACAACCGATTGAACTATTTTCTTCCGAACTATTTTTTTACACTTGACGATCGTTCAATCAAAACATCATTTTTTTTTGTTTTAAAATAACATTTTCCCTTGATATTTTCTTTTCCAGTCTTGCTACACATTTTTTATAGTTTTTATATCTATTGATCCTATTGCCATCACCCCATCTCTCTTTGGTCTTTGAGCAAGTGACTTTCTTGTTCTGATACACGATAATATTTAGTGCTTTTAGACAAAGAAATGTTTTTTGCAGGATTACCTAACATTTTGCAATTTTATATTGGATGTGGGATTATTCTTTCTAATCTTAATATTTTTCTTCAAATTTTGACATTTCTCGCGCTAGTCTCTAATCATTTTTTATGATTTGTGTATCAGAAACCGTTGGAATTGAAGGTCTCAGCAATACACTTTTAATTGTATCATCAAGAGCTTTAGATATTTTAGAAATAGTTTGTACCAGATTCCAGCTGTCAGATTTTAAGTTAAATTGAACCCAAAAATAATGTTTCATAACATCTTCATATGTTCGTCAAAGATGACAGTTTAATATTAATTGTTTTGGTTCACGAAATACAGGACACTTCAACAATTATCTAGATTTAGGTACGTTAACAGACTTTGTCACTTTTGACACAGAATGTTTATTGAAAAATAATTAAAGAAACTGTTAACACACGTTAAATCGGACTAACTTGTTATGTGTCGCAGCCAAATAAATCAGAGACAATGAAAGCCGACGCCCACGACGCTGGCTTCTACGAAAGTCAAATAAAGTGGGGCTAACTTTTCTAAGGCACTCAAACTAAATTATTCTCTTTATTACAAGACATTAACACTTAATTAATTTAATTTTTCAAAATATAAATTTAACAATAAGCTTAAAAAACTTTTTATGCAATTATTGGCTTTTTTTCGTTTTTTAGGGAAAATCAGGCGCTTTGAGGAACCGGAAAATATCATTTTAAAATTAAAAGAAAAATATTTTCTTTTTATGGAGTTAAAAAGGAAAAAAATAATCACTATTAGAATATAAAATTCGAAACTTTGTTTTTTAGTTCCACCCTAATGTTTAGTTGTTCGCGATCTACTCACCTTCAATGTATTTTTTGTTGATGATATTTGCGGAGAACTCTGAGAGAAATGCTTTGAATTTCTAGAATCTTAGCGATTGCTCCTAAGATTGTTTTACCGTAGATCTATCAGTTTCTATCAGTTTTTAGCTCAAAGGCTATCAAAGCCTGAGAGCGTATGTGCCCGCAGGTTATGTAAGTACGTACGTAACGTGATAACTCTTAATAGAAATACCCGATTTGCTTCAAATCTTTTTTGTAGGTTCATTCTCATAAGGCGCTTCCCTTATTAGTTTTGGGGGTTCATTGGTTAAGTATGAACGGAGTCACAGGGGATAATCCCCCTTAACTTAGATAAATGTGTTTTTGATGCAGAATTATCGGATTTGCTTCAATGTTGGTATACTGGTTAATTCTGATAAGGCTCTTCCCTGATCAGATTTGAAGATTCGTTGTTTAAGTATAAATGGAGGATCAGGGGTGGGGTAATAACCCCTTAATTTAGATAAATACGTTTTCTTATCCGATTTGCTTCAAATTTGGTATACCGGTTTCATCTATCCTGAGAACTTCTACCGAACCGATTTTTTTATTATTTTTTTTATGAAAGCTGTTCATTTGTAGATGTCTCATTAACTATTTTTTTTTTAAATATTCGCATTTTTACATTTTAATTTAATTTAATTTTTTATTATTATTTTTTTTTTAATGAAATGTTTTCTAAATGGTGGCAATAGGATTCCATAGGATACTTCCATTGTTTCAGATTAAAAATAAATAATGGAAAATATTAAGCATCGTGGCTTTTTGGACTTTATTTTTTCATTTGAAAATTACTTTCGGTAAAAACATTTATGCACCTGCACTTATTTTTTATAAGTGAATAAATTTTCTTATGTATGGCGACATCAGGAGAATATTGTCTATAAGGATTGTTTTATCTTTATACATTATGATTTTATAAGTTTTTTTCATTACAATTAAATAGTAAATATATTTTAATTTTAATATACTGTGGTTTTAAGGCAACTTCAGTCTCGTGAAAACAACCGTTCGCTAATGTTAATCCAATGGGATTTTTTTTTAAATGTCGTTTGCAGTACAATGTTTTTAAATGTGATCTTTTGCATTGGATAGTTGTTGCCAATCTATATGCACTTTGTTTTCCACTTTTTCAATTTTGTTTGCAAATACTTTTCATTAGGACGCTTTCACGTTTGGAACCGATTTCGAAAGTGAGAGAACGCTCATAAAAAAAGCTACAAACAAAATCGAAAATGTAAAAAACGATCTTTGTTGAGATCGACATCAGCTATCCAGTGCAAAATAATAATAATAATAATAATAATAATAATAATAATAATAATAATAATAATAATAATGCAGTTGATGAGATATCTTTAAAAAAATTTCTCCGATTGGATTAGCATTATGGACGGGTATTTTCGCGTGACTGAATTAGCTCCTTAACTATTTTAGGATCAAGTAATTGTATTTTTGTAATATTGAATTGAAACCGAATTTTCGAAGCATTTTGTTTGAAAATAAGGAGAAGCAATTTTACAACTTTTTTCCACCAATGCAGTAAATTTTAATTAAAAGTTTCTGTGCTAATCTGGATTATAATTTGGTGGAATATAATATATCCCACTGCTCGATAAGGGATTAAGCATAGATGTAAGTATATAAAGTAGATTTTAAGAGTTTGAGGCGGTACCGCTGTGCTTAGCTTAAAACGTATTTTTACGTTAATAAAACTAAGGAGAAAAATTGATATGATTGTGTCAACATGACCTAATTTTCACTGTTTTTTCATTTCTTAATTCTAAATATTAGAATAGAAGCCTTTATTGTTCGACAAACTATTTCAGAAAATGAATATTGTGTAACAGAAATTTTTTCCCGTCATTTTTATTTGTAGAAATTATTTTTCATTTTTTAAATGTACTTTTCTACTATACAAACCTTTCAATAATAAAATCATGCTGTTTGTTCACATGAAGTCTCATGAAAATGAAACTCAGATAAATATCCCGTCATTTTTGACAGTGGTTATATACTAGTATAATATAAATTTCAACTAATAAAGAATACCTTATCACAAGGTACATTCAGAAACTGGCCGAAGAGTAGATCATTAATCACTGATAACTTCTTGAATTTTCACAATATTTGGCTGGTTTTTAGGTGCGTTCGTAATTATATAAATACGTATAGCACCTATAGTCGTCGATCCGACCGTCTGTATATAACAGAGCAAAAATCTACCCAATCGAATGGTCTGAAATTTTAAATATATAATTGTTGGAAAATTTTGCCTAATCATTTCAAATTTTATGAAATCCGGCTGTATAGTTTAATAACAGAGACAGTCAAAAGTTTCCCGTTACCTTACGGCCAATAGTGAAAAATTATTTCAAGTGCAATTTAATTATGTTACAGCCTTTCGAACACAGGGAAATTGATATGCACTTATGACGTGCACTAAGATATACATTCAGTACAATATGCGGCTCAAAAAATATTTATAAAAATAGTTATAGTACGAACGTACCTCATTTGCAACGTTTGACGTGTAATTTCCAACTTGTTTTTATAAGATGAGTAGATAGTTGATTACTAAATTAAGGAAAAAATTGTTCTATGATTTGCACATTACCAGATAAAAATTATTTGCAATTGCAGGTTTATATTTCAATCAGACATTCGATACATTCATTTTTCATTTTCACTATTATCTTTCTCTAGAAATTATTACTGTTTCTGAAAGAGATGATAGATTTTGTTGAAAACACGAGATGGTTAAACGGAAAAACATACAGATTTTTTTTTTTTTTTGAATAATGTTTCAAAGAAACGTTTATATATTCAATTATATAGAAATTGTTTTTATAGATATGTTAAAAGCGATGTAGAAAGCTTAGCGAATTATCTCCATATTAATTAAAGATTTTCAGATTATTTGTCAGATTTACGGTGATAACAAATACTGTTTCCTTTCAATTTTGTCGGTCCTCTAATTGCTTTCCGGACTAAATCTTCCCAGAAAAATGTGTCGTAAAATATTTTAAACACAAGAAGTATTCATCAATTTTGTCGAAAATTACTACAAATCGTCCAAAATCCTAAATCTTTTGATACTTTTGACAGGGGAGTATAACTATCATATTACAGATATAAAGATTTTTTTTTTTTTTTTTTTTTTTTTTTTTTTTTTTTTAATGTAGCCATTTTTTATTTATCTATTTAAATCATATAGGTGTCACTTATGAATTTAGTTATGTGTATTGTTATTACTTTATTTTCTTATGTGCACATATAATTAAAAGACCTTTCATTTAACAAAGAAGACTTCAATTAGTAATAAAACAATTTTTTGATCGTAATAAAAATTATCTTTCTTTACTGAATTCTTAAATTATAGTGCAGTTATTCACTCATTTAAAACCTTAGGTATTTCTAAGAAATTTCCTAATTAGATTAAAGTATTCTATGTTTTTCGTACAAATTCCTAACAATGACAAATTTATTCTCCTGGAGGTAAAAGTAATGGATGGTGTTAATGCTATTAAGAAAGACCAAGGGGTTTAAATAAAGAACTTTTGGTAATCAAATATATTAACCCCAAGAGTAAGTACTACAACTCTTTTTGCAAAACACCATTAAATACGTTTCACTCTTTTAAAATGTTTGCTTCTTCGATTTACTTAAATCTGAATCCATTTGTTTTTTATTATTATTTAGATAAAGTAACACTAGAACTAGAATTTGTATAGGAAATAGGGACAAACTATTTTAAATTTCCGCTAAGCGATTAAAACTTTCAGAATACTAAATTTATATAGTGAATTGGTAAATTACACTACATTTAAATCACTAAATTTTTAGTGAGATCTATTGATAATAGTTATCCTAGCAAGAATAAAACCTGCTAATAAAAATCCATCATTGTTTTTTTTCTTTGTATTTATTTAATCACCTGAAATATTTTCAAGCTAAAATAAGCAACGTTACGTTTTGCAAATACATTGAAAGAACTACGTTACTGATAAATCCGTGAAACTTGACTGGTAAACGAAATAAGTTCGAATTCTAAGCTAGAAAGGAATTTCCATGACTGATTTAAAGTATTCGAAGTTTCATATAGACTGTAAAAAAAATTTGTAAGTTGAACCAACTTTTGATGATGCAGTAGCTGCAACCATAAGATGGTGAAAACTCGTTCAGACATTTCATCCTGAGGTTTAACCATAGTTCTAAATATTGGTATGAGGTTTCACAGTCTTACGCTTGCAGCTACTGTAGCAAATCGCAAAAAAACTCAAAATGCATATATAGCTTTTAGAGCAATGGGTTATCTACTCTCATCACCAAGCGAGATTAATTGATAATAGTTATCCTGGCAAGGATAAAATCTGTTAATAAAAATTCATCATGTTTTTTTTTGTTTTTTTTTTTCATTTATTTAATTATCTGAAATATTTTCAAGCAGAAAATAAACAATGTTACGCTTTAGAAATACATTGAAAGACCTACACAAGTTATTTGCATAAAAACTTCATTGGGTTCCAATGTTCCAGGGTCATAACTGGAAAGTGGAAAGGCGAGAATAACAATATTGAGAAAGGTCCTCCAAAACGATGAAAATTGGATGAAAACGGCGGAAGTTATTAACAATTATGTGCATAAAATCTTAAAGTTGCCCTTGTGGTGTAGTAATCACATTTATTATTTGTTTTTGTTTTTTTAATTGTAATACAGCATCCGTATCTCACCCTTTTAAATTATTTATTTTCGACTCAACGCATCGTTCAAATCGCTTTTTTTCTTTCCTTTTTACCGAAAGTAACAGAACTTTTTATTTCAGCTTTTCCCCCTCACGATCTATTTTTAGAATCAGCGCGTATTGCAAATGATGACGTCGCCCACGTCATATCGGGGTGTGTCTTCGCTTGGCGAATTAAAAGCTTCCTTCTCTCTCTGAAAGGTTTCGTTTTTTTTCTCTATATTCATACGATTTAATCATAATACGTAAATTTAATTTAACGAATAGATTTGAATCGATTGTAGATGCACTTTTGAAAACCCTGTTTATGTAGTATATATATCAATGCAGCCAGTGTTTTAACAGATTTGAGATTTTTAACAAGCTTTAATATGTATTTTTTAACAATGTGATTTGTCTTTTGGATTTCGGGCCGTTGCGCCTAATTCAAAGAGCAATTATTCGATCATGATGTTCTTCGGAATTTAATTTAACGCAGGTTCGATTTTGGACTTTTTTTTAATCTTCGAGACATTTTCTATGAAAGGATTTCAACCAACTTTAGCCAACATTCTTTATAGTCATATAATTACTTAAGTTTTTAATAATACTACGTGAAACGTTTTTCTAATATGTACGGTGACCTACTTCTTCTAATTACCCTCCAACCTCTCAAGTGAATCGACGAATAAAGAAGATTGTTTTATAACTGCTGTCTCTTCAATGTGTCACTTCATCATTTAAGTAAGATCATTCACTTTTATTTTTACTGCATAATAATCTTATCATCTTTGCTATACGATACATTTACGGCACTCCAGATTGTTTATTTTATCTAACGGCACTTAATTCTCCTCATCATCTAAATATTTATGTCACAGCCCCAGGGGCCCCGGCCCTTAAAAGAATAAAAATGTGAGCATCAGGGCATGTCTTGGACTATCCACACATAAATTTCTAGACTTCTATGTGCGCTAGATTTCTCTAGCCATCACACACAGACAGACAGAGCGATTTAGTTCTTTTATTAGTTTAGATTTCATAATTCAATATGAAGTTTGCTAAAAGTAAAAAGAAATATTCATTTTTATGGCATCAAACTGCAACGGGTCTAAGTGGTCTTGGTCAAAACTTATATTCATCAAAACTGACATAAATACATCCTAAAACTCTTACATAATTTAAATTTATTTAATTTCGTTTCAATAAAAATAGTTTAGATACCAAACATGTTGACCGATTTCTACGAAAATGACTAGTTCTCATGCGACAGGGCCTATAACATATGAAACAAATGCGACCTCTATCAAAAGCATACTTTTGACGCAATCCTGTTTTCTCTCTCTCACATTCCCATATTTAGAGACATTAACAAAAAAAAAAAAAAATAAAAACATGAATATTAAAGACATGAATTATCACATTGCTAACAAGGCGTAAACCAACTTAGTGAAAAATGTCCGAGCCGGGAATCGAACCCGGGCCCCTGGAATAGATCTCCAGTGCTCTACCACTAAGCCACAAGGACGATGCCCAGCTTGGCATTTCTCACTTATATAAGTCGGTAAGGCTGCTACCGTAGCACTAGATGGAAAAGTCTTCATGTGCACACAACCTTGTGGCGTAACATGAGACGTAAATGAACCCAGCATCGGTGAATATACAATTTTAATTAATTTTTCAACTACTTTTCAGCATTGAAATTACGCTTGAAAATATTGAATTATAAAGACGTGAATTATAACATTGCTAACAACTGAGAGATGCCATGCTGGGCATCGTCCTTGTGGCTTAGTGGTAGAGCACTGGAGATCTATTCCAGGGGCCCGGGTTCAATTCCCGGCTTGGACATTTTTCACTAAGTTGGTTTAAGCTTTGTTAGCAATGTAATAATTCACGTCTTTAATATTCAATATTTTCAAGCGTAATTTCACCGCTGAAAAGTTGTTGAAAAATTAATTAAAATAAAAACATGAACAGACTCAAAGAGCTAGAAAACGTATCATTCCATTTTACAAGCATACACGCATGCATACATACTTATGGAATCAATGTAAAGATGTAGAAAACGTACTCCAACAACTTCAAATTAAGAAAAACATATTTTCATAATCGCATTTTTATTATGATTGTAATATTTCCCTTGCATTTTGATTGCAATATTTTCCTTATATTATATGTGTCGGAAAGTATCAAATAAAACACAAACAATATTTAAAGAAGTAAGAAAAATCATGCGAACAGCATAGATTATGAAACACTTTCCAACACTCCCTGAAAGCTTTAACGAAACTTCGTTACTTAAGGAAATAAGGTAAATAAGATAACTAAGTAAACATTTAAAAATCTGATTCCAGTAGTTTCCACCCATAGTCAAATATATATTCCAATTCTTTTGAACAGCCCTGTATTTGATCTGTATGTTGATACAGAGTCCATATAATGAGAAAATTTAGTTTAGCAAGAAAACGTATAACAGGTTGAAATTTCTCTTTCAGCAATTTATACAATTAATTGAAAAAATACTTGAATACTTTTGTACAGCCCTGTAATTTACCTAGTACCTTTATTACACGCCACTATTTAGCTAAAATTTAATTCAAACTAAAACACTCTTAAAACTATTGAAGCCACATTTCCAGAAATTATCATCCATTGCGATATGTATCCAATTCTTTGCGGGACCCTGTATATAATTTTATCTAAATTCTACAAACTCTTTTTAATAAATTAAATGCACTTTAGCGTAAAAATGCATAACTCATTTAAAAACCACCTTTAACCAATTAGCGATAATACCCAGTAACCCTTAAGAAGTATTTTGTGCAGCCCTGTATATGAATTATAGAATTTATACACACCATGTAGTATGCATAAATATAGTGGAACATAAATGCGCATATCATAATTAAAAATGCATTTCCAGGAATCACCGCTAATGTACAGTACTCCTGATACAATATACTATCTGAAAACTTTTGTGTATCCCTGTAAATGCTGTGCACTTTGTAATACACATAAAATAACATATAGTAAACATCAGCGACGTATATCAATTTCATTATATTTGAAATAGTTTAACATAATTAAAATACGCCGCAAACAATTCCCCCTCTCCCTCCCAATATCATTATGTAACGGAATTCTTTTGTGTGGCCCTGTAAAAGAATAATAACTATTCTTTGCCCCGCATATTATACAGAATGTATGTTTTAGTACACTCCACAAATGCATATCAATTTTGCTATGTTTGGACGCGTGTAACATCATTAAAAATCCTTTTAAACGATTTCTTCCCATAGGCTCTAATGTAACGGAAAACTTTTGACTGTCCCTGTAAATCAACTAAACATGCTACAAACTTCATTTGAAATAGGGCACGTGCTATGATAAACGTCAATAACCACCGAAAATTTCAGGACAATCCGAGTATATTTACGGGAGTCAGAGCGGGGCCAGACGGACAGACAAACCGAAGTCATAAACACTTTCCAACTTTGTTGGAAAGTGTTAAAAAAAGCGTACGTCTTTCTTATCTCACAGATCGTCTGCGTCCTTCCAATTTTTTAATATGTATTTTCAAATAAATATTTTAAATTAATTTATGCGATTTAATATTGTGTAAACATTTCACCATAATATTCTCCTAACCATTCAGAATATTTCCTGTAAATTTTCCAAACACACATTTAGAGAAAAAAGTAAAACTAAATTTGAAATCCTAATTTTCTAATAAACCAAATAAATAAATAAATGAATAAAATAATTCAACAAAAATTGATTTTCAAAGACCATCATTTTCATATAACAACTTTTTAATAAACTTGACTTCTCTTAACATAATACAATCTTTATAGAACTTTTATGTACTATATAAATAAATATATACATTTTTTTTTCAAATATAAAATATGTTTAAATTCCTCTTGGAAATGTATCTTTGGAGGAAGAAATTCTAAAAAATAAAGATGCATTACGAATGTATTTGAGAACAATGTCTTTTTACAGCTGTTACGAATCGAAATGAAAGTCAATATACTGCATGGTCAGATGTATATCTTTGTATATAAATTGGACTGTTCACACCTGTCACCAAGTTTTTTTGCGATATTTCTGCTTTTGATGATCGTGTTTTCTTTCTTTACGGATTTAATTTCCATAATAACATCAGAAGGTTTATCTAGTCCATGTTGCTTTCTTTTCGACTTGTTATGTTTATATTAATTTAAGATTTTTTTTTCTTTGCTTATGAAAAATTCTGAGAACAAAATTGCAATTAATTAAATAAAAGGTATAACTGCGAATATAATTAACTTAATCTGATATTAATTTGTAATAAAAAATGTATTCCAATACGGTTGAAAATGTAGGAAATGCTCTAGCAAAAATGATGAAAAATTAAATAATCTTTTAATAATGCATACCCCATATTAATATAATATACTATATTTATTCGTGTTGATAACTATGTTTGGAAAAATAGTTTAAAAAAATTATGATATAAAAAAATTACTTACGTAAACAATACAAAGTATGGTTTATGAAAACTGCTATAAACTATATTTGTGTTAAAAATTGTTGAATTAAATATATATATATATAGGAAAGTTACTCAATCATTTTAAACATAAATTTAAGAAATGTTTTGTATGAAATATTGAAAATTTAATGTAAAAATTTAAACTCATATATGAACATCGAATTATTTAGTTTGATCGCGTCACAAACTATATTTCGTATTTTGTATATCTTTAATATCTATTTAACTTGCTTTAACTCACAAGGGGAGGAAAAACCATGGTAATCACAGATTTTGATTATTTTTATGCATGTTGTAGGGTAGAGACCTATTAGTTTCATTTCCAACAGATTTTATTCAACTCTCCTTACTTCTCGAGTAAGAGGGGGGTCTAATATTATAACACAACTCAAATACTTATTCTGTAACGGGACGAATACGTTTGCAGTAGATCAGTTAGTACGGCGTTTGCTCGTTGTTTCGCGGGATCGTCTGTGATACAGGAACATGCTACATTTGATTCTCTCAGTCCGAGTCCTCGGAACAACCAGCTAACACCGTACCATCTGGACTACGACCAAAGTAGTCATCAAGTTATAAAGTAAGTATTTAAGTTGTGACATAGTACTAGACCATCCCTGTTTCTCGGGAACTAAGGAGCGTTGTATAAAATTAATGGAACATGACACTAAGAGGCATCAATTCTACGACATATGGAGTCGTTTGATTCACCATGCAGCGGTGATTCAGTGGTTCGATGGTATTGTAAGATAAAAAAAACAACAACGTTATAGGCAAAAGAAAATGCAGTCAATGTTTATTAATTTTCAAATGAACACAGACAATTCGTAAAAAGAGCATTAGATATAAAGATATGTAAATATATAATTATCCATGGCCAAGTGCTCCGTAACGTCAAAAAAGGAAAATAACGGCTTCCCTTTCTCAGACCTTACAACACAGGGGTAAGGAGTACACTGCACTTTTTTGCGAACTGAATCACATGACACGGCATATTACATTATCGCCAATTTACAAAGATTTTGACGCCGGAATTACAGAGACAAAGCATTGGCGGCAGGTTTAGCAGACAAATAATACAGAGAAAAAGCATTGGCGGCAGGTTTAGCAGACAAATAATACAGAGAAAAAGCATTGGCGGCAGGGTCAGCAGACAAATAATGTGGCAGCGCCCCTTTCAGCAAACCCAAAGGATGTAAATCAAACCTACATATTTCATGAATAAGAGCGACATAGAGTCTTGTTTACTTTGAGGTTTTGTTTACTTTAACAACAGATGCGCTTAAATGAGATTGTGATATCTTTTACGAATGTAGGTAAAATGTAGAAGGCATATGTCCTAAGATAAATCAAAATATAATTTGAAACTGCAATTCCCATAAAATACTTTTTTATTTTTTGCTTTATTTCTTTTTACCCGTCAAATTCTAATAGAAATTAAGAGTGGCTTACTTATAACGCAGATAAAATACGATAAAGAAAATGAAACGTTAAAATGTGTAGATGCACTTAGGTTTATGTGTCCTTGATTACTTTTAAATACAGACCGTTAAAATAAATGTGCGAGAATGGGAATTTTGAATAAGTGGAAAAAAATAAATTATAAATCTTTGTACGTGTTGAGTTAAGTTCGTTGTGAAAAGGAGAGAGAAAGAAAAAAATATATATATGAAGGTAGAACTACGTATTGTTTTAAAAAAGAACTAATATAATGACTTTACTTGTTCAAAGTAGATTTTGAGTAACGGGGGGGGGGGGGGGACCTATATGTTGCAGAGAAAGCTGCGACACGGCATATATAAAAATAATCAAAATCTTTGATCACCATGGTTGGCCTCTCCTTGTCAGATCTTCTTTTTTCTTTTTACTTTGAATTTTTTTTTATTAAGTAATTTCTCACAATGAATAGGAAATATCTATTCCTCACTTTTTCTCTCATTTAAATGGGCTTTTGTAAAATAAACCATTTTTTACGGGCGTTCGTAATTATAAAAATACGTAGAACCTATATTTTTCGTCTAGTCGGCCCGTCTTTCAGTCTGTCCGTCTGTCCGCGTATAGCAACGCAAAAACTACCCAGCCGAATAGCTTGAAATTTAAAATAAATAATCGTTGCAGAATTTTGACGAGTCATTTTTAATTTTAAGAAAATCGAATTAAAATTTAACAAGTTTGAAATTACACGTCAAACGTGGCAAATGAGGTGCGTTCGTAGTATAACTAGTTTTATAAGTATTCAGATCTTGATGCAATAGCTGTTGCACTCTTATGCAAAAATGCATGAATACCAAATTGATTACGATTATGTATATTAAATTCAGTAATACGGAATGACTTCATCTTAAATAGAACGTTATCACAGTGGCAACCATTGAATCATTACCTATCAAGGGATAAAAATGCGAAAATTCATGAAAATAAAATTTATTAGGATTCTATATATTAAATTCATAATACTGAAATAATAAGACTCTGTCTTAAATAGGAAGTAATCAACATGTCAAACCTAGAATCATTACCTATCATTGAAATAATTACGTATGATACGATTTAGTATAATAAAGAAAACTCTTATTATTATCTTTTAAGTTCTGATTCTATTTTCATAAAATTTAAAATGAATCTACAAACAAAAAAGATTATATAAATTAAATTTCAAACCATTCAGTTGGATAGATTTGCGCTGTTATATGCGAACAGACGGACTGACCAGTTGGCAACTAGTGTAACATATTTATATAAATACGACATTTCCTCATAGACCATAATGTAATGGAATACTTTTTAACGTCTCTGTAAATAAACTATGAACGTGATGTACTTTATTTTCAATACTGAACATGGCATAGTAAATCTAAATAACATATATCAATTACAGGGCAATCCAGCTGTATTAACGCAAGTTAGAGTTCGGACAGACAGACGACAAGACAAACCAAATTCTTAAACACTTTCTACTATGTTGGAAAGTGTCAAAACAGGGTACACTAATAGGTTGAAATTTCACTATTAGAAATTTATACCTATAGACGGTAGCATACTTGAATACTTTTGTACAGCCCTGTATTTTAATTACTATATTTATATACATGCCACTATTTAGCTAAAAATTAAATAAGACTCAAACACGCTTAAATCTAGTTAAATCGTACTTCCACAGATGTATTATCTTCCATAAACTGCCATGTATCTGTTTTTTTGCGTTACCCTGTATAACATTTTTTCTATATTCTACAAACATATCTTGGTATATTAAATGTAATTCAGCGTAAAAATGCATATCACAATATTAAAATATTTATTTGCTTAAAAGACGTTATAAAAACACATTAAAAATAAAATAAAATACATTTAATGTGTTTTTATAAAGTCTTTTAAGCAAATAAATATTTTAATATTGTCATATGGTTATTAGTGGAAGTAATTTTGGCTTATTACTCGTACTTATTTACATTTGTAAAAATGCATAACTCATTTAAAAATCACCTTTAATCAATTTTCGTTCATACCATGTAACAGTTACGAATGCTTTTGTGTTATCCTGTATATGATCTACAACATTTATTACACACAAAGTAATATGCAAAATTTTAGTTAAAATCTCATATAGCTTCCAGCAAATGTTGTTAACATACAGTGTTTTGGGTGCAGTATAATATCCGAAATCTTTTGTATGTCCCTGTAAGTATCTGTGCACTTTCTATTATACAAGAAGTAACTTGTAGTAAACTTCAGCAACTTATATCAATTCCATTACATGGGAAATAGTTTAACGTAATTAAAATACTCCGCAAACAATGTTTCCCTTATACTATTATGTGACGGTATTATTTTGTGCGGCTCTGTAAATAAAAAATAAATATTTTTTGAACCGCATATTGTACTGAATGCATATTTTAGTGCACTTCATAAGAGCATTTCAATTTCATTCTGTTCGAAAAGCTGTAACATGATTAAAATTAACTTGAAAAAAAATTCCATTGGCTGTAATGTAACGACAAAATTTTGACTAACCCTGTAATTAAACTATATATGCGATTTTCATAAAACTTGAAATTCCGTCACAAAATTTTGCAACAATTATATATTTAAAATTTCAGACAATTCGGTTGGGTAGTTGTTTGCGTACTGACGGACAGAAGGTCGTCTATAGGTGCTACGCATTTATATAATTACAAACGCACCTAACAAGACACTATTCTAAGTTTGAATCATTCTTTAAATCCTATCATACGTAATTAATTCAACGATATCCCATCATAGGTGATGATTCTAGGTTGCCATGGTGATTACGACATATTTCAGATGAAGTCAAATTATTTCCGTATTCCTGATTTAATATATGTAATCGTAATAAATTTTGTATTCATGCATTTTTGCATAAGGGTGCAACAGCTACTGCGCCAAGATGTGAATATTTATAAAATTAATTACAGTACAAAAGCACCTCATTTGCGCTTTGACAAACAATTTTCGACGTGTTTTTTAATCCCGTGATCCACCGCGGGGTCTTTAAAGCATCTTAACCTGAATTTGAGTTTCTTCGGCCTCTTTTTTTATACGCTAAGTATAATTCATCTTCTGCGGTTCACTATAATAACAGTTTACACTAAAAAATAAAAAAATGCAATTTAAAAAATTACAACGACCATTTGGAAAATAATTTTTTCAAAGACTAAAATTTAAGACATAAAATTTCGCACGGAGGTGATCCTGCATTACGTACGCCATGAATTAAACATTAATAGTGTTATTACACATAAAAATTGCAAGCGACAAAAATCGCCTGCGACTCGTCAAATTTCCTGAAATTTACGTATTATCCACCTAATACTTACGTATTATCCAAGCATTTCATTGGCTGTTCGGGAAAAGGCTTTTCCATCGTCAGATTTCCAAGAAAACTGACGACCAATTTTAAATGAAATTTCATTCTTAAAATTCTAAACATCCCACAATATTACTTTTTACACCGTCGTATACAGAAAACAAAATGTACTTTTAAATGCAATTTGTTTGAAAGCTGTATCTCAATTTGTTTCTGAGTTATTAATTTTTTTTTGTAGTTCTTTTTACTTTTTTGTGATAGTGGCAATAGAAGTATCCATCTCTGTTGAAGGTAAAGGTTAGTGTATAGACCAATCAGAAAATGAATAAATTGCGGATTAAACCAATAAAACGCTTCAGATATGCTTTTGATTTCTTACACTGACGAGGACAACAACCATTTTTCCAACTGGTTAAAAACTTAAATTTGTAAAGGCAGTTTTTTGTAATTTTTTTTAATTTGTTACCAAATGTTTCCTAAAATATACTAAACTAGCAAACCCCACGGCTTTGCTCGCGTAATAGTTGAAGTACGCCAAGAGATATTCGTTTGTTTAATTTTTATTAGAAAAAATTATACTCTAAGGAATAATTCAAAAACTAATAATTGTGCCACAGTTTAACTAAACTTCATAATTACACTACATAATGCAGAAATGAGACTTTAATTAATATGAAGAAGTAAAACTAATTCTAAATAAATGATAATTTAGAAAGTATTTTGGAGCTTTTATGCTCATTTCAGTACATATTTGACATTTTGATTTTTTTATAAACCATCTTCATAAAACGAATTTACATCTTAAAATTAAGCATCATGTCCAATTACAAACTTTTTGTCTAACATTCTACCACCTCTCCAGTGGTAGTGGCATCAACATAAAATCCCCATATTCAAACAGAGATTGTCACCATTAATTTGCCAAAACTAATTTTGAAATAGGTTTAATATTTTCTAATATTCCACAGAAAACGTAATTTAGAAAGTTAATAAAGACCTTTTTAGAACATTTGTAGTTCCTACCAACCCAAGATGGTAGTGGCACCGGCATAAAATATAGCCTCTGTAGGATCAGAGACTGTCACTATTGATTCGCAATCATTACTTTTGAAGTATCTTCATTATTCCCTGAGATTTCATAGAAATCGTAACTCAGGACTGTTTTATAACGCTTTTCACTACTTCAATTCGCTTCACCCTTTTAAAGTTCGACTTTATTTTCGACTGTTCTTAAGGGGAAATTATATTTTATAAGTAACTACAATGTCATATTTGAATCCTCTTCCGTATCACAGAAATCACATTTTAGAATGTTTTTTTGCTCCTGCAACCCTCTAGTGGTAGTGGTACCGATATAATATAAGCTTATGTTTGGTTCTATCACCAGCAATGTGCAACTGTTATTTTTTAAAACGTTTTGGTATTTAATAAGATTGCATAAAAAGCAGAATTTAGAACGTTTTTTGAAAGCGTTTCGCTCACTTCATCCTGTTAAATTTGGAATTTTCTTTCGACAGTTCTTAGAAAGCATTTTCATCTTTTAAGTGCAAAATTTCAAAATGTTAGACCCCTCAGTACCACAAAAACGCAATTTAGAGCATGTTTTGCTACTAGAACCCCCAGGTAGTAGTGACAACAACAAAACATATAGCCCATGTTGGATCAGGGACTGTCACCATCGATTTGCAACCATTACTTTTAAAATCGGCGTGATAATTCCTAAGATTGAGTAGAAATCACAATTTAGAACGTTTTTAGAACGCTTTTCGCAAATTTTCTCCATTTTGTGTCTTTTCAACCTTTTTAAATTTCGATTATTTTAGGAAATGATCTTAGATATCATTTATACTTATTAAGTAATTATCATGCCACATTTCATAATTCTGGGCCCTTCAGTAACACAAAAATCGCAATTTAGAACGTTTTTCTTTCCTGTAACCCCCAGGTGGTAGTGACATCGACATAAAATAGAGCCCATGTTAGAGCAAGGGCTGTCGCCACCAAGTTCCAGACCGTTACATTTGAAATCGATTTGATACTTCCTGATGCGTAGGATGCGTAGAAATCGCCTCTTAGAACGTTTTTTAACGCTTTTCGCGCATTAGCACTCCTTTTAAATTTCGAATTTTTTAATAAATGTTCTTTGAGATCATTTATATCTAATAAATAACCATACCAAATTTCATGTTTCTGGGTTCTTCAGTAACACAAAAATTGCAATTTAAAAAGTTTTTGGCCCCTACATCCCATTTAAGGTAGGGGCATCAACATAAAACATAGCCTATCATGGAGAAAGGGCTGTAACCATCAATTTCCAGCAATTACATTTGAAATTTGTTTGGTACTTCCTGATATTGCGTAGAAATCGCAATTTAGAACGTTTTCAGGAAGCTTTTAACCCTTTTCCACCGGTTTTTAATTTAGATTTTTTTTAGGAAAAGTTCTTAGAAATCATTTATATCTGATAAGTAACTACCATTTCAAATTTAATGTTTCTAGGTCCTTTATTAACATAAAATCGCATTTTTAGAGTTTGTTTGCTCCTACACCCCCCTTTGGTGTAGTCACACCGACTTAAAATATAGCCTATGTTGGAGCAAGTGCTAGCACATTTTTGACACCATTATTTTTTAAGTCGGTTCTGTAGCAAGGGCTGTCACCTTCAAGAACCATCACTTTTGAAAAGTTTTGAACTTCATGATATTCCGTAGAAATCGCCATTTAGAACGTTTTTAGAACTATTTTTGCGCATTTTCACCCCTTTTATATTTCGACATTTTTTAAGAAAATTTCTTAGAGATAATTTATACCTTTTATGTAACTACCATTCCAAATTTCATGTTTCTATGCTCTTCAGTAACACATAAATCACATTTTTATAACGTTTATTTCTCTTCCACTCCTTTTGAGGTAGTTACATGGACATAAAATAATATATCCTATGTTGGAACGGGAACTAACACCATCATTTGGATACCATTACTTTTGAAATCGGTTCGATAGTTTAGTGATTATCCCAAATAAAGAAACAAACTTTAGTTCTTTATAATATTAGTATAGGTTTTGGAACATAATAGTTTGGAACGTAATTTTAATTCTTAAAGCATTACTGAGAAGAGATGTCTATGTACTCAATGTCTAAGTGCCCTATGAGAAATATTTATTAAGACTGATAATAGGAATTATGATTTAAGTAATTATATTTTATATTTTACTGTTGGAAGATATAGCTTATATTATACTATTTGAAATTAAAATTGCATAAGCATAAATGAAGCAGAAAACAAATTCACATATATATTAAAATTCCGAATAGTCTAATATTAATCAGAGTTTTTGTTGTTCCGGAACACCTCTTAAGTATTACTTTAAGAGAATCCCATGAAAATTTTCGCCTGGAAAAAAAACTGTAGGTTTGACCGAGATACTTAAGAGAATGAATGAAGATTAAATGTGAGGCACGAAGAAAGATACCAATTTCTATTGTAATATCAGCCTTATTGCTGAACATTATATTTCCCTTGCCTTTAATATTCTTCAGGATCCAAGTTTCCAACTTTTCAAACATGGTTGCTTTCATCATTTATCATTCCTAGCAAAATGTTTTCAGGATGGCAGAAGTGTGCGTTTTGTTGAATAACGTGATCAACTATCTTCTTTAAATTGGCCCTCAAATAACGAGACAAATTAATAATTTTAAAAACATTTTGAGCTCTACTTTTACAGGAAGAATGTTTGTTTATGTGAAACCAAACAGGTGCATGTACTTTATTACAAATTCAGCCATAATCTTCAGATTTTGGAAAGGATTCTTTTCAATGTACAGTCTAAGTAGTCGATTGGCAGTTGTCAACCATCTAGAGCGAGACATTTTTCCTGGATTATGATTTGTCAGATTTAAGGACTATTGGTCAGATGAAACTCCTTGTCACAAGTCGTAAAAATAACTTTTATTAGTATATAGCTCTCCAGAGTTCATTTCTGAGAGACAAGAGCAGATTTGTTTTAATTCTACAACTGTCTTTTGTTCACATTAATCCAACGATTTTACAAAGGACCAGAAAAGGCTCGTTGTCCTGTAGTTGTTCCATCAAGTTCAGACAATAAATGACGCAATGGCAAGTCGTTTGCGTGCAAGTGATATATTAACCATTGCAAGGGAGGAATAATCTTTTTTTTTCCAAAAATATAATAGTACCATCCTTTCTACAAGTGTTTACAGCTGTTCCGTCACAATCTATAGACATACGTTCGTCAAGGTTTAAGTTGCTTTTAGCACAGCATTTTAAAACTAGCCGCCTTTGGCAACCAGTTTGGTCTCCCTTAAATGTATTTTAAGCAATGTATCGTGTTATTTTTATTCATAATTCAATTTACTTGCTCAGTCTTTCTTTAAATAGGAAGATACTGATAGAGAAATCAAGCACTCGGTATTTTTTATGTTAGCGGGCGCAGATGAAAAATCGCCAGACATTATTCCCGTCGCATTTTTTTTTTTCTTGTATTCCATTAATTTCATTTAAAACATAACCATTTCACTCATTTCATTTAAAATACAAAACTTTCATTTAAAACTGAAACATTTAAAATTCACGGCTTTCACTTCTTTCTTTCTTTTTTTTTTTAACGAAAAGTAAAGAAAAATATTAAATAATATGCCGCAAACCATGACATTTAATTTCAACTTCAAAGCATTGTTTAAATTTACCACGCAAAAACAACAACAACAAAAAAAAATGCTAACTGGCCAGTTATGAGAGCCGGCGAGAATTTCACCCGCTAACATAAAAGTATCAAGAATTCTTGCGATCATGGCAACTTTTACGTAGTGTTACTCGAAAAAATTATTTTGATTTTTTAATCAAAATGGAAACCTTGCATATGAAAAACGATGGGATCAGTACTTAGTTGTTTATGACAGTCACATGACTTGGACTATTATAGATGAAATGATGGCGATAGAACGATATTTTGTGACTTATCACCTGCACGTAGCTAACATTAAAGTACCAAAATAGCCGCGTGGCATAAAAAAATGAAGCGGTCAGCCGGGAACTCTTGATGACAGTCACATGACTTAGGTTTTTATTATATAGATGCTTTCTGCAGTGTAATTTCCTGATCCAGAAGATTGTCTAATGTGTCCCAAGTACAGTTAATTTGAGATATAAGTTCTTTATTTATAGTTTTTGATGTAATCTATTTCAAATTTTCTCTTGGTGTAGTTTTTTTTATATTTTCTTCCATCAAAAAATTTACAATTAACAGAAAATATACAAAATATATACTATTCCAGCTTTTAAAGATTACAGATCATCTTTTTTAGCAAATTCTCTACTTTCCTTTCGTTCTCTGAGTACTTTGCTTTTGTCAATTATATGTGATGAATCTTTTTCTGTTACAATGCCAACAACGTGTAGAGATGCAGAAGCTATTGCTGCCACACATCTATCAGAAACTTCATACCGATCTAAGACCCTTGAAAACTTAGGAAGGTGTGTTCTCATTTGTTTTTTTTTACTCTTTTTTAGAAGTAGATACTTGTGATATGAATATTAATTCTTCACACTCTGATGAAGAGCTACTACTTTTTTCTTCATCACCACAGTCACAATACATAACAATTGTACTATCCTGATTAGCTAAAAACTTTAAACTAGTCTTTTCAGCCCTTATTGAGTGCACTGTTTTCCTGTTTCCGTACCTTTCCACTGTTTCCATACCTTTCACCAAAGAGAATGGAACAGTGCAAATTTGTATAAGAATAGCAAGCGTAAAGCTTAAAACTAAGATCAAAGAACATATAGCAGACATCAAATACAACAAAAAAACTACAACATTGAATAGATTACACAACAAAGAACCGTTATAGATTAATGTTACAAATAGTAGAATAATTTGTCCATCAAGATTTTATTTGCCACCCATTATCCATTTTACGCAGTGAAAGGAAGGAAAGAGGTGCTCTACAGAATAAGAAACAATAGTGACAAATATCCGTTTTTAACACTTTCCAACAAAGTTGAAAAGTGTTTATGACTTCGGTTTGTCTGTTCGTCTGTACGCACTCTATCTCCCGTAAATATACTCGGATCATTCTGAAATTTTTGGATGTTAGTGACTTCTACCATAGCACGAACCCTATTTCAAATGAAGTTTCTAGCAAGTTTAGTTCATTTACAGGGACAGTCAAATTTTTCAGTTACATTACGGCCTATGGGAAAAATCGTTTAAAATGATTTTTAATGATGTTACATGCTTTCAAACATAACAGAATTGATATGCATTTATCAAATGCACTAAAATATGCATTTCTTGTAGAATGTGCGGCGCAAAAAATAGTTATCATTCATTTACAACGCCACACAAAAGAATTCCGTTACATAATGATATAGGGGTGGAGGGAATTTTTTATGGCATATTTTAATTATGTTAAATTATTTCATGGGTAATGAAATATATATACCTCGCTGAGGTTTACTATAACTTATTTCATGGATAATACGATGTACATATAATTAAAAGGACACACATAAGATTTCACGTACTATATTGTATCCAAAGTACTGTACAGTAGCGGTAATTGCCGGAAATGAATTTTTAATTAAGCAATGTGCTTTTATGTTTCACTATATTTATGCATTGTATATGGTGTGTATAAATGCTGTAATTGATATACAAGGTTACAGAAATGAATTCGTAATGTTTACTGGGTCCGACTAAATTGCTTAAAGGTGATTTTTAAATGAGTTATTCCTTTTTACGCTGAACTGCATTTAGTTTACTAAGAAATGTTTGTAGAACATATATAAAATGATATACAGGGTCACGCAATGGATTGGATAAATGACCGTATATAAATGATAATTTCTGGAAATGTGATTCCGGTAGTTTTAAGAGTGTTTTACTTTGAATTAAACTTTAGCAAAATAGTGGCGTGTAATAAAGGTACTAGGTTAACTACAGGGTTGTACAAAAGTATACAAGTATGTTTCCATCTATTAGTATAAATTGCTGAAAGAGAAATTTCAACCTGTTATGTGTTTTCTTGCTAAACTAAATTTCCCCATTATATAGTACACAGGGTGATTTTTTTAAAAGTGATAGTGTTTGGAGCGCCTTGTAGCGCGATCTAATAGCCGAAATGGCACCAAACTTGGTATTTAGACTAATAAAAACATTTAAAAAAGGATTCCGTGAAAAAAAAATAGTTCCAAAAATCGCCACTAGGGCATTTTGTGGAGCTGCTGTAACTTACAATAACGAGAATTAGCATAAAACACGGGTATCAATGAAAAATACAAATGCTGTGCGATGACAGCGCCAGTAATATGGGCTATAAAAGCAAGTAGTAGACAGCTCCAACAAATAATCTCAGCTGAAGTAAACGAGCTCCAGTGGACATGCCTCTCACGTTACCGGAACGTGCGTTACTGGTGAAGCTGTATTATATGAATCAATGTAATGCATCCGCAGCTCTTTGGGAATTTCGAACCAGAAAAAAATTACGAAAGGGGCTTTTATTGCTGAATGATCTTAAGAAAATGTTTAAGAAGTTCGAGGAAACGGGGTCACTGACCATTCGTGTTCGGAGAGGACGTAAACAAGTATCAGAAGATGTAATAACTGATGTGGCAACTGCAATCGTCGAAGGATTGCAGTGAATCATTGCTGGTACTAGCAGCGCCCGGGTGTAGCTTAACAATTGGACATGAATTATTCCACGGTATGGAGAGTTTTGCGGCGCGTTATTGGATTTTACCCCTACAAAATCAGCCGCTTGCACAAACTGAAACCAAGTGTTTATGATAAGCGAGTGACATTCGCTCTATCGTTTCTTGCCAGCGTAGAAATTGATGATGTTTTTCCATGGCACATTCTGCGGGGAGATGAGTGCCATTTTTTATCTCAATGGGTCCGTAAACTCACAAAATAGCCGAATTTCGGCTTCTGAGCAGCCCCACACCGTGCATTGAAATCCCATTAAATTCCCCAAAAGTCACTGTTTGGTGTGGTTTCACAGCCGAATTCGTAATTGGGCCATTATTTTTTGAGTCCATCACTCCGACAGGACCCAAAACGTGCAATATAAATGCAGAAAGGTACCACGAAATGCTTCAAACGTTTGTTATTCCACAACTTCAGCAAAGAAACCGTCTCCAACAGACAATCTTTATGCAGGATGGTGCTCCGCCACACATTAAGGTAAAGCAGCTGTTGCGCCAAAACTTCACTGATGATAGAGTCATAAGTCGGAGTTTTCCAGCTGCATGGCCGCTTCGTTCCCTTGACCTCACGCCATGCGATTTTTGGCTCTGGGGTTATTTGAAATCTCAAGTTTATGTTAGTGGAGTATCGAATTTGTCTATTCTAACGGACAACATAACAAACACAGTGCGGAATATTCCTCGTAATATGTTACGTACGGCTGTGGAGAACGTTGTGCACAGAATGCACAGTGTTATTTCTGAGAACGGTGCTCACATTGAAGGTGGTCTAATTCCTCACCGGGGAAGTTAATGTAGTAAATAAACATTAATAATTTAACTATACGATTGTATGTGTTATTATTTTTCTTTTCTCACATTTTATACATTGCAAAGCGCCACAAAATTCCCAAGCGGCGAATTTTGGATCTAATTTTTTTTCACGGAATCCTTTTTCCCATGTCTTGATTAGTCTAAATACCAAGTTTGGTGCTATTTCGGCCATTAGATCGCGCTACAGGGCGCTCCAAACACTGTCACTTTAAAAAAGATCACCCTGTATATATCAACTTACAGACCAAATACAGGGTTGTTCAAAAGAATTGGAATACATATTTGCTATGGACGGTAACGGCTGAAATCGGTTTTTCAAATGTTTTATGCGTTTTCTAAAATGTTTACTTAGTTCTCTTATATACTTTATTTCCCTAAATAACGAAGTTTTGTTAAAGCATTCAGGAAGTGTTGGAAAGTGTTACATAATCTATGCTTAACGCATGATTTTTATTACTTGTTATTATTGCACTTGATTTTATTATACCTGAGATTTCGTGATTTTTGTTTACCAGTTTTCAATTTAATTTTTTTGTGAAAATATTTCCATAGTTAAGGATCTTGAGAATGTCACGTCTGAGCGACGAAACATGTCGATCTTAACAAAGGCATTTATTTTTATTGAAAGTGTTTTTTTTTTATCACTTTTAGCAAGTATAAACTTACTTGGTTGGATTTCAAACTGTTTTTTCTGTAATACTCATTACTGATTTTCCTTTGAACGATTTATGCATGAAAATCACAGAAGTATTGTAGTCTCCTTATTTTTCGGATATTGCATTTAATTTTCAAAATGCTAAAATTATCTTTAATGCCAATAGTATCTCTGAATTGGACTTTCTTGAAAATCTAGCTATTTATCTTAATAGTGATGTTATTGTTAATGATAAATCTGATTTCACAATGCTCTCTGCAGCTTGGAAAAACCTTTTCAGTACTACCATATAATTTATTTTTGTATTAATTAATATTAGCCTATTTTTTATATTTTATTCATTTATTTATTTTTTAATTTCATGTATTCCCATATTTAAATATATGTATTTTTCCCCTCCCAATTTTTGCCCCTTCTACTCTGAGTTCTTTTGTTTTGATTATAATCTTCTGTGATTGGCTATTGTCTTCTACTTTCCCAGTGGCTGTTGATTTTCAATTTCTTATTGGCTGTTTTTTCAGCTTGTTTCCTTACCCTTATCTGTCATTTCAGGCCTGCTGCTGCTTTCATATTTGAAGCACGTCTTCCTTGCGCCTGACGAAGAAAGACTCAGATCTTTCGAAAGGCATAGCGCATTTAAAAAATGTTGATGGTGTTTTTTAAAGATTTTTTGTTCTTGTTCTTATTGCATTTTTATTTGTTTTACTAAAAATATTTCCATAGTTAACACGTAGTTCGAGAGGATTCTGTATGTTTATGTAATAATAGCAATGAAGATGCTTTACAAGTGCAAAATGGGTAAAACGTAAAAGATTAAAAGCAAAATTTTGTTCAAAATGAAGTTCAACCAAAAACTCTAAAATGATTAATTTTTTTATATAAAAAAGATATACATTGAATATCAAGACAACGTAGTTTTGTGACATGGGCTTTTTAAGCTCAAATTTGGGCTGCATTTTTGTCATTAAAGTAAGCATCTTATTTTCTTGTTCCAACATAAGTTACTTCATTTTCCTTAACAGTTTTATATTTTATGATGTTTATATAACGTTATTGAAAAATGTTCGACAGTTAAAAGAAAATAAATTACAAAAGCTGTTGAAAAAAATCTTTTTTTTCATCGAAAAAAAATCCTCTTTTGCATTTAAAAAATATTTCAAAATATAAAGTATGTTTTCAAAAGTATAAAGAATAAAATTTTCATAAAATATGTTTAAAAAATTTAATTCATTTTTAAACAACTACAATTAATCAGAATAATTTACATATTAAACTTTAACTAAGTATATTTTTACTTTTGTGAAATTACATAATCTGTGTTCGTAAAGATGTTACGTTTATCCCTTAAATACACATAATAACATTTCTTAGTAATTCCTATCGGCAAAGAAATAATTTCCGACATTTAAAATAAGCTAAAATTCCTTATTAAATTATGCCACATGCTTTAAATCAAAATGTTTTGGAACCTAATTAGAATAATTTAAAAGCTCCTGTTATGTCTTAATTGTGGCGAAAAAAAAATTAGGTCTCATGTTATCACGAAGAATTTTATATGGAGCTAGTACATAAAGGGTGGTTCAAAAGGTTATGTCCAAACGGCATGTGTGGGTGTGTCAGGTCATGGGGAGGAAGAATTACATAGGAACTGGGGTCGGAAACGTGGTCATGACAAAATTCGTATGATAACTTTACCAATCAGTTTTGTTGTGCTTAAATAATAGTTTATCTACGTGCCCATCGTTTATATGGAGTTTTTTTACTAGCGGTTTTTTCATTTGAGTTGTCTACGTGACAGAACAGATGTCATTACCAAGAAGGCGCGAAATATGCTCATCTTATTGTCTGCCCGAAATATGCTCATCAGTTGTCGGCCCAGTCACCTTAAATGGTAGAGCACTGGCCCTGCACTGTAATAAAAAAAAAAAAAAAAAAAGACTAAAAAACGGAAATACTACTGGCAATCCAGAACTACTGGCAATCAAAACTTTGTAAAGTACATACTTTATATTTGTTTTTAATATTTATTCATAAAATGCAGTACATTTTTAAAAATAAATAGGTGAAATAAATGTTTGTTGTAGCACAAAGTTGGATTTTCTTGAAATAAAATGGCGGGGGGTAAGAAAAAGTAAGATATTTCTTTATTTTTTTATCAATCATTATATAAGTGGTATTATTTATAAGACGAAACGTTATTTTAGAATACATATTTTTGCATTTTTTTCAGATTTCTATTTTTTTGTTCGAATTTGAACCTTTATATACCGTCCCAATTTTGTGACGCTAGGCACAAAAGAGTAGGGGTTTCCCTTTTGCTGCCTATGTATTAAATATATGTTTTATGCCATTTATTTTGTTACAAAATGGTTACAAAACCTATCATTCGGATTATTATTTGGCTGTAAAATTATTATTTGGCTTTTCTCTGTTATTACTATGTTATACTTTTTATTACAGTACACACAATATTGTGAGGGGCTTTGCTCGGCTCAAGAACAAGTCCCACCCCTCCTCACACTTAGCTATTGGCTTAGTAAAAATTTATACCATACCGTTTAGTACTAGTTTAATATTTGACATCCTGGGGTTACTAATATATATACAGTAGAACCTCGATTATCCGACGTAATTGGGACCGAACCTACATCAGATAATCGAAATTTCCGGATAATTGAGAATTTATCAATAATCATTTAGTTTAATATTAAAATCGTCATCGAGCTGCTATTAGGACTATTTAAACTGCTTAATAAATATCTAAATTCAAATTATACATGGAAATAATTTTATTTCTTTAGAACAGGGACGTGTATCCAGGGGGGAGGTGGGCAAGAATACAATTATACCAGGATCGGATCTTGCCGGATCTCAAGCTAATTTCCATTGAATTCGAAGAAAGGGGAACCAAAATACTTATCTCTACTCGTGGTTTGGAAGAGAACGCTCGCATAGACAAGGAATAATAAAAAATAAAAATAAAAATAAATAAATAAAAAGTTGGAAAAAATTCAGGATACCGACATCGGTTCACGGAGAGTTCCGGTTAAACGAATGCCTGATAATCAAACTTCTGCTGCACCATATATACTAATGTGGTAAACTAAGAATTTCTGACAGTTTTCTGCAAGTAAATTGGAAGGTAGACTTATACGCAAGTCAATTACAAAAGCCAAAAAAAAAAAAAAAAAAAAAAAAAGAAAAACCCTTCAAATACTGCAAAAGTCAGATTTTTTATGTGTATAAATATTAAAATAATAAATAAAATATACAAATAGTAATAATTCATTATTATAAAAAAAAAAATCCATGATTTGTTTTTGTTTACTTACTAATTTTTCGCATTAGTAAGTGAAATCTCTGGTTTGATTTTGTGCAAAATTGAAATAAAAAGTTAGGGGGTCAGCGTATATGCGAATATATACGTATAGATACGCTATTAGTAATTATTGATTATTATAAATTTTTACTATACACATTTTTGCTATGCGAATAGCTGAGGGTGTGGAGGAAGGGGGTCTTGTTCTTGAACCGAACCCAGCTTCCCTCCCCTTTATAGTAATAATAAAGAAATTTTTATTTAAAAATAATAACCCGAATTATATATAACCTGTTTATAACAAAATAAATGACATCAAACATAGATCTAATGCTTAGGCAGTAGCGGAGAAAACCCCTATCCTTTCGCGCCTAGTGTCCCAAAATTGGGACGTTCAGATTTTTATATGTTAAATAAACATTTTTTCAAAGATAATTTTTTTTATTATTTTTTTCGTTCATTTTACATCATTTATTATAATTGAGCACAATATTGAGTTAAAAAAAATCCAGGCACTAATGGGTTAATATTAAAACTATATTAATTTGACAGAGTATTATTTTACACATGAAAAATGAATAAAAATTCAAATTTGATGGCATTAAAAAAACTTTTTTTTAGGTTTCGATCTTGTTGGCTCTCCTTTATTTATGTAACTTCTATGTTACAGGGACAACATCAATATTGATTTCAAGGGATGGCCTAAAGGGACTTTCCCCCGGAGCACTGGAGCAATGAGATGAACCCTGTGGCGGCGTTTGGTCCGCCATGCATCCATGGCTCAGGATTCGATGAAAAAAAAACCTCCAACATTATAGATGACAGAAATGAAGTCAATATTTATTCATTTCAAATGGAACAGACAGTTCGTAAAAGACAGCATACATGGAGATATGTAGATATATAGCGATACATGGGGAAGTACTATGTACTGTTAAAAAGAATAACCCGCGGCCCTTTTATCGGGAGATTGCAGCAACCGAAGAAGAAAACCAACTGAACTTTTGCGCGCTGATTCACATGACTTGGCGTAGTACATTATCAACAATTTACGAAGGTTTTGACGCGGGAATGAAAACAGACAAAGCATTGGCGGGAGGTTTAGCAGAATATAATGTGGCAATAACTCACCGGGATGTAAAACAACCCAATTTAATTTCATGAGTACCAGCTACATACAGTCTGTGTTTTGATTATTTTAACGCCAAAGAAATGTGCAATCTTAACGCATGTGTGGAAAATGCAGAGAAAACGCATATGTGTAAACATAAATGAAATGCATTTGAAACGTAATTCCCATAAACTGTTATTTCTTTTCTCAATTCTCCTTTTCTCAATCAAATTCTAGTTGCAATTAAGAATGAATTATTTACAACGCAGATAAAATACGATAAAAGACAGTGTAGTGATAAAAAGGGCAGGTGCACATGATTACTTTTAGACAAAGATCGTTAAGAAATAGAAATTAATTATGCGGGAATGGAATTTTGATAACTGGATAATGAAATCATAAATCTTTGTATTTGAACGTGTTGAATTAAGTTCGTTGCGAAAAGGAGAGAAAAAAACATGTAAATACTACGTATTGATTTTTTTTTTTAAGAAATGTCTTAATTTAATGATTTCACTTGTATAAAAAAGGGGGGGTATAAAGAGCAACGTTTTAAAAATAAAAGAGTTATGTTCAAAGTAGATTTAGAGTAAAAGGAGACTGGAAACCGATATGTGCAGAGAAAGCTGCCACAAACCCCCACCGGAAGATTTCAAGCTTTGTGTTTTCAATGGTTAAAAAGTGCAATTTCCCACCCGGAACTTTATAACCCACCCGCCCCGAGCCACAGAAATCCCTCCTAGCGAAAAGTGTCTGAATTCAATACTGGACAACATGTTCTTTAGCATCTCCACATATGCAATATATGAAATTACATATGTCATATATAGCATAGCAAAAAAGAGCCGGTGCCACAATTTTTCGATTTCCTATTTTTAAAAAAAATAATGAAACATTAAACAAGTACCAGGAGAAGCATTACTATATTACAATTTAGTAATTACATTATAAAACAGATAAAAACCATGGATTTCAGTACAGATGAAATGTAAACAAGCGGTTTTTCTCCAGCACCGACTATACCGGCGATGCTTATAAGTACTACCGAGTAACTCAACTGTTAAATCAAATAACATACACCGTTCACCTAAAAAAGCTAGTCAAATTGCATTCCAAGATCATAGTGAACACCTAAAGTATATCCAATACTTATCTTATGTCCTTTACTATATTTGCAGCAATAAAAAGACAAGTCCTGTAGACTGTCCAAAATGACTGTCCAAAAAAGACTGTCCAAAATGTCGGCACAAAACACATTGACTGTTTCAAAGATACTCCTTTCTCGCTAATAGAACGAACCTATGACTACTGCTACTATGTATCCTGAAAAAGTGGAGTTAAAAGAGTATTTTTGCAAACTACCATTAAAATATTAGTAATATTCACTATGGGATGAAAGTTTAAAGTGGGTGGTACTTATTAGTATCGTCAGTACATAAAGTGTTAAATTTAGTTAAGCCTTCAAAAGAATAAATTTTTGACAAAAAAAGTAAAGATTTATCATTACAGATCGACCGAAAATTCGGATTCGTTTTCATTTTCGGAGAAAATGTTGCCGAAAATTCGGCTGAACCGAAACTCAACCGAAACTATCTGCATTCCAAAAATCTAGTTTCTTCCTTCGGAATTTTTTAACATTACTCATTTATTTCAGCTGTATCGGCTATGAGACAATCTTTATTTATTGCTTGAACTTCACTGTTCATAATCATCCGTTATGACCGACTCAAGACATGAGTACAAATTATAATTAAAAAAAAGAACAGTACCCAGTTAAACTGATGGCAGTGAGATCACATCGGCTCAAGACGTGAGTACAAATTATATTAAAAAAGAACAGTACCCAGATAAACTGATAGCAGTGAGATCACATCGACTCAAGACGTGAGTACAAATTATAATAAAAAAGAATAGAACCCAGTTAAACTGATGGCAGAGAGATCACAGGCTATTCACACTAATTGTATATTATACTCTTATTTCAAAGAATAATGCCCCTCGAAAAATAAATTAAGACCCATTTAATTAAGGAGCCTAAAAATGTCATCAGGGAAACTTTCATCAGGCCTTATCGACTTAAACCGGTATACCAAATTTGAAGCAAATTGGATAGAAAAACCCAGTTATCTAAATTAAGGGGGAGAGGTTACGCCCCCGTCTCCCCCCTTTATACTTAACCAATGAAGCCCCAAAATTAATCAGGGAAGCTTCTTATCAAAATTAATCACGAAAAAAAAATACTGAAGCAAATCGGATATTTCTATCAAGAGTTATCGTGTTACGTACATACGTACGTACATACAGAGCCTGAGGCACTCTCAGGCTTTGATGGCCTGTGAGCTAAAAAGCAAACAACCCTTGCAAATGGTCATTAAAAGCTGCAGCCTTAACAGTAATACAAATTTCTTAGTTTGAAACCGCAGAAGTGGTTCAAATACTCTTTAATAAATTTCTAGTGCAAAAAATGAGCATTTACAAAAATCATTATAAAGTATAAATTGAGCTATGTATACATAAAACATTTCTTAATTAGATGAAGTACGTATAATAAGAAAACCATCCTGTGTCATAGATTAATTAATTAAATTTTATTTTATATGGAAAAAAAAGTTTTGGTCAGACACAGAGAGTCATCTTGGGGGATACGTATAATTAATTAATAATACTGTTTATTTATATATGAGGACGTGAGTTTCAAAACTCGTCTTATCTAGTAAACTCAAATGTTGCAAATTCGGGAAAAACTTCTGACTGCGTGCATTATAAACCAAGATTTTAAAATGCCTAAAATACACGATAAAATTAGTTTTTTACAGATTGTAGTGTTTTTCGATGCAGGTTCCTAAATGGAATAGATTGATAGAGAAAACTCGATTTTTTGAATTTGGGTTAAAAGGAGTTTTGAAACTCAGATTCTCATATTTATTACTTAAAAAAAAATTTGATCATTTTTCTTTTTGTTTTCGTTTTCGGCCGAAAATCTGAAGATTACCAAAATTCGGTTTCTGTCTTAAAAACATGCTCCGGTCGATTGTTAGTTTTAATTTCTAAACACTTTAAAATGAATCACTTAAAAAAATTAAATTATACAATATGATTATTTTCAAGCATTAAAATCATTTTTCGAAAATTGTGATTTTGGAATTGCGTGCAAGGTAGTTAAAAAACTAATTAACATGTTTTCTTGATTTTTTTAGTATATGTAGTTTTGCAATAGGTTCTATAAAGTGAATTTATATATTCATTTTTTATTTATTTATTTATTTTTTTTTTTATGTGAAAAAAAAAATTTTTTTTTTCTTAATGTATTTATATTGCTTAAATTTGTAAATTTTTGCATAAACAAGATGCAATTTTGTTTTAAAAACATAAAAGTACTATAAATAATAACTTTTTGTGTTCACTTCTCTGTGCATCTTCTATCAAGTATATTTATATACAAAACATATGGTTTTACATTTGAAAATTTTGCCGGAATCATGCGCTCAACTTGTGGTTCCAATTTTCGTTTCGACACTTTAAAAACCCCATTTGAAAAAAAAAAAAAAATCGTTACGATTTTATGAAAAAGTGAAATGAAAGAAGAAACATGCATCTGTTACTGCCTTTAATAATTGTGTTTTTGTAATGCAGATGAATACTTTCGGAAATGTAAATTAACAAAAACGGTTACTATTTTTACCCGACTACGGCAAAGCCAAAGGAGGGTTATGATTTTGACAGGCTATGTATGTATGTATGTATGTATGTATGTATGTATGTATGTATGTATGTTCATCTGTTCCCTCGTAACTTCTAAACCACTAATCAGAATTCGACAAATGACATATCATTAGAAGCGTCTTAATTGTCCGCTGGTTATAGGCTATATAGATTTTCACCAAATTCAATGTGGCGCCTTCTAGCGGACAAAATATACAGAGTAAAAAAATAAAGTTAAGCTAGATATGCCGTGTTTGGTATCATTTTAAAGCGCTTCACTTGTACATTTCGAATATATATATATTACTAGCATTTGCTTGTGACTTTACTTGCATTTATGGGCTAATTGCATATAATTCACATCTTTTCGTTCTTAATTTCTTTGGTACTTAGTAATCAGAATAAGACCACTGCAGTGCCATTAGAAGGGTCTTGATCTTGATATTCTGTTGGTTGTGAGCTATAAAGTTTGTCACCAAATTTACTATTATGCCCTCTAGCGGACAAAAAGTATAAAATAAAAATATATGTAATGTGTTTGGTATTACTTGAAAGAGCTTCACCAGTATTTATATGCTTATACATAATTACAAGACTGCTTTGAAGATGTTTAAAAAAAATGAGCGATAAGAGTAAAGCGCGGATCACGGGAACTGTAATGTAGAGCAGCGTGAACGTTATTCTATTAACGTTCACGTCAAAAAATAAAGTTAAGATAAATATGCCGTGTTTGGTATCATTCAAAAGCGCTTTACTTGTACATTTTGAATATATCTATATATTACTAGCATTTGCTTGTGACTTTACCTGTATTCATGGGGTACTTTTATACTTTTTCAGCGTAGTTTTTTGTCGTAGTTGGGTTTTAGTTTTTTTACTTTATCTTGTTTTACTTATCGTCATTTTAAGAGTCCTAAGTCCCTTTAATAGTACAAAAATAGTACAGCAAAAGATACCAAAATATATATGTATATTTCACTTTGCAGATACTTCATAAATCGATCTCTACAATTTATATAAATAAAAAAACACACAAAAAAAACAATCATTTAAGGACATTTCTAAATCTTGAATATATATATATTTGAGAAATAATGAAAAAAAAATGTTCCTTTTTTAATCTTCTTTTATTTGCTTTTACCTACTGTCTGATTTGTGAGCACTGACATGAAATAGTAAACTTTACTTTATTTTAAGAAATCAAGCCCCATTTAACAAAACAATGCTAATAAATAATGAGTTCGTGACTCGAGAGTCTTATTCTTTCAGACAATATGCAATGTATGTCACGATATAGACAGAACTTATTAATTTTAAAAAACAATCTAAGCCAAAAATTTGTTTTAGACGCAATTCATGCTTATCTATCTCTATAGTCTGAAAAAGTGTAATAAAATAGAAATGACAATAAAATAAATTGAAAATCATGAAACGTTTTTTTTTTTGTTGTTGTTGTTGTTGTTGTTGTTTTTTTTTTTTTTTTTTTTTTTTTTTGTATTTTAATCATTTACAAATTCGTTTTGACTTTCTATTTCTATCCCACTTATATTTTAATAAAAGTTTCATTTCAAGATATATAATTTATACCTTGTTAAATTTATCTTTTTAATTAGTTTGAAATTGATTTCGTTTCGACACATCATTAGCATATGCTGATGTGCGGTCCCTGAGTGTTTTTTATATATATACCGATTGAATTTGAACAATGCTTGTGTCCAAAGAAGCAAAATGCAAAATTACAAAATATCTTTGTAAATTATGCTTATAGTAATCTATCTTACGTAAACCGTTTACAAAACAGGAGTTCCCATTTTTTCTGTCTCAACTTTGTGCGTTGCCTTGTCTTAAATAAAAATATCGAAGAAACTTGTGTCACTTACTTTTTTTTTTTTGTTATTATCACCATCTATCTATTCAATTTCCTCTGTTTGAAGTTTTTTTTTTAAATGCAAATTTCAAATACTATTTCATTATATCATATTAATGCTTATTAGTGTGTTATGTATTTCAGAAAAAGAGATTTTATTGTGATGCATGAAAACTAGCATCAAATAACTTCACGCGAGTTTAAAAATACAATCTCTGCAAGTTTCAAAAAGCTTTATTTTTCCTGTACAAAGAGTTTTTCAAATTACGAAAATTGAATACTCACTAAACGTTAGAAAACCTTAATTTAACGCTAATATATCACTTTTTTTCCTTCACAACAAAATAGTTAATTTTAATGTTATAGATTAAAAGTGATAGCTTTTAAATAGTTTGTATTATCTCTCTATTCTAAAAAAAAAGTAACTACCGCTGTCACCGCCGCCGCCGGTTTTGAAGTTTTTGTGACCGGAGGTCTTTCTTCGTTAATATTAAGAAAAATAATGCATACAAAAATATGAAAATCGGTAGTATTATACAGAAATGTTTGATAAATACGCTGATGCAGACAGTTTTCAGATCGCAGAATTATTTTAAGAGATATTTAATGCTAAATTTGGACAAAATCGTTCCACTAAAAAAGTTTTATAGGAGCAAAAACCGTTCATAAGAATTTAATCATTTTTAGATCATTTTATGCGTTAGAATTTGCCGGAGTGCAGATTGCATTAATTTTTTTATTTTGACTAATTTTTTGAGGTTTTATTTCTATTTTAAATTCAGATTTTCAGCATTTCTAGAGATATTTTTAACAGATTTTAGAAAGTGATATTAATTTAAACTGTTGCCAACTGTATAAACAGCGGAAGCAATAATGTTTGCTTCAAAAAAATATTTATACGTGTAAATAAATTAAAAACACAACAATTATAATTCTTAACAACAATAATAATTCTTAAACATTTTCTTTCGTCGAAATTCGACGTGTTCGACCTTGTATAGATAAGACGATAGAAGAAAAAACAACGGAAAATAGAGACAGTGAAAGTGAGATAAATATGTAGCAACATTGTTGCATTTCCTAACCTTCTTTTCAACTGTTATGACAGCCAGTTTCTAATAGTAGTCTCCACAATTTAGATAATGGACGCATTGCTTCAAATAGACACGCCATTTTAGAATTCAGATTGAAAATATTTAATATAGGACGACATGATACATACTAGACTCAGGTTACATATCTATTTACCTATGTAAAAATTTATATATAGTAGAAGAAATCCTGTTTGGTTTATCATCGTTCTGTGCGGCGAAGAGAAACAACACGTTTACTTTCACAAACTCATCGTACTGCACTGTAAAAAAAAATCTGTAGTTCTACAGATGTAAAGTTACATGCTTACTAAACTTTCACCTGTAACTGTACGAAAAAAGCTGCAAATCTACAAAACTAGTTTTTGTAAAGCTACAAAAATCTGTAACTTTACAAATGAATCTGCTAAAATTTCAGTAATCTTACTAAACTTTTATTTGTAACCCAGGCTGCAGTTACATGAAAAGTTCTCGGAATCCCAGTTTCCAAAAAAATTCTTAGTAACCTTACAGATTTTTTGATTTTCGGCGCAAAAGTGTGTCTGTTACATGAAGTTTTGTTGTTGCCGTTACATCAAAAGTTCTAGGAATCCCAGTTTCCTAGAAAAACTTTAGTAACTTCACAGATTTTTTTTTACAGTGTGCGTCTCAAGAAGAACTACGGGCGTTCAAATATATGACAGCCTGCAATTGACGGAAAAATGAAGGAATATCGCTTAGTGCTGCCGCCTATCGTAATGAACATTAAATATTTAATATATTCGTGACACTGTTTTATTTAACACAATCTGGTTTTTGTATGTAAAAATGGAATTTTTTAGCCGATTTTTATCAACTTCCTGATATGCTAGAAATATAAAAAATAGATAGAGAGATATGTCTCCTACGGAAATATAAACATTGAAAAATTTTTATAAATAAATTGTTAATCAATACATTAGTTTTAAGGCATTTTTCAATAATCCCACCCTAGGTGATAAACCGCCAATTTTTCTCTGTAGCACACACAATTATATTGGAGTTGAAAAAACATTGGAAATAATTACGGGCCAATATATGTTAGTGAAAATAGACAAAAACGTAGTGAAACTGCAACAATGTCATATTTTAATTATTTAAAAGTAGAAAATAAATTATAAATAAAAAATGAAGATTGTAATATTGAAAAAAAAACGCTTTTATCAGCTAATATATAAAAATTGATTAATATACGACTATAATTTAAGAAACCAACTTACAAACCCTAAAAAGAAAGCTTGTATAATGTTTTATTTTTTTTTCTTTTCTGTTACATTTCTCAGAATAATAAAATAATAAATAATGTGTTTATCTCCCCTTTCTAAAAAAGAATAAATAAAGTAAAACTTATATATTTTTCAAAAAATTGATTTCCTTGAGATTTTTGCCAAGTGTTATAAATGCAGTGACATTTTTAATAATCAAGTTCGTTGCCCAGGGCAAATTAAGGAATTGAAAATTGTCGTTTTAAATAGAAAATATAAATTGCAGACAAAATATTAGGTGGTGTTTTCAAGATGACCATTGAACCCTTATAAAAGGGTGTTTAATATATGTATATATATATATATATATATATATATATAATTTCATTTTTTAATTTAAAGTTGATTAAAATAGTTAACTCTTAACAGAAATTTACGTTTATGAGGTATTTATATTTATCAGCTAAATGCCTATTTACAGTACTTTACATTTCATTAAAATTGAGTTCCAAAATTTAATATCAACGACAAATATTTCAGTCTGAGTGAACTGAGAATTTCACCGATTCAATGATGCCTTTATCAATTCATATAGCCAAACTTCAGTTTTAATTTTAGGAGTTTCAAAGTTTGATGGGTATATAAATAGTTGCAGTTGCCTCTCCTGAAAATTGAAGTTATGATGTTTCTGCGTGAAAGCGTCCCTATATCGTGTGTAATAGCATAGTTTCATCTTCAGAGCAGGAGATACTCTACTGAATGCACTGGGAATGCAAGGTTTCTATTTAATATCGAAATACTCAGCCCCACATTAAACTGGAGAAGGATTTTCATCTCATTATAAATCTAATTTATGAACTCAACCAGAATCAGGAGTTTATTCATATACCTAATCTATTTCATTATTTATTGTAATACTTAGTTGACGATTGCTCTTATATGACATTCGATAGAAGCTGAATGTAGGAATTTTTAAAATATATGAATTAAATAATTAGATTTAAATTAATCTTTTTAGATTTTCACTTTCTTTTTCTTCACGGCTATATAATTTCTGTAGATATGTTAGTTGTTTCAGCAGTTTTCTAATTTAAATTTAAGAAAGAACAGTACCATTTATAGAATATTGCATTAGGATTATCTCACTCTCCCCGAAAACAAAGGGCTGTGTTCTGTAACTCTCTAACAGGTCAGTTAAATATAGATCAAATAAAAAAAATATTTCTAAACAGACTTTATTTTTATTAAAACCCTAGATAATACTAAAGTATTTAGATAAAAAATCGTTTTATTGCGTGATTATAAAATGATAAGATAGTGGATCTTTATTAATTTGCTATTGTATTGTATTTATTTTATAAAATATATGAAGTAGTGTAGAAACTGAGGACTGACACCAATAACTTTTAAACAAGTTTATATTGAATTAATCACTTATAAAAGAGAATATTGACAGCTCAGTATATCGCAGCTTTCAAATTCATAACAACTGCTTTACTCTCTCTTAGATCAAAGCTACAAAACATATCCAGTAGTACACTGTAAAAAAAAATCTGTAAAGTTACTAAAGTTTTTCTAGGAAACTGGGATTCCTAGAACTTTTCATGTAACGGCAACAACAAAATTTCATGTAACAGACACACTTTTGCGCCGAAAATAAAAAAATCTGTAAGGTTACTAAGATTTTTTTTGGAAACTGGGATTCCGAGAACATTTCATGTAACTGCAGCCAGGGTTACAAATAAAAGTTTAGTAAGATTACTGAAATTTTAGCAGATTCATTTGTAAAGTTACAGATTTTTGTAGCTTTACAAAAACTAGTTTTGTAGATTTGCAGCTTTTTTCGTACAGTTACAGTTGAAAGTTCAGTAAGCATGTAACTTTACATCTGTAGACCTACAGATTTTTTTTTTTTTTTTACAGTGTAGAACCGTCTTACATTGTGCTCCCACATCCAATTCCCTCTGGCGCAAAGAACATTTTCCACGAACGAGACGACGTTTCTTACTTCCTTTCAGTTCATAGCTTTACCGCTCGCAAAACGAACATCTCCAGCTCGGAACTCTCTCACAAGAGCGCATGCGCTCCGTATATTCTGTATTCTCCGTATATTCTGTCTCCCATATATTCTGTATTCTCGTTGCGGTGCTATGTCTGTCAATCGGCTTTTAGGAAACAGAGGTGGCGTTTTGAACATCAGGAGATGCATGGAACGATAAATGCATCCCCACTGTAATGAAATACCTATCTATATATGCACTGTAAAAAAAAATCTGTGAAGTTACTAAAGTTTTTCTAGGAAACTGGGATTCCTAGAACATTTCATGTAACGGCAACAACAAAATTTCATGTAACAGACACACTTTTGCGCCGAAAATCAAAAAATCTGTAAGGTTACTAAGAATTTTTTTGGAAACTGGGATTCCGAGAACTTTTCATGTAACTGCAGCCAGGGTTACAAATAAAAGTTTAGTAAGATTACTGAAATTTTAGCAGATTCATTTGTAAAGTTACAGATTTTTGTAGCTTTACAAAAACTAGTTTTGTAGATTTGCAGCTTTTTACGTACAGTTACAGGTGAAAGTTTAGTAAGCATGTAACTTTACATCTGCAGAACTACAGATTTTTTTTTACAGTGTGGAGATGAATCTGATAAGTAATCATTTTCACTATTGTACTATGGGAAAAAAATCACTGAATAAATCAGGCTCATTATCAAGAACAAACGTGCTAGCAGTTGCGAAACATTATCTGCAATCAACTTATGAAAAACAAATATCTATCTATCTATCTATCTATCTATCTATCTATCTATATATATATATATGTGTGTGTGTGTGTGTGTGTGTGTTGCATTGTAGCAACATTGGATTGGCTTTATCGTTAAAAATGCAGTTTTGACTGTCACGATAGTAGTTGTGGATCACTTCCAGCGATAATGGCGTAAAAGAAGTAGTCAGAACAGATAATTAGAATCTGTTATATTAGTAGAACAAATTGTTGAAATGCAGTTGTCGAGTGCAAACAGTGGAATAGATCGTTCCGTGAAGTTTCCCCAGAAGAAATTGCTCATAAGATCAGCTAAGCTCTTTATTAAAACATCTTGCAAAAAGTGCAGTTTCCACCAAGATAATTAGCCATCGCTCCGTAGTAGTAATTAGGTTTAAACGAAGTTCCAGATAATCGAATAACAGGACGGTGACCAGGGGTTTGATGAAAGCTGGAAATACGACTCAAATCTGCTAAAATCTGCTGAAACACAGCGAGTATAAACTTTTTGTTCCTCACGTGTAAGGATACAAATATGACGTAGGTCGCTCTCTCAACCAATGAATAATTAAGAATGTCACGTCATATAAAGAGTGGGAACAGAGCTAGCGGATGAATTTGAAGGAAAAAGGGATAACATAAGAAATGTGCGGAAAGGTAAAAATGGAATCTAAAAGAATATTCTCGAAAGAAAAAAGCGCGGGAATGGAACATTTAATTTAAGAATACTAAAAGCGTAATATTTAAGCGATTAAGACAAGTGAGACATTAAATTAAAGGGAATTTAACAGAGTTAACGATAGAGATTATTTAAGGATAAGGATTTAGTGAATATAAAGTAGTAATTTAGAATAAGATAAGGAAATCGCGGAATTAGATCTAATAATGTAACATATATATATATATATATAAACGATTAAGAGTGACAGCGTTTCTAAAACCAGTTTGTAAATAGTATTCAAACTTAATGAACGACTATCTCCATAAATTGACCATATCCATATTTAATAGCGAAATATTGTAGACAAAACAATACACGCTAAACGGTAAAAAAAAGAGGGATAAGCTATTAAACATGTGGAAAGTTTTTTTCGTACATCTTCGGCTGCACAAACATCTATCCATAATTTTATAAAAAATATAAAAATACCAGGATACATAATCGGAGGATTAGTGATATAAATGATGTTTATCCCTTTAAGACCGGGAGATATTTTGGTAGAAATTTAATGTTTGGGTGGTTTCCCCTTACCGATAGGACCATATTTGACTGAAAAAGAATATTTCAAAAAATGCCCTATGTCAGGTTATGCCAAGGGAGAACCCACACAATTGTGTCTGTTCGGGCTTAATGCAGCCGTTTTTAGGCTGTATCTACACAATTGTGTAGTTTGGGATTATTTGTGCAAATATCTAAACATAAAAGTTTAAGCAAAAAAAGTTGATTATTGAGATAATTTTCATCAGCCACAATGAAAATGTTGAAAACAATTTTTGTTTTTGGACAGACCACTACAATTTCATTTTCTGAGATGTGCTCAATGCTCGCACCCCTCTTAAGAGCCGTTGACAAATGGTATGCCCTTCACTCCGTTTGGATTGTGCCTGATCCTTCAAATTTCTTTTTTTAGTTTTTCCAGCAGCGGTATTTTGTTGAAATACCGATAGAAGTACATAAAACTAGGCCTGAACCAGAATAAGGACTACAGCAGGTCCTAAGCCCAGATCCTTGTGGACTAGGTCTGTACTTTCCCACTGGTAAACTACAAAATTTAAAAATATCCCTGCCGACTCGGGCCTACAGGCGGAGGTAGATTTCGATGTTAAGTACTAAATTCTCCAATAAAACTTAAATCAAAATTAGAGATAAAACCCAGTTTCTTCACAAAGAGCGAGCTGTAGGGAGCTAAACTTTTTGTGAAAATTGTAATATACACGAATACACACACACATATATATGGAATAGGTTTAAAAAATGGCTACAAAAAATTCAGAGAACCTTAAAGTGCTAAAATATGTTAATATTTCCATAGTCGGGTTTTTATCATGTTTTAATACGTTTCTTCAAACTTACATGGCGTTACATATTCACCTGCTGAGGTCCATTATATTTCCAATATGACGAAATATACATATTTTTTTAATTCGTCAAACTATTTATTTTGAGTTTTCATGCTGAAATCTTGCTCTAGGAAACTTATGACGTAATATTCAATTTGTTTTCAATTTGTCAAACTATTTAATTTTACACGTGAAAATTTTGCAAAAGAAAAGTAATTGTTGTGGTGAGAATTTTATTATTTGTTTTTTTTTAATTGTTGGCAACTGCTATAACGAAAAACTTTGATTTTTTTCCTGCCATTGTTGTGTAAGAGCTGGTTTTATCAGAACCATGTTAAGACAGTATTCAAAATTTTGAACCCTCCCCATTTCCACCCTCTTGGGCCGATTTCGCCCATTTTCAATCCCCGCCGAGATATTAGCCATCTCAAAGTTGTTGGCGAGTTTGAAGATGATTCGTGCATAATTGCGACTTTTATCGTGCGGACAAAATTTAGTACATACATACATACATACATACATATATATATATATATATATAAACTTTTTAGGTGGGGGTGGTTTTGGGTTCCTGGGGTCCTATAATGAAAAGTTATGAAGGAATTTTTCAAAAGTCGCACCATGGTAACGACTGCAATAGGTAGTATTTCTTACGAAATCTACCTAAAATATCCCAGGTGATACTGTTCCAACAGAGTGTCGTTTGTTTTTTATATACTACTTTACTGAAGCACGTTCTAAAAAAAGGAATCGTCTGTTCATCTATGGAAAATTTTCTCTAATCTCCTGGTAAATTCAAGCAGGCACTACGGAATCTGTGGAGCATTTGCTGAACTTTTCGTAATTTATTATTTATTCCTTGTGGCTTACTTGCTGTGTCGACAAAATGGAATGAATTTATCAAACTTAAAAATCTATCTCGTGATATGCATATAACACATATAAAACTTATAAAACATATATGACATGTATAACTCAAGAGCAGAGCCATACCTTTCGTTACATGTGCATATTATATATCCAATACTATCAATTTTAAATAGAAATCATGAATATTTTAAAAAGAAATCATGAATAGTACAAACCTATTTAAAATTAATCCGGTTTAAAAATGTAATTAATAAAAAATAAATTGCTAAAAACATAAGTTTTAAAAAAATCACTTAAAAATAAAAATTTTATATATTAGGAATCGTACCCATTTTGGAAACGGTAAAACCCGGACCCGCACAATTGTGTGGGTCATTTGTTTTACTACATTTGTAAAGCCTAATTAAATTTATCAAAGGCAAAATCAATTAAAATCATGAATGAAGTATATGAAAAGAAAAATTAAGTCTAAGTAAACACTAAAAATCTTATTTAAAAGAAATTACGACAGTACATATTTTTTGTCTATTGCTGTCAGATGATATAGTCTTTTTTAAGGCAGAAAATCTAGCCCTGTATTTTAGTTGGTGGCCCCTAGTGGTGTCTTATAAAAACATCTGAAGCCAATTAACTCATGTAAATGTGCAGATTTAGTTTTAAATCTCACAAAAACAAGAAATAGTCATTCTCTTTTACTTCAGTATCAGCCCCACAATTGTGTGGTTCAGGGCTTAAAGGGTTGTGCATGAATAGGGTTGTCACAAGAAATCAATTTTAGATTTTTTTTTCCGAGGGACCCCCCAAAATGTTGCCAATACACAAGAAAATGAGATTGGCAAAGTTTCAGCTCATTTGGAAAATATTACTCCGTGCCTCATTGAGGTTTAAGTTTGAGAAAAACGTGATTTTTCGCAAAAAAAAAAATGCTGTTTTTCCTCCAGGAAATAAATACAATTGAACCAAGTAACATAATTCGGGTCTCAATTTATAAAAATAAAGTTTTGCTTTGAAGGACTACACACCATTTTTTTCTAAAAATAGACAGATTTAAAAATATGCGCATTTTTCAGGAACAGAACTTACCCGAATCCTAAAAATTTACCCTTTATGAAAATGCGGAAAAAAGTGTAACATTCTATTTCATCGCTTTCCATCTTTGTTTTTTCTTTTTTTTCTTTTTTTTTCATTTTGTACTTATTAAAGGGTTTCTCTCTATTCTAAAAAAAAGTAACTACCGCTGTCACCGCCGCCGCCGCCGGTTTTGGTTTTTTTTGTGACCGGAGGGCTTTCTTCGTTAATATTAACAAAAATAATGCATACAAAAATATGAAAATCGGTGGTTTTATAGAAAAATGTTTGATAAACACGCTGATGCAGACCGTTTTCAAATCGAAGAATTATTTTAAGAGATATTTAATGCTAAAGTTGGACAAAATCGTTCCACTAAAAAAGTTTTATAGCAGCAAAAACTATACATGGCAGTGTAATCATTTTTAGATCATTTTATGCGTTAGAATTTGCCGGAGTGCAGATTGCATTAATTTTTTTATTTTGACTCATTTTTTTCAGGTTTTATTTCTATTTTAAATTCAAATTTTCAGCATTTCTAGAGATATTTTTTACAGATTTCAGAAAATTGTACTAATTTAAACTGTTGCCAACTGTATAAAAAGCGCAAGCAATAATGTTTGCTTCAAATTAAAAATTTATTTACACGTGACTATTATAAACCGGAAAAAAACTTTCAAATTAAAATTAAATAATTACGTATAAAAAGCAGGAACTTATTAAAAATTACGTCATAAAATGTATACACGTGAATTTTAAAAGAGAAAGGGTATTGTAAAATAATAAATTCATTAACATGCCTTAGAAGTCTTAGGAGAAATTACGTCATATTTACGTCACATTATAGTTATTACATAAAATAAACACAAAATAATATTGCAAAAAAGTTTAAATTTAGAAATTGCGCTAGACATTTATTTGATATTTTGAGAATTAATTTAAAATGTCTCATTTAAAAGAACTTTCTTTTCGCTTTGTTAAAAAATACCAGGAGACAAAGACTCTCTTTACTTAATTCCGTTTATATTAGCTTATTTTGAAATGTTGTTACACGTGTAAACGTCATCAAGTTATTTTTATTTAAACGTTTTATTTGTGTTTTTATTAATGTTGTACGAATTTATTTGTTCTTTCGTTATTTAAAATAAAAGTTATATCAATTTGTATAATTTGGCGAGTGGTTTGGCGATTTATATAATTTGGCGAAATTGGTCGACAGGATAATCAAGTAGTACCGCAGCGGATTTGGCGTTAAAATTCCTCAATCAAAGAGAAACGAATAGAGATTCGTTTATAGGAAGATCGCCACTGTTTTTTAAATTATAATTCAATCTTTCGAAATCTTTTTAAAGCCGATCAAATTAGCGTGTATTTAGAGTCTGCGGTGTCTGGACGGGGGTTGGCGAGCGTAGCTCGAAGGGGGCCGAGCCCCCTAGTAATTAAAAATAATCCAAAAAAAAGAAAAAAAATTGTATTTTTAACTGAAAGAATTAAAAAAAGGGGGCGGGGGGCAAAGAGAGAGTATAAAAATGGGAACAAATAATGCTCAAATGCATTTTATTATTAAAGTTGTATTACAATAAAGGAAGCATAATAAAGAAAAGAAATTATTATCCCTTACAATTGTCACGTTAACCCTTTCCAGTACAGAAAAATTATGTTTGTAAAATAATGAAATGATTGACTGGACTGAAATTTACAATCGAATTTTTTAGAAATTAAAAACACATTACTTTAACCTTTCATTGAAAAAGAAAAAAATTATTAAAATATTCTTTTTGCCGTTTGTAAGTTTGGAATTAAAATTAGGTACTCCCGACATAGGACCAATGCGCCGGAAAGGATAAAGGTGATAATGGCTTAGGTGATGTGGCCTTTGAAGAATCTTGAAATGTTTTTCAACATTCAGATACAACTTTTAGAATATACTGTTTTTATTTTTCGTCTTTTGTTAAACAGGAATTGAAATCTCGGGTTAATTTTCTTCCCTTTTCAGCTGTGTCATTGACAACTTTAAAACCATTCACTGTTTTCTTGCTTTCAAATAAGGTTTATTTTCACATCATACATTGGGATCAGTATTTAAAAAATGCTTATTAATATAAAATCTATTAAAAGTTTTTTACAGTTTCAGATGAAACAAAACATTGACTTCTTTGTTCAATAAATAATCCACTTCGTTGAAACCTTTTGTTGCTCTTACATTCCTATCATCGTCATCCTTTCTTCTTGAAATGACATTAATTTTACAGCTATGCTTAGGTTGACTTTTATTTCCAAGGTATCATCTAAAAATGAAAATTCAGCTTGATCTGAGTTAAGATACCAAACCGTATTATCATTTTCGCGAGTGCTTTGTCTGCAACCTATTTATCAATTTTCTGTAGCGAACAAGTGATTTTATTATTTGCAGATCTTGGATTGTGGTCCAAAGTCGGAGTGGGAGTATTGAAGCATGCTTTTACATAAATATTGATTAGAAATAAGCAAAGGTCTCTAATATCTTCTTTTTCTAAATTTGTTATTGAGAGATTATCTATGACAATATATTTTCAGAGAATAAATGGTCTGTTCCATCCATCTGACATGATTAAAAGCACCAGGTGCTCTAAAAAAGAGTCTTTTGCAGGAAGGAGTCCTATAAAAATTAAATAAAGTTGGATAAACTCTTTATAATCATCCCTGAGCTGTTAATTTTTAAAAGGTCCTGTAAGAAAACTTGAAATTTCTTCTGAATTAACTATTTATATCTAGTATTTCATCTTCAATAGCATTTTTATACTTACTCTGATTTAATTTAGACCTCCCAGTTAGATGTGTTTTTTTAAATATCTAGCTGAGGGGCAGTGATTATGCCCACATTACAATCAAAAGCAGCTTTTAGAACAATTTCTAAATTGTGGTGGCGCATGGTAAAGGCAGAAGACTTTTCGTTTAACAATTTCTATAGAGAAACCAGGTTCCTCTGAGGCGACCGGTGTTTACTGCAGTTGTTATCAAAACACATCGCCTGGATTTTACAAACTTCCTTCCACTCTGCAACTGCTGAAAATACAGCTTTTGCCTCAATTATTCCGATACTATTTTCAAGCTGTGGAACTCGTAGTAACTGTTATTCATCCCCACAGCTAATTAAAACTTCTATCCACTCTACATGTTCTTTATTCAAAAAATGGTGAAGCAGTTTTCCATATCAGTAAACAACAGTTCTCTCTAAACCGGAATATATAAATCTGTTTTTGATGAGCTCAGTTCTTTGTTTATGAAATAGTTATTTGTGGAGTCACTTCTACTTACAATTAAAGTCAGGGGTTAACTGGTGGATGTACTCTAAATGTAGCAGCTTTCCTGGCGTTCAGTTTCATTTTGCGAATATTATAATATAAAATACATAAAAGTTGACAGTTGATAGCTTAGTGTCAATGATTTCATGAGACATGTGGCCAATTTAAAAAAACTTACATTTCTGCCGTCATATCAAAAGGGAGGGGGGTTTTACGGAATGTTTCGTCAATTCTAAAAATAGATAACGATAACAGGTAACAAAAACAGCTTTGTAATAACAAGAGAAATCCAGATGTTCAACTGCTATACAAATCGAGAAGCTCTTTCTTACTAGACACAGAAACGGATAACTAATAATCAATTATAAAGTTACAAAAATTGTTCACTTATTTTTGCCTATTGATGAAAATAATACAAAAAAATTATCAAAAGTAATAAAATTATTAATTTGTCATTTTTCACTTATGTTTCAAAAATACAGAGTTTGAGGGTATGGTTCACGAGCTGACCTGAAAAATACTAAATGTTCATTATAAGTTTTGATGAGAGTAAAAGTTCAAGGCAACAACAGTTTCTATGAAATAAAAAAAAGTTTCTAAGACAAATAGTTTTCACGAAAGAAAGAAAAACGATGAGCTGAAACTTTGGCAATCTCATTGGAAACTTTTAGGAGGGTCCCCCCGAAGAAAACGTTATTATTATTATTTTTTTTTTTTTACCATGTTGCTTGTGACCACCCTAATGCATGCGCTGTAAAAAAAAAAAAAAAAAAAAAAAAAAAAAAAAAAAAAAAATCCGATTAGTTTTCCTGTAGGAATCGGAAAAAAAGTTGCTTTTATCGTACTGGAAAAATTTCCGACCCGGCTCGGAATAAAATCCATAAAATCGGAATAGAACCCGTAAAATACCAATTTATTGACTATTTCCTTTTTTTGTTTACGGATTTCATTCCGAGCTGGGTCGGAAATTTTTGCGGTACGATAAGAGCAACTGTTTTTCCGATTCCTACAGGAAAACTGGTCGATTTTTTTTTACTGTGTGAATATATCGCGTGCACATATACTAAAAAACAAATTAAAAAATTATTTAAACGTAAAAATAATTATCGTTCCGTCCACATGCACACAAAAAAGTTGTCCAATATTATGCCTTATCAATAAATAAAAAAGTTTCGTAAAAAAAAAAAAAAATCAGTATATTTCTAAAGTACGTATAACGTAATTTTCTGCGTTTCCCTACAAACACTCGAAATCACTGATTTTCTCGACAGAGATGATTTACTGAATTAATATCAAGTGACCGAAATATTACGCTAATTTAACAATTGGATGATAAGTATAAACAATACGGAATTCCAAATGTACAATCGTAATTTCAGAAAATATTTACTAATCTCTGAAATGAATTCTTCGTATTACTTTAGTTAAATTGTTACTATTATTACATGTTGTTTGTTTCATAATAATTTATGTTGTTTATTAGTCGATAATATTAAGAAAATTATGACTCTATGCATTTATATTTCTAAGCTTTACCATTGTAAACAAATATGAATCAAACCGACATTTGTTTATATAGAAGTTGGTTTTATAGAATGTATCATTAATTCTCTGTTGTTTTGCTATTCTCTTTTCAAAGCTTTTTTACTGAATATTGAAAAAATAAACGGCCAAGTGCTAGTATTATCGCGCACAGATGGATCCGTTCAATAAATATATGAATTAGTAATTGTATTATAAAAAAATAAAAAAAAAAAGGTTGCTAAAAGAATACTAAAACTTAGTAAAAAACTATACAAAGTAGAATTGGGTATAGCAGTATATACTCGAAAAATGGAAATGGATATACCAGTTCTGTATAACTAATTTTTCTTTCTTCTATCTTTACAAGAAGAAAGTATTGGATTCGTGAAAATTTTCGAATTCGGGTTTTCGACGGATTTATACGTTTAAGGGGACAGAGATCATGAAAAACGTGTTTTTACAAAATGTCGGTCTGTCTGGTGTGACACAAATTTTGTGGTCGCTCGAAAATTTTCGAATTCCGGTTTTCGACGGATTTACATGTTTTAGGGGTCAGAGATCATGAAAAACGTGTTTTTACAAAATGTCCAAACAGAATAAGTTACTGCTTTGAGGGATTGTATTCTTCTATTCGATTGGAGTCAGCCAAAAAAACAACAAAAAGAAAACATCATCTGTTCGGAAATATTTTTTAAATTATCCATTTGTAAGCGTTAGAATCTTGAAATATTCACTTATTTTTAATTATGTTACTGAAATTACAAAAATGTGTATGACTGTTCAAAATAACATGAGAAATCATCTATTAAGTGAACCGGTAATCTTTTTATGTATTTTTGTTTTATTTCAGTGTTTTTTAACTCCTTTGTAACTGACTATTAAATGGTTTTCCGAAAGAATATAATTTGTGAAAAAAAAAACATTTTTGTTGCACAATTTGAACTAACATATTTATTTGGGTAAATTGAAATACATTTCTTAATACGACTTATAATAAAAGTTGGAATTTTTGCATCACTTTTTGCATGCTTTTTGTGTGTGAGTGTGTCTTCTTTAATTATAGAAATCAGAATTCCCCAAACTTGATAAGTTCAAGAAAAAATAAATAAAATTTTATGACATAAAAATACAGTAAAAAAAAACTAGTTAAATGACATTTTTATCTGTTTATTCTGAAAAAGAGTAATTAATTGTGCTGCTACAGCCGTAATTGGGTTTATGGTGACTTTCTCGCTTTTTAGGCTTATCCTGCCAAAACTATTCAATATAACAAGAAAGCAGGAATTCTGCTTTTTCAGAATTTAGTGCTGCCCCCGATGAAAAAAAATATGTATATAAATATAGATAATATAAAATATAAATAAGTTTTAAGACTTAAGACACACTCTTTTATTTTATATAAAATGACGTCATTCGCATCCTCTGAAGAATTCCTCATTTACGATCCAGTCTTAAACAACATATACAGTAAAGTATTCATATGACGGCTCTATCGCTGAATAATATACAAAAACAGATGTTTCTCAAGAATCTCGAAAAAAATCGACTATCTAATGGTTCATATGCCTTCATCCTTCATTTGTTTGTAATATAGATAATTAAATATAGTTTTTAATAGCTCCATGCTTTATCAGAAAACATTCATTTATATATTTTTTAAACAACAGGTATTTTAGTTACGTTTTTTTTTTCAGTAGTTATGGGAAAATGGCAAAAAAAAAAAAAAAAAGATATATAATTACTATTTTCCAACTTTTCCAACTTACTTTCTACAGAACTGCAGCACTTGTGTTGCCAAAATTAAGCAAATGGCGCTAAAAACTACAAAAAAATTAATATGTCAAAAATAAAGATGCTGTTTAGTAGATGCAGTTTTGAAACAAATTCCATTTAAAAGTACTTTTTTTCCCACTACGACGGTATAAAAATTGAAAATGTGCGATGCTTAGAAGTTAAAAAAGTTACAGTAGAGTATGTAACATTAGAATGATACGTCTGCTTTTTTTCTTACGGCTGGCTTATACAACTGAACGTTTTTTCTGGGACTACACGTTAAGTGCTAGGAGACTAACTACACGTTAAATGCTAGGAGACTAACTACACGTTAAATGCTAGGAGAAAGAAATAGCATATCGGGGGCTAAAAATATGAAAACTGGCAGTTTTAAAGAGTATAACATACTGAAGAAGACAGCCTTTACAACGAATAATTATTTTAAGCGGTAATTAATGTTTAGATAGATCAAGACAGTTCAGTTACCAAAGTTCTAGTTATAAGGTAGCAATACGTCCATCTTTCAAAGGCGCATACGTGACTAGATTGCGGTGTGCAGAAACGAATCATTTCATAAATTTTCACTATTTTTTTTTCAATTTTTTATTCAATAATTTATTACCTTGACGGAAATTTAAATCATACATTAAAATAGCCGTTTTTGTCTACTGTTTCCATATTTTAAGAACCCCCAAAAATAATAGATCCAAACACTTTTCGATTTAAATATATATTTATAGGTGTACATTGAAAAATAAAGAAAACTTTGAAATAACTAAATAATTTCGTGTAAATTAAAAAACAGCTTAAGAAAGTATATTTAGAAACTTACATCTTGTATTTCATACAGTATATTTAATAGGATTTTCTTATAGAGTCTAAAAATCGTTTCTCCTGTGCGTTGGAAAAGTTCAGGAGGAAGCGACATATTTTTAATACTTTTTTTAAGCATTTTTTTAACTTATTTAATCAATCATGTCTGTGGTGTATGCAGCATTAGTAACTAACACTCCATTATTTTAAGTTAAATAAACCGATTGCAGCAGATTTCCACTAGTCATGATAATATCCATTCCATCTTCCGGTATTGGAGAGTATATCTTGTAGGGCGCATAGTTCCTGGCTTTGCAAAAATAGACTGTTTACCTTACTTAAAATCTGATCCCTAATTTTATAAAAAATCACCTTAAGGTTCGATCAAAAATGTACTGACTTAATTGAAATGTATATATTGAAATTTTAACTGAAGTGAAGTAAAAGAAATATATTTATAACCGTCAGATATTTATGTATATTTCCAAGAATTTGCTAGTCTTGTCTAAATATACAATGTAAGAAAAAATGGTAAAAATGATATTTTCTTCAATTTTCAAACGGTGAAGGGTACAAAATCAATTTAATTACAGAATTAATTTGTATTAATTATAAAACTTATTATTAATGCAACGTTAAGATAAATTTCACTACACCTAATACAAATAAAATCAGTGGCATATCAAGTATTTAATTTCTTTATTTTCTAAAATACTTTTCTTCTCTTACATATTTTTTAACTTCGCTGTTTCAAACTTAGTATTTTGAAATTTTGAAATTTATATTTGTACTTTGTAAATAAATAGTTTTAAAATTTTTCAATATTTAACAATAAACGATTGGAATAGTGTTTTTGTTTACATTATTACTTTTTCTGAGCCTATAAATGTACGAGTAAAAAATTACTAATAAAAAAATGCTAAACCTGCGAGCATAAAATCATAAAAACAACGGAGTGCTCCGTTATTTTAAATAATGTAATTCAGAATAATTCCATAGATTAATTGGAACTACATGACTTATTGCAAACTTTTTTACTATATGAACAGTAGTCAAACATAAAGCTGCATTTTTGTAGAAAACATACTTGATTATTTCATGGACTGATAAAAAACAAAGTACTTAGAAGATCAGCAAATCTGGATTTATTAACCATACCTTCAGACCATATTTTTCCAATACCGTAATCAAGGGTTACTTAAGTCACATTGTAACGGATGTTCCAATGCCTGTTTTTCAAAATGTGCTCATCGCTGTTTCATGCTGGTACACACCATTATGGGATAATCTACCTATGACCGACGAAAAGCATTATCCGCACATATACGTCAGTGCTCAGTTGCAGACACTGCCAAGGTTTTGTCCATAACAGCACCAAAGGGACATCCTTCTCAGGCAACTAACCACACGGAATCTGACAACGATGGCTCCATCTCTAAATACCACTACAACATTGAACGCCAAAGGTTAAACAGTGCATCCCTTTCCTTCAAGTGGCCCTTCGTCAGAAACTCCAGTTCACAGACAGTTCAAAGCCTTACACCCTTCATCAAGCATTGCTCCGTTCACCAAGCCTTACCCACTCTCACTGGAATCCACTTGTGCTGGGTAATGTTCTTCTTGAACCACTTTGGCTACAGGCATGACCGCAGTAAACTTACCATACCTTCTGACTGCTTGCAAACTTGCGTACTCAATTCTAGGGCACACGGCGACTTTCCCTCTCATAGAAAGAATGTGCCTCCCCAAAATAATGGCGATCAAGGATGACCCCAAGATATTTAGCATGGCCCGACCGTGGGATGGCTGAGTTATTGATAATTATTCTGTTAGGAAATGTTAGTTTGCGAGTGAAGTATACTGCTGAGGTTTTGTTTTCATTTATTAGGACGCGCTATAGCATACACCAGTTCATGAAATCTTCGATGCGCCTGCAGGTACCTGCCTAGAGTGTACGGGAGGTGTGCAGATGAGTAAATGCAGGTGTCGTTCTCATAAAGAGCGAGGTATGTGTGCAGAGAGCGTGGGGTGTCATTAAAGATGATATTAAACAATATTGGACCCAACACGCTCCACTGAAGGATGTCCGGTAGGATGAAAAGAATAATAGAAATAATGTTGTTTATGCGGACGCGAAAAATGCGGCCGTAAAGGTACAAGTATATTAAGTGTATTAATCTGGAATAAAATCCGAACTGAATCAGTTTTTTAATATGGCCCTCATGCCAGACCGTGTCAAATGCCTTTGCGACATAAAAAAATATGGCAACTGCAGGTATCTTCGCGTTGAATTTCTCACTGAGAAATCCAACAACTCTGTGTAGCTGATGTTGGGTAGAGTGTTTTGGTCGAAAGCCAAACTGCTCAGGCATAAGAATGTTATTTTGCAGTATAAAGTCGTGTAACTGGGTACGAATGACACATTCCACAACTTTACTGATAGAAGGTAAAAGAGAAATCGGTCCGTAGTTAGTGGGGTCAGAAAGATTAGTTCCAGGTTTACGGATAGGTGAGATTATGGAAGATTTCCAAGGTTTAGGAAAATAGTTAAAGTTTTTAGGATAGCGTTAGTGAGTTTAGTGATAAAAACATTGCAATTAGAAGGAAGGTTTTTAAGAGCAGTGTTAGTAATTTTGTCATATCTAGGGGCCTTACGTTTTTTAAGTTTTTTAATTATATTACGAATGACAATGGGTTGGATGGTGGAGGGATCATAGGGGTGGGGGAGATTGCCAGGAAATTGCGAACAGTATCCCTGACTTCATTGAGATGAGTTTGAATTGCAAGGGTCGGGTTAGGAGAAAATTGAGTTGCATATGAGTTAGCCAACATGTTAGCTTTCTCTTGGTCAATTTAGGCAGTGGAGTTGTTAGCAGTAAGTGGGGGTATGGATGAGAAGTTTTGGTTTAGTTTACGTTTTAGATTCCAAAGTAATTGTCCTCGCAAGCCAGTGTTTTAAGAAAGTTATTCCAGTTTTTTTATTGGTTTTTTTTTTGTTGTTGTTTTGATTTTCTCTATACAGACTATTTTTTTATTTTGTTGTTAAGCCTATTGAGAAGGGGTTTAATGGAGCGATCTCTTGTATTTTGAAACTGTCGCCGAAGCCGATTACGTTGTTTTATTAAGTTATAAATATAACGGGTGGGATGAAGGAATTGTTATTTTTGAAGGTATTAAAAGTGGAAAAAATTTTGACCGTGGATGATGCGAGAGTTGAGGGGTTCAACAGCTGTATCGATGTCGTATGTATTGTTAATCTCCGGGAAAGTGATATCTTCAGTATTAAGGTGATCAGTAATTTTTTTCCAATCAATAGCCACGGAAAGGGGGGGGGGGGGAAGATTGATGATATCAATTTTAAAACAGACCGGAAGGTGACATAACAAAGATCGTTAATTACAGTAGAATAAATAGGGTAAGGAATATTTTGGGAAAGAGAAAGATCTATAATAGAATCATGGGTATTAGGCGCTGTGCTAATGAGTGTTGGTGTGGATGGGGCATGTAGACTTAAATTTAAATGTTGGACTAAGTTATGCACCCTAATGAGGGTTATCATGACAATTCCAGCGCCTGCTTTTGGCATTGTAATCGCCTACAAAACATCAGTGTTGGTGTTGAGAAAAACGTTGTTTTTGGTGTTAATTTCACCGTTTAATACTCCATATTTTAGAGTAAGGGTGCACAATCTTTTTAAGAGAAGGGCCACTTACAAAAATGTCTGAGTTTTCGGTGGCCACATCAATAACACAGAGAGAATTGTATTTTGGGTAGGTGGGGACATCTGTGGTCTATAAAAAACATGGTTTCAGAGGGGTGGCAGTTTTACCCCTTTAGGTTCCCCTCCCCAGTAAACATACCCAATTCAGTGTGCAAGGATATAGCAACAGTTTATCTTTGTGTATATAACAGAGATATAGCAAGGATTATTTTCAAGCAGTGAAAATATTCCTTGACTTTATTCGGGGTAGTAAATTTTGCTTTATTAAAAGTGCTAAAAAAATGTAGGCGTGAATGTGGCTAGTGCCGAAAAAAAGTGAACTTCATGAACGAAGTTAAATTGACGAAACTCCAAACTTTTCTGCAGCCGATCAACAAAATTCGAGATTTTTCTGGGTCTGATCGGCAAAATTCGCCATTTTTTTACAGCTTATTAACAAAATTCGCAATTTTTCACACTATATTAACAAAATTCGCGATTTTTCCACTCTCTATCAACGGAATTTGCGATTTTTCCACTCCCTATCAACGGAATTTGCGATTTTTCCGTGCCCAGTCGGCGAAACTCACGATTCTTAACTGACTGATGAAATTTATAATTTTTTTCCGCAGTGAATTATCAAAATTCAATATTTTTTTCTCGCAATAAAATGCCAAAACTCGCGATTTTACCGCAGCCGATTTATGAAATTGGCAATTTTTTCTCACTTCATCGACAAAATTAATGAATTTTCTACGCCCGATGGACAGAACGCGCAATTTTTCCGTGCCCAGCCAACGCAATTCGCAATTCTTAACTGACCGACGAAATTTTAATTTTATTTTCTTTGAAAATTAAAGAAAATCGCGATTTTTTCTCGCGATAAACTGAGGAAACTCGCGATTTTTCCGCAGCCGATCAACGAAATTTGCAATTTTTTTTTAACATCAGCAACAAAAATTCGCGATTTTCCCGTGGCCGATGAACAGAACTCGCGATTTTTTCGTCCCCAATTGACGAAATTCGTTATTCTTAAATGACTGACGAAATTTAAAATTTTTCCCTCAGCAAATTGGTGAATTTCGCGACTTTTTCTCGCGATAAACTGATAAAACGCGCATTCCGAAGCCAGTTAACGAAATTTGCGATTTTTCCGTTCCCGATCAACGAAATTCGCGCTTTTTCCAAGCTCGATAGTCAAAACTCGCGATTTCCCCTTTCCAGATCGGCGAAACTCAAGATTTTTCAGCACCCGATCGACGAAACTCGCGGTTTTCCGCTCAAAATCAACGAAATTAGCATATCTTAAATGACTGACGACTGAGGAAAGTAGCAACTCGGGGATTTGCTATACTGATACCAATGTGATCGGCCGGGTGGTTAATAGGTTGGAGCGCTCGCCTATGGGAAAAAAAAATCTTCAAATCAAAATTGGCCGGGGTGGGAAAGTTGCTCTATCCAATCCTCATTCTGAATATAAAATATCTTTGAAAAATATTAATATTAAATACTTCCCGAAGTTCATTGAATATGGAGAAAAAACGTAAAAGCGCTCGGCTATGGAAAATATTTTTTTTTTCTAAATCAAAATGAGGCGGTATGGGAAAGTTGCTTTATCATATCCTCATTCTGAATAAAAAATATCTTTGAAAAATATGAATATTAAATACTGCCCCAAGGTTATTGAATATTGAGAAAAAACGTAAAAGTTGTGCATTTTCCCATTTTTTTCCTCAAATATACAAATTATTTTATTAAGTTAATTTAAAAGGATGATCATCGAATTATTATTATTGTTATTATAAATTTATAGTAAAATTATATAATATTTATATAAAATTCACTTTTATTATGCTTACTCAACAACTATACTTTTTTTAATGTATGAAATTTGGGTAATTGTAATTGCTTTATATTTTTTACTTAACATGGGTAAAAAAATATAATTTGAAATTATTCTTAAAGAACTATAATAATAAGATAAAAATAATTTACTATTTCAATTTACAAGCAATGAAGTTACCATTTTATAATAGACCATACTGTTTTTGGGTTTCAAAAACTGCCTTTTTTTTCGAAACTCCAGACAAGTTTTAATGAACTCAACGCGTCTCAAAGGACCACAAACAGCAGAAGAAGCCTCCGTAACAAGTTTCACACATCTTTCAGTGGCTTAATTGTGGTAAGATCTTAAGTAAGATGTCTTCATCTATTGCCTTTGGTTTTAGGATACACTTTGTAAGAATGTTATGATCTAAGAACTTAGTTAAAGGTGGTTGTATCACGGTCACTTCAGCCCAATTTATAGAATCTATGTAGACTTTGGCCTCAAAATTTATCCGTATGTAAAGAATTTCGTGTTCGCGTAGTGCCAATGCTCTTACATAGTATATAAGAGTGTTGGCACTACGCATAATAATAAAATCTTCAAAGTGAAGACATTCTTTACGTACGTTCAAGTTACCTGAGATCACGTACATAAAGAATTTTTTGACTTTCGAGATTTTATTATTCTGCGCAATGCCACCCTTATATAGTATGTATGAATGTTGGCACTATGCAAAATAATAAAAGTTTCACGGAAACAAACGATCAAGTTACCTGAGAGACCAAAGTCTATATTGATTTCATAAATTAGGCTGAAGTGACAGTGACAGAAACACCATTAGCTAAGTTCTTAGATCATAATATTCTTACAAAGTGTATCCTAAATCCAAAGGCAATAGATGAAGACATCTTACCTAAGATCATGTCAACATCCCTTGACACAATCAAGCCACTGAAAGATGTGTAAGACTTGTTACGGAGGCTTCTTCTGCTGTTTGTGGTCCTTTGAGACGCCATAGATTCATTAAAACGTCTGGAGTCTCGGAAAAAAATGCCAGTTTTTGAAACCAAAAAACAGTACGGACTACTATAAAATGGTAACTTCACTGCTTGTAAATTAAATAGCAAATTATTTTTACCTTATTACTACAGTTCTTTAAGAATAATTTCAGATTATATTTTCTAACACAGTTTAAGGAAAATATATAAAAAAATTACAATTATCCAAATTTCATATATTTAAAAAAAGTATAGTCGTTGAGTTAGTATAATAAAAGCGAATTTGATATAAATATTACATAATTTTACTATAAATATATAATAACTAGCAAACCCCGCACGTAATATTTGAAATATGCCAAGTGATATTTATATGTCTAATTTTTATTAAAAGGTACTAACTAAATATTTATTTTATTAAAAGGTAATATTTTATTTTATTAAAAGGTAATTATTACGTTTAGGAATAATTAAAAAAATTACTATTTAAAACACAGTTTGATTAAACATCATTGTTACACTGCATAAGGCAGAAATGAGACTTAAATTAATAAAACGAAATAAAACTAAATAAGTAATAATTTAGAAAGTATTTTGAAACTTTTATGCTCAATTAATATACGTTCATTTCAGTATTCATTTGAAGTTTCGAATTTTTTAGAAACCATCTTCTTACATCTTAAAATTAACCATCATGTCAAATTCCAAGTCCTACCACCTCTCTCAACATAAAGGGCTATGTTGAAATAGGAACTGTTACCATTAATTTGCCAACATTAATTTTGAAATTGGTTTGTTATTTCCTAATATTCCACAGAAACGTAATTTAGAAAGCTTTTAAAGGCCTTTTTTAGAGCGTTTGTTGTTTCTGTAAATCCCAGGTGGTAGAATCATCTGCATACAATATAGCCTGTGTAGGATCAGAGACTGTTACCATTGATTCGCAACTATTACTTTTATATTTGGTTTATATTCCCTGAAATTGCGTAGAAATCGTAATTTAGGATTTTTTAGAATGCTTTTCGCACCTCCCTTTCACTTCACCCCTTTTTAATTCGAATTTATTTTCGACAGTCCTTCGAGGGCATTTATATTTTATAAGTAACTATCATGCCATATTTAAAGTTTCTAGCCTTTTCAGTATCACAGAAATCGCAATTTAGAAAGCTTTTAGCTACTGCAACCCTCTGGTGGTAGTGGCACAGACATAAAATATAGCCTGTGTTTGAGCAGGTTCTATCACCAACAATTTGTTATCATTATTAGGTAGCTTTCATTACAAAAAGCTACCTATTGCAGCTGTTCAGAGGAAAGCGATTTCAAAAACTTTTGGTATATTTTAATCGATCATGATCCCCAGACCCCGAAACCACCCTCCGTTCAAAAGTTCATATACATATATATATATATATATATATATATATCTGATCTTTGTAACACTGTAACTCTTGTATTTATGAACCGATTTGGATGAAATTTCGTGTATACATGGTATATACCAATGTCTCGACCGAGATCGTTGGCCAGCCTCATCCGCCATCTTGTTTCAAAATGGCGGACATTTAAATTTTTTAAAAAAATTTAAAATTTGAAATGTGGTACCAAAAAAATTGAAAATTAAAAAATATTTTTTTCTTATGTATTTCACCTTGATACAAAAATTCCGAAGCAGTTTTTGTTTTGTTTATATCTTAAAAAATGACTGAGTTATGGCATTTTGAATTTCTAGCGTGGCTGACATTTTGAAACGACCTGATTTTTGTCACGCGATAACAGGCGTATTTATAAACCGATTTGGATGTAATTTGGTGTATACATAGTGCATACCAATGTCTCGACCGAATTCGTTGGCCAGCTTCATCCGTCATCTTGTTTCAAAATGACAGCCATTTAAATTTTTAAAAAAATTTTTAAATTTGAAATGTGGTACCAAAATTTGAAAATTAAAAATATTTTTTTTCTTATGTATTTGACCTTGATACAAAGATTCCGGAGCAGTTTTTGTTTCGTTTATATCTTAAAAAATGGCTGAGTTATAGCACTTTGAATTTCTAGCGTGGCTGACATTTTGAAATGACCTGATATTTGTCACGCAATAACAGGCGTATTTATGAACCGATTTGTATGTACCTTGGTGTATACATAGTACATACCATTGTCTCGACCGAGTTCGTTCGCCAGCTTCATTCGCCATCTTGTTTCAAAATGGCGGCTATTTAAAAAAATTAAAAAAAATTTTAAATTTGAAATAAGGTACCAAGAAATTGGAAAATGAAAAAGATTTTTTTGTATGCGTTTGACCTTAATACAAAGATTCCGGAACAGATTTTGTTTTGTCTATATCTAGAAAAATGGCTGAGTTATAGCATTCTGAATTTCTAGCATGGCTGATATTTTGAAACGATCTGATATTTGTCACGCGATAACACGTGTATTTATTAACCTATTTCAATGTAAGAAGGCATGTGGATAGTATATAGCAATGTCTTGCCCAAGTTCGCTGGCCAGCTTTATCAGCCATCTTGTTTCAAAATGGCGGCCAGTAAATAAAAAAAAAGTTAAAGTCATGTGCAAAAAAATTAGAAATTGAAAAAGGTTTCTTTTTTAAGTATTTAACTTTGATATAAGGATTCCGGCGCATTTTTTGTTTTGAATTTATCTTAAAAAATTGCTCAGATATAGCAGTTTGAATTTCTAATGCGGGTGACATTTTTAAAAATCTGATTTTTTGCCTGCGACAGCACTCATATATATCAACCGATTCCGATGTGAGTGAGCATGTGCACAGGAATTACCAAGGTCTTGACCAAGTTCACTGGTTAGCCTCATCCACCTTGTTGTCTTAAAATGGCAGACACTTCAATGTATCGCCGAATTTGGCAACCAAATATAAGTTATTTTAAATAAAAGCAGCTTTGATAAAGCTGACTAATTTCGCTAAATTCTCATTCATAATGATTTGGTATTAATAAAAATTAGTATTGAATCTCCTATAATCGGTTTCCACTAAATTGAGCTTTGTGCATTTGAATAATATAAGCTGGCTTTTTAAAAGTAAGGAATATGAAAGCTACCTCTTTTTTTTTTAATCGGTTTGGTATTTGATAAGATTACATAAAAATTGTAATTTATAAAGCTTTTCGCTCACTTCATCTTTATAAATTTGAAATTTTCTTTCGACAGTTCATAGAAAGCAGTTGCATCTTGTAAGTAAATAACATGCCATACTTCAAAGTGTTAGACCCTTCAGTTATGCAAAAAAAAACGCAAATTAGAACATGTTTTGCTTTTGCAACCCTCAGATGTTAGTGACAGCAACATAAAATATAACCTATGTTATAGCAGGGACTGTCACCATTGATTTGCAACCATTACTTTTGAAATAGCTTTGGAATTTCTTGAGATTGAGTAGAAATCGCAATTTAGAACGTTTTTAGAAAGCTTTTCACGCATTTTCACCCATTTTTAAATTTCCAGTTTTTTCGAAACTGTTCTTAAAGATCATTTATATGTAATAAATATGTACCTGGCCTAAATTTAAGTTGCTAGCCCTTAGCGATCACAAAAATCGAAATTTGGAACGCTTTTTTGCTCCTGCAACGTCTAGGTGATAGTGATACCGACTTGATATAGCATCTATGTTAGAGCAGAGGCTGTCAGCATCAATTACTTACCATTACTTTTGAAATCAGTTTGATTTTTCCTGAGATATTGGTGACAAATCGGCATTTAGAACGTTTTTAGAACGCTTTTCGCTCATTTTGCTCCTGCATCTCCTCTGCGGTAGTGGAAACAGATATAAAATATAGCCTATCTTAGAGCAAGATCTGTCACCATCATTTTAACACCATTATATTTGAAATCGGTTCAGTATTTCCTGAGATTGCATAGAAATTGCAATTTAGAACGTTTTTTACAGCGCTTTTTGCGCATTTTCACCCCTTTTAAATTTCGAATTGTTTAAGAACTGTTCTTAGAAATCCTTTATATCTAATAAGTAGCGGATACTTCAAATTTCTTATTTCTAGGAACTTCAGTAACACATAAATCGCATTTTTAGAAAGTTTTTTCTCCTACATCCCCTTTGTGGTAGTGACACCGAAATAAAACATAGCCTATCTTGGAGCAAACGTTATCACTATCATTTTGACACCAATATTTTTTAAATCGGTTTGGTATTTCCTGATATTATGTAGAAACTACCATTTAGAACGTTTTTTAGAACGCTTTTTGTGCATTTTCACCCCTTTTAAATTTCGAATTGTTTAAGAAGTGTCCTTAGACATCATTTATATCTTATAAGTAACTAATATTCCAAATTTCATATTTCTAGGTCCTTCAGTAACGCAAAAATCGCATTTTTAGAACGTATTTTGCTCCTGCACTCCCTTTGGGGTAGTGGCACCGACATAAAATATAGCCTATGTTCTAAGTTGGACTAACACCATCATTTAATACCATTACTTTTGGAATCGGTTCGGTATTTCCTGAGATTATGTAGAAACTACCATTTAGAACGTTTTTTAGAACACTTTTCGTGCAGTCTCACCCCTTTCAAATTTCGAATAGTTTAAGAACTGTTCTTAGACATCATTTATATCTTGCAAGTAACTAATATTCCAAATTTCATATTTCTAGGCCCTTCAGTAACGCAAAAATCGCATTTTTAGAACGTTTTTTGCTCCTGCACCCCCTTTGGGGTAGTGGCACCGACATAAGATATAGCCTATGTTCTAAGTTGGGCGAACACCATCATTTTGATACCATTACTTTTGGAATTGGTTCGGTAGTTCCCGAGCTTACCTCCTACAAATAAACAATTTTTTCCTCTTTATAATATGAGTATAGATTGGGCGAACACCATCATTTTGATACGATTACTTTTGGAATTGGTTCGGTAGTTCCCGAGCTTACCTCCTACAAATAAACAATTTTTTCCTCTTTATAATATGAGTATAGATTGGGCGAACACCATCATTTTGATACGATTACTTTTGGAATTGGTTCGGTAGTTCCCGAGCTTACCTCCTACAAATAAACAATTTTTCCTCTTTATAATATGAGTATAGATAATAATAATAATAATAATTCGACGATAATCCTTTTAAATTAAATTTATAAAATAGTTTGATTATTTGAGAAGAAAATGGGAAAATGCACAACTTTTACGATTTTTCTCAATATTCAATGACCTCGGGGCAGTATTTAATATTAATGTGTTTAAAAGATATTATTTATTCAGAATGAGGATATGATAGAGCAGCTTTCCCACGCCGCCCTTTTTTGATTAGGAATTTTTTTTTTTTTTTTTTTTTTTTTTTTTCCGCAGCGAGCGCTTTTAAGTTTTTTCTCCATATTCAATGACCTTAAGGCAGTATTTAATATTAATATTTTTCAAAAATATTTTATATTCAGAATGAGGATAGGATAGAGCAACTTTCCCACCCCGGCCAATTTTGATTTGAAGAAAAAATATTCATGAATACACCAAACAAGTAAAAGATCTGGATTAATAATAACATACCCTCCTTTAAATCTACGATTTTATCAGAAATTACTGTTTCGTTATTTTATCGTTATTCATTTTATATAAGTTTAACTTTTAAATTCTTTAAGAATGCGTTAAACAACAAAAATATACAAGGAGTGTACACATGAGTGGCACTTTTCATTTCTTTAAAATTTCTCGGTTTTACAAATATATGTTAACACTTTATAAATGAATAAAATTTGAAAAGTTTCATAATAAATGCGTACATAGCTTTAATGTAATGATGTCGCTGTAACTTTAAACATGAGAAAACCAGGATTTATTATTTAATGCACTGGGTTCGTAGGATTTCTCAATGATATTCAAATATTCATCTTTAGATTAATTTGACGGACGATTTTCATCGCTTTTATAAGTAAAATATGAATTTATCCGTAATCGGAGATTTATTCATGTAAATAATCTCTCTAGTTTGCACCGGTGGTATCTGATATCGTATTTTCAATAACTTGGATTATAATTTTCCGGTTGTTTAAATTATTAGTTTTAAAGCCATTAATTTACTTTATTCGTATGTTAAGTGTTTTTCATATATATATATAGGGTTTTTTTCCATCATTCTTTGCATAATTTATCTTTTCATACAGTATCCCTTCAGTAAAATTTCGTATTTTTATGCTTTACAGTCATTAAATAAGTTATTAACTTGGCAATATTTAAAATGTGAAGTGCTACAGTATCACTAATGTCGATCTATTAAAACAATTGAAGAACAGGCTTCAGCCGGGTTCTAAATTCCTGCTTAAAGCATACATTTTCTATCCACAAATTTACAGTATCCTTTTTATTTCTTAATCATATCCTTTTACATACTGACGTCATTTATGAGGTAATCATTAATCGTAATTTTACAGTATCTTCTTTTGTTTAACATTATCTTTAAAAAAAAATCACATCTGTTGTACGAAATACCCAAAATTCATTTGCTTATTATTGATATTGATGTCCTAATTTGCCCACGCGCTATTTAAAATGTACGAGGTGACACTTGTAAATGTTCTACAGGATCAGAAAGAGTAATAAGTAACTTTTAGATGAACTTATAAAAAACATTTAAAAATACCTCCATAAAATAAATAATGACATACTGGCAAATCTAACTCAAAAAACAACTATTATTTTAAGCTATATTTTCCATAAAACTATTCATAATATTTGTAGGTTTTTTAATTAAAAAAATCATTCATCTAATAAATGCTTTATCATAAAATAAAAAACTCCGTGTCATGTAGCCATAGTAACTTATCAAGAAAATTAATTAAGCCTCTGATTCTAATCTTTGTAATTACGAAATGAAAAATCAGCGAATATTGCATCAATTTCACAAAACAGTATTATTTTTTTAAGCCTTTGCATCATATTAATGCATTTATATTCATAAAACAGAAAATAAATATGCAATAATCGCATAAATATGGTAATTTACCACTGACATTTCATTTCCTTAGAAAAAATTTAAGATCCTTACTGTCGTAAAGTCACAAGCAGTGGGAGAAGAAATAGTGAAAATCATATCAACAAAGTTATATTAAACCATAGATGTTTCATACAAGAAATTTAAGATTTTCTCGTACAACATTACTTTATTTTCACGGACAAACGCATTCTTTTGTTGTTGCTGTTGTTATTACACTGTGTAATATAGGGAAAGAAAGAATTTTTAATATTTTGGACCTAATAAAGGTATAGAAATAATGAAAATTGAATGTAAATTACTTTATTTAGATACGTTCATATTAAAACATTATAGATTTTTTAATTAAATTGTTCATTTTCATTAAAATACTTTTTCAAAACGTCATTTTTATAGGTGATTTTTTTTCCATTTAAAATTTGGCCTTCAACTTCAGAATTAGGAAAATTCTGAAATATTAAAAAACTTTGAAACTGACACAATTTCGACACAATTATTGGATTAGTTTTTATATGGATGCTTATAACAAATAACGTCAAAGCACTTTTAGACACCTTGAATGCTTTTTGGTGATCTTAAAACGTGATAATCCTTGGTGACCACCTATTCAAAATGAAAAACAAATTAATGAGGAAATGTCACTAAGATTCAATCAATTATATATATAATAGAACTAAGTGTATAACACTTCCGGTGAGCACTCATCTGGATCCGGATAATCTTTCGTTAAAGTCTATCATTTTATTTTAATTTTCAGAGATTGGCGAAATAAGGAAAAGTTTCTTGGCGAGAAAGATGTTTGGCAACATATTTTCAGACAACCTATTTACTGTTTCACACTCACAAGCAAAACCATATATATATATATATATATATATATATATATATATAAATATGTTTTTTAATCTAGTCTCTCCTGTCAAAAGAAGCACATCAGAACATCATATGTTGAGGACTCATATAAACTATATAAATCTTATATCGAAAATATTTGAATGCTGCATTATTATAGTATGTAAAAGTAGTAATAGTAGTGAGTAGTAGTTATGGGTTGTGGCATATGCTACATAGTGGACTAATTATTTCTTCTATTCACTTCACTTTCTAAAAAATGGTCGCTGCTATAATTTACTAGAATATTTTCAAGAAAAATCTATCACACAAAAAACATTTTGTAAACCGTGGTAGGAATATTTTATAAAAATTGTCTTCAGGCCTTGACCGCAATGAAAGGGTTAAAGATTAAACGGTCACGTATAAAATTTAAACATCTTTCGAATGAATGAATTGAAATTTGACATGTGATGTTTGTTTAAATCTATTACATTCTTACACCACCAAAATTGTTCTAGAAAGAGAGGAAGTGCAACATATATACCTTTTTCTGTTTACCTCTAACTAAGAGGTACTACAATTGTTTATTTGATAACAAATGACAAAAAAATAATAATTTGCCATATTCTTCAAATATAAATGACACTTGTCCATTTTGGCGAAACAGCACCGAAACCTGGCGATATGAAGCAATTAAAATAGTAAAACTTTGTAAAAAATCACCATAAAATAAAAACAAAACACAGGACGCGTTTCGAGCTAAAAACATAACAGCTCGTCATCAGCTACAGCATACACGTATCCGCAAGCGAACAAGTTCAAAAATGAACTGAAGGTAAAGAATGTTGCAAAGAATGCGACAGATGGCGCTACCTGAAAGAGGCACATGCAAAAGGGAAAGGTGTTGCCAAAAAGAGAGAAGAGAAAGTGATAGGGAAAAAATGGAAATAAAAAAAATAAATAAATAAAAAAAATAAATAAATAAAAAATAAACAAAATAAAATAAAAGAAGTAAATTAAAAATACAAATAATAATAATAAAGAAAGAAATATAAAAAATAAAACAAGAAAAATAAAAGAACCATTTTTTTAACAAAATAAAAAGAAAAGAAACAAGAGAAAAGGGGAAAGAATTACAAAAGTAATTTCCACGCTGGAGATAGAAAAGGAGATGACTGGAGATCATTGACAAGATTAGCAGAATTTTTAGAAATAAAATATGCTTCATGAAAATCCAAATGAGAGGGAGAGGCAGGGGAAGAAATAATTTTGGCCATGGAGAAATTGAAACAATGTCTGGGAGACCAACAGTGAGAAGCAATCGAAGATTTAGAGATGTCTTGATTTGCAATATGCCTCTGATCTTTGCCTAATCTGAATTTTAAAGCTCTCTTTGTTTGACCAATATAACCTAAATTGCAAGATCAAGGAATGAAATAAACACCCCACCGGTTCTCAGTAGGAACAGGATCTTTTAGAGAAGAGAATTTAATTTTATTCATAGGTTTGATGATAACTTTAAAGTTAAAACGAGAAAGGATTTTAGCAATTTTGAAACAGAGAAGAGAATAAAAGGGCAGAACTATTACAGAATTAAAATTAGGAGGCTTATTTGAATCAGAAAAAGACGTTTAGGCTTATTAAATTTATACAAAGCTTTATCAATAAATAGGGATTATAACCACGAGCAAGGGCAAGAGATTTGAGATAATTAATTTCATTATTCAGAGCAGAAGAGTCAGAAGAAATGCGTAACGCCCTAAAAACAAAAGTATAAAAGGACGCCACTTTTTGTTGAGGAGGATGATTTGAAAGAGTATGATGAGGAAGAGAGACAGCGAAAGGTTTTCTATAAACGGAGGTAGAGAACCGATCTGGGTGTTTTGAAACCAAGACGTCAAGGAAAGGAAGAGAATTGTTCTCTTCGACTTCGAGAGTAAATTGAATACAAGGATCAACAGAATTAACAAGAGAAAGGAGATTAGAAAGATCAAAGTCAGAGGGTATTAAAATGAAAGTGTCATCAACGTACCTAAACCAGAAAGGAAATTTATATAAACTGAAGAGTTTTTCTTCAACAAAATGCATATAAATATCACATAAAAGAGGAGACAGTGGATTACCCATGGCCAGACCCTCAGTTTGAGAATAGAAAGAATTGTTAAACTGAAAAGCAGTTTGCCTGACACAAATACTAACTAAATGCAGGATTTCATCAATCTCAATGGAAGAGTAATGAAATTCGCGCAGCCTTCTTTCCAAACAATCAATTGCCCCTTGAACAGGCACGTTAGTGAAAAGGGATTTAACATCTAAGGAAACCATTATATAATTGCAAGGAGAAAGGCGTTTAATTTTATCAACAAAGTCAAAAGAGTTTTTCACGGTGTGAAAGTTAGTGGAAGATAAAGGAGCGAGTAACTTAGAAAGGAACTTGGCAAGTGTATAAGAAGCAGTACCAATATTGGAAACGATAGGGCGAAAGGAAAGAGTAGGTTTATGGACCTTAGGAAGAGCATAGAAACGAGCACAATTAGCGATAGAAGTGGTGACCAAACGTTTAGTGTTATCATTAAGAAAGACAGAATTTTTAATGACGTGCTTGATGTCAGATAAATGCTTAGTAGAAGGATCCTTTTTTAATTTGGAATATGGACCAGAGTTTAACATAGATTCAACGTGGGAAATATAATCAGATTTATTGAGAAGAACTGTTTGACCGCCTTTATCAGCCTTTTTTTTATGGTGATTTTTTACAAAGTTTTATTATTTTAATTACTTGTCCATTTTATTATACAAAATGAAATATTAACTATTATATTAAAACTTTTCTCAAATAAAAAAATATTATATAAAATATATCATGGATTGTAGTAATGAAAAGAACTGTGAAATAATTATAAACAAATTTAACAAAATCTTAAACAAAATTTATGAATTTCATAAATTTTTACTTCTTCCATCTAATTATATCTATATTTTTATAATTTAATTCATTTTGAAAATTTAAAAAAATGTTAATAAAATTTCAAGAAAACTAAATAAATATGTTTTCAACATATGTAATGCTATAATACTTACTTATAAATTATTAGATATAGGCGTTATTATAAACCGGTTTTGCAGTGATATTTATTTTGAAAAAATTTCTCAGTGAAATGTATAAAAGTTATCTTTTTAGGTAATTTCTAATTTTTTTAGAGTTCCTGACCACTAACGTAAACTAATAAATTTTCGTTTGTTTTGAAGGATGAAGGACAATTTACAAAAACATGTAATCTAATAAATTATGAACTCCTAACTCAGTTAATTTAACCTTATGCTACTTTAAAGGAGCGTGTCATGAAATAGACAGCAAATATTAATCTTTGAATTAAAAAAAAGACCAGCAAAATATATTTCGCTTGGTCATAATAATTTTTAATCAAAATCATGATACATAAAGAAAAAATTGTTTTATTTATTTTTCCTATAGTACGTAGCTAAAATGTGCTTTTTCAATTTTTCTCATTTTGTGATTTAAATATATATATATATATATATTTTTCAATAGTTTACTACTGTGTAGCATTTGCGCTTTCTTTTTAAATCTTAATGTAATTTTACTATTAGAAATTGAGATTTTATGCAAAAGATATAAACAGCTATAGAAACCAAAGTGAAAACCTATTATAGTTGTTTATATAAGCCTTTAAAGTATTGCTTCTGCTTACATGTATTACATAATATACTTCAATTTGCAATATAATAATATATCCTTTTGTTGTGGTAGTTAGTGCGTAATGCAACGGAGTATGACGTATTTTATTATTATTATTATTTTACTCTGGATGGAAGTTTATTACTTTCTTTTACATTCTCCGATGTGGAGTGCAACAATTTTTGTATCATCAATTTCATTCTTAAACATAAACGGACAGATATCTTTTCTAAGAATTTTCGGTGTCACTTCAAATTTTCTTATTGCTAAAACATTTCAGTCGGCATCTGGAGGCGTTTGTTCACTTAAAAAATGCATCCTGGAGATTTGTTGATAAAGGTCTCTTCAACGAACCGGTTATAATATCTTTCAAATTGAACAACGATAAGTTATTTTTTGTTTTTGTTCAGATTTTGCTTCTGTTCAATCACTATACCCTGAATTGAAACAAAAAAATCTATTTATTGTACATGATTCAGACTTTCTGTAAGCCTGTTTTTTCAATTCGAAATAAGATACTCTTTCAGGCTGAGCTACTCTGTTTGTCGCAGTTTCAGTGCCAGTGTTACGACTACAGTGAAATAGTTGTCGAGAATTTTTTACATGAGCACTTCTACAGAAATCCTGGCAACTTTATTTTGGGGGGACTCATCGGATCTTCTTTTTTAGTGCGAAAAAAATTATTTGCAAATTTTCGAGAATGGTCATCGGTTGTTACGCTAAAAACCTATTTTACTTGGATAAATTATAATTGCGGATTTTGTATGCATAAAATCTGCCTTAACTTTGTAAAAAATGATCGTATCGACTTGCGGATGTTGTCATTCGAATCATAATTAAAAAATTCTTAATAAACGAATCTCCTTTTCATCTCCCCAGAAAAAGGCTAAAACAGCTTCATTTTTGACCACCCATCAGATCATTATACTTAATCATCTTTCCGATGAACTCATGCTTTCTTTTTAATTATCATATGACAAATGTATATTAACAAAACAAAATTATAATGTGAAACTAAAGGAAAACAAAAATCTTCATGTGAAGGGTAAAGTCCATATACTGCATTATTCGCTACTTGAAATTGACATTGGCACCTTTGATCGCCCAACACTCATCTAGAAATTTATGAAATATAAACTGATTAAATTTTCGCTCTAAGATAATACTTATTGCAATCATCCAGAACTTTCCAGAATACACATTATCGAATACCATACGTCTTTATTTGACATCTTCAACTAGAGAAAAATATCTAGGTGGGCTTACTCAATAGATGAAGACAGTTGCAGGCTCAGTCCATTCTAGTTTGATTCATAAATAACACTAATGATGAATGTGGATTGCTGAATTTTTTAAGGTTGATTTATTGATTATTTATGATAGTAGTTGTAATCTTAAGTCATTTTTCAGGAATATTCAACAAATAAATGTCATTCAATCATTAAGAACGTGACTTTTTAACCCGAAATCTATTGTCACTACTTAGAAAAGCTCTATATTTCTCAACAATATTGTAATCTGTAAAACTAATGGCCTACATAAAATCAAATGCTTCATCTATAAAAAAAAAAGGCACAGATGTCATATTCGCCCCATATTGGCGCGATTTTTTTCGGTTGCCAATTTGGCGAAAACATCAACAGCATAAACAACATAATCCGGGTTACCACATCAAGCAAAATAACGACACTTTGGCGCCAGTTAAGTACCCATTGCGTATATGAAATTGGCGTCAGAAAAAAATCGTGCCAATATGGGACGAATATGACATCTGTGCCAAAAAAGCATAAATTTATTATAAACAATTCTAAAATGTGCTATAAATAGCAAATGAATGTTCTTGAACTACAACGACTTCCGTTTCATATGAAAATAACACTAAACAATTAAGTCTTAGAAATTGTTTCCGTCGTGATACACAAAAGTTATTAAACTAAACATTTTCAGAATTTTATTCAGGTATCGAATTTCACTCAATATTATACACAGGGTGTTTAAGAACTGTAAGCCAGAAATATAAAGACAGGTAAAGGGGAGAAAAGTAAGCAGATTTCGCATAGGAATGTGCGGGTGTCAATACAGCGTTGAGGCAGAAAAGGGTATTCTTGAGTTTGGTGTATAAAAGCAATTCACTAATTTGAATCGTAGTTCGCCACGCGGATTTGAGCAACATGTGTCGTTCTTGCCGACATGCATTTTATGTATCAGGATGCGCAAGGAAATAGAGTGGCTGTACAAAGGATGTACATGCAACGATTCCTGAGTAAGAATCGTTCGGATGGCCGAACATTTGAGCTTATTCATCGGGAGTTGTGCGTGAGTTGATCGGTTTTATGCTTCGAGCCCTGATACCGTCACTGCAAGACATCGCAGAATTCCTGCAGTGGCAGAAGCGGTATTACGCACAGTAGAGGATAGTCTTGACAAGCTCGAGAGTTGTTCGACGTGCGTTTGGCGTGAGCCATTTTCTTGAACTACCCCATACATAAAATGCATGTCTCTAAGGTCACCATTGGTGTAACGATGCATGTTGCTCGAAATCCGTGCGGAAAATAACGATTCAAGTCAGCAAATCGCTTTCATCCGCCGAACAAAAAAGGCGCACTCTACTGCCTCAACGCTGCATTTCCGCACTCAAATTCCTACACGAAATCTGCTTGTTTAGGTCTCCTCTACCTGCCTTTACATTTTTGATATATACAAGGTGGTCATAATTAAACTGACAGTACTCAGAGTGTTCTCTAGCGCGATCAAATTGAGAGAATGACGCCAATTTTTGTAAGAAGATTAAACAAGACGTCGGATGAAGAATTACGCCAAAAGAAAGTAGTTCCAAAAGTCACCGCTAGAGGAATATGTGGCGCTGTATAACAGAAAAGAGAGTCTTAAAAAATGCAGAATCAACAATAAAATCGTCAAATGTGCTAAATAAAAGGTAATTTTATTTCAGCATTGGTTCTGCATTTTTTAAAATTTTTTAATGTTACATCACGCCAGATATTCCCCTAGCGGTGACTTTTGGTAGATTTCTTTTTTTCGAGGAATCTTTCATTCCCAGTCTTCTTCTAAAATTTGGCTTCACTATCTCAATTAGATCGCAATATAGGACACTCTATGTACTGTCAATTTAATTGTGGCTATCTTGTCGTTTTGAAACACCCTGTATAACTTTAAAATACATTTGACATCCAGTTTATGCTCGTAATACATTTTTAATTCTAAGAAATCTAAGGAAATATTGATTCAAAGACTTAATTTGATTTTAAAAAAAATTAGTATAAAATTGCAAATACAGTTTTAAATTTTATTTATTTGGTGGAGTTTATAAATTAGTTGCAATAATATTTGTAAAGTTCGAAATTTATACGCTTTTATGAAGATGTCTTCTCGGCTATATATTATACCGTAGATTCAACTTCCAATAATAAAAAGCTTCAACTTGAACTAAAAGGTGTAACTTCTAATCCTTCTATATATATGATGGAAAGAATATGTCTTTCCAACAAACTTTAACTTTTTATCTATAAACTATGATGTTATTATCTACAAGGCAGCATATAAAAAGAAACATTTGTGTGACTATAACATAAGCTGAACAAGGTTAAATGCCTATTTTGGAAAAGTATCGTACAGATAAAATTTACGACAATAATAAATCTATAAAAGTCATCGAAATTACGATTTATAGTTGTGTAGGACATCATGAGGGCATAACAACGAAATTTACAGCTGACCTTTGACCAGAAGGACCACACAGACAGAATAAAGTAAAAATAAATATAACTGGGTCCAGCAAAAACTCAACCTATAAGGTTGCGCCACATAAATTCAGAGTCGACCAATGATATTCGCCTGTAAAGATGGGTGGCAACTTCGTATGCAAATTTTCTAGCTATATGGTATAATTTTTTGTTTGCATAAATAATGTAAACAGGACAATGTCCGTTTTTTTGTTTTTTCAGTGTAAGTAAGAGACAGACTTCACTTGCAAATTTTATCCCAATGCTGTTGGCAGCAAAAAATAAAATGCTGCGATAGGATTCAGCAGTTAGCTGTACAATGAATAACATATAAAATATAAAAAAAATAAGTTAGCCCAATATTGGCTTAAAAATACATGTGATGGCCGATTAAATATGATTATTTTGTGTCAACATATTGGAGACCTTTTGTGCTGATGTGTGGGATATTTCTGGAGCAACGAGAATTCTACATGCTGCCGGGGGCAGTGGATCAGGTAGTCCATTATGATTTTATTCCATTGTATTTACCAGTAATAAGCATTACCCATGAATGTAATGGACTATGGTGATTTTCACGTGTTATAAAATTAATTAAATAATTAATTAAAAAATAGGTAAAAAAAATATATATAGATGTGCATTAGCATTACTATTGAAATTCATAACCCACAATTTGTAAATAGTATTTTTTTTTTAATTGTAAAATTTCTCATATAATAAAATGTAAATCAAGATTGAATATGAGTAATCTTTTCTTTCTTTTAATTCTTAATTAATATTTTTCTCTTATAGATGTGGGGATGTAAAGAAATAATCTATTTATCTATATGATTTACTAAAAAAATATATATATAAAAGAAATTACAGGCTTAGAAGGTAGGTGATCTCCGAAAAAAAGTAACACATCGCATTGATTAATTATAATTTTAATATTTAATATATTAAATTTTCTTTGGATTTCCCTAAAGGAAAATTTTAATTATATCGCTTACCTAGAGTCATTGGTGCTATCATCACTGTACGAATTTTAAGACTCTTAAAAATTAATCTTCTCAGCCAAATTAATATTAATCAACCTCATTTCCTGTATTATAAAGCAATTAAGCTATGGATATATTTTAACAAGTATATATCATTCCAGCAATATAATAAAAAGTTTTGATTTGGAAATGGACCAATGAAAATCTGCGTAGATATTCCGGGTAGATCGGCATCCAATTTGAATGCTTAAGCGTGGCCTTTCATCGTTAATATTAACAAAAATGTTGCATACAAAAACATAAAAATCGGTTGTATTATAGAAAAATGTTTGATAAACACGCTGATGCAGACAGTTTTCAAATCGAAGAATTATTTTAAGAGATTTTTAATGCTAAAGTTGGACAAAATAGTTCCACTAAAAAAGTCTTATTGGAGCAAAAACTATACATGAGAATTTAATCATTTTTAGATCATTTTATACGTTAAAAGTTCCCGGTGTGCAGATTTTATTTATTTTTCTTATTTGACTCCTTTTTTGAGGTTTTATTTCAATTTTAAATTCAAATTTTCAGCATTTCGAGAGATATTTTTTACAAATTTTAGAAAATGTTATTAATTTAAACTGTTGCCAGTTGTATAAACAGCGCAAACAATAATGTTTACTTCAAATTAAAAATTTATTTACACGTGACTATTACAAACAGAAAAAAAACTTTAAAATTAGAATTAAATGATTACATGTTAAAAGCAGGAAAATTACGTCATGAGAACCATAGGCACAGATGTCATATACGTCATATATATATTGGCGCAACTTTTTTCCGACGCCAATTTGGCGAAAACATCAATAGCATAAACAACAACATCCGGGTTACCATATCAAGCAAAATAACGACACTTTAGCACCAGTTAAGTACTAGTTGCGTATATGAAATTTGCGTCAGAAAAAAATTGCGCCAATGACATCTGTGCCGAACCATATTTACACAAAATCTTAAAATAAGAGAAACAAAATCTTAAAATAAAAAAAAATCATTATTATGCGTTAAAACTTGTAATTTGAGGAAATTTCGTCATGTTTAAAATGGCAAAAAATATAGCAAAACAATTTAAATTGAAAAATATATTTGTGCGAGATATTTTGAGATAATCTTTTCAATTATTATCGTGAATTCGAAGACAGCGCAAATAATATTTCCTTCTAACAACAAAAGTATTTTCACCTGAATATTAATAAGAGAAATAAAACTTTGGTGTAAATTGCGTCAGATTTGAAACGATACATTTAAAATGAATTATTTAAAAGAACTATCTTATAGCGCAGTTAAAAAATACCATGAAACAATGACACTGTTTATTTAATTCATTTTACATTAGCTTATTTTCAAATGTTTAACTAATTTTTTAAAGTAAATACGAAAACAGCCATTGTATCTCTTAACAGCAGCAGATTTGGCCTTAAAAATCCCCAATCCAAAGAAAACGAATGGAAACCCATTTACAGAGTGATCGCTACTGTTTTTTTTTTTTTTTTTTTTTTTTTTAATTCAATATTTTAAAAGTCGACCAAATTAGCGTGCTTTTTGGATTTTGGTGTGCCTGAACGGGGGTTGGCGAGCGTAGCTCGTAGGAGGCAGAGCCCCCTATTAATAACAAATAAAAGTTGTAAAATAACTCAACTGAATATTCCTGAAATACAAAGATTTCCGTTTCATATTGAAACAAACAATAAGCAACTAATACTTTAAATTATGTCCGTCGTGTTTAGTGTTGCCAGGAGTCCCGCGTAAATCGGGGCTCCAAATCTTCTGGACACCAGTATTTTAAAGTAATTTTCTTCGTCTTATCTAATGGCAGAATCATCTGCGATTAAAGATTGCGACATAAACTGTAAGAAATGAGTTGTGTCCAGAGCATTTGAAGCACTGATTTAGCTGGCCAATGGTCGTGTTACACAAAAGTTATTGACTACATAAAGTTATTCAACTAAACGTTTTTAGAAATGTATTCAAGTATCTAATTTCACTCAATTTTCTATACATCTTTTACATACATTTGGTATACAGTTTATGCTCGTAATACATTTCTAATTCTGAGATATCTAAGAAAATATTGGTTCACATATCTTACTTAATTTAAACAAATTAGTATAAAATTTCAAATACAATTTAAAATTTTATTAATTTCGAGGAATTAGTTGGAATAAATTTTATAATGTTTGAAATTTCTACACTTTTATGCATATGTGTCCTCAGCTCACATATACCGCAGTTTCAACTTCAGTTGTAAAATAACTCATCTGAACGTTCTTGAACTACAACGACTTCCGTTTCATATGGAAATAAGCACCAAACTATTAAAACTTTGGAATGATTTTCATCATGTTACACGTAAATTTATTGAACTAAGAATTTTCAGAATTTTATACAGTTATCGAATTTCTGTCATTAGTGAAAGCTACATTTCCCTGAGGTTCCTCAGAAGTAATTTTAAATGGAAGGTTAATTTCTGTAATACTTTTATTCATTAAAAATGCATTTCTAAATCAGAAGTTTTTTTTTTTTTTTTTTTTTTTTTTTTTTTGGCTTGTCTCTACTTGTCAGAATTCCGCATTCACCAATGATTTAGTACTAACTTTTAAAGAATATCCAGTTTTAAATTAAGCTCAAAAACCTCTAATATTTACTAAATTATAAAACGTATTTAATAGTTTTTACTACGATATCTTAATAATTTTTTTAAAAATTATTTATGCATAGTATTAATTTTTAATCTTTCAATTGGCAACGCACCCCATATGATTTAATTGAAACTTTGACTTATACAATAACTCGAATTTCAGTCTAATTCCAGGAAACTGTAACAAAAATAGGATACCTATTAAACTGCAGATAATATTTTTAATGTAAAGGTTTTATCCCACAGGGAATAGTTCCTTCAATTAATATCAACTAACAAGGAGAGGGCTAGCCTTGTTAATCAGAGATTTTGATTATTTTAATATATGTTGAAGGGTAGAGAGCCCTTAGTGTCAGGTTCAACGGATTTTATCCAACGCTCCTTAGTTCTTGAGAAACCGGGGGGTCTAATAATATTACACAATTTAAATACTTACATTGCAACCCCAATGGCAGGTTGGTCGTAGCTCGGTTGGTTCGGGAATCGCTGGCTGACCTGCGGGCCCGGGTTTGGTACCCGAACGCGCTACATTTGTTTTTCTCATTTTTTGTTTTATAAATATACTTGTGATTATAATTTAATAATTTCAATTACAAATTTTAATATCATACATTAATTATAATGTTAACAAACTTAAATGTATCCTTTTTTATTTTTTAACTATTATTTTTCATCCTTTAAAGAAGTTTAAAAAGAAATTGGATCTATTATTGAATGATAAAGATTCCAAAATCGTGACAAAATCTGTTGTGGTGATATCTATTTATGATAAAATAAAGATTATTCAAATAAAATAAAAATAAAAGCAGAAAGAAGATAAAGGTGAAAGCAAAATAATTGAAAGTGCAAGCATACGTATTACAAATTTAAAAATCGTCAATATGCAAAAAATCGGTTGTAATTTAATGCTGATGATAATTATTAACTAGTATTAAAAAATCCTCTGACGAGCACCAAAAAAGTCTAATATGTTTTTAAGTATGAAAAAGGGTTTGACAAGTGCTTCTAATTGAGCATGAAAAAGGGCAAGGGGTCCCTTCTTACTTTTTTCTTATTTCGCACAATAATCACTATTTAACCAAGTAATGCACACTGTTTTAAGAGGTTCAGAGTTTTTTAATAAAATTCACGTTATTTTTATTCATAATTTAATTTACTTGGGCTCCCTTAAATATAATTAATATAATTCCTTAAACTGATATTATTTTTTGTTGCATTAAAATATCTCAATTTGTTGATTCTCTCTAAATAAGTAAACCCTGTTGGTTTACAATGGAAGTCTACACGTATTTGGCGATATATCGCCAAGTTGGCGACAAACTTGACGGTGTTTGGCGATAGAACAGGGTCCAGCCTATGGTAACCCCCCCCCCCCCCACCTTATAGGTATGGATATGCATTAAATGCTGTTCTATAAATAATGAGATGCGTTTCATTCGAGCGTTGCCATTAAACAATCAACAAATAATCGCGATTTCTGTGACACATACGATAGCGTAATATATATATATAGATTATCGTGGAAATCGAAGGCTGAGTCCACATCGTATCGTTTAGCTAGACCGGATATACTAACATCGTTCTCATGTTTTGCTACAATTTCTTTTATTGAACAGTAATTTGCTTAAGCTTCTATTACTGCTATCACTAAGCACTTTTTCATTCTTAGAAGTCATAATGAGAGCTAATATTAGCGCAAACCTGAGTAAAAGTAAAACAAAAAGTTATTTTTTTTACAGTAATAACGGTATACAAAGCTCTCTGATATGCACACCTTACTCCAAACTTGACTAATAACAACAGTTATGTGATGGTTGCCAACTGAACTATTCGGAAGCCTTGGTCGTGAACCGAGATATTGCACGCCCACCGAGTCAAATTTTGATCATCGAAGTTGGACATAAACCGAACTGGTCATAAACAGAGGTGGTTGTGAACCGAGGTTCCCCTTATATTTTGACCTATAAGTTTGCAAATATGGCATTATTTATATATTCGATGGCGATGATCATTAAGCATCTTGGCGATTTTGGCGATGAAACTCACCGATTTCAAAGTAACGTTCCGAAGTGTATACTTGAATCGCCACAGACGTCATATGAACATCACCTTGACGCGATTTTTTTCTGACGCCAATGTCATATACGCACAGTGGTACTTACTATCGCCAAAGTTTTATTATTTTGCTTGATATGGTAACCCGAATGTTGTTGTTTATTTATTAATAAATTGTTTATTTACTTTTATTTTCTTTTTAAAATGTTTTTAAATTGTTTTGTTCTATTGTTATTAATTAAACTGTTTTAAATTTATTGTTAATTCCTTTTTAAAAATATATATGTAACTGGTATTCGAAAACGAGGTTTTCGCCAAATTGGCGTCAGAAAAAATATCGCGGGAACGTGGTGCGTATATGACATCTGTACCATACTTGTTACAATTTGATTATCCTGTCGACCAAAAAAATTATCGCCAAACTATAAGATTAAATGACAATAATGGATCATAGCAAATGATACATTCACTTGACATTAAACACAATACACGTGTTTGTTACGTCATCAAGTGATTTTTAATTCAAGTTTTGGCACAGATATCATATACGCCCCATATTGGCGCGATTTTAGTGACGCCGCCAATGTCATATACGCACTAGGTACTTAACTGGCGCCAAAGTGTCGTTATTTTACTTAATATGGTAACCCGGATATAGATTATATATGAACGATGTTTTCGCCAAATTGGCGTCGGAAAAAATCGTGCCAATATGGTGCGTATATGACATCTGTTCCCAAGTATTTATTAGTATTTTTATTAATGTTTTACTAATTTGTTTATTCTTCCGTTATTTAAAATAAAAATTATGTCAGTTTGTATCATTCGACGAATAGTTTGGCGAAACTGGTCGACGGGATAATCAAGTAGTACCGTATCTTTTTGCTGTACATTTTCGACAATATCTCAAGCTAAAGTACCTAAAGTTAAAAGAAACCCTAATTATTTAAGGCACAGATATCATATACACAACGGGTTTGGCGTGGGGGTTTTTTCTGACGCCAATTTAACGAAAACCTCGTTTTCGAATAGCAGTTACATAAATAATTTTAAATTTCTTTCTATTTTTTTAAAAAAGAAATAACTATAAATAATGAAAAGTTTAATTAATAACTATAGAACCAAACAATTTATATACTTTTAATAAATAAAATAAAAGTAAATAAAAAAATAATTGATAAATAAACAACAATAGCTCAGTTACCGTATCAGGCAAAATAATGCATTATCGCGCCAGTTATGTACTCTGGTGCGTATATGACATCTCTTCCTTATTTAAAATAGATGGAATGGTATTTTTTAAGGTATGCTTAGTATGTGAAGTATTTATATTACTGCATACCTATCGCTTGTGTAAGTCAGGATGTTATGATGATAATTAAAAAAAACCTTACATTTAGCTTCTGAACAGAAGCTTGGGATTTACCCTGTTATTTTTCTATCAACTCGTTTGTGCCCCATTGTGTCTATTACTCCAGTTCAAAATATTAATCAAGAAAGTTTATATATATATTTATGAAAATTATGCATTTTCTGCTTAGGTTGACGTCGGTTTCCAAAATACAAAAATCTGTCAGTTGAATTTCAATTTTTATTGACTTATGAAAACAAAAGTACACGTGTTATCCCTTTTTTTAATTATTGTACTGCTTTTTAGGAAGTGGCAACACGAAATAAGTTATTGAATTAAAAAATTAAGAAATGAAAAGGAGAGATTTCTATAATTTTATGAAGACATTATAAAAGGCAAATTCGATTTTCTCAGCGACCGTCAAACATACAAAGATGAAAAAAAACCTATTCTAAGTTTTAACAAAAGGATCAAAATAAAACATAAACGAAGTTAATGCACCCACTGGAACGTTAGCTACACTTTGTTGAATTTTGTGTCTTCATTTTTTCGTTTAAGGTTAAATAAAAAACTACTGAAAGCTACAGTGATTTTTTAAATGCTATCAGTTTATTCGTCTCGTCGAGTTCTATCTTTCAAAAGAAAAATCATTGTCATACGTCAAATGGTTCGCCAGAATTTTAAGAAAGTCGTTTGCATTTTCTATTTCTTAATCATATTATAGCTTAACGCTACCGCGTTTGCTATGATATAATTATGTTTGTTACTTTAAAACAGAATAATAGTACTATCGAATTGACTTCCTTTGTTAAAGCAATGCGTAAATAATGTTTATTTAAAATCACGACTTGATACAATTGCTCAATATCATTGCATCGATAAAGAATATATGAAATACATTTTAAAAGTGATTTTTAAAAAAATTAACAGTTTTATGATGTTTTATACAACTATTTAGTTAAAAGTAAAAAAATTAAATAGGTTAAAATTATAATTGATATAAAATATTATAAATTTTAATTGACAATGAGATTATTAATTATACTTACAAGTGTATTTATAAAACAAAGATGGGAAAAACAAATGTAGCGCAATAGGTATCGAACCCGAGGATCAGCAAGCAAACGCCATACCAACTGAGCTACGACCAACCTATCACTGCGGTTGCAAAGTAAGTATTTAAGTTGTGTACTATTATTAGACCCCCCCCCCCCGGTTTCTCAAGAACTAAGGAGCGTTGGTTAAATCCATTGAACCTGACACTAAGGGGTCTCTACCCTACAACATATATTAAAATAATCAAAATCTGTGTTTAACAAGGTTGGCCCTCTCCTTGTAAGATATAATTTTAATTTTGTATTCCAAATAAATGCAATTAAATTTTATGAAGTGCAAAATTTCCTTTTATCACATGAGCGCTCTTTTCGAACTCATTTGTAACTAAATATTTATATATATAAACGATTTGTAGCAGGGATTTGAAACTAGTTTCTAATGGCATGGTTCTTAAGTTTTAAAAAAAGAATTTCGAAACTTTATGTATTAAACATACTGTTCAATAAATTTTAACGGAATTTCTGTTTCTCTCTATACCTTTATATTTCAAATCTCTTTGGACATTGCACTGATTATAATAGATATTTTGAACTTTTTGAGTAGGAGTTGAATAACAACAAAATTTCTATTAATCCACATACCGAAAAAGACCTCAATAGCGGACACTTCGGGAATGAGGATCTTGTTTGATAATCGGAGATGGCTTTAATTTTTCTATAAGTTTAATTTTTGTGTAGGGTTGCAGCATCCTTTGATGAATGGCTTAATCCATTAGAAACAAGTGCACATGTATTTTCTGTTAAGATTTTAACCTCCTATAGTATTACTTATTCCTATAGTATTAATATTTAGATTTAGTGAATTAATTTTAAAAGCTCATATTAAATCATCGTGTTTAATTTTGTTAACGTAAACAAAAATGATAAAAAAGCATTTGTCACCATTCACCTATAAACTAATAAAATGAGAAGTAAACTTTTAGACAGTTCAACTCTTTTTTTTTTCTGCGCATTAATTTCTAAAATGGAAAAGCTAATAAATGCAGTATTTCGTTTATTTGTTTTCTATGTATTTCTATTTTGGTAAAATTGATTGATTAGATTAATCATCGATTCATTTCCCTTTTTTCAAAATTTATTTACTTCGCAACTAAAAATAATTTTAAATTTTACCACATTGAATAGGATTGGGAAATGTACAGTCGTGGAAAAAAAAGTAAACACCCCCTACTAACTTCTCAAAAAAATTATCATAGACGAAAGTTATTTGAACCGAGCGATTGGAAATAAAGTCTACTTTTAAATAATGTATATAAAACTTGCTTAGGGGGCCATCTACATATTAAAACGAACCCAAAATTCATTTTTTAATGGCAATACCCAATTTTAACTCAATATTTTAAAACTTCGGTTCAAATTTGCCTAGACACGAAATTTCAAGCCAGTTGAATGATAAGTGTTTGAATTATAAACAATCAAAATTTAGTGCTTCTAATGTTAAATTACTTTATCATATTTTTATTTATATCTCCTGAAATTATGCTCCTAATGTGTTAATATTTTGTGTAGAAATAATACCAATATACCCAAACATAAATACGCCGAATTTGCAATTTTTATAATTTTATGATATGAATTTTGAATTATGAAATTAATATTCGAAAAAATTATGAATTGCAACCTACAATTTTTTTGATGGATTTAGATTTATTAAATTCTGCATTATGGAAATCCAAAATTTCACATTTTTCTTCCAAGTAATTTTCAAATTATGCTTAAAAAACTGCAAAATGATGGTTTAATCGATGGTTTAAATGATGGTCTATGATAGAAGTGACTAGATATTTTAAAATATCTTCTGCTCTCCTGTAATCTAGCAGGCTTCATTGGCTGCTTGAGATGCGCTTAAGGTGCCTTGATCAAGAAGGTAACTCTCTCGGTTAACAACCGAGAACCGAATTTCAATTTGGATAATGCCCTTAAAATACGCTCATTTTAAAATAATTAATTTCTCGGAAACTTTTGGTAGGAATTGCATAAAAATGTGTTTTGGGGCTAATTGAAGGGTGTAGAGTTCATTTATGTTGTCAAAATTGGGTATTGCTATTGAAAAAAATGAATTTTGGGTTTGTTTAAATATGTAGATGGCCCCTAAGCAAATTTTACATACATTATTTAAAAGCAGACTTTATTTCCAATAGTTCGGTACCAGTAACTTTCTTCTACGATAACTTGTTGAGGAGTTAGTAGGGATGTTTACTTTTTTTCCCCATGACTGTACTTTTAAATGTAATATTTTTGAAAAATGTATTTCAATTTACTGAGTTTTTATGATTCTTAACCCTTTTAAGGACGATGATATGTTTATGAAAACACTTAATTTTAATTCCCAAATGTCACAATTTCACCAGAATTTTGGGCATAATTTTGTGTTTATTATGTATGTCAGTTATAGCTATTTCTTATTTCCAAATAAATATTGTCGTAAATTCTGGTGTAATTCATTCATTTCAACACTTTATTCTTCAAAGTACTTTGCTCCTGAAAGGGTTAACGAAACAGTTCGACTGCGAAATATTAATACGTTTGCAGTTAAAACAATAAAAATACACTGCTCAAAACAATTATGGGAGCACATGGTTTTAACAAAATTACGCAAATATATATACCGATAAGTAACGTAAAACAAAACATCCATAATTTAAAGCGTAGTAGAAAACACATAATGATAACTTCACATGCAAATTAAAGTTTATGATGTCAAAAACTAGAAAAAGGAGATAACTGTGGAATCGATTCCAAGACATATGGAATGGTAGACATCAGCAAAGGTAAGGTCGGCAATTTGCTACCACAGAACTTGATGACCGATATGTCTTGTTAACAGCTCGTCGAGACGGAACGGGCAACGTTACTCAGCTGCAAACACAGTTGTTCTTGGCCCAAGGATGAATGGTGTCCAGCTAAAATGCCCGCAATAGACTTCATCTGGGTGGACTCTAAGCACGTAATCTAATGGTCTGTATTTCGTTGACCTCCAGTAAATGTGCGGCCCAAAGAAGGTGGGCAACTGAACATCGAGTTTGGAGGCTGATATAAAGGAGTGACCTCTTAGGATATTATTATTCTAAAAAATCGTTTTTCTCAAAATTAGATAAAAGAGATAAGAAATTTCTCTTACCTCAGAATATCGCATTTTCCGCCCAGATCCTTGGTTGAACTTCGTCAGTGAAGTCTTCAGCATATTTCACATAAAAAAAACCTATAGTGTTATAGATAGAAAGTTGGATTATGTATTGCTTAAATATTTTTTCTTTTGAATCCATTGTTTACATGGTTGAACCATTAAAGCTGATTTATTTTCTTTTAAATGATTTAATAAATTTCTTAGTTAAATGTAATTAACAACAGAAATGGAGGGAGAGGAAAAACCACTTTTTCCCTTCCGAAAGATACACGATAGAAGAACGCGCGAAAAAGCGATACAGATACTTTGCCTACATTTTGCAAAGTCCATACACATGCCCAATGTAGGAACATCAACCGGCAGCAATTCTGGGTTAGGCACATACACGTACATGGAAGAGACCTGAAATGAAAGTAATAGAAATGAATTAAAAGAAAAAGATAGTCATTAAAAATCTGGGATATTATAAAAGTTTTTGTTTCAAAGATTCTCACACGTCACACAGGCAACGGTGTTGGAGTCAAATTCTGTTTACAGACGAGTCCCGATTCAGTTTGGATGTGACATCCGTTGTATTTTGGCATGGAGAAAATGGGTCCTAAAAATAATCCAACATTCGTCCGTGAAAGATCCACATTGCAGACGAGGTGGGTTGATGCTATGGACTGGAATCAGCATAGGTGGACTTACGGGCGTGCATATTATTCGGAATAGCTCTTTGACGGTCCAAAGTTATACAGACGCGATACTGTGAACCCATGTCAAATTTGTTGTTGCAGCAATTGGTGATTATTTTTTTCCATGCATGATAATGTCAGGACGCATGCAGCTCGTGTTGTGGAGAACATGCTTAAAGTTGCAACAATACAACATATGGAATAGCAAACATGCTCTCCTGACCTGAATGCGATTGGGCAGAGCATGTGTAGGACACACTCGAACGACGCATTGCAGAGAGACTGAGGCCTACTTTTATTGTCTGGGAGTTGGAGATTGCATTTCTTAAGGAGTGGAACAGTACTCCCCGAAAACGTATCGATAATGTCATCGAATCCATGGAAAACAGGTATGCGACAGTTTTATCTATTCGAAGGGACCACACGCCATATTAAATATTTTGCATCATTCCTAAAGAGTACTTTTCCTGTTATTTACATGTAACCAAATTGTTGCCCTAAACTACCTTTTCACGTTCTACCCATCGTTTCAAAGAATTAAAGCTCTCTTGTAATTTTTTTGCGTCTTTTTTTTCTATATTTCGCATTGATACACATGTTACTCTCAATTCTATGCTCGTGCATGGCTGTCTCGCACGGTTCTCTTCACTTTTTTTGCTTGCTCCCCTAATTTTTTTGAGCAGTGTAGTTCAGCGTTTTTTGCAGCTATACCAAAACAAAATTAAGATTTCGTAACACGCAAATTAAAACTATATGTGTACCTAAAATTGTCCTCTTTGGATAATTAAGAAAGATCTATAATTTTGCCTCTGTTCTGTCATTCCTTATTTTGGTGAATAATTTGTAAACATTTTTCTACATCTTACCGCCATAAAATCTATATGTAATGATATGGCCTTCAATCTATATCTGTTTCCATTTACTAATTAAGATAGATATGTAATATTTCATGTTTTGTCAACTTATTTACATCATATTACAAACGTGGCCAGTGTTCCTTATTGTCAAAAAATATATGAATATTTTTATCAATTATATTAAATTTTTCGTAAAAACCATGATTTCTTTACCCACAACGGGCATTTACGCTGATATATATATATAAAAAGAAAGAATGAAAATCGCTAAGTGGAGACATTTTCTAGTATTATATCTTTCAATAATAAAAGAATAAGACAGATAAAAGAAATAAATTAATGTATTGCACCATTGTCTATTAAAATTTTGAATGTGGTTACCTGATGAAAATTATCCAAATCTTGTACAAAAAATAATGTTTATCTTTAAATATTTTTAATTTTACATATTAATTTCCAGACAATAATTTTTATATGCGAAAAAAATGTTAATTATCATTTTAATTACTGAGTGTTTACAGACCAGAGTTTTCTTCAATTTTCCCTTGTACAATCTTATATTATATAATAATTATAAGTTAAAATTATTTTCATTAGTCTAATAAAAATAGCCTTCACCAAATAAAACATAATAGAACTTTACATAAGTTACAATATAGCTTTAAATCTTTACATCATATTTCAAATTCGCCATCTACGGTCAATATTGTGTTTTCGTTATATCAGCACCATCTGTTTCCTTTCATTTCATTACAATTCGGTTCATTCAATGCAACGAGAAAATTGTTGTGTTCTTATTAAGTCTTAATTAGAAATATAAATAAAAAAAGTTATGCTATAATTCTTATAAGCACATTTAATGACTTTACTTTAGTTATAATTCTTAATAATGAGTAAAAGAATATTCATAAAATAAAATCTTGAAAAATAATTACAAAGAATATCACTTTCTGGAATTAGAAAGGATGCTGGAATTTATTTCAATATATTTATTTACTAAAGTAGTAATTAAAAATGTAGCACGTATTTGCTAAACAGATTTATCCTTTTTTCACTTAACATAGAAAAATAAGTATATATATAAAAAAAAAAAAAACAGAATAAGACTTCAAATGTCATTAATTAGATTTGTATAAAAAATGTTTTACAATTATTAAGAGCTTAATTTAAATTTGTTTTTGAAAAGTTAACGTAAATGCCTTTTTTTAATAATGTACATTAAATAAAATAAAATTTCACTGTTGTAATACAATCTCAATTTTATGAGCATGAGGGATATGATCCTTTACGTTTGTCTGAACTTTCATGAGTCATAGTCTATAAACTAAACCAAACTCCATGATGCTACATTTCACGCATCATGACTTGTGCTGAAATCCGCTTTCTTGACCACTAGCATGGAATAGTAAATGACATGTCTCACGGATAAGTAATCCCCCTGATAAGGAATCACCAGGGCTTAGTTCACAAAACATAATTGGTTCATATTTTATTGTGTACCAATAAAATTGAGAGAAGCTAGCTAAAATTCGGAGATGAAACTCGAAACTTTATTATGGCAATACTAACCACCCAGCTTCTGGTGTCTTGGACAATAATGGATAATGGTTTAGTTTTTACCTTTAAAAACAGTACTTGGAGACATGCATACCATAGATGCCCATACAAATATAACTGTATGTCCAATAATTATTTCTAGCTGACAAGAGATCTCTTGTTCGAATCCTGACTGCTGAAATTTTCACATAGTTGAAAATTTACAACTCATATGACTTATTTACCAGTTAGAATAATTGTCTTAACCTCAATCTTATGTAATTATGTATCCAGCGTTTACTGGTGTTCCATTACATGCGATATATTCTGTTGAGCCGATTAATATACATGACTAGCTGTCATCAGGGATCATCATGATCCATAATATCATCTGGGTAAATTACACCTTCCAGATTTGTCCAGGATAGCTCAGGTGTCAAAACATTGGTAGCTTCAGCGAAGAGATCACTTGTTGAAATCCTGACCTGGACATTTTTCAACCAGATGAAACATTGCAACTCAAAATGACTCATATGATTTATTTGCTATACTTTCTCATTAGAAAAATAAGATAAGCTACCAATCATATTATTTAAATAGGAAAACATATCTTATTTCGAGTAGTAAGTGAAAACTATTATAACGCTGGAAATCGTATTCTATTAGATGAGTGATTAATTTCCTTTTTAACTTTCATACTAGGTATATAGTTTTCCAGTTATATATTTTTACAATACGCTAAGGTGACGATTTCGGCTCATACTCATCCTCAAGAAAAGCAACTTATCACGGTCATGTTAGGCATAAGTATTCAAGAGGCCATAAGTTTGCCGATTGTTCAGCTTATGCAAATATACTAATAATCTGTTTTGCATCCTGTCTATTTTTCTTTATTTTTTTCTAAAACGTTAAAAATCTATCAAATTATGATGTTTTTAATTCTAAATTAATAATAACCGATAACTAGCTATTATCAACAACGGATAACCAGATATAAACAAACGAAGACTGTTGCCATTTGCAACTAAAATTTCCAAAACTATAATCAAATGAACGACTCTTACAGCGTTTCACAAAAGAAATTCAGGTTAACATCTGATTGTACTATTAAAATATTTGTAAATGTATATTAAAGCCTTTAAATAATTTTGAAATGCGCTTTTCAATTTTTCATACCAACTCATGCTTTTGTGAAAAATGGAGTTAATTTTCCGGAAGTACAAGCTGTATTATCTACCCAAGCGCCCTCGGCCTGAACTATACAGAAAATTCCGTCTATTTGTAAGCATTGTTTTGGTACCATCTATCGTTAATCAATATAAATTAAAGAATTTTTGATTGAAATTAGAGTTTCTTCTGAAAAAAAAAAATGCAAGACGTAAACAATCGCAGACGGATCAATTTTTGAAAGCTTCTTTTATATAACTTTAAAATTTCATTCATTATATATAAAATAAATGTTACTATTATTATGATTTCTTTGATAGAATTTTAATTTAGTTTTATTAGCTTTTAAAAGATTAAAATATATCCGCTTATTTTTTTTAGTTTTGCATGCATTATAAATGAGATTTTCTTTACCTAGATGCAATTTAAATATGTGATGTTATCATGATTGCATTATTATGGCTGAAAATTATTTTTCCCCTTATTAAATGACAATTTAGTTTTCACCTCAAATCTTTGTTCAAATTTTCTTTTGTTAAAAATAGAAATTTTATCTGCATTTATATAATTAATGCAAGTAGTACATAACATGGCATTGCATATTCCATACATTTTAATTAAATTGGATTTGAAATATAAATTTTATTTATAATACAAGCCAATTTCAAGTAGATATAAGCTAAGTTCTTAACAATTGATAAAATTAAATAAAAATTTTAGGAATGAAATACATATAATTGGTAACTTTTTTTTATTTGTACCGAATGAAATTTTAAAGTTGTTTTGCTAAAGCTTTTAAAAAAATGTCTTGAAATTAAACTAATGCATTCGTTTTCTAATAAAAAAAAACTAAAATTTTAACAAAAAGTTATTATGTTTGTATCAATGGACGATAAATGATGCCAAATCCATATTTAGAAACGAAACGTAAAGCACAGATGACTAAAGCTGCTGCCTTGATCCCACAGATTTCAAATACAATATCTCTATCTGTTAGCTCCATGTCTTGGTCCACCCCTAATGGAAAGCGGTTTATTGAGCTATTCATTAATGAGATTCATTCATTTTTAGGGTTCCGAACTTAAAAAGTAAAAACGGTACCATTATAAGGTCATTCCTGTGTCTGTCCGTCTGTCTGTCTATCTGTCTGTCTGTAACAGCCATTTTACTCGTAAACTATGGAACGTGAAAAGTTCAAATTCGGGGAAGTAATAAAGACCATTGCCCACATATTTTCAGATTAATAATCATTCATAAATATATTTAGTAAAAATGTAGAGAGGTATGCCACTTTAATGAAAAATCTTTTCTTTGTATATCATGTGGGGTATTCTGTGAAAGCTTTCGTAACGCTGAACTCAAAAATACACTCCTTTTAATTTTAGGTATTACATTTTCAAAGATTTTGTCGAAAATGTAGCGCAAAAATATGTTCCCCCGCATCTCATTCCGAATCTACTGAAACTAAAATTATGAAAAAATTAGAGGTAGTAGACGTTAATATAAACCTTGCCGGAAAATTATAGCGATTAACCTAGGTCACATAGTTTTTGAGAAATTAGCATTTTTCTGTTATACACAAATTTCGATTTACGCGCATTTAGAAATATTGTTGAGCACCGGTGGATATACCTATCGTTGCAGAGGTATAAAAGAAATGTTGATAATGATTTTCGAAAAAAATCATGGGTAATTAGCCGATATATTAACCTTTAAAGATACGGCCAGTTTGGACATACAAAAGACCAGGGGTGGCGTATTCTATGCCTAGTTAACAACTTTTAATGATATATATGTGTAATGTAATGTCCAGTAACAGTATAAAAGCAATAAACATCAAATTGCTAAAAACATACTAATTGAAGGAGTCTCGAGAACCTAAACAAGTGGGTAAGTGTGATCACAGATCGCACAGAGGGTTTCGTTTAATATTTCTTTCAAAACACTATCCTTTTGAAAAATCTGTTAGCTCCACAATTCGCAACTAGGGAGTGCACTCTATTCTAAACAAACGTCTCCCCGACAAAACTAAATTTTAGAACATATTCGCACTTATATTAGTCGAGGAAATTGGGCCCATAAAACGTAAAATAGGAAAGCCCTCCAAGTGGAAATAAAATATGAAAGGCTATTGTGGATAAAATGAAAGAGTGGCCGAAGGGTCGTCAAATGATATATCAGATAAGGGGTTTGGGGAAAAATTGACCCCACCCCCTCCCGGAGCCTTCAACTGAAACTAGCTCGCTGTAGCTTAATTAGCGGCTAAGTTAGAAAAAATGCTTAAAAAACACAAGTTAGATCCCAGAAGAGTCAATAATATAAGACTTTTTAAAATATTTATCATTTGTCGTGTGATCACAAGTGTTCGGCTATAAGTATGCAAAATTTCGTATCCCCAGCTTAATCAGGGCTCAGTTAGAAATAATTGCTTATAATACAGAAGTTGAAGCCCAAAGGGTTAATTATAAGACTCTTTCAAAAATTCAAATTTAGTCTTATGATCTGACGCGTTCAGCTATAAGTATGCAAAATTTCATGTCTCCAATTTAATTAGGGGCTCAGTTAGAAAGAATTGGCTAAAAAACACAAGCTGGAGTCAAAAGGGTTAAACATAAAACTTTTTCGAAAAAAAAATTATTTGTCGTGTGGTCTCAGGTGTTCTGCTATAAGTATGTAAAATTTCATGTCTCAAACTTATTTATGGGTCTCATTTAGAAAGAATTGCTTAAAATATATATGTGGGAGCTCAAAGGGTTAAATGTAAGACTTTTTTCAAGATTTTATAATCTGTCGCCTGGCCTCAGGTTTTCTGCTATAAGTATGCAAAATTTCAAATCTCCAATTTAAATATGGTCTTAGAAAGAATTGCTTAAAATACACAAGCTGGAGTCCAAAGGGTTAAATATGAAACTTTTTTCGAAATTTATTATCTGTCGTGTGATCTGAAGTTTTCAGCAATAAGTATGCAAAATTTCAAGTCTCCAATACAATTAGGGGCTCTGAAAAAAAAAAAAAAAAAAAAAAAAAAAAAAAAAAAAAAAAGATTAAAACACACAAGCTGGAGTCCAAAGGGTTAAATATAAAACTTTTTCAAAATTTATTGTTTGGCGTGTGATCCGAAGCGTTCAGCTAAAAGTATGTAAAATTTCAAGTCCCCAATTCACTTAGGGACTCTGTTAAAATGAATTGCTTAAAATACACAAGCTGGACTCCAAAGGGTTAAACAAAAAACTTTTTCGAAATTTATTATTTGTCGTGTGATCTGAGGTGTTTAGCTATCAGAATATAAAATTGCATGCCTCCAATTTGATTAGGAATTCTGTTATATAGGATTGCTGAAAATACACAAATTGGAGCTCAAAGGGTTAAATATAGCACTTTTTCAAAGTTTTATGATTTGCTGTGTGGGCTCATGTATTTAACTATAATAATTCAAAATTCCATGTCTCTAACTTAATTAGGGGCTCTGTTAGAAAAAATTGCTTAAAATACACAAGTTGGAGCCCAAAGGTTTAAATATAAAACTTCTTTCAAAATTTTATGATTTGTCTTGTTGTCTCAGGTATTCAGCTATAAGTATGCAGAATTTCATGGCTCCAACCTTATTAGGGGCTGACTTAGAAAGAATTGTTTGAAATACACATGTGGGAGCCCAAAGGGTTAAATTTAAGACTTTTTTCAAAATTTTAGTATTTGTTGTTTCATCTGAGGTGTTCAGCTATAAGTACTCAAAATTTCAAGTCTCCAACATCTATAGTTTCTGAGAACGGGCTCTGTGACGGACAGACGGACAGACAGACAGACAAAGGAGCGAGATGAATAGGGTTTCGTCAGATGAACGAAACCCTAAAAATGGAAAAAGTGAAAAAATATCTTGAAATGTATATGATTTTAAAACACAATTTTAATTGTGATGAAAAATATAAGTATGTTCTTTCATTTCATGTATTTAAAAAATTGCAAGATACAGAATTAGTAGTTATAGGGGGCTCGAAGCTGTTAGACATTTGTCGAACAAAAAATTGGCATAACAGTTTACGCGCAGGATTACAAAATAAATATTGGAACTAGAATGCAAATGTGGGTGCTTACTTATACTTCAGATTGTAGCAATTTCCCTGACCTTAAATAAATTTGTATTTAAAGTATATTTATATTTTTAATGCAATGTTGCATTTAGCTAATACAAACTTTTGAAAATTCCAACAGTAAAACCATCTAAAAAAATATTTTTTTGAACAATAAAAAGAAAATTTTAGGTTCAGTTTATACAGACTAACATGAAATATATGTTTTGAAAATTTCATGAAAAAATATTCAGAAGTTTTTGAGGTATCCTGCGCGTTATGCCCAAAAACGCCATTTGGAGAAAAATGACTTTAAAGTTTCGGAAACGCCCCTTCAGTTATTGAGCGGGTATAATTATAAAAGCCATAACTTTTGTTCTAATGGGATTTTCAAGGAAACAATTATAACAAAATATTCATAAAAGATAGGAGTTTAACATCTAAAAATATTAAAATTTCATAAATTTTGTAGCTTTAATAGTCCTACGAACACTTAACCCTTTTTGACGCGGAGTAATTCTATTTATAAACTTATGAAATAATGAACTGACACCAGAATTTATGAACGAATTTATTAGAAAATGCGAACTTGCTTATTTTCACGTACATGATAAAAAAAAAATTAATTAAATATTCTTGGTGCCGTTTGTCTGTTTTGGAAGTAAAATTAGGTGTTCTTTTTTTTTAAGAGCACTGCCCTCGGAAGGTTTAATTACAATGAATCGCATAAATACTGTGGGATTCGCGATAGTTTGCATTGAGTGTATCTCTCAATACGCCTCGAGTGACTTTAAAAGTTAATTAAAAACCTATCTGGAAAAACGCGGTGCTGACCAAGGCGGCGTTGCAACTTTGAGACCTCCTTTCGAAGCGCGCTTTCGATTGCGCTTAGCAAAATGCCAAATTTAAACTTTGAACGAAGGTTTTGTTTTAGCTACACAGTAGAAATAAAGGTTATTACTACGCTGAATTTAGTTTTATGAAATGCCAAATGAATCATAAACTATGCACTGCTTTTATTGTCAATACCGAATTAAGTTCATCATAAACAGATTAGGATAATATTAAAAAAAAGAGTTATACGAATAGCTATATTTGATATTATTTAGGTTCCATACCTCTTTGAACTTTCATGGTATAATATTTACACTTTTGTAATATATACAGTTTTACCCAACCCTACGTTGTATAGATTTTTACAAAGTCTTAGTATTCTTTTGGCAACGTTTTTTTGTTTTATAATACAATTACAAATTCATATATTTTATTCTACGGAACCCTCTGTGCGCAAGTAATACTCGCATTTGACCGTTTATTATAAAAATAATATATTTTAATATTTAAAAAAATCTTTAACGCATTAAATATTTAATTTTAATCAGTTGTGAAATTTTCAGAAATTGTGTTACACTTTGCTAATTACTATTATTGTTGCATTAAGTACTGCTGTGTGTTTTGTCCAATTCTTGAACAATATCAAAAGTTTAATATTGAGTAAAAAAATATCCTCATCATTTGTATTTGTAGAAATCATTTGTCATTTTTAAAATCTACTTATCTATAATACAAACCTTTCAATAATAAAATCTTCATTCTGTTTGTTTGTGTGAAATCTTATGAAAATGAAACGCAGATCAACATTCGGTCATTTTAACGGGGAGTTAAAAGTGATCGTACTAGTTAACATAAATACTAGTATAACATATATACTAGTTAACATAAATAAAATCCTATAGTCAGACTGCTTGTTTAAGAAATTTTTTTATGTATTTGAAACTTATAAGGAAGATTGACGTGCTGTTTTTCCTTCTAAAATCCGTTACCAATAAAATCTTATTCACTTTTGCTATACAGGATTAACAATTTAAATAATAACGTTAAAGAAATATCTGATACAAAAAACACTTTTATGTTTTTTGATGGGTCTTATTATTAATATGTGTCTTATTTTATATCTTATTCTATAAGGTTATCTTGCCTATTATCTTTAAGAGCTCAACAGAATTAATTGCATTTAATAAAACTCCAGGTAAACGCGTATTGTAAATTTCACTTAATTAATTTTAACACAATTATTCTTATTGGTAAATAAGTCATTTGTGTGATAAAACATATGATATATTTATCAATTAGAAAAAAAAAATGTGTTAAAATTAATCAGTATGTATCCAACGTTTACTTGGAATTCCAGTACCTGCTATTCATTCCATTAAGCTGTTTCAAATAATAGACAAGTTGCTCTTATCAAAAGGGGTTGACTGAGCGAATCTTACCTGCCAGATTGGTCGAGGATAGCTCCGTTGGTAGGGCACTAGCTGCTAAAGCTTAAGGTTCCCTGTTTCAAATAATGGCCATGACAACTTTTTTACTCTGTTAGAAAATTAACTCATATAATCGAAAAAAATTGATAATTTCATTTGTATAAAATATTAAATTGAAATTCAAGTTTCTTGCATCAAAATATATGCAGGTGGTTGGCCCTAGCGACAACTCATGTTTAAATTTTTAAAACTAGTGCTTCAAAATATTGATTTTCGGAATAATAAAAAATAGTCCTCATTTGAAAGCCTGTTTACATAACCTGACAAATGATTTATAAGCATGAGTTAATAGCACACATTATTTCCTACATATGATATTGATATTATTTTACGATGTTTTGTAAAAAATGATTTACGTCATATTCTTTTTTTCTTTAAAAACAATACTTAGGTGATGCACCATAAATACAATCAAAACTTTAGTGTAATTTGTTGGTATAGCATAGATCTTCTTATAGTCGAATTTCATATTTATACAATATTTTTGGAGGGCAGTTATTTGGTGCCCCTACCAAAAATTGTATTTTCTACAGATTTAAAAAAAACGGAAGTGTGTTTATGAACTTGGTTTGCCTGTCCGAGGTGGTCATCGCTGTCATCGCTGCCTGACGTCTGTCGGATTGTCTCCCTGTCAGAGCTCTTACTCGCGTACATATACCTGGATTATCATGCAATAGATATAGGTTTTGAGGTTCACTTTAGCATGTTTGATATTGAAAATATAGTGTCTAGCATTTACAGTTCGTGTACAGGAAAACACGAGTTCGTTACATGTAATACACTAAGAAAGAGCTAAGTTTTAAAATGCCAACCACTGCTGAAAACACACGTTACAAAATTACTCTTCATTCTTTATCCTGCAACTGAATATTTTTTGGTATATTTCGAAGGATAAATGCTATGCACTCCATAATTTAATAAATGTATGTTGCAGAAAGTGATATCACTTTCATTATATTTGAAGTAGTGTAATATCAATCAAAATTTTTCAATAAGTATAATCTTATGGAAATTATTTTGGATCCCAGTAAATGAACTATACGTGCCACTTACTCTAAATGCCCGAGAAAACATGCTTTAATCCAGTTCAGTGACACATAAAGATTTCCTTATGTTTGAATTGTCCTGACATCATTAAAATGCACTGCAAGCAATTTTCTTTTAGACATTAATGTAACAGAATTTTTGTCTATGGCCATTATACACGAGCTGTAAATGCTACACAATAGCGAACATGCTGTAGTAAACCACTATCCATGTATCAATTTCATATCAAAGTGACTGTATTTAGGAGAGTTGCAGCACGGGCAGACAGACAGAATTCTAGAAACACAGAAGTCTTAAAAATTTTCATCTATACTGGAAAGTGTGAGAAAGGGTACGTTAAATGCAATCTCCTCTGAATATGCGGTTTTTTATGAAAAATATTTGTGATTGAATTATTCCTTCAAGTCAAATGAAATATCATTCAAACAGAGTAAGTGAATCTAGTGGAGAAACAAAAACAACTTCAAGTTAAAATATTTTTTGTTTGAAACAAATACATCATTATAAGAAAATTAAATTAATTAAAAATAACATTATCTTCATTTATTAGGAAAAGCTATAAAAATAATTTAACACACACTTAAAACCAATAAATCCATTTTTAGCGAAAAGAAAGCTTTAAGTGAAGTAAATAAGCTTTCACAATTTTTAAAAACAAAAAATGAAAGAAATTCTAGATTCTGGAACTTTATTCAAATTCTTTAAATTGCATTTCTTTTTTAAATGAAATTTGAGTAGTTCTTTAGTTGTTTTATCTTTACAAAATATATCATTAAAAATAATATACATTGGTAATACAAATAAAGTAAGTTCTTATAAATAATATTTGGAGAACAGCAACAGCAACAATAAGAATCTATGGTTCCATATGACTTTGGGGATAAAAAGTTGTACATAAAAAAGATTAAATAAGCCTAAGAAACATTTTGAGAGCATTTTCAGTGACAACAATTAGAAGAAGATGAAGAGAAGGAATAAAAATAAAACGAATGTCCAAACAATGAATCATTTAATAAAATGACTACACCCTTTTCAGTGTGTAAAATATTGTTCTGTTTAACTAAATGGCCTTTATTACTATTTCCTTGCATCTTATTTATCACCAGCGTTCAGTTTCTCTATTTTTTATTTCATTAACCCATTTTAGGCCAAGCTTAGAAATTTTATAAAATGTGCTATTATTTTCATTGAAATATACTTAAATTACACTAATTAAGACAGAAAAAAGTTTCGTGCATGAAAAATAATATTTTATTTGAGAAATAAAATGCATTCGGTCAGTGTTGCGCTAACAAACCATTAAAATTAAAATTACTATATTTTAAAAAAATTTATGACATTTGATTTATTATTAATTTGTTTACAGAACTTGCAACTTTAATCCATTATAAAAACATAAGATTAATCTCATGTGGAATAATTATACATTTTCAAAAAGTCGAATTTGTCAATAACCGTTTCAATTTTAAAAGACTAGCGTATTTTGAAAATTTCTCAACACAAAGTGCTTACTCCAATTGAATTAATGGTATTTTATAGATGTCTCCAGAATCCTTAAAAATAGCAGAAAAATAAAGTTAGTGTAAAACGTTCATGACAATGTTAATAAAAAAATATTTATTGAAATGGTGCGTTTACGCACCTTTGGCTGAAAAAGAGTTAAAGCAGACTTACGCTTCTTAAACTACTCGCCGTGTCAGAAGTCGAAGTTTGAAATTACTAATGTTAAGTTCATTTTATAAACATATTTCTTTTCAAAAATTTACTTCAGTCAATATTTTTACCGAAAAAAATTAAATTAACCAAAAAAGTTGGTCTAATGGATTTTTTTAATTGTTAAAATGGTTAATACATTTGTATTAATTTTTTCTGAATTAGAACCTGCATTAATTTAAAAAAAAACTTTATTGATTCCTGTTTGAATAATTGTGAAAATTTTAAGTAATTTTTCTTTACAACGGTCTTCAGGAGGCATCTATTTTTTCAGCTTGAATTCAAAAAGAAGATATCGATTTTTGAAATGACATAAAATCCAGCATATGTACCAAACTAAAGCAAGTGATTTTTGTTTCTGATTTGCTATGTTATTTTTAAAATTTCGAAATCTTTAGATTTGATTCAAAAGCGTCTTCTAATTTATCTGCCCTGTTTACATTAATTTTTGCAAATAATTTTTGCATTATGGATAAATACAAATTGACAAATTATTGACGAAACCTGTGAAGTATTACCTTTGAGATAATTAAATTTGATATCAAAATAAATATACAAATGAATTTTTACGCAATGGAATTATTAATTTTCTGAATGAAGATTTTATTTAAAATTCAATTCCACATTTAATATAAATCTGTTGTGAATTTTCCCCGATAACCGATAAATATAGCATTGAAAATTATGTAAATAATGCTTAAAAATCGAATGTTAGTGGCAACACGGTTTTTATATAAACACACAAATGTACGTGTTAAATTTATTTTTTTCTTCGCATTAACAAATCTAAAATTTTCATATCTGCAACAGCTGTATGAAATTAAATTTGATTAAAAACAAAAAGGTTTGTTTAATTTAAACGAAAGTTGTAGACTGAAATTATTAAAATTCAGGTAAATTTTAGAAACAAATATATATAGTGATCCAAAATAAATTATTTATTGAATCTTTGGTGAAGAAAAGAAAGAAATAGTACAATGCTTGATGCATAGAAATACTTGTATAAAATCTTGAATATTCAAAATTCGTATTAAAATCCAAAAGTAATATTCTAATATATTTTAAAGTGCATTCTAAGCAATACATTAATGTTAACAACACAATACTTAAGAAAAACCTTCATGTAAGTAGGATTATGCCACATTCAAATTCCCATTATCGTAATTAATTTGTCAAGTAATACGACACATCGCATGCATTATCAATCGCATGATTTAACTAAAAGTTTTCCCCAATTTCTACTACCCATTAAAAGATGTCGGTCAAAATTTACTAAGATTAATTAAACATTTGTGGATGGATACGAAAAAGTGCAGTTTGATTACACTCGTAAATCACAACTTCGTGTGTCAACTTTCGAATAAAATGATGTATAAAAAATAAAAAATAAATTTTCGTTTATTATGTGGAAAACGTTTGGAAAATATACTAAAACTTGTTAAAATAGTACCTGTGTACAGCAAAATTCTTTCCTAAAAAAGAAATATTTTTACTTCCGATTATTTTGTTATTTTGCTTATTAATTACATTTTGTCCAAACGTATTCCTCTTTTAACGTCACGGTGAAACAGAAAAAGATTATAGTGGGGATGAGTTTTTTCTTTTTGTTACTCATTAATTTTTTTTATTATTATTCAATTTTAATGCCTTAGTACCAAGATGTAACAAAATTTTAAAATAAATGAGATTTTTATAACTTTGTAGAATTTCTACGAAGTTTTTTCGTTAAAAGTCTATTCCATAATCTTATGTATTTTTTAATAAATATTTTTTAATTAATGTCTTTGATTGATGTACACTTTCTTTGTTTTAAATATTAGATTATAAACACTATATATTGTGAAAATTGTGTGTTTTTGTTATATAAATGTATACTTTTACACAAGAAATGCATAAAAATCGCTTAAAAAAAAAAAATATATATATATATAATATTCAGACAAATTCAGAACAAAATTCTCAGAGGAATAATTGGGTAAATGTATGAGAGGTTTAAATGGAATAAACATAATCAACAACTGAATGCCTTACATTCCAATTCTAAAAGAAATGCAAAGAACCCCAGAGTGAAATAATCTCTATCGTTGTAAATTATATGCCTGAAGCTGTATCTTTTTCTCCATTGTTATACCTATCCCATAGGTCTAATAAAAGCAGATAAAGAATGATTTCTTAATTTTGGCGTCGATTCATTTGTTAGGTATATATGTTTGTTAGGTTAAGCATAATATTGTTTCAGCCTAGGAAAGAATTTTGAAGAATAAATTACATCGCTCCTTATTTAATTGATGTATAAATAGCAAAGTATATATGCATGCAGGAGAGAGTAGCCGAATTTGGATCACTTTCATTTTTGGAATATCTACAAAATATCACTACCTGTTGTCAATATATCCATATGCTAATATATTACATAATATATTGACATATTCCATATATAAATCTTTAGAAAATTTCTTTTTGAGAATCTTAAGTTTAATTTTTATATGAAAAATTTGTCAAAAGTGATCCAAATTCAGCGACTGGTTGTACCCCAGTCTCTAAATTGCCAAACAACATTAGGGCCGGAGAGACATACGGTTTGCAGATAAATATTCAGCATGGTACGGGATTTTGTATGACACCAACAAAGAAACTAGTTAAAAATCTCGACAATAGAGGGCGCTACTGTAGATAATTTCATGGAAGAAATCAATACTGCTCACACAATGCAAAGCGTACATGTAGGGTACAAAGCGTACCCTAATATTTTTTGTATCCAAATCTTCCGTTTTGTAAGCAATATGAAATTATTCCATAAAAATATCTGCAGTAGCGTCCCCTACTGTTGGATTTTGAACTACGTTTTTGGCTGGCGTCATACAAAATCCCGTACCACGCTGAATATTTATCTGCAAACCGCATGTCTCTCCGACCCATAGAACATTTTATAGCGTTTTACATTCGCACTGAACTTTTGAAACAGCTGATATATAAATATATAGCTTTCAATATAGAAATAATACTTCTAGTGCCATTTTTTCAGGAATATTGTCAAAAATTTCAGTAAAAACAAAAAATCCTGCTAATTAGTATATATATAACTACTTATATTTTCACGTTATACTGAAATAAGTTTTGTATATGCACGATAATAGGGGAGAGCAGCCGAATTTGGACCACTTCACTTATTTTCAGGTGTAACTCACTTAAATTTTGGAATATCTGTAAAACCTCACTACACGGGGTCAATCTATTCATCTACTAACTAAATAAATCTTTAGGTCAATATCATTTTGAAATCTTAAGTTTTATTTTAATTTGAAAAATTTGTCAAAAGTGGTCCAAATTCAGCAACTGGTCGCCTAAGTTGGACCCCCAGTCTCCTAACTTGGACCAAACAATATCAGATTGCATTAACGAGTAGGGAATGTAACTAATTGTATTAAAAGCAAAGTTTGCGATTAATGAAATAATCAAACAAAATAAATTCTTTTTTGTCGTCGGTTTTTTTTAAAGGTTTACTTTATATGGTGAAGATGTTAACACAACTGTTTGGCTTCCTCTGTACTTTGATTTAACTGAATTTAGCAAGGGAGATAGCATTTCTAATGCTTTTTAGGTCTTTTTGGGGGAGGAGTGCAGGTTGGCGATTTGTAGCTGCAGGCTTCTTGCAGGTCAATTTTATCACAACATACGCTCTTCTTTTCATTTCCTATACCTTTAACAGCTTTTTCTATCACGGATGTTTTTCTTGCAGACAGTGTGTCTGTGTCGTTTTCAAAGTTTTCAACATTATATTTTAAAAATATGCTCTATTGAAAAAAAAATACGCTACGATGAATCAAACGAAAACATTATATGCTAAAACAGTGTTGAATTGCGGTGGCCCTCCCGGGGGAGCCTTGAAATAACCACTCCTACCGGAAAGATTTTATGCGTTTTAATGGCAGAAAAATGTAATTCACTGTAAAAAGTCTGCCCCCACCCTCCCCTCACGGAATCACAAATATCCTTCAGGAAAATAATGTTCGAATTCAACTCTGTAAATCAAATACGCGGTAGGAATAAAGAATTCAAAGAAAATAAATATAAATACATACAAGATAAAAGGAATTGCAAATAAAATTTATTGCATAAACACGTAAAAAAAATTATGTTTATAGTCCTAAACTGTACAAAGAAATTGATCCAGATATAAAAAAAAATACTTGCATGGAGATACTATTGCATTATAAAATATAAAAAAAAATGATGTATAATACATACCGCTCTCGAAATTTATTACTTACCTTTCACATTCATGATCGTATATTTGGTCCAATTTAAGCAACTTAAATCTGCCCAATTAAGGCAACTGCGCCATTTTTTTAAAACAGATAATCTCCTGACTAAGAACAAAAACGAAATCAAATAAATTTGCATGAAAAATATGCGCAATAAACAGATGAATTTAGATATGTATATGAAAACATGACAACTTACATTAGTTTTAAAGTATTCACTTACGTTTAATAGGAAAAAATTAGATCAAGACAGCTAACTTCAGATTTTTAAAAATTGTCTGAAACAGCACGTGGTAGACGGGTGCTTCATCTAATTATAAATGACGTCATTCTGATGAGTAGGATTTCAGCGGTAGATGGCGTCTCTTCCTGTAATTAACGGCAGAATGACAACGATCCAATTAAAGCGCCGGTCCAAATATGGCTACTCTCACCTATGTAATGTATATGTCGATAATAAAAGTCAATTTTTATTATAACTATATTAATAAATTGTTTTAAACTAGCATTTCAAATAGCATGTTCGGAACGATTTATTATTAAAGTATAAAAAAAATATAATTTATAAATCAATGGAAAAAAATCACAAGAAATATATATAGGGTTGACACTTAATAACAGTTATTTCAGTATACAGTGGCGGTCAAAAGTTTCCGGCCAGCATAAATTTTTTGGTTAATTTGTAAGTATACCCATATGGAGAGGAATCTCAAAGTGATACTTATACACATTATTGACATAACAGTTAAAAACTTAGTTATGGAATAAAAATTAAATATTAATAAATTTAATTGACAAAATTAATTTCAAAAGAAAAAGCATGTTCTCAAAAGTTTCCGGCCACCTTGGCAAGTTTGGAAAAAAATGGTGTCAGAAAAGAAAATAACAGTGATCAACAACATTTACAATTAGTATTTTGTATTCATACATTTAGTATAAGTACATACAATAAGTACTGCGGCGCAGCAATGTGGCATCGATTCAATGAACAGTTGTAGATCATCAGTGTTAAGTTTTGTCCACGGTTCTTGCAATTTTTGTGAAAATGCTGCTAAATTGAAATATTTATAATTCCAAACACGTTTTCATGTTAGTTTCAAAGATTTTCTATTACATTCAGATCGGATGATTGGACTTTCCATTTCAAAAGCGAAGTTTTTTTGGGCGAAAGCCACTGCTTGACGAGCTTTGATGTATGTTTTTGGTCGTTATCATGATGAAACAAATAGTTGCGACCACGATTTTTCCTCCAATAAGGCAGCAAATGATCTTGCAAGATATCATTATGAATTGCACTATTCATCTTGCCGCGGATTTCAAATAACGGACAAGCGCATTTTCCAGAGAATGCTCCCCACAGCATAACATGTCCTCCGCCGTGCTTCATTGTAGGAATAATATATCTCGCACCTTATCTTTTCTTTTTATGTCATCGGTTGTAATGTTTTTTATCACTCATAAACAGATTGAACGTCGAATCATCTGAAAATACTACTTTTTTCCAGTTTTCACTTGTCCAGTCTTTGTATTCCGTGGCAAACGCCAGTCGGGCCCTCTGAATTTTTTTACTTATGAAAGGTTTTTTAACACCGACTGTTCCATAAAGTTCTACGTCACATAAGCATCTTGACACTGTAGATAGACTTGTTTCAGCAATAACCATAACACTATAAATCACTTTTAACACCATAAAGGGCGTGGAATTGCAGCGGCATTTTTACGCGGGTCATCAACTGCTTTTCTTCTGATAATTCTATCCACAAGAATAGTCGTTTTTCGGAGTTTCCCTGGACCGTGGCTAGTTCCGAAGGCCATGACCATCTTTATATATATTTTTAAATATCGTTTACTGCAAATTTTCCGATCGACAGCTTTGCCACAATCTCACGAGAGAATTGTCCCTTTAGCGACAAACAAATCACTCATTTAGGAACAATAAATTGTTAAACTTTTCATTTTTTAATTTAATTACATTATTCACCTTGATTAATTAACTAACTTGGCCAAAAAAACACTTTAGCGATAGCAAAAACACCATGAATGACGAATTTCCGGAAACTTTTGCAAACGCGAATTTTAAATTCCTCCCCTTTTCATCAAGTATCTTAAGTAACAAATCAAAATGATCACGTGATCAGAAGTAATTTGCTTATTCCTAACTTTTGGAGCAATTGAACTTCTTCTTCGCTAAAACATTCTGTCAAACAAATCAAAAAAATTAATTGGCCGGAAACTTTTGACCGCCACTGTAAATAAGAAAGTGTCAGATACTGTTTAATTAAGTTCTTAAGAAGACATAGAGTGAGTCATGTTACCTGAACAGTTTTCAAATAAGCTACATTACCTTTCCATACAAAAAGTTTAGGGGAGACTAGGGAGGGTTGACCATACGGGAGGCTTTACCCACCCATCTGTTTTCATATTTAAAAGAATTTCAGAGTTTTGTCAATAGGTGTCAAGCAAAGCTACTAGAATACTCAAACAACAGTCTTTGTTTCATACAGATAATCGAAATATGTGTGGAAAAATTAATTGTGAAGGGTTTTTACCCTAAAAGTTGTGTTTTTTAGAAATATTTTGTAAGCTTTTTTCAGATGACATATATCATAGAAATTTAAGTAAGTAGGTTTTAAGTAATGCAGAAATATTGAGCTTTCATTCCAGGCATAAATATTGTACAGTAAGTTAGACTTAACATAACAATGTGCTATTCTTTAGAAAAGGGATATGTAAGGAGGCTTGACCCAGTCAATGTGAGGGAGGGTTGGCCACTTAATTAAGTGGTTTTGGAAATCTTTTTATTATACACTGTGCAAAATGAAAGGTTATTGGTTATATTAAAAAAAATGTACATTTATTCTGTAAAGCTACAGTAAAATGAGAAGATGGAAAAGAAAATGTTTAAAACTGATTAAAGAAAGTTGTGAAAAATTGCTATAGTATCCACTGCAAGAAAATATTTAATAAAATATAAATGGGAAATTTGATAGGAACTTTTTCCATTTAAATATTACTTACAATAGGTAAACAGAAGCTTTCAACGGCAGTGGTATGTTTATGAAACCACTTAATTTTAATTCCAAAACTCCACAATAGCACCAGAATTTTGCTAAAATCTTTTCTATTTAATATGTATATGAAATATAGCCTTTTTCTTATTTTCAAATCAATTTGTTCGTTAATTCCGGGGCCAGTAATTTATTTCAACATTTTAGAAGTGAAAGTATTTTTCCTCTGAAAGTATTAAAAGATGTTAATGATAAGTTAGGTGCTCAAATGCGGCTGCAAAAGAACATAGCATCGATCGAAAAAATTTTAGGAAGGTCTGTAGACAAATCTCACCAATATGAATACAGTGAGATGAAGCCAAACGATGTGAAAACTAGAGATGTCAGATCGAGTGTCAAAAAAAGTAGGACAAATAAAAGGGGACAGTGGCTCATAAATCCGGTCATAATAATACATGAAACCCTATGAAAACGGAACCTGTTTCTAACGGAATACTATCTTAAATGTCAAAATTTTATTTTCCCTGCTTTACAATTATACCTGTTCAGACAAAATCATGTTTAAAGCAAATTTTTTCTCTTCTGACTTGCAATTGCGTCTAAACAGGTATGTTCAAGCATCATATTTTCAAAAATATATTTTTTATAATAATTAAAGCATGTAGCATAAAGTCATTTTGCTTTTTTCTTAACTGATTTTATTCCTCCTCACAAATATTTCAATATAAAACAAAGTGGGCCAAGCCTCCCATATAGTGGGTCAATCCTCCCATATGTGAGGAGCCTTGACCCATTTTTTTCTCATGATTAAAATCAACGATTTTTTAAATTTCTTATATATTACACTTATGTAGCAATTTTATTTTGATAACTGATTGTATAGCGAATAAAATGATATATAAAACTTTATTCTAGGTTCAATATTTAAAAAATTAAAAATCATTTTGTAAAAAGTGGGTCAACCCTCCCTAGTCTCCCCTACGTCAAAAAAGTAGTAACAATAGAGCTTTTTCTGTACATTTCATAAAATTCTTTTAACCATTAAAAAAATAAAATACGTAATGCATACCAGGCAATATGTGCTTTTGATTCAAATTTGAGTAAAAATTTAATAAAATATATGCAATATATATTTCAAAAATAAAATTGTTGGTCCTATTTTGTAGTATAGCAAAAAGAAAAAAAATATTTAAAACTAATATTTCAAATTAATGTGTCTTGAAAGTTTTATCTCTGTGTTTTAAAGAAAAAAAGGTCAGACCAAATACTAACCTGAATAATTTTTTTTTATTATTATCTTCATTATGAATTAAAAATAAACCTCCAATCTTCATTAAACGAAATTAATGACAGTGAATAATGAAGAAACAAGTCAGAAAGCGACGTATAATTTGAAATTAATCTCTTAAAATAAAGCACGCTGTCAAATGATTTGGGCATATTTCAATTGAACGGTGTTATATTTACCTGATAAAAAAATCGGCTTTTATCGGAAAATAAAAATAACTGTTCAATTAACGTTTTTGATTAAACATTTTAATTATTTCAGTGAAAGAAGTATACTATGTGTTAGGATGTATCCATTATTTTTTAATCGTATGCATGACAAGTTTGCAATATGTGATTAATATATCAAAAAAATTAAACGTATGTTTCAGCGATTTTAGAAATTCCCCCCTTAAGGGGATTAAATGGTGGGGGATCTATACTTTTTGAACATTTGGCCATATCTCAGCTGCCGTTTTAACTAAAAATGTGAAATTTCAGAAAATGAATGTACTAAAAATAATTAAGCACGCATTACAGTAAATTTAGAAATCCCCCTCCCCCCCCCAAAAAAAGATGGTTAAAATGGGGGTCGAAAATTTTAGAACATTTGTAATATCTTACCACTCATTTGACGTAGAATCGTGAAATTCCAGAAAATAAATCTATTAAAATAATAATTGAACATGTGTTTCAGCGTTTTTAGAAATTCACAACTATGGCGATTAAAAGGGGTGTTAAAACTTTTAGAACATTTGGCCATATATCAGCAGCCATTTTAGGTAGAAGCGTTAAATTCCAGAAAATAAATTACTAAAAAATAATTGAAAATATGTTTCAGCGATTTTGTAAATTCCCCACCCTAAGGGGTGTAAAAGGGAGGCGGTCGAAAATTTTAGAACATTTGGTGCCAGCAGCAGCCATTTTAGGTTGAAGCATGCAATTCAAGATAACAAACATACTAAAAAAATAGGTAAATGCATTTCATCTTTGTTAGATATATTTCGATTAATTCAAGGTTATTTTAGAGAAACCGACCAGCGAAGTGGGCGAAGACCACTAGTTTTAAATAAAACTGTAATGAATAAAAAAAGAGAGAAAGAAATAGAAAATAGTAATTCTGCTATTTTAGAATTTAGTGTCGCCCCCGATAATAAAAAATATATACATATGTATATAAATGTAGATATTACAAAACATATTTTAGTTTTAAGACATAAAATGCAGGCTTTTATTATATATAAAATGTCGTCTTTCGCATCCGCTGAAGCACATTTACAACCCAGTCCTAAACAACAGCAACAGAAAAGTATGCATATGACACCACTATAGCTGAATAATATTCAAATACAGCAAAAAGCGATATCGTCAATCATGAACATCGGCAAAAAACGGCTATCTAATGATTCATATGCCTTCATTGTTTCTTACAATAATATGAACACTTAAAATTAAATATAGTTTATAATAGCCCCATGTTTTATCAGAAATCTTTCATTTACATTTTATTTTTAAATACCACAAATATTGCAACAAAAAGATAGATTTAATATTTTCCAACTATTTTTCCTTTACTTTCTACAGAAATGCAATACATATACTACAACAGAAATGCAGGTGCCTACGATATGCAGTTTTCAAACAAATTGCATTTGAATGTACTTTTTTTCCAATAAGACGATATAAAAATTGAAAATGCTCACTTCTTATTCGCATTTAACAGTAAAATGATACATCTGCTTTGTTTTACGACTGGCTTATATAATGTAACGTTATTTTTTAGAGACGACATTTTATTTGCTGGCCGAAAGAAATATTACACTGCTCAAAACAATTAAAGGATATTTGAAGTTTTATATAAAATAAACATATAAACGAAATTTTTTTTGCCGAAAATAGAAGAAGAGAATCACAAATGCAAATTTTTCTGGTTTTCAAGCTGTGGAGTGTGCAAATTTTGAGTTCGACGTCAAAAACGTCGCTTCAGCGGCAGCGAATGAAATTTGACTTTCAACTGGATAAAAGAGAATGAAGACAAGGATGATCGGCATTCAGTGATTGCTTTGTTTCGATGAGTACGATGTCTCAGCGAAGTCATTTGGCAGATTCAGAAGCTTTGAGAATTGTTGGTAGGTTAGAAGGGGGCCAAACTCAAGCCGAAGTAGCGCAAGCCATTGGAGTGTCACAAAGTGTCATTTCCAGGATCTGGAACCGTTTTTTGGAGAGTGAATGTGCAGGCCGAAGACCAGGGCAAGGTCGTAGATGGGCAACAACGCCCAGTGAAGATCGGTATTTAGCGTTAACAGCTCGGAGACACCGAACCATGAACGCTACTCTTCTCCAACAACACATTCGCTTGGCTACAGGCACCACGATTTCAACTCAGACTGTCCGAAACCGGCTCCATGCTGTAGGTCTGTATGCTCGCCGACCGATGGTATGTGTTAGATTAACATCAAGGCATTTTCGAGACCGCAGGGAGTGGGCAACCGAGCATGTCAACTGGAGGAGAAATGAATGGAGCAATATTCTGTTTTCTGACGAGTCCCGTTTTTCTGTGCATCCGGATAATAGGCGTATTTTCATCTGGAGGGACCGTGGCAGTAGGAATAATCCTGCGTTCGTACACGAAAGTGTCAGATTTGGCGGTGGAAGAGTGTTGGTGTATGGTGGCATCTCCATTGACGGGCGCACTGACCTCTACATCATTCGAGATGGAGCTCTGACAGGTCGCCGATATAGGGATGAGATCCTCAGACCTATTGTAGTCCCTTACGCTGCAGCAATCGGAGATAACTTCATTTTAATGGACCATAACTGCAGGCCACATCGTGCAAACCTGGTGGAGGATTTCCTTTTCGAGGAAGGAATCGTTCGAATGGAATGGCCAGCGTGTTCTCCAGACATGAATCCAATCAAGCACGTTTGGGATGCTCTAGGAAGACGAGTTTCTGGCCTCCAACAACCCCCACAAACTCTCCAAGAACTGGAAAGAGCTCTTCTGGAAGAGTGGGGCAGAATACCCCAACTCGTCATTAATAGCCTCATTGAGTCCATGCCTCAAAGGTGTTCAACGTTGCTGGCCGCCCGTGGAAACCATAACCCCTACTGAAAATGATTTTCTTTGAAGAAAACACCTTTTCTTATTCTTTTTTTCTCATATGCACAAATTGTGTTTTTTTCCTTTAGTACACAAATGCGCAATAAAATGCATTTTTTTCTGCCAAACATGTGTAATTTATTCTCATATAACCTACTATGTCTGTCGACCATGTATCAATCAGCTAAACAGTTTACCAGATACAAAATCCACCTAAAACTGCAATATCCTTTAATTGTTTTGAGCAGTGTATATCGGGGTCTAATAATAAGAAAGTTAAATGAAAAGATATTAATAAATTAGCAATATCTTTTTATGATTTTATATAGAGCCATATCAATACTATGACCAAAATTGTCACATAATATGTAATGGGAGCTATTTCTAAGATTACTTGATCGAAGGATGAACAAAAAACTCGATTCACTTATAGAATACTGTTTCTATACTACACAATATGTGCAGGCTATCTATATTATAAAGGACAAACATATCTATGCGTAACGCATACGTCATTTTGCGAATGGCAACATCTATATTATAAAGGACAAACATATCTGTGCGTAACGCATACGTCATTTTGCGAATGGCAACATCTATATTATAAAGGACAAACATATCTGTGCGTAACGCATACGTCATTTTGCGAATGGCAACATCTATATTATAAAGGACAAACATATCTGTGCGTAACGCATACCTCATTTTGCGAATGGCAACACTTTGAAATTTTAAATGAAATTTCGGTTTGCAATTTTCGTTATAGCAAATTTTTAAACTTCAAAACATCGCATATTTTCAATTTTTACACCCCTGTACGAGGGAAAAATATGCTTTTAAATGCAATTTGTTTGGAAGCTGTATCTCAATTTATTTTTGAGATATTAATTTTTTTGTAGTTTTTAATACAGATTTTGTAATTGTGGCAACTGAAGTGCTCCATTTATATTGAAAGTAAAGAGAAAATAGTCATGGTTTATTATTTTTATCGATTATATCCTTATTGATGCCATTTTCACATTACAAATAAAAGTAACTTTTTTATAATTTTTGAACAGAAAATGACGTCAGACATTTAAAAAAAACACGCATTCTTCTTCATAAATCAGTTACATTTCAATATTTTTACATTATGCTGATACCGAGTTTGAGACTCTAGGTGTACGCTAAAATGTTTCAGTGAGCCAAAATGATGCTATATTTAAAACAAAACGATCATTTTTTTTATGATAAAACTAAATATTTTACCAATACTAAATGGCCAATAGTATGACAACTAAAGGTAAATTTCTGAATTTTTTTTTCGCGGGTACTGAGATTAGAACTTAAAAGTTTGTGCGAATGTTCACATGAAAAGTTATATCGGACAAACGTGACTTTAAGTTTGGAAATACATTCATTAATAATCTATTGCGCGTTAAAATACTTTCAAATTGTGAATTTGAGTGGTGCGTATATGTAAATTATGAGAATGTGAAAATAACGCACAGCTTAGATTTTATTGGGGAAAGTTTTTTGATGTGACAAAGCGAAATCCTTTTTACTGATTTTTTATCCGTTAAAAACAAACATTAGTGCCTCACTCGATAACTTCATCATAATTACTTATCTTGGATACGTATTCTAATGCAGTTTAATTTTTCAATAATTTAAGCAGTTGAAGTTTGTGGAAATAACTTTTTAATAATTTTAGGTTAAAAATATTATTTGTTTTAAGAGTTAGACAACCAATGTAAGATGAATTTTTTATTGCAATTATTTTTGTAGGTTTATTATAAATTCGATCTGACAGTTCCTTTCTAACATTTCAGTTCGTCGAATTTCGACCGGTTCCAACTCGTTATAATAATAATTCGATTATTCAGAAGTTTTTGGTGATAATACTAGGGTTCCAAACGAAATAAAATTTCAGTAGTATCTATAGTTAAACTGAAAATATCAGTTAAAAAAATTGTAAAAAACAATAAATAAAATGCTTTGTATCTGAGGGTGTGTATTTTATTTTTATAATTCAGAATTAATTAATATTCCCTATGCCGTATGCAACAAATAATTTAATAACATAATATGTTTCTATACTTGTCAATATCCCAGTATAAGATTTCTTTAATTTATATTTAGAATAAATGCCCCATAAAGTTTTGTCTCTAAATTTCAAACACAAAAGAAAAATATGTATAAAAACTAGGCGAAACATCGAAACAAAGGCTTATCAAAAGGTTTCATTAAATTACCTAAATTAAGAAGAAGAGACAATTCAAATTTCCGTTAAATGAAACGAATGACAGTCTAATAAAGAAACGGGTAAGTAAGAAAGAGAAGCATAATTGTTAGTTAAGCTTTTAAAAAAGAGAAAGCTCAAGTGACTTGGACAGATTCCAAATTAACGATATTACATTCCAATGAAAAAAAAATAGTTCCTCCGTTATCTCAAAATACAAATTACTTTTCTATAATCATTGTAAAACAAAATCTGCTAAATATTTCAGTAATAAAAAAGTAACTAACTATTCAATTATTCTATCCCTTAAATGTTTTATTTAAACGGAAATTGTGCTGAAATATGCAATTAATATTAAGATTATAAAGACTAATTTTTTGTTTATTAATATATTCAAAAACTGGATTAAACTAACACATAAAATAAAATTTTCTGGGTCGAAATTTCTCTAAATTTGAAGAACAAAATTTGATGAGTAAAACGAAAGTGAAACATCCGAAGGAAAGTTAACGAAAATAAAGTTATTATTATTACTTTTCTAAGTTAGAAGAAAAAAATCGTCATTAAATTAAACATAATTATGTAATCTAAAAATATAATGCAATTAATAAAAAATCTTGTAAGTAGGAAAGCGACTGTTTATGTCTAATTAAGTACTTAAAAAAAGAAACGCTGTGAAGTGATCTGAGTTTTTATACAATTAGGGTTATTATTATGACATATACGGTGCTCGGTTTCTCCACATAAAAATCGCCCTGTTGAACTTTTTTAAAAGGCTAATCTTTCGTAATCGGATTCACAGGTGTATAGAACTCTCCTCCCAAATCTTTTAACTAAGCAACGTAATCTGCAATATACTACTAAAACCAATCATGGAAAAATTTCAAAATTCAAAATGCAAGTCTCATCAAAATCCGTAGAGTAGAAATTTAAAAAATGCAATCTTTCATAACAGGGTTCAAATTTATGTATTATAGTACAAAAGTATGTAACTATCAAACGTATAATGATTTTTTATATACTGGAATCTACCTGAACGAAAGATTCCAGAAACAGGTGAACCCGATTATGAAAGATTACCATTATTTCAAAAGATTCTGCTAAATGGATTTCCATGAACCTTGTACTGTTAGTTTTAATATATTATAACATGTTTGTTTATTAAGTGACAATCAGCAAAAGAGTTAGTATTTAATGAATGTCAGCGAATAGGTTTAGAACAGATGCAGCGATTTTGATACTTCTTTCTATTTGTTTTCTTTTTTTCTGAATAGGCTCGTTCTGGTTGGTTTCCAAGAAGAACTATAGCATCAATAAAAAAATGAAAATTAAGTGGCATAAAAATTTAAAATGAAAATTTTTTATAAAACCCTAATCATCCATCACCTTTATCCACAGTCATGTAATCTCACACCAATGGATTGTTTTCTGCGGGGGTATTTGAAGTCACTGGTTTATGCCGATAAACGACAGACGTTGGAGCACTTGGAAATCAACATTCGTCACGTTATTGCTGATATACGATCCTTGCTGCTCAGTATGGTGGTCGAAAATTCGACTTTCAGATTGCGCATCATTCGTGGCAGCCACGGCCTCCATATGCCTAAATAATTTTCAGCACTAACGGCATAAAATTACTCATTTAATAAAACTTATATCATACCATTAACATTATTTTTATGTGTTTTATTTCGTTTTAAATTTGTATACCTCTAAAAAAGACACTTCATATAGCACTCGTTTTAATCATTCGAATTGGATGTTACTGTGCATGGCTTACGAAGTTTAGATATTTTCTTATCTCGTTCCAGAAAAAAATACTTGTTATTCTTTAATCTATACTACTATTATAAAGAGGAAAAAATTGTTTATTTGTAGGAGGTAAGCTCTGGAACTACCGAACCGATTCCAAAAGCAATGGTATCAAAATGATGGTGTTAGTCCAACTTAGAACATAGGCTATATCTTATATCGGTGCCACTACCCCAAAGGGGGTGTAGGAGCAAAAAACGTTCTAAAAATGCGATTTTAGCGTTACTGAAGGACCTAGAAATATAAAATTTTGAACATTAGTTACTTATAAGATATAAATGATGTCTAAGAATAGTTCTTAAACAATTCGAAATTTAAAAGGGGTAAAAATGCACAAAAAGCGTTCTAAAAAACGTTCTAAATTGTAGTTTTTACACAATCTCAGGAAATAACAAACCGATTTAAAAAATATTGGTGTCATAATGATGATGACAACGCTTGCTCCAAGATAGGCTATGTTTTATGTCGGTGTCACTACCCAAAGGGGGTGTAGGAGCAAAAAGCGTTCTAAAAATGCGATTTTAGCGTTACTGAAGGGCCTAGAAATATAAAATTTTGAATATTAGTTACTTATAAAATATAAATAATGTCTAAGAACAGTTCTTAAACAATTCGAAATTTTAAAGAGTTGAAAATGCACAAAAAGCGTTCTAAAAAACGTTCTAAATGGTAGTTTCTACACAATCTCAGGAAATACCAAAGCGATTTAAAAAAATATTGGTGTCATAATAATGGTGACAACGGTTGCTCCAAGATAGGCTATGTTTTATGTCGGTGTCACTACCCCAAAGGGTGTGTAGGAGCAAAAAGCGTTCTAAAAATGCGATTTTAGCGTTACTGAAGGGCCTAGAAATATACAATTTTGAATATTAGTTACCCTCATAGCATGCATGGTCACAGTGACGTCATTGTGACGTCACTGTAAGTCACTGTGGTCACGTCACATCTGTGACCAAAATGCCACCACTCAGTGATGTCACATTGTGACTGAGATGTGAACTTCTTAGAAAACTTAAAAAAATTACAAAAATTATTAAATCATGTTATTTACTGTAAAAAATATTTTTCTGCCGGATTTAAAATTTTTTTAAACCGTGGTCCAAGTTGCCTCTGTGCCTCTAACCAAAACTTTTTATTTTCGTATAACATAAAATGTAATTAATTCACCAGCGACACAAAAATATTTCCTTATTATGGGAATTTCATATTATTAAAAAAATGATTTAGGTAAATAGACCCCGACTTATCTTTTATAAAGATTTTTGTAAATGATCATCTGTTATAGTAGAAGTTTCTCAAAGAGTAGTCGAAACATTTCTGTGGTTTCAAACTAAAAACTTTCTATTACAGTTAAGTCTGGAGCTTTTAATGAGCACGCAGAAAGCGTCTTCAAGGTTTAGTCATATATGCATTTCTTGCTTTATAATTTGCATTCAAGTCATTTTTTTTTCCTCTTAGTGTTTCACTATTTTAAGTAACTTTTTTTTTTAAATTCTACTTCTTTCAGACGTTTAAAATAAAATTGACATTTTCCGAATATAAAATTAATGTACAAAATTTAGGCAAAGCCCATGACATAATTAATTATTCATATTTTATTTTTTGTTTTCAAAATATATCTTTAAAAATTATTTTACAAGATGTTTTATTCTACAGAAAATTAATATTAAGATAATGACAGATTGGCAAAGAAAAACTCATCTCTTCTCGATAATCTTGTTGTATTTTTTAAGAAGTTATTTTGTATATATTACCTGTGATATAAATTTTACTTTTAAAAAAAGGAGGGGGTCATCATTATTACCATTAAATTAATTTATACACATTTTGAAAAATTAAGCACTATTTTATCTATTAAACTCTAATTATGGATAATATTATTATTATAATTTACGTAAATGAAACTTTACAATTCAAAAAAAAAACTGATAAAAATAAAAGGTGAAATACAATAAAACATTTTCAAACAGGAAATTGAATTAGAGACAATTTGATAAAATTATTACGCATTTAATTTCCTTCCGAAACTGTTGTATAGAAAAACAAATAAAACCGAAAAAACATCTGCTTCGAACTTCGAAACTTAAAAATCGTCTGCATCTGCACTATTTCAGTTGTTACGACTCACCGCAGAATAACGGATAAAAGTAACAGTGAAGCTTTTTAGAATAAACGCGGGAAGTTATGTGGACACTAGACAGCGAAGACGTGTTGACACGGATTTAAAAAGTGAAACAAGAACGTTCACAGGATCCATGTTAGTTCAGCTAACAAAATATAAACCCGAGAAAATTACGGTAGCTTTGACTTGTTGAAGATGATTCAAGTCATTGCTATGGTACTTATTATCGGATTTAATTGGTTCCCCAAAATCAAAGTATCACGTACAACGTCAATGAAATTAGGTAAGTAAATATATTATTTTCCCTGCTTGCTTTCTTTTAACCGCAACAATTTTAGTTAACTTCTCATAAACATGCTGTAGAACATAAATATTTTACTACATTTATTTTTTATTTTGTTGAAATATCTAAAATATTATTTTCCCTGTTTGCTTTTTTTTTAATTACAATGATTTTAGTTATCTTCTAATAAATATGTTATAGAACACAAATATTTCATTACATTTATTTTTTATTTTGTTAAAATATCTAACTTCCTTTTCAACAGCTTTGATCAGATTATTAAAATTAGTGATTTAAATTGCATTTTAATCTGGTTTATATTCTTATTTAAATATTTGGTTAAAACCACATAGTGTCCTAAATATGAAAGTATATGGATAAGTATTATAATCAGTCATTAATATAATTAATAAACATTTAAAGATAATTAAGTTATTTTAAAAAAATGTCTTTTTATGGAATAAAATTATTGGCAAACATAATTTTTTAATTTTGTATTAAGTGATGGTCTTAAACAATTTGAATTGCATGTTTTTATTTAAAAAAAATTGCATCTGCTCAGAAGAGGAATTTATAAAAAATAAGACAACGGAAACGTATACTATTAAAAGAGATCGTAGATATGTAATGTTAAGAAAAAAAAATGATTATTTAATGTATTATTCAACCTGAGAAATGTTTTAAAATCTATAAAGAAATAGTCATAGCGGGTGAAAGCTTTTCAGTTGTTAAACATTCTTACTGAAATGTTTTCAAAGTGAACTAGAAGTCTGTTGGCAAATGAAAATACAGAAGTTACGCAATCAGTAAGTGTTTAAATATGATTTTACTTTAAAAATAACGCAAATACTTGAACGGTATGAATCTAAAATGTAATAATCATCTTTTATTATTTACTTTTTTTTCTGGATAATTTTATCATTTTATCTCCTGAATGATTTTATAGAGATAAATTTCAAAGTATCGATATTATACACTCTTTATAAACAGCGCGATTAAAATGGATTTCTTATTTATAATTACCGTAATCTTGTAAATAAAATATTAATAATAATAATGAACCTATGTGTGGCTCTATTTTGTACTTATGGGCTCAATTTTTATACTTTATTTACATTAAAAAGTAGTTAACCATTTGATACTGAGTTCATTATTTTGTTTTATTGTGTCATATAAAAATAAATATGATTATTTGTAATTCTAATACAATATATACAGTAGAACGCCGATTGTCCGAACAAGTCGGGACCGACCCTAGTTCGGATAAACAAAAGTTCGGATAAATGGGCAGATAGTTTAAGGGATGTTCCTGACTATTCTAAAACATTCACACTTTATCTAGGTTTAGGACTGACAGCACCAGTTAGTACTGGAGTGCTTAAAAATTGTTTTGTTTTTTTTAATTGTTTTTTGTTTACTTATTATTTAATTTTTTTTTTCTTTTATCATTTTCTAAACTTCAGAGATTATAGTTTAAGCAAAAAATAAATTGGAAGTTAGGTGTTTTTTTTTTCTTTTTTAGAGAGACAAATATTTGGATAATTGAAAATTCGGTTAAAAAGAATTCTTTGAGAGATATATGCTGTTCGGATAATTGGAAGTTCGGTTAATTGGAGTTCCAATAATCGGCGTTCTACTGTATTTATAAAACTTTCACCAGACTTTATTCTAAAAATTTCGTTGTAGATTCTAATCTGTTTGTACTATTTATGACACTATCAGAGTTATAGATGTCATGGCAACATATATCCAGCCAGATAGATCTTTGGCAAAACATAAAAACTTTCACATTAGACGCAAAATAGAGTGCTAAATAGTGCAAAATAGAACTGCGGTGCTGTGTTTTATATACAATAAGGTATTATTGTTTTAAAAAATCATAGATAGTAAGAGTTATTTTTATAATATATAATTTCATAAATAAAAATGTAATTTTGGCAATCAATTATTAAAGTTATTTTTTAATAATCAAAAAGTTGTTTTATATATGGATTTTACTCCTAGCAAGCCCTGATATAAAATAAATTAACCCTTTGTATCACCGTTCTATGCATACCTAAAAGCTTTATTTACTTTTACAGTGAGCATAAAAATACGATTTTATTTATTGCTGCTGTCTTCCAACATAACGATTATTGCCGAAATTGTTCTTAGAATTCTCAACATAATGATACTGGTGATACTCAGTTAATTTTCTATACCAAAGCTGCATTTTTCGTTTGAGTAGTTTCAAATGGTTATTGCTAAAATGTACTTCGGAAATTTTGTAATGCATGTATGGGGCATAAAAGACGTAAACAATACATATATAATGACTATATGGCACATGATGAGCGTTTCAAGTGTATATATATATATATATATGTATATAACGCATGCATAAACTTCACAATGATCTTAGCAATGTCGTTACTGCAATTTTTGCATAATCAAATTTATAGGGGCCTCTATAACAAAGAAGTTTCCTATTTTCTCAGCCCCAACTTGTTTGAATTACAATCATATATATATATATATATTATGGTAATCAATATCATAAAACATATAAAATTTAATTACTTAATATCGGTATTTCTTTTTATCTTTCATTTTTTTTAAATTATTAATGTTGTGTAATAGAAAAAAATTCAACCTCACCAGTGACTTCGAGTTTGTAATGCGTATTAAATGAAATAAATTAATTTCATTCAGTATTTTCTATAGTTTAAAGAATATAAAAAGTACTGTATATATTATAAAATATTATATTTTCAACACAAATTTTATCTTGATAAAGATTTGAAAATTTAAACAAATTGTTTCTTTGGTAATTTTAATGCTTTTAACAAATAGCTAATTTTGAAAAAAAAATGTGATAGATCGATCATTCAGTTGTCTTCAATATTCTCATTTATTGCAATAGGAAAGAAAGGTGCAACAAAAATTGAAGTCTGCGGGGCATTGCATTTTGATTCAATAAAATTCTTTTAGTATACCCTTGTTATATCGGCCCCCAAGTTTTAATTGCGATGTATCGCCGAAGTATATTAACGTTATAGATGTAAATGATTTTACAACATGCATAATTATGACTATGTGTGACATGCATACGTGTTTACAACTGTACAAGTATGTCATAGTGTGACTTCACAACATTGCCGCTAGTCCCATATTCGTCACAACGTTAATGACAAAATTGTCACAAATCACACAATTTTCACAAAATTGTCACAATGTGACTTCAAAGCAGTGTCGCTGTCGTCACAGAATCATCACAGTGTTAAAGACAATTTCGTCAAAAATGACACATATTTCACAAATTGATCTCAATGTGACTTTAAAACATTGTCACATTCGTCACAAATTCGTCACAAAGTTAATACCAAAATAGTCACAAATGACACACTCTTCATAAATTTGTCACACCGTGACTTCACAAAGTCGTCACAATGTGACGTCACAAAAGAGCTCTAAAACGGCCATAACGACCTCACATTCTAGTCACAGTGACTTCACATCGACGTCACGTGACGTCACAACGACGGTCACAATGTCACAGCGTGACGTCACAACGACGTCGACGTGACGTCACCATGCCTTACGGGTACTTATAAGATATAAATGATGTCTAAGAAAAGTTTTAAACAATTCGAAATTTAAAAGGGGGTGAAAATGCACAAAAAGCGTTCTAAAAAACGTTCTAAATGGTAGTTTCTAAACAATCTCAGGAAATACCAAATCGATTTAAAAAATATTGGTGTCAAAATGATGGTGACAACGCTTGCTCGAAGATAGTCTATGTTTTATGTCGGTGTCACTACCCCAAAGGGGGTGCAGGAGCAAAAAACATTCTAAAAATGCGATTTATGTGTTACTGAAGGGCCTAGAAATATGAAATTTGAAATATTAGCTACTTATTAGACATAAAGGATTTCTAAGAACAGTTCTTAAACAATTCGAAATTTGAAAGGGGTGAAAATGCGCGAAAATCGTTCTAAAAAACGTTCTAAATGGTGGTTTCTACACAATCTCAGGAAATACCAAACCGATTTAAAAAATAATGGTGTCAAAATAAGGGTGTCAAAATGACGGTGACAACCCTTGCTCCAACATAGGCTATGATTTATGTCGGTGCCACTATCCGAAAGGGGGTGCAGGAAAAAAAAAAGTTCTAAAAATGAATTTTTTGCGTTACCGGATGGCCTAGAAATATGAAATTTGAAATATTAGCTACTTATTAGATATAAAGAATTTCTAAGAACAGTTCTTAAACAATTCGAAATTTAAAAGGGGTGAAAATGCGCGAAAAGCGTTCTAAAAAACGTTCTAATGGAGGTTTCTACACAATCTCAGGAAATACCAAACCGATCTAACAGATAATGGCGTCAAAATGAGGGTGACAACCCTTGCTCCAACATAGGCGATATTTTATGTCGGTGCCACTAACCCAAAAGGGGTGCAGGAGAAAAAAGTTCTAAATTGCAGCTTCTGCGTTACGGAAGGGCCTAGAATCGTGAAATTTGGAATGGAAGTTAGTTATAAGATATCAATGATCTCTAAGGACATTTCCTAAAAAAATCAAAATTTAAAAGGGAGTCAAAATGCGCAAAAAGCGTTGTAAAAAATTCTAAATTGCGATTTCTATGCAATCGCAGTAAGTACTGAACCGATTTCAAATATAATGTTGTAAAAATGATGGTGATAGATCTTGCTCCAAGATATGCTATATTTTATATCTGTTTCCACTACCCCAGAGGAGATGCAGGAGCAAAATGCGCGAAAAGCGTTCTAAAAACGTTCTAAATGCCGATTTGTCGGCAATATCTCAGGAAGAATGAATCTGATTTTAAACGTAATGGTAGGAAATTGATGCTGACAGCCTCTGCTCTAACATAGACGCTATTTTGTGTCGGTATCACTATCACCAAGGCGTTAGCAGGAGCAAAAAAGCGTTCTAAATTTCGATTTTTGTGATCGGTAGGGGCTAGCAACTTAAAATTAGGCAAGGTGCATATTTATTAGATATAAATGATCTTTAAGAACAGTTTCGAAAAAATTGCAAATTTAAAAACGGGTGAAAATGCGCGAAAAGCGCCCTAAAAACGTTCTAAATTGCGATTTCTACTCAATCTAAGGAAATATTAATGCTATTTCAAAAAAAATTGTTGCAAATTAATGGTGACAGTCCCTGCTATAACATAGGTTATATTTCATGTAGCTGTCACTACCATCGGAGGGTTGCAAAAGCAAAACATGTTCTAATTTGCGTTTTTTACACAACTGAGGGGTCTAACACTTTGAAGTATGGCATGGTATTTACTTACAAGATGCAACTGCTTTCTAAGAACAGTCGAAAGAAAGTTCCAAATTAAAATAATTGAAGTGAGTGAAAAGCGTTATAAATTACAATTTTTAAGCAAACTTATAAATTACCAAACCAATTAAAAAAATAATGATGACAAATTTTGGTGATAGAACCTGCTCAAACATAAACTATATTTTATGTCTGTTCCACTACCACCAGAGGATTGAAGAAGCTAAAAACTTTCTAAATTGCGATTTCTGCGATACTGAAAAGGCTAGAAACTTTAAATATGACATGGTAGTTACTTATAAAATATAAATGCCCTCGAAGGAACGTCGAAAATAAATTCGAATTAAAAAGGTGTGAAGCGAAGGGGTGGTGCGAAAAGCATTCTAAAAAAGTTTTAAATTACGATTCTATGGAATTTCAGGGAATATAAACGTACACAGGCTCTATTTTAATCCGGTGATTCTACCACTTGGGGTTAAAAGGAACAACAAACATTCCAACAAAGGGCTTTAAAAGCTTTTTAAATTACATTTCTGTGGAATATTAGGAAATAACAAACCGATTTAAATATTAATGTTGGCAAATTAATGGTGACAGTTCCTGTTTTAACATAGCCCTTTATGTTGGGAGAGGTGGTAGGACTTGGAATTTGACATGGTGGTTAATTTAAAGATGTAAGAAGATGGTTTCTAAAAAATTCAAAACTGCAAATGAATACTGAAATGAGCGTATTAATTGAGCATAAAAGTTTCAAAATATTTTCTAAATTATCATTTACTTAGTTTTATTTCATTTTATTAATTTAATTCTCATTTCTGCCTAATGCAGTGTAATAATGATGTTTAATCAAACTGGGTTTTAAATAGTAATTTTTGAATTATCCCTAAATGTAATAAGTACCTTATAGAAAAAAGTTTTAATAAAATAAAATATTAACTTTTAATAAAATGAAAATTTAGTTAGTACCTTTTAATAAAAATTAGACATATAAATATCACTTGGCATATTTCAAATATTACGCGAGCAAAGCCGCGGGGTTTGCTAGTAGTTTTATATTTTAGGGAGCCTGGTATATAGAAAGTTATTAAAAATTCCTCAAAAATTGAAAGAAAATAAATTCCAATTGTTTTACTAAAATCATTTTTCTAATTGAAAAAATATTTCAAAATATAAAAAAAAGTGTTTTTAAAAGTATAAATAATAAAGTTTTCACAAAATAAATGAAAAAAATAATCTGTTTTTAAAACTCTCTATAAAACTGTACAAATCTGGAAAAAAAAAAAAAGCTTTGTAAGTATTTTTTTGTGGTGTGTGTGTGTGTGTGGTGGGGGGTTCACAGGTAATCAATTTCATAAAGTATGCTACATTTATCGCTTAATTACGCATAATAACATTTCTCAGTTATTCATATCGACAAAGTAAAAGTTTCTGACATTTAGAATAAACTAAAATTGCTTATTTAATTATGCCGCATGTCTTAAATAAAAGTGTTTTGGAACTTAATTAAAACAATTTCAAAGCTCCCATTATCTCTTATTATGTAATTGGTGCAAAAAAAAAGGAAATATTTAGGTATCACGTTACCTCAAAGAATTATATTTGAAGTTAGTAAATAAAACTGTCTCTCAGTAAGAAAGTGGGTGAAAACTTTTTACTCTTCACTATAATATAATAGATTCAGTTCGTGAAAATTAATAATTACTGATTTTCAAAGTGAATACATTCTCTAAGTTAAACAGCATCTTTAAAACTTATAACATATTGTTATAATAATAAAATTTTACTAATATATATATTTCCCCTGTGTTTGCCGCTCCATTATTTGAAAATAAATCTTATCTTTCAGAAGGGTAAGTTAGGAATTTAAAAGAGAATAGTGAATAAAAGAAGCATACTGACATGTAACTTAGAGAAGAACAAGAAGGAAAGTACTTTGCTTCTTATGTCTGCAATGTACAATTTATAAATATATAGCGGAGAATTTATAAATATATAGCGGCTATTAGGCACAGTTTTTAGCTACAGAGTTTTATAATTTTTTTGTTTAAGTTTTTAAACAAAATTTAACTGCACTTTTAAAGCACAGACATTTGACCATAAATACCCGCAATTCTGAGTTTGTAGCTTTTGTTGTTTATGTTTAGCGGAAGTCTGGAGTAAGTTGGCACACACTTTATAAAAAGTTAACTGGAACTTAAATAAAACACGCAATTAAACGAAATAAATTTTGTTATTACCAGCAAGTTTAAACAAATGAATTATCTCCGTACAATGTGAATTCGTAAACTATACATAACAGACATAAAAATTATGAATAACACATTAACACTGAGTAACTTTTATCCTACTCGGTATCATCATCAAAGTTACAGTTATCACAAATATAAAGTCGAACGTATCGGTTTAGGCAGGCTGCATTTGCCCAAAGTTTGCATTGTTGCTACTTTTCTCTATGTTTGCTGTTTTTCAAGTTACCAGCACATACCAGACAATAACATTCTTCGCCATCTGAGCTATTGTTAAGTTTTGTGCTTTACTCAATTACAAGTTTTATTTTTATTTTTGTAGGTGGAAACAAGTTTTTTTTATTATCTCTTTAGCTTTGGCCAACTATTATTGTTGCTTTTATTTTCTTATTTTTGTACTTGATCTTTTTTATCTCACTAAAGCAACTTTTTTCCATTTCAGTGCCATTAAATGTGGTGAATCTGTCAATATCTTTGTGGTTTCTTTTTTCCTACGTCTATATTTCCCTATATTCTTTCATGATTCTGTCTTTTTAGACTGTCGAACAGCCCCAGGATTTAATGATGCAACAACCTAAGCCAAAATCACAAGAAACCAGTGACTACTGAATAGGGTGTTTCACACGGTAATGGGTCTGAAAAAAAAATTTCATTTTGATATTGCATACCCTTTTATTTTATGAGGTTTGATGAAATAAGCATATTTGTAAAATTTCTAGAAACAAGAAAAAAGTTAAGTGACCTCTCAAAGCCTTTAAAAATTTGGCATACATTTTTTTTTTTTTTTTTTTTTTTTGAAAATCTCCAAATTGACGTGTATTTTTTCAAAAGCAATAAAAAAAATAATTTTTACAGTATGTTGAAGTTTGAATTAAATATTATTATTTCTTAAGGTAAGTTTTTTTTAAGTGTTTCTTCAATGGCCAAGTAATGAATTGCTTATGATATTCTACTGTGTGATAGAGGAATTGACCTTGATCCTCATCTTGCACGAGTACATTATTGAAATCAGTGGCTAATAACACGCGCATACTGGCACAGCACGTTTGACACAATCATTTACCACGAGTAAAGAATAATTTTTTCTTTGACAATATTATAATGGTTTATCTACAAATGAATCAACATCGTTTTTTAAAAATGAACAGTCAACTTTTAGGATTGTGAAAAAATTAAGTGATAGTTTGGCTGCAAAATCTCATAGCATTTAACCTAGTTCCTTCTTAGGTTTTTTTGAAACTGAAACAATTGCCTTTTTCTCCTCAATTAATACATGATCTAAAAAGAGGGCTAAGATGTGTTATTATCCCGCCCTCCACGATGTTGAGTATTTAGCGATTTTTATCGCTCTGGCAACCCCGGCGATTGGCGTCTAGTAACTTATGGCAACCCCCTTTTTTACGACGCGAGAGCGTGCTTTTTGCGGGAACATTCATTTCACTCCCCGGTGTCGTTGCTGTCGGTTGCTTGACTCTTGTACCAGGTTGTATCTTTTTTTTTCTTTTTTTTTTTTTGAGGATACGCGACAGAGAATTGTTTTTTAGTTTTTTAAAAGAGATTGGCTTATTGAAATCTAGCATGTGTTGTAATAAATGTAGCGGCAATATGAAAATTAGAAAAAGAACGCAATTCTCTGACGGTTGCACGTGGGTTTGTCGTAATAGGAGAGTTGTGGATGGTCAGAATAAAAAGTGTAACACTGAAATGTCTTTCAGATATGGTCCTGGTTTAGTGGTTGTAGTAAATTGACGATTGAGGAGATTTTTTTGCTAGCGTTTGAAATTATTATTGGGACAAAGACAAATCAAATTGTATCGCAGTATAAGTTTAATAGTCATACTATGGCCGATTGGAGGCAGTTTATCAACGAGCAGGTGTTGGAATATATTGAGACTAAGTCAGATTTTTTTTCATATTTTAAGTAATCAAAAGATACAACCTGGTATCGGAAAAATAACTTATTATAATCCAGAATTTTCATTTTTTCGGAATTTGTTTATTTAAAGTGTGTATTTCAAGTCGGAAATATAACTTATTATAATCCAGAATTTTATTTTTTAATTTTTTCGGAATTTGTTTATTTAAAGTGTGTATTTCAAGTGTAAAAAAAAAAAACAAAACAAAAAGGTAAGTAATCTTGAAAATCTAATATTTTTATGTGTGTTTTTCCAGAAATATTGCTTTTATTACAGAGAATCTAATGTCATTTTTGTATTTTTTTCAGAAATATTGCTTTTAATTTAGAGGGGAATTAATTTTGGGTTAATTTTAATGGAATTAATTTTGGTTACATTTTCTTTAATGTGTTTTTTTAGTGATTTATGTGTATGTTAGGCTTAACGAAAAAAAAATGAAAATAATGAAGAAAACATGCGAAAAAAAATGTAAATTAGACAAATTTACATTGTTTTTGTTAAGCCTAACATGCACATGTTTTCTTCATTATTTACATTTTTTTCGTTAAGCCTAACATACGCATATATCGGTACTTGGCGACATTTTCTACTTGGCGAAAAAGGGGTTTTCTCGCCAAAAACAATCCAAGATGGCGGAGGGTGGGATAATAACACATCTGTTCCGAAAAGAGTGATAACCCAATCATGTTCTTACTTAGGTAGCAAAGTTTTCTTTTATGTTTTATCAAGACCTTTTTTGCCAGTTCATTGTCTATTTTTTAAAAATAATTCCAGAGGTTTAAGAGAATCAAATCATTCTAAGGTGCACTACAGCTTGTAAGTACAGAGGAACACGCTTTTATATAAATTGTCGCGATAAACAGACAAATGAGTTTTAATACACATACCTCATATTCATGAAGGTGAATTGCTCACGAAAGCGAAATTTTTTAATGGTAAGAATTCTTTTTGTTATCCTCCGTGCACGATGATATGCACCAGGTGGACTGAATATAATATTCCTTTTGCTTTTAAGAAATTGTGATGTGATTTCACACAAAATAATCAAGGTTAGTTTTATGAACTCCAAGTAATCATCACAAGTTTGGATATTTCTGTGACTGTTTGTAAAGGAAGGCTACAATAACACTTCTGTTTAGTTGTAGCTAGTGCTTTTCTTTTTCAGTTAAAGCACAACCATCAGTATCCTTTTGAATTGCTGCATAGCTAGCAATATTTACCAAAGCCAATAATCTTTAATTCTACCCAAAATAGCGACTTGAGGTCCTGGTAAAGTTAAAATACGTCAAATACAGCGGAAGCTATGATTTTAAGGTTATGATGCTTCTTTTGTCCGCGCTGTACAAACATTTTATCCTCATGAAACATAATCATTTTCTGTACTTCTAGTTGATCATGAAGATGTTTCATTTTGATATTGCATACCCTGTTATTTTATCAGGTTTAATGATATAAGCATATTTGTAAAATTTATTGAAACTACGAAAAAGTTAAGTGACCTTTAAAACCCGTCAAACTTTTAACAACTTGGCATTTATTTCGAAAATCTACAAATTGATGTGCATTTTTTCTAAAGCAATAAACAAAATAATTTTCCCAGTATGTTGAAGCTTGAATTTAACGTTTTGTACAAACGATGTAATATTTGACCAGTAGTTGGTAATAACCGATTATAATGTTCCGTATGAAAAAGGGAAATCGGATGTGAAGACCACATTATTACTTATGGTTTTTCTGCTGGTCTTTTCTCGTCTGGCATCTCTCGTCTTTTTTGACAAAACAAATTTAAAGCTTACAAGGCGGATGCTTCTATTACATACACTGTTAAAAAAAAAAAAATAAATAAATAAATAAAAAAAAATCCTTTTCAAACATACCTTTGTTTTCCCTTATATAATGGTGATTTGATAAAACGGACTCAAATAAATTATGAAATGTCTGTGTTACCATATTCAAATCTGGAGTAGCACACCTGAAGTTTATTCCAACAGAGCGAAAAATGCTCAGACAAGGACTCGATCCTGGATATTTGGCGTGCCGCGCCAATGCTTTACCTGTTAAGCTATCTGGACGATACCTGGCTGACATAATTCTGTCTTACCATTTGAAATCTGAATGCAGATACAATTTTTAATATAGTCGTGGTCTTAGAAGCTTAAATTAGTTATCGTTATTACCAATAACTTAATACTTTTGTTCTTTTAACACGATTGTCCCAGACTTAAAACAAAGGAAATGTATCTCTTAACTATCATGAGCTTAGGAATAAGTGTTATTAATTTTCTATCGATCCTCTAAAATGCAGCTTGTAAAAAATGTTTATTGTTCTTTAATTCTTGCACCCCAGCAGTGGCCGAGAGGTTATGCTCTCGAAGCTGGTAGACGGGAGGTGCTGGGTTCGAACCCAATCGCGCCCGTCGGCCTAATTGTTTCGGAGTTCTCATGGTTTTCTTCGAAACCTTGGATTTACAAACTTAAATACGGGTTAGGTTCCCTTAGAAAGACCCCCACGAAGGGCATTCTCCCCCTTAGGGCCCACATTCCTCGTGTTGATAATTGGCCGCCGTAAACACAACCAATCTTTAATTCTTGCAAACGTGATTAAAAGTCGCTATGAAAGCCAAAAGGTCATTTTTTTTCGCTAGTTTTATGTAAAAGAAAACAATTCTCATAATTTTAAATTGCAGTTTTATTCAAACTGCACTTCTTTGCGTGTAGCACAGAAGATAAAGTTTTACTTTTAAATTTCATAGTTGACCTATTAGTTCTTCTAAGTGGAACATATATTTAAAGGAACATAAGATTCCGTTAAACATTCAAAATATCCAATTTTTGGAATATATATATATATATATATATATTAAAGTATAATAATTTTTGAACACTTTAAAATAAATCGTATGAAAATTTCTTAGTTTTAACCAATGTATATTTTAAAACCCCAAAAATATTTCGAGTCAATTTATACAAAATGCGATTTTTGCATTGAGTGGGAAGTAGTGGAAAACTTTTCATTATATTTTCGTGATTTTTGTTTTTATTATGTATAGTTTAAAGTAGATTCTATACAGTAAACCTAATTTTCATCTTTGTTTGTTTATTTTTTTTTCTTTTGTATTGTAGTGATAAAATTTTGAATTTTTTGTACTATCAAGATACAATTTTTTAAAATATAAAAACACTACAAATAAGCAATGTTTTACGTGCAGTGTAATTACTCAAGTATAATTAGATACAAAACATTTGGCTTTAAATGCAAAAATTCGTTTATATAATCATTTGCTCAACCTATGGTTTCAATCATCAGCTCGTCACGTTTAAAAACTCCTTGAAAAAATAATCCATTATGATTTCATAAACGTATCAAATGAAATAAGGAAAATGTATATGTTACTGATTTCAATATTTGGGGTTTTGTAATAAAGAAGAATTGACAACAAGAGTTTCAAAACTCACCTTATCAAAAAAAAAAAAAAAAAAAAAAAAAAAAAAATACTGAGTTTTTTCTCACAGTTTGCATCGAAAAGCACAGTAATCTGCAAAAAACCTAGTTTTATCCTGTTTTTATGGCATTGTAAAATTTTCATTTACAATGAAAACCAGTGTACGCAGCCAAATGTTTTTCACGATTTACAAAAATTTGATTTTCTGAATAAGGCGAGTTTTGAAACTCACATCCTCAATCCTTTTAACACTGCTCAACAATGAAAGTTCTTGAAATATTTCCGAGTTGTCATCAACTTTACGCCCAGTCATCAGTTGAATGTATTATTATTAGTTAGTCAATTGGAAAGATAATGATCTAACTGTAGTATATATACTACATAATTCATTGAAAGAAATTAAAGATTAATACTACCAAAAATTGGTTGATTAAGAAATTGAGATAATAAAAAAAGTATAAGAATTTAAACCTGAGTAAACATAAAGAAGGAATAGGAAGTTGATTAAATGAAAATTTTTGTTTAAAAAATATGTAAAGCGCAGTTAAAGCAGGGTAAGGACAGCCATGTCAACGGTAGTTACAAAAGTCACAGTTAAAAAAAAAAGAAAAAAAAAAGAAAAACAACAGTTTTCAAAGCAATATTTGTTTTCCCCTGAGTGATAAAGTGCATATATTATTTTATTACAGAGGAACAATATAAAGGGTGTCCGCTCTCAACGGTGTTTAAAGGCTAATTCCTAAACCGTTAATCATAGACACTTAGTTCCAGTTACAAAAATGTTTTAAATCAGGTAAAGAAATATTTTAAAAGCTATTTGGGTCAATAAAAACAATTCTTAAAAAGATACGAAATTTAAATTTTTATACCGTCCCCCGGTCTTATAAGTTATATTTAATAAAATTTTGCTATTACACTGACAAGTAAGACAAAAAAGTCCCATTCATATAACACTAAAACTGAGCAAGTTATGAAACTTTAAAAATGCATGACTTATGCCACATTTCTGCTCTGAACACAAGTGAGTTCGGCTAGGCTTTGAGGGGTCACATACCAAGTGCTTAAAGTATTCGAAGATATTATTTCATCTGTATCTGCGCTTTGAAAAAAATCGTACAAGTATTACGATTCACGTAACATTTATTAACCCGTTAGTAGTCGCGCGTTGGTCTTTTCCCCGCCCGAAATTCGTTATCTTCCTGTAACTCATTTCCCCTTAAAGTTACGATAGCGAAATTCCGTGTAGCTGACCTTGAGTGTTCACACTCTTGCGTAGTAAAATTGCAAGTCATTCCTGCTATTTCTTAGCATTTTATCGCATTCTTAAGTTTCAATCGGTCTAAATGACCGCGTTGCGACCACTCGCGTTAGTTGAATTTTTCCCCCTCGTGTTCATCCTTTCCCATTTCCGCGAAATCTGTGGGGGAAAGTTTCTTCGAAGTACGGACTCTCTCCCTGTTGTTATTTCGTCTTTCTTTCTGCTATTTTTTACTTTTAGAATGTGACTTAAAATTGTTTTATTGTATCAATTGTGAAGTCAGTTCGCACAAAAAACTGATGGATGATCACTTACATTTTTTTTTTCATTGTCAAATATTGCGCGAATAAATTCTCAAATTGATAATCGTTTAAATATGGAAAAAAAAGGGAAATTCATCATCGTTATTTGAAAGAACTTGCTTTTCATTTATTACCGGAACATATAAATGAAAGAAAACAGACAATACCACTGCCAAACCATTAAAAAAGAGAGAAGAGAATTTTGTGGGAATCAGTAAAAAAATTGCCGTATCTCCAAAATCTGAAAAGTATCGTTTTTGTACAATAAAACAAATTCGAAAGATAAAACAATTTTCTCAGAAATGTAGTATGTATATCTGCGAAGAACATACATATAATTTATTTGTACAATAAGAAAAATAATGAGAATTTTATAATGTAGGTTAGAAATTACGCAAATAAAAATCTCTTTTGGATAATTCAGTGAATGTTTATACTATGATTTTAAAAAATACTTTAAGTATTTTTCTAAAATTTATCTATTGTTAAATTTTCATACTGTAAGTAAAAACATATTTTTTTAAATAATGCCGCAGAAAATGTTTTTATTATTATTATTATTATTATTATTGAAATCCAATAGAGGCTTGGGGACGGTATATGACAAATTTAAATTCGTTGTCCTTCATCAATTGTTCAAACTATTTTTCAGAATAATGTTTTCCAGAATATGAGAGAAAATTCATTTAAATTAAATTATTGCTGCATATTTATAATTTCGGAGAAAATTTTATTATTGTGTTTATTATTTTAATGAATGTTATAATAAAACAATAAATTATAACATTAATACCTTATAATGAAATGTACAATTGAATATTTATTTTATTTAAATAGTTGCTGTAAAATACATCCCTATTAAGATGAACCTTTCAGTGATTCTATTAATTAAAATAATTTATCCATCTTAGGATTTAAATCTACAATTTCAAATGTATTTAAATTAAATATATAATTTCGATGACTTATTTATTATTTGCTTTATATAAGCGAAGTTCGTATCCAGAGTTTTTATTCAGGGGCGCTGCTCCCACCCTGAAATAAGTAGAAAAACTACAAATCGTGCATTTTCATTTGAAAAATGGATTTAATCATAAAATCTCGAGAGACCCCCCCCCTCCTCCTCTCCCCCCTCCTCTCCCCCCTCATACACACATAGACACCCCACAAAATAAATAAATAAAACGTAGTTACAACATTTACATTTATAATTTCGAAATTATGTATTTTTTACCTTTTTCTTTATTATATATATATATATATATATATATAATATGCTGGTGAATTAGTGGTATTGTATTTGATTTGCTGTTGCATGTCATAGGTTCCATTTTTATTTTCAGTTTAATTGTTCAATTTAATGTCAGTGTAATATATTGATGCTAAATTTATTAATTTTATTTTATTAAATGGATATAGAGTGCCGGATTATCATAAAAATCTACCTGACTCTGATTCTGTCCTTCCAAAAAAATAAAAATACCCCTATCACGAATTTAGATTCATATTCGTAAATGTTTTCCTACTAATTATTGATTCATAGTAACATCAGAAATTCAATCAAATCATTTACTATTTACTTTTAAGTATTTGTGCAAAACGAAGAAAGAGTTATTAAAAACATTTATCTAGATGCCAACTGAATATATACTTAAGCGAAATAAATAATTTGCTGTAAAAGGTTGTAAAATGAATAATTGCTGTAATCTTTTAAAGTTCAGTCAATATTTTCACCCTACGTTACCCGTTTTCGATCATCTGATAACACCGGCAAGTTTCCCCTTCGTTTTCGCCCTGCTGGTAACGGCGGCAAATGGACCGAAAGCGACTACTAACGTTCTAAAAAATGTCGCGACTACTCTCGGGTTAAGCTTCAGATTGGCTAAAATAACATATGTTTTATTTTGTCCGGATTTGAGACTGTTTATTTAATGATTTCATTTAACAAAAATTAAGTTTTTATGTTACTTCAACGATCGTAGGTATGTTTTTCCAGTTCAAAATTTTACTCGAACTTTAATTCACTTTTAAATATCCGATCGAGATTACATTTTACATACTGGCGCAAATCCGATAACAATCTAATATTATTATGATTTTCGGTGGTTACCATTTATACTCATTTTACATGAAAACAAAAAATTTCGGATAGATTATCGGCAAGAAGTTTAAGAAAAAGTTTTAGATTATATAATATAAGATTGCGATGGTTGGGTTTTTTAACTTTTGTGTATTTTTTAGTACTGAATCCGCTAATAACCACCATCATGTCAGAATATTTTGCAAAACATAAATTGTCAAAGTTAAAGAATAACAGAAAACAGATACTATAAAGTAGAGGAGATGGCTGTGTTTTTTAACTTTTGATAATTGATTTCTATGTACTTTTTAGCACTGAATCTGAAAATGACCGTCATTTTCAACCATCACGTTAGAATTTATTTGCAAATCGTAAAAGTGTAAGTTAAAATATAGCGAAAATCTCATATTATAAAACATATGTAAAAAATATATATATTTTTTATTCAATAATTTATTCAATACTTTTACTTATCCTGGGATTCTTACAGCTAAACAGCTGAGTGGTCCGATAAGATGGGGGAGGAGGTTCAATTTTAACTTTGAACTTTTTAACTTTGAAATTGGCAATTTGCGAAAAATCCTGATGTGATGGTTAAAAAGAAGGTCATTTCGGATTCAGCAATAAAAAATGCATAAAAATCAATCTTCAAAAGTTAAAAAACAAAATAATCACTTCTATTTTATAGTATCAAATTTTCGCAATTTTTCTTTTTTCAACTTTAAAATTTACGTGAAAATCTGTATATGATGGTAAAAAATGAAGGTCAATTTCGGATTCAGCGGTACAGAATTCATAAGAATCAATTATCAAGAGCTAAAAAACATGACATAACATAACTGTTGCAGGCGAGCGCAATCTAATATTTTAAAATAAGCAGAGGAGGAGGTCCAAATACCGGCTAGTAGATGTTTTGACAACTGAGCGCAGCGCAGCCTTGCGGCGATAAGTAGAGTTTGTAACTTTAAGTTACGAAAAGTACGTCACTGAAGTCTGTCTCATTTACAAACAGTAAATGCAAAAGTGTTGAAATGACGGAATCTGATTCTTCAAAAGTTTTTCAGATATATGTTTCTCATTTTTTTTTAAATATACTGATCTCATATTTGCTTGAATTGATGATTAAGTTATTTTCTAGCCAGATTTAGCTCTCAATTGCTGCGCGCACATTATTGGTATTCTATTATATGAATGCATAATACCGATTTTAACTTAAACATAGCAGTGGTCCGAATACCGGTTACCCAGTGTGGTCTAAATAACGGCTAACCGGTATTTGGACCTCTCTCGGTTATTTTGCTTGAAGGGTAGAAAAATAAATTAATTTAAATAGTTCCATAATTAATAAATAATTTTAAATGGTTCAGAAATAGTTCCAGCTCCATTTCGAAATATGAGAAAAAGCATTTGTAACCGTAATTCTTCAGGAGCGATAGTGGTTACCGGATCACTTCACAAAAAAGCTTTGTTGGACACTGTCGGAGTTTCCTCTTAGTCCGCACAACTTGGGAAAAAATCCTTATTATTCATATGCTGCCACCACCGATATGATTACGTGATATCGGTCACGCGCTGAGAGGATTGTTTAAATGAAAACCAACGCTTTCAATTAACTAAATTAACAGTTTATTTACACACTATTTACACAACAACAAACACTATTTACACTTACAAACTCGGATATAGATGATCCGGTTCAACATTAAATTGAATACAGTAAATGCTGGCTGTGTACTGTTAAACTACGTTAAATCACTCTCACTCTACACACGTTAAATTAGCTTTCCGGAGATCAACCTCGATCTCCCAACCCATGGGCTCTAAGCCTAAGCTATCCGAGCCTCTCTCAACCCTACGCACTCTCTCAGAGCTATCCAAGGAACACCCGTCCACCTTGCGAGCTACGCTCAAACTGACTATCCCAGCCTAAGAGACTGCCCTTCAGCAACCCCTTGCTCCTTCTCAATCTAACACCTCCGGAGCTTTCTACCTGTCTCCCATTGTCTCTCCATCTTCCACAGACATGTCAAAGGGTTGGGCACGCCCCTCTCAAACTATCTTTTCCCCCTTCATACCATCTATACATTTTCACCGGCTTAGATACAGTTTTAGATAAGGAAAGACTGTTATTTTGAAATTCCAGTACACAGCCCATACAATATATAATATATTAAGACAAAAATAATATAGAACCCCAGTTCTAATAGCAGATGTTTCTCAGAACCTGACACCCCCCACCTTAGCGGAAAATGTGCCATTTAGGGGCTAATTTTCCCCAAACATATAGTAACATCACAGAAGAGTTCAATAGTCTCTTTGCAGATTTCATCATTATTACCACCACGTATATACATTAAGGTGTCTGAACATTCTCTACTGACATCTCTAATGAACCGTGTACTACTATTATTATTACAGAAAAACTACACATGCTAATACACTATAACACTATAACACAAAATTCAAATACAATTACACATATACAGAAAAAAATTAAAACGTGATGACACCCCTTTAAGGTTTGTCCACTATTTAGTCATTGATGCCGATAGGCTAGCAATTGGCTGTTCTTCCCAGCTCTTCCTATGTAGCTGGAAATTGCATCAGCGTTTAAATGTTGCGCTCCTGGACGATGAGAAATACTCAGGTTCCAGCGTTGCAAGGCAAGAGCCCATCTAGTGAGTTTGGGGGACCTTGGGGTTGTTTCAGCGAGAAATTTTAATGGATTATGATCCGTTATGATCTCATTTTGAGATCCATATTTCCACTTTTCAAACTTCCGCAACCCGAAGAGAACACTCCAAGTCTCTTTCTCTATACTCGGCCAAGCACGCTGAGCCCCTGATAATTTCTGACTGGCAAAAGCTATCGGTTTAAACTGACCCTTTTCCTCTTTTTGAGTAAAACAACATCCTACTGACAGGTCTGAAGCATCGGCGTGAAGCTGATATTCCCGGCCTACGGCAGGTGTAACCAAACGCGTCACGTTACATAACTCATCTTTAAGGCTATTAAATGCTTCTTCTGCCCTTTCATCCCATGGTACAGTATTTTTAACCTTCCCTTTAGTTAATTCATTTAATGGTATAGCAATTTCTGCATAATTTGAAATATAAGATCGGTAAAATCCCATTAATCCCAAAACAGATCTAACTTCCTTTTTAGTTTTCGGTCTCTTTAAGTCCCTTATTGCTCCTATTTTCTCCTCATCAGGTGCATGCGTTCCAACACCAAATACATGACCTAAAAACTTAGTCCATTTCTCTCCAAATTTACATTTGTCCAGATTAATCGTAAAATTTCTATTTTTAAGTTCTTCTATAACAGACCTAACATGCTCACAATGATTTTCCCAGGTGTCGGAGAAAATGATGACATCATCAATATATGCTTGTGCATACCTCCGATGACCTTGAAGAACCTCATTCATATCTTTTTGGAATGTAGCAGCTGCCCCTTATAAACCAAAAGGCATAGTACGCCACTGATATGTCCCATTATGAGTTGTAAAAGCTGTCAAATGTTTACATTCCTCCGCCATTTTAATCTACCAATAACCCCTCAATAAATCAATCGAAGATAAATATTTAGCTGCCCCGCAGTATACATGATTTTCTGCGAATCTTTCATAGGAAATGTTGGGACCTGCGTTACTGAATTTAAAGCTCTATAATCAATACAAAGCCTAACAGTTGCGTCTTTTTTCGCCACGCAAACAATTGGATGACTAATTTCTGCATTTGATACTTCGATTAGATTTAATTCTAATAACTCCCGAATCTTTCGATCTACTTCCTCTTTATAAGCAACAGGTACACTATATAACTTTGACTTTTTCCTTGCCACATCCGGTTTTAAATCAATACGGTGCTCCCCTACTTCCGCTGGTCGCACAGGATCCATAAATACCTCTTTATTATCCCTCAAAATTGATTTTATATCTTTGACTTGACTAATAGATAACCCTTTTATTTCGAACCTTTCTATGTCCCGTTCTACCTCTTGTTCCCGATTTAGAATAGGAATTTCCCCAACTTCTCCAAGTTCCTCATCACCTTCAAATACAATATTGACTATGTTACACCTGACCATAAATTCCCCTTTATTTTTATATACATACTTTTTGCTACCATCCGCCATCTCAACTAAGACTCTATCACGCACTTTCACTTTTCTAGATAATTGACATTCTAGACACGATTTACAAAACTTTTTAGCTTCTTTAGCCATACCTTTCCAATAAAAATATTGCCTAATTCTGTGTAAAGTTTTCTTTGCCGCGTGATGTTCTCCCTCATTAGACACATGCGCTGACTTTAAGATTCCTTCTCTTTTGACTTTAGGCACTACTGACTGAGCTATAGCTTCTCCTATAAATTTATCTTTATGATACAATAAACCATCTACAATATAATAATCCCCTTTATCCATTTTGGCTAATTCCCAAACTCTCTCTAACTCTTTACATTCCAATTGGAATTTCTTAAATATATCTGAATTGCTGACGATAACTTTATTATTTTCCTCCACTTCCGTTTTTTCCGCATTCTGACTTTGTAAATTTTTCGATCTCGCTTCTATTGCGTAAACATTACAATTATTGCAGCTCATATCTTTCTTTTCACTCAAGTTATCGATAATAATTTCCGAACTTTCTAATTCTTGGGACTCTACCCGTAAGGCATGGTGACGTCACGGCGACGTCGTTGTGAAGTCACACTGTGATTTTGTGACCGTCGATGTGACGTCACGTGACGTCGATGTGACGTCACAGTGACTAGAATGCGAGGTCGTTATGGCCGTTTTAGAGGACGTTTGTGACGTCACATTGTGACCACTCTGTGAAGTCACGGTGTGACAAATTTGTGAAAAGTGTGACATTTGTGACTATTTTGGCATTAACTTTGTGACGAACCTGTGACGAAAGCGACAATGCTTTGAAGTCACATTGTGACCAATTTGTGAAATATGTGTCATTTGTGACGAACTTGTCATAAACACTGTGATTTCAAATGAAAATCAAATTTCAAATTAATTGCTTAATAGACCCAAATAGTGAAAAAGATTGCATGCTGGGACTCGAACCCGGGCCATCAGTACAGCACACTGACATTCTACCGACTAAATCACATGGAACGATACCCAGGCTGGAAAATTTCTCACTGTTACATGTTGGCAAGGCTACAAACGCAGCAAAAGATGAAATATTTAGCGTGAACCACCCACATGATGCAAACACGAAACTTAATTAAATCCAGCATTAATTGAAATTATATTAATACTTGGAAATTTTTCCAGAGAGAACCATTCGCCTTGCATACAATATTTCAAATGAAAGTCAAATTTCAAATTAATTGCTTAAAAGGCAATTTTAATTTGAAATGTTGTATGCAGGGCGAATGTTTCTCCCTGGAAAAATTTCCAATTATTAATATAGTTTCAATCGATGCTGGATTTAATTAAGTTTCGTGTTTATCCCATGTCGGTGGCTCACGATAAATATTCCATCTTATGCTGCGTTTGTAGCCTTGCGAACATGTAATAGTGAAAAATTTTACGGGCTGGGCGTCGTTCTATGTGGTTTAGTCGGTAGAATGTCAGTGTGCTACACTGATGGCCCGGGTTCGAGTCCCGGCATGGAATCTTTTTCACAATGTTGGCCTTTGCGCCTTTTAAGCAATTAATTTGACATTTGATTTTCATTTGAAATATTGTATATAAGGCGAATGATTCTCTCTGGAAAAATTTCTAAGTATTAATACAGCGATGAATTTTAAAATAAAATTTTGCTGTAAATATAAAATCTTATCTTTTTACCGTACTTTTTAGCAAAATATCGCTACTTTGGAGTCCTATTCTTCTAAAACATTTTACATTTTTCCACTTAAAAAACAATGCTTATCAACTGACATATTTTTTTATTAAGTTCTATGCTTGATATTTAGAATGTGTAAGTTTTTTAATTTGTTTTGATTTGTCATTGCTTTATTAAATACGAACATGGAAACTAACGGATATTAATACAACTATTATTTATAGATCGGCATGATAAGCGATATTTATTTAAATTTTTTATTCCCGTGTATATTGTACTTTGTGAATATGAGCTAAATAGATTTGGTATGTTTTATAGGAAAAGACTGATCTGGGAAATAGAAAAAAATAAAAAAACGAGTAAGAAAAATCATGCGTTAAGCATAGATTAAAATATACTTTCCAACACTTTCTGAATGCTTTAACAAGACATCGTAATTTAGGGAAATGACGTAAATAAGATAACTAAGTAAACATTTTAGAAAACGCATAAAACATTTGAAAAACTGATTTCAGCAGTTACCGTCCATAGCCAAATATGTTTTCCAATTCTTTTAAACAGCCCTTATTTGATCTGTAGGTTGATACACTGAAAAAAATGAAGTACTCAAAAATGAGCGTACTCATATTGAATTGAATATTTTTGGATCAAAAATGAACCTATGCTTTCTCTATTTTGAAGCATCACATGTTATCAAACACAAACAAACAAATAGTTTTGTACCCTGTAATGGTTCATTTCATTTATGGCGGCATAAATGATGTTTATTAATGTAAATATTAAATTATGCACAGCATTTTAAAAATAATTGCTTGGCAATAATGTTCTTGTCATAAAAATATTCGATTTGAGTATCTTGTTAAGAATTTTGCTATTTTTCTTGATAAATAATCAATTAAACATTTCTTGTTAAGAACTTTGGACGGAAAATAAATGTCAGTACATTTTTACTTTACATTTTAGGGGTTTTTTTTTGGGGGGGGGGGGGGGAGGGGCAGTACATAACGATTCATATTTGATCACAGCCATGGAATAAAAAATGAGTGCATGTGTTTCTCAACTTTGAGTACATTTGGATCGGAGCTATTTTGTGCATGTGACGCATTTAAAATTGAGTACTTTTTACTCAATTTTGAGTACCCATTTTTTTAAGTGTATATATACTATATAATGGGAAAATTTAGTTTAGCAAGAAAACGCCTAACAGGTTGAAATTCATTTTCAGCAATTTATACTAATGTATGGAAACATACTTGAATACCTTTGTACAACCCTGTAGTTTACCTAAAATCTTTATTACACGCCACTATTTAGTTAAAATTTAATTCAAACTAAAACACTTTTAAAACTGCTGAAATCACATTTCCAGAAATTATAATATATAGACGGCCATGTATCCAATTCTTTACGTGACCCTGTATATCATTTTATCTATATTCTACAAGTATTTCTTGGTAAATTAAATGCAGTTCAGCGAAAAAAAGCATAACTCATTTAAAAACCACCTTTAAGCAATTTGCGCCCATACCCAGTAATCCTTACGAATACTTTTGTGTAGCCTTGTATAGGAATTATAGCATTTATATACACCATACACTATGCATAAATATAGTGAATCATAAAAGTGCATATCATAATTAAAAATATATTTCCAGCAATCATCGCTAATGAACAGTACTTCGGATACAATATGGTATCTGAAAGATTTTGTGTGTCCCTGTAAATGCTATATACGTATTATTCTTATTATACATGAAATAATTTATAGTATGTAAACCTCAGCGTCATACATCAATTTCATTATATATGAAATAGATTAACATAATTAAAGTATGCCGCAAACAATTCCCTCCACCTCTATATCATTATGTATTTGAATTCCTTTTTTAGTCCTGTAAATGAACAATAACTATTCTTTGCATCGCTTAGTCAACAGAATGCATATTTTAGTGCACTTCATAAATGCATATCAATTTTATTCTGTTTGAAAGCGTGCGTAAAATCATAAAAAATCATTTGAAACGACTTTTTCCCATAGGCCGTAATGTAACGAAAAACTTTTGGCTGTCCCTGTAAATGAACAAAGCTTGCTACAAACTTCATTACAAATAGGTACCGTGCGATGGTAAACGTCAATACCATCAAAAATTTCAGGGCAATCCGAGTATATTTTCGAGAGTTAGAGTGCGCACAGACTGCTAGACGGACAAACGGAGAGACAAACCGAAGTCATAAGCACTTTTCAACTTGTGTCCTACATTATGTATCCTGTATTATATGAACTTAAAAAAAAATTATACTAAAGCAGTTTAATCTATATAACTTCCTATCAGGCATGAAAAATACTTTATTTCAATGCTTAAATATCATATTTTACTTTTTAGTGCCAATAATTACCCGAATCATACACGTAGAAAATTAATTTACAATAGAAGAAAATTTAATAACCCATTCAGAATGTCTATAATTAAATGTTTGATTAAAATCACAAACAGAAAAAATGCTTACATACAATTAAAAAAAATAAATATACCAATTTGAAAAACACTAAAAATAATAATTAGTATTTATAATTGTACTGTTAAACAACAGCAAACTACAATAGATAAATTAAATGCATTGTTAGATTTAACAATATCTCAAAAATATTTCCATATGGTATAAGGAATTCCTATTATTTTATAATTTTGTCAAATGTTAAATCTGAAAACATTGGTTTGAAGATTTAGGATTTTAAAAGATAATTTAAAATATTATTAGCACTAAAAGAAAATTCTTTCAAATGTTTCACTACTGTAATATGTTAAAAATACATTTTCCCAGTATAATGTTAATTTCTAATCTGAAACAGTTTCGTAATCTCATGATAATCGAACATCATATTTAACCCCAAAATAATAATAACTATAAATGTTAGTAATCAAAAAATAGTAAGAAGCCGATAAAATAATTCCAAATCATTGTCGTTCCATACATTTTTAATCTCAAGTAAGAGTAAATTAATGTTTATATTAATTCCAGTATGAATGTAGGCATGAATGTCTCTGCGCAGTTTTTTTTTTTTTTTTTTCAAGCGATGGCAGATTAAAATATTTTTCTTCAGAGTTACCAAATTGGAAAATAACGCTTCTGACAGTTAAAGATCAGTCTCTTACAAATATAACTATTTAACTCATAATATACAACCAGGAATAAAATATTTAAATTAAATAAAACTTACATGCACGTTCCATTAATATCCGTGTATCCTAAAATGGTCATTTCCTTATCTTAAAGTGTTGTAGACGTGTTGTTCTAGAACAAGTGAACTATTCCCCGCGTATTCTCATATTTATTTTTCTGTGGGCAGACGATTTTCGAGCAGATGGTTTGTTACAGATTGTTTGTTTTTGTATACAAGAAATATGGAATTTGAACGCGCAGAAATTTTCTGAAAGTATCATTCATTAAAATTTTGTATTTGAAGAAATGTCCAATGTATTTAATCTTTTCTTTTTATCCGTACCAAATAATTCAAGTTAAAATGTATTGTAAAGTTCCTTTTTTCTAAATAATTATAATAATAATATTCATAATTAGAGTTTATTAGATAAAACATTGTTTAAATTTTTAAAAGGTGTAAAAATAAATTTAATGTATTAACGACACCCCCCCCCCCTTTTTTTTCTATTTTTTTTTAAAGTAAAGTTTGTTTTCCTTTATTTTCGGAAAATGCTAATTTTATTTTAAAAGTCTGAAAGAAGTAGAATTTATGACTTGAATACAAATTATAAAAATATTCTAAAGCAAGAAATGCATAGATGACTAAACTCTGAAGACTCTTTCTACATGCTCATTAAAAGGTGCAGATTTAACTGTAATAGAAAATTTTTAGTTTGAAACCACAGAAGTGTTTCGAATAATTCTGGTCGGTAAAAAAAGAAAGAAAGAGTGAAATTTCCTCCCAGCAAACTAAATATGTAAAGTGTATAAATTTAATATTCGTAATTGTAAATATATTATCCAAATGCTAGATAAAATTGAAATCATGAAAAAGTATACATTCACTGTCTTAGATATCAAATTGATAAAATATAGCCTAAAAATTTAGTTTATTAATACTTGTATCGTGCACTTTATTTATTATGCCCCCCCCCCTCCCCTTTAGTGCCGGAATTTACCATTTGCTATCCACTAATATATTTTCATTCCTTATGCCGCTGTAACTCGTGGCTGTTTAAAATATTTCTCTTCATTTTCAAAGATTTTTGAAGTTCATATTTTTTGTCGCACTGTGACTTACAATATGCTGGTTTTTTTGTCACATATGTGACGTGGCGTACGTTACATAGCAGTGACATAACAGAGACGTCACAATTTTTTTTAATTGCCAGAAAAATATAATTTTACAAAAAGTAACATGTTTTGAAGAATTTTCGTAAGTTTTTAAAGTTTTCTAAGAAGTTCACATTTCAGTCATAATGTGACATCACTGAGTGGTGGCATTTCGGTCACAGATGTGACGTGACCACAGTGACTTGCAGTGACGTCACAGTGACGTCACCGTGACCATGCATGCTATGAGGGTAGCAATGGCTCCTCGCGATTGACCCCTGACAACTCATTAATCACCTCGGGATGTGAAATTACCTGCTCATTAATATTATCGGTCACCACGCAAAGTACTTCCTGATGAATTATATTAGTTTGTCCGAATTGCGAAATAGCTAACGGTAATTTAACCAACGGTGATTTAACTGCTTCACCAAATAATTCTTGTAAATAAATACTACCCGCTCCTTTTAATTTCTCTTCCGGTACCAAATCTTTATGAATAACACTAATTTCACATCCAGAATCGGCCAATCCTTTTGCTTTTTGCCCATTAACACTAACTTCAATTTTCTCAAGTTTATTTAATTTCTCACCAATAACATTAGTTCTTTGTTCGGCCTTTGCTGATATCCTCGTCACAATAGCTCCCTTAGGTAACTGTTTATTTCCTTTCACGACAATCTTATTTACACCCACTTTCTGTTCTCGACATTCGCTATTATTAATATTTCCCTCATTACTCACTTCATTACAAAAACGTTGGCAATGACCTCTTATACCACATTTGAAGCATCTAGGGCTATATCTCCTAAACTCAGTTTTTCTATCCGAAAAAGAATTAGTCTCATTACTTCCGTTTTGCCTCCAATTACCACTAAATTTACTATCCTCCCTCGGTTTCACTTTTTCACTGCTTACATACCTATCTTTACCCTTAAAACTTTTATACGTAACGGCATAAGACTTATGTTTAGCGTCAAAATAATTGTAACATTCTTTAGAAATTTTAGAAGCTTCTAACCATTTACTCTGCTGAGTTAACCCAATATATGATGCTGTTTCTTCATCTAACGGGTTTAATAACTTATCCGTAATTATTAACTGATTGACCTTTTCATAAGAGTCCGCACTCCTAATCTTACAATAATTTTCCCATGTTGCTATTAAACGCGATACAAATAATACATGAGTTTCATTCCGGTTTCTCCTAGCCTTCTTAAAATTTTACAAACACGCCTTCAGTGTCGGCTCATGTTCCCTTAGAACTAACTCCTTTAATTCCTCATAACTCTCAATTTGTTCCCTAGTGGTATAAATTAACAAATTATCCACCTTATCTCCTAACATATTTAGTAGAATTTCGGCCTGCTGGTTTTCCGGTACATTTTTAGTTTTGAATGCCCTTTCTAAACTGTTGAAAAATAAATTGCACCCCTCAGTCCCTTCTAGTACTTTGATAGACAGAGTTTTAACACTTTTGATCAGTTTTTCTATGTTACTTTCATTATTAGATTCCCTAGACCCATTAGAGTTATTTGTCGAACCTTGTATCCTTAGCCTCTCCATTTCTAATTCATGTTCCATCCTCAATTTTTCAGACCTCTCTTCTCTTTCTAACTTTTCCCTTTCAACCCTTTCTTCTCTATCGCGCTCTAACTTTTCGCGCTCTAATTTTTCCTGTTTTTCTAACTTTTCGCGCTCTAATTTTTCCTGTTTTTCTAACTTTTCGCGCTCTAATTTTTCCTGTTTTTCTAACTTTTCGCGCTCCAACCGTTCCGCAACGATAGTGTTAGATAATTCCATACCAACCCCCTCGTCATATTCATCGCTGTCCATCATCTTTTTCTTAAGCTGAAATCTGGTATCATCTTCCGTGAATTCAACCCCCAATTCATCGGCTATCATCCTAAGATCCACCCGTTTTAGTTTCAATAAGAAAGCCATACCTTTACCGATTACTATTACCACTCTGCAATAATATTTAAACCTACCAAATTAATATTTCTTAAATTTCTACTTTAGCACAGTTACCTCCACTTATTCTACTAATTATTACGTTTCAGATAATCGAGGTATTATATTTATAAATTAACCTACTGTATAACCAGATTTTCCTCAACCATTTATATCACACAATTTACTTCCAATAAAACAAAAGGTACAACAATAATTTCGATTTGATTACTATGCAATACAGATTCCACTTTATACAATTAGATAATAACATACAATTTACATAATAATAATGATACGTTGCAATTGAATAAAATATTGATGTCAATAGAAACATCCGCATAAAGAAAAATTGTATAACATACACATATAAATTTCTACAATTTTCCTCAATAAAGTATTTCCAAATTCAATACTGGTTCTCACACTTAAAACAAATAAGATCAAAACCTTCTATTTTTTTCCCCCTCACTGTCAGCCTTTTTTTTTTTTTCCTCTCAAAATTTACTTCTATCCAATTAAAATTCTAAGCAAATGTACATTACTCGTTTGTTATCAACTCTTCAAACTTAAAGTAGTATTGCTTCATTTAAATATTACTTTTATAATAATTTAAATTTAAGTAAATTCAATTATTCCTTCCAACTATTATTAACACAAGGCATTAATTTTGTTCACTACCATTATTAGAAAAAAAATAGAAAATCAATATTAGCACAAGTTATTATGGCCCTTTCTTAAAACAATAATAAATATGCTCTTAATGTTTCCTATCTATCTGAACACAATTACTTTATTGCACATAAATTATCTTAAATTACTATTAATTATACAACAACAAATATATTTGGTTCGAGAATGTCAGCAGACAGAAATGATCAAAACACCTTACCTTACACTTTATCTGCTGGGGTACTCCGCTGCTCACACATAGTTCCGCGATGCACTCAATATTTCACACTTTAAAGTCACTTTGATTATATTCAATACTCAGGCTGTAATACACCGTAATTTGATTCACTGTAGCGATGATAGGGCACAAACATTATTTCGGTTCGCTGCAACAACGATAGGGCACAACACTTTAGTTCGGTTCGCTGTACCGATGATAGGACACAACACTTTAGTTCGGTTCGCTGTAATTATGATAGGGCACACACACTCTGTATTTCTGCTCGACGCTTGGTTTTTATCTCTCTAAAATTCCGCTCGACGATCCGGTATTTTCACGCAAGAATTCCACTGGGTGCTCCGGCACTAACACACTGCAACACGGCTCGCTGGTCACTAGTCTGAGACGATTCTATCCCACCGCTGCCACCAATTTGTCGGAGTTTCCTCTTAGTCCGCACAACTTGGAAGAAAATCCTTATTATTTATATGCTGCCACCACCGATATGATTACGTGATATCGGTCACGCACTGAGAGGATTGTTTAAATGAAAACCAACGCTTTCAATTAACTAAATTAACAGTTTATTTACACACTATTTACACAACAACAAACACTATTTACACTTACAAACTCGGATATAGATGATCCGGTACAACATTAAATTGAATACAGTAAATGCTGGCTGTGTACTGTTAAACTACGTTAAATCACTCTCACTCTACATACGTTAAATTAGCTTTCCGGAGATCAACCTCGATCTCCCAACCCATGGGCTCTAAGCCTAAGCTATCCGAGGCTCTCTCAACCCTACGCACTCTCTCAGAGCTATCCAAGGAACACCCGTCCACATTGCGAGCTACGCTCAAACTGACTATCCCAGCCTAAGAGACTGCCCTTCAGCAACCCCTTGCTCCTTCTCAATCTAACACCTCCGGAGCTTTCTACCTGGCTCCCATTGTCTCCCCATCTTCCACAGACATCTCAAAGGGTTCGGCACGCCCCTCTCAAACTATCTTTTCCCCCTTCATACCATCTATACATTTTCACCGGCTTAGATCCAGTTTTAGATAAGGAAAGACTGTTATTTTGAAATTCCAGTACACAGCCCATACAATATATAATATATTAAGACAAAAATAATATAGAACCCCAGTTCTAATAGCAGATGTTTCTCAGAACCTGACAGACTCTCCAAACTTGCCTGCAGTAAATGTGAAGAAAAATGACGGAGGAAAACAGGCAAACGTTGCAGAAATTGTATTTTAAAAAAGGGATAAATGAACATACCTAACAGAAGAAGATGATGCAATTTGTGTCTTCTGAATGGGTGCTTTCTCTGGGGACAAGAACGGTGGAGGGTATTCTAGGTACAATGTTAAAAATGCGATATGTAGCCCTATATTTTTCAGAAAAAAAAAATTCACATCTCAATCAGCAAGCTTTTTTTTGTTGTTGTTGTTTCACACGTTAAAAAACGAAACTAGAGACATAATGGAAAGAAGACTGTGAGAGATAGTCGTTAAGAATTTTATAAATTTGACATAAATGCTTGTTTATTAAATCTACGGATTTTTTCTGTGCATAAGAAATGTTATTAATCTATAAAATTTATTAAAATATTATCCTTATTCCTTTGTAATTGTCAGTAGCTATATTTGTGTGATCTTTTGAAAAAAAAAAATTAGGTAGCCGGTATTTAGACCCAATTTTCAAAACTCAAAATTTGAAGACTTTCGGAATTTTGCTCTTTATAAACAGAAAGCGCCTTTTAATCTGATTTTTTTCTTCTAAACAGAACATGTCTAGGTACCCTGCTGTCATATTTTCTTTTACTAATTTTTAAAATTGTGACATCTAGATTAAAAAAGAAAGTGGTAGCCGGTATTTGGACGTTCTCCTCTATCATTTTGTAAAGAATTGAGACTGTTAATTTTCATCATTTTATTTAACAAAAATTATGTTTTTTCTTTCTTCTTAAATGTTTATTATAAGTTGTATATTTTGCATTAATATGTTAAAATGATTAAAGATTTCAAATTTACATTGAAATGTTAATTTTACTCTCAATTATTTTTAAATATATCTGACGAAATTATATTTCGACTAAATTTGTGACTGACCCCCAATTTGCAGCAAAAAATATGCTCCAACTTTAAACAGTTATTACACACTCAATTTTAATTGTAGAATAACGGGACTTTTTTGTATTACATGTCAGTGTAAGAGGAAAATTTTACTAAAAATAACTTTTAAGAACGGAGAACTGTACAAAAAATTTAAATTTCGTAATTTTTTAAGAAGTATTTTTATTGACCCAAATCGCTTTTAAAATATTTTTTTAGCCCATTTAAAACATTTTTGTAAGTGGAACTATATATCTATGACTAACGGTTTAAGAATTAGCAATTGGACACCGCTGAGAGTGGACACCCTGTATATATGAGGCATTCTCACATAAATTTGACTTTTATGTCCCTGGATAATAATTTTTATTTTAGCACATATTCTTAGGGGTTTTTTTAATTTCTTATGGTGGAAAGAATTCCATTGCATGACGGTATAACAATACTAACGATATAAATAAATTTTGGACGATGTTAGAAGTCCAAATATACCACGAAATTCCGAACCCTCCCGTGTCCTTGATACTGATTTTTAAGTTTGGAGCTGTCTGTATAAATTTGTTTCAATAAAATTAATTCAATGTAATTTTTTTCGGAAACTGAGACTATTGTTTTATATAAATATGTAGCAGAAAATTATCCTGCACACATTTTTACGATTGTTATCACTTTTTCAAATCTATTCCTGGATTTTAGATTCCTTACAGTCATTCTTGCTATAATTATACTGAAAATCCCTTCAGATGCAGCCACTGAATTTTTTCAACTTTTTTCTCATGCACAGGTATGCTAGAGAAAGAACAGCTAAAATTCTTTGACAGCAAATTTACTGTAGAATTTAAATAAGCATTCAAATATCAATTTTAAGCATCGTGGCTTTATTGGGAGTCTTACCGTCTCCAAGGTTTATTCTTACATATTTCCAGGAATTTTTTTATATATATATATTTAATACAATATAAATATCTCACGCTAAAAATTAATAGCAACATTGCGCATATCACTTAGTCTTAACATGATTTGTCTAAAAATATGTGGTAATTTTCCTTACCGTCCCCTCCTTCTTTCCTTACCGTCCCTTTTTTGCCTGACCGTCGCCTTTTTTTCCTCACCGTCCCTTCCTTAACATCCCTTTAAGACAATGTTATACTACAATTTTGTACTAAAAATACTACTTCTTATTATTTATTATTTGAATGTTCTGTGGGTACCATGCAAGCTCCTTTTAAGTAAAAATTTAGAAGAAAAAATTAGAGAGGTAAAATGGTAAGGAAAATTAAACTCGCATGTTTAACTGAAACCTCAGTAAATTAAAAAACATCATCGCTGCTGACCATTTTTTCTTTATTTTGAATCATTAAGGCATTCCCCTGTAAGTTTAAAATGTTATTTTATTAATTTTAATTTCACCAGATTTTTATTCCTGAAAGATTCTGTGAGAATGCCTCATTTGAAAACGTGAGTTTCAAAACTCGCCTTATCCATAAATAAATAAATATAAATACATATACATATACATATATATTAAGTAGAAGTAATTAAATGAAGAAAATAATAGACAAGTTTGAGAAATTAAAGGTCCTTCATCATACATAATCATGGAGTATTTCGGTCGTTTTCTGTGGTCGAGTTCGAAGGCGTCATAGTCAGGCAGTTCTGTGATAATTTTGTTAGTGGTGTTATAGAATGTTTTATATAATTTAATATAAATTTGCACACCTCTCTTCCTACAGGTGGGAGCATTGAGATCGCTATGCTATTACGAAGATAGCAAGAGGCATTACTAACATGTATTATGTTTTAGTTTTACAGTTTATTTAAGCTATCCTTAGAAGAATTGCAAGTGAAAATTCAAATGAATTCTTTTGAAGATGAAAATTAACAAAATCGTCAAGCTTTTTTTTCATTTATTTTTAGAGTCCCAAGTACTTTTAATGGCATTAAAAAAAAATAACAAATAATACAAAAAATTCATTTCACTTCGCAGGTAAAGCTTAAAAATCAATCATTATTCTTCATTTTATACGAAACAAAAATTTTAAATCTAAATCGTAGATATATATATATATATATATAAACTTAAGACGATAAAAAAAATCATCTTTTTTTAATCTTCCTTTATTAAATTTTATTTTATTTTATCTTTGTTAGCATTGACATGAAGTAGTAAATTTTACTCTGTTTTAAAAAATCAAGCCTCATTTAACAAAACAATGCTAATAAATAATGAGTTCGTGACTCGGGAGTCTTATTCTTTCAGACAATATACAATGCATGTCACCATATAGACAGAACTTATTAATTTTAGAAAACAATTTAAGCCAATAGTTTGTTTTTGAAGTAATTCTTTCTCACCTAATTCTCAAGTAAAAAAGTGCAATAAAATAGAAATAATAATAATAATAAATTAATCATAAAGATTTACTTTTTATTTATTTTTTAGCTTTAAGAAATTCGTGACTTTCTATTTCTACCATAGTTATTTTATAATAATAGATTCATTTCTTATGAACATGTATGACATATATCGAGTTAAATTTGTAATACAGTGCTGTCCCTGAGATTGTTGATTTAAATATATTTTTACATAACATACTGATTGAAATTCAATAACGCTTAAATTAAAATAGCCAAATGCAAGTCAAAATGGAATGCAATTATGTAAATCGAATGAACTGTTAAACCCCTTGCTGCATGCTGTGACATATATGGCACATACTGAATTTACTGTAGTTCTGCAGTTGTTTTTTATTGCAGAAGTTCCATTCTTCTTTATTTACTACGTCAGTGGATGAGGCATGGTATGCTAACAGGTGCTGCCTCCTTTCGAGCGGATTTTGGCATCAAAAAAGAGGCGAACGGTCAGAATTTATAGTTGATATTTTGTGTTGCTCGATAGTGAATATTTTTGTTGTTTTTGTGTGGAAAAATGAAGAAGAATGGACTGAAATAAATACAGCTGTGTTTGTAAGTATCCTCTGAATAATATATCATGATGGTAACACATTGTAGAAATTCTAGCGTATATAGTACATAAAAATCGGTACGTACCACATATGTCACACCATGCATTGACGGGTTGTATTTTTTTATAGTGGTTGAAATATGTATTTGTTTATTCACCATCAAAAATGCAAAGTGTCACTTTCGCTGAACAATGACCAAAATTGCTTTGCAAGTTTCACACTGAGTGAAGGGTCCAGGGCCAGAACTAAGGAAGGGCAGAGGGGGTACATGCCCCGTGCACCAGGACGAAGGGATGCCAAATGAAGATTTTGTTTCTCGATTTTTCTCACATCTATGTTTAGCACAGTTTTGTTAAAATCATCCTGTCTGGAGTATGCCAAAGCATAGAAGAATCTAAAGATAATATGGCATAAGGATCCTGTATAAAGCAGAATTTGTTTTCGATTCTTGTCGATTCCGTTTTCAAGATTTTAATGAATCAATATTTTGCAAAGCAGATTGTTCAGTATTACATATTTTATTATTACATATTTTAAAATAAGTCGACTAATAGAAAATTAGTGGAATTCTCTTTGTAAATATATTTTTGCGGAGGAGGGGGGCGGGGGCGACAAAACCCATGTTTGCCCCGGGTGCAAAAAAGGCTATTTTCGGCCCTGGGTCATAGAGTGACTGTAGTTTTCAACAGCATTGTGTCAGTTACTGCAGACTGTAGTTCTCGGCCAAAAATATGTATGAGTTACTGTAGCCTGTAGTTTTAAACCAAACATGTATCAGGTACTGTAGAATGTAGCTTTTCAATAAACGATACATGTATCAATTTCTGTAACTTCATTTTTCAATAAACGATATACGTATCAATTACTGTAGGCTGAAACACACATACACAAATAGATTTCATATGTTCTTTCTTTATATATTTTGAAGTTTTAAGAGTTGCATGCAAGTTTTAATGCTGATTTCACTACTATGGAAAAGTAGTCGCTAATGCATGGTGTGACATATATGGCACGAACTTAAATCGGCCTTAAATTAAGGTGCATTTGAAATTTTCGAATTTTGAGTGATTTTTGATCATGTTACATTAATATTTAGCAAACTTAAAAATTTTTCTGCATGCAGGAAAAAAATCATGCAGGAAGGGGTTAAAATAATTTAACATTTTTTTTTTTTTTTTTTTTTTTTTTTTTTTAAATGTATATTCAATTTTAAAATTCACTACTTATTAAGTTATTATATAGACATAATTATTAATTTTAGATAACAATCTAAGCCTATAATTTGCTTTTTTGCGTAATTAATTTACATCTAATTATCTAGTCTAAAAAGAATAATAAATTAGCAATAACAAAAAATAAATATCCAATTAATAAATTTTAGTTATTTTACGAGCAATTACAAATTCATAAGTTTCTACCATACTTACTTTATAATATAAGTTTTATTTATTATTAACATATATAACATATATTTTGTTAAATTTATATTTTTAATTAGCTTAAAGTTCAATTAGTTTTAACGAGTCTTTATCACATGAAATAGTGCTGTCTCTGAGATTGTAGGTTTATAGTTATATATATATATATATATATATATATATATATAACCATCAAATAAACATTACCGACCACCAACAAAAACTGTGAAATTATGAATAAAATGACATTAAAAAATACAGTTTCCCCAACACACTTAACATAGATTCCAAAAACATAGTAAAAAACAGCACAAATTGAATAACAGAAATGGAATGATGGAAATTTGTTGAACTTAGACAGAATCGTCAGGTCGCAAATGCCTTAAGTTCCGCAAAATATATGTGTTTTTTCATTTTCATATTAGACATAAATTAGCTAAAGAATATGAATTTGAGACTACCACATACATAAAACCGAGAAATAAACCACTGAACACCAATTAACTTCAAAATGAAACAAGATTAAAACGGATAGAGGGGAAAAAATATAAAATTAAAATCCATACTGCCATAGCATTAGGTATAGCAAGTACACTCATTATGCATTTTATTCTCATTTAAGATAGTATACTATTAGAAATTAATATATTTTCGTGAGTAGGCTAAAATTTAAATACAAGTTAATTGTTAACTTTATTAAATATTAATGAATTTGAATAAATTTAATATGAATTCATGAATATATAAATATAACTACACCACTATACATATAAAAGTATCGAATCAACATCCATTATAAAATGTGTATTAGTAACGTAGTTATAAATCAAATATATATATATATATATATATGTATGTATATCAAAATGGAAGGATATTACATAAATCGAATGAACTGTTTAAAATATGTAACTAATACTTTCGTGCATATTTGATAAACGAAAACCTATCATGGTTATTTTTTAAAATTTGTATTTGACGCAAATGATAGTGTTAAAGAATCAAAGTTAAATAATATAAATACATTATTGTATTTTTTGAAGGAATACAGGCAGAAATTCCCAGCATAGACGGTAATGCTGAATAGTGTCAGAAACAAAAGTTACGCCAGATAAAAAAAATGCAATTTAGAGAAAATGAATACCTCACATATGACATGTATAGCGCAGCAGACTACAACTTTTGTTGCTACAACGTACAGAGTAATCAAGACTTTAAAAAATTAGTTTTGCAAATTATTTTACTAAACATGAAAAGTACAATTAAAAATAAGTAAAGACATCAGGCTTCCCTCCAATCTCTCCTTCTGTATTAATCATGTATGCAATACTGCTCATGATGTAACGAATCCAATACAACACCTTCTTTTCTAAGCTATTTATGTTAAAATAATTTTCATGACAAAATTTTCTATCGGAGGACTGCAAAAGTTCGTGCCTTATTTCATAGATGGCAGACCCTTGCTATTTCGAGTCTGATGGTGTTGCTTTTTTAACCATATTATTAAATGACAGTTATCTACATGTGTCGTGAAGTGAACATAATGTTTAAAAAAGGGATTTTCAAATTTATTTGTGTGCAAGATTAATATACAAAAACGAAAATTAAAAGTTACATTTACGTCATGTTATGTTGTATGAATTTAAAAAAGGAGTGAGTGTTGAGCGTGCTGCAAAAATATTCAAGACGTTTATTTGGATTATACTCCTGCTCTTAGGATATTTAAAAAGTGGTCTTGTCGATTTCGAACTGGTAGTTTCAATCTAAACGGTACAATTCGCTCAAGGCCAACGTCTTGCATTGGCAATCAATTAATCCGCGATTTAGCGAATAATAATCCATGGATTACTACTGAAGAGATTGCTGTAGGACTAAATGTTGACAATTCGCCATTTAAAACAACTTGGATACACTTCGAAACTAGATACATCGAAAATCGGGTACGAACTTTTGCAATAACCCAATGTAGTTCACTTTATTAGAAAAACAAAATAATTTTAAATATCGGAACATGAAAATAAACATAATTGCATACTTAATTAAACATAATCTTAAATTTTAATAAAAAGAAATACATTTTATGTAAAAGAAAACGACAAAAGATTTATTAAGATTTTTTGCAGCACAGTATGCTTAATAAAAACATTTCTAACCCTTTAAATTGAATTTACTAAATGAATAAATACTCTTTGATTAGATATGTAAAAATCATAAACATCTGAAGGTATTATGTTAGCAAATAATAATATTTTACGGTGGGGTTGGATGTGCATGCTATTTCAATGACTTTGCTGGTGTTTGTAACAAAAATAAATTAATGAAAATAACGAATTTTTTTTGTAAATCGAGATCGTTTATTGAGCAATGTTTATGGTTGATGTTTTTAATTTGTATATATGCTTGCGGTAAATTAACCTTTATTTTTTCAACGAGCAGAATTTAAAATTAACTGAAAAGATAGCTGTAGAACTGATATCTATAGTAACCTATCTGACATGAAAATTTTACATAACAAGAGTCCCATTGCTTTCTGTCGTGTCTTTACATCTTTTAGTACTAACTGATTATCCCGTCGACTAATTACGCCAAACTGTACAAATGGAAGAATGTTGCCATCCTAAAATTTTAAGTTAGGAAAATTAATAAATTGACTAAAAAAAAGTCACTAAAGAACAGAGTTATTTTAATCTTGACGTTTAATTATGACGTATCGACATACCAAATGAAAAAAATCTATCCAGATGATTTCGAATAAAATAACACTAAGAATATTTTATGTATTTCAGAGCAGAGCTATTAAATTGAACAGCTCACAAGCTGATAATTTTAATCTATAGCATATGTGAATAACATTTAAGTATTTTAAATGAAATAACCGAATTTATTAATGGACATAATGACTATAAAAGATAACGGAAGATTGTAAGGAACTTAATGGTCTTCATTTAGTGAAAAAAAAAAAAAAAGAAAAAAAAAACGGTTGTAAGTATAAAATGTTCGTAGACATTTGAAAATAATTTATCGCTTCAAGTTCTATAGAAGGAAGATCCAAAATCTTTATCATATTTTCTCAAACTTTGAGGTAAAGAAGAAAAGTTGAAATTATCCAAAATTCTTCGCTACAGAAAAAAAAAAAAAATCTCGCATCCAAAAAATAATTAAAAAAGGATTCCGTACATCATGTGCTAGCGTTTTATTTAAAATCAAAAAGAATGTCACGCTTTTTATTGGCTTTATAGAAAGGGCGTTCCTTAATAACTGAGAGAAAAAATCATAAGAATTCAATAAATATATTTACATCAAAAGATAAATCATTCTTCTTCAAAGCAACTTCCCTCAGATTATATGCAACGGTACAGTCGTTTAACAAACTTTTCAACACAAGCAGAGAAACCGTTTTCTAGAAGCTTCTTCAAAGAATCCTACACGGCTAAAATAATTTCAGAACTGCTAAAAATCTGACAGAATCTGTCAGACTCACTTTTTGCGGGCTTGATAGCAAATTCAAAATGATGCACCTAAGTTTCATCGCATGTTATTACACTCTTTAGGAAATTCGGATAATCTTTCATTTTGATCCCCTTATCAAGTCCGCAACAAGTGATTCTGACAGATTCAACAACAGATTCTAAAGTTATTTTAGCAGTTTCAGGTTCTTTGAATTTGCACTATAGTTCCTAAATATTTTATCTTCGTTTTAGCTTTCGACTGATGGCTAAATATTTGTGACGTCATTTGAAACTAATATATTATATATTTTCTATTTTAATGACACGAGGTAATCGTTTGTTAACATAATTTTTATTTTAAATAACGAAAGAAGAAATAAATTAGAAAAACCTTAATAAAAATACAAATAAAACGTCGAATTAAAAATCACTTGATGACTTAACAAACACGTGCAACGGGTTTAATGTCAAGTGAATGTGACATTTACGCACATTGAATAAGGGTCTCAAGACTCTTAAAGATTTAAAATTTTCGAAATTTTAATTTTTTTAGATGTTAAACTTCTATCTTTTCTGAACATTTTGATATAATTGTTTCCTTGAAATTCCTATTAGAACTGAAATTATGGCTTTTAAATTTATACACGTTCAATAGCAGAAGCGTCGTTTCAGAAACTTTGTATCAATTTTTCTCAAAATGACGTTTTTGGGTATAACGCGCATGATATCTCATAAACTTATAAATATTTTTTCATGAAATTTTCAAAACATATGTTTCATGTTAGTCTGTATACACTGAACCTAAAATTTCCTTTTTATTGTCCAAAACAATATTTTTTTATGTGATTATACTGTTGAAATTTTCTTAATTTTCCATTATCTAAACACAACTTTGTATTAAAAATATAAAAAAACCTTTAAATACAAATTTATCTAGGTTCAGGGTAATTATTACTATCTGAAGTATAAGTAGGTACCAAAAATTTCATTCTATTTACAATACTTATTTTGTAATCGCGCGCGTAATCTGTTATGCCGGTTTTTTTCTCGTCAAATGTCTAACAGTTTGGAGCCCCCTGTAAATGCTAATTCTGCATCTTGTAATTTTTTAAATACATTAAATGAAAGAACATACTTATATATTTTATTCCAATTAAAATTGTGTCTTAAAAGCAAATACATTTTAAGATATTAAATGTTGAAAATGGTCTTTTTTTTCATTTTTTCCAATTTTAAGAGTCCTGAGACCCATAACGAAAGAAGAAATAAATTAGAAAAACATTAATAAAAATACAAATAAAACGTCGAATTAAAAATCACTTGATTACTTAACAAACACGTGCAACGGGTTTAATGTCAAGTGAATGTGACATTTACGATCATCCATTAATGTCTTTTAATCTTATAGTTTGGCGATAGTTTTTTGGTCCACGGGATAATAAAGTAGTACCCATTTATCCATGTCAAAAGTATCAAAAAGGAAGAAACCCGTGTCACCTACTGTTACTTAACGACATGTATCTGTTTAAATACTTTTTTGAAGTGCTTCTCAAAAATTCAATTTGAAGTACCATTCCAATGATGCATAAATGTTTACTATTACTTAAATTAAATAATTATGTAAATTTCATAAAAAAACACATTTTGCTGGACATTGTAATGCATAAAAATCAAGCATCAAATAAGTTAAGAAGTATTAAAAAAAAAAAAAAACTAGTCACGGCAAATCTCAATAAGCTTTATTTTTATTTATTTATTTATTTATTAACCATTTGGGAAAATGGTTATTTTTCTCGTCAGGGTAGGAAATCAAAAGCATATCTGAAGGTTTTCATTGGTTTAATCCTCATTTTATTCGTTATTTGATTGGTCTAAACAATAATCTGTATTTCCCTTTAGTTTCAACAGAGATGGATACCTTCTGTTGCTACTATGACAAAAAAGTAATAAAAACTACAAAAAAAAAATAATACCTCAGAAACAAATTAAGATACAGCTTTCAAACAAATTGCATTTAAAAGTACATTTTTTTCTCTATACGATGGTGTAAAAAGTAATAGTGTGGGATGTTTAGAAGTTTAAGAATGAAATTTCATTTAAAATGGGTCGTCAGATTTCTTGGAAATCTGACGATGAAAAAGCCTTTTCCCGAACAGCCAATGAAATGCTTAGATAATACATAAGTTTCAGGTGGATAATACGTACGAGTCGCAGGCGATCTTTGTCGCTTGGAATTTTTACGTGTAATAACACTATTAATGTTTAATTCATGGCGTACGTAATGTAGGATCAACTCCGTGCTATTTTATATGTCTTAAATTTTAGACTTTGAAAAAATCATTTTGCAAATCGTCGTTGTAATTTGTTAAATTGCTTTTTTTTATCTTAAAATGTTTTCATGAAATTTTACTGTTTGTATTAAAATATATGTTTTAAATAATACAAAAAAAAAAAAAAAAAAAAAAAAAAATGAGGTGCTACGTTATTTTCCCGCTCTTATAGTTAATGTTTTTATTTTAATTATTTATTTATATATATATATTTTTTGTTTGTTTGTTTAGGGAGAATTTCAAATTACGAAAAATATTTCACTTTTTAATATATTGTTTTTTTTTTCTTCAGGATAAAATATATATATATATATATATATATATATTAATGTTAAAATTTTAAATTGGTAGCTCTTAAATTGTTTAATTCTTCAATGGGTGTAAATAGTTTTAAGGTTAATGGATTTATTAAGTCATATCTGTAAATTCCAGATAAACTGTTTTTGAATATTTAATAAATTTTTTAACTTTAAATAGTTGAATATTTTTTAATCCAGGAATGCCTCAAGTATTCGTATCAAAACATAACAAATTCTTCACGTACATTTACAGCTATATTTTGTTCGCAAAACAATAAATGAGTATACACATTAATTTTTGATAAATTCCTTTTAGAAATAATTTTATTATAATTGATATTTTCAATAGTCGCTCAGTAATTCTTGAACAATCAACAACCAATGTAATATAGTAAATAGAAACATAAGCTTGCATATAGATATATTATATTAAAAATTTTAATTGTTTGAAAACTATGGAAAATGTGACACGATAACGTCTAGTTAGGTAAAAAACTGGGAACTTGTCTATTATCCTTCGACTGCGTTCCCCAGAAAAATTATCGCCAAATCATGCTGTCAATAAAAACAAATTGAAGAACGTTGAATTTCAAAATTTTTATACGTAAAAAATATTAATGAAATTAGCATTAAAATGACAAAAACGTATTTATGAATCAAATATATATATTTTATATTTTTGAACTAATAAATTGACAAATCCTCATTAAAAATATAGATAAGTCATCGAATTAAAAATCTCTGGAAGACATAACAAACACGTTTAATCTCATCCGACGTCAATTAATTGTAACCCCAAATTCAGCCATTAGTGGTGATAAAATCCTACAGTTTGGCGATCGTTTTTTTTTCTTTGTGCGGAAAGTGGTCAACGGGATAATAGCTAAGTACCAAAAATTGTTTCTGTGTGTTTTAATAATAAACAGGGTGATTCGATACCTTGCGTACATACTTTGAGAAGTGGTACAGCTCACTAAAACAAATATTTTTTGTAAAAGATTCATGTTTGACAATCTATTTATACAGTCCTAAACATTGGGTGTCTCACTGCAAATGAAACCCGTGTTTTCGTTCCCACACTGTAAAAAAAAAGACAGATATTTCTTAATTTACGAAAATGTAGTATAATCTCGAATGAAAATGTAGAATAGCCTCTTCCGAGTCCTATCAAGATTACGAAAATCGTTCTTTAAAAACCCCAGAAAAGAATTTATCTTTGAAATTTAAAGAAGAATTTATGAAAATAATTTTTTATTAGCTGCCTGTAGTTTTCGAAAGCGTTTCCGAGGAGCTTATACTATGCATTAATCAGTTCCCTCTGCACAGAAAAGCTGTTTTTCGGATGCTATGAGGTCTCAGGTAAATACGGGGTGTTTCTAAATGAACATCGGGATTTTAACGCTTGTTAGTATTTATTACATAAAACTTAAATTTATAATTAATACCCTAATGAAAGAACCATCACCCGCTGAACGCCGGCTCGGAATCCGAATAGCTCAGCGATGCCCTAATGAAAGAACAACTCAAACAGTTTTACCTAAAAGCTTACAAATGTTCAATGTAAGCGTCTTTCGCCACACGGCACACATCAAGTCGATAGCTCAGTTCTTCTCAAACGTTGATTAGCAAAGAAGTTCAGACGCTCACCCGATCTGACGGCATGTGATTTCTACCTGTGGGGTTCATAAAGGATCGTGTGAATGTACAGTCATGGAAAAAAAGTAAACACCCCCTACTAACTCCTCAACAAATTATCGTAGAAGAAAGTTACTGGTACCGAACGATTGGAAATAAAGTCTACTTTTAAATGATGCACATAAAATTTTATTAGGGGGTCATCTACATATTAAAACGAACCATAACTTTGGTTTTTTTTTTTCAATAGAAGTACACAATTCTGACAGCATAAATGAACTCTACACCCTTCAATTAGCCTAAAAACTAATTTTTATGCAATTCGTACCATAAGGTTCCGAGAAATGAATTATTTTAAAACGCGCGTATTTTAAGGGCTGTGTCCAAATTGAAATTCGGTACTCGATTGTTAACCGAGAGAGCCCCCTTCTTGATCAAGAAACCTTAAGTACCACTCAAGCAGTCAATGAAGCCGGTTAGATTACAGGACAGCAAATGAAATTTCAAAATATCTACTCACTTCTATCATAAGCGGCCCCTTAAACCATCATTTTGCCGTTTTTAAGCATAATTTGAAAACTGATTGGAAGAAAAATGTGAAATTTTGGATTTCCATAAAGTAGGACTTAATAAATCTAAATCCATCAAAAAATTGTAGGTTGCAATTCATAATTTTTTCGAATATTAATTTCATAATTCATAATTCATATGATAAAATTAAAAAAAATTGCAAATTCAGCGTATTGATGTTTGGGTATATTAGAATTTTTTTTACATAAAAAATTAGCACATTAGGAGCATAATTTCAGGAGATATAAATAAAAATATGAAAATGTAATTTAACATTAGAAGCACTAAATTTTGAATATTTATATTTCAAAAATTTATCATTCAAATGACTTGAAATTTGGTGTCTAGACATAGTTTGAAATGAAGATTTGAAATATCTCGTTAAAATTGGGTATTGCTATTGAAAAGAATGAAGTTTGTATTCGTTTTGATATGTAGATGGCCACCTAAGTAAATTTCATATACATCATTCAAAAGTAGACTTTATTTTCAATCGTTCGGTACCAGTAACGTTTTTCTACGATATTTTGTTGAGGAGTTAGTAGGGGGTGTTTACTTTTTATTTTTCCACGACTGTACCTCCACTACTAGCTGACCATTGCAGCTGTTTTATCAATGACCCCACAAGCACTAATCACCGTTTGGTAAGAACTGAGCTATCGGCTTGAAGCATTCCGTTTGACGAAAGTTGCTCACATTGAACACTTGTAAGCTTTTAGGGAAAACTGTTTGAGTTCCACTTTCTCTTTATGTATTAACTATAATTTTAAGTTTTATGTAATAAATAATACCAAGCTTTAAAACCCCTATATTAATTTAGAAACATCGGGTATTTTTATGTTCAACAAACATGTTTAAGAGAAAGTCATATAGAATTATCAGCATTAACATTAACATAAAAATTAACATTGTTCTCTTACAATTGCATGCACAATTTCAGTTATGCAGCTGAAAATGTTTTGTTGACGTCTGATAGCATCCAAAAAAATATTTTAAAAGTATAGAGAACTTATTAATGCATTGTAATAGCTACTCGAAAACGTTTCCAAAAATTTTCAAAAACTGTTTGAGTTCCACTTTCACTTTATGTATTAACTATATTTTTAAGTTTTACGTGATAAATAGTACCAAGCTTTAAAACCCCTATATTAATTTAGAAACATCCCGTATTTTTATGTTCAACAAACATATTTAAGAGAAAGTCATATAGAATTATCAGCATTAACATTAACATAAAAATTAACATTGTTCTCTTACAATTGCATGCACAATTTCAGTTATGCAGCTGAAAATGTTTTGTTGACGTCTGATAGCATCCAAAAAAATATTTTAAAAGTATAGAGAACTTGTTAATGCATTGTAATAGCTACTCGAAAACGTTTCCAAAAATTTTCAAAAACTGTTTGAGTTCCACTTTCACTTTATGTATTAACTATAATTTTAAGTTTTACGTGATAAATAGTACCAAGCTTTAAAACCCCTATATTAATTTAGAAACATCCCGTATTTTTATGTTCAACAAACATGTTTAAGAGAAAGTCATATAGAATTATCAGCATTAACATTAACATAAAAATTAACATTTTTATCTTACAATTGCATGCACAATTTCAGTTATGCAGCTGAAAATGTTTTGTTGACGTCTGATAGCATCCAAAAAAATATTTTAAAAGTATAGAGAACTTATTAATGCATTGTAATAGCTACTCGAAAACGTTTCCAAAAATTTTCAAAAACTGTTTGAGTTCCACTTTCACTTTATGTATTAACTATAATTTTAAGTTTTACGTGATAAATAGTACCAAGCTTTAAAACCCCTATATTAATTTAGAAACATCCCGTATTTTTATGTTCAACAAACATGTTTAAGAGAAAGTCATATAGAATTATCAGCATTAACATTAACATAAAAATTAACATTGTTATCGTACAATTGCATGCACAATTTCAGTTATGCAGCTGAAAATGTTTTGTTGACGTCTGATAGCATCCAAAAAAATATTTTAAAAGTATAGAGAACTTATTAATGCATTGTAATAGCTACTCGAAAACGTTTCCAAAAATTTTCAAAAACTGTTTGAGTTCCACTTTCACTTTATGTATTAACTATAATTTTAAGTTTTATGTGATAAATAGTACCAAGCTTTAAAACCCCTATATTAATTTAGAAACATCCCGTATTTTTATGTTCAACAAACATGTTTAAGAGAAAGTCATATAGAATTATCAGCATTAACATTAACATAAAAATTAACATTGTTATCTTACAATTGCATGCACAATTTCAGTTATGCAGCTGAAAATGTTTCGTTGACGTCTGATAGCATCCAGAAAAATATTTTAAAAGTATAGAGAACTTATTAATGCATTGTAATAGCTACTCGAAAACGTTTCAAAAAATTACATGCAGCTAATAGAAATCCACTTTTATAAGTTCCTCTTTAAATTTACAAATAAATTGTTTTCTGAAGTTTCTAATGATATAGGAACGCGTTTCGGAATGCTGGGTGACTTGGAAACGGTTATCGAATACTTTCATTCGTGATTATATTAAATTTTTCTAGTTTAAGAGAGATCTGTCCTTTTTAAAATTGCAACTTTAACGCTGAATACATTTTTCAGATATATTCAGCAGACTTACTTTATTTTGCGTAAAAAATGCGATAAAACAGGAAATTCACTATAATTCTGTCCATAAACTTCACAGAGTGACCATATAAACACCACAGTGACCATATAAACTTCATTAAGAATTACAGAATATCCAGATCAGTGCAATTTAGAAGCAAGTAGTAGTCATTTATAGAAATTATTAGGATGTTATCACATTTAATAACAAATAAAGCATGTCTGATGTACATATTTGTAAAATATTATTGTTAAAGCTATGAAGAGGCATTCGGACACCACTTTGAGTAAGAAATTCCATATTTATGGACCAGAGGTGGGAAATTTCCAGAAAATCTTACCAGCCAAGGATTTATTTTACCAGCCAGCAAAATGCAACGTATAGTTGAAAATCGTTATTACAAAACTTAAGCAGATTCAAAAATAGTTGATTTCTATTACTACAATGCACTTTCATAACTTTTTTCTATAAAATTAAGAAATTTATACAAGAGAGGAAAGTTTAATAATAATAATAATAATAATAATAATAATAATAATAATAATAATAATAATAATAAATAGTACCATGTTTAAATCACAGTAACTTGGAAAGTTGCAAAATATAACTAACTAGTAAAAGGGAATAAAGTTTTTAGCATATGTCTATAGTTTCCAATTTTTGAAGACTAACTAAAAATTCACTCACACTGTCAGAAAATTCACTAGCCACTAGCGAGTAAAATGATGCATTCCCCACCCCTGTTTATGACTGTCTAAGTAGATTGCGACCATGTTTTCGTATATGAAAGGTGATTGTTTGAGTGAGCTGAACAACCCCTCAACTTATGGTGATGAATAACACTGGTTATGTATATCTTAATTATATATCATTGAAATACCTCTTATATATAAGAACGTAAAGATTATTTTATACCTATACATATATTTATACGTATACTTATATATAAGCACGCAAAGAAACGTGCATTGATAGGAAATCCTAAAATTCTCACGTGGAAACAATGTACTAAGAAATTCATGCAGACCAAAGAAAAAAAAATTAAAATCCTCCCCCGATCATACATTTACATAGATAGATAAATAGATAGATAAACAGACAGCTGGAGAGAGATTCAGAGAAAAAGATAATCATATAACAGCATTGCTACATTTCGTAACCTTCTTTTTTTTTAAGTTAACTAAAATAGTTAACTGTTAATAGAAATTTATATGTATGTCTTATTTATATTTATCTGTTAAATGCCTATTTACAGTACTTTACATTTCATTAAAATTGGGTTCCAAAATTTAATATCAACGACAAATATTTCAGTCTGAGTGAACTGAGAATTTCAACGATTCAATGATGCCTTTATCAATTCATATAGCCAAACTTCAGTTTTAATTTTAGGAGTTTCAAAGTTTGATGGGTATATAAATAGTTGCAGACGCCTCTCATGAAAATTGGAGTTATGATGTTTCTGCGTGAAAGCGTCCCTATTTCGTGTGTAATGGCATAGTTTCATCTTCAGAGCAGGAGATACTCTACTGAATGCACTGGGAATGCAAGGTTTCTATTTAATATCGAAATACTCAGCCCCACATTAAACTGGAGAATGATTTTCATCTCATTATAAATTTAATTTATGAACTGAACCAGAATCAGGAGTTTATTCATATACAAAATCCATTTCATTATTTATTGTAATATTTAGTTGACGATTGCTCTTATATAACAGCCAATAGAAGCTGAATTTGTGAATTTTCAAAAGATATAATTTAAATAAATTGAAGCATTTTTTCACTCTACTTTTTTTTTACTTATTACTTGTTTATTTTTAAATTTCATGAATTTGTAGATTAAATTCATTAGATTTTTAGGGTTCCGTACTTAAAAAGTAAAAACGGAACAATTATAAGATCACTCCTGTGTCTCTGTGTCAGTCTCAGCCCTTTTACTCATACTACTGAAGTATTAATATGTGTAACTTTTTTTTGAAATATTAAGATGTATAAAATAGAAGGAAGTTTTGGGATTGGCACATCCAACTAGTTTATTCTTTATTTAACGGTGTTTAAAATATGATAAAGATAAGCTTCATTGATGCTGTTTCTATTACGGTTGTATAGCACTCCGATGTGTCGCAAGGAATCATAAAATTGAATGCCTCTAGAAAAAAAAATAATTATGATTTATAAATAATTAAAAATAATAATTATTTATAAATTATGTGTACTTAAAAAGTAAAAACGGAACCATTATAAGATCTCCCCTGTGTCTGTCTGTCTGCCTGTCACAGCCATCTTACTCGTAAAATATGGAACGTGGAAAGTTCAAATTCGGGGAAGTAATAAAGACTATTGACCCACATATTAACAGATTAATAAATATTCATAAATGTATTTAGGAAAAATGTAGAGGGGCTAATTAAGTTACTTGAAAAAAAAATATTTTCTTTGTATATCGTGTGGGGTATCGTGTGAAAGCTTTCGTAACGCTGAAATCAAAAATATATTTAATTTAATTTTAAGTATTATATTTTCAATGTTATGGTAGAAAATGAAATGCAAAAATATGTCCCCCCCCCCCCCTCTAACTCCGAATCTATTGAAACTAAAATTATGAAAAAATTAGAGGTAGTAGACATTAATTTAAACCTTGCAGGAAAATTATAGCGATTACCCTAGGTCACATAGTTTTTGAGAAAATCGCATTTTTCCGTTACACTCAAATTTCGATTTACGAGATTCAGCAAAAGGGTTGAGCAGAGCTGAAGGCACCTATCGTAGCAGAAATATAAAAGCATTGTTCAGCATGAATTTCGGAAAAAATCGTCGGTAATCAACCGAAATATTAACCCTTAAAGACATGGGCGGTTTGGACATACATAATGACAGGGACGGCGTACACTATGCTCCATCGGCTTTTAAATGCTAGATAACAAATTTTAAGGATATATTTATGTAATGTAATGCCCAGTAGAAGTATAAAAGCAATAAATGTCAAATTGTTAAAAACAGACTAATTTAATGATAATTAATCACATGGATACTATGGGATTCGCGACTAGTTTCCATTGAGTGGCTCTCTCAATACACCTACTACACTGTAAAAAAAAATCTGTAAAGTTACTAAAATTTTTCTAGGAAACTGGGATTCCAGGAACTTTTTATGTAACGGCAACAGCGAAAATTTCTGTAACTGCATCTGTTACAGGAATTTTTCTTGTTGCCGTTACATAAAAAGTTCCTGGAATCCCAGTTTCCTAGAAAAATTTTAGTAACTTTACAATTTTTTTTTTACAGTGTATGTCTTTAAAGATTAACTAAAAACCTATATGGAATAAAAAATATACAGAATAGCTATATTTGCTATTATTTAGGTTCCATATATCTTTGAACTTTCATGGTACATATATTTATACTTTTCTGGTATACAGGGTGCAAAGGAAAGTCCCTTTAACCTGAAAATACTTGTGAACGGAGAGAGCTACACTGTAAAAAAAAAAATTGTAAGGTTACTAAGAATTTTGTAGGAAACTGGGATGCCTAGAACTTTTTATGTAACCACAACAAAAGATAATCATGTAAAATTACAAAAGTTTCTTCAGTAAGTGTTACTAAATATTGCTTAGTAAACGTACTAGTGATTTTTTAGGGAGTTTACCAAAAAAACTCTTGTAAATTTACTAAATATTGTTTAATGAAGTTACTAATGCTTGTTTAGGGTGTTTACTAAATAAGTTTTAGTAAATTTATCAGTGAATATGTTGTAAACGTACTATTCCTTTTTAGGACGTTTTCTAAAATTTTTTTTGTAAATTTACTAAATATTGTTCTGTAAATTTACTAACGATTTTTCAAGGGAGTTTCTCTAATTAGCTTTTGTAAATTTACTAAATATTTCTTAGTAAACTTACTAGCAATTTTTTAGGGAGTTTACTGAAGAATTTGTGGTAATTTTTCGAAAGATACTTTAGTAAACGTACTAAGGATTGTTTAGAGAGTTTTCCAAATAATTCCTTGTAAGTTTACTAAATATTGTTCAGTAAACTTACTAACGATTTTTTAGGGAATTTACTAAAGAATTTTTCGTAAATTTACTTAGGATCATTTAGTCAAGGTACTAACGTTTTTTTAGGTAGTTTCCTAAAGAATACTTTGTGAATTTTCTAATGATTTTTTAGTACACTTACAAAGGAATTTTTAGTATTGCACCCAAAACTTTACATATACATTAGCAAAAAATTGTTGGTAACTTTATTAAAGTACCGTCAGAAAAATTACCAATGATTTTTTAGTATTGTGTCTAAAACAGTTTTTGTATTCTCGCCAGAAAGTTTTTTGTAACCGTGCAAGAGATATTGCAGTAAAATCAAAATCCTTTGATCAAAATAAGTAATATGGCCTGACGTGTTTTTCAGTAATACCACAGCAATTGCCAGAAATATTTGTATGTTATGCATTAAAAAACTGACTGAAGCTTCACTGTAGATATTCAAATAGGTACAAAATCATTTCCATATTAAATGAGCATTATAACAACAGCAGTAAATAAGCAGATAAGCAGAATCAGATCTTATGGTTTTTAGTTAAATTAAAAAAGCGAATAGAAACAATAATGAAAGTAAAGTATCGTTACTGAGTTTATAAAATATGCCTAAATTTTTAAAAAATGTTATAGATACACTGTTAAAAATAAAGTGTGATGTTTCACCAAGAAAATGGTGAAAAGTCGCTGAAATTTAGCTGCAACCAAGATATTGGCGATAAGTTTTACCAGTTTATTGGTGCTTTCTCAAATACCATTATATTAGTGAAATGTTAAACAATGATTCAGGCTTTTTATAAATCCATTTTTCTGGTGAAAGGTTGAACCATAAATCAAGATTTTTTTAAAATCCAATTTTCTGATAAAAGGTTTAACTATAAATCAGGTTTTTTTTTAAATCCAATTTTCTGGTAACAGTTTGAACCATAATTTAGTTTTTTTTAATCAAATTTTCTGGTAAAAGGTAGGACCACGAATCAGGATTGTTTTTAAATCCAATTTTCTGGTGAAAGGTTAAATCATAATTCAAGGTTTTCTCTATTCCAATTTTTTGCTAAAAGTTTGAATCACGATTCAGGATTTTCTCTCATCTTTATGGGGAATGGTTACACCGGTTTGTAGCTCTCTTTTTTCCCCTCACTTTGGTTTTCAATTTATCATTTTATGGTGTAATAATAAACAAAATTTCAGATTATGCGAGATTATCTTGCAGTAGGAAAGCTTTTTTTTATTTTCATTGAACCGAAAATTATTTAAGTTTTAATTATTGATTCTATTGTCTTTGAGATATATTTAAAAAACAAATGTAAACCATTTTGATCTAATTTAACAAAATAATTACATTTTTTCCCCACAAATATTACCATTCTGTCCTTTTACATTTTGGAATATTTCTTCGCACTCAGTTACACTTATAGTCCATTTAGTGTTTGCTTATTCACAAAGAAAAAAAAATAATAATAATTTTCTTTAGATTTAAATACATAACCCTGTTTTTATTATTGTTTTAATTAAAAAGGCAGCTATAAGTAGCAGAATCCAGTTAACCTCTAATATCAGCTAATACAAAAGTATTTCTTTAAACTTTAAAGCTTTTTTTTAAATACACAATGTATTTATACAACATATTAAATACTTACTTTTGAAGGGTTAATTTAATAACAGCAGTGTTGCCACCAAGCGACTAATTATTCTTACATATAAGTATTTTTTCAGTATTCCTAAATGATAATCTATGACGACGATTTATTTATTTTTTAACTATACTCGTAAAAAAGAAAAATATTCATCATCAGCAGCCTTGCAATAGCTGAAAAAGAAATGGTTACAGACACTATTAAATAGCAACACATTTAAGTTGGTTTGCGGTATGCCGCTCCATTTATTGAAAATACAAATTATATAATCATTAAATTATATGTATAGTATGTCAGACTAATATTTACTGTAATATAATATCATTTTACATACAGTTTCTCACATACAGTTTTAAGAGGGTGCTGCACCCTCTCTGACCATTCAGGTCATCAAATAAAAAGAATTCTTGAAGCTTAGTATGTTCTAAATCAGGATTTCAAGTCTGGTAAAATGGAATAGATCCAAGCATCAGGTTAAATTCTCCACCTGTTTTAAATGAAAGAGTAAATATTTTAAGACATAAAATATTTCTTGTGCAAACATAACAATAATCAAATTTCACACAGGGGAATTAATAAAAAAATTAAACAGTATATCAATTCAAATCTCTTTTACAAGGAAATCTTCAACATTTAAAAAATCAATCAGTGTTCGAAATCATTGGTGGTCCGCTGGCCCAAGAACACCAAAAATTCATTTGAACCACTAATTTGAAAATTTAATGGTCAGCAGGAACAGTAACCACCCCCCCACCCCCCCTCTAAAAGGTCATAGGTAAACTTAAATTTTCCCGTCTCTGAGAAAACGGTAACCTAACACAAATCACACAATTTTATTTATTTTAAAAAATAAATAAAACTGCATTAAACCTTAGTCAATTGAAATATTGGAATTAAAATATCTAAATAATTTTATAGTTTTTCTTTATGTGCTGTTTATTTAATTTTTAGTTATAATTTTATATTTTATTAGGCTAAAAATTTTGGATAACTGCAAAGAAAGTTTGTAAGAAAAAGCTGCAAAATTCTCCATTTGTTAGGTAAAAGAAAAATATTGTGAAATTCTTAAATGTAAAAAAAATATTGCAAAAAGCGTCAGTTGGTTGAGGGAAAAAATTCGTCAATCAATCGTGATTAACAAAAACTAATGCTTGCCATTTGGCTGCAATAGGGTGTTAACGATTTTAATCAACTGATTTTTTTTGGAAAATTTGTTATTTTAATCAATTACTTTTTATGATCTACTTCAATGGTATGTAGGGAAAAATCATTTGTAGTATATTGGAATGATATTACACTATTTCAAGCATATAGAAATTGATACACATCACTGAAATGTACAAAAAGATGCTTACTATAGAACATGATGAGCATAGCATTAATCGTTTATTTATGGGGGGAAAACAAAAGGATTCGCTTATAGTACTGTATAAATAAACAATAATTGCTGGAAATTCGTTATTTGTTGTGGTAAGAGTTTTAACTAATTTATTTACTTCGTATGTATAAAATCTGTAAATCTTATACAGGCTGCAAAAAAGATGTATATATTTCCGTTTATTGACCAAATATGTTGAAGTGGAATTTTCAACTGTGAAAATGCGTTTCTTAAATGAACTAATGTTTAACAAACTATTTGGTATATATTCAAATGTATAGATCATATATAGCGTTGCACAAAGGAATTCGGATATTTTTTCGATGACTGATAATAATTGCTGAACTTTAATTTTCAAATGTGTTACGTGTTTTGTAATTTGCTTACTTAGCCATCATATTTAACTTTATTAAACGTTTTTTTTTTTTTTTTTTTTTTTTGTTTTTTTTTTTTTTTTATATAATTCTGAATGTGTTGGAAAATTATAATCTGTCGTTGAAGCTTGATTATTTTACGTTCTTGTTTAAAAAAATATTTTTATTTTGTATGTAAGTATATATATACATATGGGCGAGTTGTAAAAAACAGGGTAGGTGGGTTAAACCGGGTAGCGCAGATCCCTCCTTCAGTTGTACTTCTGTCTATCAGCCAACACGAGAAATAACTTGTCGGTAACCATTATGGCATTTATAGCTGATTGAAACGTTACTGTGTGCGGTTTGTTTTAGTGTGAAGGAATTAGTTTCAATTACTCTTAAAAAATTGTTTTATTTGATTCTAGATTTTACGCGTATAACCACGTTTTTTCAGCATATTAAATATTCCTGAGTACTATATCTAATTTTTTCCTTTCCTGATAATATTTTAAAATTTTTACTGATCTTTTGCTTATAGGATTAAGAGTAGTGACGCTATGTTTAAACTATGTTGTGTTGAAGTAATACCGGGTACTTAAGAGTGGGTCAGAACTGGGTATACCCGATTTTGTCCGACACTCATAGAATGTATTTTTAGTAAAGTTAATAAATTAGCATGGAATTTTAAATTGCATTCTTAATGCTGTTAAGTTATAATATAATTCTAAATCTATCTAGTTATAATGAAAAAACTTTAATTTTGATTTTGTTTTATATTAAAAAGTGGGTCTAATTTTTAACTTACATTTATGAAATTAAATAATTTGCAATTATTAATGAACAAAATAATGGTACTAATTAAGGCATAATTTTATATTATGCTTATTACATTTTAATAAATAACTTTCTAATCTGAGGTGTAATAACTTGCGTTATGGGTCCACTTAAAATGCAAATATATTTCGTGACTTGTTTCTCTAAATAAAATAATCTGCCCAAATTGACAAATAATCCAAAAAATCCCAATCCTATATAACTAGGCTATATAATCTATAACAGAATTTTTTTTTATCAAATATTAAACAGGCAAAAAAAAAAAAACCCTCTTGATGAATGAAACTTTCCCCAGACTCATTTGCTGTATATAATAGGAGTGGATGGATTACGAAAGAGGAAGATTTGGTTAAAAAATGTACAGATTTTTTCCAATCCTTGTCCTGAAAAGTCCGTTTTTTTTAATCCTTAATAGGTGTTCAATTCATATAAAAGAATCCAGTTATCTAGTAAGAGATCTAGTAAGTAAGAGTAAGATAAGTAAGAATCTAGTAAGAGAAAGCAATGTATTTATATATGCTTCTTTCCTTACGCAACGCATCGATTTCATCCCCTTGATGTGTCTTTCAAGCATCTCTAAGCTCATACTAAGAACAAGAGGTGAAAAAGTGGTTATTTTCCAACTCTGCGCGATCTATAACAATTTACCAAATTGGAAAATTATTTAAAACTGCATTTTCGAGAGCAGCAATTGTAAATACTGCAATCAGAAGTTTCGAGAAAACAGGGATTTTCCCCTACAACAATGTTTTTTCCAGACCATCTTTTTGATCCTTCGGAAGTGACAGAGAAACCCATGAAAGTCATCACAGGATAATGGAGCTCAACCTTCCGAACATAAACGAGTTGACAACATCCAGCAGCTTTCACGTCGAGCTGCTTCCAGATGCAGATTTTAACATCACAATCACAGGCGTCATCACTCATTCAAAATGTTACATCAACAGAATACATTATTAAAATTATCCATTCGACATCTTCAGACTATGTAGACCAGCAATCTGTGTTTCCAATTTCGCCTAAAATGTTATTATCCCCTTCTAAGGAAGGCTTTAGAATTGAGAAAAGAAAGGGAAAAACTTATTTTGATTTCTTCTCCCTATAAATTACAGATCGAAGCAGATATTAAGGAGAAATAAGCCAAACAAACTGCAAGACGAAAAAAGAAGTTTCTTTAAAAGAAAAAAAAAGAAACCAAAAAAGATTGCGGACACATCTTCAAAAGAAGAGGATAATGAAACCTGTATGTTTTGCTATGAACTTTACTCAAATTCTAAATCCAAATACGATGTTTAAAATTCCACGATTAGGCACACGAAGCATGTAGTAATGCAGAAGAATATGATGACAAATTCATCTGTGATTTTTGAAGCTAAAAGAACTCGAAAACGTACAGTGTAAAGTAAGCAAGCCTATACAACGTAGAAAATTTGCCAACGAATTATTTTTTTACACATGGAAGAACACATGTGCAATTTCGTTTTGTTAAAAATAATTAAAATGTATTTTTTACTATATTAAGCAAGATCTTTTTTGACCAAAATGAGTTTCCAGTAGTTTTAAATGAATACCCAATTTTACCCAACCAGCGAGGTAAAACCAGATTTTTGCATATGTTTGAAAAAAGCTATTTTTTAATATAAATAATTATATATATATTTTTTGTTTGAAAAGAACGTTTTATTATAGCCAAGGTTTCATTTTACATTAAAAACAGTGTTCAAAGTTTGTTTTCCCATTTCACAGCATTTGAGACTAACAACTTTTATGGTACCCGATTTTCCCCACCTTCCCTACATATATTTAAAGGATGCTGTAGAAGAAAATAGCATGAAACATTTATTAGCTTCTTTCTACATCCGTTTCTACCAAAATTTTTGGTAACATGCCATTTATCTATTAAAATAAGCAATTTTTCTATTCGCATACACTTTACGGTAGTTATCGCGATATATCACCAATATTAATACGTTATATATTCTGATATTAAATTTACGATATTCTCCCCAACTAGCAGTTAAAGTTTTGAAAAAAAGATCAAAAAAGTTTTCCGAAAGCTTGTAGCAATTTATTCCAGGATGATATTTTAGAAGTATCGGCAAATATGTATATATATATGCTCTAAAAGTTAAAATCTTCTAACTGATGATGCAATTGATTTTTAAAAACATGAGTTTTAACTCTTTCAAATACATTGGTGAGCGTAGGTCACTTCGTGCCTCACAAAGACTATTTTTTCTACCATAAAACTAACTAAACGTCCGTATTTTAACACAATCTTTTTAGAGCAAATCAACAGGCGAGATTTACATTTACCTACGAAAATTTCTTAATATTCGGACAAATATAAATATTTTTTACTAAATAAAATCTGCAAAAACTTCAACAAAACTAGCAAAAACCAGAGTTACATCGTGGTAAAAATCTTACCAGCCTTTTTCCCACAAAATATTAATATTTTTTCACTCGGGATACGAAAGCATTATGTTTTTACCATCTAAAAATTTCAAAGAGTCTAGATGATAACGACAAACTTTAAGAATTTAAAATACTGGAAGAACCTTGTCCCTCCCCCACATCCCTTTCCAGGCATATTTCAAAATTACACATAAGACTCCAAAAATCAAATTATGCAGAATATTAATACCAAATAATAATAACAATACCAAAAAGCATATACTTTCAATTCTCTTTGAAATACTGCAATACATTTAAAAAAAATAGGAAATTTATCTTTTAAACAAATTCATTGTCCGAAGTCACTTTTCTGTTTTTCTGCGCATTTTACTGTACGACTCACATTATGTATATATTATTTAAAAATACACACTTAATGTTATACAGTAGCTTTGAAATGATCGAGTATTGATTTGGCTCAGATGTAAATGGATTTAAGGGTGAAAAAAATGAGTTTGAAAAGAAAAAAAAAAACACCAAGATTTTGATATGAAAATAAAATCTATATCTATCAATATTATAAAAAACAAATATATCTGCGCGTAACGCTGATGTCATTTTGCAAATGGCAGCACTTTGAAATCTGGAATGAAATTTAGGTTTTGCAATTTCCGTGTTCAGCTTGTCGTCAGCTTAAAATTCCGAGTAAAATGAGAACTCCATTTAATATTTTTGTTGAACATTGTCACAATTCTATTTCAAAGACCCGTGATCGGGGGATGTAACTCACAATTATGTGGGTGGTAAACTGGAAATTGTTTTAATCCCTTCCGTTTAGGTCTAAAATGAAAGTACCAAGTTTTATCCCACGTACTAGGTGAACATTAGAAAATATGTACATATTTATAGTCGAAAAACTTTTTTTAAATTATCTTAACACTATCTCAGAACAATTAATGCTTCCAAAACATTGTCAATACAAATGTTGTAGAATTTGAAATTCTGAATAAAATGAGTACCCATATTAATATTTTTGCTGAACATTAAGGTCGCAATTCTATTTCTAAATTTTGCCTTTACCGCTAATCAGGAGAGAGACAGAATTATCAATCCACCCTGCCTCCGTTTATTACATACATGTATTTTCTTTAAGTTGTTGAGGCCCTTGAGATGTTTCTGTAAATATGTTAATGCTTTATTTTGTATATTTTGAGGATTATAATTTAGTAGTTATCGAGAAAGAGGTACATAATTGACAGCCGTTTTACATGCCATTTCTCAACTGATATCGTCAACCTTAAACCTTAGTTTAAGAAAACGTAAAGCTAACTTTAAGCTAACTAATAATACTTTTTTTCAATATTCCGAAGGTTTTAAAATTTTATGAATTTAACTTAAGATGCTCGTTTACTAGTCGAATATAATTTTTATTAAAACCATCTTAGTCCTTTTCGTAAAATATCGAAGTTTAAAATTGTGCTATTGGTTGACCTATTCCTCTAGCGATAAGAATCCTGCACACTCATTTGTTCCCTCGCTCCTCCCCACTATTTTCGACCTCCTTAAATGTGATGCATACGCACTCTTATGCACTATATATGTCAAATTAAATACGACGCATAATTCAAATACAATATCAGAGATCATAAACAATATTTCCCATCATTTACAAATCATTTTTGAAATATGCTAAAAATCATGAAATAGTGCACTTTTTAAGTTATCTATTTGTTCGTAGCGGCAAAGCCGCACCTAGTAGGGCGGGAAAACTTAGCAAGTACATTTATTTCTGACCTATGTTGAAGGGATTAAAACAATTTCCAGCTTTTCCGCATTTAATTCCGAATTCGGCCTTTTTTTTTTTTTTCATTTCCTACCACTGGGCTATATTCCGTAATCAAGAGTTTAAGCCATAACTCTGAAAATATCCAAAATAAAGCCTAAAATAATTACAAAATCCTCAATAAATTAAAATATATATATAAATTAGAAACAGGGTGAACTGATAACCTCGTCTGTTCTGGCTTCAATCACTTGATTAACGAATTAGGCAAAACTTTGCATTATAATTGTAAAAATTCAACAAAAATAGTAAGTACACATTTCAATCAGAGTTTTAACCCCTATAACATCTGTATTGACAATGTTTTTGATAGAGTTAGTTTTTTTTAGATATTGTTATGGTAATTAATAAAAATGTGTTTTTTGACTATAAATCTGTACATATCTTCAACCACTCACCTAGTAAGAGGGGGAAAACGTAGTACATTCATTCTAGACTTTAAGTAAAAGGATTAAAACAATTTCCAGTTTTCCCCTAATTAATTCCAAATGCGGCCCTTTTTTCCTCCCCTACCACTGGTCTATAAAGAGTTTTAAAGACTTTAAAATTCTATGTGCTCTAAGTTTTTATTTATTTATTTATTTATTTATTTATTTATTTATTTATTTGGGGGGGGGTGCCAATTTCGAGTGGGAAGAAAAATCTTGATTATTTATTGTGACAATAAAATAACACAGAAGAGATTTTTTTTTTTTTTTTTTTTTTTTTTTTTTTTTTTAATTTAAGCAGTTTTAAAGAGTTTTGAAACTAAGTATTATTACTGTGAGATGTGAAGAAAACGGGGAAACGAAATTTTGAAGGTGAAATTCAGATAAAATTTTAATGAAATGGATATGATGGAATGAATAGTTAATGAAATTTAGGGCCGATTATTTTTTCACTTAAAGTAACAAATACAGTAGAGCAATTTTTTTTAAACCTTTAACTGATGTCAAAGAAATTGTCACATAACTAGTGTGAAGCGGTCTGTGAGACCGCTCCAACGAAAGACGAATAAAAGCCGCGATAAATTCATAGGATGTTGTTTTTGTACTAAACTTTTTGCACAGGAGTGTTATAATTAAAATTCACCTATTCAAAAGTCTCTGGTGTTAGTACTAAACTGAAACAAAATTTCAGTAGTGTTTGTAATAAACTGAAATTTGCAAGTTAAACTATGAAAATTGAAAAAAGCACTGGTCTGTGAGACCGGTAACATCAGTTAAAGAATAAAAAAAAGTTTTAAACAGTTTAAACTTTGGTATTGTGGAGAAGGGAGTAAAAAGGGGAGGTGAAATTTCAGAAGAAAGGTTAGCAATGGCGGTTTTATCTTTATTTTTTAAATCAGAAATGAAAAGAAATGCAGAAGAGTTCCACCCCCCGATTAAGAAATAATATGACAGTAAAGCACTTTAAAGGGCTTTTAAAAATTTTTGTATGAAAATAAGCACTTTCAAGCACAAAAAAAAAACCTTTTGAAAAATGCAAGTACTTTTAAGGTCCGTACGAATCCTGATATATTAAAAACTTCCCGACTACAGAGTAGTCCTGCACGGGTCAAGTTGCACCAGGCACAAAACCGAATATTATACTTAAGTCAACCCGCAACTCGACCCGAACCCTCCAAAAATATTTCCTCGATCCGCAACCTGACCAGAATCAGCCAAAATAATTTCGGGCAACCTGCAACTCAACCCAGACCTATTTCAACACGAACCCGAAATAAAAGGAAAGGAAATCCTGTTTTATTGATATTATTATGAAATGTAATCTACAATAACATCACTAATAACAATGTTTTATGTAGGAAAATGGACAAATGTATGTACTTTAATATTCAAACATATGTGGGTATCATGCGCACAAGTATTTGAAGTGAGGACAGCTTGTTAAAAAGCGCCATCGATATTCACCATCATGGTTGATCTCAATGGCGCTTGCTGACAAGTTGTCCACAACATGGCTCACAATCACATGACACACCTAAGTGATGTAGGATAGGTGGGGGCTAAAGTTACGCACTTATTAATTTTGATTTTTAACGAGCGCATTGATCTAAACTTATGTGACGACTGATTAAAATGTTGTATTAAAACCTTAGGCACGTTCCACTATGAAACGACCACTATCAAACGACATTCTGACAAATTATAATTCCGTGAGAAATTGTAATTTAAAAAAAAACATTGCTCTGCGTATCTTCGCCCTATTCGTTGGACTAAAAGTACGCAGTGATGAGGCAAAAGATTTGCAGTGAGCATTTTTTCCCCATTACGGCCGGATTTTGCCCCTATTTTCACTAAAATGAATGAGTAATGTAAAAGCATTAATAAATTTTGATAATATTTAAACTGAAAATTCTAAACTAGACCATGAAAAAAAACAGCGGTCTGCGAGATCGCAAATAGCAGTTAACCTCCAACTGTTGTGACAAAAATCGTTTCATAAATATTGTAAGTGGTCTCCGAGACCGCTTAATCGTTGATTGAATAAAATGGTTGACTGACTCATAAGAGGCGGTTTCTGCGCTAAACTTTATGCAAAGGGCTATTATAGTAAAATTTTCCGCATTCAGAAGTCTTCAGCTATACTTCTAATTTACCAAACGAATCAAAATTAAACTAACATAACTACTTAAATTGAAAATTACAAGTTAAACTGTGCAAACTGAATATTGCAGCAATCGGCGAGACCGTTAACAGGAGTTAAGGTTTAAAACAAAAGCGATTCATGAAACAATATTGATTTTTAAAAGTAGGTAGGTAGATACCAACTTTCTATATTTAAAAAAAAAAACTTAACTAGAAAAAGGAAAATGTAGTTTACTAACTTATATTAGTTAAGCAGCTATTATATTTTATATAATATAAATTTAGAAATTGTGAAAAGCTTTGCATCTAGCTAAAATGATAGGGCAAAGTCCCATATCTTAAACATGTTCGTATCTTTGTCCCAAGAAGGATGTGTACTTTTACCCTATTCTGCAGTATTTTGCTTAACCGGCTACCTATAAGTATAAACAAATGTGATCGAGGTAAACTACGGCATTTAGAAGATAAATATATTTCGATCTCCACTAAAATTTTGGATTTGTAAAAATTCCAGGTACTATCAGCTAAAAAATAAAGTGAAATTTAAAAAATATTAGATCAAAATTCGAAAATTTAAACTTACCTCATTTTCTTAGCATAAATTGCTACTTTTAATCAAAGGTTTAAACAAATGACTAGTACACTTGAAACAAAACTGCCACCTATTGGTCATGAGAGCCGAAATGTTGCTTCATATGAAATCAGCCGGTGCGTATTTTTGCCCCGCTCATATCTTTACCCCTACCTACCCTATATCTCTATTTGCATGAGAAAGTAAAAACTCGGCATTTTATCGCTCAGAAACTCACGTAAAATTAAAATGCAGTTGTTTATATTTGGGTTTTTTCCAAGTCTAAGATTTTCACAAAAAGTTTGAGCAGAACAATTTTTCAAATAAAATAAATGCATATTTATATATGAATGAGCTATTATTAAATTTACTCCTTAACCTTTAACTGATTTCACAGAAATTGTCACAACTAGTGTGAAGTCAATTATTGTGAAGTTGTCTGTGAGACCGCTTTATCGAAAGATGAATAAAAGGCACGATTAACTCATAGGATGGTGTTTTTGTACTGAACTTTTTGTACAGGACTGTTATAATTAAAATTCACCTATTCAAAAGTGTCTGGTGATAGTACTAAAGTTCACAACGGAACAAAATTTCGGTAGTGTTTGTAGTTAAACTGAAAATTGCAAGTACATAAAAAATTGTAAAACTATAAAAATTTAAAAAAAGCTGTGGTCTGAGAGGCCGGTAACATGAGTTAAAATTTAAGAAAAAAATATATATATAAGAAATGTGATAAATTCTTTTTATTTAAGGCACAGTTAAGAACCATTTATCCTTCTCTAGGAATAGAAAAATTTTACCAACATTTCATTTTTCATATACACGCAAACATATGTATAATATTTCTGATAGTTTTAAAACACATACCCATGATATGTGTGTATGGATAGAAAAGTGCCCAATATTCAGAGTTAGAAGCGTAGGAGAGAGTATGGAGGAATGGGACACATTTTACAAAAATAAGAAAATGAACTTTGTTTGACACAAAAACAATATTTCAGTTTATAGAATACCAAATGAAACACTTTCTAATGTCCCTGAACAATATAGAAACATAATTTTCAGAAACAATTTTATAATTAAAGAAATTGCAAGTTTCAAAATTTGTCCCATGCTTAGTTTAATCCATGCTTAGACCCATGCTTGAAGGCTTAGTTTATATTATGGATAATATACAGTATAAGGTTCCATAAATAGGGAAACTATTACATCTATGCATAAACAAGTCATTAATATTCAGAAAGCATAAAAAGTATATGAAGCAAAATCACTTCTGATCTTGAAATAATGTTTTACTTTATACAATTGAAATCTTATGCAACTTTCTTCAACTGGAGATTGGGCTACAATTGCTTCATCTAGTGTGCAATTGATGAAATGTCTAGAATGATCATATTCAAAAATTTTTATTACTACCAAAACAAAAACAAAATTGTGCAGGAAATTTTGCAGGAAAGTAAAAGAATATATAAAATTTATTAAGTTAAGCCAGCACTTTGCATGTTCGCCAACATAAATGAAAAATAGTGGAACTTCGAAGGATCATTTTTTGCTTCCTAATTGGTTTTATTAAGAGTATCAACAATAACACAGATTATAAAACATGTAAGCCTGAGGGGGGGGGGGGTGTTATGAAGAAAATTTTTAAAGTAAAATTTTTATTGTATAAATTTTTTTTATAAACAAAAAACTTTGAATTTTATCCATTGCTGGCATATCTGCCCTATACCTAGATTTTTAACCTGAAAAAAAATATTTTTGACATTCTTTTGAAAAATCAGTCAACCCGAACCCGACACACAAGATTCAAAACCCAAACCGACCCCATCCGAACCAAAAAAGTAAGGTAAACCCGACCCGATGCCGGAATCTAGTACAATAAATACCGATTACACGGCACGACTCTAATATTAAGAAAGATAATTTTGGTATACATTTTAAGTATTCTGCAGAAGAATAGTGGAATATTTAGCCTTCATTATCAGTCAAAGGGGGGGGGGGGTACTATTCATTGCATCACTAATTAAAAATAAAATATTTAATCTGCTAACCATATTGCAATAAAATATTATTTTTTACATAAAACATTGGAAATTGCACGCATGCAGTAAACACTGATGTAAAGAATAGTCATTTGACTGAACGATAAATATTTAACAATAAAATAATAGGATGATTACGCATTAATACCTGCTAAAATCATGTTACCTTATAATTCGAAATCAAACGGTCTTACTGTGTAGTTCATTTTTACTTATTAGGAATCAAGGAGAATGGAAATATAACAAAATTTAACTCATAAAGACGATATATTTACTTACATCCTAATTTGAAATCATAATCAAGATGATACCTTGAACACCTCTGTGGTTGCGTGAATAGTCATTACGTCATCATTGAAGTCCTTTCTCATTGGCTGACATGGGAGACTAAGATATTTCATGTATTTCTACTATGCGAGTGGTAAATATTATACCCGGTTACAGATAAAATTCTAGTAAACATGCAGATTTCTGTAGTTTTACAAAAACTAGTTTTGTAGGATTACAGATTTTTTTTTTACAGTGTACGGCTATGCAAGTGAGACAACGGTATAGTAACCAGACTAAGTCCGATTTAATGACAACGACAGCAGCGCCCCCTAATGGCGAAATTTGGAAGATATCCACTGCAAATTGAAAACGAAGAGTGATAGTGCAAAATTTCCAGTTAGAAAGTTTTAGAGCATCAATCAATTCATAGAATACGACATTTGGTTTAGATGGATAAGATAAATCTTCCCCTGTTTACCCAAAAATGTCCGAAATCGATGCACTCCATTTTGTGCAAACGTTTGAATGGAATAGTCAGAAGTGAAGAAATACGCACAATTTACGCCATAAATACGTACTTATCTAAATACATTTTGAAAACATCATATACTCAAAAAAAAAAAAAACTGTCTCACAGTGATAAAAAGTTGATATTCAGTATGTTCGAAAAGTTCTCCATTGCTCACGATACACGTTTGTATTTGTGAGATTAATTCTGCATGCACATTTCTCAGCGTGGAACGTCTATTGCAAGCCTGTTCAATACGACGACATAGATTTAACCCTTTCAAGAGCGGTGGATAGACGGTCTAGCCACCTAATTTTAATTCCGAAACTGACAAATGGCACCAAGAATATTTTAATAAAATTTTGCTTTTGTAATAAAAGTGCAAATTAGCGGGTTTTTGTTTTCCGAGAAATTCGTTTGGATATCCTGGTGTCAATCAATTATTTCACCAGTTTACGAACAGAATTCTTCTTTCCCTGAAAGGGTTATTCTAAAATTTTAAATGCATTGGAAATCGAATCTTTACAGACATTACAGTACAGTACAACGTCACAATCAGCGATTGTGCACTGCTACATTTCCGGAATGTGAATAGACAAAGTAAAATCGTCGCTCATCGATTTTGGACATTTTTGGGTATGCAGGCGACGATTTATCTTATGAGTGTGAACCAAATGTCGTTTCGTACGAATTAATTAATGCTCTAAAACTTTCTAATTGTAAAATTTGCTCTACCTCTTTTCGTTTTCGATTTGCAATGGCTATCTTCCAAATTTCGCCACTAGGTGTGCTACTGTCGTTTGCATTAGGTCGGGCATAGTTGCTTTACTGTACCGTTACCTCACTTGTGTAGCTGTACCTCCCTCCGTTCGCAAGTATTTTAAGGTTAAAGGGACTTTCTTTTGCATCCTGTATAGTATACAGCTATACCCAACCCTATGTTGTATAGTTTTTACAAAGACTTAGTATTCTTTTAGCAACGGTATTTTTTTAATAATACACTTATTAATTCATATATTATTGTACGATAACCCTCTGTGCGCGAGTAATACTCGCACTTGACCGTTTATTGTCAGTTGTTTTAGCAATTTTCATGTTTAAATTTAAAACATGTACCGTACCATTTATTAAAATATTGCATTGTCACTGTCTCGATTTCGCAGAAAACAATCGTGTATTTAAATAAGCACTCTAACTGCGCCATGAAATACAGATGAAATAAACAACAATTATTATTATTATGCAAAAATACATTTTACCAAATATTTAGATCCTCCGAAAATATTTATATTAAAACATTTAATGTGTGATTATTAGAAATATACCCTATCTATATTATATTATATTATATTATAAAGGACAAACATATCTGTGCGTAACGCATACGTCATTTTGCGAATGGCAACACTTTGAAATTTGAAATAAAATTTTGGTTTTGCAATTTTGTCTACTGCAAATTTTTAAACTTCTAAACATCGCGCATTTTAAATTTTTACACCGTCGTATAAGGAAAAAAATTCTCTTTTAAATGCAATTTGTTTGAAAGTTGTATCTCAATTTATTTTTGAGATATTAATTTTTTTGTAGTTTTCAATACCATTTTTCTTATCGTGGCAACAATAGTGCCCCATTTCTGTTGAAAGTTATTGATAGTAAATGGAATTAGTCGAAAACAGTAGATACTGTATCTTTTTTTTTTTTTTTTTTTTTTTTGCCATTTTCTTATAAAACCTGAAAAAAAAGTTGAAATTAAAACGTGGGCTATGTCAAGAATAGTGTCTGTTATTCCTTGACAATGACGTCGCGACGTCATTGTCAGGAAAAGTATGCATACGACGCGTCGTATGCATACTTTTCCTTAGACGAAGTTTAAGACTGGATTATAAAAGTGAATTGCTTTAGCGGATGCAAATGACGCGACGTCATTTTATAAAAAAGCGTGTATTTAAATTCTTAAACCAGAATTATGTTTTGTAGAAGTGCGCCATTTTCACTGCCCAACTGCTTTGAAATTCTTCACAGGTGAAAATGCTTCCCTTTTGAAAATAATATAATCGAAATAATGCACTGATAAAAGGCAATGTTTTACAAAAATTTAGAGTGTCTTTATAAAAGAGAGGTGACATGCAAATAATAGCGATTTATATTACAGAAATTGATGATTCTCGCCTGGATGGATTTGCTTCGCCGAGTTAGACAAGCAAACAAATAATTCGTGGTTTAAACAATATCATGTCCTTGAAGTTTTTGTCCAAAATTCTCTCAAATAATAAAAATTTAATGTTATTCTTTAGGACATTCTACTATAATTTTATCAAAATAACATAATTTCCTTAATTTAAATTTTCCTAATTTTATATAATCTATACATTTAAAACAGAAATGTGTTTTTTAGTCATCTGCCTTGATCTTTCACTGAACCAATTTTACTAATTTTTTTTTTTTAACTGAAAGCTCTTCATTTGTAGATGTGATCGCACTATCTGTTTTTTCTTTCTTTTAAATATACCCACTTTATATTTTAATTTTAAAAGCATTTTATGAAATTTCTTCAAAATGGTGAAAATTAGATAGCTTTCATTATTGCAGACAAGAGAGAAATAATGAAGTATTTTTATGTTTATTCATGCTATTTTCTGATAAAAATACAAAATTGTTGTATAGTGTTTAGTGTCGCAAATTCACATTAGGAGCAAAATATTATATTAGGAGCATAATAACGGAAAATAACATGGTGCTTTTGGAAACACGCATTTTTTCTCAAAAATTTTCTTTATTCTTTTTCCTTCTTCATGTGTACTGATACTAAGTTTCAGACACTAGGCGAAATGCTTAAGTAAGTGAAAATGACATCACATTTAAAAGAAAACGATCAATTTCTTAGATAAAACTATACACGCGGCATAAATGCGTCTGAAAAAATAAATTACGGAAATTTTTACTCTCCGGAATTTAGATTAGAATCTCAAGTAAAGAGTGCGTCTGTTCACATAAAAGATATTGCTAACTATCGTGACTTCAAGTTTTGAGATAAAATGATTTTTAAATGATCAAACAAAATACATTTTTTTTTTTTTAATGATGAATATGGATCTGAGTATGCAAATTTAGAGAAGGTGAAAATTGCTGTTTATCATTCCGGAATACCGAAAATGAGAACCTCAATTGATAACCACATCCTAATAACCGAACTTTATTATATTTTACGGATGAAGTATTTATATTATAAAAAATCCCTGTCGGCCCGGCCTACAGGCGGAGGTAGATTTCGAAGTTAAGTATACTAATTTCACCAATAAAAACTAAATCATTATTAGATATAAATCCACTTTAACAGTTTTATCTGTCTGCTTTTGACGAGTTTTTATTTCCTTTTTATAAAATAGCTGGTTTTATCAGAATCATGTTAAGGTGATATTAAAAAACATATTTTTCCATACTCAACAACTCGAAATTTTCTGGCACATTTTCAGATTCATTTTTAATAATAATAATTAAACAAAAAAAATGAAACATGCTGACGTGATTTTTGAAAACCTTTATAAGGGTCCTGTGTTTTTATTTTTCTTTCAATTAATTAAAAATTGATTAATAAACAATTATTTTCTCAGTAGGGCAATATTTTTCGTTTCTAACTCAATCGCTTCGGGAAATTCTGTTCAAAATGCCCACTTTGACATCATTTTTTGAAATATATTCTGCCTCTATCATAAAATCGATCATTACTGTACATTATATAGTTTCTGAATAAGAGAATCTAGCAATTGGATGCGTTCGACTGCAAAAATGAATTTAAAAATGAGTAAGAAAATAGACAGTTTTGATTTGAATACACACTTAATAAGAGGACTTTTTTTCAACCGCTATGTATTTTTAATTTGTTTTTGCTGTAAGAATTGGCCCTATCAAAAACTTGTCTATATAAATGTTGAAGACAATATTAAGAAGATATGTGATAAATTTATGGAGATTTTATATCTTGTGAATTGACGGAGTTATGAACATTTTTCTTCTTCAACCACCCTTATTTGTTTTCGTTTTTATTTTTATTTTATTTATTTTATTTTTTTCTTTTTTTTCTTTTGCGGTACGAATTGGTCCTATCAAAAACTTGTGAATATAAAATTTATAGATAATATTAAGGAGATGTGTAATAAAATTATTGGATTTGATATCTTGAGAATTGACGAAGTAAGGAATTTTTTTTCTCCCCAAAACCCTATTTTTGCGCCCCTTGAGTCTATTTTAAATTTAATCAAAAATCTGTGATGCATGAATTTTTGGCGCTATCTTTAGAAGTAATAAAAACTTTAAACTGATTTGATATGTACTAAAATTAAGAAGTCATGAGATTTTTTCGGTTTTCACAAAACCCCTCCCTATTTCATCCCCTTTGTCCGCTTATGCCCATTCACGAACTTGACCGAGATTTTATGTCCCTTGATTTTATGTATCGGTTTGAAAGAGATTTGTGCCGAATTGCAGAAGTTATCGTGTCTAGAAGAAAGTGATAACACAATTGCTTCGGGAAATTCCGTTAAAAATGCCAACTTTGACATCATTTTTTGAAATATATTCTGCCTCTATCAAAAAATCGATCATTGCGGTACATTATATAGTTTCTGAATAAACGAATCTACCAATTAAATGCGTTTGAGAGCAAAAACGAATTTAAAAATGAGTCAGAAAATAAGTAGTTTGGATTTCAGTGCATCCTTAATGCAATAATTTTTCCAACACAATCCGCTTCGGGAAACTCGGTTCAAAATGCCGACTTTAACAGCATTTTTTAAAAATATATTCCGCCTCTATCAAAAAATCAACCATTACGGTACATTATATAGTTTCTGAGTAAGAAAACGTACCAATTAGAAGCCTTTGAGAGCAAACATGAATTGAAAAATGAGTCAGAAAATACGCAGTTTGGATTTGAATACTTAGATGATTTTTTTTCTTCAACCGCTATGTATTTTTAATTTGTTTTTGCTGTAAGAATTGGCCCTATCAAAAACTTGTCTATATAGATGTTGCAGACAATATTAAGAAGATATATGATAAATTCATGGGGATTTTATATCTTTTGAATTGACGGAGTTATGGTTTTTTTACTTCTTCAAACCCCCTTTTTGTTTTCGTTTTTTTTTTGTTTTTTTGTTTTTTTTTGCGGTACGAATTGGTCCTATCAAAAACTTGTGAATATAAAAGTTGTAGATAATATTAAGGAGATTTGTAATAAAATTAATTGGAATTGATATCTTGAGATTTGACGAAGTTATGAATTTGTTTTTCATAAAAACCCCATTTTTTGCGCCCCTTGAGCCCATTTTTAACTTTATCAAAAATCTGTGATACATAAAATTTTGGCCCTATTTTTAGAAGTAATAAAAACTTTAAACTGATTTGATATGTACAAAAATTAAGAAGTTATGGGGGGTTTTCGGTTTTCACAAAACCTCTCCCTATTTCCATCCCCTTGGTCCGATTTTGCCCATTAACGAACTTGACGGAGATTTTATTCCCTCTGATTTTATGTATCAGTTTGGAAGAGATTGGTGCAGAATTACGAAAGTTATCGTGTCCAGAAGAAAGTGATATATAGATAGATAGATAGATAGATAGATAGATAGATAGATAAAGTTTTTTAGTGAGGGTGGTTTTGGGTTCTATGGGTCATGATCGGTGTAGATCTGCAAAATTTTTTCAGAAATTCCAACATAGGAACGATCCCAATAGGTAGTATTTCATACGAAATCTACCTAAAAACAAACGTATCTGTGCGTAACGCTGACGTCATTTTGTGAATGGCGACACTTCACGATCAAATTTCGGTCTTGAAATTTTCGCTACTGCAATTTTTTAATCTTCTGACCATCGTGCATTTTCAATTTTCGTCGCATTTTGAAAAAAAAATTACTTTCAAATGCAATTTGTTTAAAAACTTCATCTTAATTGACTGATGTATCATATTTTCTAAAATAATTTTTAAGCATGATTTTTTAAACTTTATCTTATCACGTGCCCGAATCAGTACATAATAGTAATAAACATTTTGCACATAAAGCAACAAACATTTTTCAGCACTTGTTTCTGACTATTTTTGCATAACGAAATTAATAGTTCCTTTATAAACAAATAAAAGAATAATATTAAGAAAACCACCAATGTAACATATTTGTCAAAGACAAATTAACGAAGTTAATACTTCTTTTATCAACAAATAAAAGAAAAATATTGAAAAAACACAAATCTGACATATTTGTAATCGTACAATTTAAACTTTTTGATCACCAAATAGGATTTTTTTTTTTTTTTTTTTTTTTTTTGCAAATGAAATTTGTTTGCAAAGTTCATCTCAGTTTACTGATTGTCTATGGTTTTAAGAACAATTTTAAAGCATGAAATATTTTTCAATTTATCTATATCACGCGGAGCTCGATTACGAAAAATTAATCCGTTTACCCTTAAAACAAAATTAAGTGTTTATCATTTTCTTACGGCTGATATCCATTAAAAAAAATTCCACATGAATAAATAAATAAAATAATATAAATAAAACACAAATTTAACAGACATGTATAAGCTCTGAAATTATCAGAATATAAAAGGATGCCGTAAGTAGCAAAATCTTGGTGAAATAACTCTTAGCATGCGTCTAATAAGAAAATATCCAGTCAGTGTTTTTCGACAGTAATTTCTGTCTCATTTAATGCCCATAGGCTGGGCATTTAATGCCCATGGTCATGCCATTTAATGCCCATGGTCAATGTATGGGCATTTAATGCCCATAGAAAATATCCTTTTGATAAATTTCAAAAAAATATTTGATTGTATAATTCATATTCCCCATATGAAAATTCTTTTTAAATGTAAGTGAACAATCTAAAAAATTCTTGCATATAAAAAAATTATGAATTTTCGATTAAAAAATTGTTTTCACCTATATTATTTAACCTAGGAAGACCCGGTACGATTCCCTAGTATATATAAAATCCTAATGAAACGATTTTATGAAACGACTATATCAAACGACTTTATGAAACAATGTTATGAAAAGACTGATTAAACAACTGATTATGTTTCACGGCGATTTCTCCTAAAATATGGAATATTATGCGATGAAATTAACAACAAAAATCGGTATTGATCCGCAGATCTCTAAACTGGTATTATAATTTTTTTAATTTGAACTACTTTTCGAGATATTAATTTTTTTCTAATTTTAAATATTTATCCACAATGATCGCAACTCAAATTTTAATCATAACCGATATAATTTTTTCATATTTTAGAAAACGTTATTTTTAACTAATTTGGCGACCAGTTTGACCTAACTTAAAAAGTATGGTAAGAAATGTATTATGTTACTTTTATTCATAATTCAAGTTACTAGAACAATATTTCGCCAAACATTTATCCGATCGCTTTTTTTTATTATTTTTTTTTATTTTTATTTATTTATTTATTTTTTGCATTTTATTATTATTTTATTAAATACAAAACTGTCATTTAAAACTGAAACGTTTAAAATTAATGGCTATCACTTCTTTCTTTTTTTTTAAACGAAACGAAAATAAAAATTTTAGGTTCAGATGTCATATCGGTACAGATGCACCGGAATACCTAATTGTCGCCAAAATGGCATTATTTTGCCTGACATGGTACCAGGGATGTTGTTGCTTATTTATTAATAAATGTTTATTCACATTTATTATCTTTTTATTTAAAAAATGTTATAAAAATTGTTTTGGTCTATAGTTATTAATTAAACTTTTTATTTATTTATTATTATTTCATTTTAAAATTAATGGAAAATATTTTAAAAATACATGTGTAACTGGTATTCGAAAACGAAGATTTCGCCAAATTGTCGTAAAAAACATGTCTTAAATCTATGACATTTGTGCCAAATATTAAATAATGCAGCACATTATGACGTTTAATTTCAACTTCAAAGCAATGTTTTAATTTTACTACTTAGTTATCCCGACGACAAATTTCGCCAAATTATATAAATCGGCAAACCACTCGACAAATTATACAAATTGACATCAGTTTTATTTTAAATAACAAAAGAACAAATAAATTAGTATAACATTAATAAAAATACAAATAAAGTGTCGAAATAAAAATCACGTGAAGGCGTAAACACGTGTAACTTCCTTAAAGTCAAGTGAAGTGAATGAGACATTTGCTATCAACCATTATTGGCATTTAATCTTACAGTTTGACGATAAATGTTTGGTCGATGGTATAACCAAGTAGTACCGTTTTAATTTACCACTCGAAAACAAATGGTCGATGGCAAGTTAAATAAAAGGCTATTGCCGATATTTGAACACTGCTAAAATAAAAGTACCAAGAATTCTTTGCGATCATGGCAAGTTTTATGTAGTTTTATTCGAAAAAATAATTTTGATTCTTTAATCAAAATAGGAACCTTTCTTATGAACAGCGAAGGGATCAGTCCGTAATTGTTTATGGCTGTTACATGGCTTTTAATATAAATGAAATGATGGCGATAGAATAATATTTGGCGACTTATCACCTGCGGCTGGCTTTCATTAAAGCACCAAAATGGTCGCCTGTAATATAAAAAGCGAAGGGATCCACCCGGAACTCTTGATGATAATCACATTACTTAGGCTATTATTATAAATATTGTTTTCAGTTCTAAAAAGAGCGCAAAGAATAATATTTCCTAACGATTAAAATTTATTTACACGCGACTATTATCAAAAAAAAAAAAAAAAAAAAAAAAACATTAAAATTACTATGAAATGAGTACGGGTTAAAAGCAGGAAAATATTGAGAAAATTTGTCTTGGAAACTGTGCTTACATGTGAATATTAAAATAGAAAAGAAAATTTAAAATAATAAATACATTAATATGCGTTTAACCCTTTCAGGGGCAAGGTACTTCTATTCGTTAAAATGTTGAAATCAATGGATAGCACCAGAATTTACAAACAAATTTCTAAATACGAAAATGCTTTTGTTCACTTATTTAATAAAAGGGAAATTTCATTCCAATATTCTGGTGCCAATGTGGCATTTAAGAATTAAAATTAAGTGGTTCAAAAACGAACCACCGCCCTTGAAGCGGTTAAAGCAGTAATTTGTAATAATTGTAGTAAATTGTATCTAACAAAAACATAGCTGTGAAAAAAGGGAGCCAAGTTCTGTAAAGACAATGGCAAGAAAAGGAGTGATATCTAAGTGGGTGCCAAGTTCAAATAAAATTCACTCAAACTTACCTACTGAAGTATTATAGCATTTTTTAAATTGTTTAGAAATAAAAATTATTGATAGCATATTAATAATAAATCTAGAACTTGGCAAGTTTTTACTTACGAGTCATTTATTTTTAATAATGACATTATCATATCAAATCTTGTTATTTCATGATTGGAAGCCTTAATTTGAGTGAGCTCCTTCACCTTGAAGGGCGGTGGGATAAAATATATCCCACCTAATTTAACTGCAAAATTCCACATTCATACTAGAATTCAGGACTAAAAAGTTTAATTTTATTTAATACGTGAAAAGAAGCTTTTACCCATTTTGAAATAAATTTATTTTGTAAATTCTGGTGTGATTCAATCATTTCAGCATTTCACGAATAAAAGTTATTTGCCCCTGAAAGGGTTAAAGGAGTGCAGTCTCTAGAGTGATGACCAAGAACAAGCGTAAGTATAACTGTCTCTTTGTCAGGCATCTTAGTCTGTTTGCATTGAGGTTTCTGGAGGTGGGTGCTAGAGTGATAACCAAAGACGAGCGGGAGTGTATCTGTGTATTTATTGGTTTATCAAATCTTTAACATGAGTCATTTTATTATAATAATATCTATATTAATTTTTTTTTGTAATGTCATTGAAATTAATATTAACATCACCATTTTATTAAGACATGAAATTGATAGGCATAACATTTATCAAAAACTTGCCAAGTTCTAAATTTATTATTAATATGCTATCAATAATTTTTATTTCTAAACAATTTAAAAAATGCTATAATACTTCAGTAGGTAAGTTTGAGTGAATTATATTTGAACTTGGCACCCACTTAGATATCACTCCTTTTCTTGCCATTGTCTTTACAGAACTTGGCTCCCTTTTTTCACAGCTATGTTTTTGTTAGATATCATTACTTTTTGTAAAGTTACAATATATTTAGACACTTTACTTAATGCTTTTTAATGTGTTTACATGTGACTATTTTATTCACCAAGAAACATTCAATTTTAATTTAAATTTCCTACGACAAAGTATTTGGCTGCCAATTTGCGGCAGAAATCTATATTTTAATACTGCTATATTAAATGCATGTTTTGCAATGAAATGTATTGATTCGAAATTTAAACCGCACCATTTAAACCATCAAGTAATGGCCAAGCTGAACGCTATGTCCATATGGTAAAACAGTCGCTGCGAGCCATGCAGAGATATGAAGGAAGTATACAACAAAAATTGAGTACATTTTTGCTTCAATACAGAAAAGCACCAAATGCAACAACAAATCACAGCCCAGCTATGTTATTTTTAAAAAGAGATATCCGAAGTAGGATTGATTTACTATTACCTCAACTACAATCGAGGATTCAAGAAAAAGTACGAAAAGGAGTATATGAATTTAGAGATAGAAATTTTGACATCGGTGATTCTGTAGCAGTAAGAGATTATAAATCGGCAAATTCGAAATGGAAATTTGGAAGAATAATTAATAAAGATGGTGCTATTCATTATACAATCGATGTTCAAGGTACACTCGTAAGACGCCATGTTGACCAAATTGGCAGAGGAAGGATATTGCCCCTCCCTGGATTTTCAAATTTAATTAACTAAATATCTCTGATGATTTTGAAAATAACAAGTGGGTAAGTGTGATCGCAGATCGCACAGAGGGTTTCGTTTAATATTCCTTTCAAAACACTTTATCCTTTTGAAAAATCTTAGTTCCACATTTCGCAACCAGGGGCGCACTCTATTCTAAACAAACCTTTATCCGAACGAAACTCTGTTTTATATACTATCCGTAGATATATTAGTCGAGGGGATTGAGCCCATACCACCGAGATAAGTAGGCGCACCTGGCGGTAAAAAGTGGAACTAAAATATGTAAGGCTATGGTGCATAATATGAAAGAATGGTCAAAGGGGTGTCGGCAAAAGTTAGAAAAGTGCTCCCCGGATGAAAAGGGTGGAGGTTAGAAAAATTGCTTAAAATACACAAGTTAGAGCCCGGAGGAGTAAATAATATAAGACTTTTTGAAATTTTTATGATTTGTCGTGTTCCGAGTTATTCAACTATACGTATGCAAAAAGTCATGTCTCCAACTTAATTAGGGGCTCCCTTAGATAAAATTGCTTAAAATACATATGTGGTAGCTCAAAGGGTTAAGCGTAAGACTTTTTCAAGATTTTATGATTTGTCGCCTGGACTCAAGTGTTCTGCTAAAAGTATGCAAAATTTCAAGTCTGCAGTTAAATAAGGGGCTCAGTTAGAAAGAATTGCTTAAAATACGCATGTGGAAACCCAAAGGGTTAAATGTACGACTTTTTCAAAATTTTATGATTTGTCGCATGATGGTGTTCAGCTATAATTATGCAAAATTTCACGCCTCCAACCTAAATAGGGGCTCACTTAGAAAGAATTGTTTAAAATACACATGTGGGAGCCCAAAGGGTTAAATGTACGACTTCTTGAAAATTTTATGATTTGTCGTTTGATGTGAGGTGTTCAGCTATAAGTATACAAAATTTCACGTCTCCAACCTAATTAGAGGCTCACTTTGAAAGAATTGTTTAAAATGCACATGGGGAGCCCAAAGGGTTAAATGCTCGACTTTTTCAAAATTTTATAGACTGTCATTTGATGTGAGGTGTTCAGCTATAAGTATGCCAAATTTCACGCCTCCAACCTAGTTAGAGGCTCACACAGAAAGAATTGTTTAAAATACACATGTGGGAGTCCAAAGGGTTAAATGTACGACTTTTTCAAAATTTTATAATTTGTCGTATGATGTGTGGTGTTCAGCTATAAGTATGCAAAAGTTCAAGTCTCCAACGAGTATAGTTTCTGAGAACAGGCTCTGTGACAGACAGAATATCTCAATTTGTTGATTTTCTGTAAGCAAGTAAACCTAGATAAACCCCCAGTAAGTAGATAGGTTTACAATGGAAGTCTATGGGAATTTGGCGAAATATTAGAGATATCGTCAAGGTGGCGTCACTTTTGGCGACTAATTTTGGTCGCCAAATTTGGCGATATATCGCCATGTTGGCGAGAAACTTGACGGTATTTGGCGACAGAACAGCATCCCCTCCTACGGCAAATTAAAATTTCGCCTAATAGACGTAATGTTAAAGTAAAAATGGGCACCCCCAGGTGGGTAATTCATCGATTTTCACAATTTTTTTATTTTTTTCCTTAGTTTTATAGTGTAAACGAACTTCGCACCAAATTTGAAGTATGTCGCTGCAGTAGATATACGAGATCTTTTTGATGAGTGAGTCAGTCAGTCAGTCAGTCAGTCAGTGGTAAAATTATCGATTATCAGACATTTTCAAATGTCATTATCTCGGAAACTAATTATGCGTTATTTATAAAATTTTGGATTTTAGGTAATTAGGGTGGCCTTACTACACATTTCGTATAACAAGTATGTAGGTCTCATAGATTTTCAGTAGTAGAGCATTGAAATTTGATGAAAACAGCTTGAAATGGTTCGTGTAAATAACACACGGCTATGTCAGGCGAACTTGGCTGACACACTGCCGTGTGTCTAGATTATGTCAATCGTCTTATAACGCTGTTTAAAAATGCCGGGGGGCAAAGACTATTTTAGCTTCTTTTCAAATGTTTAACTGATCTCTTTAATCAAACACGAAAACAACCATTGGATATCTTAACAGAAACTGATTCGACCTTAACTTTTCGAGATTGAGCAAAGACAATTGGAAGGAAACCAGTTTACAGGGAGATCGCTATACGTTTTTTCATTATAATTCAATCTTCTCTAATCTTTTTAAAACCGTTCAGATTAGCGTGTTTTTAGATTCTGCGGTGTCTGAACGGGGTTGGAGAGCGTAGCTTGCAGTGGGCAAAGCCCCTAGTAATGTTATAGAAGTTAATTTTGACAAATTTGTAATTGTGTTTCTATTTATTTTATAAAATTTAATTGCAAAATACATACAGTAGTAAAACTATCCATCGCTATTGGGTCATTCCATGTCAGTTCAGGCAGGCATGTAACCCACCATCACAGATTTTGATGAAACTGCGTGTGTTTGTTCCTTTTATTAAGATATGATTCCCAGTATTTTTTTTTTACTCCTTGGTCAAATAGTTTCTGAGAAAAAAATTGTCAAAATTTTGAAAACTGCCATCAGTTGGCATTCTTGACTGCTCGATTTTCAAATGTAGCATGGCATAAATATGATCATGTTTCAATATCTATTCCACAAATCATCTTCAAATAATTTATGCATAATATATAGGGTACGTATTTTATGAAAAAAAATACTGTTACGCTTATATAACATTTTAAGTGTGTCTAAAAAAATGTTTAATCTTTGAAGTCGTGATTTTTTTATGAAAAATAATGCATTACCTAAAATAGCATTATTTACAAAAGGCGGTATTTTTATTAAATTTATTTTTTGTGGGGATATACTTAAAAATGTCCTTTACCTGATTCTGAAATAAAAGTAGTGGGATTTTGGGTGTTTTTAGTAGTATTTCATATTGAAAAATATTTTGAGGCGTATTTCAAATCAAATCAAGCAGAGACATCCCATGTCAGTTCGCCTAAGATATTTAATTCACTGTCACAAATTTCAAAGAAACTGGGTATGTTTATAGCTCATTTTAAGACAGGATCAAGGAAATTAAAGGTGATTACAAGTAAAATATCTTTTAAGATAAAAAAATTATCTAAATTTTGAAATTTTTTAAAAAATGTTCTTAATGGCAGATCTATATTCAAAGACTGCATAAAAAAAAGTCATTTCAATATAAAATCACTAAATAAGTTTCAAATAATGTATATGTGACAAATAATGTAGGCAGATTATTATTTATTGTTGTTTGTCATGTTTAAATGCTAAGAGTGTGTTTAATCTTGTGAATTCTTAAAATCAAGAATTTTGTGAAAAATAATGTGTTAATCAAAAATTTATTATTAACCGAAGGCAGGCTGTTATTACTTTTTTTAATTGTACGTAAAAATATCTTTTCAATAGTTATAAAATAAAAATAGTGAAAATATGAGCAATTTTAACAACATTTTCATAAAATGTGAATGTTTAATGATAAATATTGAAGCTTTTCATGCTAAGATGTACTAAAATGACTACGATATCGTGTATTTCTACTCTTGCTTAAATATAATACATACAATAATAAAATAACAAATATTATTTACAGCAATAAAAATTAAATTAAATAGTACCAGTTCCTTTACCAACACTACATTGCTCAACAGCCGACTTAAAATCAACAGCCCGCACTCTTATTGAAAAATACTTTCAACTGTTCAAATAATAAATAAACTGCATTTAAAAATTTTAATATCAACTTATTATCTTAAGACGATAATAATAACTAAACAACATGATGAATTTATAAATCAGCTTTTAATTGAAAAGTCATGAAATGGTCCCTTTAAATATTGTTGTTCATCGAGTCAATCAAAACAAATTATATAAAAAAAAGATAGTGAGCCTAATATGCTGACTGCAATGACACTTCTAACAGAACTAATTAATTCATTACCATCTGAAATCAAACCCGAAAGATCAAAAGAAAAAAAATCATCTGTAGTGTGAATGTGACATACTCAGTGGTTGTTGAGGTATGTGTTTGTGACATTTTCACCTGTACTTCAATAAAATATAAACATGTAAGCTTTTTTTCATTCATCCAAATTAAGTAAAACAATTATAAAATTTTGTTGTCATTACACCAGATGTTAAATTTTTCGTTACATACTATTAGATAAGTTCTTTACTTTTAGACATTATTGACATAATATCATAAAATTTGCTATATGTATTTTCTGTAAGTGTATAAATAATATATATATGCTTTATTAAACATAAATGAATAATTTTTAAATAATTTGTTTGAGAACAGGGATATATATACACACATATATATGTTGAAAATCCATCTTTCAGCAATATTGTGATGAAATAAATCAAATTACCGTAATTTCCGGTTTATAGCCCGCGGATCATACAATCGTGTTTCGACCCAGAAATTTTTAAAAATAAAATGTAACTTTTTAGATCACAGTAAATATTGGTCTTCAAATACTGAATAAAATTTCTGGGTCCAAACTGAATTGTTTGATCTGCGGGCTATACACCCGAAATTACGGAAATAGCGGTTAATATTAATTTATATCATTAGAAACTGAATAAAGTTACAAAAGTGCAACTCCTTAAGTTTTAAATATTTTTTTTTGATATAGTTATTTGAAAGATATAAATATAATGGATTATGCATTTTTTGCATATATTTAAAGCACAATACGTCAAAATTTTCATCAACAGAGTGAAATTTGTTTTTTTTTTCAATATTAGCAGCTCAATGCTAAATTTTCAATATTAACAACCAAATATGAGTTTAAAGATTAGGACTGTCATTTTGAAAATTTCTATTGGGCGGTGAGGAGCTAGTGATTTTTCTCTTTTTTGGAAAGGGATAATTGCTCTTCGCCCTAGAAATTTTACTAAAAAACAATATTGTTTATTTTTTTCCTTAAGAAACGAACATAAAAGATAATTTGAAAAATAAAATAAATGTATAAATAAAAATATTTCCAGGGATGATACATTGTATAGGTTTTACATTTGAAAATATTGATAATTTTAAATGTGATTTAAATACTACTAAAACCAACCAAAATCCCACAATTTTTATTTCAGATCCAGTTATAATGTAGTATTATGTACAATTTAAAATTAAAAAATTAGTCATGAAAACTCCGCCTCTGATTGATAAAGATTTTTTAATAATTTCATTATTTTTTGTAAAATATTTTTGATTTCAAAGATTATACAATTTTTTAGACACATTTAAATATTTTTTAACATTACAGCAATATTTTTTTCATAATCTACATACGTTATTTACCTTGCTTAAATTATTCGAAGAAGATTTCTTTATTAGTTATTGAAATATGATTTTATATATAAAATGAGGCCTTTGAAAATTGAACAATCATTAATGGCAACTCGTGGCATTTTTCCAAAATTTTGATAATTTTTTCTCATATGTTCACTATTTTTATTTTATAACCATTTAAAAGATATTTTTACGTACAATTAATAAAGCAATAACACCCTGCCTTCGGTTAATAATAAATTTTTGATTAACACATTATTTTTGACAAAATTCTTGATTTTAAAAATTCATAAGATAAAAGACACTCTTAGTGTTTAAACATGATAAAAAACAAGAAATAATAATCAGCCTACATTATTTGTCACATATACATTATTTGAAACCTATTTAGTGATTTTATATTGAAATGACTTTTTTTTTTTTAATGTAGTCTTTGAATATCGAACTGTCATTAAAAAAATTTAAAACAATTTTTCAAAATTTTGATATTTTTTATCTTAAAAAATATTTTACTTAGGATCAAGAAAATTAAAGATGATTACGTCTTAAAATAAGCTATAAACAAACCCAATTTCATTGAAATTTGTGACAGTGATTAAATGGCTTAGGGGAACTGACATGGAATGACTCTGCTTGATTTGATATGAAATGCACCTCAAAATATTTTTAAATAAGAAATACTACCAAAAACACCCAAAATCCCACTATTTTTATTTCAGAATCAGGTAAAGGACACCTTTAAGTATATCTCCCATAAAAAATAAATTTAATAAAAATACCGCCTTTTGTTGATAATGCTTTTTTTGTTAATGCATTATTTTTCATAAAAAATTCACGACTTCAAAGTTTAAATATTTTTTTAGACACACTTAAAATGTTATAAGCGTAACAATATATTTTTTTCATAAGCTGCGTACCCTAAATATTTTGCATAAATTATTTGAAGATGATTTGTAGAGTAGATATTGAAATATGATTATATATATGACATGCTACATTTGAAAACCGAGCTATCAAGAATGCCAACTGACGGCAGTTTTTCAAAATTTTGACAATTTTTTTCTCAGAAACTATTTCACCAAGGAGCAAAAAAAATTACTGGTGATCATATCTTAATAGTAAGAACAAACACACGCAGTTTCATTAAAATCTGTGATGGTGGGTTACATATTGATATTTTACTGCCTGATTTGACGTGGAATGCCCCTATATGGAGAGGAATCCCACAAGTAATGATTTTTAGTACTTTACTATCGAAAAAAAAAAAAAATCCCTGTATGAATCAGGTCTATTACCAATAATGATCATGCTATTGATCACAAAACATTTTTTTGCAAACCACTTGTGTCAAAAATAAAAGAAAGAGTGGGAATGACAGCGTTTTTATATCTATTTTATAAATTTTATTCAAGCTTAATGAGCAATTATCGCCATAAATTGACAAAATCCTTATTGAAAGGCGAAATATCTTCAACAAAACATTATCTGTGTGTTAAACGGCGAAAAAAATAAAAAGAGAGGTATAAGCTATTAAATAGGATTAAAAAAATATTTTCGTTGATTGACGGTTTGCATGTATATCTATATTTATTTTGCTTGTGAAGGATTAATGCTATGAAGGTTTTTTGTGACTGTAGTGCAAATATACTAAAATAAATAAAATAAATTTTTATCGAAAAAATAGTGCTCGTCCGGTCCAAAAATATAAAAATATTTTTGAGTAATATAATTTGTCAATATATAAATTACAATGTTTGTAAAAAAAAAAAAAAACTCAATTTGTTCCTAAAGTATGTATAATTTTTATAGGTTTGATTTAAAAATTCATAATCATTCAATTTTTTAATAGAGATTATTTACTTAACTAATTTTAAGTGATTGAAAAGTTACTCCGCTTCATCAGTTGAGAGGTAAATAATTATGGAAAAAATGAATTCTAAATTTAGAATCATAATTGCAAAAGATTTTTAAAATCTGTTAGAATAAATTATCATGTTATTTTAGTTAATTGATTACTATTGAAATCAGTTGATTGTTTTATAATAATTTAGGCTATTTATTTGTGAACTAGCCGCCCTTGGCGACCAGTTTGGTCTCCCTTAAATGTATGCTAAGCATTTTATCACGCACTTTTATACACAATTTAATTTACTTGCTCAATCCTTCGCCAAATCCGAAGATTGCGATACAGATCATGAACTCGGCATTTTTATATTAGCCGGATGAAAGATTGAAAATATAAAAAAGATATTTATTGTACGTAAACAGTATGGTATGAAAACAAAATGATTAAATTTGTAAACAATTTGGGGGTTTACAAGGCTGCGAAATTGGTAGAAATAGCTGCTCCCCCTGGCAGCTAAAACGGCCCTTATCCGGTTAGGCGTGGAGCCGAACTGGGCTTGGAGGAAAGAAACGGGCTACTCATTCCATGCTGCTTCAAGTCTATGCCACACTTCAATAACCGTATTAGCTGGAGAAGGGTGGCGGGCTAGTCTCTAAGCAATTCATGACCAGATGTTTTCAGTGGGTGACAGATCTGGATACCGTGCAGGCCAGGGCAGCAATCAAACACCCTGTGTATCGAGGAAGGTCAGAACACGACGTGCAACATGCGGTCTTGCGCTATCTTGCTGGAATAGGGCGTTTGGCAGGCCTCGAAGAAAGGACACTACCACTGGACGTAAGATGTCAAAAATGTACCTATCTGTGTTCAAATTACCGTCGATCGGAACTATAGATGTGCATGTCGTGTACACAGTGGCTGCCCAAACCATCACACCAGGTGCAGGACCCGTATGTCGATATCGAATGCAAGCAGGCAACGGACGTTATCCTCAGAGCCTCCAGACAAGTATACATCAGAATATACACAAGTATACATACAGCCATCAGAATACAGCACGTACAACCGGAACTCGTGTGAAAAGACGACATTGTGCCAGTCATGCATCCAGCTTTGTCGTCCGGTGCACCAGAGTAGCCGACTCTCTCTATGCCGCATTGTCAAGGGAAGCCGCAGTACTGGTCGCCGTTCTGACAGTCCACACTGGTGCAAACGTCGTCGCACCGTAAGAGCGGAAACTGGGTGAGCTTCAAACATGTCCATTTTCTGACTAATGGTTCGTGATGTGGATGTACTGTTTTGCAGGGCCGACCTCACAATATGTCTGTCCTCACCGGCGTTAGTCATGGGAGGGTGCCGAGGTCCTGCATGCTGTTCAGTATGACCCTGAACAATCCATTGATTCCATATTTGCATGACAGTGGTTAGGTTTCGACGAATGCAACGGGCGATATCACGGAAAGGTAATCCACAATCTCGATAGGCAACGATACTGCCTCTATCGAATACCGACACTTGGTGGTAAGCATTTCTTCTTATTATTCGAGGCATAACACGATATTCTGAGCAAAGACCGACCTTAAAAAGCGCGTTCCTAATGAGAAATCCACTACTCAACTTTTCTTTTATGCAGTGCTTCAGATGTCGTTTCTCCCGTCTGCCTCGTCTAAATGCGCTGAAATACTAATCATCTGCATATTCCAACCTCTTCTTCCTTTTACGTGATTTTCACGTTCGTCGGATCATACCTTCCTGGTGTTGCAATTTTAATGGCCAACAGTGTATTATTATTTTTTAAATTGCATCTTAAATACTATTTAAGGACACATTATATGAATTATGTCATATGTTTATCAACAAGAAATTAAAAAAATGGGGGGGGGGGGAAATTAAGGAATTTTCCTGAATATTTAAACATTATCAAGAACTATCTAAATACTCCAAGCTCACTACATATCTATTAAAATTTCCCATACTTTTTGTGCCATTTTGGTTTACATCTATCTATCTATCTATTATATATATAAAATCCAAACGGAAATTTCGTTCCGAACGCCGAGATTTCGAGTTCTACCGCATTGATTTTTACGGAACTTATACCATTAGATAGGTATCGTTCCAGGGAAGGTTTTAAGCTATAACACATCATTCTACCTAGATTAGTTATAGAATTATTACGGAAAATTCTATTATTTTGGACTTTGTTACTTCATATTTCCTTAAATATCTGGGCTCCTATTGGTCGTAGAGCTTAGATCTCGCGCCAAAAGTAGCCCCGGAGCACCCAAGCAAACTTTTCCCCGCGATTATTTTGCCGTCTTCCGATTTCCTCTAACTCTATTAGGGGCCCGCGTAGAGCCCCTTTAAAATATTTTTCGTAGTAATTTCAGCAATTATCTTAAATTATTGGTTAAGACCGCCACCCTCCCGATTCATGTATCTACGGAAAGGTTGCATGAAGGAGTTTTGTTCAGATACGCTTTCGTTAAGAATAGAGTGCGCTCCCTGGTGGTGGAATGTGGAACTAACATAACGCGATATTGTTAAAATTAGGAAATCTAACAATGCGATCTGTTTTAAACTTTGAGATAGTTCATAACACATAATCTATTATCTATTCCATTATATATATATAAAATCTATTATCTATTTTATTATCTATTACATATATATAATCCAAACGGAAATTTCGTTCCGAACGCCGAGATTTCGAGTTCTACCGCATGGATTTTCACGGAACTTATACCGTTAGATAGGTTTCGTTCCAGGGAAGGTTTTAAGCTATAACACATCATTCTACCTAGATTAGTTATAGAAGTATGACGGAAAATTCTGTTATTTTGGGCGATAAGGTTACCATTTTATTTCTTGGCGAAATTCATCGTTGATAAAAAAAATTGAAACGGCTATTAAACCTCGAAAAATAAAAGAAAAACTGTTACTAATTTTATTTAAATGAAAAAAAAAGAAAAAAAGAAGAAGAAAATCCGTTTTAATGAGTGATAATATTAAAAAACGGAAACATTTAATCAAAACCTGAAAGAAATATTTGTAATGCTTAAAAATTAATTTAATAAGAAATATTACACTTGATACGCAATATTTGGCTCTTTATCGCTTGCGTTAGATATGGAAACGAATCTGAAAATTTGATTAGATGAAATTTTAACGACATTTTCTTTCTGTTCTGTTCTTTTTTTATATCTAATTGTCCCATCACGTGACTTATAGAAGAAACAAGCAGATGTAATTGTGAGTCACATGTGTAATTACTATTTGTTTCTTTACAATTTTTTCTTTTTCTTTTGTCGCCAAACAATGTGATTTTAAGCCAAAAATGCATAAGCGTGACATTAGCTTGAGGATGTTCTCACAAATGGTGTTTCTGAGTACATTTTCATATTCAATTGTAACTTATATAGATATCAGTTAATATTTTAAAAATGGAATCGAATACTTAAATTTTAGTGTGAATTTCTGCCACACATACATATTGTAAAATAATTTCATACTTTTTAAAATGTTTTTCGCCGTAATTCCGAAAGCATGTGATATTTATAAACTCGAACTCAGATCAAGGAATATTACCCATTTTATTTAAGCAAATATTATCTATTTTCTCAAGTCATATCGCCAATTTCCTTTATAGGAAAATTCACAGATTCGAAATCTAGGAAATAAAGATAATTTTTAAGGAAATTTATGTTTTAATACGTTATTACTATGGAAAAATTCAATATTTTGAAAAAAAAAATTACAAGTCTTTTGTAATTCGTCTTCTTCGTCTTTCTTCGTACTTTCTCTTCTGTTATGTAATATTTCAAATGATATTGGACTAATTTTCGATCATCGATTCACCGCAAAATCGCATATCTAATATAGTATATGAAATAAAGTCTGGATTAGGGGACTAATTAACGCACAGCGCAAACTACTGAACCTAAAATCTTGAAAATCGTGGTAAAAATACTTCTTATGACATAAACTTCTGCTAAGAAAGGATTTTCTAAAGTGTCACCCCTAATGGTTTTTGCACGGGGAGGGGAAAAAAATCGAAAATCAAAATTATGCGTCAAATGATAGCATATTTTAATGTAGTTTTGTATGCTGAATCGAATGCTACCAAATAAATTTTTATAAGTCCAACAGCTCATGACACATTTCATATTTTTCTAATTTGGCGGTGTCTTTGGCATCTAAACCTCAAAATATCTATCATTACATCCGTTACTCTAGCAACGGAAAAAATTCAAATCAACGCTTTTGGTTAAAAAATAAAAATGGCTCTATGAGTTTGAAATAAAAATGCAAGCATCTTAAATTAAAAAAAAAATAGTGATTTTATGTAAAATAAAAGGGAAAAAATTACTGAGAATTTAGCGTTATAAAACAAAAATGGAAAAGGTACTACTTAGATATTCCGTCGACCAAAAATCTATCGTCAAACTATCTATATTATAAAGGATAAACATATCTGTGCGTAACGCATACGTCATTTTGCGAATGGCAACACTTTGAAATTTGAAATAAAATTTTGGTTTTGTAATTTTCTCTACTGCAAATTTTTATACTTCTAAACATCGCACATTTTTAATTTTTACACCGCCGTATAAGGAAAAAAATGCTCTTTTAAATGCAATTTGTTTGAAATCTGTATCGCAATTTAATTTTAAGATATTAATTTTTTTGTAGTTTTTATTACTTTTTTTGTAATTGTGGCAGCTGAAGTACTTCATTTCTGTTGAAAGTCATGTTTTAACTAAAGGGGGGGAAATGAAAATAGTAGATTGTTGTATCTTTTTGTTGCCATTTTCTCATAAAAATCGAAAAAAATTGAAATTAAAATACGTGCTCTGTCAAGAATATCGTCTGTTGTAAAACCCAGTGAGTTTTGGCTTTATTTCGCTTTTATTTATCAATTAAATGAATTTGCCGTGCCAGCTCCATTCCGAAATATTAATAAACAATTTGCACATAAAAAAAGTTCAGAATTTCTCTCCCGCTAATTTTCTACAATGAAATTAAAGTTTCATCAATAAATAAATAAAAGAATAATGTATAAAAAAGCACGTATTTAACATATATGTAATCGAACAATTTAAATTTTTAGAGCCGAATTGGGAAAAATATGTGCTTTTAAATATAATTTGTATGAAATAGAGTTGCCAGGCAACTGTTGAAGTAAACGAAAAAAAATTATCTACAAAATCTACAAAACTATCTACGAAAAAAAATTACATTGAAAACACAGGATAGCTTTTTTAGACAACTTCCTTGAACGTTCTACTGTGCCAATTTTGCTAATAATTCTTTTTTTTTAAATGAAAGCTGTTCATTTGTAGATGTCCTCGCATTAGCTATTTTTCTAAATATTTCCACTTTTATATATTTTTTAAATTTAATTTGAAAAGTTTTTTTTTGAAATTTCATCAAAATGGTAGCAATCGTATTATTTCCACTGTTGCAGAAAAAATGAAATATTGGGGTTTATTTATCCTTAATGATACCATTTACTCATTACAATTAAAAATAACTTTATTTTAAGTCTGAACAGAAAATGACGTCACTATTTAAAAAACATTTTCGCTCTTAAAGCTAATGTCACAATATATTTTCATTCGGCTGATACCAAATTTGAGACACTTGGCGTAATGCTTCAGTAAGTGCCATATTTAAAAGAAACAATCCTTTTCTTTGATAAAACTATATATTTTTACACGAATACATCTAAAAGACATCAATTTCTGGAATTTGTACTTCGCGGTACTGAAATTAGAACCTCAAGCCAAAATAATACATTTTCACATGCAAAGTTTTAGCTGACAAACGGAGTACTTCACGTTTGAAAATCTATCTATATTATAAAGGAAAAATATGTCTGTGCGTAAGGCTGACGTCATTTTGAGAATGGCAACGCTTGACGATTAAATGTCGGTTTTGCAATCTTTACTACTGCAATTTTTTGAATTTCTAAACATCGCGCATCTTCAATTTCTACACCCGTTATATAGGGAAAAAAATCTACTTTCAAATGCAATTTGCTTGAAAAGTTTATCTTAGTTTATTTATTTATTATGTCGTTTTAAATAATTTTCAAGCATAATGTGTCTTAATCTATATCCATTGCGTACAGGCTCCATTACGAAATAAGCAATTTGCAATTAAAATAATATAAATAATTCAGCATTTGTCCCTGACTAATTTTTATAGCGAAATTAAAACTTCATCAATCTATTATATTAAAAAGTGACTATCCGTTTGTATTTCACAGCTGTTCCTCCTAGAATATGGAATGTTGGGTGATCAAATTAAGGCCAGGTATCCACATGGGTCCAAGGATGTGAAAAGTGGTCATAGAATTTTAAAATTTGATTAGTTTTCAAGCTAAAATTTTTACGTTATTTTTAATGACATTTCTGTAATGATGGAAATTAAAATTGCTCCATTTTTGTGGATAAAAGAAAGAAAAGGGAAAATGAGAAGGATTATTAGGTATCATTGTTTGAAATCATTTTTAAATTGAAATTAACGTTTATTTGACTGAATAGTTAAAACATTATTGTAGTTTTCAAGAAAATTTCACGAAATACAAACTGACACATATTCAAGCTTCGGGAATCCGTTTATTTTAGAAACACAAATTCGACTCTCGACTGGAATATTGAGATGAATTCTGTTGACGTCAAAAGAAAAAAAAAAACATCCTACGTTATTTTCATTTAATTTAAAGTCGAAAAGTAGATTTTCACCTATTCCCTTAAGATGGCTAATAAAATATTTCAGAAGCGGACATTAAAAATGAAATGTTTTAGCGAGAAAAAAATAATTCTCTAAATATTTATTCTAATTCATAAATATAAAATGCTTCTGAATAAATTCGTCCAAACAAATTCATTTTTGTATAAGATGGCCCAAATGACACCATTTCTACCAACTCCTAAATTCGAAGCAAAATCTTGGAAGAGCGAAAAGCTCTAGGCAAATAAAGTTATAATATATGTGCATTTTTATTGGGAAAGCTTTTGATTTAAATTGTAAATATTACTTATTATTTGAAATATTGTGTTTAATAAAATTAATATTGTAATGGGTTTCTAAATTTACAATAAAGTTAAGATTTCCTTTTTCGCAAAAATATCGACTGTCTCATGCAATTCAAAAGCAACACAACGGGTTGCTACGCAACTAGTAAGACTAAATGCCAATAATGGTTGATCGTAAATATCAAATTCACTTGAATTTAAACAAACTACACGTGTTTACGTCATCAGGTGATTTTAATTTCGACGTTTTATTTGTATTTTTATTAATGTTATACTAATTTATTTGTTATTTCGTTATCTATTTATATAAAATCCAAGTCTCTGTGTGTCCCTCACGATTCCGGTAGGACCGCCTCATTGAAATTAGTAATTGTTGAAAAACCTAATGCAGGGTTACCACAGTAGCGCCAAATGTTAGCCAACTTGGTGATAGCTGGCTAATTTGGCGAAATTCCCATTTAAAACTATTAATCTTTCATAAAGGAGGTCACCGAAATTTAATTTAAACTCCGCTCTTTTAAGATATTTTTCAAAATCTATGAGTGAACATTTAAAGTACATCTTTACATCTTCCTCCCGATGCTACTAATAAAATAACCGCCAATAGATGACGCTGTACTGTGTGAGCTCCTAACTGCGCGATTTTAATGTGCTTTAGGTACTTTTCCAGTATAGGTGCCTTGGCGAAAAAGAAAAATTTGGCAACATATTTTCCGGGAACCTATCCACTGTTTAATTTTATATATACACGATATTTAATATAAAAAAGACGTTTCTCTAATTTTATAAAGAAACAGATGTGATTTGTACATAAAAACATCAATAATATACATATAAAATAAACGTATAAAACAAATAAAAACGCTCATCAAGTTTGTTTTCATAGCTGTTTATATGATTTGACAACAAATCTCGATATTTTTGCGTTATACGGACACCATGCCAAAATGTATGCTAATGCGCCAATTATTTCAAAATGCTAAAAGATATTTTTAATTTTATGCCAGCAGTTTAATATGAGTTTTATTTTATTGCTTTATTTTATAACAGTTATTTGTTCACTTATTTTAAGTATATAATTGTGATTTAATGAAATAGTTCGTAAAAGTCTGGAATTTTCAAATGTTATATTTTTTAAATGCTCACTTTAGTATCGACAATGTTTTTTCTTTTATTTTTTCAAATGCTCCAATTCACGTGATTTTCATTTTGCGACATCTATTACGCTTGGCGACAAAGGTATCCGTATAACGGAAACGAACCCAAATCTTACTTTCTGATGCCCAAATTACATCAAACTTTTTTTAAAAAAACGCCAAAGCTCCTGCAGTGGAAAAGTACCAAACTGTCTATTATTTTGCGCTATCTGTATTATAGTTTGTACTATATGTAAGGGGTGTGGAGCGAAGAGTTTAAAAATTAAATATTAAAGTTTCGGCACAGATGTCATATACGCCCCATATTGGCGCGATTTTTTTCTGACGCCAATGTCATATACACAACGGGTAACTGGCGGCAAAGTGTCGTTATTTTGCTTGATATGGTAACCCGGATGTTGTTGTTTATGCTGTTGATGTTTTCGCCAAATTGGCGTATATGACAACTGTGCCAAAGTTTCTATAAAGCAGTATAAGACTAAAAAATTAAGAATAAAATAAATGCAAAATAAGACTAAAGAAGAAAGAAAAATAATGCGTTAAGCATAGAATATGAAACACTTTCCAACACATCCTGAATGCTTTAACAAAACTTCGTGGTACAGATGTCATATTCGCCCCATATTGGCGCGATTTTTTTCGGTTGCCAATTTGGCGAAAACATCAACAGCATAAACAACATAATCCGGGTTACCACATCAAGCAAAATAACGACACTTTGGCGCAAGTTAAGTACCTGTTGCCTATATGATATTGGCGACAGAAAAAAAAATCGCGCCAATATGGGGCGAATATGACATCTGTTCCAACTTCGTTATTTGGGGAAATAAGATAACTAAGTAAACATTTTAGAAGACGCATAAAAAATTTTAAAAATTGATTTCAGCAGTTACCGTCCATAGCCAATAGTATCGTTATTACATGCCACTATTTAGCCTAAATTTAATTTAAACTACTCTTAAAACTACTGAAATCACATTTCCAGATATTATCATCCATAGACGGTTATGTATCCAATTCTTTGCGTGGCATTGTATATCATTTTATCTATATTCTACAAACATTTCTTAGTAAACTAAATGCAGTTCAGCGTAAAAACGCATAATTCCTTTAAAAACCACCTTTAAGCAATTTACTCTCATACTCAGTAATCCTTACGAATTCTTTTGAGTAGCCCTGCATATGAACTGTAGCATTTATACACACAGTATAGTATGCATAAATTTAGCGAAACATAAAAGCGCATATCATAATTAAAAATGCATTTCTAGCAATCATTGCTTATGTACTATACTTCGGATAAAAATTGCTTGGCGAGAAAGAGGTTTGCCAACGTATTTTCTGACAACCTATTTACTGCTTCATACTCACAAGCAATTTTTTTCCATATGTATGCAATTTATTTAGGTAGTTGTTAGCTATCCCGTCGACCAGTTTCGCCACATTATATAAATCGCCAAATTATACAAATTGACATAATTTTTATTTTAAACAACGAAAGATCAATTAAATTAGCAAAACATTAATAAAAATACAAATATAACGTCGAATTAAAAATCACTTGATGACGTAAGAAACACATGATCATGTTTAATGTCAACCATTATTGGCATTTAATCTTACAATTTGGCGACAGTAATTTGGTCGACGCGATAACTAACAAGTACCTTTATTTAATGTAAAAAAAGCTATTTACCCATTTTTTGGTACTTTTAGATTAGCCTGGCGCCAGTTTTATATATACATATATATGTATATATACATGTATGTATGTATACATATATACATGCATATATACATATGTGTATATATACAATATATGTATATGTATCTATATGTATAGCTACATATATGTATGTATATAAATATGTATATATAACACTGGCGCCCGGCTAACCGAAAAGTACCCATATTTTAAGAGAAGTAATTTTGGCACAGATGTCATATTCGCCCCATATTGGCGCGATTTTTTCCGACGCCAATTTGGCGAAAACATCAACAGCATAAACAACAACATCCGGGTTACCATATCAAGCAAAATAACGACACTTTGGCGAGAGTTAAGTACCCGGCGTGTATATGACATTGGCGTGAGATAAAAAATCGTGCCAATATGGGGCGAATATGACATCTGTGCCGTAATTTTTGCACAGATGTCATATACGCATCGGGGTTGGCGTGATTTTTCTCTGACGCCAATTTGGCAGAAATCTCGCTTTCGAATACCAGTTACTTATATATTTTTAAATTATTTGCTATCATTTTGAAAAGGAAATAACTATAAATAAATAAAAGTTTGGGAACAGATGTCATATTCGCCCCATATTGGCGCGATTTTTTTCTGTCGCCAATATCATATAGGAAACGGGTACTTAACTTGCGTCAAAGTGTCGTTATTTTGTTTGATGTGGTAACCCGGATTATGTTGTTTATGCTGTTGATGTTTTCGCCAAATTGGCAACCGAAAAAAATCGCGCCAATATGGGGCGAATATGACATCTGTACCAAAGTGTGAATAATAGCTATAGAACAAAACAGTTTATATAATTAAAAACAGAAAATAAAAGTAAATAAACAATTTATTAATAAATAAAAAACAATAGCCGGGTTACCATAGCAGGCAAAATAACACCATTTTGGCGCCAGTTAGGTATCCCGGTTCATATCTGAAATCTGTGCCGTAATTTGTATATAGAAAAATATTATATATATTTAGAAACGATTTTTTTATGTATATAAGTGCATATATAAATAAAAATAAAAGTTCATTAGATTTGTTTTCATAGCTGTTTATATATTTTGGCAACATATCTCACTTTCTGATGCCCGAATTGCGCCGAGCTTTTTTTTAAAATGCGCTATAATGGAAAAGTACCTAAATAAATAATTAACAGAAATAACCAATTATACAAACTAAAACTTTTTATTTCGAGATCAAAGCATTGTTTTTTATTTCAATTAAAAATAAATATATCCTTGGAAACTTTAGTTGAAATTAGGTTCACAGCTTAATATCTCATTCCATAAACCTAAACAAACACAAGTGATTCATTCATCGTGAAACTTAAAAAAAATTTAAATCATTGAGGTAATCACTCACAAAATAAGTTCTCCAACAATCAATGGACAATATTCTAATGACATCATAGTAGGTAAAATGGTGGCGGTATCGTTTGTTTATGGTTTGAAATCACAAAGATTTAATTTTGCAATGTCTCTTAGTTACATTATTTTATTGTCATATTTATGAGCTCAGAACAAAAGCATATTTTTTCATTATTTAGTTATTAAAGTCGGAAAAAAATTATAAATGCATGATTTGAAAAATTTAAATAATTTTCTTTCTTAATAGTAAAAAAACAACATCGGGAAGTAACAGCGGGTTTAAGTTAGATAAGTTTAACTGTTTAATTCTGTTGTAATATTCAAAATAACTGTATTTATTAGATTTCAGTAAACAACATCAGGGCCCGATTAAACTTTGAAGTTACAGGAATTACAATGTCATTTCAGGACCTTTCTTTTGGAGAAGCTTTTCTAAATTCCATATATACATGGAAAATCTTCAGTGTTAGAAATATTATTCTTAGGACTGACATAACATGAGAACGGCCTGCAATTTCACACAAGTTTTTGAAAACTACTTTATATCAGAAATTTTGCTAAAAACTGGTTACTTTTTTGTTAAAGCGGCCCACACTATTAGGATTATGACAAGTTGCAGCCAATTTCGCCAACGTCGTAACCAAGACCGTGAAGCACACACATATAATACCATATAATACCATTTCATGAAATCGTATACGATAATTTAATAGTTTTTACCTTACTTCAAGTGTAAAATTTATTTATTTTTAAGGCTTAACAATCTAAATTGTCCAATATATGAATTAAAAAAAATGTAAACAAAGATTGAATAGACATGACTGCAAAAAGCCTCAAATCTGCATAAAACTTGGAACCAAACTGTGCAGATTAGTGGTCTTCTACTGTACACATTTTTTCATAAATGTGTTTCGTTCTTTAAATGTGTTATTTCCATCTATCACTGCGGAACAAGCAAGAAAACTCATATTCTTGCACATGAGTTGTATATATCTTTATATCTAAATTTCCGTCATTTTTGACGGGCTACCTTTCTAGTCTATTACATATATATAATCCAAACGGAAATTTCGTTCCGAACGCCGAGATTTCGAGTTCTACCGCATGTATTTTTACGAAACTTATACCGTTAGATAGGTATCGTTCCAGGGAAGGTTTTAAGCTATAACACATCATTCTACCTAGATTAGTTATAGAATTGTTACGGAAAATTCTATTATTTTGGACTTTGTTACTTCATATTTCCTTAAATATCTGGGCTCCTATTGGTCGTAGAGCTTAGATCTCGCGCCAAAAGTAGCTCCGAAGCACCCAAGCAAACTTTTCCCCGCGATTATTTTGCCGTCTTCCGATTTCCTCTAACTCTATTAGGGGCCCGCGTAGGGCCCCTTTAAAATATTTTTCGTAGTAATTTCAGCAATTATCTTAAATTATTGGTTAAGACCGCCACCCTCCCGATTCATGTATCTACGGAAAGATTGCATGAAGGAGTTTTGTTCAGATACGCTTTCGTTAAGAATAGAGTGCGCTCCCTGGTGGTGGAATGTGGAACTAACATAACGCGATATTGTTAAAATTAGGAAATCTAACAATGCGATCTGTTTTAAACTTTGAGATAGTTCATAACACATAATCTATTATCTATTCTATTATATATATATATAAAATCTATTATCAATTCTATTATCTATTATATATATAAAATCCAAACGAAAATTTCGTTCCGAACGCCTAGATTTCGAGTTCTACTGCATGGATTTTTACGGAACCTATACCGTTAGATAGGTATTGTTTCAGGGAAGGTTTTAATCTATAACACATTATTCTACCTATATTAGTTTTAGAATTATGACGAAAAATTCTGTTATTTTGGGCGATAAGGTTACCATTTTATTTCTTGGCGAAATTCATCGTTGATAAAAAAAATTGAAACGGCTATTAAACCACGAAAAATAAAAGAAAAACTGTTACTAATTTTATTTAAATGAAAAAAAAAAGAAAAAAAGAAGAAGAAAATTCGTTTTAATGAGTGATAATATTAAAAAACGGAAACATTTAGTCAAAACCTGAAAAAAATATTTGTAATGCTTAAAAATTAATTTAATAAGAAATATTACACTCGATACGCAATATTTGGCTCTTTATCGCTTGCGTTAGATATGGAAACGAATCTGAAAATTTGATTAGATGAAATTTTAACGACATTTTCTTTCTGTTCTGTTCTTTTCCCTTTTTTTATATCTAATTGTCCCATCACGTGACTTATAGAAGAAACAAGCAGATGTAATTGTGAGTCACATGTGTAATTACTATTTGTTTCTTTACAATTTTTTCTTTTTCTTTTGTCGCCAAACAATGTGATTTTAAGCCAAAAATGCATAAGCGTGACATTAGCTTGAGGATGTTCTCACAAATGGTGTTTTTTTAGGTAAAAGAGATCATTTTTTGAGTACATTTTCATATTCAATTGTAACTTATATAGATTATTTATTAATTAATATTTTAAAAATGGAATCGAATACTTTAATTTCAGTGTGAATTTCTGCCACACATACATATTGTAAAATAATTTCATACTTTTTAAAATGTTTTTCGCCGTAATTCCGAAAGCATGTGATATTTATAAACTGGAACTCAGATAAACGAATATTGCCCATTGTATTTAAGCAAATATTATCTATTTTCTCAAGTCATATCGCCAATTTCATTTATAGGAAAATTCACAGATTCGAAATCTAGGAAATAAAGATAATTTTTAAGAAAATTTATGTTTTAATACGTTATTACTATGGAAAAATTCAACATTTTGAAAAAAAAAATTACAAGTCTTTTGTAATTCGTCATTTCTTCTTCGTCTTTCTTCGTACTTTCTCCTCTGTTATGTAATATTTCAAATGATATTGGACTAATTTTCGATCATCGATTCACCGCAAAATCGCATATCTAATATAGTATATGAAATAAAGTCTGGATTAGGGGACTAATTAACGCACAGCGCAAACTACTGAACCTAAAATCTTGAAAATCGTGGTAAAAATACTTCTTATGACATAAACTTCCGCTAAGAAAGGATTTTCTAAAGTGTCACCCCTAATGGTTTTTGCACGGGGAGGGGGAAAAATCGAATATCAAAATTATGCGTCAAATGATAGCATATTTTAATGTAGTTTTGTATGCTGAATCGAATGCTACCAAGTAAATTTTTATAAGTCCAACAGTTCATGACACATTTCATATTTTTCTAATTTGGCGGTGTCTTTGGCATCTTAACCTCAAAATATCTATCATTACATTCGTTACTCTAGCAACGGAAAAAATTCAAATCAACCCTTTTGGCTAAAAAATAAAAACTCCTCTATGAGTCTGAAATAAAAATGCAAGCATCTTAATTTTTTTAAAAAATAGTGATTTTATGTAAAATAAAAGGGAAAAAATTACTGAGAATTTAGCGTTATAAAACAAAAATGGAAAAGGTACTACTTAGATATTCCGTCGACCAAAAATCTATCGTCAAACTATAAGATTAAATGCCAATAATGGTTGATCGTAAATATCAAATTCACTTGAATTTAAACAAACTACACGTGTTTACGTCATCAAGTGATTTTAATTTCGACGTTTTATTTGTATTTTTATTAATGTTATACTAATTTATTTGTTATTTCGTTATTTAAAATAAAGATTATGTCAATTTATATAATTTGGCGAATGGTTTGGCGATTTATATAATTTGGCGAAATTGGTCGACGGGATAACAAGTAGTATCAATGAAAATATTTAAGTATGAAAGCAATGTTTGTAACGACTTAAAAATTATTTTCATATATATAAACTCGGTTTATGGCGTCAGATGCCGTCATCCGAAGAATCTACAAGAGTCTTTTTCCATTTTTTCCGGTCATAGGTTCCTCAATGAAAGAAATTGGAATTGGAATAATATTGTGCGATTTATAAATTGCTCCTCGATAAGAAGAAAAATTCGGTACATTTATAACAACCGTGCGCACATCTCGCTGATAGCATTTTTAAAATTCCCAGTAGAAGTAGTTACATTTTGCGTATGTAAATTAAAAATATTTTTTTGCTTTTAATTATGGCATTATTTCCTGTTATTGTTTATCTTTTCAGTTTTTTAAATGAAATTAGTACAAGGCATGCATTTTAAATTAAATGAGTGAAAGGTTTGTGTTTTAAATGAAAATAATAAAATAAGAATATGCTATGAAAACAATCTTTATTGATTTATTACCTGCGCCCGGCTGACATAAAAGCATCACAAAAGTCACATATTCACTTTTCTTTGAGTAGTTGCTCATGAGAATTCAAGTTAACCTTCCGTAATCGGATACTTCACATATTGGTGTATTAGCTTTAATGTTGAAAGCATCTTTTTTGTTTGAAGCGAAAACTTTACTATTACACAAAATCGCATCATCATCATCTACTATATATTTACAACGGAAATTTGTATTTCATTCCGATTGTTTATAATACTTTCGTAGGATATACCACAATTAGTTAGGTAATAATTTTGGAAAGGTTTTAGTGTATACATATTGTTCAAGGGTACTTAGTTATAGAGCAACAGTAAAAGTTCAAAAATTAAGTGAACCTGATTATGAAGGTTTAGCCTTTTTAAAAAAATCTACAGAACATATTTTGTTACAAGTGGCCCTGTTGCATCACTTTTAGGAATGGTGTTTGTATATACGATTTCATTATATGTTGATTAGTTACAGAGGTATTAATTTCTGTTGTCATAACGGTCTCATTACCCGACCATAAGTGCGCTGTTTATAATCAACTAAAACAATTACTTCTTAATTGCTAAATTTTGTCCAGCGTTTAAGATAACATTATATCGCAATGGCGTTCGCATCGTTTTCAGTAATGTGCAAGGCCAAGCTGAAGATCCATATTGTTTAAAATACAAGTTCAAATTCACCATTTAGTTTAATCCAAGGTTCATTTGGAAATATTGACCAGCGCAGCGGGCATAGCCTGCTAGTTATATATATAAAATCCAAACGGAAATTTCGTTCCGAACGCCGAGATTTCGAGTTCTACCGCATGGATTTTTACAAAACTTATACCGTTAGATAGGTATCGTTCCAGGGAAGGTTTTAAGCTATACCACATCATTCTACCTAGATTAGTTATAGAATTATTACGGAAAATTCTATTATTTTGGACTTTGTTACTTCATATTTCCTTAAATATCTGGGCTCCTATTGGTGGTAGAGCTTAGATCTCGCGCCAAAAGTAGCTTCGAGGCACCCAAGCAAACTTTTCCCCGCAATTATTTTGCCGTCTTCCGATTTCCTCTAACTCTATTAGGGGCCTGCGTAGAGCCCCTTTAAAATATTTTTCGTAGTAATTTCAGCAATTATCTTAAATTATTGGTTAAGACCGCCACCCTCCCGATTCATGTATCTACGGAAAGGTTGCATGAAGGAGTTTCGTTCAGATACGCTTTCGTTAAGAATAGAGTGCGCTCCCTGGTGGTGGAATGTGGAACTAACATAACGCGATATTGTTAAAATTAGGAAATCTAACAATGCGATCTGTTTTAAACTTTGAGATAGTTCATAACACATAATCTATTATCTATTCTATTATATATATATATATAAAATCTAATATCTATTTTATTATCTATTATATATATAAAATCCAAACAGAAATTTCGTTCCGAACGCCTAGATTTCGAGTTCTACTGCATGGATTTTTACGGAACCTATACCGTTAGATAGGTATTGTTTCAGGGAAGGTTTTAAGCTATAACACATTATTCTACCTATATTAGTTTTAGAATGATGACGGAAAATTCTGTTATTTTGGGCGATAAGGTTACCATTTTATTTCTTGGCGAAATTCATCGTTGATAAAAAAAAATTGAAACGGCTATTAAACCTCGAAAAATAAAAGAAAAACTGTTACTAATTTTATTTAAATGAAAAAAAAAGAAAAAAAGAAGAAGAAAATCCGTTTTAATGAGTGATAATATTGAAAAACGGAAACATTTAATCAAAACCTGAAAGAAATATTTGTAATGCTTAAAAATTAATTTAAAAAGAAATATTACACTTGATATGCAATATTTGGCTCTTTATCGCTTGCGTTAGATATGGAAACGAATCTGAAAATTTGATTAGATGAAATTTTAACGACATTTTCTCTCTGTTCTGTTCTTTTCTTTTTTTTTATATCTAACTGTCCCATCACGTGACTTATAGAAGAAACAAACAGATGTAATTGTGAATCACATGTGTAATTACTATTTGTTACTTTACAATTTATTATTTTTCTTTTGTCGCCAAACAATGTGATTTTAAGCCAAAAATGCATAAGCGTGACATTAGCTTGAGGATGTTCTCACAAATGGTGTTTCTGAGTACATTTTCATATTCAATTGTAACTTATATAGATATCAGTTAATATTTTAAAAATGGAATCGAATACTTAAATTTTAGTGTGAATTTCTGCCACACATACATATTGTAAAATAATTTCATACTTTTTAAAATGTTTTTCGCCGTAATTCCGAAAGCATGTGATATTTATAAACTCGAACTCAGATCAACGAGTATTACCCATTTTATTTAAGCAAATATTATCTATTTTCTCAAGTCATATCGCCAATTTCATTTATAGGAAAATTCACAGATTCGAAATCTAGGAAATAAAGATAATTTTTAAGGAAATTTATGTTTTAATACGTTATTACTATGGAAAAATTCAACATTTTGAAAAAAAAAAAATACAAGTCTTTTGTAATTCGTCATTTCTTCTTCGTCTTTCTTCGTACTTTCTCCTCTGTTATGTAATATTTCAAATAATATTGGACTAATTTTCGATCATCGATTCACCGCAAAATCGCATATCTAATATAGTATATAAAATAAAGTCTGGATTAGGGGACTAATTAACGCACAGCGCAAACTACTGAACCTAAAATCTTGAAAATCGTGGTAAAAATACTTCTTATGACATAGACTTCTGCTAAGAAAGGATTTTCTAAAGTGTCACCCCTAATGGTTTTTGCACGGGGAGGGGAAAATAATCGAATATCAAAATTATGCGTCAAATGATAGCATACTTTAATGTAGTTTTGTATGCTGAATCGAATGCTACGAAATAAATTTTTATAAGTTCAACAGTTAATGACACATTTCACATTTTTCTAACTTGGCGGTGTCTTTGGCATCTAAACCTCAAAATATCTATCATTACATCCGTTATTCTAGCAACGGAAAAAATTCAAATCAACCCTTTTGGCTAAAAAATAAAAACGGCTCTATGAGTTTGAAATAAAAATGCAAGCATCTTATTTTTTAAAAAAAATAGTGATTTTATGTAAAATAAAAGGGAAAAAATTACTAAGAATTTAGCGTTATAAAACAAAAATGGAAAAGGTAGTACTTAGATATTCCGTCCACCAAAAATCTATCGTCAAACTATAAGATTAAATGCCAATAATGGTTGATCGTAAATATCAAATTCACTTGAATTTAAAAAAACTACACGTGTTTACGTCATCAAGTGATTTTAATTTCGACGTTTTATTTGTATTTTTATTAATGTTATACTAATTTATTTGTTATTTCGTTATTTAAAATAAAGATTATGTCAATTTATATAATTTGGCGAATGGTTTGGCGATTTATATAATTTGGCGAAATTGGTCGATGGGAAAACAAGTAATACCAATGAAAATATTTAAGTATGAAAGCAATGTTTGTAACGACTTAAAAATTATTTTCATATATATAAACTCGTTTTATGGCGTCAGATGCCGCCATCCGAAGAATCTACAAGAGTCTTTTTCCATTTTTTCCGGTCAAGGGTCCATTCCTCAATGAAAGAAATTGGAATTGGAATAATATTGGTCGATTTATAAATTGCTCCTCGATAAGAAGAAAAAATGGGTACATTTATAACAACCGTGCGCACATCTCGCTGATAGCATTTTTAAAATTCCCAGTAGCAGTAGTTACATTTTGCGTATGTAAATTAAAAATATTTTTTTTTCTTTTAATTATGGCATTATTTCCTCTTATTGTTTATCTTTTCAGTTTTTTAAATGAAATTAGTATAAGGCGTGTATTTTAAATTAAATGAGTGAAAGGTTTGTGTTTTAAATGAAAATAATAAAATAAGAATATGCTATGAAAACAATCTTTATTGATTTATTACCTGCGCCCGGCTGGCATAAAAGTATCACAAAAGCCACATATTCACTTTTCTTTGAGTAGTTGCTCATGAGAATTCAAGTTATAACCTTCCGTAATCGGATACTTCACATATTGGTGTATTAGCTTTAATGTTGAAAGCATCGTTTTTGTTTGAAGCGAAAACTTTACTATGAATTCTATTACACAAAATCGCATCATCATCATCTACTATATATTTACAACGGAAATTTGTATTTCACTCCGATTGTTTATAATACTTTCGTAGGATATACCACAACTAGTTAGGTAATAATTTTGGAAAGGTTTTAGTGTATACATATTGTTCAAGGGTACTTAGTTATAGAGCAACAGTAAAAGTTCAAAAATTAAGTGAACATGATTATGAAAGTTTAGCCTTTTTAAAAAAATCTACAGAACATATTTTGTTACAAGTGGCCATGTTGCATGACTTTTAGGAATGGTGTTAGTATATACGATTTCATTATATGTTGATTAGTTACAGAGGTATTAATTCCTGTAGTCATAACGGTCTCATTACCCGACCATAAGTGCGCTGTTTATAATCAACTAAAACAATTACTTCTTAATTGCTAAATTTTGTCCAACGCTTAAGATAACATTATATCGCAATGGCGTTCGCATCGTTTTCAGTAATGTGCAAAGTCAAGCTGAAGATCCATATTGTTTAAAATACAAGTTCAAATTCACCATTTAGTTTAATCCAAGGTTCATTTGGAAATATTGACCAGCGCAGCGGGCATAGCCTGCTAGTTATCTATATTATAAAGGACAAACATATCTGTGCGTAACGCATACGTCATTCTGCGAATGGCAACAGTTTCAAATTTGAAATGAATTTTCGTTTTGCAATTTTCGCTACTGAAAATTTTTAAACTTCTACACATCGCACATTTTAAATTTTTATACCATCGTATGAGGAAAAAAATGTACTTTTACATGCAATTTCTTTGAAATCTGTATCTCAATTTATTTTTGAGATATTTTTTTTTTAATAGTTTTCTGTACCAATTTTGTAAGTGTGGCAACAGAAGTACTCCATTTATATTACAAAGGACAATAATCTGTGCGTAACGCTGATGTCATTTTGCAAACAGCAACGCTTCAGGATGAAATTTCGGTTTACCAATTTTCCTTTCTGCAATTTTTTAATTTTCTGAACATCGCACATTATAATTTTTTACACTGTCGTATAGGAAAAAAAATCTACTTTTCAATTTGTATAAAAACGGTATTTTAATGGTTTGAGTTATTATGGTTTATAAAATAATTTTGAAGAGTGATTTTTTAAATTTATCTCGATCGCGCACCGGCGGGCTCCATTACGAAATATTAATAAACAATTTGCACATAAAAAAGAGTTCAGAAGTTATCTACGGCTAATTTTCTACAATGAAATTAAAGCTTCGTCAAACAATAAGTAAAAGAATAATATATAAAAAAAGCACGAATTTAACATATGTGTAATCGAACAATTTAATTTTCTAGAGCCGAATTGGGAAAAATATGGGCTTTTAAATGTAACTTGTATGAAATAGATAAGTTTTGAAATAGAGTTGCTAGGCAACTGTTAAAGTAAAAGAAAAGAATAATCTACATATTAAAAACAAAGGACAGCTTTTTTAGACATCTTCCCTGAACTTTTTACTGAACCAATTTTGGTAATTATTCTTTTTTAAATGAAAGCTGTTCATTTGTAGATGAACTCCCACTAGCTATTTTTCTAAACATTCCCACTTTTATATTTTAAATTTAATATGAAAAGTTTTTTGAAATTTCATTAAAATAGTAGCAATCGTATTATTTCCACCGTTGCAGAAAAAAAGAAATGTTGGGGTTTATTTATCTTTATTGATGCCATTTCATCATTACAATTAAAAATAACTTTATATCTCAACAGAAAATGACGTCACGAAGTGCCATATTTAAAAGAAAACAATCCTTTTCTTAGATAAAACTATATATTTTACCACAAATACATCTAAAAGACACAAGTTTCTGGAATTTGTAGTCGGCGGTACTGAAATTAGAATCTCAAGCCAAAAGAATAAATTTACACATGCAAAGTTGTAGCTGACAAATGGGACTTCACGTTTGAAAATCTATCCACTTTATAAAGGAAAATACGTCCGTGCGTAACGCTGACGTCATTTTGAGAATGGCGACGCTTGACATTTAAATTTCGGTTTTCCAATTTTTTCTACTGCAATTTTTTTAACTTCTAAAAATCACAAATTTTTAATTTCTACACCGTTACATGGGGAAAAAATCTACTTCCAAATGCAATTTGCTTGAAAACTTTATTTTAATTGATTTATTTATCAAGGCTTTTTAAATAATTTTCAAGCATAACGTTTTTTAATCTATCTGCAATGCGTGCAGGCTCCATTACGAAATAAATCATTTGCACGTAAAACAATATAAATAGTTCAGCATTTGTCCCTGACTAATATTTCATAGTGAAATTAAAACTTCATCAATCTATTATATTAAAAAGTAAATGTCCGTTTGTATTTCACAGCTGTCTCTCCTAGAATATGGAATGTTAGCTGATCATCGAATTGACGCCAGTTATCCACATGGGTCCAAGGATGTCAAAATTTGTCGTATAATTTAAAAATTTGATTAGTTTTCGAGATATACATATATTAATGACATTTATGTAATGATGGAAATTAAATCCCTCCATTTTTTTTTAATAAAAAAGAGAAAACAGAAAGCATTCTTTTTAAATTGAAATTAACGTTTATTTGATAAATAGGGAAAATAATAATGTGATTGAATAGTATTTTTCACGAAAACTTCACGAAATACAAACTTATGTTCACATGTGTAAATATTAAACAGACATACAACAATAAATACAATAAACCCAACTGGAGTGAAAAATTAGCCAGAGCTTGGAATCAAATCCAGAACCACAGCATTCCGGTCTGTCGCTCTAACCACCGAGCTACTCCGGCCGATACCTGAGTCTGCAATTTTTCACTAATAAGCCATGTTGGGGAATTCACCAGCCATCTATAGGACAGCCTTGGATGACCGAACAACGATGACGGGACATACGACCCTATACGACCGGACAACGACTCAGGTATCGGCCCGAGTAGCTCAGTGGTTAGAGCGACAGCTTGGAATGCTGTGGTCCCGGGTTCGACTCCTTGCTCTGGCTAATTTTTCACTCCAGTTGGGTTTATTGTATTTATTGTATGCATGTCTGTAAAATATTTATATGTACCGTTAACAGTTGAATACAGGCGTTATTTATCTGTGTATCTGTGTTTTATTATATTAGACAAAAACATAATTTGAAGAACAAATTAAAAAAACAAAATGGAAATAAATAAGTATTGCGCTGCCGCGCAATACTTAAATATTGTAGTGTGTGTGTATGTGTGTTTTATTTTATGGTCTCATATTCAAGCTTCAGGAATCCGTTTAGGTTAGAAAAAAAAATTCGACTATCGACTGGAACATTGAGATCTGTTGACGTCAAAAGAAAAAAAAAAACATCGTAATCAAACATATTTAATTTTAAGTTGAAAAGTAGATTTTCAGCTATTGCCTTAAGATGGCTATTAAAACATTTCAGAAGCGGACTTTAGAAACGAAATGTTTTAGCGAGAATTTTTTTTCTCTAAATATTTATTTTAATTCATAAATATAAAATGCTTCTGAATAAATTCGTCAAAACAAATTCAATTTTGTATAAGTTGACCCAAATGACAACATTTCTATCAACTCCGAAATTCGAAGCAAAATCTTGGAAGAGTGAAAATCTTTAGGCAAATAAAGTTATGGTATACGTGCAGTTTTATTCGGAAAACTTTTGACTTAAAGTGTAAATATAACTTATTATTTGAAATATTGCATTTAATAAAAATTAATAGTTTAATTGCTTTCTAAATTTACAATAAAGATAGATTTCATTTTTCGCAAAAGGATCGAATGATCTCCTGCAATTCAAAAGCAACACAACGGGTTGCTACTCAACTAGTCTATATTATAAAGGACAAACATATCTGTGCGTAACGCATACGTCATTCTGCAAATGGCAACACTTTGAAATTTAAAATGAAATTTCGCTTTTGCAATTTTCGCTACTACAAATTTTTAAACTTCTAAACATCTCACATTTTAAATGTTTACACCGTCGTATGCAGAAAAAATGCACTTTTAAATGCAATTTGTTTAAAAGATGTATCTCAATTTATTTTTGAGATATTAATTTTTGTATAGTTTTTAATACCGATTTTCTAATCGTGGCAACTCAAGCACTTCATTTCTATTAAAAGTGGATTAGTTATATTTATTGATTATATTCTTACTGATGCCATTTTCTCATTACAATTAAAAATATCTTTTTTTAAAAATTTGAACAGAAAATGACGTTACGCTTTGAAAAAGACACAATTTCCCTGATGATGCTGTTATATTTCACTATTTTTTCATTTCGCTGATATTGAGTTTGAGACAATAGGCAAAATATTTCAGCGACTGAAAATGATGTCATATTTAAAAGTAATCGATAATTTTATTTGATAAAACGAGATATTTCCCCTTGAATAAGTCTAAAAGTTATAAATTTCTGGAATTTTTACGCGCAGGTAAAGAGATTATACTAAGATCTCAAATCACGAGTGGGAATTTTAACATGGAAAGTTGTAATAGTTGGCAAACATGACTTAAAGCTTGAAAATATATTTATTAATAAATGAAGAAACAGTTTTCAAACAAATTGCATTTAAAAGTAGTTTTTTTTTTCAATACGCCGATATAAAATTTGTAGATGTGCGATGCTTAGAAGTTTAAGAAATTGATATAGAGTATTTAATCATCACTGCTTTGCTTTACGGATGGCTTCTGTAAGATAACGTTATTTTTTGAAGATGACACAAAATAAGCTGTGACAAAGTAATAGCATACCGTACCAGGGGCTAATAACCTATTCCGCATTAAAATGTTTTTAAATGGTTAATATGGATGTAAAACGTGGAAAATGACTTGATTCGGTTTAGATGTAAAGGTAGAAGAAATCTATGATTATGTCAAGGTGAAATCATTTTTGCGGATTTTTCATTCCGTAATACCAAGCATCAATTAATAACTTAATCAAAATTACTTATCTTTATTATATGTTACTGATTACGTATATGAATAAAGTTTAATTTTTCAATAATTTTAACAGTTGAAGTTTATGAAAAAAGTATTTTGTTAATCTTAGGTTAAAATATGTCTTTGGAAAGTTAAATTAACAAGTGTAAGATGGATTTTTTATTCTAATTATTGTTGTCGATGTATTATAAATTTGATGCAACAGTTCCTTGGTAAACATTTTCTTTCGTCGAAATTCGACGGGTTCCACCTCGTATATATAAAATCCAAACGGAAATTTCGTTCCGAACGCCGAGATTTCGAGTTCTACCGCATGGATTTTTACGGAACTTATACCATTAGATAGGTATTGTTCCAGGGAAGGTTTTAAACTATAACACATCATTCTACCTAGATTAGTTATAGAATTATTACTGAAAATTCTATTATTTTGGACTTTGTTACTTCATATTTCCTTAAATATCTGGGCTCCTATTGGTCGTAGAGCTTAGATCTCGCGCCAAAAGTAGCTCCAGAGCACCCAAGCAAACTTTCCCCCGCGATTATTTTGCCGTCTTCCGATTTCCTCTAACTCTATTAGGGGCCCGCGTAGAGCCCCTTTAATATATTTTTCGTAGTAATTTCAGCAATTATCTTAAATTATTGGTTATGACCGCCACCCTCCCGATTCATGTATCTACGGAAAGGTTGCATGAAGGAGTTTCGTTCAGATACGCTTTCGTTAAGAATAGAGTGCGCTCCCTGGTGGTGGAATGTGGAACTAACATAACGCGATATTGTTAAAATTAGGAAATCTAACAATGCGATCTGTTTTAAACTTTGAGATAGTTCATAACACATAATCTATTACCTATTCTATTATATATATATAAAATCTATTATCTATTCTATTATCTATCTATATTATAAAGGACAAACATATCTGTGCGTAACGCATACGTCATTTTGCGAATGGCAACACTTTGAAATTTGAAATAAAATTTTGGTTTTGAAATTTTCTCTGCTGCAAATTTTTAAACTTCTAAACATCGCACATTTTAAATTTTTACACCGTCGTATGAGGAAAAAAATACTGTTTTAAATGCAATTTGTTTGAAAGCTGTATCTCAATTTATTTTTGAGATATTAATTTTCTTGTAGTTTTTAATATCATTTTTCTTATCGTGGCAACAAAAGTACCCCATTTCTATTGAAAGTCATTGAAAGTAAACGGAAAATAGTCGAAAATAGGAGATACTGTATCTTTTTGTTGCCATTTTCTAATAAAACCTGAAAAAAAAGTTGAAATTAAAATATGGGCTATGTCAAGAATATTGTCTGTTATTCCGTGATAATGACGTCATATGCATACTTTTCTATAGACGAAGATATAAGAGCTTCATAAGAGCCTCAATTAATAAGCACATCCTAATAACTGATCTTTATAATATTTTAATGATTTAGTATCTATGTATATTATAAAGAACAAACGTAACTGTATGTAACGCTGACATCATTTTGCGAATGGCAACACTTCAAGATCAAATTTCGGTCTTGAAATTTTCGCTATTGCGATTTTTTAATCTTCTGACCATCGTACATTTTCAATTTTCGCCGCATAGGGAAAAATTTACTTTCAAATACAATTTCTTTAAAAACTGTATCTTAATTGACTGATGCATATATTTTCTAAAATAATTTTTAAGCATGATTTTTTTTAAGTTTATCTCATTACGTGCCGGATACAATGCATAATAATAATTATTATTTTGAACATAAAGCATCAAACATTTTTCAGCATTTGTTTCTGACTATTTTTGCATAACGAAATTAATACTTCCTTTATAAACAAATAACATAATAATATTAAAAAAACCCACCAATCTAACATATTTGTGAAAGACAAATTAACGAAATTAATACTTCTTTTATAAACAAATAAAAGAATAATATTGTAAAAACACAAATCTAACATTTTTGTAATCGTACAATTTAAATTTTTAGATCACCAAATAGGATTTTTTTTTTTTTTTTTTTTTTTTTTTTTTTTTTGCAAATGAAATTTGTTTGCAAAGTTCATCTCAGTTTACTGATTGTCTATGGTTTTAAAAACAATTTTAAAGCATGAAATATTTTTAAATTTATCTATATCGCGCGGAGTTCGATTACGAAAGATTAATCCGTTTGCTCTTAAAACAAAATAAAGAGTTCATCATTTTCGTACGAATAATGTCCATTAAAAAACTTCCCTATGAATAAATAAATAAAATAATATAAATAAAACAAAAATTGGTACTTCTTAGTTATCCCGTCGACCAATTTCGCCAAATTATATAAATCGCCAAACCACTCGCCAAATTACACCCATTGACGTAATTTTTATTTTAAATAACGAAAGAACAAATAAATTAGTAAAACATTAATAAAAATACAAATAAAACGTCGAATTAATGGTTGTATTGGCCATTATTGGCATTTAATCTTGCAATTGATTAATTAATTAATGGCAAACATTATTGGCATTTAATCTTACAATTTGGCGACAGTAATTTGGTCGACGGGATAACTAAGAAGTACCCCAAAATTTAATGTATAAGCTCTGAAATTATCAGAATATAAAAGGATGCCATAAGTAGCAAAATTTTGCTCAAATAACTCTTAGCACGCGGCTAATAAGAAAATATCGCTTTTGATAAATTTCAAAAATTTATTTGATTGTATAATTCGTATTTTCTATATGAAAAATGCCTTTTTTTTTTTTTTTTTTTTTTTTTTTTTTTTTTTTGTAAGTGGGAAATCTATAAAATTCATTGATACAAAAAAAAGTATTAGTTTTCAATAAAAAAAATGTTTTGACCTATATTCTTTAACCCGGGAAGCCCGGGTACGATCCACTAGTATACAAATAAAACTGTGCATAGTTTTTTACAATTAAATATAATTGAAAGAGTTACAGGTAGTTAAGTGGCGAATTAGGATGCAAAAATGCTGAAAATTTCATGAAATTTAGAAAATATTTTTCTCATACCTTTATATTCAAATATATAAAAGTCGATGCACATTTTTATTACCCGCCTGCCAAGAAGGATTATGTGTTTCACGCGTATCTGGGTATGTGGATTTCTTTATACCCTCGAAACATCCCAACGGCTGGATGGAATTTAATGAATGAGGTCTCTATCGATTCGTCTTAGTCGTCCAATGGTTATAGGATAAGATTTATTTTTATAAATGCAAAATGGCGGCTGAGACAAAAAATATTACGCACCCTATTGAGTGGCATGTCATTGGATAGGTCTTTCAAAATGAAGACGATGTTTCATTGACTATTTTACAGTCAGAAGCTCCGTTTAAATATTATACAACTTGGAAGTTGTGTAGGTAGGATCTCTAGCTTTACTGCAACTCTAACCATAATGAACACCTATATCTCGTCAAAACAGTATTTACAGATAGGAATTAACAATTAAACAACTTAAAAGTCATCAATACAAGAAATAAATAAAGTAGGTAAGTAATATAAAAAATTAGTTTCACATTGATAAGAAATAATTTATTAGTTCGCTTTTTACGCAGTCGTGAACTATCTCTGTCCAATTGGGTTTTTAAAATTTTTTTAAATTTAATTGAATAACGAGATCTCTTTTTATTTGTATATGTAAACATAAGTGGATCAAAAAATATTGGGGATTTTAATTGATATGGGGTGAATTTGGGACATTTTGAATGTTCTTGATAACGCTTAAAATATTCAGGAAAATTCCTTACATTTCATCATTTTTTTTTTTTAATTTCTTGTGTGATAAATATATGCCATAATTCATGTAGTGTGCCCTTGTGTAGAATTTAAGGCGCAATTTAAAAAAAAAAAAATGAGTTTGAAGGTTCCTTCTGTCCTTAAATCAGCCTACCTTATTACTTTACCAAATGTTTTCTAGAGTGAGAGGATGTCCAAAGTATTAAACTTTTTACTATTTATCTCTAAATAAGATGTACTACAATTATTTTATTTAATAACAAAACTGTTACAAATAAATCAGAATTCTTTATATTCCCGAAATGTATATGACATTTCTGCGTTTTACTAGACTAAAAGAAATATTAACAATTATATAAAAATTTTGGTCACAAATAAAAAATTTTTGTATAAAATGTGTCAAACATTAATAAAAAATTGTGAAGTAATTTCAAGCGAATTTAGTTAATTCATTCATTTTAATTCTTCCTTTTCATCATGCCTATATTTTGATAATGTAACTACGTATCAAATCAAAATACAAGGTTTATAACTCTTCAAAAAACTAAATAAGTATACCAATATATATAATGCTATAACAATTCATTATAATTATTTCATATAGACGTTATTATGAATTGATTTTGCAGTATTATTAACCATTTGAAAAAAATGGTTATAGTCATCTGTCAGGGTAGCAGATCCGCATTTTATTCGTTTTCTGATTGGTCTATACAGTAATATGTATTTTCCCTTTACTTTCAACAGAGATGGATACTTCTGTTGCCATAATGCAAAAAGTATTAAAAACTAAAAAAAAAAAAAAAATTAATAACTCAGGAAAAAGTTGAGGTACAGCTTTCAAATAAATTGCATTTAAAAGTACATTTTTTCTCTATACGACGGTGTAAAAAGTAATATTGTGGGATTTTTAGGTTTAAGAATGAAATTTCATTTAAAATTCGTCCAGGAATATTAATGTTTAATCCATGGCGTACGTAATGAATGACCACCTCCGTAGAAGTTTATAAATTTACAGTACCGAAAAATGTAATCCATGACGTACGTAATGTATGATCAACTCCGTGCGATTTTTTATGTCTTAAATTTTAGTCTTTGAAAAAATCATTTTCCAAATGGTCGTTGTAATTTGTTAAATTGCATTTTATTTTTTATTTTTAAACTAATTCTCAGCCAATTGAATAAAACTTCTTCTTAGGAAATTTTCATCGTTTATCTGTCCTAACAACTAGCGTAAAATAATAAATTGACATTTGTTTTGAAAGATGAAGTCCAATTTACAAACACTTGAAAACTAATAAATAATACCCTCGTGACTCAGTTACTTTATCCTTCCGTTAATTTAATGAAGCATGTCATGGGACAAACAGTACATATTAATCTTTAAATGAAGACAAACAAGAACATATATTTCGTTGGGACATAATCATTTTTAATCAAAATCATGATAGTAAAAAAAGAATAGATTTATTTTCTTTTCTTATAAAACACTGATAAAATTACGATTTTCAATTTTTCTTCTTTTGTGATAAAAATGTTTTAACTGTTTAAAAATGTGGTCTTTAAAAATGAACTTTTTAAAAATTTTCATTTTTACTGATTTTTGGATTAAAGTATTTATAATTGACATTTACACAATAATGCACATGCATATAACTTCCAGTCATATATCGCGGAAATTCATAACGATAGGGCGATATAGCGAGTTCCTTTCAAAAATTAACTTTATTACAATGGATTTTTCACAACATGTCAATTACCACTGTTTCTTTTTAAGTTTTGACTGAGTTTTTTATTTCCACTGTATCTTTTGCATCAGATGAGTTGCCTAAAATAGCTGACGTCCAAATTATGAAATATAATTTTCCTATCTTTCACGAATGCGCAAATATTATAAATTGTTTCATACAGATAAACAGTCTTATCAAATATACAATATATTCATGTTTTAATTACAGTATACTGTAGATATTGTTCTTTTTCAAGTTTTCGGAAAATGTGTTAGATTTGGTTGAAAATTCTGTATTCTAAAAACAACAACTAGTCCAGGCAATAGAGACCGTATAGGGGCTCTACCTAGCAAAATTCATGGTAGTTCTGGAAAAAGGCTTACTATATGTTTTTTGGGTCACTGAATCCGAATTTTTAACTTCCCACCAAAATTTCCCCTGGCAACGCACCCGCCCCCCAAATTTTGATAAAATGTCCCCCCAAAAAGGTTTTTATTAGAAAAATCAACTTTTTTTTATTATTTTAGGGAAAAAGTGTCTATAAATTCAGAAAGTAGACAAAATTTTGCAACAAATTAGATGTATGACATTATGACTTAGGAGGAAGGGGAAGGGGGGGATCTGCCTCGGAACATGCGCGCGGTGCTGCGTGAACTAAATTGCGCAATTCCACTTAACCACTTACACGTTTGCATTCGCCCTCCCATCTCCCCTCCGAACTTTCTCTATAAGGTTTAATTTAAGTTTTTGGGGTCGCTGAATCCGAATTTTTAACTTCTCCCAAAATCCCCCCCCCGAACCCCCCCCCCCCCCAAATAGTTGTTTTTAACTTAAATTTCTTATTGTTTTAGGGGAAAAGCATTACGAAATTCAGAAACTAGATGAAATTTGCAACAAATAGGATATATGAAATTATAACGTAGGATGAACGGGGAGGGGGAGGGCTGCCTCTGAACATGCACTGTGGCGCTACGTGCACTAAGTTATGAAGTCCAGGCAATAGGGCATTTTACCTGGAAAAATTAATACTAGTTCTGGATTTCGACTGACTTTATGTTTTTTTGGGTCGCTGAATCCAAATTTGTAACTTTCCACCAAAATTTCACCCGGCAACCACTCAAAAAATTGATTTTTTTGAAAAAATTTGTTGGCGCGGTTTTATTTATTTATTTATTTTTTTTAAAGCGCACGGGGAATGTTCCGAGGCAGCCCCCTCTCTCCCCGTTTATCCTACGTCATAATGTCATATATCCTATTTGTTGCAAATTTTGTATAGTTTCTGAATTTCGTAATGCTTTTCCCCTAAAACAATAATAAATTTAAGTTAATAACAAATTTTTTTTTTGGGGGGGGGGTTCGGGGGGGGGGCATTTTGGGGTAAGTTAACAATTCGAATTCAGCGACCCAAAAAACTTAAAGTAAACCTTATATGGAAAGTTCGGAAGGGAGATGGGAGTGCGAATAAAAACGTGTGAGTGGTTAAGTGGAATTGCGCAACTTAGTTCACGGAGCACCACGCGCATGTTTGAGGCAGATCCCCCCTTCCCCTTCATCCTAATCATAATGTCATATATCTAATCTGTTGCAAATTTTGTCTACTTTCTGAATTTCTAGATACTTTTTTAAATTACTACTTTTAATTTTTTAAATAAAAACCTTTTTTTTGGGGGGGGGGGACTTTTTACCCAAATTTTGGGGGTTGCCGGGGGAAATTTTGGTGGGAAGTTACAAATTCGGATTCAGCGACCCAAGAAACATAAAGTAAGCCGATTTCCAGAACTACCATTAATTTTGCTAGGTACAATTCCCTATTGACTGGACTAAACAAAAAAATTGATTTTTTTACGGAAACATTAGTAAATAAGTAGAAAATTTAATACCTTCACGCATATGCGTGCGACACTGTAAAGATAACTAAAATACGGAAATTATTAGGCAATCGAGACGCCAGTACCATTTCCGTATTTTAATGGAATTTTTTCCCCTGTAAATACCAGAAAAATGTCTGTTTTTCTGGAATTTGCGGAGGACAATTTCTGTAAAATTAGGGAAATATTACTAACGTCTCGATTGCCAGTACAATTTACGTATTTTAGTCCTTTTTTTAAGTGTATGCTGATACAAAAGCACACGACCGTTAAACAGGACCCACATACTCATTCGATACAGTGACAAACCATTTTGACCATTTATTATTACATGGTTAATAGCAAACATTATTTTATTATTAAATTTATAGCCGGCCCTTTATTGTCCTTGCGATTCGCTGAAACCACCGCCGTCACTGCAAAAATATAAACTCAAACATGTTCTTTACATCCTCGAAATTCAAGGATAATTCGTCAAGAATTTTGGTATGCATTTCACAAATAGTGCACAATCAACAGCATCTGGTCATTGTTTCGTAATTTTTGCAGGACAATGATATAGATTCTTAAACATAATGTATAATTTTTTTTTTCTTCTGGGTCGTTCCACACGAATTCAACCAATGGGTATTAATTAGTTTAGTTGTGGTTTATTATAGTACTAATTAGTTATTAATTAGTTTTTGATTTATACCATTTTAAAGAAATTGATTCCTGCAGCGTGGCATACGTAATATGTATATCTCTACTTATAAGAATTATCGTAATACCCGCTAACTTCTTAGTATTGCAGCGTGGCGTATGTAATATCTATATCTCACATTACAGCAAACATTTAGAACTGATTAGAACTCGCGCGATAACAGGTTGAACATAAAAAAGGGAAAAATTCGTCAAAACCATAAAATAATAAAATATATTCAAAATTTTCGTTTTTTTTTTTCTTTTTTTTGCCCCAAACGTTCATGAGCCTCTTACAAGCAACTAGTGTGTCAAATTGTGCCCTGTGTCCTGTGGTTTCCGAGTTTGTGAGATTACATAGATATTTACGTGCATGGATTTTAATAGAGTAGATGTTATTGCATTCGATCTAGTTAAGCTCCCTATTGTAAGGCGGTATTGAATCATTTACGGTTTATTTACAAGATTACATTATAACCGATGGATATTTACTGAGTGGCTTTTAATGAATTTGTTCTACTTCAATCTCTAAAAAATTTTATCATGTTACATGAATGTTGAATATGAAATCAAATTATCCATCTAAATGCTCGACGATCCAGGTTCCTACTTTATGAAAGATGTTTCTACTATCCACACTATTAAAAATGCTTCTAGATTTCAGAACACTCCGTTTTAAAATTCCAATATTATGGGTATTTTTGCACACAAAATTTAGATAACAATTAAATGAAATTTTATTTTGCACGAAATCGGAATGATTTTTGAAGAAGGTACTGCACACAATAATCATCGCGGAATGTCTTGCTGATATTTGAGGAGAAACTAGATTATAGAAACATGCCAGTGGACATCGATTACGGAAAGATTCTAGGTAAACACTGACTACGGAGAAAACACAGAAAATGCTCAAAAAGATAATGTAAGCACTTTAGTGAATCACAGATTACTTGTAGTCATGAAAACATTTCCACGGAACTTTAGGATTACTGTTTATCATACGGATACGAGCAGCAAAATGTTCTCTTCTGTATTGCTTTTATACTAAAACGCACATATACTCAAATATTTTTTTCAACATTCCAAACTTTGCAATTTATTTATTTTAAACCATTTTACAAAGGTATTGCAGTCAGTCTATATTTTTATTACTTTTTTTTTTTTTTTTTTTACAATTTTTTTACTACATCAAATAAATTTTTGGCAGTTTTATTTGAATTTTTCGTTTTTCTTTTCATTTAAAAAGATTAATGAGGGTATTTATTAAACTAATCGGGTCTGTTATTTTGGACTTGGTTATTAAACAATCTATCAATATGCCATAAATAGTTTTTAGTTAAAACCCTCCGAGCGTCTTGCAAAAGGGTAAAATTGTAATGTTGTTTTCTTTGCATTTTGTTTTAAATGCTAAAAAAATATGATTCTTTCAACATTATAAAAAAAAAAAAAAACTGAATTACAAATACGAATGTAATCCTTGAGAGTATTAATCATTCTTCAATGTATTTAAAATTCATTAAATCCATAGAATTATATTATCTTAAATATTGCTTGAATTGCTGTGAAACCTGGAGCTTAGTGAACGGAATAATACGCCCCAAACACTTAGAGGGTTAATTTTTAATCGGATAATAGTGCTACGTAAAAATCTACAAATATAACGGAAATTAGAGAAAAGCATTTCAAAACGATGAAATATCGAATTCTGAAGTTTTATTGAAATAAATTATAATTTATGGTATGAATTATCCGACATACTTGAGAAAATACTTGGAAAGCATGCGACTTAGTATGTACAGTTAGTCATGTAAAAAACAATTAGAAATTTAGAAAGTACATGCATTGAAAATTTAGAAAATCCAACAAGTGATAATTTACGTCTTTAATATTCAATAATTTCAAGCGTAATTTCACTGCTGAAAAAAAGGTTAAAAATTAATTAAAAGTGTTAAGAGCTTATGAAAAAGAATTCATTTCAAAAGGAAAAAATGCTTAATCAATTAATCTCTGTTTCTGCTGCGCTTACCGGAGGAACGTTTGATTTCCTGAAAGAAAAAACTAATTTTATTAAAAATTACTTCAAGCACGCACGGTGATAAAACAAATGCTCATTATTCAGTTTGTTTTTAAGTCTTTACATATTTTGTGTAAAATTGTGTGAATTTTGAAAATGTAAAGGCAGTTTTTCAAAAGTTATAAGTATAAAATCCTTGCCGAGATAATTAATGACTCACCATATAGATTATAGAACAACAACAAAAAACATTGCTTATTAGTTAGACACATTTTATCATTTCTAAAAAATAAATGATTTCTTCCGAGATTTTTAAGGATCGATAAAATGTATATGAATTATTTTTTAAAAGTCCAACATTATCTTTTACTAAATATCACAGTTTTGAAAAGTTTTAAGCATCACTATTAAAATATTTTTTTTACTTCTGTCATCTTTCGTTAATCTTTTCCTTTCTGAATTAAAATGGAGTACGTATAATGCAAATGAAATATCTTAATAAATGAAGTGATATCTAATCAAAAACAACTCGTTGTAAATGATCCCTTCTAGTCACAAACCTAAATCGTCAGCCATAAAATGAAGTGATATCACATAAAAAGAAGCGCTATAGAAGTGCATACTCCGAGTGTCATGTAAAAATCTATCACTACACATAATGTTTCCAAAGAACTCGGAGTGAGGTACAGTATGTGAAAACTGCTTGGCGACCTGCAGGCGTATATTTAATATATGCAGTACGTATATCAATTTCGAAAAATTGTGAAAGTGGTAAAAATTAATTTTGAATTATCATTATATCACTCTTTTAAATAATTGTAGTAGGAAGATCTGTAATAAATTTGAAAGATTTGTTAGACAAGCAGGAAATGGTATGCCATTGTAATAATGATCTACTCTGACAATTATACTTTTCAATATTTTAAACATAATTTTTAATTATATAAATACGTTTAATATAACTGTTAAAAAATTAAAGGGAAAACTGGTAAAATGGATCCTGTTTATGGCAGAATCATTTCTTAAACGTAAAATGTATTGTTTCCAACATGAGGAATATTATATAATACTATCGTAACAGAAGCCTTACTAGAAAAGATTTTTCCACTGTCTTGGGCAATTCTGTTTACGTAGGCTTTACTGCAATATATCTTAGTTTAGTTAATGTCTATTATTAGGTGCATTGCTAGTAATTTTCATATGATCATTATTTTTTATTATTATTTTACAAACTCCAAATGTTTATTACATGTTTACTTAGAAAATCATCCTCATAAAAGTATTCTTTCTCATTCAAATAATGGTAAATAAAATCAACTTATCGATCCCATCATGTTAAATAAGAATGGGCATTTAAACACCAAAAACTTCTACTTTTCACAGTTTAATGGGATCAGTAATACAAGAGGAAAATTGTTAAACAAATAGTCATATGTAAGTGCAGGAAGAACAAACATTACAAAAACCCGCTGGTCGCCAAGCAAATTTCACATACTGTACCTCTCTCCGAGTCCTTTGGAAACAAATACTGATAGGTTTTTACACGGCACTCGGAGTATGCACTTCTACATGGCTTCTTTTTATATGATATCACTTCTTTTTATGACTGACGTTTTGGGATTGTGGCTTGGCGGGATCATTTACAACGAGTTGTTTTTGATTCAATATATAATACCTTACTAATGATATTAAAAGGGAAGTTTTGTAGTGAGGAATGTATATTTTGGCCTCTTAGAGCCAACGAAAGATTTTTGAATCGCATAAACTTGAATTTTTTATCTAAATTTGTGTAAGTGAATATTTAGATGCTCAAAAAGTTCCGCCTAAAGAAAATTTCTTATATTTTAAAACTTTTTCTAAAAATCTGAAGACGTACTAGTATTCATTGTTTGTTATAGGATTAAACACAGAATATATTCCATTTATTCGCTTTTTGATGGATACAAAAATGGTCAATATTTTATAGTAGTGTGCGAAAGACCGATGCATCAGACTCTTCGCACATCTATACTAATAAAAGAATGTTTAACTCTGTGCTTGTGTTTTTATGCTATGGCTAGTAAAATCTACAGAACATAGAAGTCTGAAAACTTGGGGAGGATAGTTTTAGACAGGACATGATGCACCTGATGCTCAGGTTTTTATTTTTTTTAAGACCCGGGCATCCTGAACACCTTTAAGTTTTTATGTCCTAATTTGTTAATAACTTGTCCTATTTTTGTGCGATAAACTTCGTTTGTGTTATGTTTTCTCCATTTAGTTCTTCGCCTATTTCTACAATCTAGTTAAAATCGTGGCACCCTGGGTCCCGCTATAGGGCCACTTGAAGATTCTGTGGACTAAATTGTTAATACATTGTCTCCTTTTAATATGATATTCGTTTCTGAAGCCCTTTTATCATTTCCTTATTTCCCCGTTTCTATATTTCTGTTAAAACCCTGGACCCATACACCATGGTCCGGGGCCTCTTGAACTTTTGTGCGCCATGCACTTTTCACACCCTAATTGTTTCACCTCTCAATGCATTACCTTGAAGCTGAGCCTTGAACTCCTCTCCCCGAGCGAACACCGTGACGTTTGTATTATGGATACTAAGGCCCTTTCTAAGCAATTCCCCCCATTTTTTCACTCATTTCTATAAAATTTTATTATGATGATTAAGTCATACACTATGCTTAGTTTCGATTAATTGACGATCAAAAGCGCTAAGCACTAGGACCTTTCAACATGTTTTCATCTTAAGGATCTGTTCTCAACTATCAGTTGGCACCTTTTCTTCCCCATATTATAGCTCCCTTAAAAGGGGTCCAATTCACTAGCTTTTTTTTTTCCTAACAGCTTCTTAGGTCCACCATCTGCTACAGGAATGATAAAAAATATGTCTAAGGTTTAAAACTACCACCAATTTTGAATATTAATCGCCTTCTTGGTGCCCTTGGAGAAGCTTTTTAAAAATGATACGATTCTCATGCAATTTTCTTATACATAGTTCAAACGGCCTTCGGTTTCTTTATAAACTACAAAAAGTTTCCTTATACGCAACAACAATCCAAATTCAGACCCTGGCACTCTAAACACATTTGAGTTTTGTCACTTAAATTCTTAATAGCTTTTCCCTTTTTTAACCGATCTTTTTATTTTGTTTTTCTTTCTCTGTTTAGTTATTTCCCAATTTCTACAATTTTCTTCAGATTTCCTTTTTCAAGCCCCTGTTATAGCTTCCTTAAAACGGTCCGATTCACTCAGAATTCAGCTACCACCAATTTTGAATATTAATCGCCTTTTGGGACCTTTGGTGCAGATTTTTAAAAAATGATCCGATTCTCTCGCAATTTTCTTTAACATAGTTCTAGGGTCATCCGGCTACTAAACATTTCCTTATACACCTGCTACCAGCTTTTACGCATATTACTCTTCTTTTTCAGCATCAATTTAGGTTTACTTACTACAGCCATAAATAAAAAAACGAGCTATTGTTAAAGGTAAGCGGTCACCTCTAGCGGAAAGGATTTCATGCGTAAATTAAATATCATGTTAATGTTAAAGGTAATACTTTAAATTGACAGGGTGCACCTATAATCACTTGGGGCGCAATTTTATTCCTGGTATAGCCAGGCTACTACGAGGTTTGACTCATTCAACTTGATATTCGGTTTTCTCCGATGCATGCAGAACTCTCCCAGTATATGGTGCCTTAGTAATCGGGGGCATAGGTCACAGGCTCGTTCGGAAAGAGGTTTGTTGTAAACACGCTAAGCGGTGCCGAAAGCATTGGGACCCAGTAAACTATGTTCATTTGAAACACTTCATACTGCCGAGGGTACGAAGGTCCCCGAAGGTTCATTTGAGAGATTTTCCGAAGATATATAATCACACAAACTTGAGTTACTTTCAAGTGTATTATAAAGAAGCAGGTCAACGCCGTGCGGGTCAGCTAGTTATAAAAAATCTGTCTCTTACTTGATTGATAAGTATGTAGTATACGCTAAAGCTAAATTTTATAAACTTATATTAGTTATTGCAGTTTTTATTCTTCTATTGTGCTCTTCTGATGTATGATTTTTTCTATATTTTATGGAGCATTTTTCTCAATAATCTTTAAACTTCTACTGTCACACAATCTATACATAAATATCCATTCGAATTTGGTAAACTAAAAAGCAAAAACAAATGCATTTTTTGTTTGTTACTTTTCTAAATCTGTGTTGCATATTTTTTGAAAAAAGGTCATTCCACATGAAATAAACCAATTTAAAGAAAAAGTGTCGCATTTTGTTTAATTTTTATAATAGGCAGTCGTAGTAGTGAAACCCTCGAATCAAAAATTTAAAAATAATCTTCGCAATATTGGCTGAGGTATAGCCTTTTGAAAATTGGTCATATTTACCAAATGGCAGCCATCTTGGATTCTATCCCAATGTCTATATATGCCCATAACTCGACAATTAATGGCTCAAATTCTTTTTTTGTATATATTTGAAGCTATTTGTACTAAACATGCATATATTATATCAAAACAATAGTAAATTTTCATTGTAATACTTTTTATTGCACGCAAACTGAAAATATCACACTCAAAAAATGGCTTACTGTAATGGGCCATTAAAAAAACCACCATCATGAATTATTCTGAAAGTTAGTAAAACCATTGCTCCATGTGTGTGTTTTGAATAAAAAAATTGTAGAGGTAAAACTTTGTTTTGAAATAAATGGTTTTTGACACATAGGATGTCACTTACCAAACAGTGACCATTTTAGAACACGTAAGTATCTCCGATTTAGGAAATAATGATCAAAACTAAAATTTTCTACATACGAGTTAATATGTGTGTATATACATATAATTAAATATACCAATACTAATTCGCAGCTATTTATGTGGTGCCCAGAAGCACCTCAGATAAGATGAGAAGCAAAACCACATTCGAATAATTTTATGCAGGTTACAAATTAGTGCAATCTAAACACTATTTTTCTTTAAGCTAGCTGCAGCCGGGCAGGGAGTACTATTAGACACAGGGGGTTGTTTTAGGGGGTTGCTTGAGGGGGTTAGACACAAAGATAACGTATCTGTCGACATGGACAGTTGATTTTATTCTATAATCGTGCATTGTCCCTTAATTTATTGATCGCCGCTGAGTTCAAATATTGAGATATTTACCTGTTTATTGAAATATCATCAAATATCTACATAATATCATGCTTAAACAAGAAGTTACTTTTAAATATTTAAAAGTAGGATTGAACTTTTTTTATTTCTCCTTCGCCTCCTACGAATCCTATATTTATGCTAAAGATTCATGTATTATATTAAAATAATAGTAAATTTTCATTTCAATGGTACTTTTTATTTCATAAAATAAGAACATAATTTAAAAAATATATGTACTTACATAAATATCAAATCCCTTACTATTATAAAACATTATAAAAGGCCACATATTTCTCTAAAATATGGGAGAAATACTTGATGTAAATCACAGCTGAATAATTTAAATAAAATACTAAATATAATATTAATGAATAAATTGTGTTGGCGTTTGTTGTTTTTAGTTCACAGTGAGTTAAAATTCATATGAACAAATCTAAACAAAATGAAAACAAACAAAACTTGTATGATACAAATGTTGAGCAAAACTTTAAATGTGAAGAAAAATGAGTTAAAAATTACATGGACAAATCTATGCAAAATAAGGGCATAGAATACTTACATGAATATAACTTTATAATGCAATGTTGAAACACTAATTTAAACTGGATCATTTTAGAGCATTAAGGCAGTTAGAATGTATTGTAAACATAAAAACAACTTCATTTTGTAATGAAAAAATAATGTATACAAATATTTTGGCTTTTGTCATTATAATTGTACCATTTAATTCTCATTTTAAATTTTGGATTTTCTGCAGAGGTTTTTTTTATTATTATTCACAGTCAAATCAAACTACCAACAAAAGATTTAATCTGTCTTGAAGTTTAATAATAACAGTAGAATTGTACGATTTTCCTCTGGTGCTACAGCATACATTCTTCTTGTATCAGTCACAGGAGCAGAAACTGTTTTCATTACGTGTCCATGTGGAATCCAACAAACATCTGGAGCTTTTGGCCATAAATATAACAAACTAGGGCCATCAGTATTCATGAACATAATTTTATATTCATTGAATTCCTTGCAGCAATCCAAATTTCCACCAAATAATACCATATAGATATACAACGTATTGATCACCTCTAAGTAGGGCTGACAGTTTTATTTCAGGGGGGAAAAAAGGATTTTCATTGAGACTAGTTAGTTTTGATTTTATCGCACTACCGTCATTCATCATTCTTAATATGTAAATGTATCGAAATAAAAATTAAACTGACATATTTATATCGGAGCATTTAATGCAGCTTAAATGATTTCGATATGTATACTGTAGAAGTTTTTTAAAGGATCACACACAAATGTGAAACTTCTTAAGAAGGGAATTATTAAAGTAAGAAATAGAAGTTATAGAAGTTTGGATATAAAAATTAGAATTTCTTGTGTGGAAAAATGTCTTAAACAGGTTCCACTGTATATATACAGTAAAAACCCCATTTATATGTCTTGCATTTATAGGTTTTCACAATTATGCATTATATTCTTTATATTCTTATCTTCTTTAGAATTAAATTTTTTCAATTATATATATATTTTTTTCTTCACTGGTCTTACGAAAAACGAATAAATGAGGTTTCATTATAGCTTTATATTAATTCAGATGTTAGAAAAACTTGTTTCTTAACCATTGTAAACCATTGTTTCTTAACCATTCTAAACCATTGTTTCTTAAATCAGGATTACTTAAGCGTTCTAAATTGGCCACAGTTTGGTAAGTGATATCCTATGTTTAAAAAGCCGCATATTTAAAATCCAAAAATTTTACCTCTCCATTTTTTTTTTATTTAAAGCACACAGATGGAGCAATATTTTTACCAAGTTTCAAAAAAAATCATGATGGTTAATTTTTTTAATGGCCCATTAAAATAAACCATTTTTTAGGGTGATATTTTCAGTTTGCATGTAATAAAAAGCATTAAAATTAAAATTTACTGTTGTTTTGATATCTTATATGCATTCTTAGTACAAATAGCTTCAAACTGGTTCGAAAAATTTAGAGTTTGAGCCATTAGTTGCCGAGTTATGGACATATATAAACATTGGTATAGAATCCAAGATGGACGTCATTTGGTAAAAATGACCATTTTTCAAAAAGCTATATCTCAGCCAATATTGCAAAAATTACTTTTAAATTTCAGATTTCAGGATTTCACTACTATGTCTGTCTACGATATATATATATGTATATCTATATATATGTGTGTTACTATTGTGGTTTATTATAACTATAGTGCAAAAAACATCACTTTTAAAATCGCATTTAAACCTATTGGCCGGATTCCACTTTACTTTTGTTTTCTGAGTCACATGGCACGCCCCATTCCATAGAAACAAGAATTTGTTTCTATCATAAATAGAACCATAGATATAGAACTGTCAAAATCCCGATTTGGTCAATCTGGAAATTCCAACTAGGCAGAATACTAAAAAAAATTTTTTAAATTGTTTAGCATTAATTGGCGGAAATTCCTTTTATTTACGATTCATTGCACTTTTGATTCTTTTGCTTGGCGAGAAACTCTATCGAGTTTCTATGATATTACTATAGGGGAGAGTAGCCGAATTTGGACCACTTCAAATATTTTCAGGTGTAACTCACTTAATTTTTGGAATATCTGAAAAAGATCATTACACAGTGTCAATCTATTCCTCTACTAACTAAATAAATATTTAGATCAATTTCCTTTTGAAAATCTTAAATTTTATTTTAATTTGAAAAATTTGTCAAAAGTGGTCCAAATTCAAGAACTGGTGGCCTAAGTTGGACCCCCAGTCTCTTAAATTGGACCAAACAATATCAGGTTGTTTTAATGACTATAATATAACCAATTTTATTAAAAGCAAAGTTTGCGATTAATGAAACAATCAAACAAAATAACAGCAATGAAATATAATGAAATCAAATATCTGAAAATAGGAGTAATTGTTTTAAATCAAAATGTATTCAAAATATAAATCAAAGTTATTAGTAATTAAGAATGCAAATTATGGAACTAATTGTCAGTTACTTGAATATCATGTAAGGAGTGATGCAAAGATTATACATGATATTTGTTTATTATTTTTGTTTTCCAGCGCACACAACATGGAATCGTGTATGGCAATTTGTACACTGGATCATTTCTGCTATTTTATTTTTCTTACAAATTAGGCAAAACCAATCATCACTTCATAGATTTACTTTTTAGATTCTGAATTATCAGACTTTTTTTTGTTGCAACAGAAGTCTATTTTACATTATGTTTGTAGTTCTTACCTTCTATCATTTTCTTGCTAATTGCATTACACCTATTTTTTTAACTATGTTCCAATTGCTTTTGTGCTGGGAAAGCTTCCTTTTTGTCTTTTTTTTTTCATTTCAAGGTTTAGTTTGTATGGCGATGATGATAACAACTATTTTTTGGCTCCTTCTGTACTTTGATTTAACTGAATTTAGCAAGGGAAATAACATCTCTAATGATTTTTTTCTTTTGGAGAAGGTTTGTAGCTGCAGTCTTGTTGCAGGTCAATTTCTTCACAACTTACTGTCTGCTTTTTGTTTCCTATATCTTCAACAGCTATTGCTGTCACGGGTGTTTTTTTCTTAAAGATAGTTTGTTTATGTCTTTTTCAACATTTTCATCAAGGTTTGAGATTTTATGCGTTTTAATGGCAAAAAAGTGTAATTCCACCCTCCACAACTGTAAAAAGTTTTCCATCACAAATATCCTGCAGACGGAAAATGTTTGAATTCAACTCTGTAAATTAAATATGCCATAGGAATAAAGAATTCAAAGAAAATAAATGCAATTACATACAAGATAAAAGACATTGCGAAAAAAAAATTATTGCATAGACATGTAAAAATATTTTTATGTTTATATAGGTCTAAACAGTATAAAAAATTAATCCAGATATACAAAAAACAAAACTTGCATGGAGATAGTAATCCATTATAAAATATAAAAAAAATAGTGTACAAAGCGTACCGTCCTCGAAATTCATTACTTGCTTTTCAAATTTATGATCGCATATGTGGTCCAATTTAAGCAACTTAAATTGGCCCAATTACGCCAACTGCTCCATTTTTTAAAACAGTTAATTTCACGAGATCCAAAATCAATTTCAAATCCTCGAGAAAAATATGCGTAATAAACAGATGAATTCATATATGTATATGAAAACATAACAACTTACCTTAGTTTTAAAATATTCACTTAAGTTTAAAAGGAAAAAATTAGATCAAAACAGATAACTTTAGGTTTTTGTAAATTATCTGAAAACAGCACGTGGTAGGTGGTTGCTCCTTCTACTCATGAGTGACGTCATTCTGATGAGTAGGATTTCAGCGGTAGATGAAGTCTCTTTCTGTAATTAACGGCAGAATGCCAACGGTCCAATTAAAGCGGCGGTCCAAATATGGCTCTCCCCTACACTTATAGTCGACCATAGAATGAATGTCGGCAAATATCTTTGCAAAGAAGAAAAAAGTACAAAGAATGTTTCCTGAAAAATAAAATAAAAATGTATATTTATATACTATGTCCAAATATACAATAATTTATATCTGAGTATTTTGTAAAAAATTGAATTCTACATGCATTAATTTTTACAAAACAACAATATAAAGCAAATCCAGAAATGAGATAGAAATGTTTCATGTGAAGAAAAATGCTTTTCGCTAGCCGACATTGGCGACGAATTTAGCAGCGGCAAATTTTGTGAGCACTTTGGTCTCTAAAAATTTGTCTTTAAATTTCGTGAATGTAAAATCCTTATATTTTAGCTCGAAGATGATAGTTAGTGGAATAACCCAGAATCTTCTGGAATACCCATTATGGAATGCCATATATGTTTAAATGACGTCCTGATCTAGAAAATATTTATGGGTAGTGTACTTCAACAGTTAGAGTCAGTTTAATGCTCTATCCATTCTAAATTTAGAAATAAGTATCAACAGTGATGTTTGTGGCAGTGTTGTCAGACTGGGGAATTTTATTATTAAGATTATTTGATTGCCATCGCTTTTCTAAAATAGTATAATTCGCCTTATTTTTCAGAATTTTTAATCTATTTTTAAATAAGCCTAGTACTTCTATTTCAAAAAATCGGTAAAAATCAACAATCTGTGGGAAAAAAAGTCCCCAATCTGGCAACACTGGTTTGTGGCGTTATGATTTTGATTCTCCTTTTTTATGAATAATTTGCATTAGTTAGTTGTAATGTTAACTCTTGTTTTTGAGATATTCGGAAAAAGATCGCATTCGTAGACTATAAACCCACCTTTTATATTAGAATTGCGACCACTCGAAACATTTTATTTCTAAAAAATATTGTAAAACATTAATCTAAAGGCTAAATAAAATTCAATGTTTCATTCAAAAATAATGAATTTAATATACAAATTCTGAAATGCGCTATAGATACGAAAGGAAATAACACACGCACATTTTATATATTTTTTTTTTCAATATTTTTGACATATATTGTATATATGCTCGTAGAAAAATATTGATTTGAGACAGCTAAAAAAAATAACAAATCAAAGGCCGAATCTTTTTAAACATCTATTAGTATAAAATCTCCTATGCAATTTTGGATATTATTAATTTCAAGGAATTTATATATCTTTGAATAACTTTTATAAAGTTTATTAATTATTACGCTTTTGTGAATGTTTCACTTCATTTCACATGTTATACCACAATTTTAGCTTCAGAATGATAATAACTTAATTCAATGTTCTTGAACTACAAAGACTTCCGTTTCATATGGAAATAAGCACCAAACGAACTTGAAATTATTTTCATCGTATTACACATAAAGTTATTGAAATAAGTATGTTCAGAATTTTATTCAGGTATTAAATTCCACTCAATTTTCTGTATAAATATTTTTTATACATTTTTCATTCTAAGAAAACTGACAAAATGTTGACTCAAAGACCGAACTCATGAAACTATATTAGTATAAAATTTTAAATACAATTTTAAATAATATCAATTTGTGGGAATTTATAAATAATTTGAATAACTTTTAGAATATTTGAAATTTTTACGCTTTTATGATTTTGTCAGTTCGGTTCAAATGTTTTACACACAGTTTAAACTTCAGAAGGAAAATAATTCAACAGAATGTTTTTTTTTTAACAACAGCGATTTCAGTTTCATATGGAAATAAGCCAAAAACAGTTAAGAACTTTATGATTATTATCATCGTGTTACACATACATTTATTGAACTGAAAATTTTCAGAATTTTATTCAGGTGTCAAATTCCACTCAATTTGCTATATATACATATTCAATACATTTTACAAGCATCTTATGCTTCTTTCATTCTGAAAAATCTCAGAAACTATTCATTCAAATTCTAAACTTTATTTAAACATACTAGCATAAAATTTCAAACAAAATTTTAAATATTATTAATTTGGATGAGTTTATAGATAGTTTGAGTAACTTTTACAAAACGATTAAGCATTTGAAATGATTTTCATCATGTTGCACATAAATTTGTTAAACAAAACGTTTTCCGAATTTTATTCAGGTATTAAATTTCATTCAATTTGCTATGCATATAGTTTTTCAATACACTTGGCATATATTTTATGACCGAGATACATTTTTCTTTCTATGAAAATTGAAATATGTTGATTCGAAGACCGAACTCATTTAAATATATTAGTATGAAATTTCAAATAAAATTTTAAATATTATTAAATTGGAGGAAGTTTAAATAAATTGAATAATCTTTTATAATATTTCAAATTTCTATGTTTTTATGAACATGTCACTTCGGTTCACATGTGATAACATACCCTCATAGCATGCATGGTCACGGTGATGTCGTTGTGACGTCACTGTAAGTCACTGTGGTCACGTCACATCTGTGACCAAAATGCCACCACTCAGTGATGTCACATTGTGACTGAGATGTGACCTTCTTAGAAAACTTTAAAAAATTGCAAAAATTCTTTAAAACATGTTATTTACTGTAAAATTATATTTTTCTGGCAATTAAAAGAAAATTGTGACGACACCATTATGTCACTGCATGTAACGTATGTCACGTCACATATATGATAAAAAAAACCACCATATTGTAAGTCACAGTGTGACAAAAATATGAACTTCAAAAATCTTTGAAAATGAAGAGAAATAATTTAAGCAGTTCCGAGTTACAGCGACATAAGGAATGAAAATATATTAGTGGATAGCAACTAGTAAATTCTGTCACGAAAGGGGGAAGGGGCATAATAAATAAAATGCACGATACAAGCATTAATAAACTAAATTTTCATGTTATATTTTATCAATTTGATGGATTAAGCGGTTTCACAGACCGCTCACAATAGTTATGCGGCAATTTTTGTCACATCAGTTAAGGGTTAAACAGTATTTTAAACAGTCCCGAGTTACAGCGGCATAAGGAATGAAAATATATTAGTGAATAGCAAATAGTAAATTTTGTCACGAAAGGTGGGGGGGAGGGGACAAAATAAATAAAGTGCACGATACAAGCATTAATAAACTAAATTTTCATGCTATATTTTATCCATCTCATAGATTAAGCGGTCTCACAGACCGCTCACAATAGTTATGCGGCAATTTTTGTCACATCAGTTAAGGGTTAAACAATATTTTAAACAGCTGAGTTACAGCGGCATAAGGAATGAAAATATATTAGTGGATAGCAAATAGTAAATTCTATCACGAAAGGCGGGGGAGGGGGACATAATAAATAAATTGCACGATACAAGCATTAATAAACTAAATTTTCATGCTATATTTTATCAATTTGATATCTAAGACAGTAAAAGTATTCTTTTTTTCATGATTTCAATTTTATCTAGCATTGCAATTTAATATAATAATCTTCCACTGATTGTTACACTCTCATATAATTATTGCGCATTTCAGATTCAAATCAGTTGTTTAAAAAAACAAATAAATAATAAAAACACACCTGCTCAAATCGTCTGCTTCGCGAATTTACCATAGAATAAACAAGAGAATACGCGGGAAGCCACTTCACTCCACTGTTTAGAACACCAGCACTTCTTTTAATATAAAAGAAAGACATCTGCCATTTTAGGATATTACAAATATACGGATATTATTGATGAAGCATATATGTAAGTCTTATTTAATTTAAATATTTTGTTCCTGTTTTGTATATATTATAATGATGAGTTAAGTAGTTTTATGTTACACATATAGAAAGAGACTGGTCTGTATTGTTTTCAGAAGGATATTTTTATTCGATTCTGTTGTATCTTAATCTGCCATCGCTCGAAAAAAAAAAAAAAGCTGGCGCAGAGACTGATTTGTGCTTACATTCATAGTAGAATGAATGTAAATATTAATTTTTAGTCTCTTGAGATTGAAAATGTGTTGAAACAGTGGTGTGGAATTTTTTTCGGCTATTTAATGTTTTCTAGTTACTAGCACTTATAGCATCATTATTATTTTGGAGTTAAATATGAAATTAGAAATTGTTTCAGATTAAAAATTAACATTATGTAAGCATTTTTTTTTTGTTTGTGATTTTAATCAAACATTTAATTGTAGACACTCAGAATCAGTTATTAAATTTTCTTCGATTGTAAATTCATTTTCTACGTTTTCGATATATGTAATCACTGGAATAAAAAAATTAAATATATTTAAGCATTGAAATAAAGTGTTTTTCATGCCTGTGATAACAAGTTTATAGCTTAAACTGCTTTAGTATATTTTTTAAAAAGTTGGTATGTACTTTCGTAATATAGGACTGAATATTTTTTAAAGCGATTAATAACTACTTTCTACATTAAAATGTTTTTTAAACAATAAAAATAGTTAATATGCAATCATTTATTTTACGTTTATATGTTCTTTTTAATACTTTTCAACAAAGTTGAAAAGTGTTTATGACTTCGGTTTGTCTGGCCGTCTGTCCGCGGTCTAACTCTCGCAAATATACTCGGATTGCCTTGAAATTTTTGGATGTTATTGACGTTTACCATAGCACGGCCCCTATTTGTAATGAAGTTTGTAGCGTGTTTAATTCATCTACAGGAACAGTCAAGAGTATTTCGTTACACTACGGCCTTCGGGAAAAAATCGTTCCAAATGATTTTTAACGATTTTACACGCTTTCAAAAAGAATAAAATTGATATGAATTTATGAAACGCACTAAAATATGCATTCTGAAGAGTATGTGGTGCAACGAATAGTTATTGTTCATTTACACGGCTAAAAAAGGGATTCCAATACATTATTATACAGGGATGGAGGGAATTATTTGCGGCGTACTTTAATTATGTTAATCTATTTCATATATAATGAAATTGATATAAGTCGCTGAGGTTTACACACTATACATTATTTCATGATAATACGAAATGTATATAGCATTTACAGGACACACAAAATATTTCCGATACTATATTGTATCCGAAGTTCATTAGGGATGATTTCTGGAAATGCATATTTAATTATGATATGCGCTTTTATGATTCACTATATTTATGCATAGAGTATGGTATATATAAATGCTATAATTCATATACAGGACTACATAAAAGTATTCGTAAGGGTTACTGGGTATATGCGCAAATTGATTAAAGGTAGTTTTTAAATGAGTTATGGATTTTTACATTGAACTGCATTTAATTTACTAAGAAATGTTTGTAGAATATAGATAAAATGATATACAGTGTCACGTAAAGAATTGAATACATGGCCATCTATAAATTATAATTTCTGGAAATGTGATTTCAGCAGTTTTAATAGTGTTTGAATTAAATTTTAACTAAGCAGTAGCGCGTAATAAACGTTCTAGGTAAACTACAAATTATACAAAAGTATTCAAGTATGTTTCCATATATTAGTATAAATTGCTGAAAGAGAATTTCAACCTGTTATGCGTTTTCTTGCAAAAATAAATTTTCCCATTATATAATATGTATATCAACTTACAGATCAAATGCAGGGCTGTTCAAAAGAATTAGAAAACATATTTGGCTATGGACGGTAAATGCTGAAATCAGTTTTTCAAATGTTTTATGTGTTTTCTAAAATATTTACTTAGTTATCTTATTTACGTTAATTCCCTAAATTACGATGTCTTGTTAAAGCATTCAGGAAGCGTTGGAAAGTGTTTTAAAATCTATGCTTAACGCATGATTTTTCTTAATTGTTTTTTTCTATTTCGCAGATCAGTCTTTTCCTATAAAACATACCAAATCTATTTAGCTCATATTCACAAAATACAATATACACGGGAATAAAAAATTTAAATAAATATGGCTTATCATGTCATGTTTAATAAAGCAATGACTAATCACAACACATTAAAATTTTACACATTCTTAATATCACTTGAACTCAAGATAAAGCTTAAAACTTAATAAAAAAAGATGTCAGTTGATAAGCATTGTTTTTTAAGTGGAAAAATTTAAAATGTTTTAGAAGAATAGGACTCCAAAATAGCGATATTTTGCTAAAAAGTACGGTAAAAAGATAAGAATTTTATATTTCAAACAAAACTTTATTTTAAAATTGTGCATTTTAAAATTCATCACAGTGTTTATGGCAAGAACCATCACAGTATTAATACTCCGAATTTTTTCCAGATAGAAACATTCGGCTTGCATACAATATTTCAAATGAAAATCAAATTTCAAATTATTTGCTTAAAAGGCGCAAAGGCCAACTTAGTAAAAAAGATTCAATGCCGGGAATCGAACCCCTGCCATCAGTATAGCGCACGGACATTCTACCGACTAAACCACGTGGAACGATACCCAGCCTGGAAAATTTCTTGCTATTATATGTTGGCAAGGTTACAATAGCAGCACAAGATGGGATATTTATCGTGAGCAACCGACATGGGGCAAACACGAAACTTAATTAAATTCAGCATCGGTTGAAACTATATTAATACTTATAAATTTTTCCAGAGAGAAACATTCGCCTTGCATACAATATTTCAAATAAAAATCAAATTTGAAATTAAAATTGCCTTTTAAGCATGTAATTTGTATTTGGTTTTCATTCGAAATATTGTATGCAAGGCGAATGGTTCTCTTTGGAAAAATTTCCAAGTATTAATATAGTTTCAATCGATGCTGGATTTAATTAAGTTTCGTGTTTGCTCATTGTCGGTGACTCACGATAAATATTCCATCATGTGCTGCGTTTGTAGCCTTGCCAACATGTAATAGTGAGAAAATTTCCCGGCTGGGTATCGTTCCATGTGGCTTAGTCGGTAGAATGTCAGTGTGCTATATTGATGGCCCGGGTTCGAGTCCCGGCACGGAATCTTTTTCACTATGTTGGCCTTAGCGCCTTTTAAGCAATTAATTTGAAATCTGTTTTTCATTTAAAATCATCACATTTTTTATGACAAGTTCGTAACAAATGACACATATTTCACAAATTGGTCACAATGTGACTTCAAAGCATTGTCACTTTCGTCACAGGTTCGTCACAAAGCTAATGCCAAAATAGTCACAAATGACACACTTTTCACAAATTAGTCACACCGTGACTTCACAGAGTGGTCACAATGTGACGTCACAAACGACCTCTAAAACGGCCATAACGACCTCGCATTGTAGTCACTGTGACGTCACATCGACGGTCACAAAATCACATTGTGACTTCACAACGACGTTGCCGTGACGTCACCATGCCTTACGGGTAGTTTCAGCTTAACTCATCTGAAGGTTCTTGAATTACAACAACTTCAGTTTTATATGGAAATAAGCACAAAACTGTTAAGAGATTGAATTTTTTTTCATCGTGTTATACATAAAATTATAGAAATAAATATTTTCAAAATTTAAAAATACAGAATTACGTCTGGATTCCTTAATAATTTACACAATTTGCATAACTACAGACATACACACATTAAAATTTTATTAAAAACAATTAAAATATAGCTAAATATATATATATACACTTTTCGGCTATTTTCATAGCCCTCATCAGTAAACGAGCAGAGTCACAAAACAGCAAGAGCCACAGTAAACGAAAAAACAGTTAAAATCACGGTCTAAGTAGGATAAAATAATCTGCAGGAACTTGTGTTGCTTCGTTGATTGGCGATTCAGCCAAAACAGTTCTCCAACCATCAAGGAAGACACGGCTAAAATATACGGGGCAATTAGCTTCCACAATTCTTGCACTCTCAAAATCGGGGACATGATCGAACTCAAGTGCATGTGCAACCAATCTTGAATTCAGAGATTTTCTCTGAAATATTACTGTAATAAGTCAAAGATATAGTTCCTATGGGATTGACACGCTGGTAAGGAGTGGGATACTGGTCCGATTTCCTCGTAAGTTCCGAAATAACTCTAAGACACCAACGACGTGGATAGTCGTTGAGACGTAAATCATTCATTATCTTACCAATTTCATTATCAAAACTAACTCTGTCACTGCAAAATCTCAAGGCTCTGTTGTACAAGGATCTGACGACTGCGATTTTATGTGAAAGTGGGCTATTGGATTTAAAATTTAAATATTTTGCCGAGGGAAGTACTTTTTCTGTAAATAGAAGTTTTCAAAATAGGAATATTATCAACAATTTCTCTCTGGAGCAAAACATCAAGCAACGGGAGAGGCCTGTTATTTTCAAACTCTATCGTGAACTGGATTGAAGAGGAAAAGGAATTCACTTTGTTTAAAATCTCCACAAGTTTATCTTCTTCAACAATTATAAAAACATCATCAACATACCGCCTCCAAAACTTAATCTTATTACCCAATTTGAAAATAATATCTTTCTCTAAATACTGCATAACAATCTCTGCTACTCTCACGGACAGGGGGAGCCCATTGCAGTTCCTTTTAACTGTTTATAAAACGTATCTTGAAAAACGAAACAATTTGATGTCAGACAAAATTCAATTAGTTTAATAGCAACGTCCATATCTAAATTAATAGCATTAGCAAAATCGGGCCACATGCTCTGAACAGCGAGGCAGGCTACATTTATTGGTATACATGTGAACAAAGATGCCATCACACATTTGTGAGGTATAACGAAACTCTTCAAATCATCAAGAAACTTAATTGAGGAATTAATACTGTAAGGGGAGGAGACGGTCATGGGTTTCGAGAATAACTGATAAAAATCTAGATAATTTATACACTGGGGAGTGGCTGTAATCGATAATAGGTCTAAGAGGAATATTAGGTTTGTGAGTCTTCGGTAACCCATAAAATCTTGGAACAAGACCAGTATAACACTTAAGACTTTTGGCAAGAGTAGGACAAAATCCACCGGACTTCGTTAAATCACTCAGGAGGTTATTCATGTTTCTTTCAATACTCGGAGTTAAATCTTTATTAACAATACTGTCAGTTTGATCATCGTTCAGTAAATCATGGGACTTATTTATATAGTCAGACCAATCCATAACCACAGTAATACGGCCCTTTTCCGCTCTAGTAATAACAATCGATGAATCACACGATAAGTTATTTAAAAGTTTTTTATAAAAATTGTTAAAACTTGGTACCACATAACAATTCTTAATCAATATCTTGGAAATTTCAGACCTTACCAGATGTTTCTGCGAAGAGTTTAACATATGTATAATCGGCTCGAGAGCCGCCAGTAACCGAGGAGTATCCAATTTTGAAGCACGAACGGAAAAATTAAAACCACCGTTCAGAACATTAAGTTCATCTGGAGAGAATATTTTGGATGATAGATTCAAAACCCAAAAGCCCCACCAGTGGCGGAGAGGTTCTGCTCTCGAAGCTGGTAGACGGGAGGTGCTGGGTTCGATCCCAATCGCGCCCGTCCGCCTAATCGTTCGGAGTTTTCGTGGTTTTCTTCGAACCTTGGTTCTCCAAGCGTTAATACATGTTAGGTTCCCTTAGAAAGACCTCCACGGAAGGCACTCCCCCACCCCCACCCCCTTAGGGCCTATATCCCACGTGCAGATAATTGGCCGACATAAATACAACAATCAAAACCCAAAAATTAGTTTTGTCATTACCACATGAAAATCGAGAGCAACGGGCAAAAAGTCTACCGAATTTTTCCTCATGCTTAGCAAACAGTTTAGCTCTAAGAGCACTAGCAATGTAGCTCAGGAATCCCAAAATTTGAAGAGAGTCCGCCGGTTCAATTAAGCAAAAATGCTATTCATGAAGTTATCTAAAAGTCTTTTCCTACTACTAAGAATAGAATGGCTGAGAGTTATAGCCGCTTGCAAAAACTTGAAACTTGAAGGCAAGGCGATCTTTCTTCCATTATAAGAATGCACCAACGGTTTAACATTAAACGACGGAGGGACAATACGAGACTTTTTGCATTGACGTAGAAAACTATGTTGACTCGAAACACGAATAATTTTACTTGAATGTTTAGAAATGGTCCTTAGCAGCTGTGTGACACGCGGTCCATACTTAAGATTTAAAAATACATACATAATTACGTCTGTATTCCGTAATAATTAACACAATTTGCATAACTACAGACATACACACATTAAAATTTTATTAAAAAACAATTAAAATATATCTAAAAAAATATATATAAACGTTTCGGATATTTTCATAGCCCTCATCAGTAAACGAGCAGAGTCACAAAACAGCAAGAGCCACAGTAAACGAAAAAACAGTTAAAATCACGGTCTAAGTAGGATAAAATAATCTGCTTCGTTGATTGCCGATTCAGCCAAAACAGTTCTCCAACCCTCAAGGAAGACACGGCTAAAATATACGGGCAATTAGCTTCCACAATTCGTGCACTCTCAAAATCGGGGACATGATTGAACTCAAGTGCATGTGCAACCAATCTTGAATTCAGAGTACCTTTATTAAAAGAATTTTTATGCTCCTTGAGTCTAGCATTTAATGAGCGTCCAGTCTCACCAATGTAAATCGAGCTGCAACCTTTACAAGGAATTTCATAAACGACACCATTCAGGTCAAACTTCAAATATTTATGTTTAGAACTGCTGAAAAAATTACCAATGCGGTTCAAGGGAACATGAGCTGTCCTAACATTAAAATCCTTGAGTACGGCTGAAATTTTCTCTGAAATATTACTGTAATAAGTCAAAGATATAGTTCCTATGGGATTGACACGCTGGTAAGGAGGGGGATACTGGTCTGATTTGCTCGTAAGTTCCGAAATAACTCTAAGACAGCAACGACGTGGATTGTCGTTGAGACGTAAATCATTCATTATCTTACCATTTTCATTATCAAAACTAACTCTGTCTCTGCAAAATCTCAAGGCTCTGTTGTACAAGGATCTGACGACTGCGATTTTATATGAAAGTGGGCTATTAAATTTAAAATTTAAATATTGCCCGGAGAAAGTACTTTTTCTGTAAACAGAAGTTTTCAAAATAGGAATATTATCAACAATTTCTCTCTGGAGCAAAACATCAAGGAACGGGAGTGACCTGTTATTTTCAAACTCTATCGTGAACTGGATTGCAGAGGAAAAAGAATTCACTTTGTTTAAAATCGCCACAAGTTTATCTTCTTCAACAATTATAAAAACATCATCAACATACCGCCTCCAAAACTTAATCTTATTACCCAATTTGAAAATAATATCTTTCTCTAAATACTGCATAACAATCTCTGCTACTCTCACGGACAGGGAGGAGCCCATTGCAGTTCCTTTTAACTGTTTATAAAACGTATCTTGAAAAACGAAACAATTTTATGTCAGACAAAATTCAATGAGTTTAATAGCAACGTCCATATCTAAATTAATAGCATTAGCAAAATCGGGCCACATGCTCTGAACAGCGAAACAGGCTAGATTTATTGGTATACATGTGAACAAAGATACCACATCCAAAGATGCCATCACACATTTGTGAGGTATAACGAAACTCTTTAAATCATCAAGAAATTTAATTGAGGAATTAATACTGTAAGGGGACGAGACGGTCATGGGTTTGAGAATAACTGATAAAAATCTAGATAATTTATACACTAGGGAGTGGCTGTAATCGATAATAGGTCTAAGAGGAATATTAGGTTTGTGAGTCTTCGGTAACCCATAAAATCTTGGAACAAGACCAGTATAACACTTAAGACTTTTGCAAGAGTAGGACAAAATCCACCGGACTTCGTTAAATCACTCAGGAGCTTATTCATGTTTCTTTCAATACTCGGAGTTAAATCTTTATTAACAATATTGTAAGTTTGATCATCGTTCAATAAATCAAGGGATTTATTTGTATAGTCAGACCTATCCATAACCACAGTAATACGGCCCTTATCCGCTCTAGTAATAACAATCGATGAATCACATGATAAGTTATTTAAAAGTTTTCTATAAAAATTGTTAAAACTTGGTACCACATAACGATTCTTAATCAATATCTTGGAAATTTCAGACCTTACTAGATGTTTCTGCGAAGGGTTTAACTTATGTATAATCGGCTCGACAGCCGCCAGTAACCGAGGAGTATCCAATTTCGAAGCACCAACGAAAAAATTAAAACCACCGTTCAGAACCTTAAGTTCATCTGGAGAGAATTTTCTGGATGATAGATTCAAAACCCAAAAATTAGTTTTGTCATTACCACATTAAAATCGAGAGCAACGGGCAAAAAGTCTACCGAATTTTTCCTCATGCTTAGCAACCAGTTTAGCTCTACGAGCGCTACCAATGCAGCTCAGGAATCCCAAAATTTGAAGAGAGTCCGCCGGTTCAATTAAGCAAAAAATGCTATTCATGCAGTTATCTAAAAGTCTTTTCCTACTACTAAGAATAGAATGGCTGAGAGTTATAGCCGCTTGCAGAAACTTGAAGACAAGGCGATCTTTCTACCATTATAAGAATGCACCAAAGATTTAACATTAAACGACGGAGGGACAATACGAGACTTCTTGCATCGAAGTAGAAAACCAAGTTGACTCGAAACACGAATAATTTTACTTGAATGTTTAGAAATGGTCCTTAGCAGCTCTGTGACACGCGGTCCATACTTAAGATTTAAAAATACATACATAATTACGTCTGGATTTCTTAATAAATAACACAATTTGCATAACTACAGACATACACACATTAAAATTTTATTATAAACAATTAAAATGTAGCTAAAAATATATATATAAACGTTTTGGCTATTTTCATAGCCCTCATCAGTAAACGAGCAGAGTCACAAAACAGTAAAGGCTCGTTTACACGGAGCTAGTTTACTAGCTACAAGCCGGCGAGAAAAGAAGTTAGCGGGTCAGCTAGCGAGATAGTGGTCGTTTACACACGAACTTGTTTACTCGCTCAGTAGCCAACTCGTTATTGCATCACTTGCTGCGTTCTAAAGCTTTCTTTTATGTTTTTTTTTCTGTAAACAGTGTTTGTTTTTATATTAAGTGCAGAGTTTTCCTGCTTTTTTTTTCTTTTGTGTGTGTGTTCGTGGAAAAATGAAGTGGAACGCAAATGATATTGCTGATTTTTTAAATGTATACCAAGAGTAAACTGTGTTATGGAACATAAAACACACAGATTACTGCAATACGAAATTAAAAGATGAAATTTGAATTTTATATTCTAATGCTCATTTATAAAATTTCATTAATTTTTAAGGTTTTAAGACCCGTGTCCATTATTGTAACGCTTCATTTGTCTATTTTCAGTAATGGACACCCCATGAAATCACTGTTAACTAGTTTGTTGTGAACATCACAAAACTTTCTTCTATATAAATCATATCAATTAAATCATTTAAATAGTACAAGAAATTACATCAATTTAGCACCATTTCATATCTGAATTTGAAGTTTGATGAAAATTCGTGCATTACTTCTTGAGATAGAGCTGTAGGGGAAATTCTGAAAAATGCAGCATAGCAGCGCCACCTGTTGGGCGATTTACACCAAAAACTAATCAGCACCAATTTATATTAGGGACTACTTGAATATAAATTTCTATTAAATTCCGTGCATTAGTTCTTGAGATAGAGCGCCCACAAAATTTGTATCGCATACAGACACACAGACAGACATTTTGTAAAAACATTTTTTTCGGAATCCCTGACCTCTAAAACGTGTAAATCCGTCGAAAACCGAAAGTCGAAAATTTTTACGAATCCAATACTTTCTTCTTGTAAAGATAGAAGAAAGTAAAAATGCAATTTCAATGATGTTTAATAGGGCATAAAATCTTTTAACTGAAAATCTAATTAATCACATTTAATTTTTAAATTGCACTTATTGGAATATTAACTGTGAAAAATAGTGAAAAATATACGAATCTATGCACTGATTCAAAACTTTTTTTTTCAGATTTTTGTTTTTTCTCCAATTATTGCCCTTTAAATACCCTGTACAGTCTCAATAATTTGATAACTGCAATTCCCCGACATTAGTATTTTAAAATATCTACCTAAAATAATTATACCATTCACCTTGTGATAATTATGGTAGTTATTTCAAACAGTGAATAATTCTCAAAAATATTTTATTTATTGGTATCCTATTTGTTAATTTTGTTCGAAAAAATCTATTTTGTTTCATTCACGCCGGCACGAATTGCTCCAGTCGACAATGTTTACATATGCAGAACCACGAAACCACTGAATACTCGCAGCGATTTTACTAGCAACACCGTTTACACACAGCTAGTTTACTAGCCAGGTAGCTAACACGCCAGCGAGTAGCGAGAAAAGTAGCCAAGCTTTCAACTTTTTTCCCACTCGCTGAGCTGCCAGATAGTTCGCTAGCGAACGTGTTTACACGGGGCGAGTTTACTAGCAGCTAGTGAATTCGCCGGCTTGTAGCTAGTAAATTCGCTTTTTTTATTTATTTATTTATTTACACATACATCTGACTTGTGTGCTTGACATCTAGGTCCGCTTATAAGTCATCGTCAATATACAGGGACGAGATAGCACATGAAATTTACAACACAGAGAAGTTACATCCGGGAGCTCCACAAAGAGTGTGCAATGGAGCCAGCGAGAGTCGAACTCGCAGACCTCTGCCGCTCTCAATGCTTGGCGGCTGGCAGCGCGGTGTCCTAACCGCTCGGCCACCGAGGCCCCAAATTCGCTCCGTGTAAACGACGCTTAAGAGCCACAGTAAACGAAAAAAAAAACAGTTAAAATCATGGTCTAAGTATTATAAAATAATCTGCAGGAACTTGGGTTGCTTCGTTGATTGGCGATTTAGCCAAAACAGTTCTCCAACCCTCAAGGAAGACACGGCTAAAATATACGGTCAATTAGCTTCCACAATTCGTGCACTCTCAAAATCGGGGACATGATTGAACTCAAGTGCATGTGCAACCAATCTTCTATTCAGAGTAACTTTATTAAAAGAATTTTTATGCTCCTTGAGTCTAGCATTTAATGAGCGTCCAGTCTCACCAATGTAAATCGAGCTGCAACCTTTACAAGGAATTTCATAAACGACACCAGTCAGGTCAAACTTCGAATATTTATGTTTAAAACTGCTGAAAAAATTACCAATGCGGTTCAAGGGAACATGATCTGTCCTAACATTAACATCCTTGAGTACGGCTGAAATTTTCTCTGAAATATTACTGTAATAAGTCAAAGATATAGTTCCTATGCGATTGACACGCTGGTAAGGAGTGGGATACTGGTCTGATTTGCTCGTAAGTTCCGAAATAACTCTAAGACAGCAACGACGTGGATAGTCGTTGAGACGTAAATCATTCATTATCTTACCAATTTCATTATCAAAACTAACTCTGTCTCCGCAAAATCTCAAGGCTCTGTTGTACAAGGATCTGACGACTGCGATTTTACGTGAAAGTGGGCTATTGGATTTAAAATTTAAATATTGCCCAGAGGAAGTACTTTTTCTGTAAACAGAAGTTTTCAAAATAGGAATATTATCAACAATTTCTCTCTGGAGTAAAACATCAAGGAAAGGGAGTGACCTGTTATTTTCAAACTCTATCGTGAACTGGATTGCAGAGGAAAAGGAATTCACTTTGTTTAAAATCTCCACAAGTTTATCTTCTTCAACAATTATAAAAACATCATCAACATACCACCTCCAAAACTTAATCTTATTACCCAATTTGAAAATAATATCTTTCTCTAAATACTGCATAACAATCTCTGCTACTCTCACGGACAGGGGGAACCCATTGCAGTTCCTTTTTACTGTTTATAAAACGTATCTTGAAAAACGAAACAATTTGATGTCAGACAAAATTCAAGGAGTTTAATAGCAACGTCCATATCTAAATTAATAGCATTAGCAAAATCGGGACACATGCTCTGAACAGCGAGGCAGGCTAGATTTATTGGTATACATGTGAACAAAGATACCACATCCAAAGATGCCATCACACATTTGTGGGGTATAACGAAACTCTTCAAATCTTCAAGAAACTTAATAGCGGAATTAATACTGTAAGGGGAGGAGACGGTCATGGGTTTGAGAATAACTGATAAAAATCTAGATAATTTATACACTGGGTAGTGGCTGTAATCGATAATAGGTCTAAGAGGAATATTAGGTTTGTGAGTCTTCGGTAACCCATAAAATCTTGGAACAAGACCAGTATAACACTTAAGACTTTTGGCAAGTGTAGGACAAAATCCACCGGAATTCGTTAAATCACTCAGGAGGTTATTCATCTTTCTTTGAATACTCGGAGTTAAATCTTTATTAACTATACTGTTAATACATCAATGTTAATAAAGGTACTCTGAATTCAAGATTGGTTGCACTTGCACTTGAGTTCGATCATGTCCCCGATTTTGAGAGTGCACGAATTTTGGAAGCTAATTGCCGCGTATATTTTAGCCGTGTCTTCCTTGAGGGTTGGAGAACTGTTTTGGCCGAATCGCCAATCAACGAAGGAACCCAAGTTCCTGCAGATTATTTTATCCTACTTACACCGTGATTTTAACTGTTTTTTCGTTTGCTGTGGCTCTTGCTGTTTTGTGACTCTGCTCGTTTACTGATGAGGGCTATGAAAATATCCGAAACGTTTATATATATTTTTTAGCTATATTTTAATTGTTTTAATAAAATTTTAATGCGTGTATGTCTGTAGTTATGCAAATTGTGTTAATTTTCAAAATTGAATAAGGTTTCAAATTCCACTCAATTTTCTATACGTTTCCTTTCAATACATTTTACATACATTTTATGCTCGCAATACATTTTTTAAAATGAGAAATCTGAGAAAATATTCATTCAAAGACAGAACTCATTTAAATATACTAGTAAAAAATTCCAAATAAATCTTGGATATTATTAATTTGGGTGAATTTATAGATAGTTTGAATAACTTTTATAAAGATTGAAACTTTTACGCTTTAATGTATATGTCTTATGAGTTCACATATTATACCGAAGTTTTAATGTCAGAAGTGTAAAAAAAACTCAGCAGAATGTTCTTGAACAACAAAGACGTTTTGTTTCATATGGAAATAATCACTAAAAGATTGAGACTTTGAAATGATTTCCATCGTATTATGCATAAAGTTATTAAACTTAACATTTTGAGAATTTTATTCGGGTATTGAATTTCTGTCATTATTGGTGGCGACATTTCCCTGATATCCCCGACATTCCCCCTTCATAAGTAATTTTAAATGGAAGGTTAAATTCTGTAATACATTTATTCATTAAAATGCATTTCTAAATCCGATATTTGTTTTTTTTTAGTTCTTGTATTGTCAGAATTCTGCATTCAGCGCTGATTTAATGTTAACGTTTAAGTAATATTCAGTTTTAAATTAAGCTGAAATTTTGGAGACAGTTGTAAGCTCAATCCATTCTACTTTGATTGTTAAGTAACTCTAGTGATGCCTGTGGTTTGCTGAAATTTATTACGCTGTGATTGTAGTTGTTATTGCAGTTGTGATTGTGATTGTAGTTAAAAACTTGTAGTAATTGTTCCTAGTGTACTTGACAAATACCATTCATTGATTTCGAACCTGACTTTTTAATTATAAATTTTTTGTCACTACTCGTAAACGTTCTATATTTCTCATCAATATTATAAAACATGAAACTAAAGACGTACATAAAATAAAATGCTTCATTAAAAAATAATAAATTACTATCAGAAATTTTAAAATGCAAAAATTAAAAGAAATATCAGGCATAAAATTCACTCAATTATCTATTTGTTTCAACACATATTTGACAAACGTTTTACGCTCGCAATACGTTTTTCATTCTGAGAAAGTTGAGAAAATATAGGTTTAAAGAACGAACACAGTAATGTAAAATTTCAAATACAATTTTAAATATTTTTAACTGGGAGGAATTTATAAATAGTTTGAATAACTTTTATAAACTTTGAAATTTCTACGCTTTTATGAATATATCTGATTAACTCACATCACCATAATTTTAACTTGAGAAGTAAAATAACTCAACGGAATGATCTTGAACTACAATGACTTCTGACACATATAGAAATAAGCACCAAACGTTTAATACTTTGAAATAATTTTCATGGTGCTACACATAAAGTTACTAAACTAAGAGTTTTCAGAATTTTATTTAGATATCGAATATCTATCAGTATAGATGTCAACATTTCTCCGACACTTCTTCATAAGTAACTTTAAATGGAAGGTTAATTTCTGTAATTTTTTTATTCATTGAAATTCATTTCTAATCAGATATTCATTCTTTTTTAATTCTGGTTTTGTCAGAATTATTTATTCAACGGTGATTTAAAATTAACTTTTAACGAATATTCAGTTTTAAGTTAAGCTGAAATTCCTCTAATATTTATCAGAATAATCAACGTACTTAATTGTTTTCACTCACAAATCTAAATAACAAAAAAAAGATATATTCATGCATTCTATTAACTTTTACGGTTTGTCCTGGCCATGCCCCAAACTCGTAACAGGTTAAGGAAATTTTAGAAAATTATATAGAAATTATATTTTAGATAGAAACTATATTTCGGACACAAAAGAATTTTACTGAGCAATAGTTTTTGATGGTCATACTCATTATTTTCTGAATTATTTTTTTATTTACCAAACATATCTATCTATCATATATATATATATATGTAATAATATGTAATCTTAACGAAATGAATTTAGAAACGATGTTATGAAACGACTAAATAAACACCTGATTATGTTTCACGGCGATTTATCCTAAAATATGGAATATTGTGCAATGTAATTAACACGAAAAATCCGTATTTATCCGAGGATCTCAAAACTGGTATTAGAATTTTTAAATTCGAATTAGTTATTCTAGTGTAACATTTCAGATGCTTGAAAGTTATATTTCTAATTCTAATCTATAATTTTCATACTTTATACGCATTATGACTTTATTAACATTTGACTTTATTTGACTTTATTGGCTTAATTCACATTGGTATACAGAGTGAATCTAAACTCTTGGGTAAAACTTTGGGGTGATAGTACACATCAAGACAAACGATATTAAATAGGAAACTAAGGGTCCCAAACGTCTTCCGAAGGGATAGACGCCATTAAAATTGAGGGGGCAAAATTTCAAAGAATTAAAAAACGGAAAAATTGGTCGATTCGTTTGCGGTTTTCGCTAAAACTGTTCTTTAGGTCAGTATTTTCTTGAAAATAAATTTTTAAGATAAAGTTAAAAAAATGGCGATAGAGGTCGCTTTAGACTTTGGAGTAACAAACAACTATTTTTTACAGTTATTTTTTGTAGCCATTGAATGCTTTCAAAAGCTTAGATTTAAACTTAAATTTTGAGATCAAAATCTGAATCGTTGGGAGTGTTTATGTAACGCAAACTAAACTGTGTTCAGAAGGAGGGGTGAGGAAGGGGGTGTTTCAAATTTCAATTCCTGAACACAGTTCAGTTTGCGCTACTTACTTACTCCCAACGATTCAGATTTTGAACTCAAAATTTAAGTTTAAGTCTATGCTTTTGAAAGAATATGATACACAAAAAATAACGGTAAAAAATAGTTGTTCGTTACTCCAAAATCTAAAGCGACCTCTATCGACAGTTTTTTTAACTTTATCCTTAAAGTTTATTTTCAAGAAAATACTGCCATTAGGAATAGTTTTAGCGAAAACCGAAAATAAATCAACCAAATTTTTCGTTTTTTATAATCATTTGAACTTTTGGTCCCTAAAAATTAATGGCGCCAATCTTCTTTGGAAGATGTTTGGCACCCTTAGTTTCCTATTTAATATTGTTTGTCTTGATGTGTATTATTACCCCTTAAAGTTTGGCCAATAGTTTAGATTCACCCTGTATAGCCTATGAAGGATGTCAATCTGTATTTTCGATATCACCGAACTTATAAAATGTTTTTCTCCAATTTGTTTTATCATTTAAGCTTGATTATCTTGAATATTGCGATAGTATATCCGACCAAAGTATTATAAAAATAGTTATTTAATAATAAATTATTATTATTATTATTACATTCATTTTGTTTAAGTTACATTGAAAGCTTATGTTGAGAACTTTGATATTCATACTATATATTTTATATTTTTATATTTTAATTCATTAACAATAATCGAATATATTCATCTCATATACTTAATATGAAATTTATATGTAAAATTTCAACCAATTACTATGTGCTGTAATTATACGTACTGTAATATTTTGCCATCTTGTATGTCACTTTTGCATTAGCTTTTGTTTTTTTATTATACACTGCTCAAAACAATTAAAGGATATTTGAAGTTTTATATAAAATAAAGATATAAACGAAATTTTTTTTGCCGAAAATAGAAGAAGAGAATCACAAATGCAAATTTTTCTGGTTTTCAAACTGTGGAGTATGCAAATTTTGAGTTCGACGTCAAAAACGTCGCTTCAGCGGCAGCGAATGAAATTTGACTTTCAACTGGATAAAAGAGAATGAAGACAAGAATGATCGGCATTCAGTGATTGCTTTGTTTCGATGAGTACGATGTCTCAGCAAAGTCATTTGACATATTCAGAAGCTTTGAGAATTGTTGGTAGGTTAGAAGGGGGCCAAACTCAAGCCGAAGTAGCGCAAGCCATTGGAGTGTCACAAAGTGTCATTTCCAGGATCTGGAACCGTTTTTTGGAGAGTGGATGTGCAGGCCGAAGACCAGGGCAAGGTCATAGACGGGCAACAACGCCCAATGAAGATCGGTAATTAGCGTTAACAGCTCGGAGATCCGAACCATGAACTCTACTCTTCTCCAACAACACCTTCGCTCGGCTACAGGCACCACGATTTCAACTCAGACTGTCCGAAACCGGCTCCGTGCTGTAGGTCTGTATGCTCGCCGACCGATGGTATGTGTTAGATTAACATCAAGGCATCGTCGCGACCGCAGGGAGTGGGCAACCGAGCATGTCAACTGGAGGAGAAATGAATGGAGCAATATTCTGTTTTCTGACGAGTCCCGTATTTCTGTGCATCCGGATAATAGGCGTATTTTCATCTGGAGGGACCGTGGCAATAGGAATAATCCTGCGTTCGTGCACGAAAGTGTCAGATTTGGCGGTGGAGGAGTGTTGGTGTATGGCGGCATCTCCATTGACGGGCGCACTGACCTCTACATCATTCGAGATGGAGCTCTGACTGGTCGCCGATATAGGGATGAGATCCTCAGACCTATTGTAGTCCCTTACGCTGCAGCAATCGGAGATAACTTCATTTTAATGGACGATAACTGCAGGCCACATCGTGCAAACCTGGTGGAGGATTTCCTTTTCGAGGAAGGAATCGTTCGAATGGAATGGCCAGCGTGTTCTCAAGACATGAATCCAATCGAGCACGTTTGGGACGCTCTAGGAAGACGAGTTTCTGGCCGCCAACAACCCCCACAAACTCTCCAAGAACTGGAAAGAGCTCTTCTGTAAGAGTGGGGCAGAATACCCCAACTCGTCATTAATAGCCTCATTGAGTCCATGCCTCAAAGGTGTTCAACGTTGCTGGCCGCCCGTGGAAACCATACCCCCTACTGAAAATGATTTTCTTTGAAGCAAACACCTTTTCTTATTCTTTTTTTCTCATATGCGCAAATTGTGTTTTTTTCCTTTAGTACACAAATGCGCAATAAAATGCATTTTTTTCTGCCAAACATGTGTAATTTATTCTCATATAACCTACTATGTCTGTCGACCATGTATCAATCAGCTAAACAGTTTACCAGATACAAAATCCACCTAAAACTGCAATGTCCTTTAATTGTTTTGAGCAGTGTATAAGTGAATCAACGTTCCCATTAACACTTTACAGAAAAGTGGCCACTGGTGACTCCGTTGTTACATATATTTACCCTCTCATAGCTACCATTAAATACGCAATAATAATTGCATGTTATAAAATGGATGATTATGTATTCGATTATGTGTATGGTTTTTAGATTGATAGTTTTAATTTTGTATTCATTAAAGAAATAAACAAAACCAATATATTTCGATAACTTTTAAAAGAGCCAAAAATAAAAAATAAAAGAAAGAAAGAATGTAAATTTGGAAATGGAGAAATTTTCTAGTTATGTTCCTTTCAACAACTACATCAATAAAAATTGAGAAAAAAAATACTAAATTAAGATATTTCAACGTTGTTTTTAACAATATAAACACATAGTTAACTGTGGAAACCAATAAAAATTTTGTACAAAAAATAATATTTATCATTAAGTATTTTCTAACTTTATATTAAAATTTCCAGATAATAATTTTTAAGTAAGAAATAAAATGCTACTTCTCTATTTTAATTTCAGAGTCTTTACAGACCAGAGATTTATTAATATTTTCCTTGTAAAAATTTATATTGTATAATAATTATTGGAAAATTTATTTTCTATGAAATTTGTCTAATAAAAATATTCTTTAACAAACAAATAATAAAAGTCTAACTTACAAAACATTTTCAATCATCAAATCATAATTCTCTTTCATCCTGTACGGACAATATACTGTTTTCAATGCCAGAACCATCTGTTTTCTTTCATTACATTACAATTTGGTTCCTTCAATGTAACGATAAAATTGTTATATTCCTATTACGTCTTAATTAGAAATATCAATAAAAAAGAGATGTTGTAATCCTTATAAGCATATTTAATTACTTTACTTTACAGATAACTGTTACTAGTGAATACGAGAACGTTCATAAAAAAAATCTTGAAAAATAATAACAAAGAAAATTATTTCCTGGAATTATAAATGAGGTCGGAATTTATTTCCATTAGTATATTTATTTATAATAGTAATTGAAAATATGGCACAAACTTGCTGCATATTTATCCATTGCATCTGTTATCGTAGAAAATAAATATTTAATTTCCCCTAAATATGTAAGTCTTTAAATGTTATTAATTAGATTTCTATTAAAAAATGTTTTACAAATCTTTAGTTAATGTTTTACAAATTTTAGTAAAATCTGTTGAGATCTTTATTTAAATTTGGTTATGAAAAAATAACGGGAAAAGCTTTAATTAAATTATGAACATTTTATAAAAATATGAGCTTTAGTTTGTATCAACATATGTATAAAAATTAAATTTCACTTATGTGCTACAAATTCTCTTTTGTGGGCATGGCGGATTTGAACATTTATGCATTTCTGAGGATTGGCAGCCCATAGTAAATAGTTAACTATACCAAACTCTATGGATATGAAAACAGCGTTTCATACCCGGCTGTTCCCAAGTCGGTACTAATCAGTTATACCAACACCATGCAATAATGCATGCTAATGCTCCATTAATTTTAACCGCGGCAGTACAAAGGATTGTTATTGCAAACCGTGTCAAACATAAATATTTACTATTCATAGAATGTGATTCATTTTTTATAATTATTATACAGTTTCAAACTCGCAAAAATTTTAATTTTCTATTTCTGAAATCAGAAATATTATTACATTTATTACTGATGCTGGAATGGGTTTTACCAATTTGCATTTACCTGAAGGCAAGGTAGCTGCAATAAAATTGTTTCAGACTTTTGACTTACGCGTAAGAAAGAGTTTTTGAACGTCTTCTTGCAAATAAAAAAAATGCTTATTGCAATTCTACGAGATACTTTCAGCTTCATGCCTGCAGTTTTAATTGAGGTTTACTTTATTACTTTACTGTATAAAATTTATTTATTCTTTTATACTATTTTATTAGGATGTATAATGCATATGTGTTGATTTTTTAAAATAGTGCGTGCGTTTCTGTAATTTTCAAATGTTATATTTTTAAGTACTGGGTTTTGAGCCAAAAAGGTTTTTTTAATGTTTAATTTTACGTGAGTTTTATTTTGTGCCACTATTAGACTTGGCGATAATTGTGTCGGTATAACGGAAATGTATCACCAAATCCGTTTTTTGACCACGAAAGCGAACATGGATCATGACATGTCTCACGGATAAGTGTTCACAATGACATTGGATTCCAAAGCATGATTAGTAAACATTTTAACCCTCTAATTCCCAGGATACAACACATTCTAGAAATTCAGTAATTCAGATAAATAGAATTAACACCAGAAAATTTCGATAGAAATTTTTATTAATTCAATGACGGAATTTCTGTTATTAAATGAAGCAAATATTGCTATTGTAAATTTCTGATATGAATTTGTAATATCCGAATGATTGTGATTCTAGCACATCGGGCGGTTTCGGCCAGTTTGGAATCTAAAGGCTTAATGATCCTGCAAGAATAAAATTTGGTAAAATCCAATTGCACATTTATTAGTTATATGTTGAGAACGATTCCGGAATAGCGACGAACATTTTAAATTATGGAAATAGATCTTAAAAAACGACTGTTAGTGGAAACAAGCTTATTATATAATGACACAAATGTAATTTATTTTTTCTTTCTCCTTTTAATAAATCTAAAATATTCAAATTGGTAATAGTTGTAGAATAAGTTGTTTCTTTTTCTTGTTTAATTTTTTTTTTAAATGGTCAATTGGTATTAATTTGTCAAAAGTTTTGAAAATTCAGGTACAATTTAGCCTACAAAAAAAATAGTAATGTTTAGTATCCTCTGGCCCATAAAAAAATGTCTAAGTCATAAAAGTATTTATTGAAGTTTTGGTAAAAAGAAGAAAGGTATACTGCAATGCTTAGTAAAGAAGAAAAAAATACAAGAATATTTAAATTTTACATTAATCCTTTATCTACTGAAGGTACTTATGAGCACCATTAAAATAACTTGTTATAAAATTCACTTAATACATCGATTAGTTGTAATACAGTATAGAATGAGTTATAGATACATTACTTTATCTTATTCCAAAAGCATTATTGGTTACACAAAACAAAAATATTTTTAAAAGGATGATTTCTTCTGCCTTTGCATCTTTTCAATTTTCTTGACGTTGTGGGGTGGGGGGGGGGGGGTGAGATTTTTTCAATTCGGAAATATTTCTATATTTCTATTGTAAGAATATTATATTTGTACATTTCCTAATTCTACAAAATACTAAGAATAATATTTAAAATAAAAGATTTGAGTTGCTTTAAAAATATTCCACAAAATCCCTATAAATTCAAATTTAATTAATTCTTCTAAATCCTCCAATCCTTCTAAAATCCTTCTAAAATTTATTAAATGATAATGTAAATCTTCTAATGTAGTTCTAAAAATAAGAAGATAGAAGATAAAATTTTCATGAATTCATAATTCAGTACATAAAGTGTTAAAATCTAGAATCTATATTCTAAATATTTTTAGAATACACTTTAAGCCATTCATTTATATCGTAGAAACATTATACTTAAGAAAAAAGTTTAATGTAGATTGGATAATACCATACTCAATTTCTCATTATCGTAAGAAATTTGTCAAGTTATACGACGAATCACATGCATAATCTATCACATGTTTTATCTAAAAGTTTTCCCCTATTTCTAATACAAATTATACGATGTCTGTCAAAATTTACTGAGATTAATTAAACATTTGTGGACGGATACGAAAAAGTGCCGTTTGATTACACTCGTAAATCATCGTGTAAGATTTCGAATAAAACAGTGAATAAAAATATAAAAGGGAATTTCCATTTATTATATTTGAAAATTCTTTAAAATACATTAAAACCTGTTAAAAAAGAACCTGTGTACAACGATAATTTTTCCTAAATGGGAAATATTTATAGTTTCAACTATTTTATTTCAATTACTTATTAATTTCATTTTGTCAAAAGCTCTTCACTATTAATGTCACAATCAAACAGGAAAAAGTCTATACTAGGGATGATTATTTTTTATTTTTTGTTACTCAATTTATTTTTTTTCTCGAATTCGTATTCACTTTCAATGTCGGACACAGAGATATAACCAAATATTTATAAAGCAATTAGGTTTTTGTTTCTTTATAGAAATTCTAAGTATTTTTCTTTAGATGACTTATATATTCTTATGTATTTTATATTCAAGGTTTTTGATTAAAGTTCACTTTTCTTGTTTTAAATATTAGATTATAAATATTATATATTGAAAAAATTATGCTTTTTTATATGAATGTATGTTTTTACACAGAAAATGGATAATAATTTCCATAAAAGAAACAATATTCTTCAAAAAATATTATAACAAAATTCTCAGTGGAATAATTGGATAAATACAAGACATGTTCGAAATTGAATTAACTTTCAATGTCACACACCTAGATATAACAAAGATTTATAAAGCTATAAGGTTTCCTTTTCTGTGTAGAAATTCTAAGTATTTTTCGTTAAATGACTTACATATTCTTATGTATTTTTCATTCAAGGTTTTTTGATTAAAGCTCACTTTTCTTGTTTTAAGTATTAGGTTATAAACATTATATTATGAGAAAATTATGCTTTTTTTATATTAACGTATATTTTTACACAGAAAATGCATAATAATTTCCATAAAAGAAACAATATTATTCAGAAGAAATGATAACAAAATCCTCAGTGGAACAATTGGATAAATATAAGACATGTTTAAAGGTTTAAAGGTACAACGTGTTCAGTTGTTTAATATAATCAACAACTGAAAACCTTCCTATACTAAAAGAAATGCAGAGAACCCCAGAGTGAAATAATCTTTATCGCTATAAATTGTATGCCTGAAGTTGTATCTTTTTTTGGATTTTCATACCTTTCCCACAGGTCTAATAAATGCAGATAAAGAAGGTTTTTTTAATTTTGACGCTGTTTTTTTTTTTCAAGTATGTAAGGAAGCTTACTATTTTTTCAAACGTAATTTTGAAGAATAAATTACATTTCATCGCATTTAATATATGCAGAGATAGAAAAGAAATGTTTATATTGGAAAAAAACATGTATAAATACGTATATAAATAAATGAGTCGTCAATTTTGAAAGTTCCGTTTTTTTGTTGCTAGATATTGAATGGCTTTCCTTTGGTTTATAGATCTTACTAAAAATAATTTAAGAAGAGTTTTAAAACCACCAGGCTTATTTTATATTTTTGTGATTTTATGTAATGTATATTTAAATGCAATAACGTTTCTTTTAATAAGATTTTTAAAATAATGGGATTTTTTATCTTTTAATTTCTAAATTTCAAAGAAAAATTCAAAAATTAGTAAAAATAAAACAAACTATCCGAATAAAGGCCAAATGAAAGTTGTTAATTATTTATCCCCTTTAAGATGGAAAACATTTAAAATTAGTTGAATGACAGGGAATACTATTGAAATGAGTAAGAAACAAGGCAACAGTTAATGTTTAATAACGCTCCTAAAATACTCACATTCACAGGTTATGTGGGAAGTTTCACAATGGCGAACATTTACTTTCCCCTTGAGAGAAATTCGGTTTCCTTTAAAAATAAAATTAGCAGTGTATTCTTTCTGGGAACATTTTAAATATTTTTAAATCTCAATAAATATAGTATGCATTACATTATGAGGGTAAATCTATTAAATATGTTATGGGAATGCAAGCTAGTGTTGTAGTTTTTAATAATTCTTCCGGCAATAAAATCTATTTTTCTTATTCTTATTTTATATATAAATTATCATTTAAAAAGTGATCTACAATGAAAGTTTCTGCTATAAATTACGAAGAAAAAAAGGAAGTAAAACGTCTAGACTAGCTGAAAGCGGATTATTATTGTTTTTCCTTTAAGAATTGAAAAAAAAAAAATTAAATGAATGTCAGTGAATAATGAAGAAATTCGTAAAGAGAAACTGTCGGATAATGTTTAATTAATGTTTTTAAAAAGGGCACACTCTCAAATGATTTGGACAGATTTCAAATATGCTTTAGATTAATGGATGTTATATATAAACATATCATCAATATTTATTTCAGTATATATTCAGTATCACTTTTTCAGATAATGTTAAACATTTCAGTAAAAAAAAAAAAAAAAAAAAAAAAAAAAAAATACATCTTAGGATATACACCGAAGGAAAAAAAATCCCAACACCAAGAAAGACTTGTGTTAGATAAACGAAATTTGGTAGGCGTGTTTATACATCTGAAAGATGACATCGAATTAAATTTCGTGTTTCGCACATAAGTGTGGTGCTAGTAGCGCTACACGGAACTTGCAAATGAGGTTTGCTTTAAATGCGTGTTGTAAAGTTCGTGAGAGTTATTTATCGTCGAAATGTTAGCCAAGAATGACTTTAAGAAGACGACGAAGCCATTATCAACAACTCACCGAGTTGGGACGGGGTCGTATAATAGGGCTACAAGAAGGTGGATTTTCTTTCCGCTAATATTGCGTAAAGACATCTATCTGCTGTGGAATATATCCACTGTGCACGATTGCTGGGAGCAGTGGTCAAGGGATGGTACAACTTCAAGAAGACCAAGTTCCGGGCAGCCACGTGGCACTACTCAGAGGGCAGACCACCGTATTCGGCGTACGGCTGTGGCGCATCATACTGCATCTGTGGCAGAAATTCGAGCTGTAGTTGGTACCGCAGTGACAGGGTCAACCAGGTTAGGAGGCCTACCAAATGGCTATAGCGGTAACACAGTGACAAAACGAACTATTAGAAATCGGTTACTTCCAGGATAGCTCTGATCGAGGCGCCCGGTAGCGTGCATTCCACTGACTCCAAGCCTTTGCCGTTTGCGACGCCAATGGTGTCAAACCAGAGCTCATTGGAGGACGGAGTGGATATCTGTTGTGTTTTCTGATGAAAGCAGGTTCTGCTTTAGTGTCAGTGATGGCCGTGTGTTGGTCAGAAGTAGGCCAGGGGAACGCCTGCAACCAAACTGTCTGCGGCCTAGACACACGGACCTACACAGGGCGCCTAGCTCGGAGCTGTCCTTGAAGGAACCGATTTAACAGATCTTTGTGTCACTGTAGTACCAACTGCAGCTGGAATTTCTCCCGCAGACGCTGTACGATACGTCAAAGACGTTCACCGAATACGACGGTTTTTCCTCTCAGTAGTAACATGTGGCCGCCCGGAACTCGGTCTTCTTGAGGCAGTACCATCCCTTGACCACTGCTCCGAACAATCATGCACAGTGGATACATTCCGGCTATGTCTTTCTGCAATATCACGAAAAGAAAATTCACCTTCTCGTAGCCCTATTATAGACTTCTTTGGAACTCGGTGAGCTGTTGATAATGGTTTCTTCGTCTTATTAAAGGCATTCTTGGCTAACATCAACTGTGTACGTCAAATTTCGAAGATAAATAACGCTCACGAACTTTACAGCACGCATTCAAAGCCAACCTAATTTGCAAGTTCTGAGTGGCGCTACTAGTACCACACTTACGCGCGAGGTGCGAAATTTGAATGGATACCATCTTTTAGATGTATAAACACGCCTACCAAATTTCGTTTATCTAACACAAGTCTTTCTTGGTGTTAGGATTTTTTTTCCGTAAGTGTATTTACCTCGGTTTATATTTTAATTTAATGCTGAAATTTTCACTACTGATATTTTCGATTTATACTGAAATAAGTTTTGAATATGCAAATAATGTTTCGATAATAAAACAAAATTTTTATTTTAACTATAGGAATAAATTGTTTTAAATTATCATTTAAAATAATATGCTTGGGAAGATTTAATATTAAATTTAAAATATGAAATAAAATATAATTAATAAATCAATGGAAAAACAGCACCAGAAAAAAAAAAGAGTAACCTAAAAGATTTTATTATTATTTCTTTTTTTTTTTTTTTTTGCAATTCGAATGCAAAAGATCAAATTTTACTTAAATAAATTGGATGACAGCAAATAGCAAATAGTCAAAAAAGTAAGAAAGTGTCAGATATTTAATTAAGCTGTTAAAAAGTCACATACACAAGTGATCTGAACAGTTCTAAAAAAAAATAATAATGCATCTTTTTCTGACCATTTCTTACAGATTCTGTTTTTTTTTTTTTTTTTTTTTTTTTTTTTTTACCATTGCAGTAAATAAAATATTCTATAGATATTAGGCAATATGTTTCTTTTTTTTTAATTCAAATGCAACTAAAATAAATATATTCAATATATATTTCGATAATAAAAATCTATTGTCATATTTGCTTATATATACAGGCTAAGCCAAAGGTCCACTACAACTTTAAAAACTCATAAAAAAGGAAGAAATTGTGATAAAGGAGTGCGGTTTGCAAGAGAGGGTTCACAAGCTAGTCGGATTTTTTTTAGGAGCAAAAAAAATAAAAATTAAAAAATCACATGCATTGGGCGCTGACGTCCCAAAACACAATGAATAGGAGAACAATAGAATGTTCTGTAAGTAATGATGAACATATATATTGGAAGAACAAATGAAAAGAGCGTATATTTGTCTTGTTCATTGTGCTTGTGGGTCGTTAGCGTCCTCTACATGTGATTTTTTAACTATTTTTTTTTCCTTTTTTGCTACTAAAACAAATCCGACTATCTTGTCAGCACTTTCTTGCAAACCGTGCTCCTTTATCATAATTTCCTCCTTTTTTATGAGTTTTTAAAGTTGTAACGAACTTTCGGCTCACCCGCTATATAAAAAATTTAAAATATTTAAAATTAATGTTTCTTGAATATTTTATCTGTAAGTTTCAAAGGAAAAAAATAATGCATTAAAAAATAAAACCTCAAACCAAATGTTTTCGTTTTATTTATTTAGCTCCATTAAAAGAAAATAAATAAATAAGAAATAAAAAATAATTAAAGAAAACCTCCAAGTCTTTATTAAATTAAATTAATGACAGGGAATAATAAAGATACAAATAAGAATTTGAGAGATAATGTTAATTTAAACACTAAAAAAAAGCTCGCTGTCAAGTGATTTGGGCATATTTCAATTGACACTATATTTCAGAGAGAAAAAATCGCTTTTTTTTTTATCTCAAATAAAAATAACTGTTCAATTAACACATTTTACGAAACTTTATAAATTTATACTATTTCTTACGATATGTCTATTAATTTTTAATAGTATGTACGTCAAGCTTGTAATATGTGATTAATATATCAATAATTGGGTAAAAAAATTTTTTTTTTTTTACTTATATAATTTTTTTATAAATTTAAAACGCAAAACTAATGTTTCTGGTGAGTTTTTTTTTTTTTTTTCTAATTTTTAAAGAAGAAACGTGTGCGTAAGTAACGCCGGCGTCATCTTGACGTTGGTTAGACCTGGCGATTTAATTTCGATTTTACTGCTTTTAAAGTTTTAAACATCGCACATTTTCAATTTTTACACCATCGTATAGAGAAAATATGTATTTTCAAATTCAGTTTGTTTAAAACTAAGGAAATCAACAGAACTTGGTATTCATCTATGTTATGTACACCCAGAAGTGTATTCTGTAACATTGTATGCTCTTGGATGACTTCTCTAGTTTTATATAAAATATGATGAATGAAAAAAGAGAAAACATTAGAAAAGAGGACAACTGAATACTCTATTAATTTAGCAATAAGATTTTTATTTATTATTTGTATAAATAATAATTTGAATCATTTGTAGAAATGAAATATGTTTTCCATCTTAGGATATGGTATTTTTAATATAAAGCAATATTTTCCTACATTGTATACAATTAATATTTTGATAACAAAACGTATTTTCTTATTTGTTAATATAATCTTATTTATTTATACTTAAAATAAATGCGTCTTGGACGTTTCATTTCTAAATTTTAAATAGAAATGAAAATATGTGTAAAAACATAGCAAACATCTGGACATATGCTAACCAAAGCGAGTTTAATTAAATTAAGGAGAATTTTTTTTTTCATGAAATGAAATGAATGGCAGTCTAATAAGGAACCAGTAAGCAACAAAGGGAGAATTAATGCTAAATTTAGCTCGTAAAAGAACGCTGTTAAGTAATTTTGGGTCGTATTTCAAATAAGCAATATTGTAATCCAATTTTTTCTCATACAAAAATTTGGATTCATCTAAAAATAAAAATAACTCTCCAATGAACCTTTGGAGAAACCTTTAAATATTTTGCAAAACAAATACGTTATCTGTTATTTTTTAATCATATGATATTACACTTAAAGAATGTGATTAATTATAACAAAATATAAGGTCAATATTTTTATTTATTTATTTATTTATTTATTTATTTATTTTTGCATCAATAAATTGTTTCAGCTAACACGTAAATTGAATGTTTCTGGCTAGATTTATCTCTAGATTTTAAATAAAAATATAACGAATAAAAACAGTGAAAAAATCATACAAAATGGTGTATCCGAAAAGATGTTAATAAATTAATAATAACTTATTATTATTATTATTTCATAAAGAATAATTTTAACCTTTAAATACTATGACAAAAATTGTCTCATAACATACATTATTAGTGGTATCTGAGATCAATTTATTGAAAGATGAAGGAAAGGCTCGATTCACTTATAGAATACTTCTCCTGTACAATACTATATTTACAGGACTATTATAATTAAAATTCACTTATTCAGGCTTTTCTAGCGATAATACTGGGACTCTAAATAAAATAAAACTTTAGAAGAATCTATTGTTAAACTGAAAAATACCAGTTACGCTGTGTACATTGTAAAAAGCAGCCGTCTGTGAAACAGCTGACAACAGTTAATCGTTAAAAATTTCAATAAGTAAAATATTCTTTGAATCTTAGGTTATGTATGTTATTTTAAAGATTCAATATTAAGTAATTTTTTCCTATGCTGTGTGGAATAAATAATTTAATCATATAATATATTTTTAATACTTGTCAATCTATCAGCATATTTTTTTTATTTATATGTTAAATTAATTTGTATAGAAAGTTTTATTTCTAAATTTCGAAGACAAAAGAAATTATGAATAAAAACTAGGCAAAACATCGAAACAAAAGCTTGTGAAAAAGGTTTCATTAAGTTATCTACTTTAAGGAGAAAACTCAATTAAAAGTTTCAATAAATAAAACGAATGACAGTCTAATAAAGAAACTGCTAAGTAAGAAAGAGACACATAATGTTTAATTAAGCTCTTTAAAAACATGCATGCTGAAGTGATTTGGACAGATTCCAATTTAATGATATTATTTTTCCGTGACAAAAAGTGTTTCTGTTATCTCAAAATACCAATTACTATTTAATACCACTGTTAAACGAAAATTTGCAAACATTTCAGTAAAAAGAAAAACATATATATATATATTCAAATCTATCTATTAAATATTTTATTTTTGCAGAAATTGGTCTTGAAATATTCAATTAATTTTACTACATGAATGTTCCTGGATCGAGATTTGGTTGGGTTTCAAACACAAAATATAATGGGTAAAATTAAAGAGAAATATCAGAAGGAAAGTCAACCGAAATAAAGTTATTATTAACCATTTGGAAAAATGGTTTTTGTCCTCGTCAGGGTAGGAAATCAAAAGCACATCTAATGCTTTTGTTGGTTGAATCCGCATTTTATTCTTTTTCTGATTGGTCTATACAGTAATCTGTATTTCCCTTTACTTTGAACAGCGATGGATACTTCTGTTGCCACTATGACAAAAAAGTAATAAAAACTACAAAAAAAAATTAATAACTCAGAAACAAGTTGAGATACAGCTTTCAAAGAAACTGCATTTAAAAGTACATTTCTTTCCCTATACGGCGGTGTAAAAAGTAATATTGTGGGATGTTTAGAAGTTTAAGAATGAAATTTCATTTAAAATGGGTCGTCAGATTTCTTGGAAATCTGACGATGGAAAAGCCTTTTCCCGAACAGCCAATGAAATGCTTGTGTAATACGTAAGTTTCAGAAAATCTGAAGTTTTGTCGCTTGCAATTTGTACATGTAATAACACTGTTAATATTTAATTCATGGCGTACATAATGTATGATCAACTCCGTGCGATTTTTATGTCTTAAATTTTAGTCTTCGAAAAAGTCATTTTCCAGATGGTCGTTGTAATTTGCTAAATTGCTTTTTTACTTTTATTATTATTATTATTATTATTATTATTATTATTATTATTATTATTATCTTTTTAAATGAGAATAAAAAAATTTTCATTAAATGAAACATAATATTGAAATGTAAAAATGTAACGCAAATAACAAACAAATTAACAAGTAAAAAAGCAGTGGATATTGTCTACACTGTTAAACATTTTGCAGCATTCTGGCAGGTCATTTGATCGTTTTTTGAAAAAACGGTTTTTCATAACCATAATTTAACTATATTCTGACCATAATATGGCCTATATTATGGTCAGAATAGTGTTAAAATTACGGTTGCGTAACCGTTTTCTGAAAAAACGGTCAAATGACCTGCCAGAATGCTGCAAATTTTTAACAGTGTATAATTAAGCACTTAAAAAACATAAATATGTGTGATCTGAGTACTTATAAAATCAGTGGTATCATTCTCTGATAAAAGGTTTAGATTTTAATCCCAAGTTTAACTGTGTGTGCTTTTTTTCTTATCAATATATGAAAAGAAATTCGAAACATTTTAGTGCATAATATATGCATTACATTCGGTATAAGTGCTACATATTTTTATTCAAATGCATGTGATATAAATCCTTATCGGTCCTGTGCCGATTCGCACGTGACTTTATCCAATTGATCGTATGGCACGTGTGAGGTGGCAAGATTGACCTATTTGGAATCAGCAGATCTTATACGAATTTTATTCGGTTGGCATCAGTATTTTTGTTTTTTTTAAATCATTTTCAGATGCATTTTTACAACATTCGCAAGAATAAAAAAAACATACAAAAAAAATATTTTAAAAATATAGTGTGCAAGTAGAATGAAGAAATAGTCGTCTGTGGCAGCCCTGTGAATATTCACTGCATACAATTACAATGCTGTCACGAATCATGTATAAAACGTTTGCGTCCTATAAGGGTTAATATATATATATATATATATATATATATATATATATATATATATACATATATATATATATATGTGTGTGTGTGTGTGTGTGTGTGTGTGTGTGTGTGTGTGTGTGTGTGTTTAATTAGTATTTCAGTAATAAAAATAGTTTCCTATTTGTTAACATATCAATAAATTGTTTAAATTAATAATTCAAATTAACATATATTGAAAAGTTTTATCTTTTTGTTGTAAATGAAAAAAATGTAATGCATAAAATGAAAGCAAAGCATCAAAACTGAAACTGTTTGAAAACACCTTATTAATTTTATCTACCCTATAAAGAAGAAAAAAATCACGTCTTCCTTAAAAAATGAATGACAGTGAATAATAAAAGTATTGTAAATGAGAAAGCGTCCCATTATGTTTAATTAAGCTTTTAAAAAATAAACACATCCTTCAGATTTGTGCATATTAGATATTATCATTCCGTTAACATAAATTCTCATTTTATCACAAATTATAAATGACATTTCTATTTTTACTTTTAAAGAATTTTTTGCTGTAAATGAAAAAGTGTAATGCATAAAAAGAAAGCAAAGAATCAAAACTAAAACTTTTTGAAAAGTCCATATTAATTTTATCTCCGGTATAAAGAAAAAAAAAATCAGGTCTTCCTTAAGAAAATGAATGACAGTGAATAATAAAAGTACTGTAAATAAGAAAGAGCCCGATTATGTTAAATTAGACTCTTACAAAATAAAAACATCCTTCAGATTTGTGCATATTATATATTATCATTCCGTTAACATAAATTCTCATTTTATCACAAATTATAAATGACATTTCTATTTTCACTTTTAAAGAATTTTTTGCTGTAAATGAAAAAGTGTAATGCACAAAAAAGCAAAGAATCAAAACTAAAACTATTTGAAAAGATCTTCTTAATTTTATCGCCTCTATAAAGAAAAAAAAATCACGTCTTCCTCAAGAAAATGAATGACAGTGAATAATAAAAGTACTGTAAATAAGAAAGAGCCCGATTATGTTAAATTAGACTCTTACAAAATAAAAACATCCTTCAGATTTGTGCATATTATATATTATCATTCCGTTAACATAAATTCTCATTTTATCACAAATTATAAATGACATTTCTATTTTCACTTTTAAAGAATTTTTTGCTGTAAATGAAAAAGTGTAATGCACAAAAAAGCAAAGAATCAAAACTAAAACTATTTGAAAAGATCTTCTTAATTTTATCGCCTCTATAAAGAAAAAAAAATCACGTCTTCCTCAAGAAAATGAATGACAGTGAATAATAAAAGTACTGTAAATAAGAAAGAGCCCGATTAAGTTAAATTAGGTTCTTAAAAAATAAACACATCCTTCAAATTTGTGCATATTAGATATTATCATTCCGTTAACATAAATTATCCTTTTGTCACTAATTACAAATGACATTTCTATTTTCACTATTAAAGATTTTTTTTTCTGTAAATGTAAAAATGTAATGCATAAAACAAAGCAAAGAATCAAAACTAAAACTGTTTGAAAAGACCTTATTAATTTTATCTCCTCTATAACGAAAAAAAAAAAAAAATCACGTCTTCCTTTTAAAAATGAATGACAGGAATAATAAAAGTACTGGGAATAAGAAAGCGCCCCATTATATTAAATTAGGCTCTTAAAAAATAAGCACATCCTTCAGATTTGTGCATATTAGATATTATCATTCCTTTAACATAAATTCTCATTTTATCACAAATTGCAAATGACATTTCTATTTTCACTTTTAACGATTTTTTTGCTTTTTAATTTCAGAAAAAAAATCCTGTATTTTAGGATATAACTATTAAATAATTTATACATAGGTAAGTTAGTTTTCAAATATGCCAATAAGATTTCGATTATAATATCTAATTTCTGCTTTAGGTTTAGTTAAAAACTGTTCTAAATTAACATTAAAAAATGATATGTGGAACAATTTACAACAAAATTTTGATTATTGAAGAAAATATTATAATAAAAAACATAACTAAAAACAAATGTGCTCAGTTAATGATGGCATTGAACAAACAGGTTATTCAAACTAATTGTATAATTTACCTCATATTTCAAAGAATAATGCCCCTTGAAAATAAATTACGGGGGACGATGCCCCCACGTTTCCCGCCTTTATACTTAACCGAAAAACTTCTGAATTTAATCAGGGAAGCGCCTTGTCAAAATAAATCGGTATACCAAACTTGAAGCAAATCGGTTAATTCCGCATGAAAAACCCATTTATCTAAATTAAGTTGTTTATTAGCCCCACGTTTCCCCCAGATTTATACTTAACCAATGAATCCCCAAAACGGATTTGGGTCGTACCCTATCAGAAAGAACCTAGAAAAACAAATGAAGCAAATCGGATATTTCTATCAAGAGTTATCGCGTTACTTACGTAGACGCATACATACGTACGTACATATATAATATGCGGGTACATTAACTCTCAGGCTTTAATAACCTGTCAACTAAAAAGGAGTAACCGAAATATGTTAATAATTAAACAATCACTAGATTTTCTTTCTTTTTTTTTCTGCTGTTGTTTGTTTCGTTTTTCGTTTAAAGTATTTTATTCAACATTTGAAATAAATAAAATGTGCTTTGCATCTTAGGATGTGTCAATGTTATTTTTATAATTTAAAATCAATTAATATTTCCCTAAGCCGTATGCAAAAATTAATTTCGATAAAAAAATGTAATTTCTTATTTGTTAACATATCAGTATATGTTTTTACTTCAAATTTATACATAAAATTACTGAGCCTTGAAACTTTTATCTCTACATTTGAAAGACAAAAGAAAAAAAAAAAAGGCAAAACATCAGAACAAAGGTTAACCAAAATGGTTTATTAAATTATCACCATTAAGAAAGAATAATGCGAATATTCATTAAATGAAATGACTGGCAGTCTAATAACGAAACCAAAAGGAATAAAGATACGGATAATGTTTACTTAAGCTGTTTCAAAACAAGCACTTTTAAGTGATTTGGACAAATTCCAAAGTAGCGGTAGTATGTTTTCACAATAAAAAGGATTTTTTCTGTTATCTTAAAAGTACACATTTTTCTTCTATCATCACTACTATTACCATTCTATTAAACGAAAAAAATTAAACATTTCAGTTCATCAGTAAAGAAATATTGATTATTGATACATGCAAGCAAATCAGTCTTTAAATATGCAATTAATATCATCATATTAAAAGCCAATTTCTTATTTGTTAATATATTAAATAAACGGCCGAGTGCAAGTATTAGTCGCGCTCAGAATGTTCCGTACAATAAATATATGAATCATTAACTGTATTAATAAAAAAATCGCAGCTAAAAGAAAAATAAGGCTTTGTAAAAAACTGTATAACGTAGGGTTGGGTATAGCTGTATATACTAGAAAAGTATGCATGTGTATAGGGGAGACCGGGGCACATTTTCCATAGGGGCAAGTTTTCCAACTCGCTTTAGTTTTTAAATGAGCCGCTAGGTGACGCTAGCGAGTGTACTGGCTGAAGTGGCAACATCTTACACAACATCTACAAAAGTTATAGCTTAATAGCTGCTGTCACTTCGTCTGGAGAGCTGTTTTTTTTTTTTTTTTTCATTTTTTCAACGGTGAGTAAAATTTTAGGTCTTTATTAAAACGTAAAAAAAAACGTACTAGCGTTAAGCTTACTGTTTTGACATTGCATACACTAAAAAGGGTTTCCTTCTTCAGGTAACTATGCGTTTATTTTGCAAATAACTTACACCGGTATTCGTCCAGGTAGTGTAAATTTCAAATATGGCGACAGGGCAGGTTTTCCAACAACATACGGGGCCTGTTTTCCAACAACATACGGGGCCTGTTTTCCAACATGTTTCTCGTTTGAAAACCTTCCCCCTCCTAAATCAGCTAGTTTTATTGTATCAAAAATGTATTTATTGTGTTGTAAAATCGGCCAAATAACCATATATACTACGAACCCGTTTGATCATTTAGTCATTTAAGTAAAACTATCAATATAAAAAACAAGGTAAATTCAAAAATATAATAAAATGTCAATTTTTTCTAAAATGGGTTCATTTAATGAATCCATTTTATGTTAATTATGCCTTTATAGTCATAAGCTAGGACACTGAGATCGCAGTGAGTATGAACCTCTCAAAAAGCAAATTAACCGTGCTTAGAGCTGCTCCACTGGCATTAATCCACAGTTAATATTATGGCGGATTTTAAACTTTAGAGAATTTTCATACTGAATCCTGAAATATTTACAAACTCTGCTTTTACGCCATCCTACTTTTCTGACAAGCCAGCTCCTGCCGCACCAAATCTTAAAAGCACCAACAAATCTGAAAAGATTTGAAACTTTCCTCAATAATCACCCCCCCCTCCCCCCCCCCCCCCGCAGAAACAAAACAACACCAAAAGCATCTAATCATTCTACACCAACGCAGGCTAGTATTTCCAAAGAAGCTGTTCCTTAAGTTCTACTAAAAATTTCCCTATTGCTTATGAAAAAAGCGTTCATTCTACATCCACACAAGCTTTGCCTACACCGAAGAAGTTAGGACTTTTGCGAAGGCTTCACTAAGCAGGCAAACACGGCGTGAAAAAAAAATAGGAAGTATTGTACATACTGATTCTCCTGTTAAAAATCAACTGAAAATGGACAAAAAAAAGATTCATCTAAAAAAAGGGAAACTGCAAAAGAAATAAGATAAAAAGGCAAAAAAAAAAAAAAAAAAAAAAAAAAAAATCCAATTCCGGCCAGGGAGCTGTTTGGACCTTCGTCTTTAAATGTAAAATGGATTAAAACTGTTTTTTATGTTACTGTTATGTTACAGAGCATTTAGTTCACAATAAAAAATACTTATTACTTAACAAGCAAGATTTATTACCGATGTTTCACCATTTAAAGTATAGTTGGAAAACTTGCCCTGACCATTTTTCGTAGGCTGGAAAACTTGCCCCGCATACGGGGGACATTTTCCAACGTAACATGATTAGACTTAACTATTTTTTGTGAAAAAGTATATTTATATTTTTGAAAAGTAATTGTCCCAGTTTGTACAGGAAGGTCTCGGGGATACAATGATATCCTGTACATATCAAAATAGTTAAAAATAAAAAATAGAAAAATAAAAATCTAAAAATTTGGAAAACTTGCCCCGGTCTCCCCTAACGTAAGAGTTCAAACAGATATGAAGCCTACATAACATGAAATATTGCTATTCTGTATAACTCATTTTTAATCTTTTTTAATCTTATGCTAATCGGTTTATTATGAACTTAATTCTGTACTGTAAAGTAGTGCATATTTAAAGTTCATTTGGCATTTCATAACACTAAATTCAGCGTAGTAATAATCTCCACCCCCCCCCACCTATTTTTTCAGCGTATCTGAAACAAAACACTTCTTCATGGTTTAAAATTGGTATTGTGCTAAGTGCGCTTCAAAAGCAGGTCGCAAAGTTGCAACACCGCATTTAGTCCAGGCAATAGGTAATTTTACCTAGCAAAATTAATGGTAGTTCTGGAAATCGGCTTACTTTATGTTGTTTGGGTCGCTGAATCCGAATTTTTAACTTTCCACCAAAATTTCCCCCGGTAACCCCCCCCCCCCCAAAAAAAAAAAAAAAAAAAAAAAAGGTTTTTATTAATAAAAATATCTAGAAAAATTTAGAAAAAAAGTCTAGAAAAAAGCTATTAAAAAAGTATCTAGAAATTCAGAAAATAGACAAAATTTGCAACAAATTAGATATATGATATTATGACTTAGGATGAAGGGGAAGGGGGGATCTGACTCGGAGCATGCGCGGTGCTGCGTGGACTAAGTTGCGCAATTCCACTTAACCACTCACACGTTTACATTTGCCCTGCCATCACCGCTCCGAATTTTCCTTATAAGGTATACTTTAAGTTTTTGGGTCGCTGAATCCGAATTTTTAACTTACCCCCAAAATCCCCCCCCACACACACACACACAAATAGTTGTTATTAACTTAAATTTCTTATTATTTTAGGAAAAAAGCATTACAAAATTCAGAAACTAGACAAAATTTGCAACAAATAGGATATATGACACTATGACGTAGGATAAACGGAGAGAGGGGGGGCTGCCTTGGAACATTCCCCGCGCGCTTTTCTCAAAAACCAATTTTTTTCAAAAAATCAATTTTTGGGGGGGTTGCCGGGTGAAATTTTGGTGGGAAGTTACAAATTCGGATTCAGCGACCCAAGAAACATAAGGTGAGTCGAAATTCAGAACTAGTATTAATTTTGCCAGGTAAAATCCCCTATTGCCTGGACTTCATAACTTAGTGCACGTGGCGCCGCAGTGCATGTTCAGAGACAGCCTTCCCCCTCACCGTTCATCCTACATCATAATGTCATGTATCCTATTTGTTGCAAATTTTGTCTGGTTTCTGAATTTCGTAATGTTTTTTTCTAAAACAATAAGAAATTTAAGTTAAAAACAACTATTAACTTATTCACTTAAAACCATTAAGAAGAAGGAACAGTTCCAATTTTCATTAAATGAAATGAATGGGGATCTAATAAAGTAACCAGTAAATAAGAAAGATAGGTTAATGTTTTATTAAGCTGTTTAAAAACAGGCACTACGTGATTTGGATAGGTTGCAAATAAGGAGTATTATGTTTCCAGTACCAAAAAAGAAAAAAAACAGTCCTGTTATCTCCAAATAAAAAATACTCTTCTAGTACCACTGTTTTGCGAAAATTTTTAAATATTTCTGTGAAGAAGAAGAAAAATTACTATCAATTTAGATTTATTTATTAAAGGTTTTATTTGTACATAAAGTAGTCTTGAAATATACAATTAATATTTTGATAATAAATACCGGTTTCTTATTTATTGATATTTGTATTCTGCAATAAAAGACATTTCCGTGAAAAACATTGACTTCATATTGGTGGTGACAACACCTGGCCAATAAATTTCGCTTATACTGCAATTATTATAACTACTAATCTTAGCTCAGTTTCAAATTTTAAAACGTAAATTAGAAAAAAATGTTGTTTTTTAATAACTGTATAGCAATTTACTGATGTTTTAGGGTTCATACAATAATTTTGAAACATGATTTTTGTTTAAATTTATCTCTATCGCGTGCAGTCCGATTACGAAGAATTAATCCATTTGCACTTAAATTAATATATATTGTTCAGCTTTTGTTTTTGGATAATATTAGATATTGAAATTTCTTCAGTAAATGCAAAAGTGTTATAATTAAAATACATTTTTAACGGATATGTTATAGATCTATGTGCTTAAACTATTAAAAAAGTCAGAATCGAAAAGGCTGTTGTAAATCGCGATCTTTGGCATTTCTTCGACTTTTAATTTGTTTTATGCTGCTAATAGCAAATTTCACTTTCTATAAATTTCGAAATATTATTTTGAAATATATTATTATTATAAATTATTGCCATTTTACTTTATTGTATTCAAAATAGAAGAAAGTATTATGTTCGAAATTTTTTCTACACCATTTTTCCGACAAGTTTCCACATTTTAGGAGTCAGAGATCACGAAAAACACGTTTTCACGAAATGTATGTCTATCCACTTGTCCGTGTGACTAGGTGCCCGTGTGTCTGTTTGTCCTCTTTGTGTAGCGCTGTAAAGTGTGTGACACTGTGCATCGAATTGAACCAAACTTTACATATATGTTTTTAGCTATGGGCTCTCTGATAGCTATTTTTGGTCATTTTTATTACTGTATCATCGGGAAGCGTACGATGCTATGCATAAAATTTAATCAAACAAACATCACATATGTGTTTTTGATTATGGCCGTCAGATCCCATAATATTTGAGAATAATCGCCGGGAAGTAAGTGCTGCTATTTTTAGTCGAATTTTCCTTTGTGAGATCGGAAAGTGCATGACGTTATGGATAGAACTGAACCAAACATCGTATATACGCTTTTGACTATGGGCATCATGCCCTTATTGACAAGGGGTATGTTACCCCAGGCGGTGGCTCTTAAATTTTCTCTCGATTTTCTCATTTTTTTGCACTTTAAGTACAGGAATTATAAATATTTTTGAAAAAAAAAATTGTATTTAAATGTGATATCATGTTAGGTATTTTTTGATCGATCGTGAGCCACAGACCCTAAAACAACACTCTACAAACTTTTATATACTAGGGTGTATCAATAAGTTTTTTTCCCGCACATAGAAATAATTGAGTGAAATTTATGAAATTGCTACATTATATTAGACCTTTTCTATATAGCCACCGTGCACAGTAACACATTTCTGCAACCGTGGATGTATTCCAGGAGGCGCGATACTAGACCCAAAGGGGAACATTATTACAACTTTTACCGATCTCCACATGCGACATATTGTAGGCCTGCGACCGTTTATTCATGTTATGCATCTTCCGAGCCCCTTCCCCCCCCCCCCCCAATTTGCTCTGCGGGGGGGGGGAGCATGAATGATATCCGCAAAATTTAGAAAAGTGCCCCCGGAAAGCAAATTTGGAGGGAGGGGCTCTTCATAGCATGAAGAAGTGGGTATGTCACATGTGGATGTCCGTGGAAGTCAGAAAAATCCCCTTCCTTGGGCCTACAATTGCGCCTCCTGGAATACATCCTTCCCCCTCTTTCATATATCTGATTTTTCGTCATGCTATTGTATTCTTATTTATCAACCTATTTGGATGTGACTGTGGATTGGTACATGACTTACCCATTCTAAATCAAGTTCGTTGGGCAGACAAGGGATTCGACCCCTTTCTGGAGGAAATGTGTCATTACTCAGCTGTCAGTTTCTATCTGTCCCCGTGAACCCCCCCCCCCCTCTCCCCCACAGTAGCCGGAGAGGTCAGTTTTTACAGTTGGCGATTTTCGCCGTAAATATGTTAAGTATTTGGCGATACCTTTTTTTGACATGTCCACAGATTATCAATACATTTGAAGAGAGGTAGGAACGCATTTTGTCAGATGAAATTTTATAATCTTGAAATGTAATTTATTATCACTCCCAGGGTTAAAAACAAACATCTCTTTCCAGGGTAAAATTGGTTCCTTTGGAATCATACATTAAAAAATAGATTAGACACATACTGAAATTTTCCTTTTCTCGAATCTCTCGAATTTTTAAATAATAATGTTAAGGATCTTTAACATTATTATTTAAAAATATTATAGTGCAAATAAATCTAGATTATACGCCCCCTCCCCCTTTCAAAAATACCCACCATATTTTTAATTTTATAGCTTGAATGAAATATACCTTTCTCCGCACGAAATTTTTGCTCCCTCCCCCCCCCCCCGCCCTCACACCTTCAATACAAAAAGTTTAAGATATTGAGAACTCTTAAAAAAATTATTTTAATAATCAATCATCTCAATCACAAGCCCCCGTCGTCCGAAATTTAAGTTTCTCCCATCATGCAATGTTTAAAATACTGAAATCTCTGTATTAAAAAATCTTCTGTCCTAAGTGGGGACTCTTTAACAACAATAAATAAACAATTTGGCATGAAAACGAAAATATCCGGTCCGCTCTCCTCTCCCCCTCCTGCCACAATCATACAAAATTTTAAATATTTCAAACTATGTGTTTTTGCGCATTAAGTGCCCTCCAATAACACTAATTAAATAATGAGTTATCTGAATTACCCACACACACACACAAAATCTTGAATGTCGAATGTGTCGCATCATTTTCTCAGTATTCTATGACATATTCCATTCTTTTACTTTCAAAGGATTTTTACTTCCACAATCACAACGAAATTCTGTATTTGAGTGCCCCCCCCCCCCACACACACACACACACTTCCTATAAAAACGAAAAAATAAACCCTGTAAGTTCCATATTTCATAGAACAATACATTTAAATAATGCATATCAATTTAAAATAATTCTGTATAAAAACGCGCTATAACACGCTATATTAAATAGGAAATATCCTATAGTAAACCTCATTATACTAGTTTATGTTTCCAAATTTATCAAATGACCAGGTATGCTTCTTGAGAAATTCTGTAATAGAACGCGATTTTAGGTAGATTTCGTTTGAAATGCTACCCATTGGCGTCTTTCCTATGTTGGAATTTCTGAAAAAATTTTGCAGATCTACACCGATCATCACCCCTAGAACCCAAAACCACCCTCAGTAAAAAACTTTATCTATCTATCTATCTATCTATGTATCTAACTATATATATCACTTTCTTCTGACACGATAACTTCCACAATTCTGCGCAAATTTCTTCCAAACTGATACATAAAATCAAGGGGCATAAAATCTCGGTCAAGTTCGTTAATGGGCAAAATCGGGCCAAGGGGCTGGAAATAGGTAGGGGTTTCGTGAAAATAGAAAAAAACCCACAACTTCTTAAATTTTGTGCATATCACATCAGTTTAAAGTTTTTATTACTCCTAAAAATAGGGCCAAAAATTTATGCATCACAGATTTTTGATAAAATTGAAAATGGGCTCAAGGGACGCAAAAAATAGGGTTTTTGGGAGAAAAAAATTCATAACTTCGTCAATTCTCAAGATATCAAATTCAATTAATTTTATTATACATCTCCTGAATATTATCTACAACTTTTATATTCACAAGTTTTTGATAGGACCAATTCGTACTGCAAAAAAATAAAAAACGAAAACAAAAGATGGGGGGTGAAGAAGAAAAATTTCTATAACTCCGTCAATTCACAAGATATAAAATCCCCATGAATTTAACATATATCTTCTTAATATTGTCTTCAACATTTATATAGATAAGTTTTTGATAGGACCAATTCTTAGTGCAAACACAAATTAAAAATACATTGCGGTTGGAGGAAAAAATCATCTTATTAAGGGTGTATTCAAATCCAAACTACTTATTTTCTGACTCATTTTTAAATTCATTTTTTGCTCTCAAACGCATCCAATTGATAGATTCTCTTCTTCAGAAACTATATAATGTACCGTGATGATAGATTTTTTGATAGAGGCGGAATATATTTCAAAAAATGATGTCAAAGTGGGCATTTTGAACAGAAATTCTCGAAGCGATTGTGTTAGAAAGAAATATATTGCCCTGCTGAGAAAATAATTGTTTATTAATCAAGCTTCAATTAATTGAAAGAAAAACAAGAACACATGCCGCTTACAAATCTTTTCAAAAATCACGTCAGCAAGTTTCGTATTTTTTCTATTAAAAATGAATCTGAAAATGTGCCAGAAAATTTCGAGTTGTTGAGCATGAAAAAATATTTTTTTTAATATCGCCTTAACATGATTCTGATAAAACCAGCTATTATATAAAAATGAAATAAAAACTCGTCAAAAGCGGCCAGATAAAACTGTTAAAGTGGATTTATATCTAATCATGATTTAGTTTTTGTTGGAGCAATTAATATACTTAACTTCGAAATCTACCTCCGCCTGTAGACCGGACCGCCAGGGATTATTATTATTATTTTTTTTTTTTTTTTTTTTTTTTTTTTTTTTGGTTTTCGTTAAAGGAAAAATATTTTTAGAAAAATACTGACAAAGTTGAAGTTTTGAACGGGATTTTCAAATATGATAGCTCAGGAAATAAAACGAAAACTGCCGTCATGAGACAACAATTTCTTATAACTGAAATTCTTTTATCGGAAAGTATTAAAAAAGTCTCTTTGATTTCAAATAACTTCAATCAGTATGTCTGTAAGTATCATGTTTTTATGCGTAAAAATTAAGATCGAAAATAGAACTGTCAACAATAGCCAGTCATAAACTTACTGTAACGGAATTCTTTTGTGTGTGTCCGTGTGTGTTTGCGTGTGCAGTAAAAAAAAAAAAAAAAATGTACAAATAAAAGCTATGCAATCTATACTCCACAAGACTGCAGTATATCTCACATCAATTTCAGTACATTTTGATAGGGTGTAACATTTTTTGGAAAAAAAAACAATGATTTTTTCTCTTATAATGTATTATAATTCCTTTTTTTTTGTGTGTGTATGAATTTATTCATTCACAAACAAATTTTAGTTGGTACAAACTAACTAAAACACCCTTAAGCTAGAATATGATTTAAATACAATAAAATTTGTAAACAATACATGCCTAAAGCCAGAATTTTTTTTTCTTCTTCTTTTCATAGACCTGAATAGGAGGTTTAGAATTTATTGCACATCATCTAATGTGCTAAAATAATGAAGTTGTAATGCTATTCTGATATTCATACTGACACCTTTTTATTTGCAAGTGTATCAAGTGCTCTTATTTTGAAACTATATAATCGAACGCGTTCTTTTTCCGTCTTTCGGTAAAGGTATTAGAATTTTTAGAAAAATGCTGTTAAAGTTAGCATTTTGAACCGAATTTCCACGTACGCTAGCGAAAGAAAAGAAACCTACCTTCATAAGACAACAATTGCTTATGACTGAAGATGTAATTCATTTACCAGAAGGTATTAAAAAAACTATTTGATTCCAAATCACTTTCATCAGTATGCCGGTAAGAACACTTGATATCAATGTCAGTACGTTTTGATAGGGTGTAACTTTTTCTTAATTTTTTTTTTTTTGTCTTATAATCTAACATAATTCTTTTTTTTTTCTTTTTTTTTGTATGTATGTGTGTGTGTATAAATTTATTTATTCACAAAAAAAAAAAAAAAAAAAAAAAAAAAAAAAAAATTAGTTAGTACATACTAAGATGTAGTTAAACTGGTATACAATTTAGTTAAAGTAAAATTTTTTAGCGATACATGCCCATAGTCAGTAATGTTTACTTTTTTCCCTGAAAACTCTGAATAGGAGCTTTAAAATTAACTACACACCCTCTAATGTGCTAAAATTTCTTTTATGGTTTAATATTACATTGTATCATATTTGATTGTGTTTATAAGTATATTAATATTATTTTTTATTATTATTATTTTACATAAAAATGTTAAAATAAATGTACAGTCGTGGGAAAAAAAGTAAACACCCCCTACTAACTCCTCAACAAATTATCGTAGAAGAAAGTTACTGGTACCGGGCGATTGGAAATAAAGTCTACTTTTAAATGATGTATATAAAATTTGCTTAGGGGACCATCTACATATTAAAACGAATCCAAACTTCATTTTTTTTCAATAGCAATACCCAAATTTAACGTGAAATTTCAAACTATGCCTAGTAACAAAATTTCAAGTCATTTCAATGGTAAATTTATGAATTATAGACATTCAAAATTGAGTGCTTCTAATGTTAAATTACATTTTCATATTTTTATTTATATCTCCTGAAATTATGCTCCGAATGTGCTAATTTTTTGTGTAGCAATAGTACTAATACACCCAAACATAAATACGTTGAATTCGCAATTTTTATAATTTTATGATATGATTTATGAATTATGAAATTAATATTCGAAAAAATTATGAATTGCAACCTACAATTTTTTTGATGGATTTAGATTTATTAAGTCCTGCTTTATGGAAATCCAAAATTTCACATTTTCCTTCCAAGTAGTTTTCAAATTATGCTTAAAAAATGGCAAAATGATGGTTTAAGAGATAGTTTCTATGATAGAATTGACTAGATATTTTGAAATTTCTTATGCTGTCCTGTAATCTAGCATGATTCAATGACTGCTTGAGTGTGGCTTAAGGTGCCTTGATCAAGAAGGGGGCTCTCTCGGTTAACAATCGAGTACCGAACTTCAATTTGGATGCAGCCCTTAAAACACGCTCATTTTAAAATAACATCTCGGAAACTTAATATATCTCGGAAATAACATTATATCTCGGTAACTTATCGTACGAATTGCATAAAAATTTGTTTTTAGGCTAATTGAAGGGTGTAGAGTTCATTTATGCAGTCAGAATTGTGTACTGCTATTGGAAAAAACAAAGTTATGGTTTGTATTAATATGTAGATGGCCCCCTAAGCAAATTTTATCTGCAGCATTTAAAAGTAGACTTTATTTCCAATCTTTCGGTACCAGTAACTTTTTTCTAAGATAATTTGTTTAGGAGTTAGTAGGGGGTGTTTTTTTTTCCACGACTGTACATATATTTCATTTTAGTTGATTTGTCAATTTTCAGATAATTTAGTAATGTCAGTTCATCTATTGCACTGACTGTATCTAAGAATGGTGACCAGGAAAATTACTAAAATACTATTTCCTAATGAATCATATGCACTAAGTCATTCATCGTACTCTAGCACTCATTTTAAAAATAAAAATTAAAGTTAACCAAAATGAGGATAACTGGCCCAAGTAACAACCTACTCAACACTTCCTAGAATTATACAGTAATCCTGGATCCCAACCCTTCTCCGTGCTTTCAGACAAAGTTTTCCGAAGAAGTGGTCACTTCAATGTGGGGGGGGGGGATTTTCAAGATATTGCCGTACTTAGACATTGAGGTTTTTATCTTCTATAGCCGGTAATAAGAGGTTAATTGTTGTAACCATTGCCGCTACTCTCATATGTTCTCATATAATCTCATATACTCACATAATTCTCGCAGAGCTTGGCGATATTTGACGAAATATAGAAAAATTGTCAACCAAAAATAAATAGACATAAATGAAGCCAACTTGGCTATAGCTGACTAATTTGGAGAATTTTTCATTTAAATTCAAAGCTGACGAAAACTGGGAAACTTCTATAATTTGAACGCGTGTCTTTGAGTAAAATTGATATAATTTTTTAACAAGAATTAGGGAAGCTACCTTGATACCGGTTCAGATAAGAAGGACATTTTTAATTAGTAGAAGTTAAATTCTTTCTTTCTTTTTTAAAGATTATCTTTTGATGCACTATTGTATTAATAATCTAATTTGAAAATTCAGGAAGTCGTGTTTAAAGTGCTACTTACATAACGGAAAATACGGTGATATATAATATATATATATATATATCATTTATTATCTTTCATTATATATACATATATATATTAGATGTAAATTTCCAACTGGGCGAAAAATGTCCGGACCAGGATTCGAACCCGGGACCTCCTGGCTGAAGCCGCCAGTGCTCTGCCATCTGAGCTATCCCGGACGATTCTGGTCGAATTTTTTCACCCAGCTAACCTTGAAGATTACAGCATCTGGTCTGAAACATGGTTCAGCTCAACAGAATAAATCTCAGGTAATGGAACTCCAGAAATCGCTGGATACGAAATTACACTAGATTAATTTTAACACAATTATTCTAATTGGTAAACAAATCATATTAGATGTAAATTTCCAACTGTCCAGAATCGTCCGGGATGGCTCAGATTGCAGAGCACTGGCGGCTTCAGCCAGGAGGTCCCGGGTTCGAATCCTGGTCCGGACATTTTTCGCCCAGTTGGAAATTTACATCTAATATGATTTGTTTACCAATTAGAATAATTGTGTTAAAATTAATCTAGTGTAATTTCGTATCCAGCGATTTCTGGAGTTCCATTACCTGAGATTTATTCTGTCGAGCTGAACCAGGTTTCAGACCAGATGCTGTAATCTTCAAGGTTAGCTGGGTGAAAAAGTTCGACCAGAATCGTCCGGGATAGCTCAGATGGCAGAGCACTGGCGGCTTCAGCCAGGAGGTCCCGGGTTCGAATCCTGGTCCGGACATTTTTCGCCCAGTTGGAAATTTACATCTAATATGATTTGTTTACCAATTAGAATAATTGTGTTAAAATTAATCTAGTATACATATATATACTTGAAGGTCTATGAGTAAATCGGTTTAATATATTTATAAACTTAAAGAATTTTAGATTATTTCAAAAATATTTATTTACTATGTAGCATTATAAATCATGCTTAAATAATAATAAAAAAAATCAACGAGGAACAAATTTTAGTCTAAAAATAGATAGGACAAAAATACATTCACACTAAACATATTTAATGAGGGGGGGGGGGGGGCGTTTAAAAAAGGTTTGTTGAATTTGCTCTTGAGATTGATAAACGTAATTATTAGAAGTAAGTTTTTGTGCTTCTAGGCTTTTCTTAATGGTATTATGCTATTCTTAGAGTTCATTTTGAATGTAAAGAAAAAAAACATCCCACAAAGACATTTAGCAGAAAATAAAACGGAATTGTAATATTATAATGTGCTTAATAGAATTATTGTCCTACTCATATTTTTTATAAAAACACTTGGTTTTTTGACAGACTGAAATTTTTTTTTTTAAATTTCTATGCAGGTTTGACGCTATATATTAAGAGAGAATAAAAATAAAACTATAATTATATCTTTTCCATATTTCAATAATTTTATGTTTTATATTAGAAAAATTGTTATGCTGTTTTTAAAATAACTTAAAATCTGAAAAATTATATATTATCATTTTCGTTTAATCAAATCATACTTAAACAATGTGTTTATTACATATTGCGACTGTTGATAAGAACAATATATTTTTTTTAAAGCAAGTTTAAATAAAATAAAATGCAATTGTTATTTTGCCTCTTTATATTAAAAAAAATGCATCTTTCAGGATAAAAGTATATTCTAATGTACTGCGATATCCAAAAGTTACTGATAACAAATTCAATAACTGTAATAATACAGACCTTAGTATGGTGTAGTATTGACAGAAATGCACCGAACATCATGATATATTTAGATACGAAATTTTTGCTTTCATAATAGTTTAATTTGATGTAACAAATAGCGCTTCACTTGTGGTAGAATTTTGCTCATTTTCTGCGAATATTTCTTAACTCAAACAGGATTACAAATGTCATTAGAAGATGTATTAAACAATAATAACCATCAATTGTAGCTAGATAACATATAATATGATTTCTACTGTGTATTTTGTGATAAATTGGTTTAAGTAGCATCCATCCTGGACGTGAACTCCGAGTACATTTGTCAGTCAACTTGTAATTTCCCGAATGCCAAGAAGGGTTATGTGTTTCACGCATATCTGGGTATGTGGATTTCTTTATACCCTCGAAGCATCCCAACGGCTGTATAGATTTTAATGAATGAGGTCTCTATCGATTCGTCTTAATCGTCCAATGGTTATAGGAAACGTTTTGTTTTTATAAATTCAAAATGGTGGTTGTAAAATGCAAAATGGTGGTAGACACAGAAAAAAAAATGTACGCACCATATTGAGTGGCATATCATTGGATAGCTCTTTCAAAATGAAGACAATGTTTTATTGACTATTTTACAGTCAGAAGCTCCATTTAAATATTACACAACTTGGAAGTTCTGCAGGTAAGATGTCTATATTTACTGCAACTCTAACCATCATAGACATCTATAGGCGTCATCAAAACAGTGTTTATAGATAGGAACGAACAATTAAACATACCTTAAGAGTCATCAATACAAGTAAATAAAAAAAATAGGTCAGTAATATAAAAAATAGTTTAACATTAATGATAAATGATTAATTAGTCCGCCTTTTATGCAGTCGGGTTTTTTTTTTATTTTTTAAATTTAATTATTACTTGTTTTTAAAATCAATATTTATTAACTAAAATTCAACAAAGTAGGAACATTCATAGAAGGGATGTAAGTAGGCGTCCAACGTCTATGATGATGAACCACTCGAGTACAACTCCCGACGAAGACGCTCAAATGTTTGGAGTTCCAGCAGTTTAATTACCAAGAATCGTACCTTGTAGATCCTTTGAGCAATCGCTCCATTTCCTTATGCATCCCTATACATGAAATCTATGTGGGAAACTCCGCATTGATTTAAGGACGCATGTTGCTAAAAATATGAGCGGAGAATCACGATTCAAAACAACGAAGCACTTTCATCCGCTTAACTCAACAGCGCCCTTTCCTGCCTCAACACTGAATTTCCGCACCCCTAAAGAAGAACGTGTTTAAAAAAAAAATATTTCCGTTTAACTTTACAATGCGTTTCATTTTTTTACACCATCTTAAAAAGTAAATGCACTTCTATTTTTAATTGAATTCCTGTACTTAATCTTTAACAGATCTGAGTTTTTGCATGTCAGCATACTATTTTGTTTATAATAGTCAGTTAATTTGTTTTAGTCAAAATATACATAGTGGGAAGTGCTAGATAAGTAGTGGGATGTGCCAATCTCAAAACTTTCTTCTTTCTCATGCATGTTTATACTCCAAAATTCGCTATCATAGTGGCAAAATTAAATGTCAATCTATGCCCATCATGAGGACTATAAAGATACGGTATTCTGTATTAAAGTACCAGTTTTTACTAAGCCACCACTTCAACGATAACTGTAAAAACAAAGGAACCTAATATTTTAATAAAGTTATCCATTATTAAACATTTTTCATGAATTTCTGTACATTTCATTAAAAAAATATATCATGCTACTGTTTATAGTTTAACTACTTCGAATTATCAATTTTTTACATTTGCGTTTATTTTTAGTGCGCTGGTGCAGTTTCTACGACCGATTATCTGCAAGAGCGATAGACATATAGACCTAGAGGGGAATTTCTTCCAGGGTAGAGGTATTTCTCAGGAAAAAACCAGTATTTACACAGCACTGACGTAGATTCGAAGAATAGCACGGGAACAATGAACGCGAACGAGTACGACATGGGTTCGTCGTCTATTAGTTACCTTCTACCAACATTATGAGCGGAACCTTTTAGCCACTGATGATGCAGGTTTACTTTTGAATCAATCGTTATATATTTTTACATTTTTATGAACATTTTATGTTGTATTGGAGTGCATAAATGACTGTATTTTCAAATTTCAAAAGGCTACATGATTTTTTTTTCTGATTTATTCAACAATTTTAAACATACTTAATAATGTAGGTATACTTTTTATTTTCTTTCGTATTCTTATTTTTTTTTTGTTTGTTCGTTCGTCGATACTTTTCAATTGAATTATTATATGTTATTAAGTTCATGTTTTTTCACAAAAGCATTTTCCATGTGTATATTCGTTGAATTACTCACGCACCTGATGAATATGGAGATACTATTTCAGTTTTATATTTTAAAGGTATATTTTGAGTATTTTAAGCTATTTTAAACGTAACGGAATTCATATACTTTATATAGATTTACATATACATGTCTTGTATGGAAAATCCATATTATGTATTTTCATGTACAGGTTGTATAATACCTGTATCCAAAGGCATTCAGCCTGTTAAAACTGTCAGTAAGCAGAAGCGAATTTCATCTTTTGGCAAACAATGAAGTTCTCCATTATTCACAATAGTGAAGCCCTTAGAATAATAATATTTCATTCTAAGTGATTAGACACACACGCACGTCTTATCATTATCACCACTTTATCACCATTTATCCAAAGTATGAACACAACATTTTCAAATTGTGATCTCCACTTATTCTAATCACTGAATAGCTGAACTTAAACGAAGCTAAGAACTAAAATAGTGGTAGCTATTTTGTATCAAAAACAAGGTATAATGGCAATCATAAATCTTTTACGATAACCATATATTTCACAGTGGTAGCCATAAGGCATTTTCAATTGAAGAATTTCATCTAAAATAATGATCAGGGTCAAACAATATAATTCCTATCAAACTTAGAAGTACATTTTTTCCGAAAGGAAAACTATTTCAAAAATGTTGTAGGGAATAGAGCCAGTAACCTTAATCGCTCTAATCCAATATTATTCAAAATTAATTTCCATTTAAAAATTGCACTAATATTATAAGAAAGCAATTTTTAAATATGGTTTTATTTTTAAGAAAGTTCAGCTACTGGAAATATTAGAAATAGCGCCCACAAAACCTTCAAAAAGCAATATGGCGCACGTGGGTGCCATGTTGGACATGGACAGCCTATATCTAAGGCATAGGATATTAGCCAAATGATACATCGATTTAAAAAAAATCTAGTTACATATAATTCATATGTGATTCCTTTGTAATTTAACATACAGATAAGTAATATTTTGTACCGAACAATATACAGGATGGCTTAGAACTATATGTCAAAAATATAAAGGCAGGTAGAGGGGACCCAAATACGCAGCATTCGTATAGAAATGTGGGTCCGGAAATGTAGAGTTGAGGCAGTAGAGAGCGCTGTTGAGTTAGGCTAATGAAAGCGCTTCGCTGACTTGAATCGTCATTTCCCGTACAGGTTTTGATTAACTTGCATAGTTACAACAACGCGGAACTTGCTGACACGCATTTCAACTATGGAGTGGCGCAAGGAAATAACTTACATCCAACGTTCGTCAAACAGCTCTCTAGCTTATCGAAGGACTATCCTTTACTGTGCGTAATACTGCTTCTTCACTGCATGAATTTTGCGATATCTTTCAGTGCCTTTATCACGCATCGAAACATAAAATGATCTGCTAGCGCAACAATGCAGATGCTCAAAAGTTTGGAGATCCAGCACATTCCTACCGTAGAGCTCGTTTCACGTGCATGCTTTGAGCAACCGCTCCATTTCCTTGTGCAATCCCATACATGAAATGCCTGTCGTAAAGCTCCGCATTGCTGTAACGGTGCATGTTGCTCAAAATAATTACGGAGAGTGACGATTCAAGTCAGCGAAGCACTTTCATCCGCCTAACAATACAACGCCCTCTACTGCTTCAACTCTTCATTTTCGCACCCATATTTCCATACGAAATCTGCTTATTTAGGTCCTTTCTATCTGCCTTTAAATGTTTAGTATATAGTTCTGAACCACCCTGCATTAATCCAGGTTTTTATGGATGAAAAAGATTTGCAAAACATTTAACATTACAACGCGTTTCATTTTTTTTTTTACACCGTCTTAAAAAGTACAACGATTTTCTATATTTATTTTAATACCTGTACTTAATCTTTAACAGATCCGAGTTTTTGCATGTCAGCATGCTATTTTATTGATAATAGTCAGTTAATTATTTTTCTGTTTTATTCATAATATAAAAAAAATAATCGGATGTGCAAAGCCCAAAATTTTCTTCTATCTCATAAATGGTGTAAACTACAAAATTCGATATCATAGTGTCAATATTAAATAGCAATCTATGCCCATCATGAAGACTCTAAAGATGTGGTATTTTGTGCAATACTTTTTGGGATATGACTATCACTAAAATCGCGTAAATCATGAAAAATGCAGGATAGCTGCGCTAACTGTTTTATGATTTTCACCAGAAACTAATCAGCAATAACTTTTGTCAACGTCTAACTGAATCTTAAGTTTGGTGAAAATACGTTCATTAGTTTCGTAGATAGAGCTTGTGAAGTATATATCCTTCGCATATTCCTTTTAATAGTTTTTTATTCCCTTTTCGCCCCCCTCCTTTAAAATAAGATTATTTTACTAAATTCTTATATTCTAAATCTGTCTTGAAACATAAATTAAATTTATTTTCCATCGGTCATTTCCTTTAGAAATGCATCCTCGTTTCACAGTATAATTCTCAAAACCGCAGCTACGCTTACTTAATTTGGTTGCTACGCGGGATCTTTCTCATGCCTTCTTTCTTTATTTATTAACTGTGTTTCTACAGCTGCATCATATTTTTCCCAACGTATAAATTCTTATCATAAATTAAGACTGTAGTATCATTTATTTTTAATTGCATATGACTTCAACAGCTCGGCCTGCCTAATTCCCATGGTTTAGCAAACCCAACTGTAAAATGTGGCCTTGTGCTTTTCGACAGCCTATATTCTACCGATTATCTTGTTGGGTTAAAATTCATTTTTGACATTTCGTTCTGTTTATTGACAATCCATTAACGGAAATTAACATGTGTCTCATCTCAACTTAATTCTCGCCAGATAGCTACTGGTTTGATGTTTCTGTCAGTTGATCCTCGCCAATAACGTTGCTCTCTCAGAATTGTGATGACACTCACTCCTTATCTTGAATCTGTAAAAACTAAATGTAGATCGTTTCCTCTCCAGCACCGGCTATCTTTAGAAGGGAATCTCGATTTGTACGAACCAGGTTAAAAATAAACTTATTACCTTATGCACCTTATATAAATAACCTTATTTACAACTACTGGATTATGCATTTCACCAGAATAATTTGCCACACAACCTTTCCTAAAATGAAGAGTGTGTATTAGGATACTTCAAGAATTACCGCCGCAATAAATAAAGAACCCTGGCATAACTTTAAGATCTCCTTTATAAAACTAAATATTCTTTACAGAGCCATTACAAAAATCGTGAAATCTCCAGCATAACAGCGCCACCTCTTGGGCGATTAACTCCGAAACCTAATCAGCAACAACTTTTGTAAACGTCTAACTGAATCTGAAGTTAGATAAAAATTCGTTCATTAGTTCTTGAAATAGAGTATTGCGGGAAACGAGAAAAATGCAGCATAGAAGCACCACTTCTTGGGTGATTTACACCAAATCGCAGAACCAATATGTATTAGGTATACCGGAATCTGACGTTTGACGAAAATTCTTGTGTTAGTTCTTGAGATAATGCTACTGCGGAAATCGTGAAAAATGCGGTATATTAGCGCCACCTTTTGACGATTTACACCAAAACGAAATCAGCAGAAACTTATATAACGGACTAATGAATATGATTTTTTTTTTAATTACCGCGCTTTAGTTCTTGACATAGAGCCCCCACAACAGTTTTGTCACATACAGACAGACATAGCCGCAGATTTGAAAACACACATTTTGTAAAATCATGTTTTTCTAGATCTCTGACCCATAAATCGTGCAAATCCGTCAAAAATTTTCACGAATCCAATTTCTTCTTGTAAAGATAGCAGAATATAAGAAGGTAATTTGTGCAAGATGAATTCAAAAAATAGAGTCTTTATCCAAAATCAGTTCTTTATATTTTAAAATTTGCGAATAGAAAAAAAAAATATGTGTCAGAGAAATTATGTTATAATAATACATTTTCCGTAATTTTAAGTTTTTTATTCAATTCAAAATACTTTATAAATTTTCTTTTCTGATACAATTTATGAAACATTTCAACATCAGTACATTAAAACATTAGTATTGACAACTGCTCTAAAAGTTTTCAGGCAGGAAACTGATATAAAGGAGAGACCTTTTAGAATATTATTTATTCTAATATATCATTTTCAGAATATTAGGTAAAAGAAATAAGGAATTTCTCTTACCTCAGAATGTCGCAGGGTCCGCCCAGATCCTTGGTTGAACTTCTTCTTGGTTGAACTTGGAAGACTTCAGCATATTTCACAGGAAAAATAACTATAGTGTTATAAACAGAAAGTTGGATTATGTATTGCTTATTTTTTTTTCTTTGAATCCATAGTGTGCGTGGTTGAATCATAAAAGCTGATTTCTTTTCCTTTAAATGATTTAATAAATTTCTTGGTTAAATGTAATTAATAACAGAAATGAAGGGAGAGAAAAAAAACACCTCTTCCCTCCCGAAGGAAGCATGATAGAAGAACGCGCGAAAAGGCGATACAGATACAATGGGCAAAGTCCACATACATGCCCAATGTAGGAACATCAACCGGGGGCAGAAATTCTGGGTTGGGCACATACACGTACATCAAAAAACCCTGAAATGAAAGTAATAGAAATGAATTAAAAGAAAAAGATAGTCATTTAAAAATAAGAGTCTGGGATATTATAAAGTTTCTTGTTTCGAAGATTCTAATACGTAACAGAAACATATGCAGTTCATTTTTTAATAATATTATAAAATTTGCAGTTTAGAATATCTTTCTAAGATTAATTAAGATTGAGGAATTATTCATATCAGAAACTCTTTTGTAGTTTTGCATTGCTTAACTTTTACGAGTAAAATTGTATTAATTACTTTTATCTACATTAGTCCACAAAAAAAAAAGCTAGATAATATCATTATTATCACCAAAAGAGAGACGCAAAGAAGAAAGGTATTTAAAAAGATAGTTTGTAACAAATCCAATAAAATCTCTTCTAATGCATAAATGACTAAGAATAGTTAATTATATATACGTGTTCCATTAAATTAGAAATAGCATATTTAACCTGCAGGAAACCTTATGGAAGATGTCACTGTAAATACGATTAATAGAAGTAATCTAGTAAGTCTAAATAAGCAAGACTGTTCTAATAAAGTTTATCGCACCGTTTAGATTACAATTATTCGACGTTTGGGGGTAAATTTGTATTGTTGAATATTCTTTTACTATAATAAAAGATTAATTGTTTTATGTAGTCCTAAAATAGTTTTTACATTATAGTAAATAATATTCGTTACTTTTTGGTCAGACGGGCGCCAGTGTTATGTATATATGTATATGTCAATATACATGTATACATACATATGTGTATGCGAACCTATATGTATATATGTGTATATATGAAACGATTTCACTCGTATCATATAAACATGTAGATCTTAAGCACCAGCATACCCACATTATGTACTCAATGAAGAAATCATGGTTTTTTGCAGTCGTACAATCGTGATGGAAGAGTGGAAGGTCAGGCTGCCGTCCATTGGAATGTTTTCCGAAGCATAATAATCGAAGCCTATAGATGCATAAAACGTTTATTAACCTTTAATTGATGTCACGCGGTCTCCCAGATCCCGCGACTCCTAGCTGTAAACACTTTTACAGCTTTTTACTTTTCTGTACTGAAGTTAAATAATATGAATAAAATACTTTTTTCATGCAATTTAATTCGCATGCTCCTAAGAGAAGTACAACGATATTGTTAGGACAAAATTGAAGTAAGTTCAACCATTTGAGTTATTTTTTTTTATTCATTTTATTCGCGGGGTCTGAGAGACCGGATCACATCAGTTGTGTGACAAATTTTCGTGACATCAGTTAAAGGTTAATCGACCATTTAATGCACCAAATTCCACTATGTGCGGGCAATTGCTACGTAGTAAATTATACCACTAGATGTTACGTATTAGAACAAATGACGAAGATTCAGGGAAAAAACACTCCAGGCGGCGTGGTTTAATTAAGCAACTCAATAATAGTAAAATTCCACCTCTCCCAGCCCATGCAACGGGTTATATACTTGCGAAAACTGCATGCGTATGAATACAATACACGATAAATGACAAATCCCTTACAAGTAGCCGGAAGGACCCGATAAGAGCAGAATACAATAAAAGTAGCTCCAGGGGGAAGGGGAAAAGGCACGCGTGACAACGATGCGATATCTTTAGCTTCGGCGTCAGAATTATTGCGCAAACAATGGTTAGCGGTATTTGCAAAGAATTGTGGGAAAAAAGAACATCATCGAACAATTCTATTAAAAAACATTCGAAAGAAAAATAATTTATTTTTAGAATAAAATGAAAAAAGTAATTGGATAGGTTTCATGAGATGAGGCGAATGGATTATGGTTTTTAAACTAATAAATGAATACGCAGTTTTAAATGCATGAAATAAGAGACAAAAGATATTATTAAAGATAGGTAAAAAAGGAAAAATGTTAAGAATTTGGAATAGTTTTACTAAGATAAAAGGGCGAAAATTTTTATTATTACATATATTTCAATATATGTATACATATATATATATATACATGTATATGTATCTATATATAACACTGGCGCCCGGCTAACCGAAAAGTACCTAATATTCATAGAGAATGTTAATGATATTAAAAAAATAGATTTTTTTTCCTCGTATTATTTACAGCAGAAATATCATATTTATATGTATTGCAGAAACGAACTGTTTCTTATGTTTCATGAAGTTTTTTGTTAAATTAGAATTGGAAATTAAATATATTTTTTAAATTAAAGAGTAAAATCTCAAATATAAATTAAAATTATCTCTCAAGTGCAAGTTTTACTCTCGTACACTTGCTTCCATACGATAAATTATTAATTACTAACAGCAATATTACCAAAAAGCATTTATAACTTTGAGAAAAAAAAAAACCTTCTATGAAGAATTTTACTACATTTGCGTTTAATAATTAGATTCAATCGGAATGGAAAACGTTGACTATTTACCATTATGATTCGCCTGACGTAAAGTAAAAACCTTGTACAAAGTTTAAACTTGGCATTATGCCAAGCGCAATTTGAAAAGGTATTACAAAATTGCTAATTAACAACACTTTTTTTTTTCGAAAACCCTTTTCGACGATTTTTGGAGGATTTTTCTCTATTTGTACCTCGAATACCTCTCAATTCCCCACTGAGCGCCCACAAAGTAAATTTTCTATGTAGCGAAAAAATTTAATTTTCTTGAAAATTATGTGACCTAGGATAATCGCTATAGTTTTTCTGCAGGGTCAACAAACCCCTAATTAGTCCATAATGTTAGTTTTACTAGATCCGAAAAAATGCGTAGGGGAGAGGGATATTGTTGGAGCTCCTGTACTACAATATCTCTGATATAATACGTAACATTCAAACAAATTTTTATTTTTTTTATTTATTTATTTTTTTTTTTTTTTTGTAAGCTCCATGTTAGGAGATATTTTGAGCGATACCCAACACCATATACATATTTTTTTCAAGTAACCTAATTAACCCCGTAAATTTTTCATACAAATATTTGTAAATAGTAATGATCTATAAATATATGAATCAATAGTCTTTAAAACTCTGCTAAGTATGAACTTTCCACGTTCCACAGTTTTCATGAAAAACGACTGTGACAGATGAATAGACAAACACATCGGTGAACTTACTATGTTTCCGTTTTTACGTTTTAAGTACATGACTCTAAAATGAAAATTACTCAGCTTGTTTCATATTTAATGCAACATTTTTACGACTTTAAAAAATACATCTTTGAATCATATTAGTATTAAATTTGCATAAGACAAATCCCAAACAGTTATATTTTACGCTGATAAAATATGCTTCTAAAAGTAACCTTGTTTCTATTTCTTTAAAACAGAATTCTACTTAAATCTATTCTGCCACGGCTGCGATGGAATATTCAATCATCATTGATGACCATTAGAACATTTTTAAATATTGTTTTATTTTTAATTCTGTACCTTTTTTTTTTTTTTTTTTTTTTTTTTTTTTTTTTTAATTAGGACTTCCTTGTTAAAGGGCTTGGGCAATTAAAATCAATTATATTCAGAAAACATTCAGTGTACTTAATAAGACATGGTTAATTAAATTACAAAATATTTGTTATTAAAATATTTCCATATGCTTTTTGACCATAAAATAAGGGTTCTGAAACAAAATATCAAAATGCAGTGTTAGGCAGACTTTAAGAAGCTCTGCCTCGCTCTGTAATTTAATATAGGGGAGATGGGGGCACATGTGAACAGTTCGCATAAAAATAGCTTTTTCTCATAACTGGATTAATTTCTATAAACAAAAACTACTTAATATAGTAAACAGAACCTTCTTTTACTCATGGTAATTTTTTAAAAATCACCTGTATAGTTTTTCTTACATTTTTTATAGTTTTATAAATTCAAAAAATTGTTCACATGTGTCCCATGAGCGGGGTAGTTGTGAACACACGTGGGGCACATGTGAACACAAGGAAAAATCCTTTAACATGCTTTTTATTCTGTTATTCATTTGTCATCGTAATCATTAGTTATATTACCTTTTAAATTCACCATAAAGAGATTTATATATATATATATATATATTTCTCTAGTTTCTGGGCGATATGTTTAAGCAAAAGATTATAAAATGAAAATAAGTAGATTTGGAGGTGAGAAGCTTAGATGATTCATTAAATATTGTTGCAATAAAATAAAAAATAAAGAAGAAATTTTAAAAAATAAATTTAAACTTTTAAATTTTGCTTAAGAGTTTTTGTTTGGGGGAAATTTTAGGGAGGGGGCATTTACATACTATTTATCGGAAATCTGCCGAAATACGAAAGATTCTCACTCCTGTATTTGCCTTATTTACTTGTAAATTACAGATAAAGAAGGGTTTTTTAATGATTAAAAAAAATCTCGACTATAACCCCCCCCCCCAACTTCTTTTGCTTTTGAAAGAGGGGGGGGGGGGGTGTACAATCGGGATTTTACAGTAGTTATCAGTTTAAAAATTTACTTTCTTAAAATATTACTGGTACTTATGGATATGGTATTTTGAATGGATAGCTCCATTCAAAGCATCATATACATAACTGTTTTATAGATTAAAGTAAGCCATCACTGCAAGGTTAGAACAAATGTAACAGAAAAATTTGCAAAGTTGTTCAAGGTAATACTTTTGTATTAACAATGCATAAAAAAATATTGTTGTAAACCGTTTAATAAAATAATATATAACACTTATTGCATTTTAGAAAACATTAAATTTATTTAAAGTACAATTGAACGTAAAACGAGCTTGTTGCTCTTTATATATTTGCTGAAAGATGTGTTTCTGGAAGTTTCAATACAAAATAAACTTTGTGTGAGGAAAATATCTTGAATTTCGGGAAAATTATAGACAATGGAACTTACATTATTTCTCTTTAAGTTAACTGAAAGGAACAGAATCACAGAATGATTATTGGGGCACTTATGAACTGTTCATATATGCCCCAACTAGTCTGTTCACAAGTGCCCCACATTGCTACTTTTGTTAAATTGATAAATCATTAACATTTCTCAATTTTAGAAGAAAAAGAACGGTATCAAAAATGTTTATTAGTATTCATAGTATATGTTAAAACACTCAAATTCAAATAAATGCATAAATAAATAAAGTTATTTGCTTATCAACTTGGAACAAAGATTTTACTTTTGAGATCTAAAAACAGTGTTTTGGCTACAGAGGACAAACAAAATGTCATAGAGCTTCAAAAAATTTTTGCCATATGTCAACAGTTGCTATCATCTTTAGTAAATTTTTCAAATAAAAAAACGTATAACTATTAAAAAATTGCGATGTTCGCATGTGCCCCCATCTCCCCTATCTTTTTCTTTGTGTGTGAACATTTTACCTACATGAAGAAACGCTTCTGTACAATTTTTCATTATAAAAAAAATAGCATAAATATAACTTACAATGTTAATCCTATGCCTAACAGAGCAGTCCAAAGGACCTGACAGGTACATTCAAAAGGATTTTTCTCATGAAAAAAAAGGCTGAAAATTCTGTAACTATGTGACTTATTGTGGAATGTTCTACTCATTTATAGAATGCTCTACGCTATTTATAAAAAGAGTAGAACATATTATAAAATGAGTAGAACGTACTATAAAAAGAGTAGAACAATTCCATAAAAAGTCACATATTTACAAATTTTCAGTCTTTTGTTCATGCGAAAAATCATTTTGAACGTACTTGTCTGTTCCATTAGAACCGTTTGCTAGGCGGAGAGTTAAAATAAGAACAAAATGTATATATTTTATACATTTCAAAGATATATATTAAACTGTCATACAAGTTAACTGGGAGGATAAACACAGTACTCTATTTTATAAAAACAAGTGTAAGTTATACTTGTTTGTTTGCTTGTTTTTTTTTTTTGTTTTTTTTTCTTTACATATATGAGCATTATTAATGTTATTTCAATCTATAAACTATAAAATTTAATCATTAAATAAGAAATAATATGTAATGCAATATTTTGATAAATTTCTTTAATGGCACATTCCTTAAATAGAAAATTATTTTACTAGTTTTTATTAGTTTACAAAAGTCAAATAGTTTATTAAAGAAATTGGAAAGAACACTTCTATATTTTATATAGGGTTTTTTAAATGTTTAATATTTAGAAATACATATATAATGTAACAAATCCTTTTAATATTAAAAAAAAAAAAATCTTGTTTTTTAAATAATAATTTACTATGTAGATTTATAAAGAATTCTTATGCGAAAAAAAAAATCCCTCATAAAAACTTTCAGTCTAAAATTAGAGATATGAGAAATATATTTACACCAAGCATTCTTGACTCCTTGATCTCCAGAACGTACGCTGCGTACGTCCTCTCATTTCGGTAATCAACCACCATGACGGACACACCGTACGTCTTTTACCACACAGTAATGTTTGCATATTTGAACCGGACTGGTCTGTGATATACAACTGATATAATAGGGCACTGGTCGAAGGTGAGTTTTATGGCACAAACACTTTACACCTTATAGCCTGGTATATAGCCCTTCACCGTCCAAATTAATCCTAGAGGTCATGGGGTTAAAGGAGCTTAATTTCTGTAATTTAGTAATTGTTGTAATTCTAGTTATTTCTTTAAAATATTCGCTAAAATATTATTCTGAGTTTACACTGAAAAAGAAAAACTAAAATGACTCATACGAGGGTGATTTTCAAAAGTGTCGTGTTTTACTGTCCTTTCACATTTCACAGAAAAATAGTTAAATATCATGTAATATTAATTATTACGTTTTAATTATCATGTTTTTTTAATGATAATTTACAGATATATTATAATTTATAAAAAATTTTAAAATAAGAAATATATTCTTTTGTAGTCAAAATGTCATTACCGTACACTAAAAAAAAAAAAAAAAAAAAAAAAAAAAAAAAAACACTGTAGATTTGCCAGCACAAACTGGATCATACTCTTTTTTATTTAATTTTTTATGCGATTTTTATTATTTATTTCATATTGTACTGTGATATTTCACGATTAGTAAAAAGAATCTGGTTTCAATATTTAAACTAATCATAGTAATTTTTGTCCTGCATTTTCAATCAAAAATTTTCGGAACTCGTACGGTGATATAAGAATATTTCGCCTTTTACGACTTTTAAAGATTTTTCAAGGCTTGCGCTAATTTTTGACATCCTTAAAAGGAGAAAGAATTTAATGATTTAGTAGTTTACACTTTGTTAATCTCAGTAAAAGAAATTATTGCCCTTTCCGATTTTTGAAATTTTAGCGATTTTGATGCGATTTTTTTACGTTTTTTTTAAGATTTTTTGCGATATTTTTGTGAGATTCATAAAATAATGTGATTCCACTTCAATTAACCTATTATCTTAATTTTAGTCTTCTGCGATTTTTTTATGCAATCTTCACGTTTCTCGCATTTTTCAACATTCGTAAAGAGAATCCTGTTTCATTCTTTTTGACCAATATATTGAAATTTGTCCTCTGCTGTTTTTTACTTTTCCTAATTTTTTTCTAATGATATTTAGCTCTTTTAAACGTGTGGCAATAACTTGCTAACTTTTTTTTTTTAAGAAACGGAAAGAACTCTCCAGCAAAGCTCTCTACTGATGTGATTATATACAAGTCGGAAGAATGCAGGATAAGTTCTTACAGCATCGTGAATGACGATGCTGAAATTTTTAATCATTGTTTAAAAAAAATATATATATAAAACTAATGCGTTTCGTTTTATTCAAGAGAGGAGTACACGTTGGGCAATAATGTGTACTCTGCCGAAGGCAGTGAGATTTCACAATCACAGGCTTGTTTATTTCAAGTTTCTTTGGGAGAAAAGACACCAGCAAAAAATACAAAGCTTCTGTAGGGAAAAAAAAATTGCAATATTTTTAGTACATTTGATTGAATTATTCTCAACCGAAATGTAAAAAAAAAAAAATAAATAAATAAATAAAAAAAATACAGTTATACGGAGAACAGGATTGTATGAGTGTATATATAATTTGTAATTTTAAATAATTCTATATATTATTTTGAAATATGTGTTACATTGTATTTTAAAATCCGACTTTTCATTTGCCTTTGTTTAATAAGAAATTGAATATGAAATAAAACACAAAAAAATAATTCCACAAAAATCGGAAAATTAGATTTAAAATGCTTATTGATGGCCAAAAGAATCTAATCATAATATAAAGCTCTACTGAAATAACTTTTTTTTCTTTTTTTATGTGTTAATACTTTTTTTAAGATTTGAAAGAAATATCTAAAATAACTGATGAATGAAATAACATTTTTATAATTGAATTTTTAAATAAAGATTTATTTAGCAGCTTTATAGAAAATTATTAGATAAAACGAATTTCATCTGTAAAACATTTATTCTTAAAATAGTAATGATAGAAACAAAACTACACTAAGCATATTTAATGAAGATTTTAAAAAACAGTTGTCTAAGTTGTGTATTCTCTTGGGATTAATAAACTTGATTAGTAAAAGTAACTTTTAGGACCTTTAGGCTTTTCTTAATGGTAGTAGTCTATTATTTTGAGTTAACTTTAAAGAGGAAGGGCACTAAAGTGGCATTCATGTGAAAATAAAAACATTTATAATACTGTAATATATACTTAATAAAAATGCTATTTTACTAAGTTTTATGAAGAAAATAAACCTTCGTTTTAAAAATAGTGAAATTGTATTTAAGAGAACACTGCACATAGAGATAAACGGGAAAATTTTATTTGCAACGTCTACATTTTTAAATTATTTTTTGTTCCTTTTTAAGTGGATGTTATACTCAATTTTAAAATTAGCTAATATTAGATATTATTATTATCGTTATATTTAATTGTATAATGAATCTTTTAAGGGGGCAGTACACTTTTAAAATTTTCAAAAATCGAATTCTTTTTTTACTTTTACATCGTTAGAAAGGTTATTGTATTCTGAATAAATTGATACCAACCTTTTAACTGTGTGATAATTATTTACTCAGATATTAGGGAAAATGTAGACATCAGCCCTTCATTTCCGAATTAGCAGCCCTGCGAAAACTGTCATGACGGCTTGTTTACATTTTGTTTTCGCGCTTTCACATTATCGTAACTTTGGAAATATGCTAAAATGCGGCAATTGTTATTGTTTAAATACTTAAACAATAATAATAAAGCTTTAAGATATTACATTTGACTTCCACTCTTTCCAAATTTGTTTACTTTCATGGTTTTTCACAGTTTTATTTACTATTAAGTGCTTAAATTTGAAACAAAAGAGTTATTTATTCTAGAGCAATACTTTCCTGATTTTGTAATAGTATTCTGCTTCTTAGTATTTATTAGCTTTCTAATGAAAGAATATGCAAAATGTGCTTCAGAACAACATCGAAGAAGGAGTCACTTTAATGTTAATCGCTATACAAAATACGATGATAGAAATATACCCCAAGGTGCTAATTAATCTTATAGAAAACGGAAAAGTAGTCAATTTGATAGTGATTTTTGTTTCAATGAACAGTTCATAATACGGATTTATTGACATTACTATATTCTTTTAGTAAACTATCCGGATTTTTGTGCAGTAAAGTATGTGATTCAGATATTGAAATACGAGAATCCCTATAAAATGGCCTATATTTTACATTAAATAATTTGATTTTATAAAACGCGCACATTTAATTCACTTTACAAAAAGCTAAACGAAATTTTAAGTTATATGTTTAATTTTTTTTTTTTTTTGCAATAGTAAATGCCACATTTTTACAAATTACATTTATTTATTTTTTATGCATGTTCCTATATTCTGAAACATTTTATAAATAATTTTATATTTATCATTTTAAACTAGCATCTAATTTTATTTTTAAAACAGAATACGATATATAATTAGTAATTTTGTTTCCTTTATTATGCATTTAATAATTTAAAAATACAATTTAATCTTTAAACGGCTGTTTCTCAAAATGGCATTTTTTACTCTTGTGCGCACGATATCTCCAAAACTATTTGAAGTAGAGATTTATTTTCCCTACATAAATATTTATATTATCATGAAAATGAACCAGGATTATAAAGCTGTGTTCAGCATAAAAAAAAAAAAAAAAAAAAAAAAAAAAAAAATTACGCGATTGGAGGTATGTAAAAATTTATAGTTTTTCTAATTTTTCTAATTAAATTATAATTACCTTTTATCTAATTAACCGATTACGAATATCCTAGTTCAAATTATAGACCAGAGTGTTATCTTTAATTTAAGATGAAGTTTATGCAAATACAATGAAATTAGCATGAGATATCGTGCGCGCAGTGAAATGTTATCCACTGTAAAAAATTTTAAATAGCACTTTGAAATTGACTCCTTGATTTTTTAAAAATTATAATATATCCAAATTAAAAAAATAAATAAATAAACGTAGTTCAATATCACCTAAATATACTCTAAGAAGTTTGTGCTTCTCGAGTGGTTATCTTTTTTATAAAAAATTGTTAAACTCATGACAAATTTCACATGTTTTATGACCGTTAAAGGTGTACTGTCCACTTAGTAGTATAATACGTAATTTATTGCAAAATGCTGTTAGCATTTCTTGCTACTTTTTATATGTGCAGCATGTTGTTTTGCTCCAACAAACAAAAATGAAATTGTTTTGTGGCTTTGACGCAGAGCCTAGCTACTCTCTTTATGAACATAGTCTATGATCATAAGTATTGTTGAGTTTTCTGTGTGAACATGTTATGCAGATTTTAACACTTGTACGCGAAAGACTCACCTATTCTGTTATTTCTTTTATTTGCACAATGTATGGCTAAATATATCTATATCTGATTGCACGGTTATTTTACGCAGTATAATACGTTAATTATATTGCTGGGGTCAGCTGACAAGTATAAATATACTGGTAGAAATGGATATTGTCGGACTTTTGTCAGATCTCACCTTTTAAGGAGTTTAAGACAATGGCTTAATTCCTTCTGTATTATGAGTTTGGATTCTCTGACATACCGATAGTGAGTAATTTTCTTGGTGTAAAATATATCGGTATCTCAGAAGCTTACCTATGCTGTAAGTCTTTGCGTCATTCTCTTTAGAATAAAAGCATATTTATGATCCATAGAATTACCTTTTAAGTAGATGTAATTTCTATAAGTAATTTCATTTTTTCTAGTGCTATTGTGTATCGTGTTTTCAGAACTGTAAGTGATATTTCACGTAGCAGCTTTTGTTAATCTCCGGAATACAATTAAAGTATCCATATCAATTACAGCTAATGATAGAATTGGGCGATATCCTTGGAATCAGATTATCTCCCTTTGCTATTCTAGAGTCTGAACATTGATTTGATCTTCATTAATTTAATGACCCTGCTCAACTTTTATCCTCATGTATTACTGATTTTAAATAAATTGTATTTTATTGTTACTTCAGAGTTATGTCTACTTATTTAGTTGACTGCTCATAGTGTCTGCCTCAAGAAGATCCTTTTTCTTTCAAAATAATGCTTCATCAGCAATAAAATCCAAAAGAAAAAAGATAACTTCCACACATCGAACAGTATATACATTACATACGATGCGGCTTTCACACAAATGCCCAGAATAATCAAAAAATGTCCTTAATAAGGAACATTTTGATAAAAAGTAGTTTATTTTATTATCAGCATGTGGCATTTCAAACGTTGCAGTAACTTGTAATTCCACTTTGTACAGACCTTAGCAGACTGGGTTAAAATATTAAATGTGACAGCTGCCATTAATGAGTTTCGCCATCAGAAACAGAAGACGCCATTGACAGGTTTTTCTAATCTAGTACATTCCCAATCACGCATTAATTTAAATACCCAGTGCGAGTAGATCCATGAAGACTTGAAGCGAAAACTCTCAGGACCGTATTAGATTTTTTTACAGTTTTCAATTTCTTAAGAAAAAATTTACGCTTCTCTGTGCATTTCTATTAAAAACCTGTCGAGCTACCGTCAACATTCTTCGAATAGTTGAATTTGTATATTTGCGATTTGCTTCGTATTCTAGGTATCTTCTTCAGATTATTTATTTTTAGTAAATTGAAAATACATAGATGGCTACATTTTCGAAATTTCAAAATATGACAAGATATCATTTTAAGGCAAGTTGCTCTGCATTTGAATTTGTTTTCATTTCATTTTTTCTGTGTGCTTGACCGTTCTTCGGAGATCTAAAATTCATAAAAATACTTGAATTACTGCGCATTTAATATATTTTGTTAATTTTGACAATATCATGTTCCAAATTCTAAATGTTTTGAGTTCCATTTATGATTCTTTTACAAGGGCACACAACAGAATACAGATGCATTTTGGGTTGTAAGCTGGAATCCTGAACGTTTATTTATATAATTTATAGAGCTTGTGTAACAAAATCAATATATATTATTTAGATTAAAGGAACAGGTTTCTTATAAAAACTATTTTGCTTCGCGTTTCTTGTTAAATTACACGTTTTATAATGTTTATAATATAGAGTATATAATACCGACAAAATAAATTAAAAATATTAAACAAAAATGACAAATAATAATATTCAGCGTTCAATAAATACTAGACCATTTGTTTGTCGATTAAAATTGATGATCCGGAAGATGCATGTGATGACTAAAGCATGGATTTAAAGAGGGTGCACTTTAAGTTTCATTGCTGTTCTTTATCTTGGATTAAAAAGTATCAAAGAAATTCTATTTTTAAGTGAAGGTCGTTATTCGATCTGTAAATGCTTCTGTTATTGCGTGTCATCATGCTATTTCCTTTTTAATACACTGTTAATTAAATTCCTAATATAGTTTGAGGAAAAACGTTAATCTTTAAAAGGATAGAATTCCTAAAAATATCTATAGAGAATCATTTCTTCAAATTGAAAATCAACGAATAGAAAACAATTATAAAAGAATTAAAATCATATATTAATAAATTTTTCATTACATTAAATGATTTAAAATTAAACATGCTCAGTATAAATTACTTTTTTATTATTTTCTTTTCGAAAAATAAAAGGAAAATAATTGTGTTTTTTTTTTATTGTTCTAAGCATATGCTTTAAAGGAACAAAAAATTATTTAATTAGTTGATTTATTACTTTTTTGCTAGTTATACTTTTGAGGCTTTTTTACCTAATAATTGAGATTTAAATTATTGCAAATTGCACAAAATATTTTTCTAATTTTATTCAACCTAATCTTTCTTACTAACCTGTATTGAAATTATATCTGTATTCTATACTATTCTCATAAATAAATACTGGTTAATATCATTGTTATCTGTAATATAGACAGATAAAATATGCATTATTTAAAAAGGTTGTTTGTTAATAATCTTTTAATACGTAAATTTCTAAGAAGAGTTAATTAAGGCTTATGTAATTCGTTTAACTACAAAACAGGCTCACGTAATTTGAATTATATCTTTTGGGTCATATTACTATAAATAAGACAAATGCAAGTAATATAATAAATCCAAATTGGCTGTATATGCAAATATGCTGTAATAATGTTTATTACAGCATTTACATTACAATTATTTGACATTTGATATAAATCTTAGTTAGTGAAATTTCCTTTAGTATAATAGAAGAACACGTGTATTACGCATGCTTAAAATAATTTTTGTGTTTTTGTAAATAACAGTTACATAAAAGTTAATGATATTAGAAAAATTAGTTTCCTAAATACTTGAAAAAGGTAAATAATTCCTGATAACGGTTAAAAACTGAAATGTTAACTGAAATATTATTTCTGATATCAACATTACTTTCGCTATGCAAAACTGGCAACGATAAATTAGGTATCAAAAGAAAGGTTGTTTGAGCATGTGTTTGTTATAGAACAGTTGCATTTGGTGGGGGCTCCGCGGCCAAGTGGTTAAGACACCACGCTGCTAATCGCTTTAGAGCGTAGGAGGCTTGTCGGGTTCGACTCCCGCTGGCTCCATTGCACACTCCTTGTGGAGCTCCCGGACGTAAAAATGCTCTGTGCTGTAAATTTTATTGTGCTATCTCGTCCCTGTATATCGACGATGACTTATAAGCGGGCCTTGTTGTCAAGCACACAAGTCTGAAGTATGTGTCCAATAAAAACAAACAAACAAGTTGCATTTGGCTAAAATTTATTGTTTCGTTAAAAACTGCAGTTAATTAAAATTTTTTAACCCTTATCAGTGAATATCAAATATTACATTTCAAAAGTTTCAGTCGGGTCTACTGGTTTATATATATAGTGCATTTTGAAATATTTTATTACAAGCCCATCCGCCGCGCGGGGGATTTTTAAAAATTCACAAGTGAAAATCAAAGTTTTTACTAGATTAGGATTTTTAAGGGTAAGCTATTTATGAAATAATCGCTTTCATGAGATAAGAAAGAAAATGTCGAACAAAACTTAAATAAAATGATAATTTATATGCCTGTTTCATGGCATTTTATGGGGAAAAAATATATGATATCAACAATATATTAGTTAATGAACAGTTTCTGAGATATACCCGACCTTTACAAAACTAAAGAAAATTTAATTTTTAACCACCGGAGGTGAGGTATTTGATTAATTTTGACAATCATTTGTTTAAAAAAATAATGGGTGTGTAATGAATGCATTTGTATTGAAATTGTGTAGTTCTAATTATCCACTCATTGGTAAGTGAAAAAATACAAATCATGTTCATAGTTTTAAACATGTATTTATGGGGTAAAATGGAGATTAATCAGGAAAAACTGTAATAGAAGACAGAGATCATTTACTTTTTTGTTATATGCATTATCATTTTGCACAAAGTTTTTTGTTAACAATTTTGTTAACAAATTTGAAAAGTGTTTATTATTTCAGTTTTTCTGCATGTCCGTTCGTGCTCTAACTCACCTAAATACAATTTGGTTGCCATGGAATTCATAGATGTTATTGTGTATCACAATGGCATGCCCTGTATTCTAAAGGAAGCGTAAAGCATTTACGGTTCATTTACAGAGACACTCAAAATAATTCTGTTACATTATAGTCTATAGAAAAAAATCAATGATACTGCACTATTTTAAACATACTGAAATTTATATATTTCCCTAAGGTGTACTACACAGCGCTTACTGTAGTATATGATGTGAATGGAACACATCTTTATTTTACAGAGGTACACAAAAGAATTTGGCTACAAAAGAGGTTGAACTATTGAAGCCTATGAGAAAAAACTGATGGAAGTGCGTTTTCAGCTGTGATACTCGTTTTTAAATTGAGCTTTTTAAAAGAAAATATTACTAAAAAATGATTTTAAAATTAATTTTTTTTATATATATTACTAAAAACCAAATTTCTGCTATTAGGAGAAATTGTGTTTTCAAATGAGTTATTAGTTTTTCCAATTCTATATTTATACATCACATTTCACATTAATAAACTGTGTCATTTTGTTGCAGTATTGTGATTATGTTGGAAAGTGTTACATAATATATGCTGGGCGCATCCTTTTTTGTGCTTGTTGCATCAGAAAACGGCCGGATTAACGTTATGAGTAAAATTGTATTCGATATATCCGCTACTGGAAATAACGATATGTTTTGAGGAACTTTGAACTTTGAGAGGGGGGTTCTCTGAGACGAATAGCGGTAGGCTGTATGTTCTGGGGAACGACAATCTCAATAAAATACAAAAAACATCTTTCTAAGAAAGGTATTTAGTTAACACAACGTAGCAACGTAGTTAAAAATAAATTTCTGCTGGTTTCTCTTGGCGATTTTGGCATTAACCCTTTATCTACTGACGGTACTTATAAGTACCACTCACTTTAAACTTTTATACCATAGTGAATATTACTAATATTCTAATGGTACTTTGCAAAAATCTCTCTTTTAACTCCACTTTAACCGAATACATGGCAGCAGTACTTCTAGGTTTGTTATTTTAGACAGGAATGATGCTATCTTTGAAGCAGTCGATGTGTTTTGTGCCGACATTTTGTGCAGATGGCCACGCTCGTTTTTTTATTGCTGCAAACACAGTAAAGGTTATAAGATAAGTGTTGGATTCTTTTTGTGTGTTCATTATGATCTTAGAATACAATTTGACTAGCTATGTTAGGTGAACGGTGTATATATTTGATTTAGCAGTTGAATTACTCGGTGGTACTTATAAGTACCGTCAGTACACTGGGTGTGGGAGAAAAAAACTTCTTGTTTACTTTTTGTCTGTGTAGTTATCCATCGTTTTCATCTGCTTTAAAATGTAATTACTAAAATGTAGTGTAATAATGATTTCCCTGGTATTTCTTTTCTGTTTCATTGTTATTTTTTTACATGAATTCGAAAAAGTTGCGGCACCGGCTCGTTTTTGCTGTGCTAAAAATGGCATATGTAAATTCATATATCGCATATGTGGAGATGCGAGAAAACATGTTGTCCCTGGAATATTGACGTCGCATAACTAAAGGACTGCTAACAAGATCGAAACTTAAAAAAAAAAAAAAAAAAATCCTTTCAGGAGCAGAGCATTTCAATTCTAAAGTGATGAAATAAATAATTGGCACCGGAATTTGCCAAACGATTTATTTGTAAATAAGGAAAAGCCTATATTTCACATACTTATTAAATCAAAAATATTTTCTGGTGCCAGTTGAAATAACTTGTGGCTTTTCTGTTACGATATTTTAGTCATAGTGTACTGACGGTACTTTAAAGTACCACTTTAATTAATTACCTTTAAATAATTAAATTTCTCACGGGTGAGTATTTTTTTTATGTTTATCCTTTAATTTTCATTGTAGTGACTGAAAAAAAAAATTACATGACAAAAATTTCAGTAGATCATAATGCCGTAGATAAAGGGTTAACACGGACATAATTTCTTCGGTAGCCCTATAGGATAGCACTAATGGTTTCGAGTGTACTACATTTCATACTGATTTATAAACCATATCTCTAGGGTATTTTGGGCATTAGATAAGCTAGTTAGATAAGTCTGGGTAATTAGAAATTTCATTTCATGAAGCATTTTACAAGATTGCTGATCCTGAATTGTAATGTTTGTCTGTAGCACTATATATTAAATGTGGAGTGTCCTATGTCCATATTAATTTTGTGACGAGAGCCCAAAGTGTTTCCTGTTGCATGTGAGACTCAGATTTAATTTCTAATAATTAGTTGAGTTAGTGATTAAACATTGCAACTCAATCTCATCAAAAAGTCATTTATTTGATCCGCAATGAAGGACAGCGTTCGCGCACGAGCACAAACACATTTACACATAGGAGGCCAGAAAAGAACCGTTTTTCCATTTTATTTGTGTTTTTTGATAGTATTGTTTTTCAAAAAATCGACCAAACTACTCCGTACTGTTAAAATTGAAAGACATATTCCGAAATATCTTACTCTTTTGTCTCAAAAGCCGCAATCAATTTGCAAAAATGTCGCAGTTCATGAATTAACATGATCGTTTTTCCATGTGTTTTGAAGCTGAAACCTACTTCTAATCGATGGTGTTATTGGTTAAAAAATGCATGAGATTTAACACTAAAAAATACCGGTGAGCGCAAGTGACTTCGTGCTTCAAGGAGAAGCTATTTTTTTTATACGCTAAATGTAACTGCGACTAAACGTCCGTATTTTAACACAATCCTCTTAGAGCATCTAAATAAATCAGATTTACATCATATATAACAATTTTGAAACTTTCGGAGGCTTAAAAATATTTTTTTACAAAGTCAAATGTGTGAAAATGTCAACGATCAGTAAAATCCTGAGTGATATTCGTCGCGATTTCGCTCGCTTTTGGTACGCATAGACTCCTAAAATCAAATTGAGCAGAAAATAAAATATCAAACTGCATATATTTTCAATTCAATATTTTTTCGAGATTTTTCAATTAAAAATATAAATTCAGACAAAGTGGAGAAGTCAGAAAGGTATAGTGAGTGAGCTGATTGAAAAGTTGTCGAAAATACCCTATAATAAAGCTACTTTTAGAAAGAAACTCACTATATCGCCCCTATTTTTGTGCATTTTCGCGATATTTGACAGAACTTTTTATATAAGTTACCCTAAATAGCTGACTATTAAAATATAAAATAAAAATTTAGAATCTTCCACGCATGTGCAGTTAAAATTTATTTCATACAAATGCCCATATCTCATCAAATGCTCAATATATTCATGTTTTAATTGCAGTACGCTGTTTCTACTGTTCTTTGTCAGGTTTTCGGAAAGTTGTGTTAAATTTGGTTGAAAACTCTGTATGCTATAAGCAAAAAACTTTTGAATTTTTCTCAGACACAATAATTTCTTCACGAATATAAGTGCTATGCTTACACACATGCACACAAACCTTGAACATGGTCCAAATAGTCATTTAACGCAGTGGTAAATCATTTTCATCATTTTCTGTTACATAGGTGATCGTAAATATTATTTTATTATTAAATTTATTATTAGCCCCCTAATTATCTTTCCGACTAAATCTTCACGGAGAAATATGAAATCAAACACTATACATCCCAGACCTCCAAGAAAAAATTGCCAATAAATTTGGTAAATATTCTACAAATCGTGTACAATCGAAAGCATCCGCTCCCTGTTCCTTAACTTTTGGAGGCCAGTGAATTTTAAAACAGAGCACACTGGCATGTTTTTAGAACCTGCGTGATCTTAATTGCAGTTCGCGAGCGTAGCTCGTAGGGAGAAGTGCCCCCTCATTTAATTAAAAATAATAATCATCTTATGCTATTTGACGGATCACATTCGTATTGAAATTTTGGAGAAATTTAGAAAACATTTTCATATATTCTACCGCAATTACATAAAAACGCTTTTGTCAGCTACGATAGATATTGTGCATGTGCATGCAGTTAAATTATAGTGCACCTACAACCAATGTTGCTAATTTCGAGACTTTTCTTTTTATTCAGAAATCCGTTCTCGCTTTGTTTAATAACGGTATGTTTGTCATCAAAAAAGCAAAAATTGCTCTTCTGAATGTTTGGTGCACATTCGGAATTTCTAAAATAAAAATTATTCGCTTAATTCACAACATTGTTCAACGCTTTGTAACGAATTTTCTTCATAAAAATACTTATTAAATATATTAGTGTACGTATACTGCGAACTCCCAAATCTAATAAACTACGAATTCGCTGCGAATTTGATCTCAATAATCTCTTGCACATGACAGGCTTCCTGACCACTTCATTTCACTCTTATTGGATTTTCTTTGTAGATAAAGGTCTTAGATGATTCAAAATAAACGGAAATGCTACCATTTTTATGCGTTTTATAATGCGGTCACGTGTGCACCGTTACTATATTACTGAATTACATAAATGTTTCATATTCAATTTATAAAACTTAATTTTGTGTGGTCATATGTATCGCATTTTATTTGTCCGCGTTTTAATTTTTTTTACATTTATCCAAAATGTTTCTGATCATTTAAACTTTTTCTTAAAAAATAAAAATTGAATTGCCACTCCACAATCAGCGTATTTCATGAAGATATCGCACGACCGCAATGGGTTCTAGATTTCCTAGTGGGCTCCTTTTGCTTCTTTTTACCAATTTATTTTAAATACTGACCTTTACACCGGAAACATCTGAAAGCAATATTCAATAAATTAAACACAACACAATGTTAATGAATTAACGGAATTTTGTCTCAATTTTTCTTTATTTTTTATTTCTCATTATATATTTTCTATTTTTATACTTTTATCTTTCACACTTTTAATGTTTAAAGTTGACTTTAAATTAATTTTAAACTTATTTTTTCTTCAATTTAGGTAGTTTTTTTTTTTTTTTTTTTTTTAACTACAATTAAAGTTTTTTTTTTTTTCATGTGTCTCCCTAATGTCTCAGACTCTTACCTAAAGGCTGGATATGAAGTTGACGTGCAACTAGGTAATCCATTAAGAATTGAGAAGCCTTACATTGTTCCATTGTTCCTCGAAGTGTAGGGATTGTTTGAATTTATTGTTTAAATGTAGATGATTTCTTGGGTTAGCGTCTCATCTTTCATCGCGGAGGACGGCTTTCAGCACTCTCGTTTGAGGTTACTAGTGTATTTAGTTTATCATTTTATTTTCGGTTTCGATAATCAATAGGTCTGATACACAGTATACATTTTGAAGTTTCACGAATGAAAAGAACAATTATTTTGTTTCGTTTTTATTCTGTTTTTCTTTTTTTTTTTTTTTTTTTTTATTGTCAACGTCAATAAAATAGAAAATTGCTATTATTAATCACTGATTGTTTACATACTGAAAGAAAAAAAAAATGCAAAAATACAAATAATCTTTAATAAAGTTTTTTTTTTTTTTCTTTTTTTTTTTTTTTTTTTTTTCCCTTATCTCTCTATTCTAAAAAAAAGTAACTACCGCTGTCACCGCCGCCGCCGCCGGTTTTGATTTTTTTGTGACCGGAGGTCTTTCTTCGTTAATATTAAAAAAAACTGTTGCATACAAAATTATGAAAATCGGTAGTATTATAGAAAAATGTTTGATAAACACGCTGATGTAGACAGTTTTCAAATCAAAGAATTATTTTAAGAGATATTTAATGCCAAAGTTGGACAAAATCGTTCCATTAAAAAAGTTTTATAGGAGCAAAAACTGTACATAGGAATTTAATCATTTTTAGATCATTTTATGCGTCAGAATTTCCCGGTGTGCAGATTGCAGTTAGTTTTTTAATTTGAATAATTTTTCGAGGTTTTATTTCTATTTTAAATTCAAATTTTCAGCATTTCGAGAGATATTTTTTACAAATTTTAGAAAATGTTATTAATTTAAACTGTTGCCAACTGTATAAACAGCGCAAACAGTAATGTTTGCTTCAAATAAAAAATTTATTTTACACGTGACTATTATAAACAAAAAATATATAAAGCAGGAACTCATTGAAAATTACGTCATAAAAACTATAGTTACACGTGAATTTTAAATGAGAAAGAATATGGTAAAATAATAAATTCAGTAACATGCGTTAGAAGTCCTAAATAGGAGAATTTACGTCATATTACACTTATTACGTAAAATGAACAAAAAATAATATTGCAAAACAGTTTTAATTTAAAAATTGCGCGAGACATTTACGTGACATTTTAAGATGATCATAATATTTCATTTCTAACAAAAGTATTTTGACGTGAATATTAAAAAGAGAAAGAAATGTTTGTTGAAAATTACGTCAGAATATAATTGTGAGATTCAAATTATAATTCAATCTTCCGAAATCTTTTTAAAGGCGATCAAATTAGCGTGCCGTTAGAGTCTGCGGTGTCCGAACGGGGGTTGACGAGCGTAGCTCGTAGGGTGCAGAGCCCCCTAGTTTTATATAAACATTTATATGCTTCCATACAGTTACATATATGTCTAAATCATTTAATGAAATCTAAACCATAGCCCATATTTTATAAATGGGAATTTCAAAAAGCATTATAAATATTAATAACTTTTAGGCATGCAAATGTCAAAAACGCAAATCTTACTGTAAACAAGATTATACATAAAGTGATAATCCAAGTCTCATTACCTCGACGGACGTTATTGATTTTGTCGCTTTTATTGCTTCGTATACCTATAATCCTACAGTTGTTTCAGAACATTTACGATTAATCTGGCAGGAAACCTTCTAACTCTATCGCCTATGATAACTGATGTAACACATTGTATTTTGAAGTGCTTATTTAAAGCTTTATTTAGGATTAAAGATGGAGTAAATGGTTTTCATATCATTTTAAACATATACAGACTATGTTCAAGACAACTTACAAGAATAGAATTTAAAAAGTTTTCTTTAACTAAACAAAGACATGCGATTTCAAATGCCTTCAAATGTTAATTTCATTACTGTTAATAATAAAATTTATGCAAATTTTTGGAAATAAGGTAGTGAGAAGACTTAGTTTAAGATAATTTATATTCTTAATTTTTAAAAGAAATATAATAATTTTATAAAATTTCTTTGGGTGTATATAACATGTTCTTTTATCCATCATATATTCCTTGCATGTTTGCCGCTAAAAACAACAAAATACAATAATTTAAAACTTTTTAATTATGTTAATAAAGGATAAAATATTATGATTCGATAAATAGCCAATTTATTAAGTTGACGTTGGTGCAGGGCATGGGGTGAAATTACACAGGCTTTTGAATGAAAAATATGGAGCCTCCATTACGAAATAATGAGTTAGCTTATGCCTTCATATCTTTATTAATAGCACAGCATCAGAAATCATTCCCACAATTCCATGGATACGTTCAGTTCTTAAGATGTAAATAAAATCATTGTTGATCGTAAAGTAAATTAGAATTAAAAAAAAAAAGACTCTCAAAAGAACTACTAGTCAGCAGGATGTTGGCAAGTGCAAAATCGAACAAATTCAGAGGAAAATTTCCATGCGTCCGCTTTTTGTCATTGTTCCCATTAACACAAAATGATGACGTCACGCGCGCTCTGGCCAATGAGTGAATCAAAGGTATGCATGAACCTTTCGTTACACCCAGTGAGAGTGATTTTGTAAAGATTCCTGTCAATTTGGAACCGGATGAATTTTGAAGTAAAAAATACCTAAACGCACTAAATATTCTCGAAATTAAATAAAAAAGAAATGGTTTTTTTAAAAACATTCGAATTCACATTATATAATAGAAATGGTTAGAAATAATGATACAATTTAGGAATAAACTAAAAGCTTTATATTTAAGTAAATTGAGTAAGATAATAATTAATTTAAGGATAATTTAATAGGATTAATGACGGATATTATTAAAGAATAAGAAATTAGTTAATATGCCAGTAATTTATTCTAATAAAAGGAAATATCGCGAAGGAAGAATTTATAATATAACACACACACACACACACATATATATATATTAGTAAAATCGATGTTTTTATTTAAAATTTTAATTAATATATCTGTCTTAAATGTCTGTACAGAATATATTTTAAATGCGAATATTTTTATAACTTTAAAAAGTAAATAGTTCGTACTTTTAAATGAATGAAAAAATTAATTGTTACTTATTTTTTTAAATTGGGTACGTTTTTCTTTTGTTGATGTTAGTTTGCTTGCTTGTTTCATTTTTAATTAAATTAGAAATCTGGATTTATAGAATTATTGTTTTTTAATTTTTAAAATGATTTCGGAGTTTAGTATTAATAAAACTAATATGTATGCGTATTAGGAAAGGACGGAATTTCTCCCTGTTTTTCAGACTTTGGGGAGGAATTCAGGGATAAAACACGTTTTCTAGGAGTGTGTAAATTATTTGTTAAAAAATGAGGAATAGTTTTGTGTATATAGATAAGTTTTTCGGAGTGTGTAACATACAAAATTTGTAACAGAGATTTAAATTTAAAAAACATTCGAATTCAATCGGTAATTACCAGTCACATTTTTATACAATGATTTACGACGGCAGTGTTTAGTTGTGCTTTCTCTTGTATTTTTGGCGATTTTTCTTGCATTCGGGACATTGGACATTGGTAGGATACTGTCGCTTGGAGATATATTTGTTTAACCTATTGCATATCATACATGCTGGTGATCGTTTCACAATACGGGGTATTTCTTTGTATTTACTACTGTTCAATTTCAAAATTTCATCAATGATATTAAGACGCATTATTTACTAAAAACGAGGAAAAACAGGTTATTGCATCTTCTCTATTTTTTGTTAAATTGTTTTATGGGAAAACATGTTCTACGAATTCATTTTTTTTTTCTTTCGAGATCATGATATTTTCCGTTTTCCTCATTCTTGTAGCACAGGGAAAATAATACATATTTCAATACAAACAAGAAAGAGAACTCATGTGTCAAGCACAGATTATTAAAAACTTTCCAACGAATTTAGAATTCTGTAACTAAAATTCACTGTTTAATATGGTGAAAGATCATATCTAAATAAACAATTTGAAAAACGAGTGACACATTTGAAAACTATATTTTTGCAATTATAATATATAATTGGAAAATAATGCAAATTGTTTTCTGAATCCCTGTAAATATATAATGTTTTTGTGTATATTCTAGATATAATGCAAAAATTTAGTTTAGTCTGCAAACTATAGATAATGTTGAAAACTCCCTTTCAGCAATGTCTGCCGTGATACGGAAATGTACTCGAATTCATTTGTAAATACCTGATTATGATCTATATGATTTATACACATCAAGTAATAAGCAAAAAACTAGTTAAATTAAAAAATACATTACGTATCTGAAAAGGGACTTTCACCAATTATCTCTCATACACTGTACTATAATCGAACTATTTTATGTGTCCCTGTACATGAACGATAAATGCTATGCAGACACTGTTCTTCAATAAGCATCTTGTAGTTCACTTGAGTGATGTGTATCAATTTCAAAAGCATTCAAATAGCGTAACATTATTAAAACACAACACATACGATTTTTCCTTATAGAACATAATGTAACGGAAATCTTTTGAATGTCCTTGTAAATGATCCCGGAATGCTACGCATTTTATTTTGCACAGTTCATTTTTCACATTAAATATTTTTTTCTGAACATGCCATAGTAAATCAATAACATGTATCAATTATATGACAATGGTGACTGCATTTATGCGAGTTAGAGCTCGGAGAGACAAACAGACTGAAGTCCAGACGGACAGACAAATATAATTCATAAACACGATTCAACTATGTTGGAAAGTGTTAAAAAACTTCAAAACTCTCTCCGGCATTTTTAGAGGTACCGTGTTTCCCATAAATGTCGGGTTTATTTGAAAATTTATGTTATTTCATTTATATTATTTTTATATGGAATCAATGGCGCCAAATTTTGAAAAATATTGGGTGGGTTCAAACATTTTTCGGGTAAATGGTTTTAACTGATAAATTTTTAAAGTATATTTAATTTTCTTAAATTACATTCGCATGAGTAAAGCAGAAATTTTTAGTGATACCGCATTAAATAGGCACATTCGGGTTTCATCAAACACTAAAAATGGCTGATGAAATATGATGAAACGATTTTACGTCCAATGCACACTTTTTGTCTCAAATATCCATCAAATTCGATGAGGTGAGCGTGAGCTATCTGAGATGTGGCTAGAAATATGGCCTTTTCGGGCACTTCCGGGTTTGATCAAACGCTAAAAATATTTAAGAAAATCTAATCAAACAATTTTCGTCCAAGGACATTCTTATCCCGAAATTTCGTCAAGAAGGGACTAATTTTTAGGGGTCTGCTCATAGAAATAGCGATTTTTCAGGAATTTCCTGGTTTGATTAAACGCTATAAACGGTTGATCAAATCTGATCTAAAAATTTCTGATAAGGAACCTTTTTATGTATAAACATGAAATTTTGGATATTGATTAAACAGATTGAGCTTTGTAATATACTACCAACAGAAGTTTATTAACCCTTTACAGAATTTGTGTATTGTTGAAATCAAAATAGCTCTTTTTTTTACCCCATAAGCCATTGCGCGCATGATATCTTGAGAAAGTATGTATGGATTGTCATGAAATTTGGTAAAGATACTAAACAAATATGTGTGTTTAAAATGATATACTTTTAAGTATTTACAATCGAAATATTTTTAGTTATGACTATTTTCATTCATTAAAAATACATTTTTTTTATTTTTTTTAAGAAAATATTTTTTTAAATAGTTAATAGAATAATTTTAGCCTAAGAGTAGATCATTTTAAACATACATATATGATTAGTATCTTTACTGAATTGCATGCGAATCCATACATACTTTCTGAAGATATCATGTGCGCAATGACTTATGGGGTAAAAAAAAGAGCTATTTTGATTTCAACAATACACAAATTCTGTAAAGTGTAAATAAATTTCTAATGGTAGCATATTACAAAGCACAATCTGTTTAATCAATATCTAAAATTTCACGTTTATACATAAAAAGGCTTTGAAGATAGACTAATTCAAACTTTGAAGTTTTTCGTTAATTTTCGACGCGTTTAAAATGTATAAGACCCCTTAATCTTTCTTTTAAATAAAATGTCTTTTCTGCAGTTCCATTTAGGAAATGAATCTCCAAAATACGTAAGCAACTTAAAATAAAAATTTATTAAGAAACTCTACCACATATTGAAGTTTAGACCTTGGGTGGCCTGTGCTAAATGTCTTCGTCTACTCTACTTTTATATTTCCTGGTGATGGATTTAATGTGAGAACATATCCTGGTTTCTGTTCTGTGATATTTGGTCACTTTATTTTGTATCAATTATATTTGTATTAATTTTTGTCGAGTCAAGAAGAAGGGAGAGGGGGGGGGGGTAAAATTCAGTACATACATTTTTAACGTAGACAGGGTGACTCTTCAGAAAAATATAAGTGTCAATATAATAAGTGTCAATAAGTACAATGGTATAATAAAAAAGCTGGACATTTATACCATAAAGAGTTCAATATTAACGTGCAAATAAAATCACAAAATTATTGAATACGGTATAAAAATAAATTAAAAAGTAAATAAACATTAAAAAATTACAATGATCAACGTTTCAGTCACCCTCTATGACCATCGTCAGGGGTTGACCAGGAATGAATCTGTTTCCTGACGACGGTCATAGAGGATGACTGAAACGTCGATCATTTTTATTTTGTAATGTTTATTTAGTTTTTAATTTGTTTTTTATACATCATTCAGTAATTTTGTGATTTTTATTTTCAGATTAATATTGTACAATGGTATATTTTGAACAGCCCACATGTCCCCAAAATAAAAAAATACTCATCAAGTAAAAATATCGCTATGGATGCCCGGCATTGAATTACATTGCCATTGACATGTATTTACTGTTAAAGTGACAGTATGCAGGAAATTTCTCTATTAAGAGAAATTTAATTGTATGTAACGCTAAAGAGACTTTTAGTGATCCTACGTGTGTGTTAGTGCTATCCTTATTTTTTTTTTCCAAAATGGTTTTATGAAAGAAAAAAAAATGTTTGAGAAAAATAAAAAAAAGGAAGGAAAATGAATAATAAAACAAAATAACAGAAATTGTGTGGGCTGGGAGAGCAAATTATCGGATGGGTTCGATCACCATGAACCCATATAAGATGGCGCCACTGTATGGAATTCATATTACTTAAGTATCATCATTTTCCTCCAAATTTGTTATTTTCCGAAGTACATTCTGGTTAACGATAATTTTATATGGCTTACCAGAAAAAAATCATACCATAAATAGGCGAGTCATTTTTGGAACACCCTGGTACTTATTGCACTGATTTACTGTAGATCTCATTTAGTTCATTTTCTGCGCCTTGCTTGCTACCGGTGTCCAAAAAAGCTTCCGCAATTTCTATTCTTCATCAGTCAATTACTGAAGAATACAAAAAGTATACTTACATTTTTTTTTTACAATTGCATAAATTGGGACTTTATAAAGAATAAACCAGCGTAATACACATTGATTCTATTTTTACAGAAATAAAACTTTAAAATGGAAATAATTGATTATTATAACTACTTCCAAGGGTGATAGCGCATTGCAAATTGACGAAAGACGCACAATACTGATTGAAATCATGAGCCGAACTAAAGCTCATCAGCGAAAATAAAGAAGCGCATTAAATTTAGATGAAAAGAATAAAAAAGAAATGTCTTTTAGAGAGTTTTGATGTGATATATGAGAACGGTGTACGGCATATTACGTTTGTCATAAAATTTGCATAGACAAACTCACTAAACGCTTATGCACAAGTATTTTCCCCATATTTAGCCCATGAATACACTTTACGTAAAATAAAAGTTCCGAAATTAAATAATGATTCATTAGGAAAAAGTAAAATTTCTGCATAAATAATAAAAAAAAATTAAATTAAAATTAAAAAAGAAGGAACGAAAGAAAGAAATTCATAATCAACTTTTTTTGGTTTGTTTAAACAAGATATGTTTTATCAACTGCAGAAAGAATTTTGTTTAAATCCGAAATATTACATTTATTTCCAATAGTAATTTTATCTAAACTACATTTATATTTATACAATGGATTCTGGAGAAATTTTATGTACTTTGTATTCCAATTTCTCATGTATACAATTCATTGATTGAAATGAGTTCTACAAGAAAATAACTTGAAGGCTATTTCATTTCTATACTGAAGAAAATATGTCCACGCTATTTTCCAAGTACATGTAAAAGAGATTTAAGAAATGTACATAATGACATACACTATCTAAAATTATTAAAACTTCTCGAATATGCTGGAGCGAAAAACCCAAAATTGAAAACTGATGTTTGAAAAAATTCATATTGGAATTTCCCGAGACAAAATTGCTTCCCAAATAAAGGTATTCACCATTTTCTAGTCGAAATGTTCCACATTCAATACAATGTCTGGAGGGACACTTTGGGAATAACCGATGAATACAAAATGGGACACTGATTGCGTACTGCTTCAAACACTTGACAATGAAATCCACACACGTCATGTATCACAATTTCTATTTAGATTCCTATTTCGATATTTTCGAGAATTTGAAAAACAATTACTGGGAATATTTTTTTAAATATTTTTATTAAATTATCAGCGCCTTGAAAGTTACAAAGAGCAAAAGAAATAAATGAAAATCATTTAGAAATGTTAAATTAATATTTAAGAAAAAATACGCAAATCAAAATAATGAAGTATAGAGTAAATTTTTCATGAAATTTTAAATTGTTCATATTTTACTTTGTAATATTTATCTGTATAAGGATATATGCTACAATTTTCTTTAAATTTATATATCTTTAATGGCTTAAATAATGCAATTTTTAAAAAACATTCCAACATAGCCAAACATGGAAAAGCATTTAAAAACTTTGTTTGTTTACAGCCGTCTGTTTTTCCGTGCTCTAACTCGCATACAAATGCTCAGTTTACTGTGTAATTGATATATGTTATAGACGATTATAATGACAAGTTCGGAGTTGAAAATGAGGCAAGTATCATTGAAAGTTTGTTTACGGAGACGCTTAAAAAAATTCTGTTAGATTATACCATATAGGGAAACATCGTTTGCGATGTATTTTGCTGATGTTACATAATTTCAAACATATCGAAATTGATATATACCACTGAGATGCACTATAGCGCATTTTTTTAGAGTATGGCGTACATGGCATTTATCATACATTCATGGAGACATACAAAATTATTCAGTTACAATAATGCCTAAGAACAATAATTGCTGGTAGTGAGTCTTCAAAATTTTAAAATTTTGGTAATTGTTTGCATATACTTATTGAGTACAAATTCTACAGATCAAGGCATAGCAGCACAAAAGATCTCTAGTAGATTTCCGTTTATTGACGGAGACTGCTGAACGACAATATTTAACTGTGCTATGCGTTTCCTAAATGAACTAAATTTTAGCACACTATGTAACATATATGAGGGGATCACAACCATAATAAACTAAGTCCAACTATCTCTATTGTGAAATTTAATTCATCGATTAGTTGTAATACAGTTTAGAATGAGTTATATATACATTACTTTATCTTGTTCCAAAAGCATTATTATTGGTTACACAAAACAAAAATATTTTTAAAAGGTTGATTTCTTTTTCCTTTGCATCTTTTCAGCTTTCTTGTCGTTCGGGGGTGTGGGGAGGGGGATTTTTCAATTCGAAAATATGTCTACATTTCTATTGTAAAAACGGTATATTTTTACTTTTCCAAATTCAATAAAATACTAAGAAAATATTTAAAATAAAAGATGAGTGGAGATATGAATATTGCACAAGATCCCTATAAATCCAATTTTAATTATTCCTTCTAAATCCTCCTAAAACCCTTCTGAAATTTATTAAATGATTATGAAATCGTCTAATGTAGTTAAAAAAAAATAACGAAAAATGCTTTAGAAGATAATTTTTTTATGAATTCATAATTCAGTACATAAAGAGTTAATCTTTCAATAACAGCTGCCGATCTAATGTTTAAAAACGTTTAGTAATGTTTCGTCCTTGGTGCAGGATTAGTAAATTACATTACAAATATATTCGATGCTCGTATTTTCGATATATGTATCGGGTTAAAATTCGTAGAGAATTCGTGAAATCGACTTATTATTAAATAGTTAACAAGGGCGCGATTAAAAGTAGAAACATCGTACAAATTTGTATAAAAGCTAAATGAAGCGTGTACAGTTTATCTTGTGAATTTTAAGCGTTACACATTTACAACTTTTTGTTCATTTTAATATGCATACCCGTCTTCAGCGAAATATGCATAAAAAATATACATTCTGAATGAAGGGATATTTTTACTTTTTTCTATCTTCAATAGAAGAAAGTATTCTAATAGAAATTTTTTACGACTTCAGGTTTTCGAAGGATTTACACGTTTTAGGGGTCAGAGATCACCAAAAAAAAAATGTTTATAGAAAATGTCTGTCTGTCCGTGTGTCCATGTGTCCGTCTGTCTGTCGCCATTGTACCATCAAAAAGTGTATGAAGTTATGCATAGAATTTAACCAAATTTTTATTTCAAGTTTTTGGCTATGGCAAGCAGGTCTTCCCTGAATTTGAAAAAAAAAACGCCGGTAGGGGCGCTGTAATAGCGATTTTTTTTGCGATTTTGAATATTGTACCAGCGAAAAGTTTATGAAGTTATCCATAGAATTGAACCAAATTTTTTTTTTAAGTTCTTGGCTATGGCAAGCAGGTCCTTCCTTAATTTGAAAAATAATCGCGGGTATAGGGGACGCTGTAATAGCGATTTTTGTGCGATTTTTGTCCCATTTTGAATATTGTACCATCGAAAAGTGTATGAAGTTATGCATAGAATTGAACCAAATTTTTTGTGTTTGTTTTTGGTCATGGCACGAAATTCCTCCCTGAATTTGGAAAAATTCCGCCGGAAGGGGGCACTATAATTGCAATGTCTGTACGATTTTCATTATTGTACCATCGAAAAATGTATGAAGTTATGCATATAATTGAACCAAATTTTTTGTGCATGTTTCTGGCTGTGGCAAGTAAGTCCTCCCTGAATTTGAAAAAAAATCTGCCGGAAGAGGGCGCTGTAATAGGTCTGTGCTATTTTCATTATTGTACCATCGAAAACTGTATAAAATTATGCATAGAACTGAACCAAATTTTTTGTGTATGTGTAAGGCTATGGTCGGTAGGGCCTCCCTGAACTTGAAAAAATTCCGCCTGAAGGGGGTGGGCTATAATTGGTATGTCTGCGCCATTTTCATTATTGTATCATCAATAAGTGTATGAAGTTATGCATAGAATTGAACCAAATTTTTTGTGCATGTTTCTTGCTATGACTAGCAAGTCCTCCCTGAATTTGAAAAAAATCTGCCGGAAGGGGGCGCTGTAATAACGATATTTGTGTCATTTTCTTTACTGTACGATCGAAAAGTGTATAAAATTATGCATACAATTGAACCACATTTGTTGTGCATGATTTTGGATATGGCCAACAGGTACTCCTTGAATTTGGAAATATTGCGATGTAAAGGGGCTCTGTGATAGCGATTTTAGTGTATATTTCTTGATAATTTCGTAGTTCTATTGTCCATCGGCGGCTGGTGCAGCGGCGGGAACTCGCTTCTTGCTATGCCGGGTATTCGCAAACAGCTGATAACAACAGAATAAAGAAAAACTATTAATTTTAACAAATATCATGATATAGATTAACTCGTTTTTAGTCAGTTTAATTGACTAAAGCAGACAATTAAGAAGAAAATGAAAGTTGGTATGGTATTGAACTAATAATATTGAAGTATAAATATGAGTAACTACTTTTTGAAATATTAAGATGTATAAGATAGAAGGAAGTTTTGGGATTGGCACATCAATGGTGTTTAAAATATGATAAAGATAAGCTTCATTGATGATGTTTCTTTTACGGCTGTATAGCACCCCGATGTGTCGCAAAGAATCATAATATTGAATGCCTCTAGAAAAAAATATAATTATGATTTATAAATAATTAAAAATAATAATTATTTATAAATTATGTGTTTTAAGACACTGGCTGCTTAAAATAATCACAGGAGCGACTTGCACTCTTGTATCCAAGCTATTTGAATAATGTATACTTTCATCCTGTAATATTTAGAAATTTAATATAATTTTGTTTTTATTTCATTGACTAGATAGTACTTACATATAAATTAGCAAAGTTGAATAAAATAAATTCAGTCTAGTTGTTAGGGTTACGTACTTAAAAAGTAAAAACGGAACTATTATAAGATCTCCCCTGTGTCTGTCTGTCTGCCTGTCACAGCCATCTTACTCGTAAACTATGGAACGTGGAAAGTTCAAATTAGGTGAAGTAATAAAGACTATTGACCCACATATTTTCAGATTATTAAACATTCACAAATATATTTAGGAAAAATGTAGAGGGGCTAATTAAGTTACTTGAAAAAAAAATCTTTTATTGGTATATCGTGTGGGGTATCATGCGAAACCTTTTGTAACATCGAATTCAAAAGTACGTTTCTTTTAATTTTTGGTATATTTCCAGAGATATCCTCAAAAATGTAGTGCAAAGATATGTCCCCCCCCCCATCTATTTCCGAATCTACTGAAACTAAAATTATGAAAAAAATAGAGGTAGTAGACATTAATTTAAACCTCGCAGGCAAATTACAGCGATTACACTAGGTCACATATTTTTTGAGAAAAGAGCATTTTTTCGTAACACAAGAATTTCGATTTGCGGGCATTCAGCAAAGGTGTTGAGGAGCGCTGTAGGAATCTATCGTAGCAGAAGTATAAAAGCAGTGTTGATAAAGATTTTCGATAAAAAAAAATGTTTGGTAATTAGCCGAGATATTAACCCTTAAACACAGAGATGGTTTGTACGTACATAATGATAGGGAGGGGGCGTAAACTATGTACCATCAGTTTTTATAACCCAGATAACAACATTTAATGATATATTTGTGAAACACAATGCCCCGTAGCAGTTTTAAAGCAATAAACGTCAGATTGTTAAAAACAATTTAATTAGATTTAATCACATAATTACTATGGGATTCGCAACTAGTTTGCATTGACAGTATCTCTCAATACGCGTCCGTGTCTTAAAAGGTAATTAAAAAGCTATCTAGAAACCGCGGCATGAGCCAAGGTGGCGTTGCAACTTTGCGACCTCTTTTGAAGCGCGCTTAGCACAATTCCAAATTTAAACTTTATTTTATTTTATTTTATTTATTTATTTTTTTTTTTTTTAAGAAAAGATTATTACTAATCTTAATTTAGTTTTATGAAATGACAAATGAAGTTTAAATATGCACTACTTTTATTGCCAATATCGAATTAAGTTTATCATAAACAGATTAGGTTAAGATTAAAAAAAGAGTTATACAGAATAGCAATATTTGATATTATTTTGGCTTCATATCGCATTGAACTTTTATCGTATACAGATTCATACTTTTCTAGTATATACAGCTATACCCAACCCTACGTTGTATAGTTTTTTACAAAGTTTTATTATTCTTTTAGCAAAGATTCTTTAACAATACTGTTAATATTTCATATATTTTTTGTGCGGAAACCTCTCAGCGCGAGCAATACTCCCACTTGACCGTTTATTTATTTTTCATAATCGATTGGCACATTTCTATACGCCAATCGACTAGGAATATCATCTGTACGACAAACGTTTGTCTTATATGACAAACGATGATGAAAAAGTGATGTGGATTGTTTCATTTCTTCACGACAGTTCATTACTTTTATGAAGGGAAAAGGATAATCCATAACTTGTATGTAATTCAAAAAGTAAACGCTTGTACAATTCGCAAACAAAATAGATATCAAGACATAATTTCCATCGGTAAAAAATTTAACATTTCTGTACGACGAAAATAAACAAAATATTTAACCTGAAACTAAGAGTTTACGAAATAAAAGGAAACAATAAAACTGTTAAATATGTAAACAAGAACGAAAAATCATGCGTCCAGCATAAAAGACTCTACAACATATTCAGAACACTGTAAAAAAACATTACAGTTTATTAAGGTGAAAGATTCTGTCTAAAGAAACGATTTTGAAAACATAATTTCCGCAATTACCATCATTTGTCGGAATAACATACGATTTTTTTTGTGTGTGCAGCACAATATACAGGGTGTCCGGTCTCAACGGTGTAAAATGGCTAATTCCTAAACCGTTACTCATAGACATATAGTTCCAACTACAAAAATATTTTAAATTAGATAAAGAAATATTTTTAAAACTATTTGGGTCAATAAAAACATTTCTTAAAAAATTACGAATATTAAAATTTTTATACGGTCCCCTAGTCCTATAAGTTATATTTAGTAAAATTTACCTTTTACACTGACAAGTAATACAAAAAGAGTCCTGTTATTCTACGATTAAGTTTGACCGAGTAATAGCTGTTTAAAGTTGAAGCATATTTTTTTCTGCAAATTAAGGGTCATTCACAAATTTAGTCGAAATTATAATTTCGTCAGATATATTAAAAAAAATGGTTGAGAGTAAGATTAACATTGCAATATAAATTTGAAATCTTTAATAATTCTGACATATTAATGCAAAATATAAAATTTGTAATAAACATTTCAGAAAAAAGAAAAAAAAACAGAATTTATGTTAAATAAAATTATGCTAAATCAAGAGACTCAATTCTTTACAAAATGATACGTATTTAAAAATAATATTAGATTTCACTAGTCTGCAAAAGTTGGGTTATGTCATGTTTTTTAGCTTTTGATAATTGATTATTATGTATCCTGTACCGCTGAATGCGAAATTGACCTTCTTTTTTAGCCATCACATCAGGATTTTTCGCAAATTGCAAATTTCAAAGTAAAAAAGTTAAAAGTTAAAATTGAACCTCCTCCCCATCTCATCGGACCACTCACCTGTTTAGCTATAAAAATCCCAGGATAAGCAAAAACAATGAACAAATTATGGAATAAAATAAAATAAAATAAAATAAAATAAAATTTTCCATATATTTTATAGTATAAGATTTTCCCTATATTTTAACATTTACACATTTACCATTTTCAAAAATATTCTAACGTAATGATTAAACATGAAGGTCATTTTTAGATTCAGTGCTAAAAAGTACGTGAAAACCAATCATCAAAAGTTAAAAAACACAGGCATCTCCTCTACTTTATAGCATCCGATTTTTGTTATTCTTTCACTTTGATAATTTATGATTTACGAAATATCCTGACATGATGGTTAAAAATTAAGGTAATTTTCGGATTCAGTGCTAAAATATACATAAAAGATAAAAACACCGACAATCGCAGTCTTGTACTATCTAATCTAAAACGTTTTCTTAAACTTCTTGGCGGTAATCTATCCGAAATTTTTTGTGCTATCCTGTAAAATAAGTTTAAATGGTAACAACCGAAAATCATAATAATATTGCTATCGGATATGCGCCAGTATGCAAAATGTAATCTCGATCGGATATTTGAAAATGAGTTTCAAATTTTGAATTGGAAAAACGTACATATGATCGTTGTAGTAACATAAAACTTATAAAAATAACATAATTTTTGTTAAATGAAATCATAAAAGAAACAGTCTCAAATCCTGACAAAATAAAACATATTTTATTTTAGCCAATCTGAAACTTAATAAATATTAACTTAATCGCAATACTTGTACGATATTTTTCAAAGCGCAGATACACATGAAATAAGATCTCCGAATACTTTAAGAACATGGTATGTGACCCCTCAAAACGAAGCCGAACTCATTTGTTTTCAAAGCAGAAATGTAGCTTAAGTCATGCATTTTTAAAGTTTGTAACTCGCTCAATTTTAGTGTTATATGAAAGGGACTTGTTTTTGTCTTACTTGTCAGAGTAATAGGAAAATTTTACTAAATATAACTTATAGGACCGAGGGACAGTATAAAAATTTAAATTTCGTATTTTTTTAAGAAATGTTTTTATAGACCCAAATCGCTTTTAAAATATTTCTTTACCTGATTTAAAACATTTTTGTAATTGGAACTATATGTCTATGACTAACGGTTAGGAATTAGCCATTGGACACCGTTGAGACCGCACACCCTGTATAATCAACTATTTAGATTTGTATGTATACCATCTAATATAAATATACTAAAAGTTAGTTGAATTAAACGCATAGCACAGTTGAAAGTTCCCACTCAGCAATGTCTGTCAATAAACTGAAATGTACCCGAGAGCTTTCGTGCAGCCTTGTGTATGATTTACAGAATTTATGACACCAAGTAATATGAAGAAAAGAAAAAGAAAAAAAAATTAACATTTAGAAACGCGTACCACAACTGAAAACACATTTCCAACAATTTTTGTTCAAAGGCAGTTTAGTAAGCAAATTATTTTGTGTTCCTGTAAATAAACAAGAAATTACAACCACACAAGATTCTACAGTAGGCGCTTTGTGTAATATAAATATTTTAGTAATATATATAAATTTCAACATTTTTGAAATAGTGTAATATTGTTAAAATACACTGGAAACGATTTTTCCCATTAAATCGCAATGTAACAGAATACTGTTGAGTGTCCGTGTAAATGAATTGTAAATTCTAGACACTTCATTTTTTAATACCGAATATTCTATAGTAAACGCCTGTAATATATACCAATTCTATGGCAATATGACTATATTTAGGCAATTTAGAGCACGGACGGACAGATTGCAGCCAGCCAGATGGGAAGGCATATACATAAGACAGAATTCATAAACACTTTTCAACTTTGAAAAGTGTTAAAAATCATTTCAAGCTATTTTCTTTCTTTACTAGGTTACCACATTATCGGTTTATTTACATATATGCCAAGGTAATATATTTTTCATTATTTAAATAAGTTTTTTACAACATTTTAATTAGTGTTAAATATAAATGTTTGTATTAAATGAAAATATGTACCTTTAAGAATAAATTAATAAAGTTTGAAGAGTAAATTTATCTCTTAGTAAATGCAGTATTTTTTTTTATATCCCTTTCTAAATTAATAGTTCAAAAGAAAAATACTTGAATACAAGCTGAAAAAAAAAAAAAAAAAAAAAAAAAAACATAATGCGTAAAAAAGCCTTATTTCTAAAAAAAGAACATTTTTTAATCTATATATCAGAGTAAAATGTCTTAAACCCATACAAAAGTATTTTTTTTTATTGCTGGCGTTTTCATATAAGGTAGAGAAAAGAAAAATCTGACAATAAAAGTTTCTGAACACCTTTAATCTGATTAGTAGGAAAAAAAAAAGTATGAGATTAATACATTTCGCATTATTTCATTTAGGAGAATGTTTCTTTTTTATATATATAAAATGATATATTTCCATTCAAGTTTTTCTCTCTGTGTGGAATTTAAACGATATTGTTTATCTCAAAATGCTGCAGCGGCAATGTTTATCTCTACATTTTTTTTTTTCTCTGGATAATATGTTTTAGAGATAAATATCACTTATTGTGTTTAGATGATAACCCATGTTTATTTTTTAACTTGTATAGAAAACAAACATTCTTAAATACTACTTTTTAATTAGAATAATTTTCAGCAACTAGTACCCTTCAATTTATAAAAAAGAATTTAAATGCAGTGTATGTTTGTAATTTTAAGTCTTTATTCTTGAGACTTGTTTAAAATGCTTTAGTACACTGTAAAAAAAAAACGACATTTTTACAGTACAAAGTACTGTTCATCTCGCGCACAAACTCGATCACAGTGAATGTGCTGTATCTTTCTTTGGTTTTCTGACTATATTAACATGGCAAATACAGTAGTTGCGTAAAATTAACAGCACGGTGTGCTGGCAATTTGGACGCCAGCAGTTTGTGCTGTAAAAAAATACGGCCAAATTACCAGCACATTGTGCTGTTAATTTTACGCAACTACTGCATTTTCCATGTTAATATAGTCAGGAAACCAAAGAAATATACAGCACATTCACTGTGATCGAGTTTGTTCTGGCAAATTTACGGTAGTTTTTTTACAGTGTAGTTATTTTAAGAAAATTATTTGCTTGTAATCAAGTTTAATAATTTTTTCCATGTGTAAATCAACATGTGTTTTAGAGAAAATGTCTTCATTCTTGAGACTTGTTTAAAATGTTTTAATAGTAATTTTAAGTGATTTTAAGAATATTGTTAGCTTGTAATCAAGTTTAATAATTTTTTGAATGTGTAAATCAACATGTGTTTTAGAGAAAATATCTTCTTTCTTGAGACTTGTTTAAAATGTTTTAATAGTAATTTTAAGTGATTTTAAGAAAATTGTTAGCTTGTAATCAAGTTTAATAATTTTTTGAATGTGTAAGTCAACATGTGTTTTAGAGAAAATATCTTCTTTCTTGAGACTTGTTTAAAATGTTTTAATAGTAATTTTAAGTGATTTTAAGAAAATTGTTAGCTTGTAATCAAGTTTAATATTTTTTTGAATGTGTAAATCAACATGTGTTTTAGAGAAAATATCTTCTTTCTTGAGACTTGTTTAAAATGTTTTAATAGTAATTTTAAGTGATTTTAAGAAAATTGTTAGCCTGTAATCTAGTTTAATAATTTTTTTAATGTGTAAATCAACATGTGTTTTAGAGAAAATATCTTCTTTCTTGAGACTTGTTTAAAATGTTTTAATAGTAATTTTAAGTGATTTTAAGAAAATTGTTAGCTTGTAATCAAGTTTAATAATTTTTTGAATGTGTAAATCAACATATGTTTTAGAGAAAATGTCTTCATTCTTGAGACATGTTTAAAATGTTTTAATAGTAATTTTAAGAACATTATTTGCTTGTAATGAAGTTTAATAATTTTTTAACGTGTAAATCAACATGTGTTTTAAAGAAAATTTCTCAAAGAGATTAAGAAAATCCATTTATAAACTCAAGCACACATTTCATATTAATAATATCTTTCTAAAAAAATAAATAAATAAACTGTATATAAAAATCACTTCAAAAGATCAACTTATTTAATATTTGCTATAAACGATAAAAAGAAATTAAAAGGCAAAAAATGCAATGATTCAGCCTCCATGGAGGTTTCTAAAATTCAGAAAGAGATGCAATATAGAATAATGAAACAATAATATAAAATAATTCACGTTCACAAATATCCATTTTTAATATTGCATTTAATTTCATTATGCTTGTGTTCGCGTGATTTTTGTTTGCTAGTTTTTCAATCATCCGTATCATTTTAATTTTTGAGAATGTGGCCGACGGATGCAATGTAACATGTCGAATGTGAGTAAATAAAGGTATTTTTTGCTTTTGAAATTTATTTTTATATCTTACAGCAAATATTAAGTTACTTTGATGTTTTGAAGTGATTTTGTATATAGTTAATATAAAAACTTTTGTTTCATTTTGTCCCTCTTCCGTATAAGGCATTTCCACTTTGATGAAAAAAAAAAGTTATATTTTTATGTTTAAAACGTGAAAGTCTACAGAATTCATCTTTCAACATTTCTTTTTCTTTTAAACCAACTGAGTCTTTAACATTGAGAGCATGTGAAGAAACTTATTTAAGCATTTCAAAAAAAAGTAGTGATTTTTATGAATAGATTTTTCTTACTTCTCTGAAATTGTATAAATGACCTTACAGGTTACCACTAATTTAAAAGTCCATTCACGAACGTCGCATACCCCCACTGAAAGCGAAATGAATGATATCCCTATTAGTGATGATTGTCAATGTTTTCTGAGTAAAATCCGTAACCGGGATAAGTTTCATTTCGCTTTAAAGCGGGGTCAGCATCAGAAATCCATAATATATTCACAATTCCTCAATTTTGCATTTTCGATTTCCTTTGTTTAAAATTTGTAATATTTTCATTTTCTTTGATTTTTGCACATGTAATTTCATTTTAATCATATATGGAGAGACATGCTATGGCAGATATTTGAGAACATACATTATACGTGAAATACCCACCCTGTATATCACAGTTACAAGTCCTTTTCTACTATTTGTTAACATGTTAAAACCTAAACTAACTAAGGAAATGAAGAGGCATGCAGTCATTGTCTCTTTGGCTGAAGAAATCTCCGATTTACAGATTGCTCAATTCTTGAAACTCGCCAAGTCATTCATTTTTTAAAGTAACGATTGAACTGAATGCTGTCAGGTTTCATGTGGCAACCGTTTAATATAGGAAGTGACACTGACAACGATATGACATTATAAAGACGCCGACGTTCGTTAGTCTTGTCGATAAAAACCCTAGGAAATCGATGAGGGTGCTCACTAGGGAGCTGCAGGTTGATGAGGCCACCATCGGATGTGTGATTCGTGAGGACCTTCGTTAGTGGTGTTATTTGATGAGGAGAGGAAAGTTCTTGTCTAAGAGAATGAGGTATAAACGCCTGCCAAGTGCCAACAACTTTTTTAACAAGTTGAAACATCATCATGGGGAGCCAGGAATGTCGTTGTTTACTTCCGACGAAAAAAACTTCGCTCAGGTTCAGAAAGTGAACCGTAAAGAGGCCAGTGGCTGCGTAAAATCCAAGAAGATTTTCCGACCGTCATGCACAGAAAATTTCTATCCTCACTGATGATTCTGTAGGTGGTGAGCACTGAAGACGACCTAATGCCTCCACTTTTCTTTATTCAAGGATCCAGAGACAACGCCGTTCCTTATATCGAGGTATTAAAGTTCTGGATTACTTAGCCAGTGGGAGGCGGTACATTTTTAACAAGAATCTGCACTATCCCAATCAGCCCATAAAACCTAATAAAGGATGGCCAAAAACATTCACGACCATGTCATCCCCAATGTGTTCCCTCCCCTTCCCAGCTTCCCAGGTATTAACCCGATAGGCTTTTACGAATGTGGTGTGGTTTCGATGGACGCCAATAGTCAACCAGACTGTAAAAAAAATCTGTAAATTTACTAAAGTTTTTCTAGGAAACTGGGATTCCTAGAACTTTTTATGTAACGGTAACAAGAAAAATTCCTGTAACAGACGCTATTACAGGAATTTTTGCTGTTGCCGTTACATAAAATGTTCTAGGAATCCCAGTTTTCTAGAAACACTTTAGTAACTTTACAGATTTTTTTTTTACAGTGCACACAACACTACTGCGGCTATGATAGCAAAAGTTGTGTATAGAATGTAAAACGATCCCAACACCCATCTGATTATTGCCTGCAGTCAGTTTCGACAGCTCGTAGATATGGTTATTACAGCTGGCTGTGGTTTCAATGAATGATGTCAACACTGGTCTGTATATCTGGTCACCTGTACAAAACTTTAAAATGTCAAAAATGTCTATCTCTAAGTCCCCGTTCCTGTTTGAAAGCAGGCGCTATTTCACTCTTAGATACCTGCCGCAACATGTATATACAGTAAATTCTATGTAAGGCGGACTCTTTGTAAGACGGAAATCTGTCTAACTAGGAAATATTTTCAAATCCCTGCGAATCCATAGAAAAAGAGTAAAATTTGTCTAACGTGGAATATTGTGCACTGCGGAAAATTTTCTTGGTCCCGATCGATTCCGACTTAGACAGATTTTTCTATATATACTAGGGGGCTCGGCCCCCTACGAGCTATGCTCGCCAACCCCCGTCCGGACACCGCAGACTCTAAATGCACGCTAATTTGATTGGCTTTAAAAAGACTTCGAAAGATTGAGTTATATTTTAAAAAACAGTGATTTATATCCCTATAAACGAATTTCTATTCATTTCTCTTTGATTGGAAAATTTTAACGCCAAATCCGCTGCGGTACTACTTAATTATCCCGTCGACCAATTTCGCCAAATTATATAAATCGCCAAACCACTCGCCAAATTATACAAATTGACATAATTTTTATTTTAAATAACGAAAGAACAAATAAATTAGTACAACATTAATAAAAATACAAATAAAACGTCGAAATAAAAATAACTTGATGACGTAGACACGTGTAACAACATTTCAAAATAAGCTAATATAAAAGGAATTAAGTAAACAGAGTCTTTGTCTCCTGGTATTTTTTAACAAAGCGAAAAGAAAATTGTTTTAAATGAGACATTTTAAATTAATCGTTTTTAATCTGACGTAATTTTGACCAAACTATTCTTTCTCTTTTTAATATTCACGTGAAAATGCTTGTGTTAGAAAGGAAATATTATTTGCGCTTTCCTAATAAAAATAGTTGAAAAGTATCCTCTCAAAATATCAAATAAATGTCTAGTGCAATTTCTAAATTTAAACCGTTTTGCAATATTATTTTGTGTTCATTTTATGTAATAACTGTATTGTGACGTAAATATGACGTAATTTCTCCTATTTAAGACTTCTAACGCATGTTAATAAATTTATTATTTTACAAATTCCTTTTTCTCTTAAAATTCACGTGTAATTATAGTTTTTATGACATAATTTTTAATAAGTTCCTGCTTTTTTACATAATTATTTAATTCTAATTCCAAACGTTTTTTTTTTCTGTTTATAATAGCCACGTGTAAATAAATTTTTAATTTATTACACGTATAAATATTTTTTTTTCTTTTTCAAGCAAACATTATTGTTTTCGCTGTTTATACAAGTTGGCAACAGTTTAAATTAATATGACTTTCTAAAATCTGTAAAAATTATCTCTAGAAATGCTGAAAATTTGAATTTAAAATAGAAATAAAACCTCAAAAAATTAGCCAAATTAAAAAAAGAAATACAATCTGCACTCCGGCAAATTCTAACGCATAAAATGATGTAAAAATGATTACATTGTCATGTATAGTTTTTGCTGCTATAAAACTTTTTTAGTGGAACGATTTTGTCCAACTTTAGCATTAAATATCTCTTAAAATAATTCTTCGATTTGAAAACTGTCTACATCAGCGTGTTTATCAAATATTTCTGTATAAAACCACCGATTTTCATATTTTTGTATGCATTATTTTTCTTAATATTAACGAAGAAAGACTTCCGGTCACAAAAAATTCAAAACCGGCGGCGGCGGCGGCGGCGGCGGCGGCGGCGGCGGTGACAGCGGTAGTTACTTTTTTTTAGAATAGAGAGATATATGTGTGTGTGTGTGTTAATATGCATGTGTATTGATATAGATATAAATTAATACTTAAATATAAATCAATATTTGATCGTGGTGGCAGTTACGATGCTCTTTGGTCATTATCGTTAAAAATAACAATATATTGAACTTTTCCGGATTAGCTTTATTAATAACATTTCGCCCAGACGGATACAATATGTTGTTTTTACTTTTTGTAATATGAGTTTCCTAAAAGTGGTAATATTAGGTATGGTAACAATTGAAAAAATGCAGTTTATTTATGACAAATTTCATTTATGATATAATTTATTTGTTTGTGTAGTATATGAATGAAGCTTCATTCATGTTCATCTGCAAGTTAGAAATGAATTTTGTTTTTAAATTATGTTTATAATTTGTGCATGTAAGCATTTGCAAACTGAGTTTTCTAGAATTGAAATTGAAATAAATTTCTATTTTGAAAAGCATTTCCCAGGCTCACTTTATAGATATGTAAAATATCTCCTACTTAAAATTAATAAAATATTATTTTTTTCCCCTCTGGTAAACTATTTTCGGTCAAATGTATTGGAAATATCGATATGTTTTATTTTAATATAAAATAAAGTTCAAATATGTATCATTATTTTAATTTATAATTTTTGTAGCATTTTGTTCATTTTAATAAATTTAGTTTATGTACGTAACAAATCTAGTATGATAATCTGATTTTTGTAATTCTCCATAGTCTCCCATAAAGTGTATGCATAAATAATATTTATTATCTAAACCTAAATATAGATTTTTTGATATCAAATTCACTTCTAAAGAGCATTGTTTTTACTTTCTTTTATCTTACAAGAAGAAAGTATTCGATTCGTTAAAAATTTCGATTGATTTATACGTTTTAAAACGTCATGAACACGATTTGGTGGCTTTTTAGAAAATGCCTGTCACTCTGTGAATCAAACTTCAGATTCAGGTATACCTTGATAAATATTCGTGTAGATTACATTTCGGTGTAAATCGCCCAACAGGTGGCGCTGTCATGTTGCATTTTTCATGATTTCCGCAATTACTCTATATTTTGTACGAATTTTCTTCAAACTTCACATTCTTTTAGATGTTGTTACAAGTTGTTGCTGATAATTTTGTGGTGTTAATGGCTCAATAAGTGGTGCTGTTATGCTGTATTTTTCACGATTTCCTCAATAGCTCTACCTCAAAAACTAATTCACGGATTTTCATCAAATTTCAGATTCAGTTAGACGTTGACAAAAGTTGTTGCTGATTAGATTTTAGTATAAATCACCCAACAGGTGTCGCTGAATTGCTGAATTTTTACACGATTTTAGCAATAGCCATATCTCGTGAACTAATGCACGGAATTTCATATCTTTAGAATTCCCATGATGGGCATCGATTGCCATTTATTTTCGGAACTGTGATAGCGAATTTTGAAGTATTCATTTGTATGACATAGAAGAAACTTTTGGGATTGACACATCCGACTAGCTTAAATTGCAATTTTTAGCGTATACAATAATTCCGATTTTATTATTTTTGATAAGATCACATTTTAACGTCAAACAATAACATTATATATAAATTTCTTCTTTTCATTTCATTGTTTTTTTATTTTTATTTATCGAGGTTTAAATTGGAAGAGGTAATTTTTTTTTGTACTAGCCATATATTTTTTCTCTATCTATAAAAATAAAATAAAATTCTTGCAAGTCCATATATATAAAATTTATCGTGTTTCATATATGATACTATAACAAACTGAGCGAAGCACTACACATTTTCAAATAAATGAAGTACTTTATAATGTATCCATCGTACATTTTCGACAAATAATATATTTAGGTAACAAATTCAGATGAATCCATAAAATTTTATATGGTAAAAAAAGGAAAAAAAAAATAAAAATGTATGATAAGATTTTGCCGTCAGGTACGATGTACATTGATTCAATTTACGTAGAATTTATTGCTCTAATATCCGATTCGACTAAGAGAGACAAATCGACTTTTTACATGTTATCGTGATCATGCTATTTATAAGGTCAAAACTAAAAGATATAAAAAGGTTTTGCAGCATAATTTACGCTTGACTATTTTGTAATAGCATTTGTGGTGAAACTTTTAAAATTATTTTGAAAACGGTCGTGTAACATCGTTTTATATGCGTGTAAACTTATATATATATATGTAATGTTTAATATATATATATATATATATATATATATATATATATATATATATATATATATATATATATATATACATATATATATATATACTGTACGAAAATAGAAATAAAATACATTTCCATAAATAGAAATAGAAGAAATCATTATACTATTTCTTCGTAAAGTTCTAGACTTTTCAGCAAACCTGCAAAGATTACAAGATCCCATTTTTGAATGATGGTTATATATATATATATCTATATATATATATAAATCATAGAAACTATAATGTTTATTCTATATGTTACATTATATATAATAAATAATATCATATTATATATCTATAAATAAACAAATAGACATATAGACTGGCGAATATATGAATACATTACGTAGGAAAGTATGATTTCATAGAGATGGTTTAATGAAGGTAGTCAAATGGTAGAAGAGAAGTAAAATGCAATTAAATGGCAGAAGACATATGGATTAAGGTAATAACGAGACGGAATTTACACGGTAGATTTTCAAAACATTTCTCATGTAATTTCTTCAATCTTTTCTTTTTCTCCAACGGATTCCATATGATATTTATTTATAATATTTTAAATGAAGGTATTTTCTAATTATAAATTAAGACAACAATATTGAATAATTATATTTAGAGCAAATCCCATTTAAACTTTAAATCTTTTTTTTTCCTTCTTTTGGTGAATTGCTATATGTATTGAAGAATTAGAATACATCTTTATCACATAGGTAAACACGTTTTTGGAGATATGCTGATCTAAACAGATTTGGGAAGCAATTGACTTTGCCAGCTGATATATTAGTTGAAAAAGAAATTGTTACATATTAAATAGCAGATCGATGTCAAAATTAACCAAGATGTAATTTAGTAGCAATATATTTTAAATTCAATAGAATTTTAATTCAATGGAACTATGTATTTTTTGGAACTGTGTTTTTTTAGTTTTAATAATGACTCGGCAAAATACAATAGAGCGGGATACGCAAGGCGAAGTAGATTCTGGTAACACAACCCACTGGTGATACACATGTAGCAACAGTTAATTCTAAAAGAAAAGAAAAATATACCACGTGACACTAGGCTCAGCCTTGTTTGGATGTGTCATACGAAGGGGAGCAAGTTCTGTTGGTACGATACATTTGCATGTATTATAACATTTTATTATCATTAGTTGGCTAGTAATGGCTCGATTACGTCTGTATGTGTTTCAACCCATAATGCTGCCATTTCTAAAAGTGAATTTCGACTCTTGCTGCTGAATATCAATGTTAGTTTTTAATTGTGGTACCTTTTATTTTACGTTGTTAATAACTGTTTATATATATTATATTTTAATACAGTTTTTTTTTTCTCTGATGTTAATTGAAAAAGCAGATTTACTGAAGTTTTCTTTTCTTTTCTTTTCCTTTTTTTTTTTTTTTGTATAAAGGTGCTAAAAATTGCTTTTTTATTTCTTTGAAAAAATACAAAAATATGTTTTTATTATTGTTATTCAAATCGAATTTTTATGGGTTTTCTTTACCTCTTATAAGAGCTCGAATAATTAAGGTTTCAATTAAATGATATTAAGAAACCTAATATATTATGCCTTTAAACAACAAAAAAATTATTTTAGTTATAGAAATAATAAAAATTGCAAAAACTTTTATTAGCACTGCATCGAAAATTTCAACATCAATAATTCGAATTCGTTCCGCCCCGCTTCCAGTATCTCGTAAAATTAAAAGAATGACATAAATCGGATCCCACTGCCATGCATACAAACACTAAACAATTTATTTATTATTAGCATGATAAATTTAACCTTCCATTCTTTAACATCTCAACGCATGCTAGTATTTTTTCTTCCCATATCAGTAAATAAAATTTTAATTCGAGAAGAGGCATTTAATTTTACCTTTCAATGGATCCATTAAAATTGTACGTTACGTAAAAATACATAAAAAATCATATTTATTTATTTAAGTGTTTTTTATACTATAACTTATAAAAAAATATATTTGTAGAAAACTCTAAAAACATCCCTTTTTAAAGCAGATTAGCATCGCTGTAAAGATATCTTATTGAATTACAAATATATATATATATATATATATATATATATAACCTATATCAGGGCTCGCACCGTTCCTAAAATTTTCGCACTTTGCTACCACTAAATTAAAACGAAAATGTTTGTTGTATAATTCTATTATAGATGTTAAAGGAATCTACCACGAAGAATTCTAATTTAAATTACTGGTAGCAAAGTCCGAAAATTTTAGGAACGGTGCGAGCCCTGCTATATATATAAAATCCTAATGAATCGAATTGAAACGAATTTATGTAACAATTCTATGAAACGACTGATTAAACAAACTGTTTATGTTTCACGGCGAGTTCTCCTATAATGTGAAATACTTTGCGATGAAATTAACACCAAAAACCGTAGTGATCCACAGATCTCAAAACTGGTATTATAATTTTAAAATTAGAATTAGTTTTCGAAATATTATTTTTTTTCTAATTTTAAATACTTTTTTACTAATGATGGCAACTCAAATTTTAATCATAACACATATTATTTTCGTATTTTAGAAAAGGTTATTTTAAATTAATTTGGCGACGAGTTTGGCAATCCTTAAATATATGCTAAGAAATGCATTATGTTACTTTTATTCAGAATTCAATTTGTATTCTACCTTAAATTTTTGCAATCAAAGGGAATTGAATGAAGCCCGTTTGCTGGGAGAACGCTACAGGTTTTATCAGTATAATTCAATCTTCTCTAATCTTTTTAAAACCGATCAGATTAACGTGCTTTGAGATTCTACAGTGTCTGAACGGTGGTTGGCGAGTGTAGCTTGCAGAGGGCAGTGCCCCCTAGTATAAATATAAAAAGACTATGAAAATGCTGAAACAGTTGCCAAACATGCAAGATAAAAGCTATAACAAGTTAATTTTTTTCACATAAATTATTTTATAGTTACAAGTTTATAATTCTGTAGTTTTTCTTTACATCCACTTTGTTTTTTATGCTTATTTGCGAAAGAAGAATGAGAAAATAACTGAACCAATGTTAAAGGGACCTTCTACATTAGGAGAAAAAAAAAAAAAAAAGCTCTTTTTATGATTTTTTTTTTTTTTTTTTTTTTGTAAGAAAACTGCATGATGGATCTTTTTTAAATTTTAACAGTTTACTGTGCATATATCAAGGTATAAACAGAAATTTTTTTAGTAGATTTTGGTGCTTCTACCCTAAGTTATAAACAAATATGTTCAACTGCATTTTATGACACGGTGGGCAAGATTAAAAAAAAAAAAAAAAAAAAGACTACTCAAAGGATCATCTTGATTTTTTTTATTATTATTATTTAAAGCTTATTTAATTGCCTTCGATATGAAGTTTTTCTAAAATTATTTAAAAAAATGTTATTAACAAATAGGAACGAATTAAAAAAGAATTATTCAACCATTACGTAACTTTTTTTAAATAAATTTATGGGTTTCTTTAATTTAACTAGAAGCTATACTCACAAGGTTTACGAAAAAAAAAATATTTTTGTGTCTCAAATAATTCTACAAGACGCTATCATGCCCACCGTCCAGACGAAATTTTCCAAAGCAGTTGAACATATTTCTTTATAATATAGAGTAGAAGCAACAAAATCGAATAAAACATTCTTGTGTATACCTTAAGATATGTATAATAAACTGTAAAAGTTTCAAAAAGATCCATCATGCAGTTTTCTTACAAAAAAAAAAAAAAAATCATAAAAAGGGCTTCTCTTTTTGTCTTTTAATGTAGAAGGTCCCCTTAATCTTTCACCTTCCATAATCAACTCCGATTTTAATAAGTGGGATCTAAAACTTTGCTGATCTCGAGATTTCATAATAATTTCAAAGCGTAATTTGAAGGTGGAAGTCTGTTGAATAAATACTTTTAAAAATATTTTATTTTAATCATCATCAAAATTAAATTGATAAAAATGAATATCTTGCATCTTGGAGTTTTTTTTTTCATAGTTAAAAAAAAAAAAAAAAAAAAAAAAAAAAAAAAAAAAAAAATAATGTTCAGTAAATTTTTATTAGCATTATCTGATTATTTATCACATGTTTTGAATTTTCATTCAAATATTAACGCATGTAAAAAAATAGACTAATAGACTAGTACTATAAATCTTCTTATAAAAAAAAAAAAAAAAAAAAAAAAAAAAAAAAAAAAAAAAAAATCGATTTATTATGTCAAAATGTAATTTGTGATTTAAAAGAAATTTATTTTAAATTTAAATCTCCGTGATAAGAGAAATCATCATTTACCACAATCGTGCTAAATACGTTCAAGCATCGGGTTTAAAAAATATAAAATATATTTAGTAATACATTTATGCTAGTTTTTTTTTAGACAGTTTAAATCACAGCGTGTTAATGAAATGTAATATGTAAAAATGAAAATTTGTCTGTCTGTAATGCTATACAAATCCACAGTTTGGAAGCGAGAATTTTGAAATGTTACGTATATGTGTATTAAAACACGGCCGATGCAACTAAAGTAATCCGGAATCCAAATAACTTATAGTTCATTTTTAATTAATAAAAAAAACACAAATTTAACAGCAATTTTCTATCAAATTTAACCAATTTTCGTTATAGCAGTTGCCAAAAATTAAAAATCCACAATAAAATTCTTACCACAAATATTAATTTTCTATTGCAAGACGCATTGGATATTACGTAAGCCACGCTGGAAAAAAGCAACTAAAAAGCTGTAGCGGGTATTACAATAATTCTTTTACCTCACATACAACTTATTAGCCGCGGTACGGTATGCTATTTCTTTCTCCTAGCTTATTTCGTGCCGTCTCCAAAAAATAACGTTACCTTACAGAAGCCAGCCGTAAAACAAAGAAGTACGATTAAATACTCTATAGCAATTTTTTAAACTTCTATGCATCGCACATTTTCAATTTTATACCGTCGTATTGTAAAAAAAAGTACTTTTAAATGCAATTTGTTATTGCAATTAAATGCAATATTCTCCATTTATTTTTGAAATATTAATTATTTTTTAATTTTTGGAGCCATTTGCTTAATATTGGCAACTGAATATCCTCCTGACTCCATATTTGTAAAATGTAAAGGACAAATAGTTGTAAAATGTTAATTATATATTTTTGTTGCCATGTTTTTCATAACAACCGAAAGAAAATGTAATTAAAATACGTGCTATTTTGAAAAAATATAAACGAATGATTTCTGCTAAAACATGAAGCTATTATAAACTACATTTAATTTTAAGTATTTATATTAACGTTACAAACAAATGAAGATCTATAAACCATTAGACAGCCCCTTTTTTTGTCGATTTTCTTGAATTACGGCATATTTTTGCTGCATTTGTGTATTATTTCGCGATAGTGACGTCCCATGCATAATTTACTGTATATGTCTAAGAGTGGATCGTAAATGTGGAATTCTTAAACGGATGCGAATGACGTCATTTTACTTAAAATAAAAGCGTGTGCTGTAAGTCTTAAAATTGAAATATGTTTTGTAGTATTTATATATATATATATATATATATATATATATATATATACATACATATATATATATATATATATATATATATATATATATATATATATATATATACATATATATATATATATATATATATATATATATATATATATATACATACATACACACTGCTCAAAACAATTAAAGGATATTGCAGTTTTAGGTGGATTTTGTATCTGGTAAACTGTTTAGCTGATTGATACATGGTCGACAGACATAGTAGGTTATATGAGAATAAATTACACATGTTTGGCAGAAAAAAATGCATTTTATTGCGCATTTGTGTACTAAAGGAAAAAAAAACACAATTTGTGCATATGAGAAAAAAAGAATAAGAAAAGGTGTTTTCTTCAAAGAAAATCATTTTCAGTAGGGGGTATGGTTTCCACGGGCAGCCAGCAACCTTTGAGGCATGTACTCAATGAGGCTATTAATGACGAGTTGGGGTATTCTACCCCACTCTTCCAGAAGAGCTCTTTCCAGTTCTTGGAGAGTTTGTGGGGGTTGTTGGCGGCCAGAAACTCGTCTTCCTAGAGCGTCCCAAACGTGCTCGATTGGATTCATGTCTGGAGAACACGCTGGCCATTCCATTCGAACGATTCCTTCCTCGAAAAGGAAATCCTCCACCAGGTTTGCACGATGTGGCTTGTAGTTACCGTCCATTAAAATGAAGTTATCTCCGATTGCTGCAGCGTAAGAGACTACAATAGGTCTGAGGATCTCATCTCTATATCGGCGACCAGTCAGAGCTCCATCTCGAATGATGTAGAGGTCAGTGCGCCCGTCAATGGAGATGCCACCATACACCAACACTCCTCCACCGCCAAATCTGACACTTTCGTGCACGAACGCAGGATTATTCCTACTGCCACGGTCCTTTCAGATGAAAATACGCCTATTATCCGGATGCACAGAAAAACGGGACTCGTCAGAAAACAGAATATTGCTCCATTCATTTCTCCTCCAGTTGACATGCTCGGTTGCCCACTCCCTGCGGTCGCGACGATCCCTTGATGTTAATCTAACACATACCATCGGTCGGCGAGCATACAGACCTACAGCATGGAGCCGGTTTCGGACAGTCTGAGTTGAAATCGTGGTGCCTGTAGCCGAGCGACGGTGTTGTTGGAGAAGAGTAGCGTTCATGGTTCGGTGTCTGAGAGCTGTTAACGCTAAATACCGATCTTCATTGGACGTTGTTGCCCATCTACGACCTTGCCCTGGTCTTCGGCCTGCACATCCACTCTCCAAAAAACGGTTCCAGATCCTGGAAATGACACTTTGTGACACTCCAATGGCTTGCGCTACTTCGGCTTGAGTTTGGCCCCCTTCTAACCTACCAACAATTCTCAAAGCTTCTGAATCTGTCAAATGACTTCGCTGAGACATCGTACTCATCGAAACAAAGCAATCACTGAATGCCGATCATCCTTGTCTTCATTCTCTTTTATCCAGTTGAAAGTCAAATTTTATTCGCTGCCGCTGAAGCGACGTTTTTGACGTCGAACTCAAAATTTGCATACTCCACAGTTTGAAAACCAGAAAATTTTGCATTTATGATTCTCTTCTTCTATTTTCGGCTAAAAAAATTTCGTTTATATGTTTATTTTATATAAAACTTCAAATATCCTTTAATTGTTTTGAGCAGTGTATATATGTATATGTATATATATATATATATATATATATATATTATCGGGGGCGACACTGAATTCTGAAAAATCAGAATTCCTGTTTTCTAGTTATAGATTATTTATTTGCGCTTAATTGTTATTTTTTTTTAAAAGAACATATTTTAAACATATTTTACTACAAACATCAACAAAACTTTTTATTCTATTTATTTCCTTATTACAAAGATATCGTTTTATCGTCTGCTCATTAAGTAAAAGGCACAGTAGTCGAAAAATATTTTACTAAATCGAATGGTTATTTTTAATTTTGGTTTTAGAATTAAATTTATGAACTCCCGTGCATAGAACGGATTAAACAGCTAGTTAAATATATAATAACGTTTTTAAAATTGTCTGTCATTTTATTGGTCACTTTGGACACACAACGGATAAATAATTTTAGATTATGCATTTTGAAAACAATGATAAGCTACAATGATGATCAAAATACATATAAGATTTTTTATAAAAGTAAAAATAAAAACTAACACAAAACACCATAAAGATTATTAAATAAACAAGTAACATAAAAATTTTGTTTTTAAAGTAAATTCCTATTTAGGTCATCAAAGAAAAATTTAATATAATACCTTAAGCTAATATTAGTTTTTGTTGCATTAAAATATCTCAATATGTTGATTTTCTATAAGCAAGTAGGTTTACAATGGAACTCTATGGGAATTTGGCAAAACATTAGAGATGTCGCCAAGTTGGCGTCACTTTTCGCGACTCATTTTGGCCGCCAAATTTGGCGATATATTGCCAAGTTTGCGACAAACTTGGCGGTATTTGGCGACAGAACTGGGTCCCACCTATATTAACCCCTTATTGAAAATACTTTCATTGATCTTCAATAACCAATGGCCGCCATTTTGTTTCCCATGCAAAACCAAAATTAATTAATTAAAATTTAATTAATGAATTAATATTTGAAAAAACTGTATTAACTTCAATTGTCACCCGGTACAAGTTTAAAAAAATTTATTTCAACTTGATAGGATGAGTAATAAGTATTTTATTAACGATTGAAAATTTGAACAAGATATATATATAAATAAATAAATATAGGGAGATTGTGAACTAATAGTAGGAATTGAATAAATAGTTGAATATATATAATTAAAAAAAATAAATAAAAACAGTCGAATCCAGTTAAGACGCGTTTCAAGGGAGTGGTCAAAAGTCGCGTGTTAAGCCGGATTGCGTATTAAACGTGGTTTGTATAATGTTGCAGGAACTGAGCTTATTTACACATCTAATTGTCTAAATGAACTTTAGAGCGTTCATTTACATGCTTAGAGTGGAAAATTGTGCCTTTTACGTATATTTAGATTTAAATTTAATTATATTTCCCTGTAACTCATTGTTTATTTTTATAGGACCGACAGGAATAATAACGAAAAATAAATATGCATTCCAACAGGATTTATTGTCGATTAATACGTTGCAGTCAAAAATAAAACAACAAAAATAATTTTCCTACTAGACTACTTTTTTTTAACAGAGAAAAAAAGTATTAAATCTTTGAAGCACAACCCAGTTTATAAAATCATATTTAGTATACTTGTAATAATGAGTATCATTATAATTTGTCCTTCTTTTTAATGTAATAAAAAACTATCCCTTTTCCTCTTTGCGTAAAAAAATGTTGTTTGCATAGCAAAAAGTCAGGGAAACATAGAAATAATAAAATAATTATAATTATCCAACCGAAATCGTACAGTGGTGGTCATAATTATAAGGACAAGGCAAAGATCGCCAAATCTTGGCTACACTTGGCCGAAAAATTATGCAAATTTAATGGCTGGAAACCAATGAAAAATAAAGAATATTTTTATGTGTTTTTATAGAAATATGTGGAAAATATTTATTTATAAAATATATTATGGATTTATACAGCCATGTTATATGGACAAAATTATAACAACTGTATTTGTGTATTCTAAGAAATAAAATTTGCATGTTTTTTGTTCTTTACACGGAACTCCCAGATGATATAAATGCGTAGTTCGCGTTAGGATCATCTTATTCTTTTTTTCAGTCTTACCGCTAGGTACAAAGCTTTCGAAGTTTGAAAAAGGGAAAGACGATGCATTTAAAAGTACAGGTCTTTCTGTACGTGAAATTGCGACAAAGCTTAATAAATCAAGAACGGTTATTTACAATTATCCTAAAAATCCCAGTAAATATGGACGGCAAAGACAGACAAGTAGGCCATCTTCTGTTTTTGTATGGGAGAAAAGAATGATAATAAGGCGAGCTTGCTGCAAAAAACAAACGTCAACAGAAATCAAACGTGAATTGAACTTATAATGCAGTGCTTGAATTGTTCGGCGTGTTTTAGAAGAAAAAAAAAAGGTTCGCAAGGTAAACATATGTGACGACCGCCTCTTACAAAAGTTCATTAGACACTGCGAGTGTAGTCATTTGCCATAAAATGCATTACTATGGGAAAAAAGTGGGATGATGTTGTCTTTTCCGATGAGAAAAATTTTAATTTGGATGGACCAAATAGTTTTCGCCACTTCTGGTACGATCTCCGTTGAGAAAACGAAATGTCATCAAAGCGTGCATTTGGAAGTGGCTCAGTAATGGTCTGGGAAGATTTCGCAACTGGTGGAACAACTCCAATAGTTTTGGGGTAGGATAGAATGAATTCCGAGAGTTATGTTGATGTATTTGGCGATAATCTTTTACCGGAAGCAAAGTTAATAACGAGTGGAGACTATTTCTTCCAGCAGGACAATACCTCAGTACATATTTCTCAAGCTTCAAAATCATGGATTGATGCTAATTTCGTGAAATTACTTGACTCGCCCGCCAGATGACCTGATCTGAATCCAATGGAAAATCTGTGGTTTATTCTGGCACACTATAAATACAAAAATGGTATACGATATGAAAACAAGCAACATCTCATGTCCTTCATCGAAAAAGCCTAGTCAAAAATTCCCAAGAACGCTCTGAAGGAACTGTCAAACTGCATGACGTCAAGACTGATAAAAGTGATTGAGAAGAAGGGGAAATTATTAATTATTAGTGTGTTTCAGGAAAAAAACATTCATTGTCCTTATAATTTTGTCCAATTTTTACAATGACATTTTTTGTTAATTATGAAAAAACATTCATATTTTGAATTTTCTAATATTTTGCCGTCTATAATGATTTCTAGCATAAACAAGCATTTAATGTATAAATTTAACTTTATTTAGTTCTTAAATAAATTTTTTCTGTGCAATTTTCAGTTGTTCTTATAATTCTGACTACCACTGTATTTCTTTAATTTTTACGAGTTTCATGTTTTGCCACCTATAACATGCATTATGAAATATAGTAGTGATATAACGTACATTTAAAACCTCACTAACAACGTGCATGATCATCTCTAATCATAATAATTTTTATGATGTATCTGAGAAACCGGAATTCATTTATATTTCTCTACTACAGTAAAAATATACTCGAAACGAGAGGAAAAGAATGTTAGGAGGCGGGATCAAAGAATGATTGCAGTTTTACTAATTTATCAGGTTTTCGTATTATTCAAATATCTATCACTATTTCCGGTTAGTAATTTTTGCCCTATTTAATATATTATTAAATAAAGCAAATAATACTGTTCGGAAACAGTGTTTTTTATCCGTATAAAGAAATTTACTAAATTGGCAACACTCAAGAAGAGAGAAGGAATTCGCATCTTGATTAATGTATTCGCGTATTAGGCGTGATTTTTTTCCCTCAAAGGACCTAAAATTTATCGCGTATTAAACGGGTTCGCGTAATAACCTTTCGCGTATTAAACGTGATATTTTTACATTAGCCTTATGGGTGAGGTTCAAGGGATCGGAAAAAAATCGCGTATTAAGAGGGATCGCGTATTAAACGTAAGCATCTTAACCGGGTTCGACTGTTTGATTTTCTTTCAAATAATTTAAATTTTGCTGTTTATTTTCTTGGAAGCTTATTTTTTCCAATAAAATTTTATGCTTTAACTAGCAGGCTATGCCCGCTGCGCTGGTCAATATTTCCAAATGAACCTTGGATTAAACTAAATGGTGAATTTGAACTTGTATTTTAAACAATATGGATCTTCAGCTTGACCTTGCACATTACTGAAAACGATGCGAACGCCATTGCGATATAATGTTATCTTAAGCGTTGGACAAAATTTAGCAATTAAGAAGTAATTGTTTTAGTTGATTATAAACAGCGCATTTATGGTCGGATAATGAGACCGTTATGACAACAGGAATTAATACCTCTGTAACTAATCAACATATAATGAAATCGTATATACTAACACCATTCCTAAAAGTCATGCAACAGGGCCACTTGTAAAAAAATATGTTCTGTAGATTTTTTTAAAAAGGCTAAACTTTCATAATCAGGTTCACTTAATTTTTGAATTTTTACTGTTGTTCTATAACTAAGTACCCTTGAACAATATGTATACACTAAAACCTTTCCAAAATTATTACCTAACTAATTGTGGTATATCCTACGAAAGTATTATAAACAATCAGAATGAAATACAAATTTCCGTTGTAAATATATAGTAGATGATGATGATGCGATTTTGTGTAATAGAATTCATAGTAAAGTTTTCGCTTCAAACAAAAACGATGCTTTCAACATTAAAGCTAATACACCAATATGTGAAGTATCCGATTACGGAAGGTTAACTTGAATTCTCATGAGCAACTACTCAAAGAAAAGTGAATATGTGGCTTTTGTGATGCTTTTATGTCAGCCGGGCGCAGGTAATAAATCAATAAAGATTGTTTTCATAGCATATTCTTATTTTATTATTTTCATTTAAAACACAAACCTTTCACTCATTTAATTTAAAATGCATGCCTTATACTAATTTCATTTAAAAACTGAAAAGATAAACAATAACAGGAAATAATGTAATAATTAAAAGCAAAAAAAAATATTTTTAATTTACATACGCAAAATGTAACTACTGCTACTGGGAATTTTAAAAATGCTATCAGCGAGATGTGCGCACGGTTGTTATAAATGTACCCATTTTTTCTTCTTATCGAGGATCAATTTATAAATAGCACAATATTATTCCAATTCCAATTTCTTTCATTGAGGAACCTATGACCGGAAAAAGACTCTTGTAGATTCTTCGGATGACGGCATCTGACGCCTTAAACCGAGTTTATATATATGAAAATAATTTTTAAGTCGTTACAAACATTGCTTTCATACTTAAATATTTTCATTGGTACTACTTGTTATCCCGTCGACCAATTTCGCCAAATTATATAAATCGCCAAACCATTCGCCAAATTATATAAATTGACATAATCTTTATTTTAAATAACGAAATAACAAATAAATTAGTATAACATTAATAAAAATACAAATAAAACGTCGAAATTAAAATCACTTGATGACGTAAACACGTGTAGTTTGTTTAAATTCCAGTGAATTTGATGTTTACGATCAACCATTATTGGCATTTAATCTTATAGTTTGACGATAGATTTTTGGTCGACGGAATATCTAAGTAGAACCTTTTCCATTTTTGTTTTATAACGCTAAATTATCAGTAATTTTTTCCCTTTTATTTTACATAAAATCACTATTTTTCTTAAAAATTAAGATGCTTGCATTTTTATTTCAAACTCATAGAGCCGTTTTTATTTTTTAGCCAAAAGGGTTGATTTGAATTTTTTCCGTTGCTAGAGTAACGGATGTAATGATAGATATTTTGAGGTTTAGATGCCAAAGACACCGCCAAATTAGAAAAATATGAAATGTGTCATGAACTGTTGGACTTATAAAAATTTATTTGGTAGATTGAGCATACAAAACTACATTAAAATATGCTATCATTTGACGCATAATTTTGATATTCGATTTTTTTCCCCACCCCGTGCAAAAACCATTAGGGGTGACACTTTAGAAAATCCTTTCTTAGCAGAAGTTTATGTCATAAGAAGTATTTTTACCACGATTTTCAAGATTTTAGGGTCAGTAGTTTGCGCTGTGCGTTAATTAGTGCCCTAATCTAGACTTTATTTTATATACTATATTAGATATACGATTTTGCGGTGAATCGATGATCGAAAATTAGTCCAATATCATTTGAAATATTACATAACAGAGGAGAAAGTACGAAGAAAGACGAAGAAGAAATCACGAATTACAAAAGACTTGTAATTTTTTTTTCAAAATGTTGAATTTTTCCATAGTAATAACGTCTACATAAATTTTCTTAAAAATTATCTTTATTTCCTAGATTTGGAATCTGTGAATTTTCCTATAAATGAAATTGGCGATATGACTTGAGAAAATAGATAATATTTGCTTAAATAAAATGGGTAATATTCGTTGATCTGAGTTCGAGTTTATAAATATCACATGCTTTCGGAATTACGGCGAAAAACATTTTAAAAAGTATGAAATTATTTTACAATATGTATGTGTGGCAGAAAACACACTGAAATTTAAGTATTCGATTCCATTTTTAAAATATTAACTGATATCTATATAAGTTACAATTGAATATGAAAATGTACTCAAAAAATGATCTCTTTCACCTAAAAAAACACCATTTGTGAGAACATCCTCAAGCTAATGTCACGCTTATGCATTTTTGGCTTAAAATCACATTGTTTGGCGACAAAAGAAAAATAAAAAATTCTAAAGAAACAAATAGTAATTACACATGTGACTCACAATTACATCTGCTTGTTTCTTCTATAAGTCACGTGATGGGACAATTAGATACAAAAAAAAAAAAGAAAAGAACAGAACAGAAAGAAAATGTCGTTAAAATTTCATCTAATCAAATTTTCAGATTCGTTTCCATATCTAACGCAAGCGATAAAGAACCAAATATTGCGTATCAAGTGTAATATTTCTTATTAAATTAACTTTTAAGCATTACAAATATTTCTTTCAGGTTTTGATTAAATGTTTCCGTTTTTTAATATTATCACTCATTAAAACGGATTTTCTTCTTCTTTTTTTCTTTTTTTTCATTTAAATAAAATTAGTAACAGTTTTTCTTTTATTTTTCGAGATTTAATAGCCGTTTCAATTTTTTTTATCAACGATGAATTTCGCCAAGAAATAAAATGGTAACCTTATCGCCCAAAATATCAGAATTTTCCGTCATAATTCTAAAACTAATATAGGTAGAATAATGTGTTATAGCTTAAAACCTTTCCTGAAACAATACCTATCTAACGGTATAGGTTCCGTAAAAATCCATGCAGTAGAACTCGAAATCTAGGCGTTCGGAACGAAATTTCCGTTTGGATTTTATATATATAATAGATAATAGAATAGATAATAGATTTTATATATATATAATAGAATAGATAATATATTATGTGTTATGAACTATCTCAAAGTTTAAAACAGATCGCATTGTTAGATTTCCTAATTAAAAAGAAAAAAAAAAAAACGCGTTATGTTAGTTCCACATTTTACCACCAGGGAGCGCACTCTATTCTTAATGAAAGCGTATCTGAACGAAATTCCTTCATGCAACCTTTCCGTAGATACATGAATCGGGAGGGTGGCGGTCTTAACCAATAATTTAAGATAATTGCTGAAATTACTACGAAAAATATTTTAAAGGGGCTCTACGCAGGCCCCTAATAGAGTTAGAGGAAATCGGAAGACGGCAAAATAATCGCGGGGAAAAGTTTGCTTGGGTGCTTCGGAGCTACTTTTGGCGCGAGATCTAAGCTCTACGTCCAATAGGAGCCCAGATATTTAAGGAAATATGAAATAACAAAGTCCAAAATAAAAGAATTTTCCCTACGAATTCTATAACTAATCTAGGTAGAATGATGTGTTATAGCTTAAAACCTTCCCTGGAACGATACCTATCTAACGGTATAAGTTCCGTAAAAATCCATGCGGTAGAACTCGAAATCTCGGCGTTCGGAACGAAATTTCCGTTTGGATTTTATATATATAATAGATGATAAGTGATAAAGCCAATTTTTTTCTGATATGACAGCATTATAACAATTTAATATTTCATGTAGAAACTAGAATTCTAAAAAGTAAAATTAGTTAAATGATGCTATTTGAGATGTCATCTACCTGCTCTCTGTTTGTATTGATATGCAGTTCGATATGACGTTTAGTAATGGCTTTCTTTGCTACAGCTTTTACAATCTACACGCCCACCCCTCTCCCTGCTATTCAATCTGCATACTGTGGTTACAGCTAGGACAGTATACTCTGTGCCAAAATGATGCAGATTTTCTGAATCTTACGTTCATTCAAGTTCATTATATAATTACATTTAATACTGCTTTCGTTAATTAGATGTTTCTGTAGTAATTAATTACATTTAAAGCAACATCTTAAAAAATCGTCTGTCGTATAAAATAACAAATAGTGAAGGTTTATTATACGTATTAATTTGCAATGCTAGATAAAAGTGCTTTCACTGTCTTAGATATCAAATTGATGAAATTTAATATGACAATCTAGTTTGTTGATACTTGTATCGTCCATTTTTCTTTTTATGTCTCCCCACCCTTTCGTGTCAGAATTTACTATTTGCTTCCCAGTAATACATTTCCATTCCTTATACCGCTTTATCGCTGGTAATTGTATTTATAAATTTATTTAAATGTAATTTACGTATCATTATCTACATTTTGTGGTTTACAAAATTTCCACTTATGTTTTAGAAAGATATAAAATATCTTAATTTTAAAAACAAATCCTCCTACCAAAAGAATGGTAGGTGATACAGTAATCCCGTTACCATATTTTCATTTAGCAGCGTGAAATCTATAAGAATCAACTATTATTTTTAAAAGAGGATTTTGGTGCCGACTAGTGTAATTCTTAATTAAACAAATACACATTTTCCCACACTATACCTCTTCAATATCCTCAAAAGCACATTTTTCTTATTCTAGAAGGCCAAAGAAGTCATTAAACAGTAAAATATTGTACGTTTAGCTTTAGAAAAGTAAGCTTTATTTACGGTCGCCTTATGAGTGTCTCGAAAAATCATTTTCAAATTCAGTTTATGCTATTACAATTATAAGGGCTATGCAACAGTAAATAAGTTTGATGAAGGAAAATGATTTCTAAACTGCATCGGTATATGTCATAGAATGCAAAGTTTGCCTGTCAATTGCTAATCTCAAAACCTTCAAAGCACGCATGAAGAGAACCGTTTACCGTTAAGATATGCATAGTAAAAAAGTCATTGACGCACACTTTAGCATTTTGATAACCATAAACATTGTGTATTAACATGGTGGTCCGTTTTAATAAAAGAACACATTGCTGGACAGATAATTACCCTTCTAATTTCCACCAAAAACTGTTATTTAATCCAAATCATCCACGCTCCTCATAGAACTTGGTATATAATTTTATATACCTTAAAAATTTTATCCAAAATAAATAAGTGATCGTAAATAATATAAATTCTAGTGGAAGAGCAACGCGAATAATTATCTTAAAATTAAATTAAAATTCGCGTAAAATTGTAATTATCAAAATTAATTAATTACAAATTATAAATTAAAAGTTTGCGTTGTGAAATTTTATGTGATCTCTTCCACCTATGAATTAAGCTCTAAATAAGCTGCAAATAAAATGACATACATTAATTTTTATCACTAAAATAATTACAGAGATTTTAACTCCTGATTAAATATTTTTATTTACATTAAACAAGATTATATACTTATACACATTACGTATTCAAAAAAATAGAAGCAAAACTTTAGTTTTCTTATCATTGTTAAATGAAAATTTAATCTCTACAAAAGGATTTTAATTACTTTTATTCTTATATTTTTTTATCAAGAGAAATACTTTTCTTTTATTTTAAATACCTTATTTAAATTTAATTATTGGTTTGTTGGATCTCAGATGACCACTATACCGTAAAATATCATAAAGGGATATTTGTAATTCTAGTATAACTTATGTGGTGAAAGAAAGATTAAAGTAGTACCTTGAATTTCACGGGTCAGTGCCCTTCCTTCATCGGACTTCAGAACCGGCGCGGTACTCGGGATACTTTTCGATAATCATACAAATTCATTTCATGACACGGCGGCAAGATCGGCTTGACTGGAAGCCTAGCTCCGGGACGCTGTAGGCAGGATCCATTTTATCCTGATATTCCCTTTTAATCAGACTGGATCATGTAGCATACGTCCATGACCTTTCCCTCTCATTACCAGGGCTGTCAGGACCACTTAGGCATTACCAGGGCTAACAGGACCAAGTAGACATCGCCAGGGCTGTCGGGTTCGCTTTTGCATCACCAAGGCTGTCGGGCTCGCTTAGGCATTATCAGGGCTATATGTTCCGCACTTACATCTTCGGAATATTTTTATAGACTTTTCTTCAAACTTTTCTCTTCGCATCTCATCCCTCGGTAGAGGGCGGAACAATTTGTTGTAGCCCTACCTTATTGGTTGTGAGCAAACTTAACAGTATGCTTTGCTAGACCTATTAGCTGCCGGACCTCCAAAGCCCCTCACATATACTTTAATTTTATTACATGCCATAAACTTTGGGTGGTCTATAGACATATATCTCCACCGACATTTTTATTATTTTACGATTCCTTATTATAAACAACCTTTCTTTTGAGTGTCCTGAAACGACGCCAGAACGACTAGCTATGATTCTGCTATTGTTGTTTTCTGAGATCCAAACTATAAACTCTACATTATACATTTATTTTAAAATATATCAATTTTAAAAAATATCTATTTAATATTTATAATAAAATTAATAATTTTTGTAGGAACTTACACTCCTATTTTACTCAAACATATAATTATTCCAATTTTAAACTCATAATTTATATTTTATAAAAATATATTTTTACAACAGAAATAACAAATTACGCAACTGTACTTTGACTTCACCAAAATGTTGCGGGAACATATTATTGTTATATGTTTTCCAGCACACATGTATTTGGGTGATGTGGTATTTTTTTACGATGGTAATTGTGATGAAATATTGAAAATAATGAAAGAATTGATAATGATTAAAACATTTTATAGTTAAAGAAATATTAGAACAATATGACGTTGCTTCCATGAATTAGTCGCTTTTTTTAGACAGTTCTAGAAGATATATTAAAATTGTCTAAATTACAAATTACACAGTTGATTTTAATGTCGCGCTTAATATTTTTTACATTAACCAAATCCTTATGTTTGCTTAATTTCGTGCTCGGCATATAAATCACAGCACTCTGGAATAACTTTTATGATAGTAAATTTCTTTTTCAAGAACACACATTGCTCAATAGCAAAAAAAATAAATGCCATATTTATGTGAATTAAAATTTTAAAATTATTCATTTATTTCAAATCTAATCTATAATCCAAGGGAAAAGATTTGTGAAAGTCAATGCATGTTTCATCATATGCAGACGTTGGTATTCTTAAACTGGAGAAACATAGATATAATAAAATCTGCAGTTGTTACCAATTATTTTAGAGATTACGTATTTCATATAATAAAGTACTAGATGGACCCGTCAAAATTTAACGGCAAACAACTTGCTGGCACCAAACAAAAAAGTTTAACACTTTAAAATGTTATTTACTGACAATGAATCAATGAATCTGTGATTATTTGATACTAATTTCATATAAAATACATTCATATCCTACGATCAAAAAATCCTTATCAGAATTGGTAGATGATAAAGCATGTAGTACATACAAATGCATTCTCTGTGCACTAACGTTAGATAATGGCAAAATTGTACTGTACGATATATATCAGTATCATGCTGACCGATAGAAACGCGCTTTTAAGTTATTTGCATTGAAGTACATACATACAGATTTTTACCACAGAAAACAGCGAATGCTTACATGCATAAATATATAACACTAATTTGTTTTTATTACACAACGTAAATCAAACGTCTTTATACTTATTGATTGCAATATATAATTTTTTTTAACCCTCCTAGAGCGTCTTGCACTGTAAGAAAAAATGGTAACTTTCCACGTAAATTCCAGGAACGTTTCGCCTTTTTTCAGCTTTTCATAATAATTTAGCTCTTTCCGGTGAAATTCTGGTTTTCATATCTGAAACGTTCCTGAACAAAAGTTGTCAACAGCAAAGCGCTGCGGCCGCCATTTCATTATTTTGTTTTTGTCGCTCGCGCTCGACTGCCGAAAACGAATTCCTTATACGAATATCAAAAAATCATTGTGGAATGCAAATAAATGAATAGAGGACATAATCATTTCCGTCTGTATTGTCAAAGTGTTTCAGATGAAAATGCAGTACCCCTGTGACATCGCTAACAAGGAGAGGACCCGAGGTTGGTCTCACCGAATGCGATGAACATTTGTATTTCGATAAAGTATAGTTAGTATATAAATATATGACTGTCATAAAGCGCAACCCACAGGGTTTATTGAGAAAATAAGTCACAAATTTAAGCTATAGTTTACAACCGGAAAAATTTCAGTCTTTCGCAAGCGGCTCCGTTGCATGTTTGGCAGCATGCTGGGTTTGAGATTTTTTCTGACCGGGATCAAAACCGGCTCGGACTTGTTTTTTGGAACGAAATTTTTTATCAATCATTTTCCAACCACAATAGAAAAAATGTGTATAATAATTGAAATTTACGAAAAATATGAATTAAATGTATCTTTTATAGCATATAAGGTCTTTTTTTTAACTACGAAATTTTGCATGTTTAAATATATAACGAAAAAAAAAACCCGCATATTTAATGTCTATAGACCAGAATATTTTTTTTGTTATTTAAAATTATTTACAGTTATTTCAATGAATATCTACAATTTTTAACAGAGAAATAAATTAAAATAAGTGAACAGGTATATTATTTTCATCATTTTGTTTCCACATTCAAATATTTCAAATATGTCATGGTTTGAAAAATATGCTTTTATATTTTTAATATGATTTTGTAAAGTCTGGGATTCTTGATTTTTAATTAGAAAAAATGTCTACGTAGTAATTTCCTTCGGAAATCATTTCTTTTTTCTTGTTTAATATTGTTATATAATGCAGTTTAATTATATAAATACAATTTTAAGTGTGAATCTTTGCACGTTTATATATTTAATGAAAAGTAAAGATAACATTAATAAATAATAATAATAACAAACTAAAAATAAGACAACTAGAACTTTTATAGACCATAAAATTAAGCTAATTTTAAAATTTATTTACTGTTTTTTACATAAATGAGCTACTACTTTTCACAGTGAAACAAATGTATCCTTTTTTACCAACTAGCTTTTAGCTTTTGATTTTTTTAAATCTTAGATTCTTATGATTATAGTTAGAATAACTGCCTTTTTGCTTAAAAATAAGTTCTAAAAAGAAATTGAACAGCTGAAAATTGTTATTACGTAGGTAATAATTACAAAACCAAATATCCGAAAGAAAAAAAGTCAAATTAAGAATTTTAAAAAAGGTATTTAAAAAAAAACATGAAATATTCGAAATACTTTCATATAAAAACAAAATTAAAGTAATATAAAGTAATATACTAAATTCACGCATTTATATCACGCGTTTTAGTTTATTTATCTGTGAAAAGTAGTAGATTATTCATTGAAATACTGTAAATAATTTTAAATAACATCAAAAATTTTCTGGTCTATAAACATTAAATATGAGGGTTTTTTTTTTTTCATTATATATTTAAGCATGCAAAATATCGTAGTTAAAAAGCTCTTATATGCTACAAAACATACATTTAATTCATATTTTTCGTAAATTTCAATTATTATACAATTTTTTTCAATTGTGGTTCGAAAATGATTGATAAAAAGTTTCGTTCGGAAAAACCAAGTCCGAGCCGGGTTTGACCCCGGGTAGAAAATACTCAAATCCAGCATACTACCGAACATGCCACGGAGATCCTTGCAAATAATAGAAATTTTACCGATTATAAACTATAGCTTAAACTTTGCGACTTATTTTCTCAAGACCTCCTGGGGATTGCGCTTTATGGTGGTCATATATTCATATACTAACTATACTCTATCTAAACACAAATGTTATCGTATTCGGTGAGACCAACCTAGGACCCTCTCCTTGTAAGATATTATCCGCCGTACCTGTCTGTGGAATGTTTAGCCAGCAGCACAAGTAAAAAAATACGCCTAGTATTTGGATTTCCATTAAGATTGCATATTCATTCTAAAATTTCAATCTAACTGGGTATTCTATGATAGCTTGGTTAATTTAAAGGAAAAAATAAATTAATCAATTATCTAGAATATCTTTGTTGGACATAAGAAGTCACCCCCCTTTAAAGTATTATAAATTAAAAGAAAAGGATAATCGCAAAAGAGTAAGTGGCTGTAAATATAATATTTTATCTTGTTCCGCTGATATTTTTAATATGCTATATTATTTTTAGAACAAATTTTGTTTTAACAAATATGTATATTAATATTATTTATGTTTTAATGAGTTTCCATTTAAGAATTATACATTTATGTCTAGGATTTAAAATCAATATTAATCTATTGCTTTCTGTTTTTTTTTTTTTTTTTTTTTTTTTTTTTTTTTTTTTTTTTTTTCACTCTATCTATATAACATGCAGTTGTACAGTTTTATTTGTGTTGCTCAGTAAGCTCTTCTTTTTTACGCAGTTTATTTGCTTATAAAAAAATAAACTTTAATAATATTTATTCATTTATATTTTGTGAGAAATAGATAATGGTTTCATTTTTTAAAGTAAATTTTTTACTATTGTAACAGCCATAAATATTGATTTTATTGTCACTTCTGTCAACATTGAACAGACTTTATTGAATACTTCTGAAACGTTCCATAGAAAATATCAGTAATGTTTTGTTTTTAACAGAAATATTCCACGTATTTCGCAGGAAGCTTACTGGAAAGTTTTAATGTTTTTTCTGTGAAAAGTTTTAAAGTTATACAGTAAAGTTCCAGTCATTTTCAAGAAATGTTTCTTTGAAATAATGGGCAACTCAGCTGCCCATTTTTTCCCAGGAACGTTTCGGATTTTTTTTTACAGTGTGAGGGCTTTCCTACATTTTCATTAAAATGCTTATAAAATAATTTTAATAAAAATTTTCTTTCACTATTTGTTTCTAAATTACACTTCATGCCCTTTTATTTTTGGATAGACATCTTGAAATACAGTTCTGTTGAAATATTTTTGTCTACAATAGATTAAAGTTATTTTTGGGAAACTTTAAAATATTCCCAAACCGCTCAGAGGGTTAAAATATTTCTTAATTTATTTCTGAGTAATATTGTACTGAGTACTATTTCGGCTAGGTGTCGTGTACTCTGCAAATACAGAATAAATAATAATAATAATAAAAACATTAGTGTACACATAAGTGCACTCACATATTAAAGTATACATTTTAAAAATATAAACAATGTTTAAAGACATGACCTGTAATTTACAAAAGGCTTAAAAAACAAACAGTGCAGATTGATTTTCTTCTTTGTACACTATATACAGTGTTCTGTTACTTTTTGATAGTGTCTGAACCTGTAAGTTCTCGAATTAATGCACCCAACACATTGCTACATGATAAACTGGCCACATAGCTAAAAACACACGAAAGTAAATAAACCTCTAGTTTGTCAATGTACTTTGTTGACTATTTACTGACATAACAATTTCAGTAAATTTGTGATTATTTGGTACTAATTTCATATAAATACATTCATATATAGGGGAGAGTGGCCATATTTGGAGCGCCGCTTTAATTGGACCGTTGCCATTCTGCCGTTAATTACAGGAAGAGACGCCATCTACCACTAAATTCCTTGTCATCAGAATGACGCCACTCATGATTAGAAGAAGCAACTGCCTACCACGTGCTGTTTTCAGACAATCTTTAAAAATCTAAAGTGAGCTGTTTTATCTAATTTTTTCGTACTAAACGTAAGTGAATACTTTAAAACTAAGGTAAGTTGTTATGTTTTCATATACATATCTAAATTCATCTGTTTATTGCGCACATTTTAGACGCGGATTTGTTTGATTTAGTTTTTGATCTTAGTTTTGAGATTATCTGTTTTAAAAAATGGCGCAGTTGCCGCAGTTGGGCTATTTTAAGTTGCTTAAATTGGACCATATCTCGATCATAAATTCGAAAAGTAAGTAATGAATTTCGAGGACGTTACACTTTGTACGCTACTTTTCTAATTTTTGTAATATTTTATAATGGATTACTATCTCCATGCAAGGTTTTTTTTTTTTTTTTTTTTTTTTTTTTTTTTTTTTTTTTGTATATTTGCATTAATTTTTTTATACAGTTTAGGCCTATATAAATAAAAACATATTTTTACCTGTTTTTGCAATAAATTTTGTTTGCAATTGTGTGTATTTGTATGTATTTTCTTTGAATTCTTTATTCCTACGGTGTATTTGGTTTATTCAGTTGAATTTAACTCCTGGAGGATATTTGCAATTCCGTGAGAGGGGCCAGACTTTTTACAGTTCTGGAGGGTGGAATTGCACTTTTTTGCCATTAAAACGCATAAAATCTCAAACCTTCCGGTGGGAGGTGTTATTTCAAGGTTCCGAGGGGTGGGGGGGGGGGGCTGAATTCAACAATGTTTGAATATATAATATTTGCGTTTGGTTAATCGTATCGTACTTTTCGATAGAGCATATTTTTTAACACTTTTTTATCTAATGTTGAAAATGTTGAAAAAGACACACACAGACTATCTGGAAGAAAAACACCTGTGACAGCTAAAGCTGTTAAAGATATAGGAAACAAAAGGAGAGATTAAGTTGTGAAGAAATTGACCTGCAAGACGGCTGCAGCTACAAATCCTCCCCAAAATCAAAAAAATCATTAGAAATATTATCTTCCTTGCTAAATTCCGTTAAATCAAAGTACAGAGGGAGCCAAAAATCAGTTGCGTTAACATCTTTGCCATATAAAATAAATCTTGAAATGAAAGGAAAAAAAAAGACAAAAGGGAAGCTATCACAGCACAAAAGCAATTGGAACATCAAGTTTAAAAAAATAGGCGTAATGCAATTAGTAAGAAAATGATGGAAGGGAAGAACTACAAACATAATGTAAAGAAAACTTCTGTTGCAAAAAAAAGTCTAATAATTCAGAATCTAAAAAGAAAAATCTAGACAGTGATGATTGGTTTTGGCTAATTTGTAAGAAAAATAAAAGAGCAGAAATTATCTAGTGTTCAGATTGCCAAATACGGTTCCATGTTGTGTGCGCTGGGGAAAAAAATCAATAAACGAAATTCATGTGTAAGCTTTGCATCATGCCTTACATGATATTCAAGTAACTGACAATTAGTTCCATACTTTTTATTCTTAATTACTAATAACTTTGATTTATATTTTGAATACATTTTGGATTTAAAACTATTACTCTGATTTTCAGATATTTGATTTCTTTATATTTCACTGCTGTTATTTTGTTATCTTTTCATTAATCGAAAACTTTGCTTTTAATAAAATTAGTTTTTTCCCCAGTTATTAAAACAACCTGATTTTATTTGGTGCAATTTAGGAGACTGGGGTCCAACTTAGGCGACCAGTTGCTGAATTTGGACCACTTTTGATAATTTTTTCAAATTACAATAAAATTTAAGATTTTCCAAAATAAATTGATCTAAACATGTATTTAGTTAGTAGATGAATAGATTGACCCCGTGTAATGATATTTTGCAGATATTCCAAAAAGTAAGTGAGTTACACCTAAAAATATATGAAGTGGTCCAAATTCGGCTACTCTCCTCTACTACGATCATAAAATCCTTATCATAATCGGTAGATGATAAAGCATGTAGTGCATACAAATGCATTTTTTGTGCACTAATGTTAGATAATGACAAAAGTGTACTATGCAATATATATCGGTATAATACTGATTGATAGAAAAATGCTTTTAAGTTATTTGCATTGAAGTATGTACATGCAAATTTTTAACACAGAAAACAGCGAATGCTTACATGCATAAATACACTTAATTTTTTTATTACACAATGCAAATCAAATGTTTTTATACTTTTTGATTGCAATATTTAAAGACGTATATATTTTTTAAATATCTTTTAATTTTATTATGTTTTTAATTTATTTCAGAGTAATATTGTACTGAGTACTCTTTCGGCCAGGTGTCGTGAACCCTGCAAATACAGAAAAAAACAACACTCGTGCACACATAAGTTCATTCGCATATTAATGTATAAATTTAAAAAATATAAACAATCACTCAAGAAACAGTACAACGTCTCTTAATTTTTAATCTGCATTACAACAATTCTTTAGATTATGTTAGCTTACTTATCATAATTTATATATATATATATATATATATATATATATATACACGGCTTGATTAACAGTTTAATTGCTTTAAACCTACAAACTGGTTAATTTATTTAATAGAAATCTTACCAATTGCTCAATAATGATCACCAGCTTGCTGGGAAAAGAATAGCGTATTTTGTAAATTTTGTGCTTCATACACTAATTGAGGAAGCATGTAAAAAAAATTACTACACTAACTGAAAGATATCTGCATTAGATTCCTGCATCAGGTCGGGTTACTTGTTTTTACCCGAACTGACTCGCGGTTCGGGTCGGATCATCGGTAATTTTTTTGTTGCACGCCGGATTCACTTTCATTGTTTCTGTTCGGGTTTTGACTCTAGCGGGTCGACCCGAATTTCAAATGATATCCAAAATATTTCTCTCAGTTTAAAGATTTATGTTGTAGAATGAGAACTCTATAATGGCTTTTCTCCCGAAAGGCAGACATTCTATTTAGCGAACAATTTTTAATTCCTAAAATTTATATATTTAAACATTTATGAGCGATCTCAAAAGGTGGGCACTGGACACACGTCATAATTTTAAGCCTTCCAAATATAACTTTAATTATCATTGACTTTATTTATTATTATTTTTTTACACTGAGTTTTTAATTCTATTCAGAGATAGAAAATGACATAATTTACTGTAAAAGCTTTGTATAAATATCTTAAAATTTTATTATTTTATGCTAAAGAGGCCAATTTCGGACATTCATAACGTTAACTGCTCCAATGTAACACCAAGAAAAAGAGATTTAACTTTTTTCCAGGTGGTTCTAATGGTAAACAACGAATGCATAAAGGAAACGGGATGATTTTTTGATAATTTCGTTAAGAGATGGCAGGCTTATTTATTGCTTTTTGGAAGATAGAAGGACTTTTCTATAAAGACTTTTTTGTATTTTGTTATGTCCGAAAGTAACGTATGCGACAAAGCATTTGATTTTATTATTATTATTACTGGATAACAAAAAGTTAATTATATATATATATACGTATACACATACAATTATAGGACACATTTACTACATTCTTAGTCTTAAGAATTTTTTAAATACTAAGCGCAACGTCCAAAATCTGCAACGTACGTGCGAAAAAATGTCCAAAATTTGTAACGTACACAACTGCTAATTAAATGCTTTAATAATTAATGTTCCAGAATAGTTGCTGTCTTTTAATGTTTATGTATAATTTTGTAGACATACTATTAAAGATATTAAGATATTATATTTATAGACAAAATACTATACTATTAAAGAAAAATTGGCCTTAAATTTGAAAATTTTAAAAATTACATATCGTTAATGTTTAATGATCCCACCTTTTGAGAATCTCCCTTATATAAGTTTGAATAGCAGGCACCTCTCAAACTAAACACAGGTAACATGTGTAGTGTATGTGTACATAAACTATCAAAATTATGATACATGTGCTTTTGTGTGTATAAAAAAAAAAAATACTGATAATAATTTTCATATTTCGAAAATTATTTTTGCAGGTTCTGATCGTATTGACATAAAATGGTTTTTGCAGTTTCATGTTGTGTTGACTTAAAATCAGACGTAATACAGGCTCAGCAAAAAAATAGCTGAACTTTCAAAGTCTCACGGATTTTTGACGAAATTCGCATTTTTCCGCAACATTTTGAGGAAATTTGCATTTATTCTGTGATCCTTTAACAAAATTAGTGTTTTTCCGACACCATTTGACGAAAATCGCCCTTTTTCTGCAGTCCTTTCAGTGAAATTCACGTTTCCTCCAAGATCCTTTGGCGAAATCATGTAAGCCAAGGATCTGGGTTCGATTCCCAGCCTGGGCATTTTTTCTCTCAGTTAGTAATATTCAATTCGTATAACTTTGCCAATCTGTTTGATTGTGTTAAAATAATAATTTAAAATTCACAATGTCAATTTAACACACAAACACATCCCTCCCCTGATAAATTTCATTATTTTTTTCCTCAGCTAATTGACAAAAAAAAAAAAAAAAATGTTCATATCAAAAAGAGCAGTAAAGGGCCACTGGGTGCTGCTCTGCCAAACTGGCCTAGACTAAAATAACTGTAGTCATCAAGTTGTGTATTTTTATGTTTGTTGTATGCTAGTTTTATAGATACTAAATTTGTATATTTTGTGGCTGCAGCATTGAAAAAGTAAGTTATTGAATAGGTGTCCAAGTTGATATTTTATTAATTTTAGAGAGTCCTAAGCATATTTAATTGAGTAATACCAATTTAGTATGCTATACTCTTCTCGAAATTGTAGCAGATAGAAATTGCTCATTCAGGGTTGGGTTGGGTTGATTTTTGACGGCCAATTATCTACACGAGGGATATAGGCCCGGGGGTAGTGCCCTCCGTGGGGGTCTTTCTAATCCGTATTAACGCATGGAAGATCCACGGCTCGAAGAAAACCACGAAAACTCCGAACGATTAGGCCGACGGGCGCGATTGGGATCGAACCCAGCACCTCCCGTCTACCAGCTTCGAGAGCAGAACCTCTCGGCCACTGGTGGGGCTGCTCATTCAGGATACTGTCCGTTTGTTTTTACATGATACAGAAGATCATTACTTGCACTTGCACCAAACAATAATTAAACATATTGTTGATAATTGGAATTCTTAGAATTAAATGCAGAAACCTCAATTTTTAATATTTTTTGTCAAAATGATAATGTTACAAAAGAGAAGTCAATTTATTCTATGACAAAGCAAAAAACTGTAACAATAAAATAAAAAAAAATTATGCAAAGTTTAAAAAGATTGCTATATATATCGATCCAAAAAACAAAAACGACAAGAGTTAAAAAAAAAAAAGTGCTATGTTCATTGAAAAACGGTAGTCATTGTATTCATTTGTAAAGCCATATACAATTCAGTACTACGGATGTGCTGTTTATCATAACATTTGAAATTTATCTCCGTTAGATTAGTTCCATTAGAAGGGATATTCTTAATGTAATATATCTCAATTTAATTAAATGAAATCCATATATAAAATGCTGTTAAACGATGCATCAAAAAATATCCGAGGAACGTGAATTAACTTTAAAACAAACCAGAGCATCGCATTCTATATAAGCAATTTCAATACGCTATGATTTCGCGAACATCGTAGTATGCTAAAATCCATATTACTGAACTAAACTAGTAAATCTGCAGATCAGGAGCCTCAACGTCATCTTTGCAAGTCATTGTTTTTTGACACTCATTGCATAATATTCAACTTCCTACAAATCGCTTTTTAAAGTTTTCAAATTACATAAATATTTATGAGCATACAAGATACTTCGTAAAGTTTCAGAAATTAAAAGTGTTAAACAAGTGATTGTACATTAATGTTCTGAAATTCTGATGAGCTACTTATTCTGGTAACTTTTTAAATCAAAAATTGCATTTCTTCAGGGGGGCTCTGGCCCCCTGAACCCCCCGTAGTCTATTTAAATTTACATTCGCAATTTTGTATTGATTGTGCGGATGGTTATAGTATATCTTAGCTTTTTTTTACGCTGTGATTTATAACGATAAGCATAAGTTTTTTTTTTAATAAATTAATAAAATTTAAATTTAAAATAAAATATTCATGTTAACCGTACACAGACAATAAATATTGAAGTGACGCCTAAAATCCGCTACATTCGGCACAACACAACAACGTGCTTAAAAAAAAAAAAAAAGGATGAAGTCAAAGAATTTTGTCCCTGTTCCACGTGCTTGTTTTGTTTGGACCGAATGAGAGCATTTAAATCTGAGCGATAACGCACATCGTATTGCAAACTGTTTTTACGGCATACTGCATCTCCATCTATCTCTTTCCTCCGTGAATAATAGTTAATTTTATTTTACCCAAGATCTTTTTATTCCAGCATCTTTGTTTTCGATAAATGACGTCTAATTCACCTGCTATGCGTACTTACTCAAAACTTTTCATCTTGTTATATTAAGAAATACTCGAGAGTTTTGTTTTTATTTTTAATATGCCGCCATATTAATTTTTCTATTCTTAATTTTATTTTTCATTTTCCTGTTTCACGACAAAACATTTCAATTGAAAATTGTTTAAAAGAAAATATTATTCCGGGTTTTGATTTTCTTGGCAACAATTAAAGAAATATTGGTAAATGTTATGGGAAAATGTTACGTTATTCTCTATGAAAATAATGAACTTTTGTATTTTTAAGCAACATATTTCAATAAAATAAATAAAATAAATGAAATATTGCCTATTTTTATTTCTGGGCTGAAATCCGTCTATATGCAAAGATACAAATGCATTAATTCATCTGTTTTGACGTTGGCTTTACTCAAGCATTATACACGCAATTATACTAATATTATTTGGACCAAATTCGTTGCTAGGCAACAGAGAAAGAAAAGGGAAAAAATGAAATATGCATTATGTCAATTTGATGAAACAAAATCCTTTATATTATTGGAAAACATGCATAAAATTCCCCCCAATATTATAAACCTAATTAAAAAAACTCTAGCAAATATATTGCCATAGTTTATTGGAATAATTTAATAATGTTATTTAAAAATTTCAGCATCAAAAATTTACCATTTAAATCCATTTTTCATATGAGCCATTTCTTTCATCAAATGAAAATCTGAAAATCGTCTGACTTGCCATTGAAAAGCATTATAGAGCAAAATAAAATGTTCCATATTTCCCGAACGAATGAACCAAATTTAACCAAAAACTATACAGCTAAGTCCGGGTACCTCATCAACATGCCCAGTGAATTTCAAGCCGATCGGATGCTTTTTGCGGCAGTTATCGCGGAACAGACAGACAGACTAACAGACAGACAGACTAACAGAAACCAAAACTTTTCGTGTCTCCACAGTAAGCCTTCACTGACGTTTCGGCAATAAACCTAGGATTCGCTATATAAATAAAAATGAACAAATAATAAGAGATCGAAGTGGACACTGAATGAGTCACTATAAATAATAATAACTTACTATTTCAAAGCAAGTATATATAAGATTGCAGCAGAAAGATACGCGTTTGCTACTAACGACCCATATGCATCTAGCCAGGATTGTGTTCTGAGATACTGATCTCCCATTGGAGATCAGTGTTTGCACATGCGCTGCTAACCCGGATGACAATGATACACGGAGTAAAAGTTCTTACTCAGTGCGATGATGATTCTCTGTCTATGATGAATCGTTTACTTCACTAAATGAGATAGGACAGCCCGGAATAGGGTGCGGATGCGTAGAAGTTGCTTTTTAGTGGTCTTAACTGAAAAAAAATAGCTTTTTGTTTTAATATATCGGATGATATGTTCTAAAAAATCACGGAATCTATTTAAAGAATGTTATAAGGAAAGAAATCGTAGGAATAAAATTATTTATTATTTTCTTTTATTTAAATAATGATCAGTTTCTCCTGTTGGTTTCCGTTAGTTCATGATTGGTAAACGCATTTCTTAATTTTGTGTATACTACTATACCGCTTGCTATTTTTTTAAAAATGGAATCGCAAATATATATATATATATGCATGCGTACATATACAGGCTGACATAAAAGTAATTGAACTAACAATTAACGTATCATGGAACTATACAGAGGGAAAACTGACAATTCCTGCATTTAATTGCATTATAATAAGTAAATGTATATTATACATCAAAAACATGTCCGTAAGTAAAGCTAAAGCAATATTGACAATGGCAACGAAAGAAGGAATACATGTTTCATTTCTTGCACCGCTAAATAGAGAAACAAATGTACTTTCAAATGCAATTTTATTTAAATCTGTAATTATTTTTTTATTGTTTATTGCTTTTAACATAATCTTCAATCATGGATTTTTTTTATCACTCTTTATCACGTGCAACCCATTTACGGAAGATTATCGCGTTTCTAGTAATAAAATAAAATACAGTACAATAAAAATAAAATAAATAAATAAATAATTCAGAATTTAATTCCAGCTAATATTTCATAACGAAAATAAAATTTCACAAAAATATAAATAAATAACAGACAAGTATAACAGGTATATAATTCAACTAACAATAAAATAATCACAATCGTATAAGCTGCTGTAATTGTTAGATCTTTAGATATTTCCTTGACTTAAAACCCCTGGCATGCGATTGATATGAAAGTACCGTTCTTGACAAATTTCAAAAATTCTTTTGGCTTCTTGACTGATGCTTGTCATAAAAAAGAAATCTTTTTATATATTTATAGAAATTGGAATAGTTTTGAAAAGTAAAATAATTTAATGCAGATTATCTGTATAAAAAAGACTGTCTGTAACTGTGTATCTGATGCGTTCTGAACAGAGTTGGTACAGAACTAGAATCTTTCACATTAAAGTAACTGTATGACTGAAGTTAAGTATTTAAAAGTCTGTTTGGGGGCTATTTGAATTGGCTTTTTTAAGCGCTTTTTTGCGTTTTTTATAGTTTTTCCAGATTAGTTAAAATTATCCGGTTTAATTTTTTTAGCTCAGTATAGGTAATTCTATCCTCTTTTCAACAAAGTTTATCCGGGAATTCTTAAGCGAATTTTGTATGCGAATTTTGCATTATTAGTGTTTTTTCGCGTTTCATGGCAATTTTCGACATTCTAAAAATTAATCCGGTTTCATATAAATCAAGCCCAGTGTAGTGTGTTTTCACAATTTCGATATTTCAGTTTTTAGAAATTTTACATTTTCGCGTTCTGCATTGACATTGTCACGTTTGTAAAAGGAATATGCTTTCTATCTTTTTGTCCAATATAATCAGTTTTGTTTTCCCTTCCTTAATTTCTGAATTTTTGTTGATTTTGTATGCAAATTTTAGCATTTGTTTTCGCATTACACTGCAATTGTTTCGCTTTAGTAAAGAGAATCATCGTCGAATCTTTTAGCCTAATATGGTAAATTTCGTTCTCCGTAATTTTTTAATTTTTAAAAGACAAATTTTCTAAAACTCGAAATCTTCTGAAAAATCTTGCTACTGCCGTAAATAACATAAATTTGGAAGTATGCCAAGTCGAAACTACGATGACGTGATCAACCATACTGAATACTTAACCCTTTACGTACTGAATTATGAATTCATGAAAATTTTATCTTATAAATCATTTTTCGTGAATTGTAAATCTACACTAGAAGATTTACATAATCATTTAATAAAATTTAAAAGGATTTTATAAGAATTGAAGGATTCAGAAAGATTAAATAAATTTGAATTTATAATGATTTTGTGCAATATTTATAACCCCACTCAAATATTTTATTTTAAATATTTTTCTTAGTATTTTGTAGAATTAGGAAATGTACAAATATAATGTTCTTACAATAGAAATATAGAAATATTTCCGAATTGAATAACTCCCCCTCCCCCCTCCCCCAACGCCAAGAAAGCTGAAAAGATGCAAAGGCAAAAGAAATCATCCGTTAAAAAATATTTTTGTTTTGTGTTACCAATCATGCTCTTGGAACAAGATAAAGTGATGTATCTATATTCAATCTAAACTGTATTATAACTAATCGATGTATTAAATGAACTTTATAACAAGTTATTTTAACAATAGGGGAGACCGGCGCAAGTTTTTCAAATTTTTATAGTTTTATTTTTGTATTTTTTATTTTTAACTATTTTGATATCTACAGAATATCATTGAATTCCCTAGATCTTTCTGTACAAACTGGCACAATTATTTTTCAAAAAACTAAATATACTTTTTTCACAAAAAAGGATGAAGTCTAATCATGTTACGTTGGAAAATGTGCCCCATATGCGGGGCAAGTTTTCCAACTATACTTTAAATGGTAAAACACAGGTAATAAATCTTGCTTGTTAATTTTAAGTATTTTTTATTGTGAACTAAATGCATAGTAACATAACAGTAACATAACAAACAGTTTTAATCCATTTTACATTTCAAGACGAAGGCCCAAACTGCTCCCTGGCCGGGATTGGATTTTGTTTTTTCTCGCCCCTTTTACCTGATTCCTTTTGCAGTTTCCCCCTTTTTTTAGATGAATCTTTTTTTTTTCATTTTCAGCTGATTTTTAACAGAAGAATCAGTCAGTACAATACTTCCTATTTTTCTTTCCACGCCGTGTTTGCCTCCTTAGTGCAGCCTTCGCAAAAGTCCTAACTTCTTCTGGTGTAGACAAAGTTTGTTTGGGTGAAGAGGGAACGCCTTTTTCATAAGCAATAGGGAAATTTTGAGTAGAAATTAAGGAACAGCTTTTTTGGAAGTGCTAGCCTGCGCTGTTGTAGAAAGATTAGATGTTTTCGGTGTTTGTTTGTTTGTTTGTTGTTGTTGTTGTTTTTTGGGTGGGGGGCAATTGATTATTCAGGAAAGTCTGGAATCTTTTCAGGATTGTTGGTGCTTTTAAGATTTGGTGCGGCAGGAGCTGGCCTGTCAGAAAAGTAGGATCGCATAAAAGCAGTCTGTAAATATTTCAGGATTCAGTGGGAAAATTCTCTAACGTTTAAAACCCGCCATAATATTGACTGTGGATTAACGCCAGTGGAGAAGCTCTAAGCACGGTTAATTTACTTTTTGAGGGGTCCATGCACACTGCGATCTCAGTGTTGTAGCTCATGACTATAAAGGCATAATTAACATAAAATAGACACATTAAATGAACTCATTTTTTTTGTTGACATTTTATAATATTTTTTAATTTACCTTGTTTTTATATTGATGGGTTTAATGAAATGACTAAATGATCAAACGGGTTCGTAGTATATATGTTTATTTGGCTGATTTTACTACACAATAAATACATTTTTGACGCAATAAGACTAGCCGATTTAGGATTGGGGACGTTTTCAAACGAGAATCATATTGGAAAACATGCCCCGTATGTTGTTGGAAAACCTGCCCGTCGCCATATTTGAACTTTTCCACTACCTGAACAAATAGCGGTGCAAGTTATTTGAGAAACAAATGTATAGTTACCTTAAGAAAGAAACACTTTTTTAGTGCATGCAATGTCAAAACAGGAAGTTTAACGCTAGTACTTTTTTTTACGTTTTAATAAAGACCTAAAATTTTACTCACCGTTGAAAAAAAAAAAAAAAAAAAAAAAAAAAAAAAAAAAAAAAAAAAAAAGCTCTCCTGGCGAAGTGACAGCAACTATTAAGTTATAACTATTGTAGATGGTGCGTAAGATGTTGCCAGTTCAGTCAGTTCACTTGCTAACGTAATCTAGCGGCTCATTTAAAAATTAAAAGGAGTTTCAAAACATACCCCTATGGATAATGTGCCCCGGTCTCCCCTACTTATAATTACCGTCAGTAGATAAAAGGTTAAATTTATTCTGAGTCAATTAAAAAAAAAAAATCACAATAATTCAGGGTTTTCTTGCTTCGAAACAGAAGTGAGCGTAGCCCATACATACATACATTGCCGACGTCACCCAACACAAAGTTCATTTAGTTAAAGGTTTGTTTGTGAAAAATCGATCAGCGAAGCTCCACTACCTTTTTTTTAAATTGAAGAATACATTGAACTTCGTACAAATTTATTCACGAGTTTTATTTTTAATTATAAATTAAAAATTATTTTTCAAATGTTAATTTTTAGAAAAATAATCACATAAATTGTATTAAGAATTCTTTTATAAAAGATCACATAAAAAGCTTAATCAGCTCTCCTTGGTGACTATAATTAATATGAATATTTTTTTACAAAAGTTACACTTCAAAGTTACTTTTTTCTATTCATTTTATATCCTTTGATGTACCGACTTGAATATTATAAAGTGCATCATTAGTGACATTTTTGAACACTTTTCAAAAGGAAGTGAAATGATTACAGACCTTAAAAGAATGTAACAAAGATAAAATATGACTCGTTATTCATATATATATATATTTTTTTTTTACTTTTTCCCACTTTTCTTCAAATTTTAGATGTATGTCACTACTCTCATCTTCATTTGTACTGATTGTGTTTCTATATTAAAAGTTTTTATTAATAGATTTTTTAAACAATATGATTTGATTTGGTTATGCAACTGATTACTGATAAAAAACGATTTTAGAATAAATTATTTAGTTATCATATTTCTAATATTTCTATATACATATATATGTGGAGCAAACATTCAAACCATGCTTTCTCCTTTAGATACAAATTTAAATAAAACACAAAAAACTGATTTATTAGAAAATAACTTGTATTTAATTATAATTTTATTTGTATATTTTTATTACTGCATATTAGAAAGAATTGCAAGCATACATAAGATAATAAATCTAAAACAAATTAATAAAATGCATTTAATATTTGGAGAAATCACGTTTTGACAGAATTCTGAGGAGGAAACATGTTTTAAATGTTTGACAAGTGGATAAAACGCTTTTTGAATGAAATAAGTTCAAACTCACAAATAATACAAAATCATTATTTTATTTGAGAAAATACTGAACTTCAGTTGATTATTGAAAATATAAAGTGACAGATTATGGTACCTAGTAGTATTCATTAAATATTTACTAAATAAATGCTCATTTGCCAAAAATCTACTTCAAATTTTGAAACCAATATCCTCATCTAGACAGTCACACACTTACCTCTCTTCTTCATTGCAGGCTGGCAAATCATGGATAATGTTGTTATACCATTTGAAGACATCATTAGGTTGATTTTGCCACTGCTCACCATACATTACGTTCAAAAGTTTGTCAACATCTTTTTCCTTTTCAACGGATATGGCGTGGTTAAGAAGAAGATATTCTAAAACACTACAAGACTCTGCAAATTAACATCGTTAAAAATACACAAGACTCTGTAAATTAACATCGTTAAAAATACGCAAGACTCTGTAAATCAATTTATTTTTTTAATTAAAATAACGTAACTTAGTTTTTGAAATCTGGGAATTTCAGAGCTTCGAAGTATTAGAGTTTTTCAAGCAAATTTGAACTGCTGTGCCATTTAATTGTTTTACACATCTTGATTCTGGCCGGGCTGGGGTTTGAACCCGAGACCTCTGGGCAGGAGAAAAGCATCTTACTGACTGTGCCATAGGAGCTGTTACAGCGGTGTATAAAGGATGTCCTTTATAATAAAGCTGGGAAAAATCTATTGTACTTGTGCTTTTCAAAGATTTCGCTTCAAATATATTCGTTAGAAAATTTCTTAAACGGTTTATTTTAATTTAGTTTGGACCGAAACATAATACCTATTATTTATTTAATCAAATTTAATTTTTTAATCCTTTATTTACGGAATTATTTATCAAGAAATTGCTTCTTCTCAATAATTATCTTCTTTAATATCTGAAGATATACTGGAATTTTTAAATAATAATAATGTGAAATTTATGTGTATTTTTTCATTAAAACTGGTTAAATATATTGATAATTATAACATTTTTTGTAAAATATTTACAAAAATAATCAGATTAATTAACCAAAATTACTTTTAAGGTTATATCACAATTCTTATAAAAGCAATGTATTTAAATGTATTATGATTCTAACTAACTAAATTAATAAAAAAATAAATAAAAAATTTGAAACTAAATTTTTTTCTTTAATAATTCTAATAAAATTGCAAAAGAATTTTAAACGTGCGTATTTGAATTACAAGTTTTCACAAAGCTTTAAATATTTTTAAATAAAAACATGGAAATCCCTACGGAGAATTAGATGCAAGATAAGGGAAATGTTTGTAAATCGATGACCGAGAAACTCAATCAAACACATTTAACCGAGAACTAGTGTAAATTTACAGAGAATCCTGACCGAGAAACTCAATCGAATGCATTTAACCGAGAACTGGTGTAAATTTATAGAGAGTCTTGACCGAGAAACTCAATCGAATGCATTTAACCGAGAACTGATGTAAATTTACAGAGAGTTTTGACCGAAAAACTCGATCGAATGCATTTAACCAAGAACTAGTGTAAATTTACACAGAGTCTCGATTTTTTTTCTGTGATTTTACAGAAAGTTTTAACAGTGTACATCGATCTCCCTGTAAACGAGTTTCCACTCAATTCCCCTTGATTGCAAAAAATTAAGTTCCAATCAGTTGCTGTTAAGACATCCAATGGTTGTTTTCGTGTTTGATTAAAGAAAATCAGTTAAATATTTGAAAAGAAGCTAAAATAAAAGGAATTAAGCAAACAGAGTCTTTGCCGACCGGTATTTTTTAACAGCGTTATAAAAAGATTGACATAGAAAAATTTACTACAATTTCTATGATTTACTGCTTTAACCCGTTTAAGGGCGGTGGTTCATTCTTAAACCACTTAATTTTAATTCTTAAATGCCACATTGGCACCAGAATATTGGAATGAAAATTTTCCTTTTATTAAGTAAGTGAATAACAGCATTTTCGTATTTCGAAATTTGTTTGTAAATTCTGGTGCCATTCAGTGATTTCAACATTTTACGAATTGAGGTATTTTGTCCCTGAAAGGGTTAAACGCATATTAATGTATTTATTATTTTAAAGTTTCCTTTCTCTTTTAATATTCACGTGTAAATGCAATTTTCAAGACATCATTTTCAATATTTTCTTGCTTTTAACACATACTCATTTAATAGTAATTTTAATTTTTTTCTGCTTTTAATAGTCATCTGTAAAGAAATTTTTAATCGTTAGGAAATATTATTTTTTGCGTTTTTACAGTTGAAAACAATCGCTATAATAATAGCATAAGTCATGTGACTATCATCAACAGTTTTCATAAGACATGTTTCCATTTGGTTAAAGAATCTAAATTATATTTTCGAATAAAACTACATAAAAGCTGCCATGATCGCAAAGAATTCTTGGTACTTTTATGTTAACCGGGTTGAAATCTCGCCAATAGCTTTTTTTTTTTAACTCGCCAGTTAGCATTTTTTTATTTTTCGAGTGGTAAATTATAACGGTACTACTTGGTTATCCCATCCACCAAAAATCTATCACCAGACTATAAGATTAAATACCAATAATGGTTGATCGTAAATGTCACATTCACTTGATTGTAAGGTAGTTACATGTGTTTACGACATCAAGTGATTTTTATTTCGATGCTTAAATTGTATTTGTATTTTTATACTAATTTAATAGTTCTTTCGTTATTTAAAATAAAAATTACGTCAACTTGTATAATTTGGCGAGTGGTTTGGCAATTTATGTAATTTGTCGCAATTGGTCGACGGGAGAAGTAGTACCATTAAAACATTGCTTTGAAGTTGAAATTAATTGTCATGATTTGTTACATTATTTAATATTTAACTCAGACGTCGTATACGCACGAACCTCGAAAGCCTCGTTTTCCAATACCAGTTACATCTGTATTTTTAAATTATTTCCTATTATTTTAAAAATGAAATAACAATAAATAAAAAATAATAATTAAAAACTATAGAATAAAAATTTATAATTTTTTTTAAAATAAAAAGAACATAAGTGTAATTAAACATTTATTAATAAATAAACAACAGTAGCCGGGTTACCGTGTCAGGCAAAATAACGCCATTTTGGCTCCAATTAGTTACCCCGGTGCGTATATGATATCTGCTGTATGATTTTCCTTTTCGTTTCGTTAAAAAAAATGAAAGAAGTGAAAGCCATTAATTTTAAATGTTTCAGTTTTAAATGAATGTTTTGTATTAAATAAAATGATAATGAAATAAAAAAAGCATTGTTCTTAGCGTACATTTAAGGTGAGCCAAACTGGTCGCCAAATTATTTTAAAATAATAACCTTTTCTAAAATATGAAAAAAATATCTGTTATGATTAAAATTTCAGTTATCATCATTCGAAAAAAGTATTTAAAATTAGAAAAAAAATTAATAATCCGAAAACTAATTCGAATTTAAAAATTCTAATACCAGTTTTGAGATCCGTTGATGAATACGGATTTTTAGTGTTAATTTCACCGCAAAGTATTCCATATTTTAGGAGAAATCGCCGTGAAACATAATCAGTTGTTTAATCAGTCGTTTCATAGAATCGTTTCATAAATTCGTTTTATTTCAGCGGTTTCATTAGGATTATATATATATATATATATATATAGGGCAGATATAAATATGTGTGCGTGTGAGTTTGCGTCTATGAAAAAAATGAATATAAATAGAAAATATGTCAAAATATTAATAAAATTCTCTCGCCCTCTATAGATATAAATATAAATATTTTATGCAGTACTATTTTGACATGTGAGTGAAAAAGTTTCCAGGTTGGGAGTTTAAGCTAAGGCATTTGAATTAAATTGTGAACACTCTGCCTATTGAGAAAGCTGGACAGTCAACCAGCAAACACAATTCATTCAGACAACCGTTATGGCTATGGCATCTTCTCTGCCATGTAGAAAACTGAAGAGAATGCAAGTAGGTATTTAAATTCTGTTTAATAATCGATATGTAATTACACTCTTCATAGTTATAGATATGTCATGCTAATTGATAAGGATATAATATGATTTTGACATTTCCCAAATGGTTGAAAAAGTGTACAAGCCGGGAACAAGCCCCATGCTTTTGTCTTAAATTGTCAACTATCTGCATACTAAGATACCTCGACCGACAACCGTGTAACAGAATTCACTCAGACAAACATTTTGGCAATAGCATCTACTCTGCCATATAGATAGCTCAACAGAATACGCCGCAGGTAAAGAAACACAATTTATCGATGGACACGTAGTTATACTTTTCATATTTTTAAATTTCTAATCGTTGACAATTTAAGCCAAAGATAGAAAGATTGAATCCCGACTTGGAGAGTTTCCCTCAGGTGGAATTTTTTAAAAATCATATGGTATCTATAACAAAAAGTATGAATAAGTTAAAACTAATAAAACTATTTTATGTGTGCTTAAATATCTAGTTTTAGTTCATTCAATCATTTTACATGGATGTACATATAATTTTACTATCATTTTTAATTCCAATGTTAGAGTATACACGTAAAAATATTAAAAAACTAACATGAATTGAAAAAAAAATTAAATATTTCATAAAATAGTCTATTTAGAGTTCATAGAGATAAGATTTCCAAAAGTAAAAACATAATCTTTTGTACGTTGCTGAAAAATGTTTCATAAAACTGCAATCTATAGATTATAACTCATAACAGATTTCAAGTTTCTGTACCTTTCTTTTATCACCAACTAGCTAAAGAGCTTAACTTAAACCTTTTACCTTTTTTTTGGTTACAAAACGAAATACTCTTATCACTTCTGTATTTCGAAAACATATTCTACTTTTCAAAGATGAAAGAAAGTTTGGTAACTTAGAGAAAAGAAAATGTTTTTTTTTTCTTTCATTTAGTGTATTTGATAGAGGATTTAAAAATGAGGTATTTTCTTCTTAAGACACTTACACGTAAATGTCTCTCTTGTATCATTTTTAAAGATTATTCTTTTCAAGTTTATAATATTATTTTTCTTTACATTTATTAAAGAGTGGAAAACTTAGAAAACGCGATCTTTTAAAACTTTTATAAGGAAATTAGATTTTAAAAAGATAAAGTTTTTAATATCGTTATTTATTATAGTAAATATAGTGTATTAAATATCAATACTAAAAGAAAAAAAGTTGAGCTCTTTGTGTGTGTGTGTGTGTGCGTGTCTGCGATGGTGATCAAAATATACTGCATGCACAAGGCTGAAACATTTTTTGAGGTAGTTCAAAACCACACCTGGTGCACCTGAGGCTCTGAATTTTTTTTACATATAATTAGCAGAGCTGTTAATGAAAAACTCATCGAATGCGCATTCTTGTTTCTGAAAAACCGAAACAAGTCAGCGCATTCTAAGGTTGATGCAATCGTTTTTATTTGAAATTAAATCATCTGCTTCCATTTGAAAGGGCAGACGATGGACATTTCTAATTTTCACTATTTTGGAAAAAATATGAAAGTATTTGAGGTATCGCTTTGAAACTACGCATACATAAGTTGAAAATTTTCTGCATACGAATATCTGACTTTGGAAAAACTAGAAGTTAATTTTTCTTAATTTTTGTAAAACACAGACGAGACACTTCAAAAATGATCTAGAACAGGTCTTCTTTCGGTCAATCCCTCCATTTACTTTGCGAAATGAAATTGAATAACTGAGAACTAATTAGAGAAAATAAATAATACAACTAAGATATAGATTTGAAAATCCTTAAACCTATGCATGTAAAACTCAAAGGTGAAAACTTAATAAGAAGTGGGAAGGCATAATGGTAGCGTTTTCTAGAACATATATAACTTTAGATCTGATTGTTTCACGCAGACCCCCGATGCATATTATTTATAACATATATAACTACTTGGATGCGTCAATCCTAAAACTTTCTTCTATCTCATACATCTTAGTATTTCAAAACTAGTTACAGATTTCAATACTTCAATATTATTAGTTCAATACTATATAACTTTGATTTCCATCTTAAATTTCTGATTCAGTCAATTAATCGGAGTAAAAACGAATTAATCTCGATAATGATATACATTAAAATCAAAATTTTTTTTCTTTATTCTGTTGTAGATCAGCTGTTTGGGAATATCCTGCTTAGCAGGACGCGAGTTCCCGTCGCTGCACGAGCCGTCGATGGACAACAGAACTACGAAAAACCGAGAAAATTATACAAAAATCGCTATCACAGCGCTCTTTTCCGGCGGAATATTTACATATTCAAGGAGGATATACTGGCCATAGCCAAAAATATACACAAAATATTTGGTTTCAATTCTATGGATAACTTCATACATATTGCGATGGTACAGTCGTGGGAAAAAAAGTAAACACCCCATACTAACTCCTCAACAAATTATCGTAGAAGAAAGTTACTGGTACCAAACGATTGGAAATAACGTCTATTTTTAAATAATGTATATAAAATTTGCTTAGAGGGCTTCTACATATTAAAACGAGTCACAACTTTATTTTTTTCAATAGCAGTGCACAATTCTGACAGCATAAATGACCCCTACACCCTTCAATTAGACTAAAAATAAATTTGTATGCAATTAGTGCGATACGTTTCCGAGAAATTAATTATTTTAAAACCAGCATATTTTAAGGGATGTATCCAAATTGAAGTTATTTACTCCATTATTAACAGAGAGTGCCCTCTTCTTGATGAAGGCACCTTAAGCAGTCAATGAGCCTACTAGATTACAAGACAGCAGAAGAAATTTCAAAATATTTAGTCACTTCTATCATAGACTGCCCCTTAAACCAACATTTTGCCGTTTTTATGCATAATTTGAAAACTACTTGGAAGAAAAATGTGAAATTTTGGATTTCCATAAAGCAGGATTTAATAAATCTAAATCCATCAAAATCAATGGAGGTTGCAATTCATAATTTTTTCGAATATTAATTTCATAATTCATAATTCAAATCATAAAATTATAAAAATTGCAAATTCAACGTATTTATGTTTAGGTATATTAGTATTATTGCTACACAAAAAAGATCACATTAGAAGCATAATTTCAGGAGATATAAATTAAAATATGAAAATGTAATTTAACATTAGAAGCACTAAATTTTGAATGTTTATAATTCAAAAACTTATCATTCGAATGACTTGAAATTTTTTGTCTAAGCATAGTTTGAACAGGTGATTTGAATTATCTCGTTAAAATTGTGTATTGCCATTGAAAAAAATGAAATTTGGATTCGTTTTAATATGTAGATGCCCCCCTAAGCAAATTTTATATACATCATTTAAAAATAGAAATTATTTCCAATCGTTAGGTACCAGTAACTTTCGTCTACGATAATTTGTTGAGGAGATAGTAGGGGGTGTTTATTTTTTTTTCCACGACTGTACAATAAAGAAAATGGCACAAAAATTGCTATTAAGCAACCCCTTCCGGCAGAATGTTTTCCAAGTCAGGGAGGGCCTGCTTGGCATAACCAAAAATTTACAGAGAAAATTTGATTCAATTCTATGCTTCAATCTATGGAACTCGCTACTTCATACACTTTTAGATGGCTGTAATAATAAAAATGGTACAGACATCGCTATTAAAGTCCCTTTCTTCCGGCATAATATTTCCATATTGAAGCGGGATTTGCTGGCTTTAGCCAAAAACACAATTTTTTTTTTTTTTTATTCTATGCATAACTTCATACAAATTTCGATGGTACAAGTTAATGGCACAAAAATCGCTATTTTAGCGATCACTTCAAGTGAATTTTTTTCAATTTAAGGAGAAACTGCTGACCTTAACGAAAACTACACACAAAAAATTGTTTCAATTCTATTTATAACTTTATACTTTTTCGATGGTACAATAATAAAAATAGCGCAAAAATTGCTATTATAGGGCCCCTTCCTGCAGATTTTATTCTAATTCAGGTTGGATTTGCTTGCCATATCCAAAAATATGCACAACAAATTTTGCACAACTCTATGTATAACTTCATACATTTTTCAATGGTAAAGTAATGAAAATGGCTCAGGTATCACTATTACAGCGTCCCCTTCCGACAGAATATTTCCAAATTGAAGGAAGACCTGCTGGCCATAGCGAAAACTATACCAAAACATTTGCTTCAATTTTATGCATAAATGAATGTACTTTTTGATAGTGCAATAATGAAAATTGCACAAAAGTCTCTATTACAGCGACCCCTTCAGGCGGAATATTTCTGAATTGAAAGAGTACAGAGCAATTGAAAGAGACCTGCTTGCTACAGCAGCCAAAAACATACACAACAAGTTTCGTTCAATTCTATGCATAACTTCATTCACTTTTCGATGGTAAAATGGCGACACACGGACAGACAGACATTTCGTATAAACATGTTTTTGGGGATCTTTATCAATAAAACGTGTAAATCCGTCAATTACCTGAAGTCGAAAAAAATCGATTACTATACTTTCTTCTATTGAAGATAGAGGAAAGTAAAAATCTAACTTCGTCCGACCCTTCATGCGATATATCATTGGATGCCCTTTGAACGCTCTTTCATATTATGCACTAACCGTTCACCCTCCATCCAATTTGTCACTCTGGGTATTTTCTTTATATTTTCCGATCCATCAAGAACGACAAATCATGCGCAAAACATAGATTATGAAGTACTTTCCAACAAATTCTGAATATTATAACACCTATCATTTTCAGCCATCTGCAGATTTTCTACCACTCTGTGCAAAGAACAAAACACATATAACAAAAACGAAAAATCATTTGTACAACACAGAGCATGAAACACTTTCCAACACATTCTGAATACTGTAAACCTTACCATTTTCTTCCATCTTTAGTAATTATACTTTTTCTTCGCACTGGGTAAACCTCCCAGTGCAAAGAAAAAGTATAATTAACACGAACGAAAATCCATGCGTTCAGCATAGATTATGAAACAAATTCTACCTCAGGTAGCGGACACACGTGTCGGATGTTCGTATGAAACATATTGCGCCCAATGGCGGTGGAAGGTGGAAACAAAGGATTTTGCAGGACGGGTACAGCACACCTTCAATACAGTGCGGGAGGAAGCGGGAACAAGTGTCCGAGTTTCGCTCAGAAGGTGGTTTTTTTAGAACAGATGGCAGCCCCTGGCTGTGGAAAGTGGAACAAACAGATTTTTGCAGAGCGTATGCACGTGCACCTATACGGTTTCGCAGGCAGCTGGGACACGTTTCAGAGGTTCATTTAGAGCATATTGCGCCACTGACGGTGTAATGTGTAGAAGCAAGGTTTTCAGGTGCTAGTGAAGCAGGACCAGCACAAGTTTCTGTAGACAGCGCCAGCGGTGACCACAGGATTATTTGGAACATATTGTGCAGCAAGTCCTGTATACGCTGCCTAAGGCAGAAGTGACTCATTTCGAAGGTTGATTTTCATATATGTTTTTTTAAATTTAAATATGAATAATGATTTGAAATATTCTCAATTCGTTTGTAAAGATCGGCGGTCCCGAGGGTTTCAGCTAGTATTATAATACATTATAATGTATAGGTATCATACAATTTCTCTTTCAGTAAAGAGTTTAAATATGTTCAAATGTGACAATTTTTTACCTATTTCGGAATCAGCTATTCGGGCAAGCTAACTAGTAATAGCTCTTTTTGAATTAAAAAATATGAAAAAATTAAACGGCTTCCATTTTGAAACAAGATTACGGATGACGGTGACTAGCGAAGTCGGTCGAGATATTGTTATGTCCTATACACATCCGGTTCATAAATACGAGGGTTACAGAATGCCTAAAATCATATACGGGAAAATATCACAAAATACGAAAATTGCAGACCGCACAATATAACGTCTATTAAATCTTATATAATGCAATTTTATTTTTTACATTCTAATAAAAAATATTCTTAGAAGTATTTTCAAGACATATTATATTCATAACAACACAAAAATAAAGCAATCAAATGACTTAAACTATCAGATTTAATTTTACTGGCATATCACACTGTGATGTGTGCATATTAAAAGGCTTTCTGCTATACTGTATAAATATCTTTTTCAAGTTTTTTTTAATTTCTAATTATTAATTATACCTTATATAACACATATATGTGGAAGGTAACAAGTTCTACATTTTACTAATAATTTTCCATAATTAAAATATGATTGTCACTGAAAATGAATTTCATTGTCCTGGCCTGCTCATTTTAGTTCTTTATGAATCATAAAGATGGCGCTTCAGAGTAATTCTTCGTGTTCTTGACATAGTTTAAGTCAGTAGTGATAAAATCATTGCTACCAGCAAGATCTTTATATATTTCTTTGAAAATAATGTGTGTAAAGGCTTTTTAAAAATTGAGTAGACTTTTATTATGTCATTTTCCTGGCTCCAATAATTTAAAAATAAAACAGAATATTGCACTGAATTTGACGTACTATAGAGGAAACGTGTTCCTTTAAATGGAATTAAATGTTAAATCTAAAAATAAAAAAAAGGACAAGAATGTGAAAAATGATTTAGAAGGAACTTGTCATTATCCTGGCTGTCATTATCTTGGCACACATATGGCAAGAGAGTGACATATAATTATAATTACATAAAAATGAACTTAAGCTCTTCAAACTTTAACAATTTTACGCGTACATTCCGTTATTCAGCTGTTCAAAAAACATTTTTAAAAGAGTCAGAAGCTTTGAAACGATTTAAATTTTCAAAACATTTTGTTTTAAAAATCTCATATTTCGTGATATTCACCCATATATACATATATATCTAAATTGGCATTTGAACTTGTGTGGTTTTGCGGTCTGGGGGCCATGATCAGTGAAAAAAATACCCATATTTTCCGGATTTGTTTTCTTCAGGACGGCTGCAATAGATAGCTTTTTCGGAATGGTTAATTACCAGCTATGAGGAAATGCTTCCATATTTCTTGTTTTCAAAAATTCAGCTAATTTTACTAAATAAACACATAGAGCTAAAACGTATGGTAACCGACTATAGAGGATTCAATCCCAGTTTTCGTCAACACTGACTTTGAATGAGAATTTCTCCAAATTAGTGAGCTATATCCTAGTCTTATTTAAAGCGTTTTATATTTGGTCACCAAATTTGGTGATTTCATGAAAAGCAGCGTTTTTAAAATAACAACGAACTCTGTCGAGACCTTGAAAAGTCCTGTACACATTCTTAGTCGCATAGAAACCGGTTATTATATACGAATGCTGTCGCATCGCATGACAAATTCAGATTGTTTCAAAACGCCAGAGAAGATAAAGATGAAACAAAAAATATTCTGGAATCCTTCTATCGATGTCAAAATTTAAGAGAAAAAACTTTTTTAATTTCTAATTTTTTGTAATATTTTTTTTATTATTTCAATTTTTTTTTAAACGATCGCCATTTTGAATCATGATAGCGTATAAGCTGGTCAACGAATTCGGTTGTGGACTTTGTAAGACGTGTACACCTTCTCAGTCACACCGAATCGTTATTTAATACGCGTACTGCATGATAATAAACGGTCAAGCGCGAGTATTACTCGCGTACAGAGGGTTCCGTACAATAAATATATGAATTAGTAATTGTATTATTAAAAAACCGTTGCTAAAAGAATACTAACACTTTGTAAAAAATTATGCAAAGTAGGGTTGGGTATAACAGTATATACTAGAAAAATGTGAATGGATATACCATGAAAGTTCAAAGAGATATGGGACCTAAAAAATATCAAATACAGCTATTCTGTATAACTCATTTTTACTTTCTTCTATCTTTACAAGAAGAAAGTATTGGATTCGTGAAAATTTTCGAATTCCGGTTTTCGACGGATGTATACTTTTTAGGGTAATGAAAAACATATTTTTACAAAATGTGTGTCTGTGAGTCTGTCTATCTGTGTGTGACACAAATATTGTGGGTGCTCTGTCCGAAGAACTATTGACCCATTTACTATTGACTATTTAATAAAACTTTAGATTGATTTAGTCCCTGATATAAATTGGTGCTGATTACTTTTTGGTGTAAATCGCCCAACAGGTAGCGCTACTATGCTGCAATTTTCCCGATTTCTGCAATAGCTGTATTTCAAGAACTAATGCATGAATTTTCATCAAACTTTAGATTCAGTTAGTCCCTGATATGAACTGATCCTGGTAAGTTTTTGGTGTAAATTGCCCAAGAGGTGCCACTGTAACTCAGAAATTTCCGTAATAGCTCTATCTCAAAAACTAATGCACGAATTTTCAGCAAACTTCAAATTCAATTAGAAGTTCACGAAAGTTGTCCCTGATTAGATTTTGATATAAATCGCCTAACCGTTGGCGCTACTGTGCTGCATTTATCAGGAAGTATTGACATGTATGAGATAGAAGAAAGTTTTGGGATTGACACATCCGACTAGTTTAATATTATTTTAATCTCTTTATACTGAATTTAATTCGGTACTGACAATAAAAGAAATGCATATTTAAACTTCATTTGTCATTTCGTAAAACTTAATTCATCATATTAATAACCTTTCTTTCTAAAGTGCAGCTAAAACAAACATTCGTTCAAAGTTCACATTTGGCATTGTGCTAAGCGCGCTTCGAAAGGAGGTCACAAAATTGCAACGCCGCCTTGGTCCTTGCCGCGTTTTCCAGATAGATTTTTAATTAACTTTTAAAGCCACTCGAGGCGTATTGAAAGAGCCATTCAGTGCAAATTGTCTCGAATCCTACAGTATTTATGTAATTCATTCTAATTAAGGGGTCTCAGGGATCTCAAAAATTGGAAAAAATGAAAAAAAGAGACTATATTCAACATTTAATATCTTAAAATGTATATGATTTTAAAACACAAATTTTATTGAGATGAAAGATATAAGTACGTTCTTTCATTTTATGTATTTCAAAATTTGCAAGATGAAGAATTAGAATTTACAGGGTGCTCCAAACAGTCAGACATTTGATAAGCAAAATATTGGTATAACAGCTTACGCGCACGATTAGAAAATAAATATTGTAACTAGAATAAAAATTTTGGCGCCTACTTATATTTCAGATTATAATAATTACCCTGAACCTAAATAAATTTGTATTTAAAGCATTTTTATAGTTTTAATACAAAGTTGTATTTAGGTAATAGAAAATTTTGAAAATTTGAACAATATAATTACTTTTTTTTTTAACAATAAAAAGGAAATTTTAGGTTCAGTTTATACATATTAATATAAAACGTATGGTTTGAAAATTTCATGAAAAAATATTCAAAAGTTTTTGAGATATCGTGCGCGATATGCCAAAAAAATCAATCGGAGAAAAATGACTTAAAAATTTCGAAAAGCCGCTTAAGCTATTGAGCGGGTATAATTCTAAAAGCTATAAATTCTGTTCTAATGTGAAATTGAAGGAAACAATTACATTAAAATGTTCAGAAAAGATGGAAGATTAACATAAAAAAAAATTGGAAGCTTTATCATTAAAAGTTGTTATCTAGGATTTAAAAGCCAATGGTACATAGAGTACGTCGCCCCTGTCATTATGTGTGACCAAACCGTCCATATCTTTAAGGATTTATATCTCGGCTAATTACTGACGATTTTTTTCGAAAATCATGATCAACAATGCTTTTATACTTCTGCTACGATAGGTATCTCAAGCGCTGCTCAACAGTTTTGCTGAATGCCCGTAAATCGAAATTTGTGTGTAACGGAAAAATGCGATTTTCTCAAAAACTATGTGGCCTAGGATAATCGCTATAATTTCCCTGCAAGTTTTATATTAACGTCTACTCCCTCTATTTTTTTAATAATTTCAGCTTTAGTAGATTCGGAATTAGATGGGGGGGACATATTTTTGCGCTACATTTTTTACTATATCTTTGAAAATGTAATACTTAAAATTAAAATAAATGTATTTTTGAATTCAGCGTTACAATAGCTTTCACACGATACCCCACACGATATACAAATTAAATATTTTTTTTCAAGCAACTGAATTCGGCCCTATACATTTTTACTAAATATATTTATAAATGTTTAATAATCTCAGAATATGTGGGTCAAATTTGAACTTTCCACGTTCCATAGTTTACGAGTAAAAAGGCTGTGACAGACAGACGGACAGACACAAGAGTGATCTTATAATGGTTCCGTTTTTACTTTTTAAGTACGGAACCCTAAAAATCAGATTGTTTCAAACTGTCTGCCACCTAAGTAATTCAAACTCTATGTCTCAGCCATTTTTTTAAGATAAAGACTAAAGAAAAAATTCTCCAGAGCCCATGTGTCAATGGTGGAATGTTAATGTATGGAATGGTGGATTTTTAAAAGCAGTTGGAACATCAAATTCTTAGGAAGCCATTGTATTCTCAAATGGCTTTACTTGAGTTTTGCATCTCTCACTCAATTCATTAGCCTGTGGATGCGCTACTGTACTTTGCTCTAGTTTTATGCCAAGTGTTTTGTTGAAATAAGAAAACATATCACTAGTGAACTAGGAACCATGATCAGTAAGAGTTAACTCAGGTTTTCCATGTATAGAAATGTAATTCAACAGAGCTTTAGTAACCGACTCAGCATGAATGCTATTCGAGGCATATAATTCAAGATGACAAGAAAAATGGTCAATTACAGTTATAACAAACTGGTGATATCTCAAAGGGCCAAATAAATCCATCGAAACCTTTTCATTGGAAGCTGTAGGAATTGGCGCTGTCAGATATGGAGGAGTGTTTTCTTATGATTTTTATTTACTAAACAAATTTCGGAAGAGTTAACATAATTTATTGTATCAGAAACTAGAGTTTTCCAAGTAAAACTTTTTTTTTTTAAATTAACAATGGTTTTATGAATACCAATATGAGTAACATGAGCAAATTTTAAAGCTTTAGCTCTAAGTGAAGATAGTAAAACAGCTCTATGTAGATCAATGTCTTCTGAAGAGAAGTGTCCATTATAACAAAGCAATTCATTACTTGTATTAATGTAATAAACTTTTAAACTTTTAGATTTTTTTATTAGTTTTAATATCTTCATAAATTTTCTTAATCTGAGGATCTTTTGGTAAAGGATGGTTTCATCAAAAATTTCTAACAATGGATCTACATTAATAGCGTTATTTGTTGTTGGAAGGTCAATTTGGAGATGGCAATTATGATGGGTTTTGCCAATTAATCCACATGGATACTTAGAAATTTCATTATGTTGATCATTTTGATCATCAACAGTAGGCAGTACTTCTTGTTCAAACATGATATCTGGATTAGTATAAAGATCTTCAAAGGAATATGAGGTGTCCTACTTGGAATATCTGCTAACACATTCTGTTTGCCTGGAACATGCTGGAATGTGTAAGAGTATTCAGATAGTTCTAACATCCAACGGGTAGTGATGTCAGCAGGAGATGTTGACTTTCTGTAGTTATTGATAGGTTTAGCATCAGACAAAAGAATGAAGGGACTGCCAAAAAGGTAATATTTAAAACCTGTTATACCTTTATAAATGGCATAAATTTCCAGTTTGATGGCTGGGTACTGCTTTTCAGACTGAGATAGAGTTTTAGAGTAATAAGAAATGGAGCGAAGTTCACCTTGAATTATTTGCATGAGAACAGCTGAGATTGCTTTCTTTGAAACATCTGTATTAACATAGAAGGTCTCATTCCAATTTGGAAGATTGAGCATGGGTTTATGGAAGAAAATTTCTTGCAATTTATTAAATGCATTTTCCTGTTCAGATTTCCAATATAATTTATTTTTATGTTTAGTGATTTTAATAAGAGGAGTAATTAATCTAAAAAAATGAGGTATAATTGACCTGTAAAATGAACATTAGCCAATAAATCTTTTTGTCTGCCTCTTAGTTTTTGGCTTTGGAAAGGAAGTATTATTTAAATATTGCTTGTAATTGGAAGGATTTTATTATCTGTGAGTTGGAAGCCTAAAATTTAATGCTAGTTTGCATAACAGAACACTTTTCAGAAGAAAGAGTAATGTTGTTGGCAATAAGAGTATCCAAGAGTTTTGTGAGTTTTGTAATCATTTCTTCAAACGAATTAGCGCCATCAACTATGTAGTCCTGGTATGCGTAGCAACAGTCAATTTCTGACAACTGACTAACTGAATCAATTAACTGTTGAAAAGTACTCGCAGCTGTCTTCGAGCAAAAAACAAGACGATGGTAGGTAATCATGGAGTGCTAAAACTGAGCTTATCTTGCATCTCTTTAGGGACATAAATCTGCCAGTACGCAGAGGGCAAGTCCAGTGTACTGTAGTATTTAAATTTTGACAATTGTACTAATAGATTTTGAGTGCGAGGTAGAGGATACGAAGATGGAATAATAATAGAACTCAATAATCGTAGATCTAATGCCAAACGATATTTTTGAGGTTTCGACATGTCAGTTCTTTTCTTTTTAACTAAAAGCATCGGGCAAGTCCAAAATGAATTTGATCTTTCTATAATGCCAGCATTTAGCATTTGATTGATCTGGTCAAGAGCTTCTTGTTCTAGTGTCTGTGGCACAGGAAAAAGTAGGCTTTTCACCAGATGAGAATTCATCGTTGAAAACTGATGATTAACTAGGTCTGTATGACCCAAAGTGTCTAAGGATTTAGAAAATGCTTGAGCTTTATTGCACAATAATTTTATTAAAGAGTCACTTTCATCTGGGAGAAAGTATTTTAAGTCAAAATCATTTGGTGACAGCTCTTGTATCCGTTTTCTTTTAATTTCCTCAGATGATAAAATTAAATTACAATATTGATTTTCTAAATCTGAATCAAAGGAATGTTTTTCAATATCGTTCTCATCTACATTAGTGCACTCACCAAGAATTCTATTTTTATTTAAATGAACATCCACTTTGGGCATACAGTCGAACCTCGTTGACACGAAATCTCTTAACAAGAAACTTCACTTAACACGAAATAAAACTGAGGTCCCGTCAGATAAGTCTAAAAACCAATGTAAATTAATTCGTTTAACACGAAATAGAATTTCCCAAAATCCCGTTTAAGGCGAAATTTTTTTTTCTCGAAAATGAAAGCATTCTTTCTTAAGCAAAGTTTTTAATATTTCAAACTTACATGTCACTTTTTATTTACTAAAAATTGAATTTTTTTCACTGTTTGAAAGTGACAAAAAGGAAAAGGGTTTCCAAAAATGATGAAATATTTGGCTAATCTGTGCTTTTCTTTATCCTCTGATATTCCGCATCCCTCCCCTTTCGCGTAAGTTGCATTTATTCACATCCTGAGCAAGTATGCCTGAGATGGGAATCAATCATATGTATTTCGATTCTTTTCGAATTACATTTTGTGGTCATCGACAAAAGAAATGAGAGAAACGGAGAGGTGAACAAAAGAAAGGGGAGGTGATCAATAGAAAGGGGTGGTTTCCGAACTGTCAGGGGCCTCTGATCTTGAACTCTGATCTTTAGAAATCGTATCTGTTAGCTATCTGTTTGGTCCTTTATGTGGACATATTCCCTCTCTGAGCTATAGATCGGCCACAATGAATGTTCGTGTGAAGGAGTTTCTTTTTTTTTAATGTGATTGTTCCATTAATTGTTTGACCCTATTGATAGTGACATAAACCGTAAACAGTGTTTTCAAAATCCCATATCTTCGAGTGAAAAAGTGACAATCCTTACTTCTATACATGACTAATGAAACTCTGTTCGCAGTTGCTCTGTAGAATTCTGTGAAAAATGAGTCGAAAACAGCAAGCTGTATCTGTAGAAACAAAGCAAAAGATTTTAAATGAATCCTGCGATAAAGTGCTGAAAAAATCAGAAATTGCTGCAAAGTATGGAATACCCAATAGCACATTCTCTACAATTTTATAGAATCGCGAAAAGATTAAAGCGGCTTATGCTGTCAGTCAATTCGAACCAGCAAGAAAACGGATGCGAACAGGAAAAAATGGCAGAAATTGAAATTGCTGTCTTAAGATAAAAGAAGAGAGAAGCCGGGACATTGTTTTAACTGGTACAGTTTTGCAAGAGAAAGCAAAGGCTTTTGCTGATGCTCTCGGTTGCAACGATTTCACATGTTCTACGGATGGCTGACAAGATTTAAACAGCGTCATAGAATTGTCTGCAAAAAGATATGTGTAGAAGAATCTGCCGTAGATGAGAATTCTATACATTATTTTTTATTAGGAAAGTGGTTAGACGTTAAAAAAAAATATGCAACCCGTGACATTTTTAACGCCGATGAAACCGGTCTATTTTTCAAAGCACAACCCTTGCGAACACTTACGTTAAAAGGAGAAAAATGTACTGGAGGAAAATTCAGCAAAGAAAGAATTACGATTATGGTCGGCTGCAACATGGATGGAAGTGAAAAAGTATCATTGCTCGTCATCGGTAAGTCGACGAAACCACGTTGTTTCAAAAACGTTAAAACTTCGCAGACGTTCAAAAACAGTTCGCTACGCTTCCAGCGAAAATGCATGGTTAAACAATGTTATTTTTACGAAATGGTTACTTGATCTAGACTTAAAATTCTACCGAGAAAAGAGAAAAATCTGCTTATTGCTGGACATTTGCAGTGCTCATAAAGATGTTCCAGTATTAAAAGCAATTGAATGTGCCTTTCTTCCTCCGAACACTACAACAAAACTTCAGCCTTGTCACCAAGGAATTATCCAATGCTTAAAAGTGCAGTACAGAAAAAGAATTGTTCAGAAAATGATTCAATGTTTTGACAATAAAACGGAATTTACTAGAAGCTATAACTTATCTAAGAATTGCCTGGAACAGTATCTCTACTAGAACTGTGAAAAATTGTTTTCGACACCCGGGATTTACGCATGAGATAAATGAAGAAACCAATGAAACAGAATCTGAAATGACGACTGGTTTAATAGAAAAGCCGAAAAACGGCGAATTATTTCCCAGACATTGTTTGTCGAGTATATTTGCATAGATGAAGAAGTGCTGACTTCGGATGTGACGACAGACGAAGAAATAATTGCTTCATTAACTGAGAAAAAAGATGACAACATCGACATCTCAGACGAGGATGAAAAAATCGACACAGAACTGAAAAGTTCAGTGTCATTAAATGAAGCTATCGCAGCATTAAAAACTGTACAACGTTTCCTTATGGAACAAGGGAATGCTTCCCGGGCTTTGGACAAATTAAATGAGGTCCATAAGTTTCTAGAACAAAACAGTCTACAAAAATTGAAACATAAGTCAATAACGGACTTTTAAAAAAATGATTAGCAGGCAAATAAACTTATAATTTCCTTAAACTATGACACATTTTGTTTATTTCTTAATTAAATTTTCTATTTCTTAATAAAAATGTCTATTTCTTATTAATTTATGATTTTTGCAGGGATACATTTGTAAGCTTATTTATTTAGTTTTTTTTTTATCTAATAGCGATGGCAGCACTATTTTGACGGTTAACACAAAATTCCGGATAACACGAAAAAATTTCGCAGCCCCTTCAATTTCATGTTAACGACCCCTTCAATTTCGTGTTAACGAGGTTCGACTGTATTCTGACATACAACTAAAAATAAATCTTTTTGAATTGAAGATTTAGATTGCAATGATTCATGCAAGACAAGAGCTTTACTTTTCAAAGCAGGCTTAAAAATAAAATATTCAGATGGAGAATTCAAGTATTTGACATGTAAATAAACAAAAGAATTAGGGGGTATTAACTCTCTATTTACTGTTTGCACCATATTAGAATTCCATACTTTCTCATTACCATTTTTCAAATTGGTGTACTTTCTACCAACCTAACTAATGTCATTGTCATCTTCAGATATGACATTTTTGTCATTAGAGGTAATTTTGGTTTTACTGGTTTAGAAATATTATTTATAACATTAGCATAATCAAAGTTTGCGTCAGTGGGAAAATAATTAGGAAACTGAGTGAAAAGTTGAGCATGACCTTCTAAATTTCTGATATTGAGATTCGCATTCATAAAAGAATTATCATAATTCATAGCAGTATTACCAACACTATGTATAAACAACAAACAATTATTTGAAGAATTGTAATTGCAAGGATAATTTTCATAATTATTTATCAAATGTAAATAATTATCACCAAATTTCCATTCACATTATCAAAATAAGTACCATTATTTATATTAACTGACATAGAATTTTCATAAATAGACACATTGTTGGCATGAAAAGAATATGGCACTGTTATACTGTGATTAGTATACTGGGAATTCAAGTAAAATCTAGTAGGAGTCTCTTTTTGAATGTTAAAATGTATATGTTTATCTTTAATTAATATAGATTTCAAAGTTGGAGACAGGGTTATAGAATGCTTATTTATAAACTCAAAACCAAGTGTGTCTTCAAAACTAACATTGTTTATATCAGTAAGGTGTGAGACATGATGTAAAAAGAATTTATCTATTTTGAATGCAATCTCGATACATCCTTTAAAGAAAACTTTAGAGTTTATAGTTGATACAGAAACATTTTTAGATAAACATTTATAATGGATTTTGGATTTAATGCTATTAAAGCATTCAGGATCCAACAAACTTAAAGTTGAGCCTGTATCAATGAGAGTTGATATCTCATTATGCTGTAAATTCATAATTATACACGGAAGCGAATACGTGTTGTGAAAAGAGCTGCAAATTATGTATCGTTGTTGTACTTAATCATCAATTTCATACGAATACTTTGATGACAAAGAATTTTCGGAACAGCAAGGTCTGCTCATTTTTTGTATCACTGGCGATATCTGTGTAACAGTGCTTGAAAAGGAATTAGTTGAAGAATTTTGTCAATCTGACATTTGTTTATATTGTCACAGGAGTGTACTGACCCTAAACAGTAAGATTGGGAGAGAAGGCGGTCATTAGGACCAATCTCTCTTACTTGTTTAAATGATAATTTTTATAATCATTTTTATTTTTAGAAAAAGAAGTAAAGTTTTTCTTTCTCTGAGAAGAATTCGAAGAAAACTGAGAGTTTTGAGTGTGGTTGGCATTTGGCCTAGATGAGTCAAATTTTTAAACTTATAACTTGTCTCCATAAGATGGTTAAAACGCCCACAAAAAACATATTGAATAACATTTTGTTTGTGAAAAGACTCTGAAAAGTTTTTCTTGTGAAAAAACTTGTCAAACTTTGGCTGAACGAAGGATCGTTTTTGATGTGGCTTATGCTGAATAAAGTTTGTTTTGTTTCTAGAAGTAACGTTTTGTCTAACTGGTGAAGGAGAGTAAATTACACGCTTTTTCTTAACATTTCTATGTCTAGGAGAATGTTTATTATGAGATTGAGATGGCAAGAATGCTATTTGTGAATTTTTATAGACTCTGTTCTTTCTATGTCTGATAGGAGATTATGCAACAAAACTATCAGAAAGTTTTGAACTTTCACCACCATTTTCTATATTCAGACTATAAACTTTGTCATAATGTAGGTTAGACTTTTGAATAACTTGTGAATCATAAATATCCTGTAAAAATTGTGCTCGTTCAAGAGCTAATTCAAATGTGGAAATATTTTTCTTTAGAATTTTTCTTTTGATTTGCTTAGGCAAAGCTTGAATGAAATAATTAAATTTCAAAGAATCTAGAGCAGCTGGTTCTAACTTAGGATAAGCATGTCGAAGCAGTTTAGCCAGGCGATATGAAAAATTTTGAATTGACTCATTAGAATCCAATTTTAAATTTTGAAGAGACTTGAAAGTGTCAGTTTTTGTACTTGGCAGAAAATAGAAATTCTTTTCGAATGCTTTGAAAGTTCGAGTTTTTAAACTGAAATTGTGTTTCAAGAAAGAAATGTAATGCACTACCCTGTAATTTTGACTTGAAAAGAGCAAAAAGTTCTTTGTCAGAATAATTATATAATTCCTGCAAATCTGATAACTGATCGAAGAAAAATTCGACAGTCTGAGGATTTCCATCTAAAGGTTTAATGGAAAGATTTAAATTTGCTTTCGGAGGCATGATGACAAATTTCAAAATAATTCTGAACAAAATTCAAAATAATTCTGAACAAATTTCAAAATAATTCTGAATAAATGCTGAATAAATTTCAAAATAAGTTGGTTTAGGAATTAACTGAAGTGAAGCAAAAAATTAATTTGGAAGTCACCTTTTAAAATAATGTCAATTTAACAGAATAATACAATAACTGTTCTCAAAATATTATTAAAACAAAATGGCATAAATCATAATAAATCAATCATTTACTTATAAGTAAGAAAATTATTTTTCTAAACTCATCTTATTATGCTTCATAATATCAACATCATAAACAACCATTTCTTAGTAATAAAATGTAAATATACACCGCGTCCCAAAAGTTTAGACAATCAATAAAATTTGCTTCAACATAAACATTTATAAGGTACAATTAAAATTCTTGAGATAGGTAATAAATAAAAGCAGTTTTACTGATATACACATATAAATTATGATAAAAGGTTTGAAATTATAAAATGTACATTAAATTATATAAAAATGTGCTGTCCCAAAAGTATAGACACATGTAATGTTTTTTTTGGTTTTACATTTATAAAAGTAACTAAAAACTTAGTTTTACTATTTAATTGTATTGCTACGACACTCTATAACATCAAATACACGTTGTTCCATAGAATTAACTAAGCATTGCATTACAGAAAGAGTTATTTCATACCACGCTTTGTTAATTGCAATCTTTAAGTCATTTACACATGTATATTGCTTTCCATTTTCATATATTTTACGACATAAGATCCCCATGTGTTCTCCATGAGATTGAAATCTGGACTAAGTGCTGGCCAGTCTAATAGTGTGATATTGTTTCGCCTAAACCATGTTTTCGATGATGTGGAGGTATGGATGGATGCCCCATCTTGTTGGAAAATACAGTCCGGTCCTGCTAGAAAATCGAAATTATGTGATGATAGAATTTATTAAACATGGCTCCAGTTGATAATTTATCTGTGCCTGAAATTGCATCAATTTCCAGAATTTCAAAAGGTACTATACACAGAGGAGTTAAAGCTTCAACAAATATTGTTTACAGGAGAATGAAAGCAAAACCTTGCATAAAGCAGAGACGTAAAGATCCACGTCTAAAGTAGGCTAGAAATCATATGTCATACGGTGAAAAACGGATTTCTGTCAGCTTCAGTGATGAAAAGAAATGGAATTTAGGTGGCCCTGATGGTCATAACGTTTGCTGGCATGACCTAAGAAAAGAACCCAAGAACTGTTTCAGCTAGCAACAAAGCGGCGGATCCGTAATCACCTGCAGAGGGTTTTCTTTCAACGGCCAAACATTTCTAGAATTTATGGACAGAAAAATGAAATCAGAGGATTATCAAGATATTTTACGTACCAATTTACTGACAATTATGGATGCCAGCAGGACCGGACTGTGTTTTCCAACAAGATGGGGCATCCATCCATACCTCCACATCATCGAAAACATGGTTTAGACAAAACAATATCACACTATTAGACTGGCCAGCACTTAGTCCAAATTTTAACCCATGGAGAACATATGGGGTATCTTATTTCGTAAAATATATGAAAATGGAAAGCAATATACATATGTAAATGACTTAAAAATTGCAATTGACAAAGCATGGTATGAAATACCTCTTTCTGTAATGCAATGCTTAGTTAATTCTATGGAACAATGTGTATTTGATGTTATAAAGTGTCGTGGCAATACAATAAAATGTTAAAAGTAAGTTTTTAATTTACTTTTATAAATGTAAAACCAGAAAAAATTAGAAGTGTCTATACTTTTGGGACAGCACATTTTTATATAATTTAATGTATATTTTATAATTTCAAACCTTTCATCATAATTTATATGTGCATATCAGCAAAACTGCTTTTATTTATTACGTATCTCACGAATTTTAGTTGTACATTATTACTTTTTATGTTAATTCAAATTTTATTGATTGTCTATACTTCTGGTACGCGGTGTATCATGATAAGAACACCTTAGATTTTGTAGAATAACATGGAAAACATCAAAATCTTACTGTTATTCTAGAATTTTCAGAATAAACTTACATTTTCCTCATAAAATATGCAAGAAAAATACATTAATCAATACTAAAATGACTTGTCAATAGCACAAAAATTACAAAATGCAATTATCAGGCAAAATTGTCTTTAAACACAGCACTTTAAAATATTGAATTGTAATTCTTTTTCTTTTTTATAAGAAATATTATATAATGTGTAAATACTTAAGAAAATCCCTTTCCTAAATATCAAATATTCCAATAATAATGCATCACAAAATTTTTTATCTAATTTTATAATATATCAAAATATAATTTAATAACTGTCATGTCGTAAAGGTTACTAAAGGTTCACGGCACAAGGAAAAGTTAAGATGATTGAATGATAAAATGTGAAAGGATATTATCATACTTCTTTTTTGTGACACTGAAAATATATTATTATTCCAAAATTTTTTCTTGTGATCAATGAGTACACTGAGTTGTAGCCACAAAACACCACGCCGACATGACAATCATTTTAAAAAATGATTCGTTAATATAAATATGCAGATATACTTAAAAATAGTATTACCTGTAAGGACCTGAAACAAAACAGTGGTGGATGCAAAATAAAGTGACTCCATTGAAAAATTCAGCGTGAAAAATTCTTTATTTAAAAAAGAAAATTCTTCTTCAAAAAACACGTATTCAAAAATGGATTACTCATACTGCTAGATCCACTTTCTTTTTAATAGAACAGGATAATCTTTGTTTAATATATATTTTGTCATGAGAAAAATAATATAATTTCTCTCAGACATTATGAGGATCTCATTAAAAAAAAATCAATCATTTGATTGTAGCACCGATTAAAAAACACAGAAGGTAGCACCAGTGGATTTGAAAATTAAGAATAGCTGCCACATAGAAATCAGCAGGATTCACGTAGTTTTATAAATGTTGGTGGAAGTATTATCCGGTGGCATCTCTGTTGGTGTACATATTATCCGGTGGCATCTCCGTTGGTGTAAATATTATCCACCCTTGTCAGAAGCAAAAGGAATTATACATTCCACCAAAAACATCATAATATTAAAAAAATTCTCTTTCATTTACTACTTTCGCTGCACGCATATGAATCTTCACAAAATGGCAAGGCCCAAGCATTCTGCCTTGAAAAAAAGAATTACACTGGAAAATGCACATACAGTGTAGAAGAGGGGGAAAGAGGTTGCTCTAATAATTGAAAGTAGCCAGTTGATAGGGATGAAAATACCAGAATCTTGCGTTGGCACAATTCGAAACGTTATAGTATATACAAAACTGCTTCAGTTAGATTAAATTTTCATAGATTTCTTTATGGTAAGCTGCCATATATTAGTAAAGTGATACAATTTTTAAAATTACGCATTAAACTGATATTAATATGATTGGCTAGGGCCGGAGCTACAAAGAGGAAATGACATCAGAAATAGAATTTCGTTCCAGAGAATTCTTTTTCCGAAAGTGCTGATTTCAAAACTATGATTATCATTAATAAAACGAAATGTTACGTAAGAAAGAAAAGCTTACAGGGTATATAAAAAATCTTATTAATCTTATATAAAGTATCTTATTAATCTAAAACTTTCTCACCTGAGTCGTGAATTCTACGCCTTTATTGTGGCTGATCTCGTTAAGGTATTTACTTCGAAGAATATAAACACTGCTGTACGAAACAAAACATTTAATAGACAAAAACTAACACTAAAAACGGTACATATACTATCTTTAAACATCTTCAATTTTTAAATTCGTACATCTCGTCTGCAGTAAATTCATGGAACAACAAATGACATCAAAATTAAATCGTAAACAAAAATTGGTCATTTTAGTTCACACAGCTTGTTTTTTTACTTCGCACCAAAGAGTTTGGAAATTTAGTCGGAAATTACAACATCCTCCGGCCCAGAAAGATAAGCTATTCTTTATAATTGTCAAGTTCCAATGGATATAGGTGTTGGACTGCTCGCCGAATGAAATTGCCTGTTGCCAGTCTTAAAGTGCATGCACGAACCTTTCCGTCTGTACCAGGATAAATATCTGTAACAATGCCCAATTTCCACTGAAGCCTTGACTGATTGTCTTCTTTAATTTGAAAAACGGCTCCTTTTTTACTGGTATGCCTTTCGAGTGATCTGTATAATGGACAGATTTTAAATCCATTAGGTAAAATTGTTTCCACTTCAACCAAAATTTTTGTACTAAGTTTAATCTGTATCTATGTCTGCGAGTTACTTCACTTTTTGTAGAAGGAATGATCCTTATCTTTTCCGGTGGCAAAGCTGTCAGTCTTTTCCCTACCAGGAAATGTGCTGGACACATAGGAGTTGGCTCATTTACATCACTCGATACAAAGGTTAATGGGCGTGAATTCAAAACAGCTTCCACTTCCTGTAAAGTGGTCTCAAATTCTTTGTAGTCTAATGAAGATCTTCCAAGGATTTTCTTAAGGCATATCTTCGTTGAACGTACCAATCTTTCGTAGAATCCACCCCACCACGCTGCTCTCTCTACGATGAATTTCCATTCAATTCTTTTTTCACTAAAATAATTTTGTACCTCGGGATTCTTTATCAAATTCCATATCTGCTGTAAATTCCTGTCCGCTTTCTTGAAGGTTTTAGCATTATCTGTGTAAATAATCTTGCAAATACCACGACGTGAGATGAATCTTCGAAAGGCCATTAAAAATTCGGTCGTTGTTAAATTCATAACAATTTCTAGATGCACTGTTCTTACTACTGCGCATGTAAATAAAACAACGTAAATCTTTGTACTATTTTTGAGGTATAAGGGACCTAGGAAATCTGCTTCTGTCACTTCGAACGGTGATGCTTCTTTAATTCTATCTGGAGGAAGTGGTGCAATGTCTTGGCAGTAAGGTTTATTGCTGAATTTTTTACAGATGTTACATCGCCTTAGTATGCGTTTTACTTGTTGCCTACCCTTTATAATCCATAAACTTTCTCTTAATTGGGCGAGTGTTTCGGCAACTCCAACATGAGCTACTTCTTCATGAGCTCTTCTGATTTGAAGATCTGTAAAGTGACTTTTGCTAGGGAGAATTATTGGATGTGTTTCTGAATAACTTAAATTTGAATTCTGGAGTCTTTCTTTTAATCGCATGATTCCATCTTCACCTAAGAACAGATTTAAATTTAGAATTTTTGATTTTCTTGGGATTAATTTCTTCTTAAACAATGCTTCTCTTTCTTCTGGAAAGTATTTCTCTTGCGTCTGTTTTATCCAATATTTCTCGGCTTTCAGCATTTCTTCAGCGCTCAAAGGTCCTGAAAGTTTACTTACACATGTCTTTGTATTATTCGCAAATCTGAATATCCAACAGGTGATGCGAAGCGCTCTAGTCAATGTGCTGTAATTTTCAATTTTAAAATTTGTATTTTCTTCTCGAGTTACACAGCTAGTTTGGAGAATTTCTGTTCTCTTTGATGATCTTTTCTCTGCTTCAGCCCCTTTGATATCAATTTCTTTCCTTTCTTGAGGCCGAAATGTTTCATTTTCTTTCAGCCACTTGGGACCGTTAAACCATGCTTCATTTTTCAAAACTGATTCTGCCTTTTCACCTCTGGATAACAGGTCGGATGGATTTTCTGAGCCAGGGCAATGCGACCACAAGTTTGGATTTGTTTTTTGCTGTATTTCTCGAATCCTATTCTGAACAAATGGCTTCCATTCTTCAACATTGCCTCTGATCCAATGCAGAACCATCATTGAATCTGTCCAGAAATGTAGACTGATTTTCATTTCTTTGAAAAGATGTTGATTAACATAGGCTGTTAGTCTAGTCCCTACTAGTGCGCTCATTAGTTCCAATCTTGGCAGAGATAATTTCTTGACTGGAGCAACTCTGACTTTAGAAATGACAAAACTAGTAAATATTTGTTCGTTAACACGATATCTTAGATAAACAACAGATCCGTAAGCTTTGGAACTTGCGTCGTTAAAACAGTGTAATTGTAGGTCTTGAATCGCATCTTTTGAATAGTCACCAAAATAATATCTTGCAATCTTTGCAGCTTCAATAGAACATAGTTGCTTGCACCACTTAATGCATTTATTGTGCGTATCTTCATTCAATTTATCTTCCTAATTCAGACCTTCTTTCCAAATTTCTTGCATAAGAATTCTTGCAGTTACAGTAAAAGGGTTTAAAATTCCTATGGGATCATATATTCTTCCTATCATCTTTGAAACTTCTCTTTTGGTTACACTGTTATTCTTATCGTCAAATTTCAAAAGATTCTGTAATTCGACTGTCAAATAATCTTCTTGGGTATTCCATTTATAACCTAGAACCTTTGTCTAAACAGAATTTTTGTGTATAGTTTCTTCATTTAAGTCAAATTGCGATTGAAGACTTTCGGAATTCGTAGTCCACTTGCGCATATTAAAATTAGCCTCTTTCAAAATGGTCTTAACCTCAGCATATACCTTCAAACCTTGTGATTCTTCATTTACACCAGCGAGTAAATCATCAACATAAAGACAATCATTAAGTAGATCATTGTATTTGCTGATATGATGTTTTATCGTTGCAGATAACAGAAAGAACTAGGTTTCGCTCCGAATAAATCTCTGGTCATTCGTAATGTTTTCAACTTTAAATTTAACCCTAGATTAGGAGAATTTTCAATCCATAAAAATCTAACAGAATCTCTATCTGCAGGATCTAAACTGATTTGCATATATGCCTGTTCAATGCCAGTGATTGCAATTTTAGGTAATCGAAACCGAAGTAAAACATCAAGTACATCCGGATTTAAATTTGGACCCGCATGTAAACAGTGATTCAATGAAATAGATTCGGAAGAATGAGAAGACGCATAGAAAACGACTCTTAGTTTGGTAGTTGTTTTGTCTTCACGTATAACTGCTTGAAGAGGCATATAGTAAGATACTGAGTTTGGCTCCGAATTAACAACTTCTGCCATTCCTTTCTCTAAATAATTATCTATAACATTGGCATATTTTTCATAAAATTCTGAACATTTCTCAAATTTCTTATTTAAACTATATAGCCCTTTTCTCGCTAACTCATAATTATCCGTTAATTCAACAACTCTTTCATTCAGGGCAACTGGACTTGATACACATTATTCTTAAATTTAACAGTTTTATTATAATTTTCCAAAACTGCATTCTCTATATCAGATTGTTCCTTTTCTGGTTTTATACCCATAGTTTCTAACTCCCGGAAAGCCTTTAAAGTATTATTTACATCGGTATTCCTATCCAACTCAACATGCTCCGAAACAGCTTTCATGACACTAATTGAAGTTTGTAAAATATTAGCAACTTTAGACGCAGTAGAACCATTAACAGTCCATCCAAAAATTGTTTCAGAAAGTACAAGATCATCTAAAAGTCTACGAAGCTTCCCTGTTACCATTTTCCAATAGTAATCACTTCCGATCAAAATAGATAATCGAAAATATTTTGAATCTCCATAGGTTCTATCAGCTAATTGCAATGTATTTCTATATACAAAATCTCTTATTCTCTTCTCGGGTACGGCAAGTAAAGCTTCACTAATTTCAGGTGTCTCTAACACTTCAATCGTAATACTTTTATTCAGCATTTCGGGATTTTTCAAAAGAATTCTGTATCGCTTACGTTTCTGATTTATCGCGGCTTTAGAGCCAGAAGCGTGAATTGTAACATCTTCTTCTCCCACTACTTGTAAACCTAATTTTTCTGCAACGTTACTCAATATAAATGATCTCTGCGACCCTAAGTCATATAATAGACGCAATTTTGATTTATGTTCTTTTCCGATAGCTAATGTAGTAGCGGTTTGCAAATAAATATCTCCTGTTACTTTCCCATTTTGAATTGATGAAACTAGTGTATCTGTGATTTCCCCTTTATTCTCGCTTTCTTCACAAATCACTGAATTATGCCTCCAAAAACAAAATTTACATCTATTTTTAGACTTACAATTTTTAACTAGGTGAAATCGCTTCAAACATAAAAAACCTCTTTCTTGACTCTTTATAGCATTTTTCTTCTCTTCTATTGTTTTAGAACAAGTTTCTATATCATGGCTTTCTGAACAGAATACGCATTTATTTTCAACATTCGTATTCAAAGTAGCCGACGTAGGCATGTTGTGCTTAAATGATTTACTATTAACAAAATCCCTATCTGAAAATTCTTTTTTTACAACTACCTTGTTCCCAAATCTCGTGTCGTCATCTGATTCTTTCTTACCAAACGAAAATGCGCGATATCTTGTTTCGATTTCCGCTCTCAAATAATCTAATAGCTTTGAAACATTCCACGATTCTGCTTCATCTTTATTTTCTCTGTTATAATTCAACATTAAACTATTCGGTATTAACTTTGTTATTATAGGAAATAATAAACTTCCATAACTTTCTAACTCGATTCCTAATGATTTCAAACTGCGTATATGTTTTTCGCAAGTATCGTACAAATTGCGCAATTCATTCAAATTAGAAGAATTACGGACGGGTGGCAAATTTAATAACTTATTAATGTGAGACCTGATTAACATTTCTTTTTTTCCGTAGCGACTCTCTAAAATATTTACAGCCATATCATAATTTTCTTCAGAAACTAATAATCCTTGAATGGCAGTTTGCGACTCTGATTTTAGGAAACTTTTCAAATATGTAAATTTATCTATTTTACTTATTTCATCATCGTCATGGATAGCTGATTTAAACTGACTGTAAAATTCTTGCCAGTTCTCTAAATTACCATCGAATTTCTCAATATTCAACTTAGGCAGGTTAACGTGAATTCCATGTTTGGCCATAAAAAGCAAATTGGCGTTCATATCAGTAGGGGCAACCGCCAAATTTGAAGCGACATTACTTTCTTCTTTCTGCGAATCCTTCATTTTACGATATAATTTAGTTTTAACGGAAATAAACTTTTCCCTATACTCTTGGTTGGATTCAAAATCTGACTCTAAACTTTTCAAATCTTTTATTTCTCCCTCAATATTCTTACATAATTCAAGAAATTGATTTTCTTTATCATTAATTTGTGCAAACGATTTTTCTAACCAAAGCATATCAATTGTACTATCGGATTTTTCAAATACATCCTTGATATTATTCATGAACTTCGTTGCGCTAGATTTAATAATTTTTCGTTTCGACTTCAATGCATCTAAATTTTCCATTTTAAAAATTTCAAAGGAAATAAATACTTATCAAATAATATTTTAACCAAATAAAAGCCCCACGTTGGGCGGCAAAATATTACATAAAAAATATAAAGGTATCTTATTAATCTAAAACTTTCTCACCCGAGTCGTGAATTCTACGCCTTTATTGTGGCTGATCTCGTTAAGGTATTTACTTCGAAGAATATAAACACTGCTGTACGAAACAAAACATTTAATAGACAAAAACTAACACTAAAAACGGTATATATACTATCTTTAAACATCTTCAATTTTTAAATTCGTGCATCTCGTCTGCAGTAAATTCATTGAACAACAAATGACATCAAAATTAAATCGTAAACAAAAATGGGTCATTTTAGTTCACACAGCTTGCTTTTTTACTTCGCACCAAAGAGTTTGGAAATGGAGTCGGAAATTACAACATCGGGGAAGATTTAAATGGGAGGAAATAAAATAATTTTTGAATGCGAATTTTAATATTACTTGAATAAAGATTAATAAAATATTTCTTGAATTAAATTAAATAAAAATATGGGAGTGGTTGTAAGTAACCACAACATATTACACATAAATGCATATAGATATACTCAAAGTATATTAAAATTATTCTAAAAAAATCCCGTTCAAACTTCGCAGCCTCTAAAAATAAGGTAATGTGCCCAGTTTTTAAAACAATACCAGGTTACGGAAGATTGAATGATATTTTCACGAACGGTGACTATCTTCTGTAATCAGGTTTCCATGCTTTTCTGTTTGAATAGGGCACTTTTCGGTTAACATAGCATCATCCATGGCTGCCGCGACATCTAACGTTCTGTTTTCTTTAGGCTTGATAAATAAAATCAATTACACATTTTAAAATCAGCTTGTATATAATGGTTTGATTAAAAATGGACTCTGACTTTTATAACGACGCTATGGAAAATATTCTTCCTTTGGGTTCAATGTTAAAAAACTCCGACTGCTTGGGAATAACATTCAGAACAAAAGTATTGAAATGAACTGTGTTTAGAAATATTTCGCTTATATTTTATTTTTTGATCGAGTTTTAGATATTCTCAGGAACATGCATTATAGCTTACGCGTGAAATCTTTTCTTTAATTTAATGCATCATCATGTATATTTTCATGTTATTTTTAAAATGTAAATTGATTATTTTAATTAATAATTATATCGAATTTTCTGATATGTATTTATTGAGTGGTAATTATCACAAAATAAATCGAAAGTATTTTCATCACGCATTTATCTGCATTTATGATGCATTAAGTGATGAAATAAACAAATTCGCTAGCCATGAGATTCCAGTGTGACGTCATATGACTATTGTCCTTGAGAACATCGTACTAGGACTTCCCTCAGAGGGATTAGTCTGAGCGATATTGCTGAGAACATAGATTTAATAATAACATGTGGAAGCAAAGAAAGTGAGATGTTATCTTTAATTGTCCATATACTACTGCGATAAATTGAAATGATGAAAATAAACGAATCGCAGAATTACAAAATCTTATATATAAATTCGTATACACTGTTTAAAAAATGGGAAATCAAACCATGCAAGACAGCCATTCATGGATATAAAATTGAAAGTGCGCAATATATTAAAAGTAAAATAGAAAATGAAACACTAAATTTTCTTATATCGGAATTTTAACTGTATAAAATGATGTGAAGAGCATAATCAGGTGCTCCGCACCAATTTGAGTAACTTTAAATGACAAATATATGATGTTTAAAAAGAATGGACTATACTTTATATGGTGTGTGCTCCCCCGGAATAGTTAATATTGTACAATATCTGTTTTCCACGGATGCAATGAGGTTGTCGATAACAGTTAAGGAATTCTCTCCTCAAAATCTTATATAGTATCAAAGTACCGAATACATCAACAGTGGCCTGCAATGCTTCGTTAGAGTGTGTTTTAGATATGCTCGATCGGATTTAAATGATAAGTTTATGCTGGCCACTACATACGCTGTATTGTTTTGTTTTAAAACATATTCTGCACAAGTTCAACTGTAATTAGCATTTATTAATTGAAAGAAATTGCAAATGATTGCAACATAAAGTATGACACAAGATCTGAATATATCGTCTGCATAACTTTTGAGCTGTCAAAGTGTCGTTTGAAGTAATTTACAAATCCATACATTTTTATTCAGCAAATCATGCAAGCTAACATACGCCAATATGAACCCGATTATGATATTTCACCAGAATAAGTTAATATATAAAAAAAATCTACTAATGATAATTGAGAATATGACCTTATGATGAAATGTCTAGAAAAATGAATCAGATAAAAAATTCATATCACATTTAAAAAGGCACTTCCATATGTTAGTGACCTTGGCGAGAGAGAAAAACCTAGAGAGGGAACACTTTAACAAGTACTTTCGGGCAACCTACTCACTGTTTCATACAGGTCTTTATTCAATATTTACACAATTTATTTAATAATAGGTGGGTTTTTATCAGTTTTGCTGCATTTAAATTGCATGTTTTGCATCTAAATGAGGCATTATGAAATATTTAAAGTTGCTATAACTAATAATTCCAAATTAATGGTAATTGAGATCGCTTTACGTTAATTTCATCTTTTTAAATTTTAAATTTTTTAGAAACCATTAACAGAGACAATTGTATATTTTAAAACTAACCCGAAGCAAAATTTCAAGATTTTGGGCTCAGCAGTAACACCGAAATAGAAAATTTTCGAAAGTTTTTTGTTTCTGAACTGTTTTATATAGCGACATTTTTAGAAATTGCTCTATTGCGAGAATTTACGTCATGATAAATACAGCCATGTCAATTTTCATGTTTATATTCCTAACAATTCCATGTACTTCGTTACTTAGATCATCTTTAGATCATCTTTAGATCTTTTTCCGCTTTGTTTAGTCTTTCGATTTTTTAGAATTCGTTCTACAACGAGCATTTACATCTTAAAAATTACTACCATGCCAAAGTTTTAGTTTCTAACCCCAACAGTATCCCAAAAATTTCAGTATTGCAAATAAATCATAGTTTAGAACCTTTCTAGAAATTTTTACGTTTATCCGTCAAATTGAACCTTTTAGAGAGCTTTCATTAGGAGTATTTACATCTTAAAAGTAACTACTGCACCAAATTTAAAATTTCTAACCCAATCAATATCACAGAATTCGCAATTTTAGAACTTTTTTGCTCCTGCAGCGATGTTGGTTCTTGCACTGACATAAAATACAGACTTTTTTTCGGAGCAGAGATGGCCACCAACATTTTTTTAAGTTGGCTATGTAGTTTCAGAGATAACACCTCACAAACGTACAAGCATTAATAATATTATACACTTTATAATATAATAACGCTTCATAATATTAGCATTAGATGTACAGATACAAAAGCCATTTATCTTTTACAAACTAAAGTGCCCGGCGTTGCCCAGAATTTGAAGGATGTTTGTTCTGAAAAATCAATTTGAAAATTTAACATAAAACACAAAACAAACGTTAAAAAAAGTAGTCGAAATGTTGTATGAATGAATCATATATGAAAACGCTATATAAAAATGTATAAATGTATTTAACAGACGCAAAAGAATACAGCTATAAATGAACTTATTTCAATTTATAATTGGAGCAATAATGTTGAAATACGCCAATATTTCCCTAATCGAGTTTTTATCATGCTTCAATACATGTTTCACACTCATATGACGTTATACTATATCCACCACGTCCTTTATATTTCCAATATGACGTAATATTTTCCTCTTTCACGTGGGAACCTTGAAATAGAAAAGTTATGAAGTTATATTCACTTTCATTTAAATTCGTCAAACTATTTATTTAATTTTCATTTTTTACGTGAATATCTTGCAATAGAAAAGATATGATGTAATATTCACCATTTTTAAAATCGGCAAACTGTTTATTTCATTTTCATTTTCACGTGGAAATCATGCAGTAGAAAATTAATTGTTGTAGTAATAATTTTGTTGTGTATTTTAATTGTTGGCAACTGCTATAATGGAAAATGTTTAAATTTGATAAGAAATTGCTGTTAAATTGTTTTTTTTTTATTAATTAAAAATTAACTATAAATTATTTCGATTCCGGATTACTTTAGTTGCCTCGGCCATGTTTTAATACACATATACGTATCTTTTCACAATTTTGGCTTCCAAATTGTGGATTTTTATTGAATTACAAACAGACAGATAGACAAGTTTTCATTCTTATATATCTCTCTATTCTAAAAAAAGTAATTAACGCTGTCACCGCCGCCGCCGCCGGTTTTGAATTTTTTGTGACCAGAGGTCTTTCTTCGTTAATATTAAGAAAAATATTGCATACAAATATATGAAAATCGGGGGTATTTTTAGAGAAATGTTTGACCAACACGCTGATGCATACAGTTTTCAAATCGAAGAATTATTTTAAGAGATATTTAATGCTAAAGTTGGACAAAATCGTTCCATTAAAAAGTTTTATAGGAGCAAAATCTATACATGGAAATTTAATCATTTTTAGATCATTTTATTCAATAGAAGATCCCGGTGTGCAGATTCCATTATTTTTTTTTAATTTGACTCATTTTTTGAGGTTTTATTTCTATTTTAAATTCAAATATTCAGCATTTCGACACATATTTTTTACATATTTTAGAAAATGGTATTAATTTAAACTGTTGCCAACTGTATAAACAGCGCAAACAATAAAGTTTGCTTCAAATACAAAAAATATTTACACGTTACTATTATAAACAGCAAAAAACCTTCATATTACAATTGAATAATTAGGTATAAAAAGCAGGCACTTATTGGAAATTACGCCATAAAAACTATATTTACATGTGAATTTTAAAAGAGAAAGGATATTGTAAAATAAATTCATTAACATGAGTTAGAAATCTTAAATAGAAGAAATTACGTCACATTACACTTATTATGCAAAATGAACAAAAAATAATATTGCAAAACATTTTAAATTTAAAAATTGCACGAGACAAAATATTAGAGGTTAAATATTAGACTTTTACAAAATTTTATTATTTATCGTTTGATGTGAGGTGTTCAGGTATAAGTATGCAAAATTCCATGTCTCCAACTTAATTAGGGGTTGAGTTAGAAAAATTGTTTAATATACACAAGTTAGAGCTCAGAGGGTTAAATATTAGACCTTTTTCATAATTTTATTATTTGTCGTTTGATGTGAGGTGTTCAGCTATAAGTATACAGAATTTCATGTCTCCAACTTAATTAGGTGCTGAGTTAGAAAAATTGCTTAAAATACACAAGTTAGAGCCCAGAGGGTTAAATATTAGACCTTTTTCAAAATTTAATTATTTGTCGTTTGATGTGAGGTGTTCAGCTATAAGTATGTAAAATTTCATGTCTCCAGCTTAATTAGGGGCTGAGTTAGAAAAATTGCTTAAAATACACAAGTTAGAGACCAGAGGATTAAATATCAGACTTTTAAAAATTTTATTATTTGTCGTTTGATGTGAGGTGTTCAGCTATAAGTATGCAAAATTTCATGTCTCCAACATTAGGGGCTGAGTTAGAAAAAATGCTTAAAATACAGAAGTTAGAGACTGGAGGGTTAAATATGACTTTTTCAAAATTTTATGATTTATCGTGTTATCGCAAGTGTTCAGCTATAAGTATGCAAACTTTCATGTCTCCAACTTAATTAGGGGATGAGTTAGAAAAATTGTTTAAAATAAACAAGTTAGAGCCCTGAGGGCTAAATATTAGACTTTTTCAAAATTTTATTATTTACCGTTTGATGTGTGGTGTTCAGCTATAAGTATGCAAAATTTCATGTCTCCAGCTTAATTAGGGGCTGAGTTAGAAATTTTGCTTAAAATACACAAGTTAGAGCCCAGACGGTTAAATATTAGACCTTTTTCAAAATTTTATTATTTGTCGTTTGATGTGAGGTGTTCAGCTATAAGTATGTAAAATTTCATGTCTCCAGCTTAATTAGGGGCTGAGTTAGAAAAATTGCTTAAAATACACAAGTTAGAGCCCAGAGGATTAAATATCAGACTTTTTCAAAATTTTAGTATTTGTCGTTTGATGTGAGGTGTTCAGCTATAAGTATGCAAAATTTCATGTCTCCAACTTAATTAGGGGCTGAGTTAGAAAAATTGTTTAAAATAAACAAGTTAGAACACTGAGGGTTAAATATTAGACTTTTTCAAAATTTTATTATTTGCCGTTTGATGTGTGGTGTTCAGCTATAAGTATGCAAATTTTCAAGTCTCCGACATATATAGTTTCTGAGAACGGGCTCTGTAACAGACGGAGAGACAGACAGACAAAGGAGTGAGACAGGTAGGGTTTCGTTAGATGAACGAAACTCTAAAAACATGCTTCGGATGACTGTAACAACATCCTAAAATTACATTACCATCAGCGATCTACCAATCCCGAATTTAGTTTATATTCGCTTCATATATTCTCATTCTTTTGTGCGGCCCTGTAAAATAACTATCAATAATATATACAGTAAAACCTCTGAATATCGGACACCTCGAGGATGCAGAATTTGTCCTCTATTTGGAGGTGTCCGCTACTGAGAGTAAAACATGTACAGTTATTTAAGTGTCGGTAATCGAAAAAATGACCGCTAAATAGAGGTATCCGCTAATCGGGTGTGTCCGTTATGCAGGTTTTACCAGTAAAACCTCTGAATAGCGAACACCTCGGGAGGTCAGAATTTGTCCTCTATTTGGAGGTGTCCGCTACTGAGAGTAAAAAATGTACAGTTATTTAAGGGTTGGTAATCGAAAAAATGCCCGCTAAATAGAGGTGTCCACTAATCGGGTAAGTCCGTTATGGAGGTTTTACTGCATAATAATATCACCCTTTACAAGAAAATTGCATGCTGTATGATAGACAGACAGACATCCGGAGAAAGGTAACCTCCCGGAGCAATAAACACTCATGTCTTTTGTTTTAATCATCCACAATCGTTTCTAAATATCGTTATATGTGTATTAAAAAAGAATCTGTTAATTTCCAGTCGATAGACTGACAACTACCTTTTAGCCTGAGTTTTTAGCCGGATTTAGCCTGTTGTATGTCATACAACAGGCCAGATTTTATACAACAGGCTAAAAATGGTCACTTCGGTAGGGGGTACTGTATTATTATTTGTTTGCCTACTAAAACTGGTTGCCACGGGTTGTTGCAAGGTTTGTGATCACGTGGTTGAAACTGATCTGTTCAATATTACTGCGTGAGTATTTTTTTTTTATTATTTGCTCAATGTATACAAACCAGATGTCTACGAAAACATCCACCGGTGAAAGTGACGCACACCAAATTTCTGTGACGTAAGCAGATAAATTGTGCTTTTTTATCGGTTTTTTTATTATAATTTTTAAACGGTTTGGAACTTATTTTTCGTAGTAGGTGCATTCAGTAGGTGGCCCTCATAGGTACCTTCTGGTGCAATCAGAAACGAAATCCGACAAATATTTTCTGAGTTATGCTTGAAGAAAGGTTTTTATTAGGCTTTATTTTAGTAGTACATGGCGTTAATACCCATCGTAGCTGTAATGTGTCCGGACAGTAATATTTCGTTGAGTATTAGCCTTCGCTTCGCTCAGACAATTAAATAGGGAAGACTAGGGCGGGTTGACCCACTTTTTACAAAGGGATTTTTAATTTTTTAAATATTGAACGTAGAATAAAGTTTTATATATCATTTTATTCGTTACACAATCAAAATAAAATTGCTACATACGTGTAATATATAAGAAATTTGAAAAATCATCGATTTTAAGCATGAGAAAATAATGGGTCAAGGCTCCCCACATATGGGTGGGTTGACCCACTATATGGGAGGCTTGACCCACTTTGTTTTATATTGAAATATTTGTGTAGAGAAATAAAATCTATTTAAAAAAGGCAATATAACTTTATGCTACATCCTTTAATTATTATAGAAAACATTTTAGGTAGCTTTCTTTACAAAAAAGCTACCTATTGCAGCCGTTCGGAGGAAAGCGATTTCAAAAAATTTTGGTATATTTTCATCGATCATGACCCCCAGACCCCGAAACCACCCTCCGTTCAAAATTGATATATATATATATATATATATATATATATATATATATATATATATATATCTGACCTATGTCACACTGTAACTCCCGTAATTATGAACCGATTTCGATGTAATTCGGTGTGTACATAGTACATACCAATGTCTCGACCGAGTTCGTTGGCCAGCTTCATCCGCCGTTTTGTTTCAAAATGGCGGCCATTTAAAATTTTAAAAAAATTTAAAACTTGAAATGTGGTAACAAAAAATTAAAAATGGAAAAATATTTTTTTCTTATGTATTTGACCTTTATACAAAGATTCCGGAGCAGTTTTTGTTTCGTCTATATCTTAAAAAATGGCTGAGTTATAGCATTTTGAATTTCTAGCGTGGCTGACATTTTGAAACGTCCTGAATTTCGTCACGCGATAAAAGGCGTATTTATGAACCGATTTGGATGTAATTCGGTGTGTACATAGTACATACCAATCTCTCGACCGAGTTCGTTGGCCAGCTTCATCCGCCATTTTGTTTCAAAATGGCGGCCATTTAAAATTTTTTTAAAAATTTAAAATTTGAAATGTGGTACCAAAAAATTGAAAATGGAAAAATATTTTTTTCTTATGTATTTGACCTTTACACAAAGATTTCGGAGCAGTTTTTGTTTCGTCTATATCTTAAAAAATGGCTGAGTTATAGCATTTTGAATTTCTAGCGTGGCTGACATTTTGAAACGTCCTGAATTTTGTCACGCGATAAAAGGCGTATTTATGAACCGATTTGGATGTAACTTCGTTTATACATAGTACATACCAATGTCTCAACCGGGTTCGTTGGCCAGCTTCACCCGCCATCTTGTTTAAAAATGGCGGCCGTTTAAAATTTTAAGAAAAATTTAAATTTGAAATGTGGTACCTAAATTGAAAATTGAAAAAATATTTTCTTCTTATGTGTTTGACATTGATAAAAAGATTCGGGAGCAGTTTTTGTTTCGTCTATATCTTAAGAAATGGCTGAGTTATAGCATTTTGAATTTCTAGCGTGGCTGACATTTTGAAACGTCCTGATTTTTATCACTTAATAACAGGCGTAATTATGAACCGACTTGGATGTACCTTGGTGTGTACATAGTACATACAAATATCTCGACCGAGTTCGTTGGCCAGCTTCATCCGCCATCTTGTTTCAAAATGGCGGCCATTTAAAAAAATAAAAAAATAAAAAAATTTAAATGAGATACCAAAAAATTGGAAAATGAAAAAGATTTTTTTGTATGTGTTTGACCTTAATACAAAGATTCCGGAACAGTTTTTCTTTCGTCTATATCTAAAAAAATGGCTGAGTAATAGCATTTTGAATTTCTCTTGTGGCTGACATTTTAAAACGACCTGATTTTTGTCACGCGATAACAGGCGTATTTATGAACCTATTTGGATGTAACTTGGTCTGTACATAGTACATACCAATGTCTCGACCGAGTTCGTTGGCCAGCTTCATTCGCCATCTTGTTTCAAAAGGGTTGCCATTTAAAAAAATTAAATTTAAAATTCAAAATGAGGTATTAAAAAATTGGAAAATGAAAAAGATTTTTTTTATGTGTTTGGCCTTGATACAAAGATTCCGGAGCAGTTTTTGTTTCTGAAAATTTGTTCTTTTGTTGATATCTTAAAAAATGGCTGATTTATAGCACTTTGAATTTCTAGCATGGCTAACATTTTGAAACGATCTTGTATTTGTCACGCGATAACACACGTATTCGCCTATTTCGATGTAAGAAGGCATGTGGATAGTATACATCAACACCTCGACCAAGTTCGCTGGCCAGATTCGTCAGCCATCTTGTTTCAAAATGGCGGCCATTAAATTAAAAAATATATATATATTTAAAGTGAGGTGCAAAAAAATTAGAAATTGTAAAAGGTTTCTTTCTTAAGTATTTGATCTTGATATAAGGATTCAGGAGCATTTTTTGTTTGTCTTTACCTTAAAAAATGACTCAGATATAGCAGTTTCAATTTCTATTGTGGGTGACATTTTGAAAAATCTGATTTTTTGCATGCGACAGCACTCCTATATATTAACCGATTCCGATGTGAGTGAGCATGTGCACAGCAATTACTAAGGTCTTGACCAAGTTCACTGCTTAGCCTCATCCACCATGTTGTCTTAAAATGACAGGCACATTAAGAAATTGCCGAATTTGGCAGCCAAATATAAGTTACTTTAAAGAAAAGCAGCTTGGATAAAGCTGACTAATTTCGCGAAATTCTCATTCATTATATTGATAAAAATTAGTATTCAATCTCCTATATTCGGTTTCCACTAAATTGAGCTTCGTGTGTTTGCATGATATAAGTTGGCTTTTTTTTAATAATGATTATGAAAGCTACCTCTTCCTCCCGGCACTGGCCGGAAGGACTTTTTCAAAGTATGACGCTTAAACAAACCTGTTTACACGCAATCGAAAGTCAGAGGAGAAAAATTTTGTTTTAAACAGAATTTCGCCTCAGCAGGTATAACTGTACAGCAGGAAAAATGAAATTTTAACATTTAAAAGAGTATTCTGTTAGAGACAGGTTCCGTTTTCATAGGGTTTCATGCATTATTATGCCCCGAATTTATAGCCACCGTCCCGCTTTTTTTTGTCTCCTTTTCCTACTTTTTCCTACGCTCGACCTGACAACTCTAATTGTCACATAGTTTGACTTCATCTCACTGTATTCATTATGGTGGAATTTGTCTACATACTTTCGAAAATTTTTTCGATAAGTACTAGGTTCTTTTGCAGCCGCATTTGCACATAACTCATCATTATGTTCTTAATCCCTTTCAGTAGCAAAGTACTTTGAGGACTAAAATGGTAAAATAAATGTCTGGAAGTGGAATTTACGAACAAATTTATTTGAAAATAAGAAAAAGGGCACTTTTCACACACATATTAAATGGAAAAGATTTTAGCAGAATTCTGGTGCCATTGTGGCGTTTGGGAATTAAAATTAAGGGGTTTCATAAGCATACCGGTGCCCTTGAATGTATTAAGACTGCTGCTTTCATACTTTCTAGTCCTTTCTAGTCTTTTACACTGTTTCTATTTACATATTGTAGTAATATTTAAATGGAAAAATTTCCTATTAAATTTCCCATTTATATTTCATTAAATTTTTTCTTGCAATGGATACTATAACGATTTTTCGCATCTTTCTTTAATCTAAACATTTTCTTTTCCATCACCCTATTTTACAGTGGCTTTATAGAATAAATTTACATTTTTTTATATATAACCATTAACCTTTCATTATGCATAGTGTATAACAAAAAAATTTCATCTGGTCAACCCTCCCTCACACTGACTGGGTCGAGCCTCCCCACATAGTCCTTTTCAAAGAATAGCACATTGTTATGTTAAGCCTAACTTACAGTACAATCTTTATGTCTGGAATGAAAGCTCGATATTTCTACATTACTTAAAACCTACTTACTTAAATATCTATGATATATTTTATCTGAAAAAAGCTTACAAAATATTTTTAAAAAACAGAACTTTTAGGTTGAAAACTCCTCACAATTGAATTTTTGCACACCTATTTCGATTATCTGTATGAAACAAAGACTGTTGTTCGAGCATTCCAGCAGCTTTAGTTGACACCTAATATTAAAACTCTGAAATTCTTTTAAATATGAAAACTGATGGGTGGGTCAAGACTCCCGTATGGTCAACCCTCCCTAGTCTCCCCTGTATAGTTTTAATATAGACGTAATTTTCACCATTAAATGACTTTCGCGGGAAATAATTTATTAATATTTTTTTTATCTGTTAAGATTCATTTTTAAATATATTATTCAATTTGAAAGTGTTTGGGAAAATCCATTGTGTGAGCTTTTCATATATAACCTAATTTCCATCATTTAAATATTTGATAACGCGGAAATATTTAATTATTTTAGACATTTTACATATGACAATATTCAATACGAGCATTTTACATATGACGTGACTGTCACCATTAAATTCTTTTCGCGTTTAATAATTTAACTTTTTAGAGATTTTCTATTCACTTGTAAATACAATTTTTATGATGGAATTTTCTGTATTTCCTGCTTTTAACACGTGATAATTTAATTATAATTTAAAATTTTATTTCTGTTTTTAATAGTCACGCGTGAATTATTTTTTATTTGAAAGTAAATATAATTCATTGCGATGATTCGCAAATTGGCATCAATATAAAAAATATAACCTTTTCTAAATATGAAAATATTTAGAAAAGGTTATTTATATTAAAGGCTCTAAATATGAAAATATTTAGAAATGATGAAAATGTGAATGAAATTATGAAAATATATCTTGAAATAATGAACATATTTCTTGAAATGATGAAAATTTGAATTAAAAAAGGGTTAAACACTATCTGCTCCAGCGTACCTATCAAATATTTCTCTGTAATACTAAGAATTTTCATATTTTTGTACGCAACAGTTTTCTTAATATTGCCAAAAAAGATCTCCGGTCACAACAAAAAAAAATTACGGTGGCGGTGGTGGAAGAGTTAGTAACTTTTATTTAGAATAGACAGAAATCTACGTATTAACTGTTGATTTTGGAAGTGCACTGCTAAAAATTTGCAGCAAACTGTCCATATTCAACCGTTTATATAGAAATTGGTTACTATATACATATCTATATATATATATTGAAGTACTTTGATTTTTAAATCAGTTTATTTAAAAACACATTTATATTTAAATTATATGTGTGCCCAAAAAAATGTATGATCGTTATGCTCCAATTTCAACACTTTCAAAATCATTTATATACATACACACATATATAAGTGTATATTATTTAATGTAAAAGATTTATTCAAATTATTAGCATTAATTTCTTTTTTAAATCAATTTACATTAAAAATGCATTCGTATTTAAATAATATATATGCTCGAAAAATATATGATCGTTACATTTCCATTTCTAATATATGGAATATTTTGACTGCATTAAGTTTTATAAGAAAATGGATTGAATACTATTTCATTTTTACATTAAACAAATGAAGTACGCACTATTTCACATGTCAAATCGATTTAAGTGGTGAACGGAACATAAAATACCATCTGAAATTATTAAAATTTCTCGAATATGCCATAGCGGAAAACCCAAAATAGAAAACTGATGTTGAAAAAGAAAATCGTATTGGAATTTCCAGATACAAAATTGCTTTCCAAATAAAGATATTCTCCAATTTCAAGTCGAAAGTCTCCACATTCAAAAGAAATGTCTAGGGGACGCATACAGAATAACCGATGAATACAAAATGGGACACTGATTGCATACTGCTTCAGACACTTGACAATGAAATCCACGCACATCATGTTTCACAAGTTCTATTTAGATTCCTATTTCGATCTTTTCAAAAATTTGAAAACCAGTGACTGAGATTTTTCTAACATATTTTCTTTTTATTTAATCACCCGCGTCTTGAAGATTACAGAAGCAGAGTAAAATAAATTCATTCAAAGACGTGCAACTGAAATGGAAGGAAAAGTAATTTTTTTTAAATTTTAAAACAATATTTCAAAGATTTTCAAATTAACTTAAAAATTATTTTATAAATATATTAACCTGTAACGTTTTTTTTTTTTTTTTTTTTTTTTTTTTTTTTTTTTTTTTTTGTGTGTGTGTGTGTGTGTGTGTGTACGGATTTATGCTACAGTAATTATTCCGAATTGTGTTTATTTTTTTAGGTACTTTTCGGTTAGCCGGGCGCCAGTGTTATACATACGTATATATGTATATATACGTGCATGCATTATATATATTATATGTTGTATATGTTATATATATTATATGTTGTATTTATACATATATATATATGTGTGTGTGTGTGTATAAATACAATATATGTATATGTTTATTTATATATATGTATGCATTTAATTATGTATATATAACACTGACGCCCGGCTAACCAAAAAGTACCATTTTTTTAATGCAATCGCTTTTTAGGTGCGTTCGTAATTATATAAATACGTAGCACCTATAGTCGTCGTTCAGTCCGTCCGTCAGTCCGCATGTAACAGAGCAAAAACTACCCAACCGAATAGTCTGAAATTTCAAATATGTGATTGTTGCAAAATTTTGTCGAGCCATTTCAAATTTTATGAAAATCGGATGTATAGTTTAATTACAGGGACAGTCAAAAGTTTTTCTTTACATTACGGCCAATGGGAAAAATTATTGCAAGTGGATTTTAATGATATTTGAGCCTTCCGAATGATCTGAAGTTTTAAAGATATAATTGTTGCAAAATTTTGTCGAGCCATTTCAAATTTTAGGAAAATCGAACGTATAGTTTAATTACAGGGACAGTCAAAAGTTTTTCTTTACATTACGGCCAATGGGAAAAATTATTGCAAGTGGATTTTAATGGTATTAGAGCCTTCCGAATGATCTGAAATTTTAAAGATATAATTGTTGCAAAATTTTGTCGAGCCATTTCAAATTTTAGGAAAATCGGATGTATAGTTTAATTACAGTGACAGCCAAAATTTTTTCTTTACATTACGGCCAATGGGAAAAATTATTGCAAGTGCATTTTAATGATATTACAGCCTTCCGAATGGTCTGAAATTTTAAAGATATAATTGTTGCAAAATTTTGTTGAGCTATTTCAAATTTTAGGAAAATCGGATGTATATTTTAATTACAGGGACAGTCAAAAGTGTTCCGAAAAAATTATTGGATGTGCATTTTAATGATGTATCAGACTATGCACGTTATGAAGTGCAAAAAATTATACATTCAGTACAATATGGGGTGCAAAAAATAATTTTAAAACTAGGTATAGTACGAACGCACCTCATTTGCCACGTTTGACGAGCAATTTCCAACTTGTTTTAATTTGTTTACAGTTTTATGTTGTAGATTATAACATGCATTATTGATAAAAGAAAATCAATTTTCTTAGTTTTATGTAAATTTATTTCAAAAGTCCTATATATAATGGGATTATATATATATATATATATATATATATATATATAAAACCATTAATTAAACATTACCGACCATCGTCAAAAACCGCAATATTTGGAATGAAATGACAATAAAAATGGATACCACAAACCTATAATATACAACTGTATGTATAAAATAAAGTGTCTTATACTTAATTACAAGAATTAATATGGAAGAAAAAAAGAAGAATATGGATACCGAAAAATAATTGAGAAACTTATGTAATGAATTACGTTTTCAAGAGTACAGAATTCAATGATCGGTTGCTTTCTGTGAGAAAAAAAGCTAAAAGCTGAATTTTTTTTTCTCCTGTACTCAAACAGCCAATATGACCAAGAGAATAGTTTCAAGATAAAAACAGAATAATATCAGATGTCATCAAATGGAAAAAACAATACAACCCTTTAAACACTTAATTTATAGCATAAAAAATAGAAATATTATACAACATACCGAATAAAATCCCAGTTGTTTTCAAAATATCCTCTTGCACATGGCATCCAAAATAAATCACGATAAGATTAAGATGAATAAAACAGCTAAGTTAACACAGAAATTAAATCCTATGGATTCATTTAATTCATTTTGAAATACCGTGATAAATTCAATTAATATATTATAAAAAGAAAATAATTACATTATTTAAAATACCTAAAAACACTTTTAAATTGTTTAATTAATATTTTACAATATTGCCAATATTCAGCGTTCAATACTACCTGGTGTAAAAAATTAAAATTATTACTCTAATAGAAGCATTAAAAGACAAAATTTTGGTGCTGACATCTAGTATGTTATTTTAATACTATTATTATTATTATTCAAATGTCACAAGATGAACCTAATAAATGAATTTAAAATATATCAACTGCATTACCATAATATATATATATATATATATATACATATAAATTAAAAACAGGCAATAAGCTTTTTTTTACATCAAAGGATATACAACAGTAAGTATGCAAAAATGTGTTTTTCTTCGATTATTAGTAGTTGTTACCAACTGTTATCAATATAGCATATATTTTAAGTAAATTAAGCCTTGAATTAAACCATGCTTTAAAAGCAACAGGGGCTAAAATAATATGTTGACATAATATATAAAATACAATATAACTCAGAGGTGATGCATAGCTGGAAGGCCAAGTCTTTTAATTTATTCAACACACGTCCATTACATATAAGAAACAAAATGAACATTTAAAAACAATAATATTATTCATACAAGAAGATCGTGCCCGGGTATCCAGGGTTACAGAATACAGGTGAAAACCAATTTTTTTTTTTTTTTTTTTTTTTTTGAAAAGTGATATATATACAATATTGCGGTTTCAAATAAACTTTTGAAATTTATCAAAACAGATTTTTTCGTATTAGCCGCATGCTAAGAGTTATTAGCCCAAGATTTTGCTGCTTACGGTATCATTTTATTTTCTGATAATTTCAGAGCTTTAAGCGCGTAGTTCAATTACATGTGTGTTTAATTTGTGTTTTTTTTTTTATATTATTTTATTTATTTAATCACAGAGGAAACTTTATTTTGTTTGCGGAATATTAGTCGTAAGAAAATGATGAACTCTAAATTTTTTAAGAGCAAACAAAATTTATATATATCTTAATCGAGCTCCAAGCACTAGAGATAAATTTAAAAATTAATTTCTCATACCCGCAATCATCCTTTTAAAGTAATTGGTATTTTTATTTGATTATTTTAAATGCATTTTAATTCAAAACTTCAAGTCATGATTGTCTGTGAAATCTTAGCATGTGAATAGTCGCGCTCTTAACTTGAGATTCTAATCTCAGTACCGGAGAGTAAAAATTGCTCTAATTTGTGGGGTTTATTTACGCATTTGTGTTAAAAAGTTTAGTTTTATCTAAGGAAATCGTCGTTTTCTTTTAAATATGACGTAATTTTCACTTACATAAGTATTTTAACTAGTGTTTGAAACTTAGTACACATACAGAAGGACAAAAATATGGAGACTTTTGGAAGGAAAGCGTTTTTTCAAAAGCAGTACGTAATTTTCCTTTCAAAATATTATGTCCATAATGGCCATTTGGACCACTAAACCCTATACAACAATACAATATAAACAATGTTTATCAACAATTTTTAATTTTAATCAGATAATCACATGACTAAAGATAAATAAACCTCAGTATTTCTCTCTTCTCTGCAATAATGAAAGCTATCTCATTACCATCATTTTGAAGAAGTTTCATAGAATAATTTTAACTCTTTGGGATCGGCGTCTTTTACACGAATTTTATTCAGTTGCCACCACTTTTTTAAGTTACCTTTACATAAACTATCACGAAAATGCTCTAAATAAAGAAACTAAATATTACTTTTCTTTTTTACTAGTGCCGAAAACAAATTCTGTATGCTCGTTTTGAAGGTACATACATGCACCAATTGTCCTGAACGGGTTAAAATTAAAATATAATAATGGGATCTTTTAAAAAACAGCTAGTGTGGGCACATCTACAAATAAACAGCTTTCAGTTAAAAAAAATATTTGTAAATTTAGTTTAGCAGAATGCTCAGGGCAGATGACTAAAAAACATTCTTGTGTTTTAAATATATAGATTATAAAAAATTATGGAAAATTAAATTAAGAAAATTATCTTATTTTGATAAAATTACAGTAACATGTCTTAAAGAATAGCAATAAAATTTTATTAGTAAAGAGAATTTTGGACAAAAACTTGGGGAACCTGATATTATTTTAAACCTCGAATTATTGCCAAGATCTTCTTTGATCGCTTGTCTAACTCGACGAAGCGAATTTATCCAAGAGAGAATCATCAACTTCTGTAATATAAATCACTATTTTTCGGACAAAGGACATGCACACTGTACGTTACTGCTCTTCCATAAAGTCACTCTGAATGTTTGTAAAACATTGCGTTTCATAAGTGTGTGATTTCGATTACGTTGTTTTCAAAGATGAAGTATTTTGACCTGTGATGAAAGTCAAAGCAGCTGGGGTGAGAATGACACACTTCTACAAAACATATTTCTGTTTTACGAATTAAAATATACGCTTTTTTATAAAATGACGTAAATTGCATCCGCTAAAGAATCCCACTTTTACGATCCCGTCTTAAACAACATCTATAGAACGGTATGCAAATGACATCATTATTGCGGGATAATACACAAACGTAGCAGAAAGCAATGACGTCCTTTAAGAAGCTCAACAATCTCGGGTATCTAATGATTTATATAATGTCTTTTTTTTGTTTATAATAGTTTCATGTTTTATCAGAAGTCATTCATTTATATTTTTTTCAAAATTCGGAAATTGTAATTACACACGGATTAATAAAATTGCTTTCTTTCAGATTTTTGATATGAATTAAACAAATGTGAGTAAAATAAGTCACACAATTATTTTTTACAATACATTTTTGTAAAGAGAAAGTGTTGTATCGTTTGTAAAGTTAAATTGAAATAAAGTAACAAATCATTTAATTGATAAATAAAAAGGAATTAAAGACAAAACTCACCGGATTTTATAACAGAAGATATTCTTGACATAGCACATATTTTAATTTCAATTTAATTTCAGTTTTTTTTTGAGAAAATGGCAACAAAAAGATATAGCAGTCTAGTATTTTCCCTTTTCCCCTTTACTTTCAACAGAAATGGAGATCTTTAGTTGCCACGATTACAAAAATAGCAAAAAAAACTGTAAAAATCTAATATCTTAAAACTAAATTGAGCACTTGAAAACAGCTTTCAAACAAATTGCATTTAAAAGAGCATTTTTTCCTTATATGACGGTGAAAAAATTTAAAATGTGCGACATTTAGAAATTTAAAATTTTGCAGTAGAGAAAATTGCAAAACCAAAATTTTATTTCACATTTCCAAAGTGTCGCCATTTGCAAAATGACATATGCGTTACTCACAGATATGTTTGTCCTTTATAATATAGATTATTCAGTGTCATGGTACGTCCGTACATCGGATTTCCGCATACCACAATATTCGTGAGATTTGCACACAAAAAAAAAAACTATGTTTTTTATTTTATACACTGTAAAAAAAATCTGTAGTTCTACACACTGCAAAAAATAATTTGTTGATTTTACAGTATTATACTGGCACCCAGCTGCCAGTATAATACTGTAAAATCAACAATTATACCATTCATTAACAATAATAAACCGTAAAATAAACGGTACTATACCGCTAAGTACTTATATATCGTATTATTTCTGCACTTTCATTTATAAAACTGTTATACTACTGTTTATTTACGCTTTATTACTGTTAATTTTATAGTTTAATACTGTCACCCAGGCTGCCAGTATTGCACTGTAACATCAACAATTACTTTTTACAGTGCAGGCGTAAAGTTACATGCTTAATAAACTTTCATCTGTAACTGTACAAAAAAACTGTAAATCTACAAAACTAGTTTTTGTAAAGCTACAAAAATATCTAGCTTTACAAATCAATCTGCTAAAATTGCAGTAATCCTACTAAAATTTAAATCTGTAACCCCGGTTGCAGTTACATGAAAAGTTCGAAGCACCCCAGTTTACTAAAAAATTTTAGTAACTTCACATTTTCTACATTCTTCTATCTTTACAAGAAAGTATTGGATTCATGAAATTTTTCGAATTCCGGTTTTCGACGAATTTACACGTTTTAGGGGCCGAAAAACATGTTTTTACAAAATGTCTCTCTGTGAGTCTGTCTGTGAGTCTGTCTGTCTCTGTGAGACACAAATTTTGTGGGCGCTCTATCTCAATAACTAATGCACGGAACTTAATAAAAACTGATATTCCGTTAGTCAATGATACAAATCGATCTTGATTAGTTTTTGGTGCTCAACAGGTGGCGCTGCTATGCTGCATTATTTACGATTTCCGCAATGGCTCTATCTCAAGAACTAATGCACGGATTTTCACAAAACTGCAGATTCAGTTAGTCCTTGATATGACTTGATGCTGATTGCGTGTTGGTGTAAATCGCTCAAAAGGTGGCGCTGCTATGCTGTATTTTTTACGTTTTCCGCAATGGCTCTATTTCAAGAACTAAAGCACGGATTTTCATGAAACTTCAGATTTAGTTAGTCCTTGATATGACTTGATGCTGATCACGTGTTGGTGTAAATCGCTCAACAGGTGGCGCTGCTGTGCTGTATTTTGCGCGATTCCTGCAATAGCTCTATCTCAAAAACTCATGCATGAATTTTCATCTAACTTCAGATTTAGTTAGATGTTAACACAAGTTGTTGCTGATAAGGTTTTTGTGTTAATCGTCCAATAGGTGGCGCTGCTATGATGGGATTTTCATGATTTTCGCAATAACTGTATCTCAAAAACTAATGCACGTATTTTCCGCAAACTTCAGATTCAGCTAGACATTGACATAAGCGGTTGTTTGGTGGTTTTGGTGTAACATAGGTTTTGGTGTAAAGCCCCCCAATAGGTGGCGCTGCTAGGCTTAATTTTGCTGTATTTACACGATTTCAGAGATAGCCATATCTCAAGAACCAATGCACGGAATTTCATATCTTTAGAATCATCATGATGGCATAGATTACCGTTTAATTTTGGCAGTGTGATAGCGAATTTTCAAGTATTAACATGTATGTGATAGAAGAAAGTTTTGGGATTGCTACATCCGACTAGTTTTTTTTTTTTTTTTTTTTTGACTGTGTACTTTTTTTTAAATGTTTGATTCAGATTATGACCGGTACACATATGACAAATGCATGCGATAATCGCCAAGTTCTAAAAAAACTGTAGAGCTTGAAATATTCTTCCAGTTGATAAACCGATTAATATGAAAACGCTGAAGTCATATTCGACAATAAGGGAACTTTTCATTGAGTGAATTACGAATCTTCCTTTGGGTGTTTTGGTGAAAAGACTGTTTATTCGGCGCGTGTAATAAATTCTCTAAAAAGAAATTTATTGAGCGATTCGCAATTTCAGTTATTGTTTCTCTTGAAGGTCGTGCATCATTTATAATACTATTTTTGCGTCGTACGCTGTAAAAAAATAAAATAAAATGTAATTCTACAGATTTAAAGTTATAGAAATATGTATGCTTACTAAAACTTTATCTGTACACTGTCCAAAAAATGATGTAAATATATAAAACTAGTTCTGAAAAGCTACAGGAATCTGTAGCTTTACAAAAGAACCTACTAAATTTCCAGTCATATTACTAAAATTGCATCTATAACCAGCGTTGTAGTTACATAAATGTTCTAGGCATCACAGTTTCCTAAAAAAATTCTTAAAAACCTTACAGATTTTTTGATTTACAGTGCGAACGTATATTTGTTACATGAATTTTTGTTGTGGCCGATACATAAAAAGTTCAAGACATTTTAAACACATTTTCAGCAACTTTTCAGATTTTTTTTTCAGTGTAGATTGTTACTGATTTTACGAAGTTATTTTTCTACACTTTAAATGGCGCTGATCTTCCAGATTATTATAATTCTGTGTATGTCTTTAAATTGCAAAGTCTGTCTGTTTATTATATAAAATATATTCCTCTATAGATTTAATTTTTTTTTCAGATTTTCTTTCTTTACTTTGGAAATTAATATCTTCAGATATGCAAAAGCATTCTGTATTCATGTACTTAAACTTTCAAAAACTTCAAGTAGTCTGGCACCACATTTTCATATTAGAAATTTTCTATTTAATTTCTAAATCAGAGAATTCAAAATATTTTTAATTAATCACGTATTTTATTAAAAATTTGGGTGGCTGAAAAAAAATATAGGTAGAATTAAACGAATTTGAATTTCGCATACATAGAATTTGTAAAATTCAAATATATTTTGTATTTTAAATTTATTTTGAAAATACATGTATTTTGCTTTGCAACATGTATCTTATAATTTGTATCGAAAACGATTTTTCTGTGTGCTTTTCCATACTCTGTATACAGGTGTGGTCTCTGACGCGAAAACGTATTTAAGAAATTGCAAATCCTAAAATTTATTTAGGTATAAAAAATGTATAATTTACATATGTATAATGAATAAACGTAAAATCTAATTAAGACATATATATATAACCATTAATTAAACATTACCAACCATCATCAAAAACCACAATGTTGTGAATGAAATGACAATAAAATGGATACCACAATCTATATATAGAACTATATGTATAAAATAAAGTACCTTATACATAATTACAAGAATTAATATGGAAGAAAAAAAGAAGAATATGGATACCGAAAAAAATTGAAAAACTTATATATTGAATTACGTTTACAAAAGTACAGAATTCAATGATATAAGCAAATCGGTTGTTTTCTGTGAGAAAAAAGATAAAAGCTGAAATTTTTTTTCCTCCTGTACCCAAACAACCAATGTGATCAAGAGAGTAGTTTCAAGATGAAAAGAGAACATTATCAAATATATATATATATATATATACTGAAAAAATATTTTTGTTTAATCTCTATGTATGAGGACTATATGAATCCAAAAAGTAAAAAAAAATCAGTCATTAATTCAAGAATTTTAGGGTTTAAAATAATTTGGATTAACCCGTTATATTCTTAATATTTTATAATTGTATATGTCTTCCCAATTTTTTTTAATTTAAATCTTTAATCTAAAATAATACACTAAAAATAACATTCTATATAAGGATAATAAAGAAAATTTCCAATTCTGAATATTTATCTTACATTTTAATAATACATTAACATTTGGTATTTCAACCAAAAAAGTATCCACTGTTCTATTAAAATCCAAATGTATCGCATTGCATCCTTTTAATATATTTTTAAAACGAAGATTAGGAAGTACAAAAATTTTATTTTTAAACAAATAATTTGTTTGAAATTTAAGAATATCTGAAATTAAATCAGAAAAAATAAATAACCTAGCTTGTTTAAATAAATTTCGAAATACTCAACTTAATAGCATTTTATATTTATATATATATTTCCCGAAAGTGTATTCATTTTAAATCTTTAACCTAAAAAAATAAACTAAAAAGAATATTCTAGTACAAGCATAATAAAGAATATAATTTTCCAATTCAGAATTTTTATCTAAAAGTTTAATAACCCATTAACCGCAAAAACTATAAGGGGTTAAAATTTTTTTATACAAATGATATTGGTTATTCATTTGAACACATATAACATTAATTTATAGTGGAAATAACAAAATTTGTGTTAGCTTTCAAAAAATGGACTGTTGCGTTCACGCAACGTCAGCGGAATAAGAGTACTGATGTTTATTGAGCTCAATTGAGCATCAGCAGGCTTTTCTTGCATATATGGGCACTGTAAGATTTTTTTTTACCTTTGCTACAATTTAGACAGCAAGCAATCACTCTAATGTAATTAATTTATTATTAAAATGAATTTTTTTTTAATTTTTTTAAATTACTGATCATATACAGAAAACAGTTTCAAGTATCAGAATATTCGCTACACTTATGATGTAAATCAACATCACAAATGTGCTGAAACGATAAATATTCTGGCTATGGCATTATTTACAATGCAGTCTTCAGCTGTCATCGGACTTGACAATTAACCCTTTCAGGGGCAGAAGTATGTTTATGAAGCCAATTAATTTTATTTCCCAAATGCCACAATGGCACCAGAATTGTGGTAAAGTAATTGTCCTTTATTATGTAATTGTTCGTAAATACCGGTGTCATTCATTTATTTCAACATTTTAGAAATTTAATTGCATTGCCCCGGAAAGGGTTAAAATTCCGCGTTCTGTCTGTAATGGCTTTTGCATGGAGAACTTATTATGCCTTCTTTTGGCTGATTTGTTTATGGTTAACTCTTTACTTTCAAAGGGTGTTTGCAAAAGGTACAATGCAACTTCATGTCTGAAATCTAAGTGACAGTATTTATTTTCGAACATAATCTTTATACCTTCTCGCATTGATCAAGGTTTTATTTTTTCTTCATATTTTGGCTGAGTCATAATCAATTTTTCTACCTTTATCCTCTCCAAATCTCCAGTTTTTATTTTTATTTGTATGTGTGATTTGCACTACTTTTAGAGGATACAAACTTCTTTTTCCCGCACATTTCAATTTCGCCAGCAGTATCGAAAGATAAAATATCATTATCACTTTTTGATCTATTATTATTTCCTTCTTCATCAATAATTTCTGCTATTTCTGATGAAATAACGATAATATTTGTTTCGTTCCCGTCATAATTATATGAATCTTTATTAAAAATTCTTTGAAGATCTTCGAAGAACGTAAGATATGTATTTGAAGCATTTCTGTGAGCACGGAATAAGAAAAAAATCCACAGAGTCGAACGATACGAGTGAGTACTGGAACTACCTCTTTTCCGCTGACGTTGCGTAAACGCAACACCTATTATCTCTTTCTCCTCCATTAAAACGAAAGAAACTGATTCGTTGAATGTTCTTATATACTTTGACCTTGTCTAAAAATAAATTTACTCTAAAGCTTACGTTTGTCTAACTATATTTCTTCTGCGAAAAAGACAACGTGAAAGTTTTCGTTTAAAAATGCTTTAAGTTTCGAACTTGTTATTAAATAGAAAAAATATGTTGAAAGAAAATATTTTTCTGTTGAATTAGTAACCATAATATACCCTACTCAAAAATTACTATTGATATAAAATTCATTTGATAGCTAATTTTTTATACGGATTTATTTTTACTGTTGCGTGAACGCAACACCAGCGGTTAATGGGATAATATACTATTAAATAATAAAATGTTTAATAAATATAATCCTAATTTCATAGAGCTTAATAATATATTAAGATTTGTTCTTCCCACAAAAAAAGTATCTATTGCTTTTTAAAAATATTTCTAAAAATCCAAATCCACATCGTTGCATTCTTTTAAAATAATTTTTAAACGAAGATAGAGATGCACAAAAACTTTATTTTTAAACAAATAATTAGATTGAAATTTAAGAAAACATTACATTAAATGAGAAAAAAATAATGAAATTACTTAGGTTGTTTATTAAATTTTGAAATACTCATCAGGATTTTGATATTCATAACTTTTTGTATTTCAAAATATCAATAAAATTCAGATTAATAATAAAAATCTTTATCAAACGAATTGTGTTAAATTATTTTTAGAAAGAATTTGGCTTAATAATCCCAATATGCCTCGGATTTTATCTGTAATTAAAATATCTTTTTAAAAAAGCTTCACTTCAAAGATACTTTTACAATTTCTCCTCTTTTTTTATATCATTTGATGTGCAGAATTTGGTACTCGAAAGTGCATCATTAGTGGCATTAGTTGAACACCTTTGAAACTGAGGCGAATTTATTATAGTCTTTAAAAGAAAGGATCAAAGTTCAAATATTATTCTTTGATCCCTTTTTTGTGCTGGATATCAATTTATGTCTTTTATTTTAAATTGTATAAAATAATCTTCTTGCTAATCGATGCCGTCCTGTGTAACCTTTTTAAATAAGCAAAAGTACTTTCCACCGGTGTGGATACAACAAAAATGCGAAACTGATCTTTAAAAATCATCAACGAATGTTTGCTTAAAAAATATAATTAAGTACAATTAAAAGTAAAACAGCATAGTTAGAAAAAACCTAATGTAAAAAGTTAATTTAATTTTTATTCATTAAAAGTTGTGTTATTTAAATAAATAATTACTCCTCCTATTTCAGTTATATATAACATAAAAAAATTAAATAAGAACAAGAAAGTTTAATTAACAGTTTATCCAGTAAAATATTTCAAAAATTTAAATGTAAGTGTTTGGTTTTCTAGTATAGTAATTAAAGAACAAGATATATTAAAATTATTAGTTTTTATTTTTCATTTTAAAACTTCATTTATAGTGCATTTCTGTAAACTAAGTAAAGTTTTATACATATAGCATATTTTGCTATATTTGAAACTAACGTTTAACATTTTTGAGTGAAAAAAATAGCGAACCCCACCCCACCCACTTTTTTTTGTCATTACAGAATAACGGCGAATTCGTTTTTGCCAGTTATTGCAAAATAACTGCCTACCCCTCAGAGAGCTGTTATGTCCGCTGATTTTCAGCAGACCTATGATGAAAAATAAAACTTAGGAACACTTTTTTCATCTGTAAGCTTAAAGATATGGTTCGAACTGACAAAAATAGTAATTGCCATTTTTTGTGAAAATGCCATTTATCTGAAAATAATGGGTAGCAAAAAATCTATACATGTTTCGTCTTTAAGGAGGAGATAAAATAAATTAAATTGAATTGTTTTACATATTGTCAGTTTCAATTATAGCCACATGCATACAGAACAATAGGTGAAAAGTTCATCCACCTTGACAAAGACTTTTTTTATGCAAACGGCAAGACAAAGTTAATTATTTTTCTCATAGAAAATATTACAATTTAAAAATCTTCTTTACCCAGCGGTTGTGGGTCCATAAATGACGTGTTTCTGTTCCTTTAACAAAGCGTTCATTAATATTCGTTACTGAAGAAGAAAAATCCCTCAAACTCATAGTTTTCTTCCAGTCTTCAACCATGGAATCATGTTTGAATGTACCGCTCTCCAGCTTTGTTAAAATGTGTAGATATTGGGAATATGTATAGCTAAAAGTTCCACTCAATTTGGAATCTGAAAACAAAATAATTATATTCAAATAAAAGCAACAGCTTAAAAAAAAATATCATAAATAGAAGATAAGTGATTCCATACCAAACCTGGAATTGCTTTTAAAGTTTTAACAATAATGTAAACATATCAGCCAGTTGTTTTGATGTATTAACCTTCATTTCTGTGAAATTTTGAGATATCAGAACATGTGACAGAAGTCGCCATCATGGGCATTCCAAAATTACTGAGCTACATCATGTTTCTTATTTATGAATGTAGCCGATAATACTCTTGATGTATTTGCTAAACGACTGAGCATTTCAAGAATTCTCGATTTCTTATAACATTTCAAACAAAGCAAAGTATAATAAAACACACATACTACAATATATATTAAAGCACATATACGGGAGATTCTTACGTGATGCACGGGACATTTACATGTGTTTAAACCATTAAATTTTAACAAAATTAAAGTTATTAAATACTTTGATAATTATGAGGTATAAGACCTTAACTTGTACTTCAGAAAGGCATGCTGTTTTTTTTCCACATTAAACACTGAATAAATAAGAAATTAAAATGTATGTGTGATGCACGGGACTCACAAAAAATCAAAATGCATACATCATATGGTATTAACGTTAATTTCTGAGATGCTCCACGGATTTACTGATTATACTTTTTTTTGTAATGAAAGAACATACAGTAGACTGATTTGGTGCAATATTAAGTTCATTTTAAAAATTAATTAATAAATTATGTAGCTTTTATGGATGTGATGCACGGGACAAGTCTGACGCATTTGCATACCACCTGAGATTTATGACCTTTCTCAACATATTTAGGATGTTAAATTATGAGAATACATGATAAAAAAAGATACTAATCATGTACTCCACTTGATGCAGATATTAATTACTTAAAATAATTTCCAGTAGATGGCACCAATGTACTCATAATTTGATTTTTTTTTTTTTTTAAGTAAATTTTCTAAATATGTTTAAAAATATGTTTTATTTTGTCATGTATCGATCAATGCAAATGTATGATTTGTGAGACATTCTTCCTAAAGTTAAGATATCTAAAGATAACGCATAATTCTGAAATGTTTCGGGATGAAGCATTATGTAATAATACTAACAAATCTCACTGTTGGCAAGGTGTTTGTAGCGACTGTTCTCATGGAAAAAAGATTGAAAATGATGAGAAATACCGTCATATGGACACAATGGGCAAAAGATAGAGGAGGCAAGTTAAGATGTAATGTGAAAGAAGGCTGCATTGGCAAAGTTTTATCAAGCTTAAAATAAACTTTTTATTCAGTCACTTGTCACTTAAATATTAAACAAATTCAAAATTAAGAATTTCAGAATGATAAAGGAGACCCCAAAGTAAAAGTTCTTCAGAAAGAATTTGCTATGAATTATAACGTCAAAATATCAAAATGAAATTCACAGTGCTCTAGAAGTAGTGTGACTTTTATTCAAAGCAGCTCAAAATTTTTAATTTGTTCGGATGCAAAGAAAAGGAAAAAAATACAGTCAGAGCTTTTATTGAGTTACTTTACTCTGATCTGGAGCCCCTTTTCAGATGAAAACAAAAATTGAAGGGATTTGGGCAAACGACCCATCATCTGAATTCAAGAATAAATTTATAGCTCTTTTCTCACAAGAACTTAGCTGGAAATACTTTGCTACTTCTCATGGAAAAGTGACATAGACAGAATAGGTGGAAGAGCTAAATCACTTGTTCATCAAAAAGTTATGAGCAAGCAAGTTTCTCAAATTGTACATTCTGCTTCTGATTTTTACAACCTTGTAAAGATTTTAATACCAACAATAAAAGTTTTATTAGTTGAAGAGATAAATATTCCATGGAATGAAATGTATGCCAAATAATGTACCATCTCTCTATTACAGTTTTGCAGATTTATGTTAAACAACATGATAATGCATGATTTCTTTTTTTTTTTTTATCGAAATCATCATTTTTGTATTTTTTTCAAATATTTTTTTAAATTATTATTTAGCATAAAAATATCTCAAGCTTTAACCCTTAAATGCCTGGTGTTACTTTTCGGCAACATACCCAATTTAGGCTCTAAAATACTATTAGAATAATATTGAAGCTATAATGCCTAATGTTGCCAATACAATACATTCTGAAAACATTATTAAATCGATTTTCAACATGTAGATGGCAACATTTGTGTTGTTTAAGAATAAAGATAGATTTATTTTTTGAATTGTTGCTACTTGTTCTTTTTGTTTTGTTTGGAAGCTTGCGAAATACCCTATTTTGACCTGCAGTGAGCAAGCAAAATTTATTTCTTATTATAGTTCCTAAAATTATTATGTGTTTAATATGATAGAATTTTATCAAGGAAAATTATTTTTTCAATTAAACACCACGATTGCCGATTAGTAACAAACTGTGTTTTAGCTGTAAACTATACTTAAAACAAAATATGATTTTTTAAAGTATTTTTCCCATCATTTATTTAAAAAATGAAAGCCGAAAAACATTATTATAATGATTTTTGAAAAATCAGGCATTTAAGGGTTAAAATTTCTTTCAAAATTTTTTTCAAAATTTCTTTTTAAAATTTTAACATAAATGACGCACAGGACAAGGGTATGTCATGCACGGGACAAATTTAAAATGCTTATAATTTGAAATATTATTAACATGAATTTATTTTAACAATGTATATCTTTTTATTTTTAAAAGAATAAAGTAAATCAGATATGTTCTCCATCTAAAATAAATATTCCTACTTCTAGTAAAACTTAATGCAGTTTTAATGTGATGCACGGGACATCACTTTGAAGTATCTTAAATCACAAACTACAATTTGAAATAAAATTAAACTAAAAGTAATTTTTTATTAAATTAAAAAGAAATATACCTGCAGCTATCTTGAAAAGCCAAAAATTGAATAAAAGTGCAATATAATTGTTTATAGAGATTAACGAAGTATAGGTGTATGAATGCATGCGTTTTTCAGTATTGTTAACATCAATTTTGACCTTCATGAACGTATAGAAAGAAACTATATGAAAAGGAAAAAAATGCACGAATTAAATACTTCAGACTATGTACTTTAATTAGCCATGAATAAAAAAAAAAATTTTATACTTTATTTTTTGAGGGTATGGTTCACTTTTGGGAGAATCGCCCATACACACATAAATAACGCCTGCATTCAACAGTTAAAGGTATATATAAATATTATACAGACATACATACAATAAATTCAATAAACCCAACTGGAGTAAAAAATTAGTCAACCACTAAAATTAGGTCTTCAGGTGGTCTCTACCAAGATATGACTTAACAGGGCAGTTAGTTGCATTTTAATATGCTAATCTAGTTTTAACTAATCCTAAAATTTCAGGTGTAAACTCGATGAGGTGATGGTGTGTGCAGACGCCTCCCGGTCTGTTATAAATGTCGGAATCAATCTCAATAGCACTCTGGTCAATCTGGCAAATATCCGTACTATTTATTGAACACTATTCCGTAAGTGCGCTTTAGTGATGTTATGAACTTTATGCATATGCATCATACATATTATACATATGCATATAATACGTAATACATTTGCATCATACATATTATAAATATGTGTATAATACATAAATGCAAAAACCCTTGACGGGTTAAAAGTTTCTGACGCAGCACTTTACCTTATGCTCTAAGAATTTTAAATATGGAACTTAAAAATACTGATATCAAATTTTGAGTGACGTTATGCTATTTCTTAAAAAATATATTTGTATTTATTTCATCATTTTATTTTTGTTTTATTTATAATCGCAGGTGCAAACGTTATGTTCAACATGAAAAGCTGCATAAAATTTTATTCGCTGTTGCTTTATCATTTACATCTCTCATAAATTCAAAATATGTGTTTTAAAAGATATGATATAAAATTTAAGTGACGCCTTGATGTGACTTTAAAAGGTTTGTTTTTTAAAATTCAATTTAAATTATTTTTGACTTGGTTAAAATATTTTTTTTACATCTACACAATACTTTTAATTTTCCAATTCACTGTTAAATATATCACTTTCATTGAATCTATACTATGCATTGAAATGTATTTATTTCAATAAATTGATTTATCTTTTGTGTCACGCTATTCAAAATTGTGAGTAAGATTTATGTAAATGGTTTATTTGCGTCAAACTATCCTTTTTCATACATTTCATGTAGTTTGGACACAATGATGCAAAGAAACCATTTACATAAATCTTACTCACAATTTTGAATAGCGCGACACAAAAGATAAATCAATTTATTGAAATAAATACATTTCAATGCATAGTACAGATTCAATGAAAGTGATATATTTAGCAGTGAATTGGAAAATTAAAAGTATTGTGTAGATGTAAAAAAATATTTTAACCAAGTCAAAAATAATTTAAATTGAATTTTAAAACAAACCTTTTAAAGTCACATCAAGGCGTCACTTAAATTTTATATCATATCTTTTAAAACTCATATTTTGAATTTATGAGAGATGTAAATGATAAAACAACAGCGAATAAAATTTTATGCAGCTTTTCATGTTGAACATAACTTTTGCACATGCGATTATAAATAAAACAAAAATAAAATGATGAAATAAATACAAATATATTTTTTAAGAAATAGCATAACGTCACTCAAAATTTGATATCAGTATTTTTAAGTTCCATATTTAAAATTCTTAGAGCATAAGATAAAGTGCTGCGTCAGAAACTTTTAACCCGTCAAGGGTTTTTGCATTGATATCATTACTTTTTTGAGGTTAGTGATAAAATGATTTAAAAAAAAGATACTTATGGGATTTAATGCAGATTTAATTTTTACTATTTTATTACAATTTTCCTTATAGCAGTTTGTATATAAAAACAAGTGGGTAAGTATAATCGCAGATCGCACAGAGGGTTTCATTTGATATTCCTTTAAAAACACTTTATCCTTAAATTAATAAATCCAAAATGTTAATTTATAATTATTAAATCCTTACAAAGATGGTGCACCAATAGTTCCAATTTTCATGGGGCAGGGAACGTACTCTTTTAAACAAACCACCTTCCAATTGAAGTCATCAAAAAACAAGTTGAATAAGCCAGACCCCGTTGTGTTGTTTGACACACAGCAGTCTCATGTCCCCTGCTTCCCCCCTTTTTCAAAATTTTTCAAACCAGTACCTAAGAATGGAACCGAAATAATTTTTTCTCTTCAGAAATTACGATAAAAAATAGTATTCAGTACTCATAAATTTACTTTAATGCTATATAGGGTGATTATTAAGTTAATTATAACGTTTGGAATCTGTTGCATTGATGTCCGAAAGGTAGTTTCTGAGTTATGGAAGCTGGACCCATAAGGCGCCATAGAGGGGCGAAGCCCGCTAGTGTCTATCATAATTATATCTGCCATGTGGACTAATTGCGATATTTAATCAAAATAGTCCCCCCCCCTCCTCATCCCCCGAAATATAACAAATACAAAATGTGTCTTTATAAACCTATCGTGAAATAGGTTTTTATTTCTTTTTCCCTAAAAAAAAAAAAAAAACATGATTTTTATATCCGTAACGTAAATAGCGGACGAAGCCCGCTAGTTCCTATCATAATATATATTTTTAATAATTTTATATAGTCTATAATAAAAATCAGACTTAAAATATTCTAGTTCCATGAGTACTTGTAGTGTCAGTTACATGCTACGAATTTTGGATACCAGTATTTTAGAACGGGAAAATGTGACTTATTTTATCGGAGATATCTCATTAATTGAATAAGGCGAAGCAAACTTTTTGAAAAAAAGGTGGCCAACAAGCATGGCAGTTATCAGCTATGTGACTTTGTGCTAAAGTTCATTAATTTGATCTGCTTTAAAAAGATTACGGAAGATTGAATTATAGTAGAACCTGGATTAACCGAGCTTCGATTAATCGAGGTTTCTGTTAACCGAGCCGATAACAAAGTCTGATTTTTTTCCCTTTTGAATGAGCCTTAAAAATAACCACACTCTTTAGCTCACTGTCCGTGCTATACAGGCCCTTCTGCCCCCAAAAGCACTCAACTCCAAAGAAACATTGGACCCTGAGAAGTCAATAGCGAACAATGCTTTGTTTCCAGTGGCTGTGTGAACTTTCGTAAATTTTTCAATTTGCATTTTAAAATTTACTACTCGTAGTTGATTTTCTTTTTAAATTTGTTAAGCTGTGAAACAGAACTTTACATATATTTATTTTTATTATTTAAAAAGACGTTCTATATATATTTTTAAAAGAGATGTTAAATTCGCAAGCACGGCGAGTTTTTACACACAGTTTCTATTAACCGAGATTTCCGATTCCGATTTACTAACAGTCCCAATTAGCTCGGATAATCGAGGCTACACTGTATAATTAAAAAATCAATGGCGATCTTACTGTAAACGGGTTTCCCTTTTACTGAGGGATTTCAAGACCGAATCAGCTGATGTTAGTTGCTGTTTCCGTGCTTGATTAAATAAGATTAGTTAAACATTTGAAAATTACCAAATATAAAAGGAACTAAGTCAACAGAGTCTTTGCTTTATGGTATTTTTGAACAACGCTATAAGAAAATGATTTTAAATAAGAGATTTTAAATGTAACGTTTTAAATCTGACATAATTTTCACCAAACTTTCCTTTCTCTTTGTAACATTCAACTGAAAATGTTTTTATTATTAGAAAGATAATATTATTATTTGCGCTACCTTAAAATTGGCAACTATAGTTAAAAATATCATCTCGAAATTTGAAATAAATGTCTCATATAAATATATTTTTTAATTTAAACTGTTTTGCAATATTATTATTTGGCCACTTTGGCCAATATGACGTAATTTCCTTCATTTACGACTTTTAACACATATCAATGAATTTATTATTTAAAAATTTTCTTTTTCTTTTAATATTCACGTGAAAATATAATTTTTATGACGTAATTTTCAATGTTTTCCTGCTTTTAATGCTTAATCATTTAATTCTAATTTGAAAATAATTGATTATTTTATAATTTTCTTTCATTTTAAGTAAGCATGTGTAAAAACAATTTTTATGACGTAATGTTTAATATTTTCCTGCTTTTAACACGTTATCATTTAATTCTAATTTAAAAGGATTTTTTTCTGTTTATAATAGTCATGTGTGAATAAATTTTTCATTTAAAGGATATATTATTCTTTGCGCTGTTTTAACAATTGGCAACAATTTAAAATAACCTTTTCTAAAATATGTAAAAAATATCTCTGGAAATTCTGAAAATTTTAATTTAAAATTGAAATAAACCGTCAAAAAATTAGGCAAGTTAAAAATAATAAATGCACTCTGCAAACTTCGAGTTTCTATTGAATGATTAAATTGAATGAAAATGATTAAATTCCCATGTATATTTTTTTTCCTATGAGACTTTTTTAATGAGACAATTTTATCCAGATTTAACATTAAATATCTCTTAAAATAATTCTTCGATTTAAAAACTGTCTACTTCATCGTTTTTATCAAACATTTCTCTATAATACTGCCCATTTTAATATTTTTGTATGCAGTAATTTTCTTAATATTTGCGAAATAGACCCCTAGTCACAAGAGATTCTTTCAAAGCGGCGAAGAGCGTTAGTTTTTTTTTCGAATAAGAGACAAAATGTAGTACGCAATTGCGTCAAAAGATGGCGACACCAGAATTCTGATATGCTTATTATGTAAACTGTAAATATTGCAAAGTTAAATAAAAACAATTGTCTCGGGGTTATCAAGCTTCATTGTTATTTATAAATAAAACATTTCAACTAAATTATTTATTATAAAAGAATTATTACATCACAATAGTTTTTATGCAAGGAAAATAATAATTATAATAATAATAATATTATGGATGTCAGTGATTATATATTGATTGACCGTCATAATAATAAAAAATGATATTACAAAAAGAAGAGCTGAAATGAATTATTTTTTTACGTTTCTGATCGTGTGATTTATATTCAAATAATAATTATTAATGTATATTTTTTGTAAAGTGATTGAAATTAAATATATTTATAAAATTTATGGTAATATTTTTATTGTTGAAAAATTGCCAAGAAATAATCATCATCAAATTGGCGTCATTATAATTGTAATTTTATTTAACTTAATAGCAATTAAAAACTTACAAAGGAACTGAGAATAATGGTCAACTAACAGACTTTAAAAGAAAAAAACACATTCACATGTGAAAACGAGTACCAAGGTGTATCGAACTGCCTATCTTAAGATCAGTAGACGATGGCCCTTAACCGTTCAGCCAGTGGGAAGACAAAATTTTTCTCCCCAAAAGTGGTTAAAAAGAAAGCATGTGTATGAATACAGTGTCATGCATTTTCGGTGAAATTTCCATAGAAGGGCGAAGAAATATAGTCCGAGTTTTCATGCGCATTATAAAACGAACGAGAGTCTTGCTGGAAACAAGTAAATTGTTATTTGGTTCATCTGAAACATATTTATTTGATTTTTAAATATATCCCGTGTCATTTTCCAGAGAAAAAAAATCGAATTATTTAACGAACGAGAGTTTTCCCAGAAAAAAGAAAAGTGTTATTCACCTCGCCTTAATCACATTTATCTTATGTATCAATTTAAAGATAATCGTTAGAACCGTTTTCGAGATTTTCAAATTATGAACTTCCTCGATATCATACCAACGTTTTCACTTTAAAAATGGCTATTTAGATCTCAAAATATACTGCACGTAGAAATGTAAAAATTTCAGTATACGATTAGACTGTAGATATAAGACTGTTCTAGAAAATTCAGAACAATAAGACATATATATCTGCTGAGTTATTAAAAGGCGGCTTTTCGCGTTTTCTTTGATGTCGAGTTAGCTGTATATATGAGTTCCGCCATCTACGAATTCTACGATACGATACGATACGAGTTTAACGATATGATACGATACGATTTTAGGCTTAAGGCTGCGTCACTCGGAATACTACCGTCTTCCATGATAATACATATGCATCATTATGATGTCAGAATAAAGAAAACATTTTTGTCGCCAAATTTGAGAATTGACATGATATATTACCAAGATTGGCGATACTTCGCTAAATGTCGTCAAGCTTTGCGAGTATTTGACGCTAGTGGCTATTTTTCAGTGAGTTAATTATTAATGCGAGCCATCTATTTATATTTTTCCGCATATCATCTGAATAGTTATATTGTGTAACATACGAATATTTCCAATGTGTCAATAGTTTCATCAATGCACAAAACCTCTGCTATTGTTATTATATTGTACTGTTATTACACTTACTGTGACGATGTTGTTAATCTTTACTCTTCTAAAATTTCTGTATTATATAAAGAGAATTTACGGCAACTATTAAAGCACCGAAACTGCCTGTTCTCCTTATGATTAATATAATTCTATAATATGTAACCTGTTAATCGATATGTACGTTAGAATGAATCTTCCATAATCCGGTTCCTCGCATTTTAGTTTTCAGATTTCGAATAAAATTAGCTAAAATCTTAAAACCATGGCACATTATTGGCTAATTCTTCAACACGATCAGATAAGAAGAATGATAGATTTTCAAATGGATCATGGCAGTGAGCCGGTAGACCTTCTATTCTTCCGTAATCGACTCTATTGAAAAGGTTACAGTGAAACAAAAAGATATTAGCATCGATATGGTTTAATGTAAATGCAGATATTGTCAAAGGATTTCATAAGAACCATTTCACTTGTACCCAATCGTATCAGTTAAAATACAACAATTGGCAGTGATCCCAACTAGAAAAGATTTCTTAATAGGATTACAAATTTCCGCATTAAAGAACGAATCGTAACTGATAAGGAAACATACATAAGTGAGTTAAGAGATATTTGTCACGAAAGATGAAATACATAACAGCACAAAATATATAATGTGCTTCCATGATCGTAAAGAGTTCTTGATTTCTCTATCAAAAGCTTCCGACTTGGCGAAAGAATGGGCAATTAAATTAAATTATGAATAACAGTAACATGATGCAACGTTTAACATGCAATTAATAGAGTAAATACTGATTGCTAGAGGAGGCTAGTACTTTAATTTAAAAAAAATAAAGTATAAATTTGTAAAGCTCAATAAAATAAATTTAGGTAATTTTACGTTAGCCGGGCGTAAGTGGCAAATCGCCAAATACTGCTCCCAACTCCATTGTTCATATTGCATTCATTTCATTTAAAAATATAAACTTTTCAGTCATCTCATTCAAAATATATGCATTTCCCTCATTTTATTTAATAGAATATTTAACATAGAAATAAATAAATGAATAAATAAGAAATAATAACATAAACCAAAATATTTTGATGGAAAATCAAAGCATTATTTCTAATTTTTCACATGTGAAAAATGAAAACTGCTATTGCCGAAAAAACAAAATGCTAATGAGAATATTTGCTCCCGGCTAACATAAAAGTACCGAAATTTAAGTTTTTTTATATATTAATATAGTTTAGAAAAACAAACTTGAAAAAACATACAAAAAGTAGTGATATCCCAACAAAAAGTTTTCGGTAAAAAAAAAAAAAAAAAAGAGCGCCAAGTTCTCCTTAATGTTTCGGCCAGAAAAAGTAGTGATATCTGAAGTTCGCAGAAGTTAAAAGCCAAACATCCCAAATCTTTCAATGAAAATGGCTTCCTGCGACTTGGCTGTTAATGGCTCCGAGAGGTTTTTTCAAATTTTAAAGTTATGTACAAATGAGCTACATGACAACAACATTTTTTGATTATTTTAGGCATTTTGTACAGAAATAAAATACACATTTAAACCGCTTCAGTCTATTTAAATGCTTAGAAGTTAAAAATAACAAAACACTTGTATTCAGAAGATAATATCCCTAATTGGTGAAACATAATTAGTATCAGCTTTTAACAGTTTATATATCGAATACCTCTTAATGTCTGCAAACAAACTATAATAAATGTTCAAACGAATTAAAATCTCTTTCGTCAATGCAAAAGATTTCAATATTATACAATAAAATATAATATAACATATTGTGAGATTTGGAGTAAGTAAATTTTGTTTTATTTCTTGGGTTTTACATTAATGAGTTTAGCTTTAGATCGTACAAAATGGCAATTAAACCACAAGTGGACTAAATGATCTGTAATTAAAAATAATGTTTGTTGTAACTGAATGGTATTTATCAGAAATCTTTTACTTATAATGTCTTTATGTGAATTTGCCTCTTTGCATTTTAATATTACTTTTAATATTTAAATAATTTATAAATGCGTAATTTCTAATCATTAATTTTCAAATGCTGTAGAAGGCATTAACGGCCAAGTCGCAGGAAGCCATTTTCAATGAAATATTTGGGATGTTTGGCTTGTAACTTCTGCGAACGTCAGATATCACTACTTTTTCTAGCCGAAACATTAAGGAGAACTTGGCGCTTTTTTTTTTTTTTTTTTTTTTTTTTTTTTTTTTTTACTGAAAACTTTTTGTTGGGTATATGTGCGTGTGAATTTGCATCTGCGCAAGAAGTGAATACAAATAGAAAATATGTCCCAATGTTAATAAAATTTTATTGCTCTCTACAGCTATGCATTGAAATATTTTATAATGTTTGATTTTGATATTTTTCATACTGAGTGAAAAAGTATGCAGGTGGAGAGTGGAACCCAAAACCTTTGACTCAAATTGTCAACAATCTCACTTTCGAGCTAACTAGACCGTCAACCGGCAAACGCAATTCATTCAGACAATCACTTTGGCTATGGAATCTTCTCTGCCATGTAGAAAAATAGAGCAAGTACGCCGTAGGTATTGGAAGGCCATTCAATAATCGATAGGTAATTACACTTTTCATATTTATAACACAGTCATACTGATTGGTAATGATGTAATATGATTTCGACGTTTTTCCAAATGTATAAAAAAGTGTCCATGCCGGGAATCGAATCCTAGACCTTAGCTTAAATTGCCAGCATTATTCGTAGTAATCTACCTGGACCGACAATCGAAAAACAAAATTCTCTCAGATAATTCTCTCAGAATTTTGTCAATAGAATTTCATCAGACATGCAGATAGCTCGACATAATACACCGCAGGAAATGGAACATCATTTGTTGATGTATACATAGTTACACTTTTTATGTTTTTTAAATTGCCAATCTTTGAAAATTTAAGTCAAAGATCTTGCGTTCGAAACCCGGTTTAGTGAGTTTCGACACGGTCGTCAAAATGTCAAAATTATATGGTATCTATACCGAAAAGTGTGATTAAGTTATAACTAATAAAACCATTTATCTATGCTTAAATATCCTATTTTAGATATTCTGTTATTTTTTTTATAAATGTACGCATAATTTATTTTATAAATTTAATAGCAAGGTTACTGTAAAAAAAGTAAGAACTGTAAAAAGACTAACATGTATTGAAAAACCTTTTATTAAATGATACAGATAATAGACTGTATAGAGAATTTTATAGAGATAAGATTTCTAAAAGTAGAAACATAATCTTTAGTTCGTTGCTCAAAAATGTTTCATAAAACTGCAATCTATAGATTATAACTCATAACAGATTTCAAGTTTCTGTACCTTTCTTTTATCACCAACTAACTAAAGAGCTTAACTTAAACCTTTTAACTTTTTTTGGTTACAAAACGAAATACTCTTATCACTTCTGTATTTCGAAAACATATTCTACTTTTCAAAGATGAAAGAAAGTTTGGTAACTATGAGAAAAAAAAAAAAAAAAACTATTTTCCTTCATTTAATGTATGTGATAGAGGATTTAAAAACGGGGTATTTTCTTCTTAAGACACTTATACGTATATGTCTCTCTTGTATCATTTTTAAAGCTTAGTATTTTCAAGTTTATAATTGTTTTCCTTACATTTATTAAGGAGTGGAAAACTTAAAAATAGCGAGTTATATAAGAAAATTAGATTTTTAGAAGATAAAGTTTGTTAATATTGTTATTTATTACATTAAATACATGTTAATAAATATCTATAAAGATTTAAAAAAAAATGTTTTGCTCTGTGTGTGTGTTTGTGTGTGTCTGTATGTGTATTTGCATTTTCTAGCAAAATCTACTGCATGTACAAGGTTGAAAATTTGTGTGAGGGAAGTTCAAAGCGACGCCTGGTGCACCTGAGTCTCAGAATTAATTTTTTTATAAACAGAGTTATTAATTTTAAACTCATCGAATGCGCAAATTTATTTTCTGAAAATCGGAAGCAAACAAAAAATTGTAAGCAGGTAAAAAATTCAAAACTTCAAAAGAAAACTGAAATCAGCGTTAAGGTTTCATAATACAATCTAAAATCTCATCTATTTAAAATTAATTTTGTCCATTAATTTATCATTTTTGTCACATTATTGCCTAATGCAGAATAATAATTAAGTTTAGTCAAACTGTGGCTTAATTTGTAATTTTTAATTTATTCGTAAAAGTATAATTTGTTCTAATGTAAATAGGCCTAGATAAACCACTTGGCATATTTCATCTATTACACGAACATAGCCGCGGATTTTGCTAGTTAATTTTAATTTTCAAATTTCGGCAAAAGGAAAAAAATTATTTCCTTCACAAATCAGATTGCAGAAATAAATTGATAGGATATTTAATAATAAAGTCTAAAATATAAAATATAGCAAATATTATGGGCGTAAAAGCATTTCATATTCTTACAATTAGTATAATGCTTTTAAAAGTAAAATTAAATATTTAAAATTTTAGTAAGAATCAGTTACTGTCTGTGGTATATTATATTTTGCTTTGCATAATTTCGACCACTTTATTTGTAAAATTTTACAAAGGTCCTTGCAAAAAGAAAAAAAAAATGCGTAAGAAATGTTACATTTTTCTAAAAATAGTGTTTTGAAAGTCCAATTTATTTATAAATAATTTTTTAGCTACTTGATCCATGAATTCCTTTACATTTGCAATTTAATTAAGCTCTGATGACGAGAGAAGTGTTTTTTGCATTCCTGAAAAATTATATGAATATATGTATATATTATAAATAATGTTAAGAATTCTGTCAATTTTTGCCAGTTCACGAGTTTTAATCTAAGACATAGATACCCCCCAAAAATTATATCCTTTTTCTTTATATCGGCATTGGCATTGGCATTGCCTTTTTTTTTTTTTTTTTTTTTTTTTTTTTTAAGTGAGATTTGATGTCATATGATATAAATAATTTTAGCTGTATTTATTTATACAGAATGCCCACTAAAGTCTCTTACCACGCTCTTAACTTCAGAATGACTGCTGCTATAATCATAAAAGTGGTGCCTAGGTATATTAAAGTAGCCATACGCAACTTATTGAAACCGCCTACGGGAGACTGTCAAGGATGGTAGTCATATCTCGAAAACGGAAAGAGGTAGAGAAAATTGATTTACAAATTTGTAGAGCATCATCAATTTAGTACGAAAAAACACCATGTAGACATTAATGGAAGAATAGAACGATTAAAACGCGCATTAGTTTTTTCATTTAGTTTATGGATTTCCTACACTGTGACGTCACGAAACTTGAACTGAAGGAGACATGATTATCTTTCGGACAAATGTACATCCAAATGTGCATTGCACCTGAAAGCACTCGGTAAGAAGTTTAAACATCTCAAATAAATGTATATTGTTATAACTAAGATCGTTTTGTCACATCACAGTGTAGGAAATCACGAAAAAACAAATGTGCATTTCAACCGTTCTATTCTTCGCATTAATGTTGTTGTGTTTTGGAGGTAGGAGGTGAAGGAATAATATTGTAAAGATATTTTGGATATTGAAATTCCAATTAAAAAATCTAGAAATCAATTTTTAGGATCGATCGTATAGTGTTAACACTTTGTTGCGGCCACAAAAAACCACCTTGACATAACAGTCAATAATTAAAAAAATATCTGAATTTACTTATCATACATTTGGTAATTGAGAATAAAAAAGTAAAAGGTAAAAGCATTACCAGCATTGACCAGAAAGAACAGAAAATCATGGAGACATTTGCAGAAAGGAAACAAACAGAAGACAAATCTTCCTTGAAAATTTTTTATTTATGAAGCAATTATTCTTGCAGAACAAAGCGCATTATCATAGAGTACACCTCTTATTCTTTTAGATGTACTTTTTTATGATGGACACATACAATCTACGTTCTTACTAAGGAAAATAAAATAATCTTTTCCTTTGGGGAGTGTGGAGGCACAGGCATTTAGATGATTTTTTAGCATCCCAATTCTACGACTCGAAATAAAAGCACCATTTGAATAAAAATAATACTACTGCCGTCAACAGAATTTTTATCCACATCTTACTGAAGCATCAGAAGTAACTGATCAAAGAATCTCGCCACAAAAGAATACGAAACTATGCAGCCGAAATATTCTTGCACTTTTAATATTTCTTACTGTAGATACGAAATCCGTTTATTATTTTTTGTAGAAGGGGAAGAGGCATCCACCCATTCTCTGCGTTCGTTGATAGAACACTCAAGCAGGTGCGAGGAGGTGAAGAGGAGTAAAGGAGGGTTATATAATACTTGAAACACGCCAACTTCGGCTGAACGAACATACAGGCGCCCTGCATTGGCATAAATGTAATGCTAAAGAATATAAAAAACTGCTTTAAAAAAAACGAAATTTGATAGGTTTCACGGAGATGAGATGCCAAACAGTAGTAAAGAGTTACGAATTTTTAAATTACGAATTAAACTGATTTAAATATTATTGGCTAAGGGGCGGAGCTACAAAAGTATATGACTTCACAAATAGAAATATATGGAACTTTCCAGATAATTCTTTTACCGAAAGTATAGAGTTCAAAACGATGTTTATGATTTTAAAATGAATGAAATGCTATCCCAGAAAGAAAAACTTACAGGGGAAAGTTGAAAAAAAAGGGAATTAAAATAATTTTGGAATGCGAATATTAAAATTAAATGAATACAAGATTAATAAAAATGTTTTCTAAATGAAATTAAATAAAAATATAGCAGTGGTTCTAAGTAACCACAACAAATGTCCACAAGGTATCTTTACGTACTAAATTGATGATGCTCTACGATTTTTTTTAAAATCACTTTTTCCCTATCTATCTCCGTTTCCGAGATACGAATGCTAACTCCGCAGCTGTCCACCAGGTGGCGCCGTAGGCGGTTTCATTCAGTAACGCATGGCTACTTTACTATACCTAGGCATCTCTTTTATGAATATAGCAGCAGCCGTTCCGAAGTTAACATGGTGGCAAGGGATTTTAGTGGTTTACTGTAATATAATTTTTTTTATAGCATATGTTACTTATAGAGATTTTTATTTACGAATTACTTATGATTTTGAATAAAATAAAAAAGTTAGAAACTAGCTATAATACATATAATTTATTCTATATGATAAATAAATATTGAAAATGCTGTTTGTGAATATGAAAGCATGTATACGTTGCAGAAAATTTTGCGAAAAGTTTCTCTTCTCGGCAATGATATTTCTCTGTTTCGCTAAGACAGCTATACGGAAAAAATACCCAAAATTTCTTTCTCCATAATTTTATCCACTTCTAAAATTGTACATTTGATGATCACATAAAAGAAAAAATGCAATTTAAAAAATTACAACGACCATTTGGAAAATAATTTTTTCAAAGACTAAAATTTAAGACATATAAAATCGCGCGGAGTTGATCATACATTACATACCCCATGGATTACATTTTTCGGTACTGTAAAATTTTAAACTTCTACGGAGCTTGTCATACATTACGTACGCCATGGATTAATGATTAATATTCCTGGACCGATTTTAAAAGACATTTCATTCTTAAACTTCTAAACATCCCACAATATTACTTTTTACACCGTCGTATAGAGAAAAAAAAATGTACTTTTAAATGCAATTTGTCTGAAAGCTCACTGTTAAAACTTTTAAAGCATTCTGGCAGGTCATTCGACCGTTTTTTGAAAAAACGTAATTCATAACCATAATTTAACTATATTCTGATCATAAAATAACCAATAATATGGTCAGAATAGTGTTAAAATTACGGTAGTGTAAACGTTTTCGGAAAAAATGGTCAAATGGCCTGCCAGAATGCTGCAAATTTTTAACAGTGCTGTATCTCAATTTGTTTCTGAGTTATTATTTTTTTTTTTGTAGTGCTTATTCCTTTTTTGTCATAGTGGCAACAGAAATATCCATCTCTGTTGAAAGTAAAGGGAAAATACAGATTACTGGTTAGACCAATCAGAAAACGAATAAAATGCGGATTCAACCAATAAAACGCTTTAGATATGTTTTTGATATCCTATCCTGACAGAGGACAATAACAATTTTTTCAAATGGTTAAAAAAAAAAAAAATCCAGAAACAAGACTTCCGTAATTTTAAGAGAACGAAGAAAATTTCTTTCATTAGATGAATAATATATTTTTTAAAGAATGTGCAGTACTATCCACAATTTATTTTGAAAGCGTCAACCCTTTTTCAGTATTTCTTCCACTTATACGGTTTTTTATTGACATTCCTATTCTTATAACCCAATTTATGCTGCGCATAATATCATAAGACGAAACGCAATTTTTCACCTTGATTCAATATAAAATAAATAATGTGAACATTAAAAAGGTCCACAATCTTACTTAAAAGGCGACTAATGTAATGGAATATATGTTACAAGTTTAAAATATACATTTTATTTAAATCTTCTTAGAACATTCAAACCTTCCAAGCTCATCATCAGAGATTATCTTAATAAATAAGTGTTGTTTATTTATACAAATACGTCACTTTGTTTTGAAAATGAAAGAGCCAATAATTACTAGAGTTGAAAGTAGAAGTAGCAGTAGCAAATTCTTGTATTGAATTTAATTAGAGGAAATGTATATTATTATTATTAATTGCAGTTCCATTTATTAGGTAGCTTTCATTACAAAAAGCTACCTATTGCAGCCGTTCGGAGGAAAGAGATTTCAAAAAATTTTGGTATATTTTCATCGATCATGACCCCCAGACCCCGAAACCACCCTCCGTTCGAAATTGATATATATATATATATATATATATATATATATATATATATATATGACCTATGTCACACTGTAACTCTCGTAATTATGAACCGATTTCGATGTAATTCGGTGTGTACATAGTACATACAAATGTCTCGACCGAGTTTGTTGGCCAGCTGCATCCGCCGTTTTGTTTAAAAATGGCGGCCATTTAAATTTTTTTTTAATTTAAAATTTTAAATGTGGTACCAAAAAATTAAAAATGGAAAAATATTTTTTTCTTATGTATTTCACCTTTATACAAAGATTTCGGAGCAGTTTTTGTTTCGTGTATATCTTTAAAAATGGCTGAGTTGCAGCATTTTGAATTTCTAGCGTGACTGACATTTTGAAACGTCCTGAATTTTGTCACGCGATAAACGGCGTATTTATGAACCGATTTGGATGTAACTTAGTTTATACATAGTACATACCAATATCTCGGCTGGGTTCGCTGGCCAGCTTCATCCGCCATCTTGTTTAAAAATGGCGGCCATTTAAATTTTTAAGAACAATTCGAATTTGAAATGTGGTACCAAAAAATTGAAAATTGAAAAAAATATTTTCTTCTTATGTGTTTGACCTTGATAAAAAGATTCGAGAGCAGTTTTTGTTTCGTCTATATCTTAAGAAATGGCTGAGTTATAGCATTTTGAATTTCTAGCGTGGCTGACATTTTGAAACGTCTTGATTTTTGTCACGTAATAACAGGCGTATTTATGAACCGATTTGGATGTACCTTGGTGTGTACATAGTACATACAAATATCTCGACGGAGTTCGTTGGCCAGCTTCACCGGCCATCTTGTTTCAAAATGGCGGCCATTTAAAAAAATTTAAAAAATAAAAAAAATTAAAATGAGATACCAAAAAATTGGAAAATGAAAAAGATATTTTTTGTATGTGTTTGACCTTAATACAAAGATTCCGGAACAGTTTTTGTTTCGTCTATATCTAAAAAAATGGCTGAGTAATAGCATTTTGAATTTATATTGTGGCTGACATTTTAAAACGACCTGATTTTTGTCATACGATAACAGGCGTATTTATGAACCGATTTGGATGTAACTTGGTCTGTACATAGTACATACTAATGTCTCGACCGAGTTCGTTGGCCAGCTTCATTCGCTATCTTCTTTCAAAAGGGTTGCCATTAAAAAAATTTAAATTTTAAATTTAAAACGAGGTATTAAAAAATTGGAAAATGAAAAAGATTTTCTTTATGTGTTTGGCCTTGATACAAAGATTCCGGAGCAGTTTTTGTTTCTGAAAATTTGTTCTTTTGTTTATATCTTAAAAAATGATTGAATTATAGCACTTTAAATTTCTAGCATAGCTAACATTTTGAAACGATCTTGTATTTGTCACGCGATAACACACGTATTTGCCTATTTCGATGTAAGAAGGCATGTGGATAGTATACATCAATACCTCGACCAAGTTCGCTGGCCAGATTCATCAGCCATCTTGTTTCAAAATGGCGGCCATTAAATTAAAATATATATATATATATATATTTAAAGTGAGGTGCAAAAAAATTAGAAATTTAAAAAGGTTTCTTTCTTAAGTATTTGACCTTGATATAAGGATTCAGGAGCATTTTTTGTTTGTCTTTACCTTAAAAAATGGCTCAGATATAGCAGTTTCAATTTCTATTGTGGGTGACATTTTGAAAAATCTGATTTTTCGCATGCGACAGCACTCGTATATATCAACCAATTCCGGTGTGAGTTAGCATGTGAACAGCAATTACTAAGGTCTCGACCAAGTTCACTGGTTAGCCTCATCCACCATGTTGTCTTAAAATGGTAGGCACTTTTAGAAATCGCCGAATTTGGCAGCCAAATATGAGTTACTTTAAAGAAAAGCAGCTTGGATAAAGCTGACTAATTTCGCGAAATTCTCATTCATTATATTGATAAAAATTAGTATTGAATCTAATATATTAAGTTTCCACTATATTGAGCTTCGTGTGTTTGAATGATATAAGTTGGCTTTTTTAAAATAAGGAATATGAAAGCTACCTCTTCCTCCCGGCACTGGCCGGAAGGACTTTTTTATGACATCACTTTGTTTCACATACGTCACTTTCCATGGGTAGAAAAAAATATTTAACTTCTGTACTTTAAATTTTAATACGTCACTTTGCTCAGGTTTTCAGTATTTATTATGAGGATATTGAACCACAAACTGGGGATATTGTACGATAGGGCGTCGTTACATACTTGATTGCTTTTACACAGGATTTCTATTGATTCTCTTATAGTGGATGCTTAATAATTGGATGTCGGGAATATGATTTTTGTCTGATCAAAATCTATTGCGATATTCTGATTGAAACTTAAACGAGAGAGAGAGAGAGCTGTGGATTGACGACAAAATTTTATGTCTGCTTTATGTTCTTTTATTCTTTCTTTGAGTTTAGTAATTCATTCAAACTATGTTCCCAAATAATAAAAAATATCGGCTACTAATCGGTAGACTGAAAGATCATAAAGATAACTTATCCCTGCGGCCTATTGTAAACAAATGCATCAAGACTAATCCGTAGACTGAAAGATAATAAAGATAACTTATCCCTGCGGCCTATTGTGACCAAATACAACAACCCTATATTCTCTTTTGAAAAAGCTTATGTAAGTTTTTTGAAAACCATTTTACCACATTCTGAATATGTTTGAAACTCTACTAACAACTTTATTGATAAAATAAAAGATCTGACAATTACCGAGAAAAGCATTCTTGCAAGTATGGATATAGTATCATTGTATCCCTCAATTAATGTGCAAGAAATCAAATCATTCATAGAAAATTCTCTTGATAAAGGTCCAATATCAGATGTACAGATAAAAAACACAATGAAATCCGCTTTAAACCTCATTACAAATAACAATGTTTTCATTTTTAACGGAAGATATTTTAAACAACATATTTTGAATTTATTACGTATAATATAAATTTTATTACTATTTTCAAAAGACCTTGCATTATTGCATATTATAAAGAATTTTAAATACTCTAAAAATTTAAACATTCTTTAATTTGTTATGCTCCCAGTGTTAGTTTAATTATTGTCATATTTGACGAAAAAGTAGCTTTACAAAACTTAAAACTTGAACTATTTTGAAACATATAAAGAAAAGTTAAATGCATCAAAAAATTCTTGAAACAAGAAATTTTAATTGGAAGTATGCTTATAAAAATATTATGTCATATAAATGAATAAGAACGGAAAATCCATCTCTTCTTGCCTTGATAAACCCTTTCCTCACGTCCTTCTGGGCGCGAAAAACCGCAGACGATAAAAACTATTAAAGACAACATATTGCGTTTAATCTTTGGAACAGGCGGAGAGAGTTTTTTGTTGGACAATAGGTAGCGTTATGAGCATGCAGTCTGTCAGATATAAACATTTAACCTAAAAAATTCATAGGAATAATCATCCCAAGATAACACTTTAGACAAAAATATCAGTCCGAGATATTTAAACTAGCTTTGGCGTGGTTTAAATGATTCCAATCATTGCTATTGTATGTATTATTGGACATATTTTCTACTTCCAAAATTTGTTCTTCCTAAAACATGGATTACATCGGAATTTAAAGAACGACGTTAAGGGGGGGGGGGGGTATGAAAAAATATTTTATTCCAGAGTTTGCTTTTCTTTAAATTATAACGATTTTAGTATTTTCTTATAAATATTTCATTAACCTAATAAAGTTTAGTAGATTTATTATTTAATTCATTGAAATAAATAACTGTCTATCAACAATTTTAATCAAATGATTAAAAGCAATTATATAAATTTATTTTAATCGGATTTGTTTTCTTTTAAAATATTATAGGTTAAAACCACATGTTTTCTCAAACTTTAAAATGACGTATAAAAATATTATAATCAAAGTTTAACCTAATTAGCAAATATTTATATGTATTTAATGTACTAAATAAAAAGGCCTTTTTATAGAATAAATTTTTTTGATGGTCTGAAACAATTTGCGTTGCACATTTTTATTTAAAAATTAATATATTTTCAGAAGAAAAGAAGATAGTTTATTCTATTTAGAAGAAATAAGAATTTTTTTATATAATGGAGAAGTACTATTGTGTGAGAATAGTTATAAAAAATTATAAAGAGATATCCTTAGCTGTTAAGAACTTTTCAGTTAAACATTATGAACGAAAAGTTTTCAGAGTAAACCGATGTTTCAATTTGTTGACAAATATAGAAATTATGCAACCCAGTGAGAATTTAAATGTGGTTTTATTGAAAGATTTTAATTATTAAAAAACATGTCCATGTACTTGAATGAATGAAACTAAAATGCAAAATATATTTCATTATTTATTTTTTTTTCTGGATACTTTTAATATTTTACTTCCTGAATGAATTTTATACGCATAAACTTCAAAATATCTGTACTATACACTCTATTAGAAAACAGACTGATTAAAGGGGGCTTGTTATTTATAATTATCATCTAATCCTGTAAATAAAATAATAGTAAAAATGAACCAATGCGTGTTTCTATTTTGTGCTTATGGTTGGAATTTTTATACTGTATTCACATAAAAATGTCTTATTTTATATTATTTTAATTTTTTTTTTATTTTACTGTGTCATATAAAAGTAAATATAATTACCTGCATTTGTAACAGACTGTATATATAAAATTTTCACCACACGTTATTCTAAAACCTTTAAAGTAAATTAAAAACTTCATCAAAAATTGTACATAAGTAAAACACAAATTTAATAAACATGTAATCTAACTGCTCGCTTAAACTACTAAAACTATTAGAGTTATAAAAAAAACTGCTGTTGGTAGTAAAATCTTTGGCGATTTCTTCGACTATCAACTCTTGGAATGTCGCTAATATGAAAGTATCGCTATTGAATTTTAAAATTTATTTGAATAAATAATTGATATTTTTCATATAAAAATGGTTTTTGTGTTATTAGTCAAATGTATTAAAAATAGGTGCTAGTTCAGTAAAAACAGAGCATGATGACAGAGCTTCATAAGTAAATGTAATATTAGTAATGTGTTTAGTAATGCTATAAGAAAAAAGTATGTAATTTGTTAATATGATAAATAAAGTGACATTTATTTTTAATGATTTTATGAATTACAAATTGAAAAATACAATTAAATAACGACATGATTTAACAATATCTTGTATTTTCTTTCTAAAGAAATAAAGTTCTATATTTTTTGCAAAGTCTTCGACACACTGATTTAGAAAGACTGTGGTATGGGGAAGTTTTTTTGCAAGAAATCTCTGACTGCAACTAAAGGTAAATATCACTCTTTTTTTTTTTTTTTTTTTTTAAGGATGTATTTCGCCAATTTTAAAAAGAGCAGGGCGCTGCAACTTAAAAAAATGGCCTAGAGGGAACAGTAAGTAATTGCAGAATTAATAAAAACAGCAAATAAATATAACTTAGTTAGTGACACAAATAACAAAACAAGGAAATATGGTTTGCAGCTTATCTTGCATTTGTACAAGGAATATTACTATTAATCTCCGACGCTTTGGACGGAAGCGAAGATGACATTTTATGGAATGACGGAGATTCTTCAGACACCGATTCACATTACAATACACATAAAAAAATGTGCGACTACGCGAGTAAATACGGTAGTTGTTGAGCAGATATCATTCTTTCATTCTTCTGTAGCTCCAATTTGCTGTAAATTTATTATTGCAAATGTAGAATGAGAAAATATCATATTACTTAATTATTCTTTTACCCGCAAAAAATTATTATACTTGCTATGTTGTGTATAGAAAAGAAAGAATAACTTGATTGGTTAAAGGTGAATTTCGTCAAAAGATCGCGAAAAAATGCAAATTTCGTCAAAAAATCGTGAAAAAAAAAAACACTGGCACTCCGGGAGTTCCAATAGAAGTGAAAACTTCAAAAAATTTGGATAAAAAGTCGAAAAATAAAAAAACCGAGAATTTGGCACAGATGTAATATACGAACCAGGTTTGACGCGATTTTTTAACGTCAATTTGGCGAAAGCCCGTTTTCCAATACCAGTTACAATATATATTTTTTAATTATTTTCTATTGTTTTAAAAAGTAAACAACAATAAATAAACGATAATTTCATTAATAACTATAGAACAAAACAATTGTACAATTTAAAAAAATAAAATAAAAGTAAATGAACAATTTATTAATAAATGCAACAGTAGCCGGGTTACCTTGTAAAATAAAGTAACGCCATTTTGGTGTCAATTAGGTACCCAAGTGCGTATCTGACATCTGTGGCCCGTATTTTATCTTCCGTAATCGAAATTCCCGCCAATACTGTTGGTCATTGACCAGACCATCAACACGATAAAATACAGCGTTATCGGTTTTTAGTTACACGAAATAGGTAGGTCACGAATACGGTATAATTCATTTTAACTGACGAAAAACAAAATAATAATTTGTTTTACCAAATGTTGTTTTGGTGAATTTAAATATTTCTGCAAGTCAAATAATTCTCCAAGTATGTTAACATTTCTTGATAAATAATTGCGCTTATGCTTTTGCTATATTTAAAAGCACTACCATATTATTAGAAATATCGCTATAGTTTGATGCTATAACATACACCATAACGCAAAAATAACACGAATTTTAAAAACAAGAGAGTTTTTCTGCTAAACTTACCCGATATTTGATCGAATAGTTCACTTTTGCCGCCAACTATTGATTGATAAATAACAACTGTTGAATAAAGATAATTTTATTTTGCTAGAGCAAGGTAGTTTTATTTTAGCAAGAGTCACGAGACTTGGCTAATTTTTACATGAGATGTTTTTGATGAGATTTCCTTTTTCTAACTCTTGTACGTGTATTTCGGGAACCAATAGCGCACAGGCAAGCATGCGGCTCGCTTGCCTGTAAATTGTTGTTATTGATTAAGCAATCAATAACAATTAATTGCCCGCCCTCCTCATACCGAACTATGCACAATACATGTACATACTTATATACAGAGGTGTCGGTTACAATAACAGTATCACGAGTTCAATGGTTTTTCTCATCTCAAAAAATGCCAAACGCGCCCAAAGAAGCTTTCACTTCAATAATGACAGTATCAAGTATTTGTCTTTAACAATAAACACAACAGCGTACTGCAACGAAAATGTAAATTTTGTGTGTGTTCCTGTGTGAACGCCGGGAGATAAAGTGAGTTTTAGCTTCGTTCTTCTTTTGAGGATTGAGCTGAAGAGGGAAAAGTTCCTGTCATTCACCGCTTGGCGCGCTAGTGTCTATGTGCCAAAATGCTAGCATGTCGGTTACGTAACAGTGTCTCCAAATCAGTGGTTTTTCTCCATCTCAAAAAAAGCTCAACGCGCCTAAAGAAGTGTTCTCTTCAAAAAACGAATTTCATCTAAGAATAGAATATTTTGTTAAACGATTGTATAAAGAACGCGAATTTCGTCAATGGACCGCATAAAAGGCAAATTTTGTAAATAAATTGCGCAAATAAGGCAAAATTGGCCAAACGATCCCGATAAAATATAAATTTCTTCAAAAGGTCGTGAGAAAAACGTGAATTTCATCTAAGAATCGCAATTTCGTCAAGAGATTGAAGAAAAACGTGAATTTCGTCAAAGTATCCCGAAAAAAGCAAATTTCGTCAACGCATAGCGAAAAAAGCGAATTTCGTCAAAGGATAGCGAAAAAACGTGAAATTTTGTCAATAAATCTTACAAATAAAATGACCCCTAAAATGACCCCTAAAACGTGTAAATCCGTCGAAAACCGGAAGTCGAAAATTTTCGAGAATCCCATACTTTCGTCTTGTAAAGATAGAAGAAAGTAAATAAACGAAAGTTAAAAAACGATATTATTGAGTGCTGTGGTACTTCCGTCCGTCGGATTTCCGTTTACTAAGATAATCGTGAAATTTACACACACACACACACACACAAAAAAATACTGCATGTTGTTTATTTTTCACTTTTCTTTAGAATTTTGAATCAGATGATGAAAAGTACACACATGGAAAATGCATGCAATCAGCAGCAAGTTCTCAAAACACTGTAGAACTTAAAGTATTGCTATTTTTTTCAGCTGCAAAATTGAATAATCTGAAAATGTTAAAGTCATATTCTACAATAAGTGAACTCTTCTTTGAGTGTTACAAAACTTGCTTTGGGTGCTCTGGTAGAAAGACTGTTTGCTTTTGCGAGTATTATAAATTCTCTAAAAAGAAATTTATTGAGCAATTCAAAAGTTGGGAAATTGATCCTCTTGGAAGTCATTCATCATCTCCAATAATATTTTTGTGTCGTAGATATTTCCTTATTTTAAAATTTATCTTTGTGTACTTCAACTGAAGTTGAATTTATAACCTTCAAAATTTTCATAATTCTAAGTATATCTTTAAATTTTATTTGTAAAAACTTATTATATACTATATAAAATACATTCTTTTTTAGAATGTCCTTATATATATATATATATATATATATATATATATATATATATATTATGAATTTTTCTTCTTTACTTTGAAATTAACTTCAAAAGTTTATTCAGGTTTGTGAAAGTAATTCGCGTAGTTAAATTTTTAAGAATTTCCAAGACGTCTGGCACCGCATTTTCATATTAGGAATTTTCTAATTAATTTCATTTGCAGAATTCATAATCTTCTTATTTAATCAAAGATAATGTTATAAGTTTTGGCGATTGAAGAAAAAAAAAACAGGTAGAACTGTACTGAATTATCCAGCCATTAACTTTTAAAAATTTAAAATGTATTTTGTATTTTAACCCGTTCGCGACGGGAGCCTTTTACGAAATTTTTAATCATTTGTCACCGTTTTTTAAAAACAGAGGTTTGTGTCTTCTTGAATCGAGAAAATACGCTGATTAAATAATACAAATTTTACAGTAAAATTTTACTGGTGAGGAAAAGCAAGCATTCTGAGCGCTTCATGCGGCACATATACGTGTCGCTCGTTCCCAAGGGGTTAAATGTATTATGCATTTACAACTTTTCAGTTTTTAAAAGTATTTTATATTTTTAAGTTTGGGTTTTGAAACCAAATTATCTTATATTTTGCATCGAAAACGTTTTTTGACGTATTTTGACATACTCTGCATATACTAGTTGTAGTCTCTGAAGAAAAAACATATATATTAGAATTTCCTAATTTTAAAATTAGTTTAAGTATTACAAAATGCAAAATTTACACATATATAATTTATTTAAGTGTAATGTAATTAATATATATATATATTAATGAGTAAGTTTTTAACAATATGATTCATTTCATTTTTATTGCGCATGGCCTGATCATCCAAATTTTATATATTTATTTATTGATATATTTCTTTCATATTTTTACTGGTTGCGGTTCATCAATGCAATAGCAGAAATATGCATTTAAGCGGTGCTTATTATTATTTCTATTTCAGAAATTAACCCTATTTTACTAAAGATATCGTAACATTGTCCTTGAAAACGAGTTACGAATCATTAATTCCAATTTTATCCATTTTTATTCATGATAGTTATCTCTTTTTACATTCATTTTGTAGTTCTTATTGATTTAATGTATATTCAATTTTTATATGCTACTTTTCGTACAATGAATTCATTGGAGCTGACAATGATTAATTTTTTCTGGACTTTTCTCATTGGTTAAATTGTTATTGTTGCATAAAGCTTGAAAAAATATTTCAAATATTTAGGATTTCCTACATATTTATCGTTATTTATTTATCTATTTTTATGCATTCACCTTCCTGATAATATTTAACTTTTGCATACTTTAAATGTTATGGTTTTTTTAATACTTGATTTATAAGTGATTGGATCTAGTTATTATAAAATTCATTAGTGATTAGTTAATTTAATAATTGTTTATACATTATAATATGTATTATGTCTATATTATGTTTTGATATTCAATTTATAAATTTTTTTTTAAAATGATGATGATATGCAATATTCTATAGTCGTTATATATATGTGTATATATGTAGTGAAAAATATTTAAATATCTAAATATCAGGACTGCATGAATCAAGAAATTTTACTCATTAATTCAAGAATATTTATTTTTCAATAATACGGTTTAAGCTGTTGTATTATTAATAATATTTTATAATTAATATGAATATATGTAGTGAAAAAATATTTTATTTAAATATCCAAATATCAGGACTGCATGAATGAAGAAATTTAACTCATAAATTCAAGATTATGTATTTTTTAATAATACGGCTTAAGCTGCTGTATTATAAATAATATTTTATAATTAATATGCATGTTTCCCGAATTTTTTTTAATTTAAATCTTTAATCTAAAGTAATAAACTAAAAATACTATTCTAGTATAAGGATAATAAAGAAAATAAAAGCGTAAGTCATGCGACTGTCATCTACAGCTCCGGGCTGACCGCTTTCTTTTTTATATGCCAGACGGCTATTTTACTACTTTTAAGTGAGCTGGGCGCATATAATTAAATCGCCAAATAGTGTTCCATCGCCATCATCTATACATATCTATTAGGCTACCGTACGTGGCACAGAAATCGCGATTATTTGTTAATTGTTTAATGGCAACAACAGACTGAAACGCATCTCATTGGTTATTGAACAGTACTTAATGCATCTCCATACCTGTAAGGGGGTTACCGTAGGGGAGGACCATGTTCCGTCGCCAAATGCCGAAAAATTTGGCGAACAAAATTGGCGACCAAAATTATTCGCCAAAAGTGACGCCAACTTGACGATATCTCTAAAATTTCGCCAAATCCCCATAGACTTCCATTGTAAACCAATAGGTTTTACTTGCTTACAAAAAAAATCAACAAATTGAGATAATTTAATATAACAAAAACTAATATTAGCTTAATAAAGGATTATATTAATTATATTTAAGAGAGTCCAATAAATTAAATTATAAATAAAAGTAACATGATACAATGCTCAGCATGCTTTCCAAACATAAATTTTAAGGAAGACCAAGCTGGTCGCCAAGGGTGGCTAGTAAAGAAAATAAATTCCCAATTCTAAATTTTTATATTACAGTTTAATAATATACTAAGATTTGTTCTTCCGACCAAACAAAAAACTATTTATTATTCTTTAATATAATTTCTAAAAATCTAAATGTTTCGCTTTTCTTCCTTTTAATATAATTTTTTAAACGAAAATGGGGAAGCACAAAAACTTTATTTTTAAAGAAATAATTTGTTTGAAATTTAAGAATTCATGAAATAACAAAAATCAAATTACAAAGCTTCTTTAAATAAATTTTGAAATGCGCATAGAGTTTTTGATATTCATAACATTTTATATTTCAAAATGTCAATAAAGATGCAGATTAAAATTAATAAGCAAAATCGTTATCAAACGAATTGTGTTAAGTTACTTATAAAAAGAATTTGGCTTACTAGTCTTAATCTGTCTCGAATTTTACTGTAATTAAAAATATCCTTTTAAAAAAGCTTCACTTCAAAGATACTTTACAATTTCTCCTCTTTTTTATATCCTTTGATGTGCAGAATTTGGTACTCGAAAGTGCATCATTAGTGGCATTAGTTGAACACCTTTGAAACTGAGGCGAATTGATTATAGTCTTTAAAAGAAAGGATCAAAGTTCAAATATTATTCTTTGTTCTTTTTTTTTGTTCTTGACTTGAATTTATCCCTTTAATTTTAAATTGTAGAAAATAATCGTCTTGCAAATGAATGGCGTCCTTTGTAGCCTTTTTTAAATAAGCAAAAGTACTTTCCTCTGGTGTGGACACAACAAAAAATACAAAACTTATCTTTGAAAATCACCAAAAAACGTTTACTTTAAGAAAACACTATTATAATTAAGTACTAAAGTTAATTTTAATTAAAATTAAAGCAACATATTTAAAAAAAAATTGTACTGTAACATTTAATTCAATTTTAATTTATTAAAAGATCAGTGGTTATAAAAAGTAATTACTTTTTCTATTTCTGTTAAACATAAGATAGAAAAATTAAATAAGTACAAAAAAATGAACTAACAGCAAATAAGATCCAGTATCCTAAAATATTTTAAAGATTAACTATGAGTGTTTGGTTTTCAAGTATAGTAAATGGAAACAAAGGTTTTTTTTTTTTTTTTTTCATTTTAGATTTTCGTTTATAATGCATTGGCATAAACTAATTAAAGTATTATTGTCGCAGTGAAAACTATACGACATCGTTTATTAATTAATTTCAAAATAATTACACAAAACAACACAACCCAGTGCGAATCAAGAACAAATAATGAATTGTATTTTGCTAAATATTGCTTTATGAAATAATCAAGAAAATTAATTTGGGAAAATTCTTAATATCATGTATATACTAGGACTTCCCTCAGAGGGATTAGTCTGAGCGATATTACTGAGAACATAGATTTAATAATAACATGCGGAAGCAAAGAAAATGAGATGTTATCTTTAATTGTCCATATACTGCGAAAAATTGAAATGATGAAAATAAACGGATTGTAGAATTATAAAATCTTATATATAAATTCGTATACACTGTTTAAAAAAAATGGGAAATCAAACCATTCAAGACAGTCATGCATGGATATAAAATTGAAAGTACGCAATATATTAAAAGTAAAATAGAAAATGAGACACTAATTTACGTATATCGGAATTTTAACTGTATAAAATGATGTCAAGAGCATAATCAGACGCTCCGCACCAATTTGAGTAACTTTAAATGACAAATATATGATGTTTAAAAAGAATGGACTATACTTTATATGGTGTGTGCTCCCCCGGAATAGTTAATAATTACAATATCTGTTTTCCACGGATGCAATGAGGTTGTCGATAACATTTAAGGAATTCTCTTCTCAAAATCTAATATAGTATCAAAGTACCGAATACATCAAAAGTGCCATGCAATGCTTCGTTAGAGTGTGTTTGGGATATGCTCGATCGGATTTAAATGATGAGTGTATGCTGGCCACTACATACGCTGTATTGTTTTGTTTTCAAACATATTCTGCACAAGTTGAGCTGTATTTAGCATGTATTAAATAAAAGAAATCGGCAATGATTACAACATAAAGTATGGCACAAGATCTGAATATATCGTCTGCATAACTTTTCAGCTGTCAAAGTGTCATTTGAAGTAATTTACAAATCCATACATATTTATTCAGCAAATCATGCAAGCTAACATACGCCAATATGAACCCGATTACAAAATTTCACCAGAATAAGTTAATATATAAAAAATATACTAATGATAATTGAGAATATGACCTTATGATAAAGTGTCTAGAAAAATGAATCGGATAAAAAATTCATATCACATTTAAAACGGCACTTCTCTCTGTTAGTGGCCTTGGCGAGAGAGAGAAAAGCCTAGAGAAGGAACACTTTAACAAGTACTTTCGGGCAACCTACTCACTGTTTCATACAGGTCTTTATTCAATATTTACACAATTTATTTAATGCTAGGTGGGTATCTATCAGTTTTGTTGCATTTAAATCGCATGTTTTGCAGCATTATGAAAAATTTAAAGTTGCTGTACCTAATAATTCCAAATTAATGGTAATTGAGATCGCTTTCCGTTAATTTCATCTTTTTAAATTTTAAATTTTTTAGAAACCATTCATAGAGACAATTGTGTATTTTAAAACTAACCCGAAGCCAAATTTCAAGATTTTGGGCTCAGTAGTAACAGAGAAATAGAAAATTTTTCAAAGTTTTTTTGTTTCTGCACTGTTTTATATAGCGACATTTTTAGAAATTGTTCTATTGCGAGAATTTACGTCATGATAAATGCAGCCATGTTAATTTTCATGTTTATATTCCTAACAGTTCCATGTTCTTCGTTACTTAGATCATCTTTAGATCTTTTTCCGCTTTGTTTAGTCTTTCTATTTCTTAGAATTCATTCTACAACGAGCATTTACATCTTATTAATTACTACCATGCCAAAGTTCTAGTTTCTAACCCCAACAGTATCCCATAAATTTCAGTATTCCAAATAAATCATAGTTTAGAACATTTCTAGAAATTTTTACGTTTATCCGTCAAATTGAATCTTTTAGAGAGCGTTCATTACGAGTATTTACATCTTAAAAGTAACTACCGCACCAAATTTAAAGTTTCTAACCCAATCAATATCGCAGAAATCACAATTTTAGAACTTTTTTGCTCCTGCAGCGTTGTAGGTCTTTTTTTCGGAGCAGAGATGGCCACCAACATTTTTTTTAAGTTGGCTATGTAGTTTGAGAGATAACACCTCACAAACGTACAAGCATTAATAATATTATATACTTTATAATATTATAATGCTTTCTAATATTAGCATTAGATGTACAGATACAAAAGCCATTTATCTGTTAGAAACTAAAGTGCCGGCGTTGCCCAGAATTTGAAGGATGTTTGTTCTGAAAAATCAATTTCAAAATTTAACATACAACACAAAACAAACATTAAAAAAAGCAGTCGAAATGTTGTTGAATGAATCATATGAAAACGCTATATAAAAATGTATAAATGTACATAACAGACACAAAAGAATACAGCTATAAATGAACTTATTTCTATTTATAATTGGAGCAATAATGTTGAAATACGCCAATATTTCCCTAATCGAGTTTTTATCATGCTTCAATACATTTTTCACACTCATATGACGTTATACTATATCCACCATGCCCTTTATATTTCCAATATGACGTAATATTTTCCTCTTTCACGTGGAAACCTTGAAATAGAAAAGTTATGAAGTTATATTCACTTTCATTTAAATTCGTCAAACATTTATTTCATTTTCATATTTCACGTGAATATCTTGCAATAGAAAAGTTATGACGTAATATTCACCTTTTTTTTTTTTATTCGGCAAACTATTTATTTCATTTTCATTTTTCACGTCGAAATCTTGCAGTAGAAAATTAATTGTTGTAGTAATAATTTTATTGTGTTTTTTAATTGTTGGCAACTGCTATAACGAAAAATGTTTAAATTTGATAAGAAATTGCTGTTAAATTGGTGGTTTTTTATTAATTAAAAATTAACTATAAGTTATTTCGATTCCGGATTACTTTAGTTGTCTCGGCCATGTTTTAATACACATGTACGTATCTCTTCAGAATTTTGGCTTCCAAATTGTGGATTTTTTATAGAATTAGAAACAGACAGATAGACAAGTTTTCATTTTTATATATCTCTCTATTCTATAAAAAGTAACTAACGCTGTCACCCCTGCCGCCGCCGGTTTTGAATTTTTTGTGACCGGAGGTCTTTCTTCGCTAATATTAAGAAAACTATTGCATACAAATATATGAAAATCGTTGGTGTTATAGCGAAATGTTTGATCAACACACTAATGCATACAGTCTTCAAATCGAAGAATTATTTTAAGAGATATTTAATGCTAAAGTTGGACAAAATCGTTCCATTAAAAAAAAATTATAAGAGCAAAAGCTATACATGGGAATTTAATCATTTTTAGATCATTTTATTCAATAGAAGATCCCGGTCTGCAGATTTCATTAATTTTTTTAATTTGACTAATTTTTTGAGGTTTTATTTCTATTTTAATTTCAAATATTGAGCATTTTGACAGATATTTTTTACATATTTTTGAAAATGGTATTAATTTAAAGTGTTGCCAACTGTATAAACAGCGCGAACAATAATGTTTGCTTCAAATAAAAAAAAATTATTTACACGTTACTATTATAAACAGAAAAAAATCTTCAAATTTGAATTAAATAAATAGGTATAAAAAGAAATATTGGAAAATTACGCCATAAAAACTATATTTACATGTGAATTTTAAAAGAGAAAGGATATTGTAAAATAAATAAATTAACATGCGTTAGAAATCTGAAATAGAACAAATTACGTCACATTACACTTATTATGCAAAATGAACAAAAAATAGTATTGCAAAACAGTTTAAATTTAAAAATTCCGCGAGACAAAATATTTGAGGTTAAATATTAGATTTTTTTTAAATTTTATTATTTTTCGTTTGATGTGAAGTGTTCAGCTATAAGTATGCAAAGTTTTGTGTTTCCAGCATAATTGGGGGCTGAGTTAGAAAAATTGCTTTAAATACACAAGTTAGAGACCAGAGGGTTAAATATTAGACTTTTTCAAAATTTTATTATTTGCTGTTTGATGTGACGTGTTCAGCTATAAGTATGCAAAATGTCATGTCTCCAACTTAATTAGGGGCTGAGTTAGAAAAATTGCTTAAAATACACAAGTTAGTTGGTTGGTTGATTGGTTGATTTTGTGACGGCCGATTATCTACACTAGAGATATAGTCCCGAGGGGGAGTGCCCTTCGTGGGGGTCTTTCTAAGGGAACCTAACCCGTATTAACGCATGAAAATCCATGGTTCGAAGAAAACCACGAAAACTCCGAACGATTAGGCCTACGGGCGCGATTGGGATCGAACCCAACACATCCCGTCTACCAGTTTCGAGAGCAGAACCTCTCAGCCACTGGTGGGGCTAATACACAAGTTAGAGACCAGAGGGTTAAATAATAGACTTTTTCAAAATTTTATTATTTGTCGTTTGATGTGAGGTGTTCAGCTATAAGTATGCAAAATGTCAAGTCTCCAACTTAATTAGGGGCTGAGTTAGAAAAATTGATTTAAATGTTCAAGTTAGAGACCGGAGGGTTAAATATGACTTTTTCAAAATTATATGATTTATCGTGTTATCGCAAGTAAACAGATATAAGTATGCAAACTTTCATCTCTCCAACTTAATTAGGGGCTGAGTTAGAAAAATTGCTTAAAATACACAAGTTAGAGCCCAGAGGGTTAAATATTAGACCTTTTTCAAAATTTTATTATTTGTCGTTTGATGTGAGGTGTTCAGCTATAAGTATGCAAAATTTCATGTCTCCAACTTAATTAGGGGCTGAGTTAGAAAAACTGCTTAAAATACAGAAATAAGAGACTGGAGGGTTAAATATGACTTTTTCAAAATTTTATGATTTATCGTGTTATCGCACGTGTTCAGCTATAAGTATGCAAACTTTCAAGTCTCCAACTTAGTTAGGGGATGAGTTAGAAAATTTGCTTAAAATACATAAGTTAGAGCCCAGAGGGTTAAATATCAGACATTTTTCAAAATTTTATTATTTGTCGTTTGATGTGAAGATTTCAGATATAAGTATGCGAAATTTCATGTCTCCAACTTAATTAGGGGCTGAGTTAGAAAAATTGTTTAAAATACATAAGTTAGAGCCCAGAGGGTTAAATATTAGACTTTTTAAAAATTTTATTATTTGTCGTTTGATGTGAGGTGTTCAGCTATAAGTATGCAAAATGTCATGTCTGCAACTTAATTAGTGGCTGAGTTAGAAAAATTGCTTAAAATACAGAAGTTAGAGACCGGAGGGTTAAATATGACTTTTTCAAAATTTTATGATTTATCGTGCTATCGCAAGTGTTCAGCTATAAGTATGTAAACTTTCATGTCTCCAACTTAATTAGGGGCTGAGTTAGAAAAATTGCTTTAAATACACAAGTTAGAGCCCAAAAGGTTAAATATTAAGCATTTTTCAAAATTTTATTATTTGTCGTTTGATGTGAGATGTTCAGCTATAAGTATGCAAAATTTCATGTCTCCAACTTAATTAAATTAGGGGCTGAGTTAGAAAAATTGCTTAAAATACACAAGTTAGAGCCCAGAGGGTTAAATATTAGACTTTATAAAAATTTTATTATTTGCCGTTTGATGTGTGGTGTTCAGCTATAAGTATGCAAATACTCCGACATATAGTTCTCCGACATATATAGTTTCTGAGAACGGGCTCTGTGACAGACGGACAAACAGACAGACAAAGGAGTGAGACAGGTAGTGTTTCGTTAGATGAACGAAACTCTAAAACCATGCTGCGGATGACTGTAACAACATCCTAAAATTACATTACCATCAGCGATCTACCAATCCCGAACTTAGTTTATATTCGTTTCATATATTCTTATTCTTTTGTGCGGCTCTGTAAAATAATTATCAATATTATATACAGTAAAACCTCTGAATAGCAGACACCCCGAGAATGCAGAATTTGTCCTCTATTTAGAGGTGACCGCTACTGAGAGTAAAACATGTACAGTTATTTAAGTGTTGTTAATCGAAAAAATGTCCGCTAAATAGAGGTATCCGCTAATCGGGTGTGTCCGCTATGGAGGTTTTACCAGTAAAACTTCTGAATAGCGAACACCTCGGGAGGGCAGAATTTGTTATCCATTTGGAGGTGTCCGCTACTGAGAGCAAAAAAATGTACAGTTATTTAAGGGTTGGTAATCGAAAAATGCCCGCTAAATAGAGGTGTCCACTAATCGGGTGTGTCCGTTACGGAGGTTTTACTTCATAATAATATCATCCTTTACAAGAAAATTGCATGCTGTATGATAGGCAGACAGACATCCAGAGAAAGATAACCTCCCGGTTCAATGAACACAGATGTCTTTTGTTTTAATCATCCACAATTGTATGTCATACAACATGCCAGATTTTATACAACAGGCTAAAAATGGTCACCGTGGTACGGAATACGGTATTATTATTTGTTTGCCCACCAAAACTGGTTGCCACGGGTTGTTGCAAGGTTTGTGATCACGTGGTTGAAACTGATCTATTCAATATTACTGCGTGCGTATTTTTTTTTATTTGCTCCATGTGTTCAAACCAGTTGTCTACGAAAACATCAACCGGTGAAAGTGACGCACACCAAATTTCTGTGACGTATGCAGATAAATTGTGCTTTTTTAAGAGTTTTTTCTATATAATTTTTAAACGGTTTGGAACTTATTTTTCATAGTAGGTGCATTCAGTAGGCGACCCTCATAGGTACCTTCTGGTGCAATCAGAAACGAAATCCGACAAATATTTTTTGAGTTATGCTTGACGAAAGGTTTTTATTAGGCTTTTTTTTAGTAGGACATGACGTTAATATCCGTCGTAGTAGTAAAGTGTCCGGACAGTAATATTTCGCTGAGTATTAGCCTTCGCTTCGCTCAGACAATTAAAATTCATAATTTATAATGGGTATATAAACAAATATATATATGTTTATTGGTATCATTTTGTTTGTAAAAATATAAGGATTACGAATATTGAATGTGTTTTGGAAATATGGCCAATAATTAAAAATTTTAGAATTTTTATATGCATGTAAACAGTGTGATAAAAACTCACAGGTACTTCAGGCAAAAACAAGACAATGAAATGCACATGGACGCCATAAAAAGACAAGGGAAGAATAGCATCAGTCACAAATATTTATGATGCTTTTAACACAAAATTTACGACGGACTGGGCTAAAATTTATTGGTTCTCAACGTGTGTGACAGGTATCCGACGCTGCTAGGTGACGCCATAACCCCTGGAGTCATAACGAAAAAATTAGCTATGCGACGGGAAAGTGTGAAGACGCCCGAAAAGGGGGATGAGAAAACGAAACAGATTTAAGTGGTCCAGTGTACCAATAGGAAAGAAGCTTCAAGCAACGAGTGAAAAATATCACATTATCTAAACGAAATCCTCCCCACATTTTAAATTTTGAGGAAATTTTTTTAAGTAAAGATTTTTTAAATTCCACTTTTGCTCCCACTCCCGAAGAATGCTCCAAGACTAGTTTTGCGATTTGCCAGATATGTTGGACCGCATAAGCCTAGAAGTCGGCGTAAACCGTGACCACACCTATCTTGTGATGATCTCTTCACCCTGAATCTATGAACACTATGTTAATTCAAGAGAAAAGTAATAATGAGAAGGCCTCATGAATCTAAAATTGCAGAAGTGCAGAAGGACTGATACGATGAGGGGTTCATCTTCCGGTCCCAGGACCTTTTAAGGCCCATCTGTCTACGCAGGGAAGCACCCGTGAAGCAAGCCCCGCGGCGCGTCCCGAAGTTCGCCGCCAGACAAGCTCCAACAGAGCGGAACCCCACGCAAACTCCGGTCAGGCCGACGCACTGCCCAGCGCACGTCACGCCGGCTATTCCCAAGTTGGTGAACAATCGCTACGATAGTCCTCACCACCCAGCTAGAAAAACCAAGTGGTCCCTAAACTTGGTTACTCGAGCCGGTAGACCCCGCAAGCCATCGCAGGAACCAGACGCCTTAGACGCTGGGCCCACGGACTGAACCGAGGCTTTCCGACCCGAATTTAATTTACGGAAGGCCCCCAAGATCAGATACCATTTTCCGGCAGAGACATTTTTGTGGGCCAGCCGATAGGAAAGTTATTGAAGAGCCCCTAACTTGAAAACCAGGGAGGACGGGGAAAGTCCCTCCGGCCGTAAAGCGACCCAGCTCCTGGCTTTTCGCCCAAGCCACCCGGCTCAACCGACGGAACCCCTCGTGGATCACGCCGGGAACCAGTTGGCCCAGACTAGGTGCCGTTAGCGACCCCAGGCGGGCACGGAAAGCTCCACCTAGACGGAATAGACTCCGCCTCGCTAGGGGGTCGGACGGAACGGAGTCCCGCCAGCCCCCACCGACTCGACCCCATCCTAGGACAGAGAAGCCAGTGGAGGCCGACAGAAGCCCGCCCGCCACTACCTTACCTCACGGCCGTCGAGGGTACCCAGGCCCGAAGGCCCCTGACCCCGTGCAGTGACCGACCGCTACCTTTGTTAGTGCGTTCGAAAGTTAGGTGGAGACACCTCAAGGTCCTCATCACCAGGCGAGGAAAACTCCGGTACCGCATAGACACGGAGGACCTGGATCGGACCAAGAGTTCACCCGAGGCACGATGAGCCGCCGCGTTACCGGCGAGCCTTCGGCCCGTTTCCCTGCGGGAGTAGTGTTCGATGGTGGACCTGCCGGCCGACCCCCTCCCATGGGTCACGGCACGGCATGAAGCAACCAGAACCATACTGGCCTCCCCACGCGACCGCTCCTTGGTCAACGGGGGCACCGCCAAACCCCACCACCCTTAGGGTCGGCTCCCAACTGCTCCAGCTGAGGTCCTCGGAGGGATGAGCCACCCAAGTCATAAAGTAACCTGGGCGCTGTCCGAAACCCTCGCCCTTCGGTTGCTCCGGGAGTCCCTGCATGGCGTTCCCGCGAGCCCCGTCGTCACTAGCGAGCACCGAGGACTTTCCACTACAAAGCCCTCACTCATACTTCAGGCTCCCTCTTAGTCAATTGGTGGATGGGGTCCTATCGCCTTAGCTATCCTTTGCCCAGAGTCACCACCCGGCCACCGCCAGCTCTGGGATCAGACTATGATCCGGCTTGGCCAGACAACCCGGCTGCCGGGGTGGATGCACGTCAACATCAAAACCGTGTCAGAAGGACTGATAAAGAAAATTCACTGACTGTGAAATGTTTTGATGGAAAGAGTGAAGATAATCCTGGAAGCCGGACGTACACCCAAGAGTGTCGAACCGCATTTACGAGCGAGTGATCTATTCTGATGACCTTAAGAGGCTGTATTTGAAAGCTAGACTAAAAGAATCTCTGATGTCAAAAGAAGACCACTTCCAGGCATTACTGTGACTGATTGAACCGCCAAGTCCAAAGAGACTATCAAAAACTTTAAGCCAAAGTAACAATATAAAGACTGTGATTTGTGGACGAAAATTATGTGCATTAAGGACTAAATTGATTGCCAAGGATGAGTCCCCACCCCATTTGACTGAAGAATATGGTGAGAATTAATTTTGTTATTTTGATACTAGCCGTCTCTGGCGACCAGTTTGGTCTCACTTAAATCTACGCTAAGCATTGCATCATGTTACTTTCGTTCTTAAACTAATTTACTTGCTTGATTCTTCCCCAAAACCAAAGATTCTGATAGTTGGTTGATTGTGTTTATGACGGCCAATTATCAACACGAGGGATATAGCCCCTAAGGAGGTGGGGGGTGCCCTCCGTGGGGGTATTTCTAAAGGAACCTAACCCGTATTTACGCATGGACATCCACGGTTCGAAGAAAAACACGAAAACTCCGAAGGATTAGGCCGACGGGCGCAATTGGGTTCGAACCCAGCACCTCCCGTCTACCAGCTTCGAGAGCAGAACCTCTTGGCCAGTGGTGGGGCAAAGATTCTGATAGAGAAATCCAGAATTCTTTGAGATATTGATTACATTTTATACATTTCATACATTTATTTATTTATTTATTTTTAATGCGTATTTCGTTTTTTTTTTTTTTTTTTTTTTTTTGAAAAATACTATTTAATTTCTGTAGCTGTAAAACTGCTGCAAAAATGATTGAAAATTCAAGTGTTTAAACTGGGATTTGTTCATAAATTATTCAAATTAAATTTATTTCACTTAAAAATGCTGTTACTTCAATGTTATTTTTTAGTATTAACAAATTAATTTAAATTTTGCAAATGATGTATTTATAATTTTTTTTTCTCTATTTAATAATTAAATAATGAATATATATACTTTTGTTTTTATGAATTTTATTTCTGAGTTCATAAATATGACAGTAGTAACGTAACTAAGAGAAATAGCAAAATAAAACACTCGTGAAAGTAAACCGAAAACAAACGTTATAGTCGCCAATTTATCTACTATGGCGTCATAAGAATATTGTCCATTCATTGTTGGCGAACCTGCTTTGCGAAATATTACCTTTATGGTTTAATATTTTCAATTGTTCATGATGAATGAATCTCTTGTGTTTGTTTACCTTATGAAATGAGATAGTAAGATATCAACCAAATTTCAATTGAAGTCATCTTAGAATGTATATTTATTTTAATGTAAATTAGAAACTATACTTTGATGTTGAAATGAGATATTTTAGTTTATGTTATTATTATTATGGTTAATTATTTATTTAGGTACCTTTCTACTACGGGGTATTTGGCATTTTTTGTTTTTTAATCTTGGCGCAATTTGGGCTTCAGAAAGTGAAATACGTTGACAAAATATATAAATAGCTATGAAAACAAATCTGGTAAATTTTATTTTTGCTTATATGTATTTATATGCATATAAACATTTTAGGGTACTACTTAGTTATCCCGTCGACCAACTTCGCTAAATTATATAAATCGCCAAACCACTCGCCAAATTATACAAATTGACATAATTTTGTGTACTACTTAGTTATCCCGTCGGCAAAAAATCTATCGCCAAACTATAAGACAAAATGCCAATAATGGTTGATCGTAAATGTCACATTTACTTGGTTTTAAGCAAGTTACACGTATTTACGTCATCAAGTGATTTTTATTTCGACGTGTTATTTGTATTTTTATTAATGTTATACTAATTTATTTGTTCTTTCGTTATTTAAAATAAAAATTATGGAAATTTGTATAATTTGGCGAAATTGGTCGACGGGATAACTAAGTAGTGTCTAATTTTTATTTTAAACAACGAAAGAGCAAATAAATTAGTATAAAATTAATAAAAATACGGTACAGATGTCATATACTACGCCGACATTCTACCGACGCCAATTTGGCGAGAACATCAACAGCATAAACAACAAAATGCGGGTTACCATATCAAGCAAAATAACGACACTTTGGCTACAGTTAAGTACCCGCTGCATATATGACATTGGCGTCAGAAAAAAAGCGCCAATATGGGGCAAATATATATAGCGTATATGACATCTGTGCAAAAATACAAATAAAACATCGAAATAAAAATCACTTGATGGCGTAAACACGTGTAACTTGCTTCAAGTCAAGGGAATGTGACATTTACGATCAACCATTATTGGCATTTAATCTTACAGTTTGGCGATAAATTTTTGGGCGACGGGATAACTAAGTAGCGCCCCTTTTATTTATACATATACATATATACAATATTTATGTATATACAAATTACGATACTATTTGGTTATTTGTATATTTATTAATGTTATACAATTTTATGGCACAGATGTCATATTCGCCCCATATTGGCGCGATTTGTTTTCGGTTGCCAATTTGGCAAAAACATCAACAGCATAAATAATGTAATACGAGTTAACACATCAAGCAAAATAACAACACTTTGGCGCCAGTTAAGTACCCGTTGCGTATATGACATTGGCGTCAGAAAAAAATCGCGCCAATATGGGGCGTGTATGACATCTGTGCCAATTTTGTTTGTTCTTTCGTTATTTAAAATAAAAATTAGGTCAATTTGTATTATTTGGCGAAATTGGTCGACGAGATAACTAAGTAGTACCCAAATTACTTCTGTTTCTATATAAAAATATTATTGGCTTCTTTAGATTAAATAAATTGTATACATATGGAAAAAATTGCTTATGTATAAGAAATAGGGTAGATTGCCGGAAAATACGATATCAATTTTTGTTTCTCGCCAAAGACCTATACTGAAAAAATACCTTTATTTATTTATTTATTGCATTTTAAATTAAGTGAATGAAAGATGCGTATTTTAGATGTATCCGATACATGTATTTTAAATTTATGTGTTTGAAATGAAAGTTATGTATTTTAAATGAAATGAGTGATAGATTTATATTTTAAATGAAATGATGGCGATAGAAGAACATTTGACGATGTATCACATGATCCCAACTAACATAAAAGTACCGGAATGGCTGTTTGGCATTTAAAAAGTGAAGCGGTCAGCGCGGAATTATTCATGACAGTCACATGACTTCGGCTTTTATTATATAGATTTGGCCATTTTATTTTGTATTTTACAATATGTGAATTTAGCATTTTAATTGGCTAGTATGTTCTACGCTTAATTTTGAAGCAGACATAGATAATTATCATTATGAATTATTAGAAGAATCATAATAGTAAGATATGATGGTTTTGATGTTTTGTTAATATTTTGGCTAAGTAGGCCATCCGTTTATTTGTACTGTGAGATATTAGATGAGAATTATTTTGAAACCAAAATTCACGATAATGAAGATTATAAAGAGATTTTTGTGATCTATTCAAATGAAAATGATATAAATTTTATTGTGTTAAAAAGGGAATTGATATTTGAAATATGAAATATAAATGATTGGAAATAAAAATTGATTGTATATGTATATTTTCTCTGTCTTTTCTTTGAATCATTTTCTTATTCTTTTCTTTCAGACTATAATTAAATGTATGTGCCTTAAGAATTTAAATTTAGTGAATATTAAATTGGAGATTTATCAGAGCAACCTTCCAGTCCTAAATTTGCATTTCATGACGGTAAATAAGTCGTTCTTCAGTTATTGACAGCCTTGTTTTATTCAAAAGCGTTTCTCCCTTTATTTTATTAATTAATATTATCCCCTAAGATCTTTTCACAACGCGGATCGGGATAATACTTTTCTATTTGTGTACCAACTATTATATTGTCACGTGACCTTGTGTATCGGTGCAGATCGTCATCACATACTAAAATTTAATGGTGCTAATACCATGTGTTAGAAATTGAATTTAGGACTTAAAATTGAATGGTTGCGGTAATTTAACTTATAACGAAAATTATTATTATTTTCCTCTTTTATCTTCTTCTCACGTACTAACGAAATTATTTTCTTATATTATGTATAAAAAAATAAAATCAATAAGAAAATGAGATATTTCAGATCATTCAAATAGAATGACAAAAAAGTGATATATGAGAATAGAAGTGGAAAGTATTTATGTGTATAACAAAAAGAAAAAGTAGTAGTTGATTCACAGCACATTAATTTACTGAAAATATCATACATAATTGTTATAATTAAGGATGATGAAAAAGAAATATTTTTAAATATTATTATTCTGTATTTATATATGTACATCAGATAGAAATTTATTTGGTGTAAGTTTAAAGCTTTGGAAACTTACTACGGAGTGTAATTTGTTTTGCTTTCAAAAAAAAAAAAAAAAATATGTGATAGTTGTAGAAATAGGAAATTGGATCAAATTCTTTTTTGAGGAACACAAAATAATAATAATAATAATAATAATAATAAATAATATTTCTACAATATTTTAAAAAATATATAAAAACATAAAACTCTAACTGAAATTTTCCAACATGACAGGACGTGGTAAAGGCAGACAAAAATCTCCCGAAAGGGAAAATTCATAATCGGAGTAGATACGCTAATAAATTCACAAAATAATTTTGAGGACAAACCAGAACAAGACATCACACATTCTTTTGATGAATTTGAAGAACAGGCTGAGGCCACACAATTTCTTGATGATTTAAAATTAGTCCTGTCAAAATCAAAATTTAAGGGGCATGCAAGAGAAATGGTAAAAAACACCTAGGAATTACATAAGGCAAATGAATACGAGACATTAAAAGAGAGAGAAGCATTTAATAAAGCAATAAAACATTAAAGAAGCATTAAAGCAGTTCCAAAAAGAAAAATCATTCGCTAAAGCACAATTACAATTTATAAATGCTAAAGAAACAGCCATCCAAACAATTAAAGAGTTTACTAAGAAATTTAATATTGAAGCTCAAAAATACCTAACCTTATCAGGCCACGCAACAAAAAACGGTGCTAAAGATTTATTATAAACAATGAAATTAACTAAAAGTTAAAACTCTCGAAGCTAAAAGACCAGACATTTCCTTCAAACTAAAAAAAGATGCACCGACAAAATTTGAAGTCGCAGTAAAAAGGGCTAAAAACATTGAAATTGCAATAAACAGCAAATGCTCAGGCGAAATTAATAATTTGACAAAAACAAGCGAAAATAAATTGTATGAGGCACTGATCAATATGTCCCAAGATCAGAAGGCAGAAATAAAAGAATTGAAAAAAAAAATAAGCAATTTAAAACTTGATACACACGAAACCGAACAAAGTAAATGGGAAATTAATCACATTTCACAACAATTTTGCCATATATGCAATAAACAAAATCACCTAACACAAAATTGTTATTTTAACAAAAAAAATCGCAAATTTTGTTCAGCCTAGGGGAGCGCAACAAAACAATGTTAGGCCAAGATTTCAAAGGAATTATTATCAAAATTACAATCATAGAAATTTTCAAAGGGTTCCACAAAATTACATGCCTAACTTCCAAACACCACAAGCTTTCAATTCTATAAGACCATATTATAACCAATTTAGACCAAATTGTATGAACAATGAGATGCCCAATTATCAAAATCGATACCAACAACAGATAGAACTAATGGAATGTGTCAGGGAAATTATAATACTCAGAACACTGTCCCAATCCAAAATACTAACTTCACACAGGGGCATAATCCACAAATAGAATAAACAAGGCAACATCAAGGTGGCACAAATATGCAAAACAGTCAAAATAATGTTTATCAAAATAATCATACGAATACAGAAACACAGCCCATGGTAACTTTCCCAAGAGAAAAACAAAGAAGGGGAAGACAGAATAACAGAGGAAAAAGAGGGCACAATCATTTAAGCCGGTGATGGGGCCTCAAAATTTAGCACAAAATCAAACTCATATTTTAGAAAAAAACAGGGTTATACGAGGGGGAGTCAGAAAATAAGTTTCCCTTGGGGACTGTGGATTTAGATGTGTATGAAAGACAAAAAATGCAATCCGATATTAAAGATAAAACCTAACTTTATTTTTCCACATAAGTACCAAGTACATTGAGACATTTGTCATACCGCTTTATACGCTTCAAAAAGCCCTCCAAGAAAAAATCAGGGCTTTGCATACGGACGAAGCGTTGAACCGCTATGGGCGAAAGACAACACAGCAGGTGAAAGCGAACTTGCAAGACACCGATACAACTTTGGGTACACCATCTGCTTAATCTTGGTCGACCTCTACCCAATGGTGAGACCTACCTAATGGTGACTACCTAACGGTGTCTTGCACGTTCGCGTTCACCTGCTGTGTCGTCTTTCGCCCATAGCCGTTCAACGCTTCGTCCGTATGCAAAGCCCTGATTTTTTCCTGGGGGGCTTTTTGAAGCTTAATAAGTGGAATGACAAATGTCTCAATGTACTTAGTAAGTAAGTAAGTAAGCACCCACCCTGGGAACCCGCTTTTGGCTTATGGTTAGGTGTAACCCCCAAGCCCAGGGCAGGGAAAAGTTTTACTACCTGCGGAAACAAGCCCAGAACCCCAGTCTCCGGGAAAGAAGACTTCAGAACGACCCGCCTGACACGCCGAAGAGAGCACAAGAGGCAAGTGCCGTGTCCCCGGACCGCCTGCGAAAATTTATTATTATTTAAGATGGCGATTCTTTACCAATCACAATTGGCTACCCTATTGTTTCAGGGCGAGCCTAGAAATATATTACAATTATGATTTATATGTTTTGGAATTTACGTACTATTTGAAAAAATTTTAAGTATTTGCATTCATCTTTACATTTGATAAGAAATATTTTTTCCCCTTTTTTTCACCCTTTTAAACTAAAATATTTATACATATTTACAATATTTCTAGTGGTATTTAAGTTCTTAAAAATAAATCAATCTGAAAAACACCCTTCCATACACCACGTGGACCCATGACATGTCCACCACAGGCAATCAGAAGAGGTAATTATTGAATGTATTTATATTGAATAAAAGAATAATGGCTATTGAGAATATCGTAGTTAGCATAAAGTTTTTTAAGTTGTGCCGGGTCATTAATTATTTTTAGGATGTCCTGAAGGATTGTCGTTTCTGTTCTGTGAAATTTAAACTTTATGAATTTGCAGTTGCCGAAAATGTAATGCATCGGGTCTCCGCGACCACCACATTTACAAAGGTCGTCATCTTTTTTGCCGATATTATAAAGGAAAGACGGGAAGCTGCCGCGGCCTGTTAAAAAGTAAATAGATACTTTATCTTTTGAAATTATTTGGTTCTGAACTTTTGGTACCAGCCCGTGCGTATATCTGCCACCCCCTGAGTGATCCCAGTTGTACTGCCACCTGTCCAGTAATCGGGTTCGAATACATTTTATAAGATAGGACCGAGGCAATTTAACTCCTCGATCCACTGGTAGGTCGCAGTACTGGGCGGCATAATTCGCCAGCTTATCCGCCAGTTCATTACCCGCTATGCCAATGTGGCCTTTTATCCAAGTAATGTAAAAAAATTTATTTTGATTTTGTTTAATTAAATTATGGATGTAATAAATTGAAGGGTTAGTTGGAAATAAATTGTCTAAGGCTTTAATAGAAGATTGACTGTCACTTAATATTTGGAATTTTGTATAAGGGGAGTTAATGGCCCAATTAATTGCCGAAATTATTGCGTGCAGCTCCGCCTGAAAGATTGAATTTTCTGCTCTCAGTTTGACTGTTTTTTCATAAATTTTAATGTTATGATTGTAGGCTACCATTGCATATGCTGTGCCACAGTCCACCTTAGAACCATCTGTGTAAATCGAAATAAGATTAGTTTTTGTGATAATTTTGTCTGTAACTATTAAGTTATTTAAATGAATTTCCGGATTTATTTCATATTTTAGGATTTTATTTTCTATATCATCTTTACATATTGGTTTGGGTTCTTTAAGTAATAAGTTTTTATTGTGTAAAATATTGTATTTTAGATTTTTATATTCCAGTGTTATTAAGATTGGTGGTATTCCTAATAGGACCTGTAACGTATGTGTTGCAACATTTTTATATGTTTTGGTTATTGACGTGAGACAAATTCTTTGGATGGATTGGAGAGCGCGTTTATCTTTTATCCTGAGGTCTCCAAACCACACCTCCGAACCATAATCTATAATTTTTTCTAGTACTGTTATGTACCAGGTTCTAAGATAGCCTCTGTCCACCCCCCAAGTAGCCGAGAACACCCGTTTAATGGATGAGGTTAGCTGTAAAATTTTGTTTTTTATGCTAGTTATGTGCTTGTCCCATTTTAAAGTACTCTGGAATATTATCCCTAAAATTTTTATTTCCTTTAATGGCTTGATGGTATAGTTACCCAATTTAAAGGTTGGTGGACGTTTATCCAAAGTGTTTTTCCCCAACATAATAAAAGTCGTTTTTTCCTTTGAAATCTGTAAATTTAAGTTATTGCAAATATTATAAAAAAGTTTTATTTTTTGGTTGGTTTCGGTCTCTAAGATGAGTCTGCTCCTCGCTTTGACAACCATATTGAAGTCATCGCAAAAAACATACAGGTCTTCGAATTTACTGTAAAAGTTTATTAAGATTATATTTGCTATGATTAGCCACAGAAGCTGCCCAAGGCACGACACCTGTGGACAGCCTTGATAAGTTGGTCTTTTAATGTTATTTGATAAATAATTTGTTATTAGTTCTCATTCGGATAAGAAGCTAAGAAGGATACATTTTAAATATTGGGGAATTAGTAATTCGTTAATTTGTTGACCCAAAGTGACCCAATCGATATTGTCAAACGCCCCTACAATGTCGAATGAGATAATGCTGCAGTATTTATATTTTTCAAGATACGTTTTTGCTTTATGTTTTAATTTGTTTAATAGTTGAATTGTGCTTCTGTTCTCACGGAAGCCATACTGGGCCCCGTGAAGAACATTTAATTTTTCTAAGTAGTGATTAATTCTTCGTTTTAGGATCCTCTCATAGATTTTTTCCAGCATGGGAAGGAGACAAATGGGTCTATAGGAGGAAGGTTGGCGTGGATTTTTATTACGTTTTGCGAAGAAGATCACATTTGCTATTTTCCATGATTTAGGAAAGTAGTTAAGAGTAAGACATTTGTTATATAAGTCACGTATTAGATGTTTAAAGTTATTGTATATGTTTTTAATAATAAATGCATCAATTTTATCAAATCCAGGGGCTTTTAAATTATTTTGCTCATTAAGTGCTGATTTTATTTCTTTAAAAGATATTAGGGGGGGAGGGGGGAAAGATCTTCCTCTGCCGCTGGGTCCATGAGAGGTGGATGCGGGTTTTGATGTATTGGGAAATGGTGGTTAAGTAATATGTTGAAAGTGTCTAATTTTGTAGTATATGGGGTTGAACCCTGTAGTGTTGTGTGTATGAAATGATTATTTTTTAGTCTTTTATTCATTGATATTTTAAAGGCTTGGACAAATTTGTCTTTTGTTTTAGAGCAGAAACTCTGCCATGATTTATTTTTTGTTGTTTTATACGTTTTTTGTATATTGCTCTTTCTCTTTGTAGGAGGGTTCTCCACTTTGGGTCATTTGTTGATTTAAATCTTTTCCGTAATGCTGAGATTTTATTTCGCTGGACCTTCAGCTCTGCCGTCCACCAGTCAAATGTTGGATATAATTTGAAACTTTTTGTTTTTAGTGAGGATTTACAGGTGTCTAGAATTACTTGGTTAAAACCATCAAGCCATTCATCCAGTTCTACTTACGTGGAAAGATAATGTTATGTTTTATCTTTAATGTCTCATTACATTTTTGTCTTTCATACACACCACTGTCCACAGTCGCCAGGGGAAACATATTTTCTGACAGCCCCTCGCAATATAAAAACAAAATTTAACAAAAACCGAAAAAAGCAAAACATGAACAAGAGAGACAAAAAGTGATTAACGTAAAGAAAAATCAAAATTCAAAAGTTAAAGAAAAATTGATTGCAAGTTGCAACCCAGGAAGAAATAATGAATTACCAATATGGAATTTAAAAATAAAAAAAGAACTAATTATACCCAGTTTAGTGGACACAGGGGCAAGTATAAGTTTATTGTCACCAGGGATTTTTGAAAAAATAAAACAGACAGATATAAAAATTAAATATTTAGCAAATTCGAACAAAATTACAACTTTGTCAAATAAAACGATTCCGTTTAAAAACTGTGTAAAATTTAAATTTAGGAACGAGAATAATTTCCTAAACGGGATATTTTATATCACTAAAGAAGAATTTGACCGTGATTACAAGATGATTTTAGGATACGACTTTTTAAAAAGTAACAAAATATCTATGGACTTGGAAAACAACACTTTAAAATTTAACAATACGGTCATAAAATTAAATTCCAATGAAAATCAATTTACAGAAGCTAACAGAATTAAAGAAACACAACAAAACGATAATTTTCAAACTGTACCTAAACAAACTATTTTTTACGATCAAAACTATAATAAAAAATAATATCAGAGCATTTGTAGAAAAGAAATTATTCTACGACCTAGAGAATCGAAATTAATAAATTTAATTTTTGAAGGCAATTTAGAACAAGAGCAACAATTTCTTTTTCAACCCAAATACAATAACAGAAAATTAGCTTTAGAACATTCTGTTCATACAAATAAAGAATCTGATAATAATTTATTTAAAATTCTAGTGCAGAATCTCTCCAAGAAAAATTTAAAATTATATAAAGATCAGGAAATAGGAAAAATTACAACTGATTTTTCTATTAAAAAACAAAGTGAAACGAATGCTGATAATATTTATGAAGTTAATAATTTCAACATGACACAACTTAGGAAATTGCGAATAAAAAAACTGTCAAAAGCGGATTTCAAAGTAGATCATTTGCCACCAAAGGTGCAAACGGAAGTTTTGGATATTGTAATGAGACATGCTACAGCGTTCAGTAAATCTTATAAAACGTTAGGAGTGACGGATGTAATTAAACCTAAAATAAAATTACAGAACGATTTCCCAATCCAAACCAGACCTTTTAAATTAGCGCATGATATAAGGAAAAGTGCGGAGAAAGAGATTAAAGACTTATTAGAGGCCGGTATTATAGAACCTACGAATTCCAGCTATGCATTTCCACTAATTTTCGTGAAGAATAACTCGACGTCAAAGAAAAACGATACCAATTTAATCAGAGTAAGGTTAGATGTGGATTTTAGAGCTCTAAATGATATATTAGAAAGCGACTTATATCCTATGCCATATACTAAAAAGATTTTACAAGGCATGTCAGGTAAAAAAATATATACAGTGTTAGATTTACACTCAGCGTTTTTTCAGATCAAGCTGAAAGAGGAAGACAAGCATAAGTTAGCGTTTATAACCGAAAACAATCAGTTTCAAATAATCCGTTTACCATTCCGATTATAATTATCGACGAATCTTTTTGCTCGTTTAATGAACATAGTTCTAAGCGACTTAAAAGAGAAATACAATATTGAATATTTTATAGACGACATCTTACTAGGTGTTCAAAATATACAACAAATGCACCAAGTACTTAAAGAAGTGAGTACTAACAAGAATTGAAAAATTTAATTTGACCATTGAACCTACGAAATTAAAACTCTATATGGCGGAAATTGAATTTTTAGGATATATAATCAGCGAAAGGGGATACATACGCACCCTCTAAAAAAATATAAGAAAAATTAATAATTTTGCAAGACCCACATCTCAAAAAATGGTGAGAGCATTCATTGGACTATGCACATATTTTAAATCAACTATACAAAATTATGCGGAATTATAGCACCACTGACAGATCTTACGAAAGCCAACCAGAAATTCAAATGGAATGACAAGGCACAACAGTCATTTGAAAAAAACAAAGAATAATAATGGAACAACCGACCATTAACCCTCCATATTACACAAAAAAAATCTATGTAATCAGGGAAAGATCGAAAATTGCAACCTCGGGTATCTTGGCACAAAAGCAAGGCGATAGAATGATACCAATTGAATTTACAGGAAGAAAGTTAAGAGAGTCAGAAAAAAACCAAGCCTGCAAATCGAGCTTTTGGCGATATATGAGACTATCATGTACTTTAGAAACCTTTTATTAGGAAAAAAATTATTTTACTGACAGATTCTAAAGCACTAACATACCATTTACAACTGGAAAAACTACCTGAGATCGTAGCACGATGGCTACTTAAATTACAAGAGTACGATTTTCAAATATCTCACATCTCAGGAACTAACAATCCAGCAGACTCTAATTCGCGTTAAATTAATACCCTGACAATAGCAGATAAATTAAACAAACACCTTTCCACAGTGAATACAAATTTAAACGCGGAAAACATAAAAAAAGAACAAATGAAAAGCCCTAAACTAAAAGAAATCGTAGAAGCTTTACAGCAACAAAAAAAGTAAAAAATTATGAAAAGTACAGTTTAAATGAAGATAGGATACTATTTTTTAAAAAAATGCACAAAATTCAAGTAATGATGACTCTTACATTGCACCGCAAAGCTTGAAAGAAGATATATTAAAAAGTGCACATGTACCACATTTTGCTTTTCTAAAAACTTATGGAATTATAAAAGAGATATTTTTCTGGTATAGAATGTATCAAGAGATAAAAACATTCTGTACGAAATGTATAACTACACAAAACAATTTTAAACACACAAAATTTTAAACAACACAAAACAATACAGTTGCCATTGAAGACAATGGATAAGAATTACATGCAGGAGAATGATTAACAATTGACATCGTGGGACCTTTAGTTGTATCATTAAATAGAAATAAGTATATACTCACAGTGATAGATACAGCTACTCGTTTTCTACAAGCATTCCCAGTCAGATCAACAGACACTAAGGTCATAATTAAGGCTTTGAACCAATATTTTAGTGCCTATGGATTGGCAAGATTTATTGCAAGTGATAATGGAATATGCTTCAGGTCAAAAGACTTCAGAGACTATATGGAAAATTTAAATATAGAGTTGATACCGTCAAGTATCTATCACCCTAGCTCGCAAGGAATTCTGGAACGATCGCATAGCGATTAAAAATATTCCATAGCATCTATGTGTGCGAAAACATACGAATGGGATGTTAAACTCCTATTAATTCATATTATCCCCTATGAACATTTTACAACGCGGATCGGGATAATACTTTTCTATTTGTGTACTATTATATTGTCACGTGACCTTGTGTGTCACCACAATTATAGATATAGGATGTTTTTAGTATTGAAATGTTATTTTAGACGTGAGAAAGCTTATTTTATATGGCAACTCTATGATAGATGGCCATAGAGGAGAGATGGCCAGCCTAAATATCTCCAAAACTTGGTCATAGATTGCAATATAAACATTGCCCGTACGAAATAGTGTAACCAGTTTATTTATTGCATCGCGCAATTCTGTTTTTCGATTATAAAAAGTAAGTGTAATTTTAATGCAAATTAAATAGGAGGTTGAATATTTTTTTGACTTTAGGAATTTGAATGTTTTGCTCTACGTACGTTATATATATTTTTTACTAAGTGGACTTTTAAGGCACGTATATAATCTAATCTTTACATCTAACATTAAAAGAAAGACATGTAATGTCTATTGATGCTTTAAATTGGACGACCTTTAGTCCTTCAATTTCAGGAGAGATGGCCACATGAAATCGTCACATTTTATCAATATTTCAAAATTATACTTAGTGATGATTATAACTAAATATAATTAAATTTAAAATAAATATATAATGTTTACGTTTATAAATATTTTAATTGATATAATTATTTAAATTTTCATTAATATAAATATTTTAATAATAATAATAATAATATAATAAGACCTAACGATTTATTTGTTTCAGAAAATACTGAAAAACGTCGGAAACTTTCATAACAGAAACTGATAAAGTTGATTAATAAACTAAATTTACTTAATAAACCTACAATTAACGCGAGAAAAAAAATCACGACAGTTTCATTAGCGAAGAAAACGAAATACATTTAAATTATCAGATACTACAGATTCCGAGTAACCAGAATTGGATTAGGATCACTATGTTGGTTGTGCAAAATAATATAATATCACATCCCAAAAGAATATCTGGATACAATGCATAAGGTACCTGAAGTGGGTCCATGAAACTTGAACAAATTATCAAGACCTTTGCCAAGCATGTGGTAAAATTTTACGAAAAGTGAAGCATTTAAATTATACTTCAAATTTTGTTTATTCGAGTTTTTTTCACTCATTTTCCTTTACATAACTGTATCTATACAAATTGCTATATATTTTTCATGATTAACTGTATGAAATGCGTTATTTTTTTGCTATTTAAATTAACTTTTTCTTTCTTGTAATGGATGGCCATTTCTCCTCGGCTTTAAGGAGAGATGACCATCTGCCATTTAAATTTCAATTTTATTTAACACTTTTTATTTTCAATATTTAATTATTTTTTGTATACAATATTAGGAGTATATGTATAAGAATTAAAAATATGCATCAATATTTCTTGTATTTGCATTCTAAGAATTTTTATTTCAAACTTTAAAAACTATTGTCATCTGCCCTAGAGTTACCTTAAAAGAAAATGCTCTTGTTATAAAGTCTCTGGGAACTATTTGTAATGCGATTTACCTTATGTTTCCGTGTATAAGCTGAGTGTACAACTTTTCACTAAATGTCGTCAAAATCAAAAACCCGTATATAAGCCGATGTAAAAAAAAGTAATAAAAAAATCAGCGAAAGAAAATTTGGTTCGTTTTTGTGCCTATATAATAGAAAACTATGCATTCTCAGAAATTATTACTTTCTCCTATTCTGTAATGGCGCACTGCCAAATCTTTTTAATTGGGTCTGTTATAGGACTGTCTGTTATTTCTGTGTGTGATATGTCTGTTGTTGGGTTTGTCGTAAATATTCTGTTATGTCTTGCTCGTTCATAAAATCCAAACCTCCAAATTTTTGCATGAATGGTCGTTTGATCTTTCAAAAAATGTTGCATCAATAATGCAATGGATGGAACAGAGGATTCTGCCATCTTTGATGAAGATGACGATTGTGATTATGATGAATTAGACACTCTCGATATTCATGGTAATGTACAAATGAAAGAAAGCAATTTTATGGAGCTGCTTGAAAATTCTGATAATGGCTTGGATAGTGAATGAGCATTCGTGATTTTTTTCATTGTAAAAGAATGGAATTTTAAAGTATTTATAGAAATTTGCAAGTATTTTTTATGTTTTTATATTTATGATTTTTTTCTATTAATTTTCGAATATATATTTTTAAAATTTTCTTAGACTCGTATATAAGTCGACCCCCCACCCACCCTTTGGAGCCAAAAAAATGCCCAAAACGTCTCGGCTTATACACGAAAATATTAGGTACATATTTTTTAATTTGAATGTTTTTGGCCTTATTAGTCATAAAAAAGTTCATTTTATTTCAGAAACAAGAAATACTCGTACACATTATCCATAGTTAAAATCAAACCACAAGGTTCCGAATTCTAATTTTCTGTTCGTTTAAACTTGAGAGTTTAAACTTTTGATAATAATGTTTTTTTTTTTTTTTATATATAAATGCACAGTTTGGTGTTTAATAAGAATACTAACACACATCATTTTGTTAAAATATTTAAAGAAAAGTGTTCTGCAAGAGACCTTTTAAGAAAGAGTATGTTTTTAATATAACAAAACTCTTTTACAACACAAAAATAAATAAATTTTATCTTTCAAAATATAGATTCAAAATATATTAGTTTATATACGTTAGATTATATACGTATAATCATAAATAATGATTAAAAACATTTACGATACTCATCAGCGTACAGCATATAAGAATACTATATTAAATACACCCAAAGTTTCAGACTCTTTCTAATAAGCCATCATCGGGAGGGGGGGGGGGGGTTAACATCTACGGAGCTAAGTTACGCTCAACATTGTCACTGTCACATATATCAAACAGAAAACATGTTTGTAAAAATCACCTAACATCAAAAACAATAATTCATCGGATATGCCGCCATCTATTGGTGGGCTATAAAATTATTTTCAAATCTAGGAAAAACTGAATATTTCTTTCAAAACTTTTAACCAAACATTAGAAACCTGAAATGAGATATTTTCATTAATAAATCACGAATCTTATATTATAAAAAGAACAAAAACTGCGTATGTATGTGTGTATGTGTTTTTAAATTTGATCTTGAAAACGACTCTAAAGATTTTGACCAAATTTTGTAATTTACCATTCTCGGGCACGAAAAGAACAATGGGCTAGGTCAAATGTTCGCGAAAATTGGATTAATGGGTCATTTTGGGTCATAATGGGTCAAGGTCAAGCTAATTAAATCTAAAAAACGGCTCCATCGATTTTGACTAAATTTTGTATTTAACAGTTTTCGGGCACGAGAAGACTATTTGGCTAGGTCACTTGTTCAAGAAACTTTAATTAGTGGGTCATTTTAGGGTCAATATGGATCAAGCCAATTTTATCTAAAAAACTTGCTCTGACGATTTCGACTAAATTTTGTATTCTATCTTTTTGGATTACGAGAAGACTATTGGGCTAAGTCACATGTTAGAGAAAATTCGATTAGAAGGTCATTTTTGAGTCACTGTGGATCAAGATATTTTAATCGGGAAAACGGCCTTAACAATTTTGACTAAACTTTGTATTCTATCGTTTTCAGGCTCGAGTAGACCATTAGGCTAGGTCGCATGTTAAAAAAAAATACGATTAGTGGGTCACTTTTGGGTCACTACGTGTCAAGCTAAATTTATCTAAAAATAGGCTCTAACGATTTTGCGGGAATTTTGTATTCTACCGTTTTGGGTCTTGAGAAGACCAATGGCCTGGATCACATGTCCGAGAGAATTAGGTTAATGGGTCATTTTTGGGTCACTATGGGTCAAGCTCATATTATCTAGAAAATGGCTCTAACGATTTCGACTAATTTTTGTATTATATCGTTTTCAGACTCGTGAAGACCATTGGGCTAGGTCGCATGTTCGAGAAAATTCGATTAGCAGGTCATTTTGGATCACAATGGGTCATGGTCAAGTTAATTGCATATGAAAAACTTGTCAAACGATTTTGACAATATTTTGTATTATACCGTTTCCGGGCACAAGACGATCATTGGGCTAGGTCATATGTTCGAGAAATTTCGTTTAATGGATCATTTTTGTGTCACAACTGGTGAAGCTAATTTTATCTAGAAAATGGTTCCAACAATTTTGATTAGATTTCGTATTCTATTTTTTCCGAGCTCAGGAAGACCATTGGGTAAGGTAGCATGTTCGAGAATATTCGATTAGTGGGTTATTTTGGCGTCACTATGTGTGCAGGTACAGCTAAATGTATCTAAAAAATGGACAAAATTTTGTATTCTACCGTTTTTGGTCTGGAGAAGATCATTGGACTGGGTCACATGTTCGAAAAAAATAGATTAGCTGGTCTTTTGGGGTCACTGCAGGTCTAAATAATTTTATATATAAAACGGCTTAAACGATTTTGACTAAATATTGTATCCTCCGTTTTTGATTTCCAGAAGTCTATTAAGCTAAATCACACGTTCGAGCACGTTTGAATTGTGGGTCACTACGGGTCAGGTTCACTATGCCGCGAAGTTGGCAATATTTGGCGAAATATTGGTGACATTTGTTCGAAAAATATACTTTTAAGATTACGAATGACAAAAGTGCCAAATGAAAGAATGTCGCCAAATTTGACTATATTTGACGAAAAAAAAGTCTTTCAGAGTGTGAAGGAATTTTTTAGAAATTCTTAATAGGACTCGAGATACATGGATAAACTAACCAGAGTCGATTTAAAATTTTTGCAAATTCGATTGCTGTTCTTTCGTTGTAAACGTGTGAATAATGTAACATTTAGAAATGCGTACGTACATAGTTTTCTTGTTGATTGTTTTTATAAATAATAGTGTTATAAAATAATATGCTTTATAGCAATAATACAGAGATAATGACACTGAGAATATTATCATCGTGTTGAACAAAAGCTGCCACAAGCGACTTTTTATATGTTCTGTTCGCACCAGTATTTAAAAAAAATACATTTTGAAGTTGTTTTTATTTTTTAAGTGGTGCGAAATACAATTAAAACATAATCGCTAGTGGCAGCCCTGCTTTTGCATACTAGCTATATTATAAAGGACAAACGTCTCCTCGGGAAACACTCTGATTGTTATGACGGTTGTATCAGCAGGTGATTAAATTTAACATTTATTAACATTTATTGCAATTTTTTAAAGTTCTAAATACCGCATATTTTAATTTTTACAACGTTGAATAGAGAAAAAAAATGTACTGTGAAATACGATTCGTTTGAAATCTATATCTCAATTTATTTGAAAACTTTGTCGCAATTTACTCAATTTTAAACATTTAAAAATTCACTTTCAACCATGAATTTTTTCTAATATATCTCTACTCCGTGCAGACGATAAAATGCAAAAGATAAGACGATGCAACAGCTAATCCGTTTGTATTTAATATAACCCTAAGGCTAGTGTCAGATGAGCGTCTTTTTGCACGCTTTTTTCCCTACATATCATCCCTACACAATGTCGCTAGCATTGTGAAGGGATGGTATGTAGGGAAAAAAGCGTGCAAAAAGACGTTCGTCTGACATTAGCCTTATTCTTCTCCACCGATATATTCACGTGAAAATTCCATGTGAAATGAAAGCCTAGACTATTAAAGGGCTTATATAAATGGGTTGTCATTTGATTCCAGCTTATATTCCATAAAAAATTAAAGCATTATTTTAATAAAACATAAGTTTAAGATATGTAATCGAATTTCGCTCTTAATCCACTGAAGTAAACAGAATTAAACAGGCTGATTGTAAATAGTGATCTCTGGTGATTGTTTCTGCTAATAACTGTGGCCAATATGAAAATATCGTTTTTAACGCATTTCATAAGTTTATTTGAAAGCATTATTGCTATTTTTCATATAAATATAATTTTTCGTATTGTTAGTAAAGATTCTAAAAAATATATTAAATTTTAAAAAAATTATTAGAGTTACAATTACCAACAACAACAACAACAACAACAACAACAACAAAAATAGTAGACTCATGCGAGGCATTCTCACCGTAGTCATTAAGGTTAATTGCTGATACTTTTTTTCATTAATTTTTGACAAACTGCAATTATTTTTATCAAACAATGTGTTTTAACGATACAGAACTATATTATGTCAAAAGCCACTTAAAGAACCTTTCAAAAAATACCCCATCCATCACTGTGCCTTTAGAATGTGAAGATAAAACTGTATTAATATGAGAAATAATATATATGATAGATTTTCACTGTATTCTCTAAACCGCGAGCTTCTGGTTTATCCCCTTGTATTGGCCATGTCAGAAGAAACTTTTTTCGTAAATTGTCCTGTTCAGGTTGTACTGTCGTTAGAGAGCCATTTTTCTTTTGATCATGAAGAGGAAATTAGATCCCCCCTTTTCCTTGAATGTGAATTCCTGAATAAACAAGAATAAAAAATCCTGCATTAGTTGTAGATTATGAAACACTTTAAAAAAAAAAAAAAACTAAAAAAATACTAACAAATTTTATTTTTCATAGAATGACAGGAGATATCTTAATAAGCAATGAAGAATAAACTATATAACAAAAATCTAATTTCAGTCATCGCTGTTCATATCCAGTGTAAATTCTTTCGTGTAGTCCTATATACGATATAAGGATTTTATAATCACCACCTGTAGCTCTCGAAATTGAATAAGTTTAAAAATGCATACCACAGCGGAAAACGCATTTCCAACAGTTATAACAGTTATCGATCGTATTCAGTGTTCTGAGAGTATACTTTTTGAGTTTCTGTAAATTAGTGGTAAAGGCACTCCATTATTTTCAGAAAATATTTCGTAATGCACTTCAGTGATTTCATTATGTTTGAAGTATCAAAACATCATTAAAAAGCACAGCAAAGAAATTTTTCCCATCAAGAATGAAAAAATTGAATTCGTTTGTGCTTCAATTTAAACGAAGTATAAATACTATCTATGCTATATTCCTAAGAATGCATGTAGTAGACCGTATCAATGATGCATATTAATCTGCATGTTAAAAATATTGAACCTCAATAAAATGACGCACAACCGATTTTTCCCTTTAGACCATAATGTAATGAAATTATTTAGAGTGGGACCTGTAAGCGAACTATAAGTGCTACATACTTCATTTTCATTACTGGACTTCGTATTATAAACGCTCAATAACATATAAGACTTTCAATGCAATCGGAACACATTTACGATAATAGAAAAAGACAGACGGACGGCAGACAGAAAAAATGATTTCATAAATCATTTTAACTATAGTGAAAAGTGTTAAAAAGAAGTATACAAAAATGAAAAATCGTGTATGTATCATATATTATTAAACGCTTTCCAACCTTAACATACTAATATTAAGAAATATATTTTTTTCATAGAATAAAATGATATATCTAAATAACAAACTGAAAAAAAGGTACTACTTAACTAAAATCCATATCCAGCATTTGCTGTCCATATCTGATAATGCGTAGGAATTCTTTAGTGTAGCCCTATATGTAATCTATATAGTTTATAACTAATGTACTCAAAACTAGATAAGTTTAAAAATGCTTGTCACAGTGGAAATCACACTTCCAGCAATTCGCAATCTTCTCTAACAGAATTCCTTTTTTTTTTTTTTTTTTTTTTTTTTTTTGTCTCTTCAAATGAACTATAAGTGCTATGGACTGTATAATCCATAGAAATCATGTTGTAGTGCAAGTAAGTGATTTATGTATGTTTGAAGTATCATAACACTGTTAAATGCACCCGACATGATATTTCCTCATGCAACATAATGTAATGGAACAGTTTTGTGCGTCCCTGTAAACGAACTGAAAAAGCTACTTATTCTATACTCCTAAGGATGCATATTGTAGTCCATCTCAATGATGCAAATTAACTCTTTATCTACCAACGGTTACTTACAAGTACCATTAAAATAAGTTGTGATAAAATTCATTTAATACATCCATTAGTTGAAATACATTTTCGAATGAGTTATAGTTACATTATTTTATCTTGTTCCAAAAGGTAGACCAAAACAAAAATGGTTTTAAAAGGATTTTTTTTTTTTTTTTTTTTTTTTTTTTTTTTTTTTTTTTTTTTACCTTTGCATCTTTTCAACATTTTTGGCGTTGGGGGGGGGGGGGGGTGAATTTTTCAGTTCGGAAATATATGTATATTTCTATTATAAGAACATTATATTTGCACATGCCCTAATTTTACAAAATACTAAGAAAAATATTTAAAATAAAATTTGAGTGGTGTTACAAATATTGTACAAAATCCTTACAAATTCAAATTTAATTAATCCTTCTAAAATCTATTAAATGATTATTTAAATCTTCGAATGTAGTTTAAACATTTCACGAAAATTGCTTTAGAAGATAGAAATTTTGATGAATTCATAATCCTGTGCATACAGGGTTAATCTCAGTATGTTTGACAATCGGAAGATCAATAAAATGCATCGCAACGATTTTGTACTCATGAACCATAATGTAAGAGACTTCTTTGTGTTTCTCTGTAAACGAACTATAAATGCTGCACACTTCATTTTGAATACCGAGCATTTTATCGTAATCTTGAATAATACATTAAAATTGCATCGCAATTCGAGTACATTTACGAAGTTGGACGACCTTAATCCGAATATATAAACACTTTTCAACTAAGTTGGAAATCCTTAGAAAATACATTTCTTAAATATTTCTGTTTTATAATGTTTATAATTTTTCTGTTTTATAATGTTCAAGGCTTTGCATAGCGCTCACTTGTTTTAAATATACTATCCTTTTAAAAAAAAAGCATTATTTTATTAAACTATTTAACTTTAAAAATTAGAAAGAATCTACTTATCAAACATTACTGCAGAATATAAATTTAAAAGTATAAGTCTGCGCTTTGATTTTTATATAGAATGCTGAACGATTTAAAAAATATATTATTTTATTAAACTGAATGTTTTTTTTTACCTGAAGAAACGTTTAAAAATATCTATATTACGCAAATTAAGAAACTGATTTTGAATATTTAATTTCAGAATAATAAAATATATTTACACGTTAATTTATTGAGGTAATTTCAGAAGTTTTAAATAAGTGTGTAATTATAAGACTTATGATTTTGGTATTGAAATAAGCAATAAATTTCTCTGATTATTTCAAGCATTTACAAGGAAGATGTAGACACGCAACCGAAGAAAAAACTGTACAATACTCAATATAGAAATCAATAGTTAGCTACAACAATACTCAACTTGTGATATGGATTGTTAATTTATGAAAGTTTAAAAAACAATTAAGAATACCAAAAATAATTAAATTAATAAGCATTGGTTAAATATATTTTTTAATTTCACCAAATCACAAAGAATCATCTATTTCACTTTCAATCTTATGCTGTTTAACTTTACTATTCTATAATTTTAGAACATTTTGTTAAAAAATAGTCCATTTCTCCCCTTCTTTTTTCAAAAAGAGTGATAAAACTAAAATTTATTGAATCTGAAAATATTCTAACATTTCCAAGAGCAAAAAATAAACAAAATTTTTAGAAAATAAAAATAAGTTAAATGATGCATAAGCATAGTTCTAAATGTGTTTTGAACGGCACATAATCAAGTATACATATTTTTTCGTTTTTCAAAGTTTGTTTCAATCTTCAATGAGATTTTTGTCTCTGTATTTTACACTCCATTTAAAAGTATTTATCAAGCATGACAATTGTTTCGAATCTGCTTCAATAATTTTCTATCGATTTTTAACAGGAAAAAGCTGAATTTTAAATTTAGATGCTTAGTTATTTTGTGTAACGGAGAAGGATCACAAAGGATTTTCTTAATTTTTTATTTATATTATTATTTTACTATTTGAATGTTATACATTATCTGCAACATTTATTGCATTTGTATATTTGCAATAAAAATTTTAGGATTTTTTTTTTCTTTTTTTTTTTACATTTAACATTAAACATTTTTTTAAAAGTATTAATAACTTAATGGAAATTTATATTATTGTTCGCATAAAAATAGCAAAGTGCATCTCTAATTCTCATGCATCAGCTATGTATAATTGGACATTAAATTACACTCTGGAAATAAAAATGTAAATTTAAAAAGGGACTCTGAAAAAAAAATAAAATAAATAAACCTTTAAAATGTAAAATAGCCTAAACGTATAGTTTTATTTTTTTTTATGTCCAACGTTTTGTTACGATGAAAGAGATACATAAAGTTAAATTATTGAATGCATTTTTAAAATACTTCTTGATTAATTTTAAATCGAGAGTTATTTATGTTACTTTACTCACCGAAAAATACATAATAAATATTTCGTATAACATTCGATTGTGGTACAACATATAAGCTGAGATTGAGTGTAATATATTAAAGATTATGTTTAAAAATGCTTAACATGTAAATATAATGTGATATAATGATAACGATAATGATATGATTAAAATTAAAATATAACATGAAACTATAATATTATATTAAAATAACAATTAAAGCCTTTTCGCAGGAATATTAAAAAGCAGAAAACCAACGTTTAAAAATGCACAAATAATACGCGAAATGCAGTAAACAGCTGTTTCGAATCTACTAGCGAGATATTTCTTCAGTGCAAGGTAGACCAGGACACAGAGTGCTGGAAAAAACAAAGCTGAGCTCAGCTTTCCTTTTCTTTACTGCAACGATTTCTCCCTATTACGTGTCATTGGGACGACGCTATTTACATCATTGAGAGTACGGTCAGACAAAACAATATCACAAAAACTCAACTACGTTGAAACTTGTTAAGATTTCTGTTTAATTTCATTAAAACAGCATTTATTTTATGTATTAATGTATATTACTAAATTAATTATAGGAATACATGAGTGATGATATATTTAAAGGTATTTTTAGTCTACTTAAAACTATAAAATTCTTAACATTTTGAAGTGATGTTAACATGTCGTTTGTATAACCAAAATGTTAAAATTTTTGTTTTGAACTCTTTCCAACATAATTGCAAATTTTATAAATTCTGTTTATCTCTCTACAGTCTGCAAATATTTGTAAATCCCGTACATGTACTTGGATTGTCACGGAAAGTTAATGTGTTTTTCGGGTTTACTATAGAATGTTCAATACTCAAAATGAAGTGTGTAGTTTTTATTGTTCTTTTACATTCGAACATATTGTTCGTTCTAGACACAAAATAATTCCATTACACTATAGTCTTTGGAAGAAGTATTGATGTTACAGTATTTTAAACGTAATATAATTGATATACATCATAGATAGGGACTACAAGATGCTTTCTCCGGAGTATAGAACAGCATAGAAATTGCACATCAAACGTCGCAAATGAGATGAGTTTGTATTCTAACTAATTTTATAAATATTGTTTGCACCGCATATTGTACTGAATGTATATTTGAGATAAATTCATAAGTGCACATTAATTTCATTGTATTCGAAAGGCTGTAACATCATTAAAATGCACTTGAAATAATTTCTTTCCAATAGCCGTAAAGTAACTGAAAACTTTTGACTGTCCCTGTAATTAAACTATACGTCCAATTTTCATAATATTTGAATTGACTCGACAAAATTTTGCAGCAATTATGTATTTCAAATTTCAGACCATTCGGTTGAGTAGCTTTTGCTCTGTTATATGCGCACGGACAGACAGACAGACAGAACGAAGGAAGTCAATAAGTGCTACGTATTTATATAATTACGAACGCACCTAATAAGTAACATTTGTAATTCGTTTACAGAGACGCGCAAAAGTTTCCCATTACATTATGATCTACGGGAATAGAAGATTGCGGTGTAGTTTTATGATGTTATGATGATTCTAACAAAACATAATCACTGAAATACACTTCTTATCGTTCATTTAAAGATACACGTAAATTAATTCGGTTAAAGTAATGACTTTGATCGATAATTGCTGCAAGTGCACTTTTCTTTTAGGTTTGAATTTTTCAACTTATTTAATTTCGATTTTATTATATAATCACTGAAATACACTTCTTATCGTTCAATTACAGAGACACGTAAAATAATGCGTTTAAAGTACTGACTGAGATCGATAATTGCTTGAAGTGCACTTTTTCCTGTGGTTTGAATTTTTCAACTTATTTATTTTCGATTTTATTACATATTCACTTAAATACACTTCTTATGGTTCAGTTATATACACACGTAAAATAATTCGGTTAAAGTACTGACTATGATCGATAATTGCTGGAAGTGCACTTTTACCTGTGGTTTGAAATTTTCAACTCATTTAATTTCGATTTTATTAGGTGGTTTGCGTAAATTCTATAGATCGCATACAGGGCACACGAAAGACTTATCAGGCATTACCAGATATGAACAGCAATTACTGAAAAAAAATATATATATTTAGTTATGTGTTTTTTAAGTAGAATATGTATCTTGAGATTGAGAGCAAAGTTTTTTAACATTTCAATAGCATGTGTCCATGCACCAACGGAAGATACCGAGGACGAACAAAAAGATACTTTTTATGAAACACTACAGATTGACTTTGATAAGATACCAAGACATGATGTTAAAATGGTAATAGGTGATTTTAATGCTAAAATTGGAAAAGAATACACTTTTGTACCAACAATTGGAAAATTTAGCTTACATGATTTGAGTAATGAAAATGGAATAAGAGCTGTGGACCTCGCTGCTTCTAACAACTTAATCATAAGTAGCACATGTTTTGAGCATAAGAACATACATAAAGAAACTTGGATTTCTCCTGATGGAAAGACAAAAAACCAAATTGACAACATTATGATTGACAGAAGACATGCTAGTGATGTTATGGATGTACGAAGTTATAGAGGTGCGGATTTAGATACTGATCATTTCCTTGTTATTATGAAATACAGACAAAGAGTTACAAGATTTCGAGATGCAAAAGGAACTAAACAAGTAAAATTTAAAACAAAAGATTTACTAAACATGCAGAGAAGAAAGGTTTATCAATGTAAATTAACAGAAAGAATTGCTAGTGAATATGCTGAATTTAATGAGAAAGATATAATCAATAGTAAATGAGCTAAATGCAAAAATATCATATTAAAAACTGCTGAGGAAGTAGTTGGAAAGGAAGAAAGGAGGGAAATTAATGAATGGTTTGATGATGAGTGTTGGCAACTGATTAAGAAAAAGAATAAAGCAAGAGAAAAAATGCTGAAACATAGAACAAGACAGAGTGAAAATCACTTTAAAACAATCCGAAGAAATACTCAAAAGTTGTTACGTATGAAAAAACTAGCTTTGGAGCAGAGTACAATTCAAGAAATTGAAGACCTATCAGTATTAGGTGATATAAGCCAAATGTATTCAAAGCTTAAAGGAATCAAAAAGGGCTGTCAACCACGCACCCTTTTTTGTAAAGACAGAAATGATAAACTTATTGGAGGGCACGCAAATGTGACAGATAGATGGGCAGAATATTTTGAAGAATTGTTAAACAGACAGTCAAATTACGAAAGAGAAATACAATCTAATCATAATGATTATGACATGAATGAAGAAAACTGTGAACCACCAACTGTAGAAGAAGTAAGGGATGCTATTGCAAAATTAAGAAATGGAAGAGCACCTGGTGAAGATTTGATAAGTGCTGAGCTTTTGAAATATGGTGGAGAGAAGTTGGTACAGATGTTACATGATCTAATAGTAGAGATTTGGCAGAATGAATATATACCAAATGAATGGAATGGTGCTATTATTATCCCAATTCATAAAAAGGGAAATATCTTAAATTGTCAGAATTATAGAGGCATAGCCTTATTAAATGTTACATATAATGTGTTGGCAAAGATAATTGCAAAGCGATTAGAACTATTATTCTGAAGTGGTGATAGGTGATTATCAGTGTGGTTTTAGGAAAGGAAGATCAACAGTGGATCAAATCTTTAGTATCAGGAACATCCTTGAAAAATTCTATGAACAAAATATTAATTTGCACCAATTGTTTGTTGATTTTAAACAGGCCTATGACAGTATAAGCAGAAATAAGTTATTTGAAATATTAAAGGAATTTAAAATACCTGATAAAATAGTTAAGCTTATAAAATTAACACTGGAAAATACAAAAGCTAAAGTTAAGGTACAGGGAAGACTTTCAAGAGAATTTGCAGTGAATTCAGGTCTAAAGCAAGGTGATGTGCTCTCGACATTTCTTTTTAATTTATGCCTGGAGAAAATAATTAAAAGCATTTACAACAACAGAGGTGGTACTATTATGAATCGCTCCCTCCAAATCCTTGCATTTGCAGATGATGTTGATATAATTGCTAGGAATAAGAAAGTCTTGATTGAAACATACAATAAATTAGACACGGAAGGAAGAAAACTAGGCCTCGTGGTTAATAAAGAGAAAACAAATTACATGAAAATGGACCGAATGAAATCACAGGCAACAGCAGCTTTAACAATAAATAATGAATTACAATTTAATGAAGTAACAGAATTTAAATATTTAGGATCTACGATCACCTGTGATAATATGGTAGAAGCAGAGATTAAAACCCGACTTGCAGCAGGAAATAGATGCTATTTTTCTCTTCGAAACATTCTAAAATCATCTCTAATATCTCGTACATCCAAACTTAAAATTTATAAAACTGTTATAAAACCAATAGTAATTTATGGTAGTGAGACCTGGACCACTACACAAAAAGATGAAAAGCTACTTATCACTTGGGAAAGGAAGATCTTAAGGCAAATTTTTGGACCTATTAAAGAAGACAATACATGGCGTATAAGGACAAATAAGGAGTTAGAACAGTTATATAATGAAAAAGATATAATAAATACTATAAAAATAAGAAGAATGCAATGGTTAGGCCATCTAATCAGAATGAGGGATGAGCGAAGCACAAAGAGGATTTATAGTGGCAATTTATTTGGGAACAGAAGTATTGGTAGACCCAGGAAGAGTTGGATAAAAGAGATAGAGAAAGATCTTGCAGAAAACCAAATTATAAATTATAAAGTAAAGGTCAGAGATTGGAAGGTCTGGAGAAGTATATTGAGGGAGGTCAAAATCCTACATGGATTGTAGGACCATTGTGTAAGCAAGTAAGTAAGTTTTTTAAGTGGCTTATTTAGATATTTCATTTCATGCTAGAAAATAAAATGAAATTTCAAAATGACTTCATGTAAATGTTGAAAAGTTTTTCATAATATATGATGATGCAATATTTTTCACTCTTATTTATTTAAGCTGTAATACCAACGAGAAAAGCTCTTCCTTGTTTGCATGTATTGTCATTTTTAATTATTTATATTTAACAGGATCATTGTGCGTCTGTGTGGTTTTTAACGTGTAGGTAAAGGCCCATTTTTTTATTTAAATGTAAATTATTTTTAATAAAAGTGTCCCTTTTTAGTAGAATGCTTAACGAACAACTTCGCTATAAATAAAACTAACTGATAGTGGCCCATTCAATAAAAAGCAGGACATTTTTCGGCGGAGAAACATATTGTAAAAATAATTATATAAGTTACAGAAGTTACTTTTCAAAGTACAAATAATACATATGAAGGAATAATATTCAAATATTTCTTTTTTAGCGAGTGGCAATGGTGCTTCAAAGATAGCCGCTACCAACTGAATACCATAAGGTCAAAACGCATTGAATTCAAAAGAAACTACTTTTGATTTTTTTTACATTGAGATTTTTTCTGTTATATTTTATTTTATGCAAGTTCCTTTTCCATTTTATGCACTGTCTTGAGAATTTTATTGCAATATCAGTTCTGTTCTTATCAATTAGAATTTCTGAAAATTTATGTCCCATACATGACAGAATAAATAGAGTTTTTGTATTTGGTTCTGAACCAAGAATAATATTTTTAAAAGGTTACGGCTTATAAGAAACCTTATTATGTATAAACATTTCTCTAATGTATTTTTAAATAATATCAATTTATAAATTAAAAAACAATATCTTATGCTCTCCCACACGTGAAACCACATGTGTGACATTTCAAATAAAAATATTTCTAAGTAATGAATATAAACATCACTAATATATATTTGTTTAGAATGTTCTTTTGTTTAATAAGCATGCGTATTTATTGTGTGACAAATGTTGTGATGAAAAGCTATTTACAATTCCTAGTGATTCAAATAAACTTGTTTTGTGAAATAATGGAAAAAATATAGACGGCAAAAATCAACTGCATAACCAAAAGTTCTCAAAATAGAGATGAATGTGAAACAATAATGGAAATTAAATTTAAAAAATCAAAAAACCCGACTGCGTAAAAAGCGAACTAATTGATTATTTCTCATTAGTGTTAAAATATTTTTTATATTACTTATCTATCTTTTTTTATTTACTTGTATTGATGACTTTTAAGTTGTTTAATTGTTAGTTCCTATCTATAAACACTGTTCGGATGAGGTCTATAGGTGTCTATGAAGGTTAGAGTTGCATTAAAGCTAGAGATTCTACCTACACAACTTCCGGGTTGTGTAATATTTAAACGAAGTTTCTGACTGTAAAATAGTTAATGGAACATCGATTTCATTTTGAAAGACCTATCCAATGATATGCCATTCATTAGGGTGCGCAAAAGTTTTTTTCATGTCTACCACTATTTTGTATTTTACGACCTCCATTTTGAATTTATAAAACCAAAATTTAGCCTATGACCATCTGACGGTTAAGACGAATTGATAGAGACCACATTCAGTAAAATCCATCCAGCCGTTGGGATGTTTCGAGGGTATAAAGAAATCCACTTACCCAGATACGCGTGAAACACACAACCCTTCTTGGCAGTTGGGTAAATATGAATAAAATGATGAGTCATTTAAATATTAAAAGAACCCATTATATTAAATTTGAAAAGTATAAGAAAAGAAGCACTTAAGATTTTTGGAAATTGATTTTTGAATTTCATTTTTCTTCGAGTATCAGAATGAAGAACAAAATGCTATAGGGCCGAGTGCAAGTAATTTCTTTTTCACTGCAGCATCTTTGTTTTATTGGCAACTATCAGACTTATCCCTTATGTTTAACTACCACAAATAAAGACAAAAATAGTATTTTTGTCATTATCGAATTTCTTTATAAAGAAAAGTTTCGTTTAGACGAAAAGCATCCAAAGAATGAAATTATATGGAGTGAAGGATAATCTTCCATAACGGGAAGGACCAAGTTGAAACATAATTCCATGGTAAAATTCCTTTTCAGAGAAAAGTATGGAAAAATTATTCACATGGAAAAGGAGTAGCTAGGTGGTTATATAAAAACACTTGTGCAAAAAAGATGATGAGCAAGAGCAAAATGCACACAGTTCAATCTGAAAACGATTTTTCTGACTTAACAGGCCAGCTACACAGACCACGAAAATATTCTACATTCGAAAGGAGGAAACTGAGTAAAGAATACATAAGAAAAATCCTTGGAAAAATATAACGAAAATCTAGGAATATCTAGCCTCCATATAATTGAACACAAGGAAAAGAATATAGTTTGAAATAACCGCGAAAGAAGAAAAAATGAATCAAACAATTCAACAACCTTAATTCTCAGTTGAAGATCTAAAATTTGAAAAATGGATTATTTTAAATCATTTGGGCAAGCTTTATCCAGAAAAAAAATTCATAATAAACTAATGATACATTTTTTGAAAATGCCTGAGAAAAATAAAAAAATCTGAGATAATTTCAAATGGCCCAAACATCGAGATAAACTTAGTTACAAACAGGAAGAAATAATAAAAGCTAACAAAATAAAAGAAGCTGAAGAATATAAAATAGAAAATAAAAGATAAAACAATAAAACTTGTTTTGTCATTAATACTTTGCTTTTATTATTTTGTTGATTTTTTTTTTCGTACAGTTTTATTCATGAAAATTATATTTAAAAAAGTATTTTTCTTCTATTTTCTACATGTTTCTTCATATTAATGTAGAAACTTTCTGAAATAAATGTTAAATTAACTTTTTTCTATTAATATGAAATTGATTTCTTTTTTCTTAAAATTATGAATGGACACATTGCCCCACACGTGATATGCTGCACGCGACACGTATTAAAAAAATTATTACTTGTCCTAAATTTTACATTTTTCAAACAAATAACACAATAAATAGTTAGTAAGAAATAAAAGTATATATATATATATATATATATATATATTTAATTACAGTTGTATAAATATGGCATATTCAGAGGATTTCCTGTTAGAAGCATAGCATTTGAAAAGTTCTGTCCAATAATGTGTTTTGAACGTGACAGCTCCAATTCATTATTATTATTATTATTTTTTTTTTTTGCATTAAAAACGTCAGTAAAATGTATTTTTTATTTATAATATCAATATAAGTTGAACACTTACTCTGGGACAGCAATTTAAAAACAAACAAACCTTAAATGAGTTTCATAATAGGAAAATTCTGCATGAAAATTTTGTCTGATTGTCCCTCACGAGACAATGGAATCGCCCTAGTAATATTAGAACGCTGTAAATAAAAGGCACATTTTATTTGTGTGCCGATATTACTTGGTAGGTTTGTTATATTCTGTGTTTCGTAAGTGTAGTTATAATACTAAAGTTATGTTTGTGTGAGTGCGATCGTTCGTGCATACGTGTCCGCAACAATATTTAGCAGAAAAGTACCACAATATGTTACGTTAGGCAGTTCCAATCGACTTTTGAAAAAAAAAAAAAAATTAGATTTTTATTTTTATTTTTTATGTGAACTTTAGCCTTTTTTTCAATCCTTAATGATTTTTTACTTAAAAGAGCAAATCTCGTGTAAATTTTCATTAAAAGGTACAAAGTTTATTTTAATTTTTGCGATTTTTTATGGCATATTTTTTTTAGCTCCGGGTGATTTTTTCAACGTTTCTAAAATTAATCTGCGTTTAATAGTTTATGCTAATGTAGTAAATTTTGTCCTTTGAGTTTTTTAAGTTTTCGAAAATTTATACGATTTTAACATTTTGTGTTTTGCGGCTATTTTTTGACATTCAAAAAAGGAATTAGTTTTCTTTCTTTTGGATCAATGCAGTGATTTTTGCCCTCTGCGATATTCTTTTTTTAATTCCTTTGCTATTTTTAGTAATTTTTCGAATTTAATTTCGGATTAGTTTACTGAATCAGAAAAAGAACTCTGCTCTAAATTGTGCTACTGCAGCAATTAAATTCAAGTTGGAAGAATCCCAAACTTGAGCGTTTAAAAACTTGCGCGATAGTTGAAATTTAATTTCAACTGGTCTCTCTCTCTCTCTCTCTCTCTCTCTCTATATATATATATATATATATATATATATACAGTAAAACCTGTAAAGTTGACCACCCTTGTAAGTTGACCACCTGTCTATGTTGACCTTTGTTGTCAGGAACCAAATTTATCCTATACAAAACTATAAGATAAACCCTTTGTGACTTGACCACCTGTCTATCTTGTATCTTGACCACTGAAATTATACAAATTTGACTAGAACTATTATAAAATGCCCATCAAAACCCTTTATAACTTGATCATCCAAAAAGCTAACAAATCATGAATAAAAAAAAAGTAACTTTCCACGAAATTTTCTGTTTTTTTTTTCTTTTTAACTAGAATTTCTAAAAGGTTGAAATAGTTCTTAACCTGGGAAATGCTTTTAGCAGTGATAGGTGTAGATAAATAATTCAAGGCTTATCAACTCTTACATTGTTGCTCTTGTGGATTTAGCTTTTCAACCCTCCCCCTCCATTCTTTGATTCTATATTTCTTTCTTCTATTTCCCATTCTCTTATCATTCCTTCCCTTTTCTTTCAATAACCCCAAGTGCTACTTGGTAAGCAGAAATATTTTTTTTAATGTTTTTTATAAATTATGTGTAATAACTAGTATAGTTTGAAGAATCATTAATTGGCTGTATATTGATTGACTGTTTTTTTTAATAAATAGTAGTAATATTAATTGATTTTAAAATTGATACAAAAGCATTAATTCATTCTTGTAGTTAATCTTTTCTTTTATAAGGTGTTGGAAATATGCATGGTAATACAATATTATTTTAAAGACTGTCAATAAATATAATGTTTGTGGGAAAAAAATGATATGGTATGAATATTACGTAAAAAAAGTAAATTTATCATCACCCTTTATAAGTTGACCACTCCTCTAAGTTGACCACTGAAGTGCGGCTCCGCAAGTGGTCAACTTACACAGGTTTTACTGTATATGTATATATATATATATATATATATATATATATATATATATAATATATTATTTATATATGTATATAATAAGAATAATAATAATAACAAAGTTTGAAATACTTTGATATTGAACTTGCGCTAACGAATGCACGTAGATCACTATACCCATATTCGAAATTCGTTTAGGAAAACCCAGCATCAAAGAGGCCAGCGCTTTCCTAGTTTACAAAGAAAGGGTTTTTTGATACGTTATCTAATAAATAGTTTTAATATAAGAATGAGATTGTCTCAATTTAATTGAAGCATTAACATATAGTACATTAAAATATATAAGGTTCCTTCAACAATAAAAAAAAATTAAGATTACTTTTCTTTAAGACAAAATGTGCATTTCTCTTTTTTATTCAGTTAATCTACATACGGTGTGATTCATAAATATCGAAACAATAGGCTATCTCCTTAAATATTGCCCCTAGGCACATACTTCCAATTGCAAAGTTTCATAAAAAAGGTGCAAAATTTGATGAGCTAAGTTGCAACTCCATGGGGAGTCTATTTGAGAAAATACAAAAATTAAATTTTTATACACCCCCCGTAGGGTAAAATTTTCAATTAGGAAAAATTTCCTTATTCATTCCTGAGTTAAACACAAGAAATTACATCTGCATATCTATAAAACTCACAGAGTTATGCCCGTTTAAATAATTCGCCATATTTTAAGGGATTAGGCACAAATTGAAATGCGTGTAATCCAAGAAACAATGTAACTTCAATAGTTCCAGGAAACATGTAAAAAATAGATTTATTGAGTTAGAATTTTGATTTTTTTTTCTTTTTTGTGATGGTTAACCATATAATTTTCAAACAGTCACATCCTGAAATTTCTCATAGAGTATTTTAAAATTTTTTGAATTATTATTTTTTTTTAAGAGGGAGAATTTAAAATCGTTATATCTCGAAACATTATTTGTAGAATTTGAGTTTTTTTTTATAATTTAATTAAAGATTAGATGTCTACGTGGGCCGGAATTTACAGGTCTGGCCCCTGCCCGTCCCGAACAAAAACTTTCTTGGCACGGTTCGGTGTAAAAATTAACAGTGCGGCCCGATCCCGGCACAGCCAGTTCTCGGCCAGTACCAAAATCAGTGAAAACAGCACCGGCCCGTGAAAAAATGAATTAAATCAACCAGTCAATTAAATTAATTAAATCAGTATGGGCCTCGGGCCAAGCCCAGGGCCATGCAGACCTCTAAAAGAGGAAAATATGATTTTAATATTTTTTCAGGATTTATTTAAATATTAATTTTAAAAATGTTAGATTATAAATTTTAAAAATGGTGCAACCTATTAAAAAAATCATATTTTCAAAAATAAATATTTTTTTTCAAATTTGCCGAAACAAAATTAATTTAAAATAATCAAAAATGACATGTTCAAAGTTTGCACCTTTTTTCTTTAACAATTCTTGACTTATAACAATTTAAAGACGAGAAAATGTGAAAAATAGCATGCAGAAAAACACATTTTATTTTTTAAACAAAGATTGTCTCCTAAAAAAATGTTTAAGTACGTTTTAAAGTAATTCCTTCCTGTAGCTTGAACTTCTGATTCAGTTTAACTTTTGCCCTTAACACTTTCTTTCTGTACTGTTTAAATGTCCGTCAGTTGAATTAAAACTAGGCTTTTTCTAACATGTCGATTAAGAATTTTTTTTTTTTTTTAATATAATTTTAGACCTATAACTTCAGATTTTAAATCGTCCCGTCGAAGTTGTTAGAAAAAGTCTGTATTCTGAGAGCGAGCCAGGCCAGGACTTTACTTTTTACTGAAGGCTCGGCCGGGGCGGCCCCAGGATATATTTTCTATACCGAACAGGGACTAGATTCCATCTTCCTAGGTCGGCATGGGGAGAATTTAATTCTATAACCAACTCGTATTAAAATTATTACCTCTGACTGACCTCATCCGTGCAAAAATCAGTAAAATTTGGCTCAGTCTACAAAATTTTACAAAAAATGCATATATTTTTAAATTGCCATTATTTTACAATTAAACTTAAAAATTCATTTTTTAAAGGATAGTAGTTTTCTAGGCAAAAGATTTAAAATACAGTAAAACCAGTGAAAAAGAACCTGCCTATGACGGAATTTTGTCTAAAATGAAAATATGTGTTGATCCATACAAAATGAATCTTCACTTACACCTGCTAAGAAGACAGGTCTAAGAAGACAGGCATTTTCTTTCTTTTCTTTGAGATTCCGTCTTAGAAGATTTTACTGTATAGGTTTTTTCAAAGTCCCCAGTACATGAAATATGGATTAACGATATTAATGATAAATGAAACATTTACATAGAAATAGTGATTCATTAATATATATATATATATATCACAGCCTACGGCATGTAAAGAAATTCATTCTTTACAAATGAACATTATAAACATGAAAAATAAAAGCTATAGTAACTATTTTTGGTCGGAACTCCTCATACGAAACAATTTTTAACCATATCAACGTAAAAAAACCTACGTTTTGCAGAAATTCAGTCAGGCCTGTCCAAGCTCGGACTTAGATATTAACTTTTTTCCAGGTCGGGCAGAACTTTTCCTTCTATGGGTTGGCCGGTCACAGGCATGGATATTTGGACTCTTGGAGACCTCCAACATATTTTGAAAGCAGGTTTAAAGTAAAATCTGTACGCTGCTATTTCATGTCCAAAGAAGAGGCGCTGTCCTATATAGACGTTTAATAACGTACAATTTGTGGATTACCCCTATCTTGCATTCAAAATAAGTCAGTAACTCGTCGCGCAGAAGTATGGGTAAATGGTGTAAGTCACGAATTTTTGTCTTCATTATCTCTGCGAATTTTAGAGATATCGAGATGATTTTTTTTTTGTGTTTAATTCAGGAATGGATAAAGAAAAAAATCCTAATTGGAAATTTTACCGTACGGGGGACTTATAAAAATTTAATTTTTGTATTTTCTCAAATAGACCCCTCATTGAGTTGAAGCTTATCTCATTAAATTTTGCGCCTTTTTTATGAAACTTTGCAATTGGAAGTATGTGCCTAGGGGCAATATTTAAGGAGATAGCCTATTGTTACAATATTTAGGAATCACACTATATATACATATATACCGGGTGTCCTAAAAAGGACTGACTGATTTTAAAATTCAATAACTTGCAAACGGTGACAGATATTTAAAAAATTCTTGAAGGAGGGTCATGCATGAAGTCAAAAGAAAAATACAGTGATTTTCGATTTTAGTTCGAATTACAAAAAATAGATGGCACTGTAAGCAATAAGCGATAAATACAGGCTCGATTTTCTGGTCTTTCTCTTCTTCCATCCGGAAAAAGGAGAGGAAAATGTATTGAGTGGGTCCCGAAGTGCCAAAAATCGAGCCTGAATTTAGTTCTTGTTGATGGCAGCGCCATATATTGTTTGTAATTCGAATTAAAATCGAAAATCACTGTAAAAAAACTTTTGACCTTATGCATAACCCTCCTGCATATATATATATATATATATATATATATATATATATATATATATAATGCAACAATATCACTGGAATCATTAACGAAACTTTTATTAATCTAAACCACATTGACATTAAAGCAATACATTCTGCTTAAATATTTGAAGTCCACAGCTATATGTATTCTACTCCAATTTCTTATAAAATATATTTAATGCCATGGGCTCTGTAAAGAATGGACTATTTCATGTCTTGATTAAACAATAGAAGTACGTATTATTTCAATTGCATATCGATTTCAATGATGAGCGGAATACAAACCAACATCTAAAATTATTAAAACATTCGAAGACAAGACGGAAGACAAGAAATCGAAAACTGATTTAAAAATAAAATAAAATCAGCTTGGAATTTCCAGATACAAAATTGCTTTCCAAATAAAGATATTTTCCATTTTATACTCGGAAAAACCCGCGTTCAATAGACATGTCTAGAGGGACGCTTACAGAATCACCCATGAATACAAAATGGGACACTGATTGCATACTGCTTCAAATACTTGACAAGGAAATCCACGCACATGTTTCGCAAGTTCTATTTAGATTCCTATTTTTGCCTTTTCAAGAATTGAAAACCAATGACTGAAATTTTTCTTGCATTTTTTTTCTCTATTTTAGCATCAGCGCTTTTAAGATTACGGAAGCAGAGGAAATAAACTCATTCAAAAATGTTCAACTGAAATTTAAGGAGAATAATTCTAAACTCTAAAATATTTAACTATAGAGTAGAAATTTTGAGGAATATTTAATTTTTTTTTTTATATGTTAAAGTATAATATAGTATTCTTGTATATTGTACGATTATAATATATGTTATAATATTTTTCTTTATAAAGAATTCGCTTTGCTAATTATTCATATTACAAAATGTTTATTGAATATTTATTAGGTATTTATTTAGAGTTATTTATATATATTTATTGTTTTTGAATATTTTTACGTTTTAAATTAATTACACCACTTTATATATAAAAAAATCTCCCTGTTTCGTTAAAAAAAAATATATATATTTCAAAATTGCTAAAATGTTTTGTTTACAAGTAAAAAATGCTTATTTTCAAATTTTTAGAAAGTTTACAAAAACATTAATAAACAAATTTGCTTATTATATCAGCTGTAGACAACAGATAAAGCTTCTGTCTACAGTTCAGGTCTATAAATTTTAATAATAATAAAAAATATCTTATAATAAAGAATTTTTACAATGCGACTAGAAGATATATATTAATAAATTTCTTTCAGCCTTTGTTTTTCAAATTCATACATTTTCCACCGTATCGGGATGAAAAAAAAAAGGATTTCGCATTTTTTGAACTCATTCTAATACCCGTTGTTGATAATGAAAGAAATGGATGTTATATAGTAGTTATTAACTAATGGAACAAATCGTACAGATGCACTGAAATCTTACATGCAGGATGATTAAAAATTGTAAAAGTTTATATATTTTTTAAGTTTAAATTCATGCTCATGTTAGTTATGTATATAGCACTTTAAAAATTACATAAGTCAAATAAAAGTAAGCAAATTCTTAAACAATTTCCATATTTCTTTTTGCTGTTGGACTATATACTATAGTGTGGCAAGTTTTTCAGTACATTCCTTCACTGTATTCGAAAGAATGAATCATAGAATGACAGGCTTGTAATAAAAACAATAGATTTTGTGCCAAATGCAAGCGAAATAACATACGTAAGTTCATATTGCATGAATAAAAGTTTCTGCACAAATGTAATTTGAAAAATCAAAATATCATTAACATCAAACAAAGAGTGCAGAAAGAAAAACAAATCATATTTTTTACGACTATTTCATGATTTTCGAATTTAAAATGATTCTAACCAATTAATTCATTTTAAAACGTATCTCCGCTAGAATAATTTCACTAATTTTCTTTCTTTTCTTTTTTCTTTTTTTTTCTCTTATTTTTTTTTTTTTTTTTTTTTTTTTTTACATTTAATTAACTCTGAAATTTGTCTTTATAATAAGCGTTTTTTCTTCAGGGGAAAAAATCAAATTTGAAGAATCAGTTAATCTCTTCGTAAATATATATATTTTTTTCACCTTCTAAAATAATTCTGTCGATGAAAAAACACCTGAAAAAAAAACTTAAAAAACAAATAAAAACTTATTTGTAAAAAGTCTCAGCGCTGTAAGGAAATTCTTTAATCTATATATATGAACAAAAAGTCGTAAACCCATGTAAAAGTTTTTTCTATAGCTGAAGTTATCATATGAGGTTAAGAAGAAAAAATTCAGAATAAATGTTTAGGAATAGCTTTAATCTGATAAATAGAAAAGAAAAAATAATAAGATTAATACATTTCGCATTATTTCATTTAGAAGAAGAGATCTTTTATTACCCTACAAGCAACATAGCTGTATTTTGTTTTCTATAAAAGGATTTATTTCTTTTGTTATTTTTGTTAATTGATGTATAGTTTATATGATTTTTTAATGGAAATACTAATTTCAATCTCGTTATTTTTTATGTACTAAAAGTTTTTTGATAGTATATAAATGTTTATTCTTTTCCGATGATAAACAATAATTCTTTTAAAAATGATATAAGAAGTAGATTATGTAACTTTGAAAAAGAAATACCTAATAAAGAGATTCGGTATCATTAATTTTGCGAAAAATCCTGTTCATTTCAACAAATCATTTCATCCCGTTCTTGTTCAAAACCTTATTTTTTTAACTTGCCATTTCCTGTGAAGTTGAACAACCATATTATAATTTCTTGAAGTATAGTAAATTATATCCGATAGTTAAAAATAAGAGAAAAATATGTTTTTACTGCATCTGTTTCTCGTTAAATGACTCAGAGATGTAATCATCAAATTTAATTTTGTCATTTTTTAAAATCAGTATGTTTAAAATATTAAATTTTCGTATATTTATAATTTGACTTGTTTTTTTTCTAATAGACTCTTCTAAAATTGCATTTCATAAAATTAAGGATCGAATTTCCAGTGATTTAAATAGTTTATATTTAACACTTTCCAACATATTTCAAAAGTATTTGTGGTTGATACGAGTGTGTATAAATAAATAGTATTTTGGCCTCACATAGAAATAATTGAGTGAAATTTGTGAAATTGCTACATTGTATTAGTCCTTTTCTATACATTCACTGTGCACAGTAACACATTTGTGCAACCAGTATTTTAAAGAGAGGGGGAGGATGTATTCTAGGAGGTGTTATAGTAGACCCAAGGGGGCCCCCGGGAGGATTCATTCATACCCCCGGGAGGGAATTTGGAGGGAGGGGCTCGGAAGTGCATAACATAAATAAGTGGTCACAGACCTTTCCAACAACATGTCACATGTGGGGGTCAGCAAAAGTTAAAAAAATGACCCCCTTTGGGTCTACTGTCGCGCCTCATGGAATACATCCTCTGCCCTCTCTTTGAAATTCCGTTTTCAGAAATGTGTTAATGTTCACGGTGACTATATAGAAAAGGACTAATACAATGTAGCAATTTCATAAATTTCAATCAATTATTTCTATATGAGGGCAAAAAGTTATTGATGCAACATCGTATATATCACTGGAGTGCACTTATGCTATATGGTGTGCAAAGTATTCATCGTTCATTTACAGGGATTGCACAATAGGGTGGGTCCAAAAAGGGTAAATTTTCCAGATCAACTTCTAATAGCGCAGAAAAGTTACCTTTTAAATTATAAGTATTGCACAAAAAAGATTTTTGAAATCGTTTAATATCATTAGGTCGCGCATTGTACTTAAATTTTGGAAAACATGATAAAAATTGACGATTTTTTAAACTAATGATAAAAATTAAAAAATATTCAGAGCTACTTCTAATAGTGCGTAAATGTCACCTTTTGGTATTAAAAGAATAACACAAAAAATTATTTAATATCGGTTAATATCTTTAGGTCGCTCGTTGTACATGTATTTTGGAAAATATGACCAAAAATGACAATTTTAGAAATTAAATGATGAAACTTAAAAAATATTCAGATCTACATCTAATAGTGCGTAAAGGTCACATTTTGAAATTAGAAGAATAAAATAAAAACTATTTAAAATCAATTAATATCTTTAGGTCGTTTCATTGCACTTGAAATTTGAAAACTGCAAAAAAATATCACATTTCAGAAATTCAGGTGCCAAGTTAAAAATAAGTTGATCGTATAACTACTACAGATGGAACCGGTAGAAATAGTTTTAGAGGTGTTTATATATATATATATATATATATATATATGAGAACATCTTCTTATACACTGAAAAAAACGACATTTTTACAGTATAAAGTACTGTTCATCATGCGCACAAATGTGCTGCATCTTTCTTTGGTTTCTTGACTATATAAACATGAAAAATACAGTAGTTGCGTAAAATTGCCAGCACATTGTGCTGTTAATTTTAGGCAACTACTGTATTTTTCATGTCTATATAGTCAATAAACCAAAGAAAGATACAGCACATTCGACTGTGATCGAGTTTGTGCTGGCAAATCTACAATGTTTTTATTTTTTTTTTTTTTTTACATTGTACTACTTTCGCATTGAGATAGTTGAGTCACTTAACTTGACCCGGAATCAAGATTTTGACCTGAGCAAGTTTCTGAAACTCACTTAACTTTTGGTACTCTCTTAACTATGAATTGAGTGGAAATCTGCCTGCTGAATGCATTTTCTTATCTGAAACTGTTCTTAAAATTAGAGTTGAGTTCAATAAATAGTTATTCAGCTTCTTCAAATGATCATTTTAATCATTTATTTAACTAACACGTCGCAAATAATAAAATATATTAATAGTTAGAAGTTGTAGTTGCAAATTTAACTTAAGTCTCTTAAAACTTTTGGCAATGTGAACAGGTGAAGCCTAGTACCGGGATTCCCATTTCAAAAAAGTTAAGTGACTCAACTATCTCAATAAGAACGCAGTATTAGATGAGGTCCTTGTAATTTGATTTTGTGGCACTTCTATCGTACAGGATTGAAAAAAAGGTTTATTCGAAATTTAGAAATGCCGATAGGGAGGCCCTTGTATTGGTGTATTTGCCTTTTGCATTTCATTGAATTGACCTGAATTGAAAACCTGAAGGCATTTTAGGCACTTTGTTTAACATATAGGTACACAGTTAAAAATTTGCAGCAAACTGTCAAATCATTCGACCGTTTTTACAGATAACGTTTATTAACCGTAATTTTATATCAATACAGAAACTCTTAACGAGTTAAAAGTTTGTTACGTAGCACTTTATCTTATGCTCTAAGAATTTTAAATATAGAACTTAAGAATAATGATATCAAATTTTGAGTGACTCTATCCTATTAATTAAAATCTCTCTCTAAATATATTATTTATTTCATCATTTTATATCCAACAAAAAAATTTTTAACAATGCAATTTTTTTTTTTTTTTTTTTTTTTTTTTTTTTTTTTTTTAAGCATATAAAAATGCAAAAGAAAAAATTGTCCCAATTTCGCACACCCCCTCAAAAAAATATCCAATACGCCGAGGCTTAACTTATAACTAAATCAAAATTTATTTCTAAATAAGTAAGTAATTTAATTTACATTAAATTAAGGTACAAAGAAATGTACTAATTATCAGTGAAGAATAAGATAACGAAACATTAGCCATCCACACATGAGGGAAAATTGAAAAAAAAATGTTATGAAAAAGCATTTCTAATTTCGTCCCCTGGACAAAAATAAGAACTGCAAGGGGGACGAAATTGGGACCACGCTACTTCCCAATACAACGGAGCTTCAGTTCACGTAAGATGAACTGAGCGTCCTAAATCTCACTGTATTCTACTGTCAGTATCTTAGCAACGTAAAATACATGCAATGAATAAGAAATAAATGCTTACAGTACAGTAAATAACGTTCTACAAACGACGTAATAAGAACTCAGGTCTTCTAAAAATAGGAACTTCGCCATGTTTAATTTATGTATGCGTCTTGGCGAACGAAACTTTCAACACGGACCCCTTTTACCTCCCGTCCCCTGTGCCTTGCGTCATAAGTGGCGCCACTTTCGCAGTAGCGCAAAAGTTAAGAGGGACGAAATATGGGCACTTTACCCTATCTAGTACCTTTCCGCCATTTGACAGAAATTCTTAATCGGGAACTTTCAACTGCGCTACTCATTTCCTAACTAAACTATTTTTTTTTCGTCGTTTATTTCTATTATACAAACGAGGTGGAACCCGTCAAATTTCGACGGAAGAAAATGTTTACAAAGGAACTGTTGTATCAAATTTATAATACATCGACAACATTAATTACATTAAAAAATCCATCTTACACTTGTTAGTTTAACTCTCCAAAGACATATTTTAACCTAAGATACTTTTTTCATAAACTTCAACTCTTAAAATTATTGAAAAATTAAACTTCATTCATATACCTAATCAGTAACATATATTTAAGATAAGTAATTTTGATTAAGTTATCAATTGATGCTTGATATTACGGAATGAAAAATCAGCAAAAATGATTTCACCATGACATAATCATAGAATCCCCCCCCCCCTTTAAATCTAAACCGAAGCAAGTCGTTTTCCACGTTTCACATCCATATTAACAATTTAAAAACATTTTAACCCGCAATAGGTTATTAATAAATATATTTTCAAGTTTGAAGTCACGTTTGTCAACTATTACAAGTTCCCATGTTAAAATTCCCACTCGTGATTTGAGGTCTTAGTATAATCTCTGTACCTGCCTGTAAAAATTCCAGAAATTTATAACTTTTAGACGTATTCAAAGGGAAATATAATTTATCAAATAAAATAATCGTTTTATTTTAAATATAACGTCATTTACAGTCGCTGAAATATTTTGCCTATTGTCTCAAACTCAATATCAGCGAAATGAAAAAATAGTGAAATATAACAGCATCATCAGAGAAATTGTATTTTTTTAAAAGTGTAACGCCATTTTCTGTTCAAATTTTTAAAAAAGATATTTTTAATTGCAATGAGAAAATGGCATCAGTAAGAATATAATCAATAAAAATAACTAATCCACTTTTAATAGAAATGAAGTACTTCAGTTGCCACGATTAGAAAATTGGTATTAAAAACTATAAAAAAATTAATATCTCAGAAATAAATTGAGATACAGCTTTCAAACAAATTGCATTTAAAAGTGCATTTTTTTCTGCATACGACGGTGTAAACATTTAAAATGTGGGATGTTTAGAAGCTTAAAAATTTGCAGTAGCGAAAATTGCAAAAGCGAAATTTCATTTCAAATTTCAACGTGTTGCCATTCGTAGAATGACGTATGCGTTACGCACAGATATGTTTGTCCTTTATAATATAGATAGAAGGCTACAGAAAAAATTAGATATTTTTTTCAAATTTTTATTTTGATATTATCGTTTACTTTATTAATCTGTGAAGTTTTTTTCAATACTCAGAATGTATTGGATAGTGTTTTATACTTTACGAGTTATTTTATCATTCTTGTTCTTTTTTTTTACTTAATGTTAATCTAAAACTATGTTTACGGCCATTTACGTATATTATAATATTTTATTTATTTTTTTAATTACTTACTTTTTTACCTACCTGGTTCTTCGCCAATTTTGTTATTTTAGTTGCATATAATGCAAACTCTAAGGAAAATAATTTTATGTAATTAAAATTTGTATTTATTTCTCGACTGTATTTCTTACATCTTTTCTTGTAAATTATTAAAAATTACTTTTAATGTTATCGCGGCATCGTCACTTACAGAATTATTCATTGTGCATGGATTTTTTTTTTTTAATTTAAAGTCCAAAGTATTGAGTAACATCTATTTAACACACATTTAATAAAACATTTGGATGGACATTTAGGGTGGAGTGAAAAAGGCAAAAAAAAAAAAAAAAAAAAAAAAAAAAAAAAAAAAAAAAAAAAATTTAACATTTCCTGACTCATCAAATGGTGCTGTTTGGTTAAAAAGACACTGTAAAAAAATTCCAGCGCAACCGCTCATTTGTCTTCAGGTTCCAGACAGGGGCCCAAAGAAAGGAATGTTAACTCAAAAGTTTAAAAAAAAATCAATTTCTTTTATTTAATTTCAATGTTTACAATAGCTTTATTTTCTAACTTAAAAACAGCTCTATAGATGAAAAAGAAGCCTGAAGGTATTTTACTTTAATCAATCTTCAATTTTGGATTTCACATGTGGGCCAAAAAATTTAACTTTGGTGTCAAACTTTGTAAGTACCTTTCGTTACTTGATTGCGCTGCGAACGCATCCATTCCTGCCTTCTGTTACACGTGTTACCAATGATGCGTGTGTTACGAGTCGCACATCACTATCTACCGCTTGAGAATGACAAAGGAGCTTCTCAATTTGAAATTATGAATCGTTTCTCATCCTACTTGCTATACCTTCGTCACTGAGGTTCATGGTAGCCGGTGGTTCCAGAGGATTGTCCCAGAGAATCGTCTCAAAATAGTCCTTTGCTTTGAAATCTAAATTGGTAAGGTGAAATTGGTGTATTTTCTTCTTCCACTCAGTTTTCTTGCTTTCAGTATTTTTCAGAGCCCCAGTTTTCGAATATGTGATCGTTCTTCTAACAGTATTGACAACAGACTGCTTTTAGAATGAACAAAATAAGAGTTCCTCTGAACAATTTCGTGAACGATTGACTTAAAACCTTCTGGCCATAATGAGCTTTTTTTTTATCATTCTCTGCAGATGACGTGCTCCATGAATAGCTCCTAGGATTTTCTTTATTTCAAACCAGGATGGCATGTAAACTTTCATGACATATTCTACTAGGAGCTTAAAGTTTTCTGCAAGGCAGTCGACACATACAGGCACAGGATTCTGTTGGCTGTATTGAGCCATTTTGAATAAGACATTGTTCCGGGACTTTTGTTTGATATGTCTGGAAGGCACTCGCCCGAGGATACTGCCCAAGAAATATTGAAGTGCACTGAGATCTTTTTTACTTTCTTGTATCTTCAATAGAAGAAAGTATTGTAATCGAAATTTTTTTCGACTTCCGGTTTTCGACGGATTTACATGTTTTAGGGGTCAGAGATCCCAAAAAACATGTTTATAGAAAATGTCTGTCTATCCGTGTGTCCGTGTGTCTGTCGCCATTGTACCATCAACAAGTGTATGAAGTTATGCATAGAATTGAACCAAATTTTTATGTTAAGTTTTTGGCTAGGGCAAGCAGATCCTCCTTGAATTTGGAAAAAATTCGCCGGTAGGGGGCGCTGTAATAGCTATTTTTGTGCGATTTTGAATATTTTACCACCTAAAAGTATATGAAGTTATGCATAGAACTGAACCAAATTTTTATTTTAAGTTTTTGGATATGGCAGGTAGGTCCTCCCTGAATTTGGAAAAATTCGCCGGTAGGGGGCGCTGTAACAGCGATTTTTGTGCGATTTTGAATATTGTACCATCCAAAAGTATATGAAGTTATGCATAGAATTGAACCAAGTTTTTATTTTAAGTTTTTATTTCAAGTTTTTATTTTAAGTAAGGGGCTCTGTGATGGCGATTTTTGTATACTTTTCTAGATTTTTCGTAGTTCTATTGTCCATCGGCGGCTCGCGCAAAGGCGGGAACTCACTTCCTGCTAAACCGTCTATTCACAAACATTTGATAACAACAGAATAAGGAAAAATTTTAATTTTAACAAATATCATGATATAGATTAACTCGTTTTTAGTTTATTTAATTGACTGAAGCAGAAATTTAAGATGAAAATCAAAGTTGGTATAGTAATGAACTAATAATATTGAAGTATTAACATGTGTAACTATAGTTTTTGAAATATTAAGATGTATAAGATAGAAGAAAGTTTTGGGATTGTCACATCCAACTAGTTATGAAATTTACGCAAAGCAACTGGAATAGAATCAAAACTTATCACAACAAGGGTTTCGCACGTTTCCAGAGATTTTCCTATTGTTCCTTAAAACTGGTGTTGCCCAAATGCAATTCCGTCAATCTTCTGGAAAAGGCAGCTTAAAGGTAGTTCAATAGTTTGCGATAATCATACAAACCAGTGTAATTTATGGCCAACAAAGATTTCAAGCTGTCTAACTGCATCATTTTTTGTCCCAACATTGACGTTCGTTTCATCACAGGCAAAGGGCAATTTGTTCCGAAAGTGTAATCGACGTTCTCGCCTCAGCTTAATCCATTCAATAACGTTGGATGGAGTATCTTTGGATACAATCCCTATAGCATAAAACATAGATAATGCAATTATAGCAGTTGACCAACCCGATAATCCGGTTCTATCACAAGAAACGTCTAGATTCGGCTGTGATATTTGGCCTGTATTACAGGTTGAGGGAGTATCATAGATATTAGATTTCCGACATTTGGCTTCATGACAAACGTAATCGTTTTCATCTTCAGAGTTATCTTCCAATTCTGAATCAGATCATAAAACGGCGTTTTTTTTTCTAAATCTGTAATATTTTTGTAAGAATTATTATATGTATTGTATTTTATAAGCTTTAGAGCAGTTCCCCTGCTTTAGATTCCTGATTTTTCCTTCTACATTACCTTTCTCTAACACGCTTCAATTTTTGAGTTTCAGAAATGTTAATTGATCCTGCTTTTTCCTCATACCGTTAGTCTTCTAAAAAATTTCGTTCCATGTTCATTTTTTATCCATAGAAAATGCTTCATTAAATCAACATACGTGGGTAACACTGTCTCTTTCAATTGTACTGGAGATCCAAAAACACTAAAAAAAGTTTCATTTTCAGTCGAGCTCATGTTTAAATTAAACTTCCGTATCGTCTTGTTAAAATAAACAAAAAACAAATTAGTGTCTACATAATAGTGGTTGAAACAAAGAAAAGCATCAGACAAAGAAAACCATCGCAAAAACGAATAATTCCACATAATAAAAGTCACGTGACAGTCACAGTTTTTAGATTAGAATACGCGCTGCCATATATTAGATTTTGAAGTTTAATTTGCTATTTATGTAAGAAATGCGCTTTCTGGCACTAACATCTGACACTATCGCTTTAATAAAGTCATTTATTAATGAAAACATAAGTAATTAACATTAATTTACAAATTAATTAATTATTCAATTAATTAGTTATTATTTTTAGTTAAAAATGCATTAAAAACATTTAAAAAGGGCTATACAAATATTCACTTGAGATGCGGAACCTCAAGGTGTCAATATTTTGAGCTGAAATTTGGTGACAATTTGTTTCAGTCAGTTTGGCACCATATAATGACTCAGGCAATATTAATTTCGAGAAAAAGTTTTTTCGCTCCACCCTAATGGACAATAACTTGATTTTTAAAGAAATATTTTGTTTCAAATTTAAAATTAGATGATATTAAACCTGAAAAAAATCATTTAATGATATGGCTTGAATAAATAAAATGAAAAATATTTTTCAAATTTCTGATATTTATTTATTTAAAAGATAATTAATAAAAATTCTTATTGAAAATAATTAATATTCAAAATCTTTGACAATATATCCGCTTTAAATTACTTATAAAAAGAATTTCTTTTAATAACCTAATTTGCATCGACTTTCTTCGTGTAATTAAAATGTCTTCTTTAAAATGCTTCACTTCAAAGATACTTTTACCCTTTTTCTTCTTTAGGTCTTTTGATGTTAAGAATTGAATATTCTAATGTACATCATTAGTGGATTTAGTTGAACACCTTTGAAACTTCGGTGAAATGATTATAGTCGTTTTAAGAAAGGATAAGTGTTCTGATATTATTCTTTATTTCTTTTTCTGAGCTTGAACGCAATTTATGTCTCTTTTTTTAATTGTGTGAGATTATTGTTTTGTAAATTAATACGTCGTTGGTAACTTTTTCAAAATAAGAAGTTTTTCACTTCAGAATAAATATATTACAACATGTAAAAATATTGTTTAAAAATTCATGAAAGTCTGTATAAAATAATATTTAATGTAATTTAATATATTTATTTAGAAAAAAAAATGTATTGCTACAAAAGTACATATTCTAAGTTATTTAATTGGAACTTTGATTATTAAAGTACAGTTTTGAAAAAAAAATAAACATTTTTATTTCTATAGTACATAAGCATGAAGGAAAATAGGTATAAATCAATTTGAAATATTATCGACTATTCTCAGGTTTTACTAAAATTTAATTAGTGATGTTCAGTCTTTTTGCGTAAAATGTAAGTCACTGCCTAATATTCTATGGTTCTGGGTTGGCATTCCAGTTCAGATTTTAGGTGCGTTCGTAATTATATAAATACGTAGCACTTATAGTCGTCGCTCAGTTCGTCCGTCTGTCCGTCTGTCTGTCTGTCCATCCGCATGTAACAGAGCAAAACCTACCCAACCAAATGGTCTAAAATTTTAAATATATAATTGTTGAAACGTTTTGTCGAGACATTTCAAATTTTATGAAAATCGGATGCATAGTTTAATTACAGGGACAGTCAAAAGTTTTCCGTTACATTACGGCCAATGGGAAAAAATTATTGCAAGTGCATTCTAATGATGTTACAGACTTCCGAAAGGTCTGAAATTTTCAATACATAATTGTTGCAAAATTTTGTCGAGTAATTTCAAATTTTATAAAAATCGGATTTATAGTTTAATTACAGGATAGTCAAAAATTTTCCGTTACATTAAGACCAATGGGGAAAAAATGGCCAATGGGAAGTGCATTTTAATGATGTTACAGCCTTTCGAACACAATGAAATTGATATGCACTTATGAAGTGCATTAAAATATACAATTATTACAATATGCGGGACAAAAAAATATTTATAAAACTAGTTATAGAACGAACGCACCTCATTTGCGAAGTTTGACGAGCAATTTCCAACTTGTTGATTTATGTTGTGTATGAGTTTGACGAGCAATTTCCAACTTGTTGATTTATGTTGTGTATAGTACACAGGGTGATTCAAAATAACGTGTCAAAAATGAAAGTGCAAAGAAAGCATACAAAAAGAATGAAAAACACATAGGAACTTGGAATCACAAAGCCATTTAGGACCGCTACATGGCGTTTCCATAAAAATACGAGCTGAGCAAATTGAGCGACTTGATGTGTACAATTTCAGCACGTCTAAGCTCCCGCAAATTTCAGCAGACAAGTCAGAACACATCTGCAGACTACATTTCCCAAGGTTATGTGAAATAGATGCATTACAAATCAATTTTTTTTCTTGTTTTTATTTACTGAGTGTAATTTACAATACTTCTTGAAAATAAAACATTGTTAAATAAACAAATAAATAAACAACATGAATACTTATAATAAAACACACATACTACAATATATATTGATACACACATAAATAACGCCTGCATTCAACAGTTAAAGGTATATATAAATATTATACAGACATACATACAATAAACACAATAAACCCAACTGGAGTGAAAAATTAGCCAGAGCCAGGAATCGATACCGGGACCACAGTATACTTGCAGCAGTCTTGTATACTGTGGTCCCGGTTCGATTCCTGGCTATGGCTAATTTTTCACTCCAGTTGGGTTTATTGTATTTATTGTATGTATGACTGTATACTATTTATATATAGCTTTAACATGAATACTTAATTCACAATACAATTTTTACTAAATAGGTGCAAATATATACAAGTTTTTAAAAACATTTAAAACTACTTAATATGTTAAAAACATTGATATCAGAAGTTGTTAAAATCCCGAACACTTCTTCTTACAGAAATCTTTTGACATCAAGGTTTTTAACATCTTGAATAGCATTAAATATTTATTAAAACTTCTATTTTCTTACACTATTTAATAATAAATGTATTGTGAATTAAGTATTATGTTGTTTATTTATTTTATTAAGGTGGATATGACGTTTCAACTTGAGGTGTATAGTTTTTTATATATGATTTATATAATATGGTTGTTCAATTTCATAGGAAATAGAATTTTTTATTTAAAGATATTTTGAACGAAAACGGGAACATGGAGGAACGGTATGGATGAAAAAGGTGGAATGATCGGGTGAAATGAACGGGATTTTTCGCAAAAGAAATGTTACCGAATCTCTTTATTACATATTTATTTTGCAAAATTACATAACCTACTTGTTATATCATTTTTAAAAGAATTATTTTTGATCATATGGATACAATAAACATTTATCTTCTGTCAAAAAACTTTTAATACATAAAAAAACAACGGTATTAAAACTATTATTTCCATTAAAAATATCATATAAACTACACACCGATTAAGAAAAATATTGAAATAAATAAATCATTTTATACAAAAAAATGCAGCTCTGTTATTAGTAGGGTAGTAAAAGATCCCTTCTTATAAATGAAATAATGCGAAATGTATTAATATTAATATTCTTTTCTTTCAATTTATCAGATTAAAACTATTCCTTAAAAAATTTCTGAATTTTTTTTTTCTTAACCGCATATGATAACTTCAGCTATAGAAAAAACTTTTACATGGGTTTACGACTTTTTGTTCGAATGCATAGGTTAAAAGAATTTTCTTAAAGAGCTGAGAGTTTTTACAAATAATTTTTAATTGTTTTTTATGATTCTTTTTCAAGTATTTTTTCAACGGCACAATTAATTTAGAAGATGCAAAAGAAAAACAATATATTTACGAAGAGATTAACTGATTCTACAAATCAAATTTTTTTCACCCTCAAGAAAAGCAATTATTGTTAAGACAAATTTCAGAGTTAATTAAAAGTGAAATAAAATAGAAATTTCATTAAATTAAGGAAATTATCTTATCAGAGACACATTTAAAAATAAATTAATTGATTATAATCATTGTAAATTGAAAAAATCCTAGAATAATCGTAAAAAAAAATTCTTTTTGGCTTTTTGTTTATTTTATTTTATTTTTTACGTTATGAACTCTTTGTTTGAAGTTAAGGATTTGGGATTTTTTTAATTGCATTTGTGCTTAACACTAAAATGACCGGAAAATTTACTCAAGTTTTATAAAAATATTTTACACAGGAATTTTTATTTAAATCTCTTTAACATATTTATTTACCATTTTTCTTCTTTGTGTCTGCTAAACTTATTTCAGAAAGAAATTTCAGGTTCGAATCGATATTCATATAGTAGGGGTCAAAATGCCCCCTCATGGTCTTTTTGGTGTTAAATTTTTATTCATGCACTGTAAGCCTATACGTTCGTCGGGATTCGTTGGGATATAGCACTAAACCATTTGTTTTTATTACATGCCTATCATTCCGCGATTATTTCTAATACAATGAAGTAATGTATAGAAAAACTTGCAACCTTATAGTATATAATTTAACAGCAAAAAATAAATTTGGAAATTACTTAAGAATTCATTTACTTTTATTTATATATGATCCTCTGAAAGGTTTATTACACAGGAAATATAATGAAAAAAATCAGAGATAAATTTTTCATATAATACGTCAATCTTTTCTTCTGTTGCACATCTGCAATACAATAAAAACTATTGTCATGTGGTTGTTTTACGCTAAAATATTGTAAATTAGTAAATAGTTTAATAAGTATGTCTCCAAATATCTTATTTTATATAATTATTTATATTATAAAGCTTAACCTTTAACCCCTTAATTCTCATGATAGAATACGTTCCAGAAATTACGTAGCCCTGAGAATCTGACTTTATATCAGGAAGTTTCAATGGTTAATTTCGCTTTATTTAAATACGGAAAGTCTGTTATTATTTAAAGCAAATATTGCTATTTTAATTTTCTGGTGTCATTTAGGTATATACGAATAAAAAAAATGTATTAAATTGAAAACACTGTTGTTTACATATATGCAAAGCTACGCATCAAAGGTTTAAAATGCTATATATATATATAGGGGAGATGGGGGCACATGTGAACAGTTCGCATAAATATATATTTTTCTCATAATTGGATTAATTCTTATAAATAAAAAGTAGTCAGTATAGTAAACAGAACTTTCTTTTACACATGGAAATTTTTTTTTAATCACCTGTATAGTTTTTCTTACATTTTTTAATAGTTTTATAAATTCAAAAAATTGTTCACATGTGTCCCATCAGCGGGGTAGTTGTGAACACTCGTGGGGCACATGTGAACACAAGGAAAAAATATCCTTTGACATGCTTTTTCTCCTGTTATTAATTTGTTATCATAACCATTATTTATATTATCAGTTAAATTCACCATAAATAAAATAAAAAATATTTTTTTTCTAGTTTCTGAGTGACATGTTTAAACAAAAGATTTTAAAATGAAACTAAATATATATAAAGCTGTTCTGACACCATACCCAAGAATTATATTAGTTATCAATTTGAAAATTTTACATTTTAAGAATGTTACTGATATCCATCCCAATTCAAATTATCCTATTCATAGCTGTTGTTTGAGAGATGGAAGTAAGCCATCACAGCAAGTTTGAGACAAATGAAAAGAAAAAAAATACAAAGTTGTTTGTCATAATATTCTTTGTATTAACAATGCATAAAAAATATTCTTTTAAACCGTTTACTAAAATAGTACATAACACTTATTGCATTTTAGGAAACACTGAATTTATTTAAATTATAATTGAACTCAAATGAGATTCTTGCTCTTTGTGTACTTCCTGACAAATGTGGAAGTGGAAGTTTCAATACAATATCACTTTTTTGTATGACAGAAATGTCTACTATTTCAGGGAAATTATTTGAATTGGATCTGAGATTCTTTCTCAGGAATTTAACATACATTTTATCATTATCGATTCTTTCTATTCGCACAACAGAGAAAGATTTTGATTTTTGTGAACTGTTCATATCTGCCCCAACTAGTCTGTTCACAAGTGCCCCGCATGGCTGCTAGAGTTAAATTGATAAATAATTAACATTTATCAATTTTAGGGAACAAAACAACTTTATCCAAAATATTCAATAGTAGTCATAGTATATGTTAAAACATTGAAATTCGAATAACTAACTAAATAAATAACCTTTATCACTTACCAAAGTTGAAACCGACATTTTACATTTGACATCTACAAACAGTGTTTTGGCTACTGAAGACAAACAAAATGTCAAAAAGCTTCAAAAATTTTTTACCATACGTCCACAGGTGCTGCCATCTTTGGTAATTTTTTTCAAATAAAAAAACTATAATAACTATTGAAAAACTGCGATGTTCACATCTGCCCCCTGTTCACATGTGCCCCCATCTCCCCTATATATATAATCAACATGAGTACGAATTTAAGCTTTAGAAAGATATAAAAAGTTACTCCTTTCAATTAACCTATACATAAAATTTCATTGTATGTGTATTATTTGTTTCATTAGTCATTAATTACTTTGTAATGTCTATTTCTTCGACTCTTAGGCCATTAAAACCTGCTACTTATATCGAGAATATCAGCAACGGGTATTAGGTTATGCTAAAAAAAATGCGAAATCTCTTTTTTTTTTTTTTCTTCACGATACGGCGGAAAAGTTGGGTATTTGAGAAAACAAGACTCTAAAAAATATAGCGGAGAGTTGTACACAGTGAGACACGGTTCACAGTGAGACAGCAACCAATTTGACATATAGTTGTAACTTTTTCTCCAAGCTGGCACACACATTTAATGACCTCATCTTGTGAAGCACGCGGATGTAGATTCGGCACTTCAGTTACTAGATTGTAGGTCGCGGTCACAGTCGTGGAAAGAAAAAAAGTAAACATCCCCTATATAATCTGCAAAAAATTATGATACACGAAATTTACTGGTACCAAACGGTTGGAAATAAAGTCTACTTTTAATTTATGTAAGGGCTTAAGTATGCTTCGGGGACCATTTAAAAATCAAAACAAGACAAAACTTTATTTATTACAGTGGCAACACCCAATTTTGATAATAAATTTTAAATATTCGGCTCAAACTAAGCCTAGAAACGAAATTTCAAGCGATTTGGATGATAAGTTTCTCAATTGTAAACATTCAAATTTTACAGCTTCTTACATTATTCAATTACATTTTCATATTTTTATAATACTTTTTGAAATTATAATCCTAATGTGATAATTTTTTTGTATGGTTATAATACGAAAAACCCCAAAAATAAATACATTGAATTTGTAATTAAAAAGTATAATATAAATTATGAACTATGAAATTAATTTTCGAAAAAGTATGAATTTCAACCTAATTTTTTTTATATAAATTTATATTTATTATACCCTGCTATATGCAAATTCTCAATTTCAAATTTTTCTTTCCAATAATTTTCTAATTACGATTAAAAAAAGTTAAAATGATAGTTTAAGGGGTCGTATGTGATGTGCACAAAAACATAATTTCAAAAAAAATATATTTTACTTATTTTACTGAAACATTTCGGCTGAAAACAGTCGAAAAATATTAAGAGAGTTAAATGGTCATTTTGGTAAGAAATAATACTAGAAGTGCCATAAACATTCTGTAGCATTTCAACAATCAAGTACCGAACTTCAATTTGGATATAGCCCCTAAAATATGCTCATTTTAAAATAATGAATTGAAGTGTGTGGAATTCATTTATATTGTCAAATTGGGTATTACTATTTTTAAAAAAAGTTTGGGTTCCTATTGATGTGTATATGGGTTTTTTAGTATTATAAACTCACACAAAAATTATCACATAAGGATTATAATTTCAGGAGATATTAATAAAAATATGAAACTGTAATTAACCAATTAACCTTAGAAGCTCTAATTTTTTTTTATATTTGTAATTCAAAAGCTTATTATCCAAATGATATGATTTTTTATTTATTTAAAATATATTGTCAAAATTGGGTGTTGCTATTGAAAAATCTATGTTTGGTCTGCTTTTGATATGTAGATGGCACCCTGATCAAATTTTATATACATTTTTTAATAGCATACTTTATATCCAATGGTTTGCCACCAGTAACTTTCTCCTACAATAACCTGTTGCAGAGTTAGTAGCGGATGTTTATTTTTTTTTCCACGACTGCACAATGTTTGAAGAAATTTTGTCGTTTCCCGCTACAGCTGTTCAGAAAATGTTTGAAAACACTGCGACTGTTAAATGAAGGATTATTTAATGGAACTTTCAGTCGTCGATTTTAGGTCCGGAATTTGTGTAATCATCGTGAAAAATAAAATTTTAAATATAAAATCTTATTAGAAAAACTTTCATGTTGTGTGGTACCCTGTAAAACATATAAATGTTACCAAAATTATTATAAAAATGCTGTTGTGTGAATAAATAACTTATTATATAAATTTTATTCAATTTGAAATAAAATTTCTGCATACAGACGATAATGTATTCAAATTTTTTATATGTCCCTGTACAAGAAATACAATTGGTACGCACTTTGTTTTCAATTTAAAAAATGCTATTGCGTATTTCAAAAACCTATAGGAATTTTGTAGAAATTTAATTAAAATTTCTGCTTTTTCGCAACAACCTTTCCACGATTTTTTGTGTGGCCCTTTAAAAAAACACCTAATGTCTACGTTCGTGAAATTATAATTTAATGTAATTTTCATCGGAAAAACACATGTAGGCAAAGTTTCAGCTTTATCACATTATTGAAAGTGGTTTAAAATTTATTTGCAAGATTTGAACTAATCTTTTATGTGGCTCCGTAAAAAAAGCGTAACTGCTGAGTTACATAAATTATAATAATATCGCACTGTCGTCAGAATTACATATCCTGAGCAAAGTTTCAGCTCAATCAGATTATTGAAATTGGTTTAAAATTAACTTGCAAGTTTTAATCTAAATTTTTGTGACGCCCTGTAGAAACAGTATTCCAAACAAACTTATACGTTCTTTAAATCATATTAATATTGTATTGCCATTCAAATTACACATGCATTCATTATTTCGGCTCAATAGGATAATTAAATGGGATTTAAATTTGACTTGCAAGATTTGAACTAAACATATATACACGCCCTGAAAGTTAATATGATGCTTGTTTATTAATAAAAACTTACTGATCTGAAACTGTCTGCAGGAGATTGTTTAATTATTCAATACTTTAGGAATGGCTCTTTGATTTTAAAAAATGCTTATTGCTGAATAATGGTGAATAATTTGTTAATAGTCAAGATGAAATTTGTAAACAACATCTAGGATCATCCAGAATTTCAGCCTTTGAAAAAAGCGGTAAAGCGGGTTTGACATCGCTTATTTTCAAACAAAAATAGGTTAAATCTGACCTTGACAAAGCTGTGATATTAGATCAGCAAATTCGTGCTTTCAAATAAAACAGAATAGTCACGACGTTCTTTCAAATAAAACAGAATAGTCACGACGTGCTTTAAAATTTAGAGGAAGCTAGTGTAACTTTTGAAACTCCCTCAAACCAACTGAGCAAATGGCTACATTACGGTCACAATTAGTCGACACCTCTGATGTTTTGCGCCAAAACTAGTACGGATCTCGAAAATAGAGACATTCAGCTCCCAGTACACACGTTTTTATCAAATTCCGAGATAATCGGAAAAATAGATTTTGTTCACTTCGATAATCAAATCGTCCTATCATCTAATCGTCGAAAGGGAGAAATTTTTACTTTCAATCCAATTTGTTTGAAAACTGTATATCAATTAACTGTTTTTTATGGCCTCGCTGCTCCTCAATTGTCGGATTTTGGAATGGGAAAGCCCTGATGTTCTCACACACATTGCCGCTTAAATTGGACGGAACACATAACTTCCAGCTTCTCTCCCAAAGAAATTATAAAGCGAAGAACAGACACTTCGCTCGTTAAATCAGGGTAAGCTTCGGTAAGCTCGTTTCTGCGGAAATGTGACTCAGATGTCATGCTGGGGTAGTGCCGCTTTCAGCACCCGGCAACTTGAATTTACAAAGTCCACAAGGGTTGCAAAGTTTTTTTTGGCGGTTGTTTTCAAATGGGGTTCGTTGATCGTTAGAGAAAAGGTAGCGTCGTTTGTGAAAGAAAGTATTTAACGATTTTTTCGTTTGATACGTTACAACATTAAACAATGTACCAACATTGAATGCGCAAGGTCGTTTTTAAGTAGTATATATTTTAAAGAAAGTAAATCGTGTGTGTGTGTGTTTTTAAACTGCTGATAAAACTTGTAAACAAAAGAGGGTATCCATTTCTAGTTTTGTTCATAGGTAAGTTTTATGAATGCTTTTCACTGTTTACCAAATATCTTAATTTTTCAGATATCTATGTAGTTTTTTGCAATTGTAATACAAAGAAGAAAAAAATGTTAATTCCTATTTTTAATTGTAGTGATTTTAATATAGTATGTCTGTCTAAATTTTAGCCCAGTCATAGAATTGTTTGTTATTTATTTATTTACTTTTAAAAAAGAGTTTTATTTGTATTATATGTAAGTATAATTAGTAGTCAGATGAGTCTAAGTAAAAATAATACGATTATCATCTTCACTTTCGAAATTTTTCATTTGATTTCTAATAACAAAGCACACAAGAAGGAGGGGGATGGGGAGAAAAATTAGGAATTTCAGTGAATGTCTTATATGTATTTTAAAATAATTTAATGTAAAAGCATGAAGTTTGAATAAATAACCATGTGTATTATTTTAAATATTCATTTTAGCATTAAAAATTATAATTTTTATTTATATTTTTCATTTAGAATATTATTGATAATTAAATAAAAAAGGAAATCTTATTGTGAATGGATTTATACATGCTAAATTATAAACTAGAAAGCTAAAATTACATGAGTTTTCCATTCTTTAAAAAATTGATATAGCTTTAGTTTATGTGTTATTTGTAAAATGTTATGTAACTAATACACATAATAGTTTACAATTTTATAATAATTAATTAATATATATATATATATATATATATATATATATATATATTATGTAAAGAAATAAAATTGCATTGTTAAAAATAAATATTAAATTAAATATTATTAATAAAAATATTTCAAAAATAATAAACATATTTATATAACTGATAAAACTAAAGATTGAAGAGGTGCAGAGTGAATCGCTTTTGGCCCGGAATTATTATTAAAATCACTCGTACTCTATTAAAACTCTCATTCTCTTTTTTTAAACACAGTTTATTACATAAAATCTCACAACTCTCTATTCCGGACACAACTCAAAGCACAATACACACAAAAATCTAAAAACTAAAACTTATTAACAGCACATTCTCGAAGTAGAACTTCGAACAAAAACTAAAAACAAAAGACAATGTCCTTTTCACACAGCTTAGAAAAAACTACAAATTTAAAGGGCCGTGTCTTTTTCTCACAGCTTATAGATTTCTAGTACAAACTTCTTACATTTTGATATATCTGCAATGTAGCGACATCTGTTGGTATAATTAAAATATATACTTTATCAAACATACCGCCCCTCTTGAAACCTCTCAGGGGGGTTTCAAACTAAACCACTACAATTACAACCATTACAACCAAAAGAATAAAAATTACAATATAACATAAATGAGTCACAGTTAATTTAAATTTATACAAATATCTAAAACAAGTAATAAAGCAATATTACAATAATACACAATCTCTTAGTAAAAAATGAATTAATTTTCCAGAGTTAATACGGCAATTTTTGACACTGCTCTTTTGAATACTCCATTTGGGCTTTTTACACTTACGACTCTTACCTTATTTTCATTGCAACAAAATACCTCTACAATTTTTCCTAATAACCATTTACAAGCTGGAAGATCATCTTCCTTTATCACAACCATATCTCCAATTTTAAGGTTATCTTTTGCTATCACCCACTTATTTCTCTGCTGTAATGTACTTAAATAACTATTTTTCCACTTTTTCCAGATGGTCGGAACCATTTTTGTGGTTTTCTGCCATAGGTTTAATCTGTTATTTTCAATATTACTCAAATTAGATTCAGCAATGGCATTAAGTGGGCGACCAATAAGAAAGTGTCCAGGGGTCAAGACCTCCAAGTCATCAATATCTGAACTCAAGGGAGTAAGTGGGCGAGAATTCAAAATACCTTCAATTTGGTTAATTATAGTTAACATTTCTTCATAGGTTAAATTAGGATTGCCCACAACACGTTTTAAGTAATACTTGAAGGACTTGACTCCTGACTCCCATAAACCTCCAAAATTAGGAGCTCTAGGGGGAATAAATTCCCATGCAATATTTTCAGACAACAAGTAATTAGCAAGTTTGTTGTCTGGTTTGTTTACCATATCTTGCAACCTTTTAAGCTCTAAATTAGTTTTTACAAAATTGCCAGCGTTATCGCTGAATATTTTTCGAGGTTTGCCTCGTCTGGCAAAAAACCTCTTTAACGTGGCAATAAATGCCTCCGATGTTAAATCACTAACTATTTCCAGACTTACTGCCTTAGTTACCATACAAATAAAAATACAAATATAAACTTTATGAAAAATACCTTTACGTTGACCTTTATATTTAATCAAAAATGGGCCACAGAAGTCAGTTCCTGTACAATTAAAAACAAAGTCTACATTCACTCTATCTTTAGGAAGCTCGCCCATAATTTGTTCTGATATTTTAGGTTTGGCCCTAAAGCATATAACACATTTATGTACAATTTTTCTGCAAATAGCTCTACCGTTTAGAGGCCAAAATTCTCTACGAACACAATAAAGTGAATTTTGTGGTCCTATATGTAGATATTTTTTGTGATAACTTTCAATAATTAACTCTGTAAGTCTATGTTTAGAGGGCAACACAATTAGATGTTTTTGAACATAACTTAACATGCTATTTTGGAGGCGACCTCCAACTCTGATTACATTATTTTTATCTACGAAAGGGTTTAAAGAAATCAATCTTCTATTATTTGGCAATTCCTTACCCTTGGTTAACAATGTGAATTCAGAACTGAATTCTTTTTGTTGCACAGATCTTACCATATGTTCTTCAGCTCTCTTCAGCTCTGCAGATGATAACCTACCTGAACACCTTGCTTTTGGTTCCTTGAGATTCTGAATGAACCTGGCAACATAGCTAAGAATTCTGATTAGTTTAGCATAATTATTACTTAATTGCAAAAAAATTGTCAATAAAAGGTGCACAGTCCATAATTAACAATGAAGTTTCTGAAACAGTATTTTTAAGTTCACACGAATATAAGTCCTTATCACTTTGCTCCAGTTCAAAACTATTTGAAGAATACTCAGTTCGTTGGGTTAGGAAATGGGGACCATGCCACCATAAGCTTTCCTGAAAAAGTTTGTCTGGATCCACACCTCGAGACACAAGATCAGCAGGATTGTCAGCAGATGCCACATGACCCCAATGGTTAATGTCAGAAAGATTTTGAAATGAAGATGCGCGCGATGTCACAAAATTTTTAAATCACATGGTTGTTTGCGAAGCCAGCACAACACAATAGTACTGTCTGAATAATAGTAGATAGCTTCTTTAGGAACTTTTAAGATTTTGGAAAACTTTACCATCAATTTTGTTAATAAAACTGCAGCACACAGTTCTAAACGTGGGATGGTAATTGTTTTGATCGGTGAAACTCGATCTTTACTGCAGAGCAACTGAGAAGTTTGTTCACCTGAAAAATTTGAAGAAACAACATACAAAACTACACCGTATGCTTTTTCAGACGCATCGGCAAATCCACAAATTTTAAATTGCACTGGATCGTTTGTAAAATATATCTAATAACACTTACGTTGTTGATGGCCGTTAATGATTCTCGGAACTGCAACCAATCATCAAGTTCCGCTTTGGGTAGAATATCATTCCAATCAATGTTTAGTCGCCACAGTCTTTGCAAGAAAATCGTTGCTCTCGTCAACACTGGACCTAGCAATCCTAATGGATCAAATATGTGAGCGATATTTGACAGAACACTTCTATTAGTCATCTTAGTTTGATCACTGAACGAGACACTAAAAGTAAACGTATCGTCATGGGCTTTCCAACAAAGTCCTAAGGCTTTAGTTTCACTCATTTTCTCAAAAGTGAAGTTCTCAGATTTACACACTGGCTCCATTAATTCTGGATGGGTACTGAACCATTTGTGTAACTTCATATCGCAAGTACTTAATAATTAAATAAGTTGAGCTTGCAGTCTCTTAGCCGATTCTAAATCAGCTGCACCAGTCAATACGTCATCCATGTAGAAATCCGACTGCACCACAGCTGAAGCATACTGAAATTGGGATTCACCGTCTATACCAAGCTGTTTAAGACATCGCATTGCTAAATACGGGGCACTAGTCGTTCCATACGTAACAGTACACAGTCTGTAATGTTTCACCTCACCATGTACAGTATCTTTCCAAACTGTGCGCTGTAAATCACGTTGACTCTTATCAATAAGTATCATGCGATACATAATTTTTACATCTGCCGTAAAGGCATAACGATGTGTACGAAATCTAAGTATTATGCTGAACAAGTCATCCTGAATGACACCTCCATTCAATTGTATAGAATTTAGGGATTCTTCTGAAGAAGTTACACGTGAGCCATTGAAGACAACTCTTAGTTTTGTGGAACTTTTATCTGGGCGATTAGAGGCCATGGTGAGGAAGGTAATTTGCATGTATCGACTCATTTTGCTCCTCTACTTCCTCCATATGGCCTAATTCTCTATACTCCGACATAAATGCACAATATAACTCTAAGAGATTTGGATTTTTAACTAGCCTATTCCAAAGTGAGTTTAATCTATTTTCCGCAAATTGTTTTGATTTTCCCAATGAGCTAGGATCCTTTTTCAAGGGCATTTGTACTATGATTTTGCCTGATATGTCTCTCTGATGTGTGTTTATAAAGTGGGTGTCGCATGCTTTTTCTTCGGTATTTCTCAATGGTGCGGTCTCCTCTACTTGTTCTATTTCCCAAAATTTTCTCATTTCGAAATTTAAATCTGTTTCATTAACTAACCCACGATGTACTTGTTCCTGACCGCTACAGTCGTAAACACTCCCACTCCCTATGCAACCAAACACCGTATTTTGCAGTATTAATTTAGAATTACGTACATTCATACGACCTACTTTTATCAGTTCTAGAAATATTTCTGCTCCTAACAAAAGATGAATTTTTCCTCGCCTATTAAATACAGGGTCAGTCAGAATAATTTACTCTGGAATTTCTAGCTCTGAAATATTGATATATTTGGAGGGCATAAATTGCGAAATCTTTTGTATGATAAGAAAATCTAACTTCCGACTATAATCTCCCGAATTATTGCTGATCAAGGCTGTTGTTTTATGTTTTACTGCCACTGAGGATCCATTTAAACACGATACCGAAACATTATTTTTTTCTTTGCGAATTCCCAATCTTTCAACTAACTGCAAAGTTAAAAAATTGCTCATTGATCCATTGTCCAATAAGGCACGCACCGGAATTTTATTTCCGAATTTATCTCTCATATAAACAACTGCAGTGGAAAGAAGAACTGTTTTAACATTACTCGATCTCACATTCTCAGTACCACCGAAATTCTGAATTTGGTTATTTATCTCAAAGGGTGTCGCGTCAGCATTTAATGTTTGTCTACCTTCATTCGCTGCCAGTGAGTTTCGCGCTTTTTTATCGCTAGATTTTTTTGAGTTTCCCATTGCAGCGAAATTTCTCTCACGCCTATCAAAACAAAGAAGTACATTGTGCCATTTATGACACTTGGCACAAGAAAATGTCGAATTACATTTTTTGACGCAGTGGTAGTCTGAAAGACAATTGAAACACAAATTATGTTTTTTAACAAATTCTACTTTGTCCTGCACATTAAGTTTTTGGAATTTTGGACATTTAAAAACACTGTGATTTTCCTGGTTACATACAACACATTTGCGCATATTTTTCTCATTTAACCCCGTAACCATGGAAGCCACCTTTGAAAAGCTATGCCTTGTATGGCTTTCGTTTTGAAAATTTCGTTTTGTATTTACTTGTTTGGACGCACTTAGTGTACGCGCGTGGTCTCTCAAAAATTCTAGCAACTGAGTTAAACTTGGTAAATTATCCCGCTTAAGATGTCTTTCCCACCACATTTTTGTATTTGCATCTAATTTTTGAGCTAAAATGTAAGCAAACATGGTAGTAGAAAATCCCTCAATTTTTTGTTCTAATCTCTAATGACCTAGTGCACTCATTTGTAATGTCTATTAAATTTAATAATGCTGTTGTGGACTCATTCTGAATAACAGGAATATTTATAAAACGTTTTAAATGCGCGTAAACTTGTTCACTTGAATTTTAATACCGTTCCTCTAAAAGCGACTATGCAACTTCATAATAAGCATCCACAATTGAAATGGATTGAATGATTCTAAAAGCATCTCCCTTTAATGAAGATTTTAAATATTGAAATTTCATTGCCCCTGATAAATTTGAGTTATCATGTACAGTGGCCTTAAATATATCTTTAAAAGAAAGCCACTCATGCAAATTTCCCGTAAATACCGGAAGAGTCAGCTTCGGCAATTTTATATTATTTTCAGCCTTTGAAGCATTTTCCAAATTAACATTCTGAGATTTTGTTTTTGAAAGCTTTTTGCTGAGCTCAAATTCTAATTTCTCTAATGACTCATTTATTTCCTCATTTTCTTTGATAAAATCATCAATTTCATCTTCTTTACATACTTTATAAATCGCCTCAAATAGATCAGAAAAAGTTAGAACCAGCTTATTGTGTTTCTCCTTTATGAAAAGTAGTTCACTTGGTTCTAGTTCAGAACCTGACAATCGATCTTTTAATTTTGTCAAACTAGTTTTATTTGTTTTCTTTTTAGCTTTAAGCTCTTTCAACTCTTTCAAACTCATTTTGACAAAAAATATATAAATTAAATGGGTATACACATACCCCTCTTGACTCTTTAAATAATTAATCCATGAGCGAAAAAGGAAAACACAAGGTCAAAACACGCAGCTGTGATTCACACTTTTAGCCGCTTACGCACTTAAACGATGACAAGTTGATCTTTATCACTTTTACTAACGATCGCGGTAAATATTTATATCACCCTCCTGGTTTTTCTCCAGCAATGAAGACGGACCATAATAGTGAATCGCTTTTGGCCCGGAATTATTATTAAAATCACTCGTACTCTATTAAAATTCTCAATCTCTTTTTTAAAACACAGTTTATTACATAAAATCTCACAACGCTCTATTCCGGACACAACTCAAAGCACAATACACACAAAAATCTAAACTAAAACTTATTAACAGCACATTCTCGAAGTAGAACTTCGAACAAAAACTAAAAACAAAAGACAATGTCCTTTTCACACAGCTTAGAAAAAACTACAAATTTAAAGGGCTGTGTCTTTTTCTCACAGCTTATAGATTTCAAGTACAAACTTCTTACATTTTGATATATCTGCAATGTAGCGACATCTGTTGGTATAATTCAAATATATACTTTATAAAACAGCGTATATTTAATTTCATTTAGTCAGCGGTCAAATTTATTTAAATAAATGGAAAAGGAAGGGGCTAATTTTTGTCTGAATATTTTTTAATATAACATCGTTTTCGAGCAAAAAACGTTTTGTACAGCTATTAAGAATAGGCATTAACTATGTTTGTTTCTTCTTTCTATTACAATAATTTAAAAATTACATAGATGTATAAAAAATTAAGGTTATGAAACACTGAAAGTCATTTATAAAACTTATCCTTAAGTAAAAATAGCTTTCCTTTTTTGTTTACAAGTTTTCTTGGCAGATTTAAAACACACTCAGACTGTTTTATTTCTTTAATATTTATATACTTATTAATAATCTTGGATATCAATATACATGCAATCATGTGGGGGGATAAACGATAAAAATACAATTTCAAAGTGTTATAAGAAAATTAGTATTATATCTGTTATTTGAATTATTGTCAAACTGCAAAATACTCTCGGCAAATTTATTTTAAAAAAATTAAAAGGAAGTGACTAATTTTAGTCTGAATGTTTTTTAATGCAACATCTGCAACATCTTTTTTGTGAAAAAGAGAATAAAAAAAAAGTTTATACAAAATTAACAGCTATTTCAAAATTGCCCATGAAAAGTAATATTTGGCTATTTATCACTATTATCACTAGCCAGCTTCCGCCAAGCACTCGCCCCTGATTTCATCCTGTGAAGTTGCTTTTCCTGCCATATCATTGAGTTCTTAGAAGGGTGGAGACGCGGGGGGGGGGGGGGAATAGGAGGCAATACGCTTTACCATTACGGTATACAGAAGTGTCGGTTCTTTATCTGGATCTTCTTTGTTCTCTCTCTACTTGATGCACTTGATGCTACTTGAAAGCCCACGCAAGCCCCCAACCACGCCATATACACCAATCGCGTCCCTCGATGTCTCATTACGTTATCCCAAAGAGGCATATCCAAATTTCAATCTGTTTGGTTGTTACGACGTTTCGTAACTTTTCATTTGAAAACCCCCAGTATAATGCAATGATTTAAAGATAAGATTTTTTCGGATTAATAAAACAAAAGTATCAAAACATTTTAAGATTCAGTTTTATCTGTTGAACATAATAAGATCTATACGAAGACATAGAAAGCAAACTATGAATGTGTAAAATGACATCACATAGAAAAGTACACAATAAAAGACATAAAACTAAAAATGTAAATTTTCCAAAATTTTTGGTGTTATTTCTTGTTATACTTAATATCTTGCAAATGTATTATTCAAATGACACTACTTCAGAGCAGTTAAACATTTTGAAAATAGATTGAACTCAAAATACAGTGTGTATCTGAAAAAGGCGAAACTTTTCGGGGCGATAAAACGCAGCTATACGAGCAAATTTTGTCATAGAATGTATGGGCGGAACGCAAGTGGTTAGAAGTTAAAAGGTAGTTTTCCACTGTTCAAGAGCGATGGATTGGTCGAGGTGGTCCCATAGCTTGGCCCCAGGATCAACGGATTTCTCGTGTCTGGACATTTTCCTGTGGGACCATATGAGAAGCCTAATCTACGAGTGCCCCATTTAAACCGATATGGATCTAGTCGCAAAGATTTTCGTTGTTGCCGGGTATATTCTAGAAATGCCTGACGATTGGCAAATGTACGTCATCCCTAACCTTCAGGTGTGAAGCGGGCATTACAGCTTGCGGAATTTTGAGCATGTACATTAATTACATTTATGTTAATAAAATGTTTTCTGTAGTATCTCCTATCATTCTCGTGTTAAATCTTTAACTGCGACAGTGGAAAAATACCTTTTAACTTCTCACCACTTGCGTTTCGATCATACATTCTATGACGAAATTTGCTCGTATAGCTGCGTTGTATCACGCCGTAAAGTTTTGTTCCCCTTTTTCAGATAAACTTTGTATTTCACATCCGAAAAATTCCGCTAAACTCTTTTCTTTATTTCGTACTTTTCGGGACTACAGAGCAATTTTCCCTCATGCATATTCCTTAAAATTTCACCTAATGTTCAAAATTAACCTAACAAAATATTATGAAAATGTTATTTTTAGGTTATGAAAGAGAATTTTCTTGAATTAAGCATAAGAAATGCTTCATTTAAATAGCTCATTTAAATATCTTGTGTTTAAAGAAATACGCATTTAAAGAAAATGGTCACATTTCGGTATAGAATTCTGAATTTACACATGAGCAAACTGAATTTACTTGGAATAAAGTGTTTCTCTTGATTTAAGCACGATTTTTTTATTTATTGTTAAATCCATTCTTTATTTATTATTATATTAAAATATTTTAATGAAAAAAAAAATAAAATTTATAGAAAAATAAAAGAAAAATAAAATTCTGTTAAATAAAATTATATTTCAGAAATAAATAGCACTTATAAAAAAATGTCACTCTGTATAAACACAAAAAGAGTTAACAGAGTTTGATGCATATTTTCTATTCTTTTCTTAAAATCTCTATATAGTTATTTTATTTAATGAATGTTTTCGTTCAAATACTCAGTTACTTCCATGATTTTCGAAAGTATTTTAATCTACGTCGCATTATATTTATACAAAATATTCTACATACATATTTATGTACGTAATACTCCGATTTCTTGTATATGAAATACTTGTGACTACAATGAGTTCTACTTCAAAATAACTTGAGGAGCATTTCATTTCTAGATCGAAGAAAATAAGTACATGCTATTACAAAAGACAAATAAATGTATGTTATGGACAGAATAAAAACACCGAACAAAATTAACGAAACGTCTGAAATGTGCAGGACGATAAATAGAAAGTTGGAATTTGAAAAAAAAAATCATATTAGAAATTCCAGATACAAAATTGCTTTCCAAATAAAGATATTCTCAAATTTCTGGTTGAAAAGTTCCACATTCAATAACAATGTGATGAGGTAGGTTTAGCGAATAGCCTATATATGCAAAATGGGAAACTGATTGTGCAGTGCTTCAGACAATGACAAAGACATCCACACAAGTCATGTATCAGCAGTTTTAATTATAGTCCTATTTCAATCTTTATGCAAATTTGAAAATGACGCACCGAAATTTTTGTTGCACTTATTTTCTCCATTTAATCATCTGCACGTTAAAGTTTACGAAAACAAAGGAATTAAATTAATTCAGAAAAGTGAAATTGAAATTTAAGGAAAAAGTAAATTCCTAAAGTAGTTAGGTATAGAGTATTTTTGATGGGAATCTAATAGTTATTCTTGCATTTCATAAATACATTAATATGTAGATAATTCCTAAATAAGGAATTTGCAAGAATTAATGCTTAAAATTGTGTTTTATTTATTTTTAATAATTAATAACCAATTTCACATTTCAGATTATAACATGCAATTATTTTTCAAAGAAATAAACTTTTCTAATTTTATATAAACGTATCACAAATATTAGCCTCTTTAATTTGTTTCAATTAGTACAGAATTTATATTAATTCTTTCATTAATTTTCACTAGGGGATCTTACCCGGGCTACCCGGGTTAAAGAATATAGGTGAAAACATTTTTTTTTTAATTGAAAACTAATATTTTTTTTATATGCAATAATTTTTTTAGATTGATCACTTACATTAAAAAAGCATTTTTTATATAGAAAATACGAATTATACAATCAAAATTTTTTTTTAATTTATCAAAAGCGATATTTTCTTATTCGCCAACTTATAAGAGTTATTTGCCAAGATTTTGCTACTTAAGGCATTCTTCTATATTCTGATAATTGCAGAGCTTATACATGTTTGGTAAATTTGTGTTTATTTATATTATTTCATTAATTTAATCATAGGCAAGTTTTTTTAAATGGATATTAGCCATAAGAAAATGATGAACCATTTATTTTGTTTTAAGGGCAAACTTTTTAATCTTTCGTAATCGAGCTCCGCGCGATATAGATAAATTAAAAAATATTTTATGCTTTAAAATAGTTTTTAAAACAATAGGCTATCATTAAACTGAGATGAACTTTGCAAACAAATTCCATTTGAAAAAAAAATCCTATTTGGTGATCAAAAAATTTAAATTGTACGAATAAAAATATGATAGATTTGTGTTTTTTCAATATTAATCTTTTATTTGTTTATAAAAGAAGTATTAATTTCGTTAATTTGTCTTTCACAAATAATGTTAGATTGGTTATGCAAACTTATTACTTATAACTTTAATTTCGTTATGCAAAATTAGTCAGAAGCAAATGCTAAAAAATGTTTGTTGCTTTATGTGCAAAATGTTTATTATTATTATGTACTGAAACCGGCACGTGGTAAGATAAACTTTTAAAAAAATCAAGCTTAAAAATTATTTTAGAAAATATAATACATCAGTCAATGAATACAGTTTTTAATCAAATTGCATTTGAAAGTAATTTGTTTTTCCCTATGCGACGAAAATTGAAAATGTACGATGGTCAGAAGATTAAAAAATTGCAGTAGCGAAAATTTCAAGACCGAAATTTCATCGTGAAGTGTTGCCATTCGCAAAATGATTGCAGCGCTACGCACATATACGTTTTTTCTTTATAATATAGATATTTAATCAGTAAAATATAATAAAGATCAGTTATTAGGATGTGGTTATCAATTGAGGCTCTTATGCTTAGATTTCTCGAATGAAAACAACAATTTTCACCTTCTCAGACTTTGCATACGCACTTTTCATATCCATATTCATCATTTAAAAAAAAATTGTTTTTGTTTGATGATTTAAAAATCATTTTAACTCAAAGGTTGAAGTCACGATTGTCAGCAACATCTTTTATGTGAACAGACGCACTCTTTACTTGAGCTTCTAATCTCAATTCCGGAGAATAAAAATTTCCGTAATTTATGTTTTTTAGACGCATTTGTGTTAAAATCTAAGAAAATGATCATTTTTTTTTTAAATATGACTTCATTTTTACTTAAATAAGCATTTTGCCTAGTTTCTGAAACTTTGTATCAGTACACATGCAGAAGAAAAAACAATCTAGAAAATTTATGAGGAAAAATTCGTTTTTGCAAAACCAGTACGTCATTTTCCGCTATTATGCCCCTAATATAATATTCTGCTCCTAATGGGATTTTGCGCCAAAAAATCCTATAGAATAATTTTTATCAACAATTTTGAATTTTTATCAGAAAATAGCATGAATAAAATTAAAAATACCTCATTATTTCTCTCTTGTCTGCAATAATGAAAGCTATCTAATTTTCATCATTTTGAAGAAATTTCAAAAAAGGCTTTTAAAATTAAAATATAAAAGTGGGGATATTTAAAAAAAAACAGATAGTGCGATCACATCTAAAAAGGAGAATTTTTCAGTTTAAAAAAAAAATAATAATAAAATTGGTTCAGCAGAAAGATCAGGGCAGATGACTAAAAAACACACTTGTGTTTTAAATATATAGATTATATAAAATTAGGAAAAATTAAATTATGCAAATTACGTTATTTTGATAAAATTATAGTAGAATGTCCTAAAGAATAGCATTAAAATTTTATTATTCGAGAGAGTTTTCGACAAAAACTTCAGGAACACGATATTATTTTAAACCACGAATAATTCGTTTGCTTGTCTAACTCGGTGAAGGAAATCCATCGAGGCGAGAATCATCAATTTCTGTAATATAAATCGATATTATTTGCATATCACCCCTCTTTTATATATACACTCTAAAGTTTTGTAAAACATTGCGTTTTATCAGTGTGTGATTTCGATTACATTATTTTCAAAAGTGAAGCATTTTCACCTGTGAAGAATTTCAAAGCAGCTGGGCTATGAAAATGACGCACTTCTACAAACATTATTCAGGTTTAAGAGTTAAAATACACGCTTTTTTATAAAATGACGTCATTTGCATCCGCTAAAGCAATTCACTTTCACAATCCACTCTTAAACTTCGTCTATAGAAAAGTGTGCATATGACGTCATTATCACGGAATAACAGACAATATTCTTGACATAGCCCATGTTTTAATTTCCACTTTTTTTTCAGGTTTTATGAGAAAATGGCAACAAAAAGATACAGTATATCCTATTTTCGACTATATTCCGTTTACTTTCAATGGAAATGAGGTACTTTTATTGCCACAATAAGAAAAATTGTATTAAAAACTTCAAAAAAATTAATATCTCAAAAATAAATTGATATACAGCTTTCAAACAAATATCATTTAAGAGAGTATTTTTTTCCTTATACGACGGTGTAAAAAATTAAAATGTGCGATGTTTAGAAAATTAAAAAAATGCAGTAGAGAAAATTGCAAAACCAAAATTTTATTTCAAATTTCAAAGTGTTGCCATTCGCAAAATGACGTATGCGTTACGCACAGATACGTTTGTCCTTTATAATATAGATATGTTACATTTAATGCACTTCGAAATTTTCAATAAAAATGACCGATTTTTTTCCTTTTTTATATATTGTACATTTAACTATTTTATATTTTTTTTCAAAATTTCTGATACATGTAATGCAATATTTTAGAGATAACATTTTCTTGCATGAATAAAACACGAAGTATCAAGAAACATTTTAAAGTTGAGTTTTATCTATTAAACGTAAACGATCTATACGTAGATATAGAAAAGTAAACTATAAATTTGTAAACCGACGTCTCAATAAAAAGTACGCAATAAAAAACTTAAAATTTTAAAATGTATAATTGTCATGATTTAAGGTGTTGTTCCTTACTATACTTAATATCTTGAAAATGTATTATTCAAATGACAATATTTCGGAGCATTTAAACACTTCTAAATTAGATCGAAACCATTATACAGGGTGTCTATAAAGTAGTTGGGCAATTTCGTAAGTTAAGAACTTCATTTTAAACGAAATTAACTAATTGAAAGTCAGAGTAGTAGTAGTATTGCCGAAGTTTATTCATAGATGGCGTTAGGTGTCATAACTGACGCTATCGCTTAGCGAGTGGAGTTGTTATTCAATGGTCACCACGATTACAAGATCTTTCACCGCTTAATTTCAGCATATGGGGTTTTGTAAAGGATCAAGTGTACAAGCCGACACTTCATGCACCCATTCCTGAATTAAAATCAAGAATCTGCACTACAATTAATTTGATCGACGGGAAGATGCTGACAAATCTGTGGCAAGAAATGATTGGCCGCTGGGACATTTGCAGAGTCACGAAAGGAAGTCACATCGAACATTTGTGATAATGGTAAACTTGAACTATTTTTCTGTCTTACAACACTATGTACTTTAATTATTTTCTTGTCAATTCCGTCCAATAAATCATTCTTTTTGGCAAACTAATTTGTATACACCCTGTGTTTCACATCCGAAATATTCAGCAAAACTCTTTATTTTGTACTTTTCGTACTCAGCAATTTTTCCTTGAGCGTATTACTTAAAATTTCACCGACTGTTCAAATTTAACCTAAAAAATGTTATGTTTTAGTCTATGAAACAAAAAATTGTCTTAATTTAAGCATAAGAAATGGTTCATTTAAATATTTCATTAAAATACTCGTATATTGCGTTTAAAGAAATACACATTTAAAAGAAAACGTTCACCTTTCTGTATAAATACATTTGTAAGAAATACGCTTGCGTTAAATAAAATTATAATTTAAAAATTAAAATCACTTATGAAAAGTTCACACTTCTGTATATATACAAACAGAATTTATTGCAGATTTTCTATTTTTTTTTTCTTTATAGTTATTATATTTAATAAAAATTTTCGTCTATTGCTCAGTAGTATCCTGATTTCCGAAATTATTTTAACCTACGTCCCATTTATATTTAGACGAAATATTCTACATACTATGTATGTACGTAATATTCCTATTACTTGTGTATCAACAATTTGTGACTAGAACAAGGTCTACTACAAATTAACTTGACGAGTTTTGGATGGAACAATATAATTGAATGCTATTACTCGAATCAAATAAATGTATGTTATGGATGGAGTATAAAACACCGAATAAAATTTAAAAATCTTCTGGAATATGCCAGGACGATAAATAGAAATTTGGAGTTTGCAAAAAAATTCTATTCTAAATTCCACATACAAAATTGTTTTCCAAATAAACATATTCTCAAATTTCTAGTTGAAAGGTTCCACATTCAATAACAATGTTTTGAGGTAGGTTTAGAGAATAGCCGATGACTGCAAAATGGAACACTGATTGTGCACTGCTTCGAACAATGTCAAAGAACTCCACGCAAGTCATGTATCTTAAGTTTTATTTAGATTCTGATTTCGATCTTTATACAAATTTGAAAATCAGCGACTAAGATTTTTCTTTTTTACTTTCTTCTATCTTTACAAGAAGAAAGTATTGGATTCGTGAAAATTTTCGACTTCCGGTTTTCGACGGATTTATACGTTTTAGAATGTCCTGAACACGATTTGATGGTTTTTAGAAAATGTCTGTCTGTGAGTCTGTCTGTCACTCTGTCACTCTGTCTGCGAGTCTGTATGTGACAAAAATTTTGTGGGCGCTCTATCTGAAGAACTAATCCACGGAATTTTACAAAACTTCATATTTAGTTAGACCTTGATATAATCTGGACTTGATTAGTTTTTGGTGAAAATCGCCCAACAGGTGGCGCTGCTATGCGGCATTTTTCACGATTTCTGCAATAGCTATATCTCAAGAACTACTGCACGGATTTTCATAAAACTTCAGATTATATTAGTCCAGGATATAGTTTGGTGCTGATTATTTTTTTGTGAAAATCGCCCAACAGGTGGCGCTGCTATGCTGCATTATTCATGATTATCGCAATTGCTCTAACTCAAGAAAAAATGCACGAATTTTCATCAAACTTCAGATTTAGTTAGTCCCTGATAAAAATTAGAGCTGTTTAATATTTGGTGTAAATCGTCCAACAGGTGGCGCTGCTGCGCTGCATTTTCACGATTTTCGCAAGAGCTGTATCTGAAGAACTATTGCACGGATTTTCATCAAACTTCAGATTTAGTTAGTCCTTGACATGAATTGACTTATTAATTAGTGCTGTTTAATTTTTAGTGTAAATAGCTCAACAGGTGGCGCTGCTATGCTGTATTTTTTGCGATTTCCGCAATAGCCTTATCTCAAGAACTAACGCTTAGATTTTCAACAAACTTCAGATTCAGGTATACCTTGATATCATTTAGTGCTGTTTATTTTTGGTGTAAATCGCTCAACAGGTGGCGCTGCTATGCTACATTTTTCAGAATTTCCGCTATAGCTCTATCTCAAGAACTAATGCACGAATTTTCATCCAACTTCAAATTCAGATATACTTTGATATGAATTGGTGCTAAATTCATGTAATTTCTTGTACTATTTAAATGATTTAATTGACGTGATTTATATAGAAGAAAGTTTTGTGATGGCCACAACATACTAGTTTAGTTTGATTGTCAGCTCCTTTAAGATTACGAAAGCAATGAAATTGAGTTTATTCATAAATGTACATTTAAAACTTAAGTAAAAAAAAAAAAAAAAAAAAAAAAAAAAAACGAAATTCTTAAAATTGGTAGGTATAGAGTATACAAGATCTTATAGTTATTCTTATATATCAAAACGATATTAATATGTAAATATTTTCCAAATAAGTATTTTTGGATCAATTAATGCTTAAAACTGTATTTTATTTATTTTAAATCTATAACTAATTTTACAATTCAGATTACAACATGCATTTTTTTTTTCAAGTAATTCAGCTTTTGTAATTTTATAAAGCTGTTTTATACATATATACCAATCGTAACGTTTAATCCCTCAATATTTTCAGCGTAATGTAACAAAAACTTGTAGTAATTTCAATTTAATTCGATCCAATACAGAGTTAATATATTTATTATTTTTGTGTTAATGTTTTATTAATGTCATGAACTTTATATATTAAAATCAATCCATTATGCATCAACATATTTAGTTTTCAAATCCACAGTTAATATAGAAATATTGCAAGTGTTTTTATAATATCAAAATATTAACAATAAAATAAATATTTTCAGACAACACAACAATAATTTCGTTCAGGATACATAACAGTAAATAAAAATGTCTTCTATCAATTATCTTAATTCTAAGTTCCAGATTTGTTGTACTTTTACTTACATGTTACACCAAATATCTCCTTACTCTGCACAAGCAGTCAACGAAGAAAGAAAGAGAGAGAGAGAAAACATGTCGTATATTTAGAGATTATTCTAAATTGTACCGGAAGTAATATATCGATTAAAAATTATCTCTTCAATTTATGTTTTAAAAAAGGACATGAGGGAGTCGTCTTGATAACGAAATTTCACCAAACTGTTACATTTTAATATAAACAATTGATTTTGACATAATTTTTGGCTTTTTCTTTAAATTACAGGATAACAAACGGATAAATCTTTTGTCAAATAGTTTATTAATTAATTATAAATGGTTAAAATTTAGAATACCTAACATTAAATTCCTTTGTAGTCGTTGCAAAACTGATCGCATTACCGGTAGGTTTTTAAACAAAATTGAAAACATATTGGCTGGATAAGCTGTAATTTCAAATTGGGATATTTAAAGCGTCTAGAAAGTCATATCTACTAAAACATTACCTTTAGGATCCAAAGCCACCCTCACTAAAACACTTTATATATATATATCTATATCTATATCTATCTATCTATATATATATTGATGAATTGTAATTATATGATGGTTATATATATATATATAGGGTAGGGGAGTACACAGTGAGACATGGTACACAGTGTTGACAGCAGACGTTTTGACATATAGTTATAACTGTTTCTCTTAGCTGGAACACACACTAAACCACCTCATCTTATGCAACACGTGGATGTAGTTTCGAGACTCCGGTTACTTGTTCAACAAAATAGTAATTATTTATTTCATAGGGGTTAAAATTACATAAACGTCCATTTTAGAGTTTATTTCTTTCATTATTATAGCGTATATTTACTTAACCAAACCCAGTTATATCTAATGATAGACTATGTCGACAAAACTACACAAGCATTCAAAGCTGTGAAATTGATGATGAAACAGATATGGTATCCATTTTGTTACAACGTAACGAAAGTACACAGTGAGACACATAGTTTTGGTACACAGTGAGACGTGTCTCATTGTGTATCTACTATGTTGTTCTGATGTAAAAAAAGTTCTTTATTAATGAAAGAAGGTTTTTTTTCTCTATATATATATCTCTGTGTGTGCGGAAGGGGGGGGGGCGTGCGATGGCTAGTGAAATCTACTAAACGTAAGAGGCTGAAAATTTGCATTAAGGTAGCCCAATGTCTGCCACTGTTCACCGGAGGCTCATATTTAAAAAAATAATAATAATCTAGAAATATTAATTAGAAGTCATAAACTGCAGAAAATTATTGATAGAGTGTAAAAATGTATGATTTATGAAAATATATACATTGTCCACATTGCGGAAAATATATACATTGTGGTACACAGTGAGACAATTTTTGGTACTTCGTTATTCTGCTTCTGTGCTTTTATAAATAACTTTTTTAAAACCATTTATACATTAATGTGTAGTGTATTTGTGTAGCTTAAAGATGTAGCAAAAATTTTTTCAAAAGAATAAAAATCGTTGCCATTCGTTAAGTAATAACAATTTTCGTCTCACTGTGTACTACTCCCCTATATATATATATATATACAGGGGGATTTTTTTAAAGTCGTGAAAGTAAAACCACATAACAAAAGAACCACTGATCCAAATGACCTGAAATTTCACCAGTATGCTCCCAAAGCAATGGGAATTTTTTCGGCGTGGTTAAAAAAAAACTTAAAATCGCACCGACAGATGGCGCTGTAAGTTAACAGAAACAAAGACTATCGTCAGTGGGGGAAATCAATGGACGGTACTTCAAGAAAAAGAAAACTTTCTTACGCATATCAAAAACATACTGAATGCAGTAATGGGTAAAGGCACTGCAAACACCTTCGCAGAAAAGAACGAAATAAAAATACGGAGCAAAGCATTCATACGGAACTGCATGACCTACGAAAGAGATTTTCAATGTGCTGTCCACCGTTTTGAGTTACGAGTTGGAAACGTGAAACCGCATGTTCCACAACAAAGCAAAGAATATCCGGCTGGATGCTGTGGATCTGGTACACAATGCGTGTCTTCAGGTCAGCTAAGTTCGTAACACCATCACAATACACAGCATTCTTTAGGTACCCCCAGAGTTAGAATTCGCAGGGATTGAGATCAGAATAATGAACACGAGGTGTGCGTGCTTCAGGTTTTTATTGTCACTGTGCGTGTGTTGTGTGCAAGTTCGTCTCCCGTCTTTACTGCTTTCGCAGCGCCATCTGTCGGTACGATTTTAAGTTTTTTTTTAACCACGGCAAAAAATTCCCATTGCTTTGGGAGCATACTGGTGAAATTTTAGGTTATTTGGATCAGTGGTTCTTTTGTTATAGGATTTTACTTTCACGACTTTAAAAAAAATCAGCCTGTATATCACTTTTTTATGGAGACGATAACTTCCGTAATTCTGCGCAAATCTCTTCCAAACGGATACATAAAATCAAGGCGCATAAAATCTTGCTCAAGTTCGTTAATGGGCAAAATCGGACAAAGGGGGTGGAAATTGGGAGGGGTTTTGTGAATACCGAAAAACCCCATAACTTCTTAACCCGAGAGTAGTCGCGACATTTTTTAGAACGTTAGTAGTCGCGTTCGGTCCATTTGCCGCCGTTACCAGCAGGCCGAAAACGAAGGGGAAACTTGCCGGTGTTATCAGATGATCGAAAACGGATAACGTAGGGTGAAAATATTGACTGAACTTTAAAGATTACAGCAATTATTCATTTTACAACATTTTACAGCAATTATTTATTTCACAACCTTTTACAGAAATTATTTATTTCGCTTAAGTATATATTCAGTTGGCATCTAGATAAGTGTTTTTAATAACTCTTTCTTCGTTTAGCATAAATACTTAAAAGTAAATAGTAAATGATTTGATAGAATTTCTGATGTTACTATGAATCAATAATTAGTAGGAAAACATTTACGAATATGAATCTAAATTCGTGATAGGGGTTTTTTATTTATTTATTTTATTTATTTATTTATTTATTTATTTATTTTTGGAGGGACATAATCAGAGTCAGGTAGATTTTTATGATACTCCGGCACTCTATATCCATTTAATAAAATAAAATAAATAAGTTTAGCATCAATATATTACACTGACATTAAATTGAACAATTAATCTGAAAATAAAAATGGAACCTATGATATGCAACACAAAATCCAAATACAATACCACTAATTTACCAGCATATTATATATATATATATATATAATAAAGAAAAAGGTAAAAATACTTAACTTCGAAATTATAAATGTAAATGTTGTAACTACGTTTTATTTATTTATTTTGTGGGATGTCTGTGTATGTATGAGGGGGGAGAGGAGGGGGGGGGCATCTCTCGAGATTTTGTGATTAAATCCATTTTTCAAATGAAAATGCACGATTTGTAGTTTTTGTACTTATTTCAGGGTGGGAGCAGCGCCCTTGAATAAAAACTCTGGATACGAACTTCGCTTATATAAAGTAAATAATAAATAAGTTATTGAAATTATATATTTAATTTAAATACATTTGCAATTGTAGATTTAAATCCTAAGATGGATAAATTATTTTAATTAATAGAACCATTGAAAGGTTCATCTTAATAGGGATGTATTTTACAGCAACTATTTAATTAAAATAAATATTCAATTGTACATTTCACAATAAGGTATTAATATTATAATTTATTGTTTTATAATAACATTCATTAAAATAATAAAAACAATAAGAAAATTTTCTCCAAAATTATAAATATGCAGCAATAATTTAATTTAAATGAATTTTCTCTCATATTCTGGAAAACATTATTCTGAAAAATAGTTTGAACAATTGATGAAGGACAACAAATTTAAATTTGTTAGATACCGCCCCCAAGCCTCTATTGGATTTCAATAATAATAATAATAAAAACATTTTCTGCGGCATTGTTTAAAAAAAAATGTGTTTTTACTTACAGTATGAAAATTTAAAAATAGATAAATTTTAGAAAAATACTTAAAATATTTTTTTAAATCATAGTATAAACATTCACTGAATTATCCAAAAGAGATTTTTATTTCGTAATTTCTAACCTACATTATAAAATTCTCATTATTTTTCCTATTGTACAAATAAATTATATGTATGTTCTTCACAGATATACGTACTACATTTCTGAGAAAATTGTTTTATCTTTCGAATTTGTTTTATTGTACAAAAACGATACTTTTCAGATTTTGGAGATACGGCAATTTTTTTACTGATTCCCACAAAATTCTCTTCTCTTTGTTTTAATGGTTTGGCAGTGTTATTGTCTGTTTTCTTTCATTTATATGTTCCGGTAGTAAATGGAAAGCAAGTTCTTTGAAATAATGATGATGAATTTCCCTTTTTTTCCATATTTAAACGATTGTCAATTTGAGAATTTATTCCCGCAATATTTCACAATGAAAAAAAAAATGTAAGTGACCAACGATCAGTTTTTTGTGCGAACTGACTTCACAACTAATATAATAAAACAATTTTAAGTCACATTCCAAAAGTAAAAAAAGTATTCTATGAACGGGTAAAATAGCAGATAGGAAAGAAAGACGAAATAACAACAGGCAGAGAGTCCGGACTTCGAAGAAACTTTTCAGATTCGCCTTGTTATATTTCCTAATTTTGTCCGTGCCCCCCGCCTCCCCTCTCCTGAATTGCTGCGATATATCACATGACGGGTTTTGACATATTTATATTTAATAAGTAGCATTATGAAACGCTAAGGTAAAAAAAAGAGAAATATTTCGCACCTGTACTCCCCCACGTGCTCGAAATTTCAAGCGCCATTTTTATAAACTTTTTCTTATGTATTATAAACAATCCAGCAGTTTCAAACAGATCGCCTTGTTAGATTTCCTACATTAAATGAAATCGCAGTCTGTTAATTCCACATTCCACACCGATGGAGCACACTCTATTCTTAACAACACTGTTTCTGATCGAAACTCCGTTAAACAACATATCTGAAGACATGCTAGTCGAGGGGGTGGCGGTCTTAACGAAGAATTTGAGATATTTTCTTAAATTACTATTCAAAAATAGTGGTATGAACACTTATAAAATTTTTGTTATTGAATACGTAATAGTTATCTCATCACGCCAGCAAAAAACCGCACGCAAAACAGTACAAAACGACCCGTTATACTGCCTAATTTTGTTTGCGCACCTTCCCCTCCCGCTAACCGGAATGAGATGCGCCATTCCTTTTTAATAATATTTTAGTATTTGTTATAAATTATCTTAAAGTTTCAAACAGATCGCTTTGTTGGAATTCCTACTTTGAATGAAATCGCGGTCTGTTAGTTCCACATTCCACCACCAGGGAGCTCACTCTGTTCTTAACTAAAGTGTATCTGGACGAAACTCCTTTACACAACCTATCAGTAGATACATGAGATGGAGGGGTGGCGGTCTTAACCAAGAATTTAATATATTTGCTGAAATTACTATTCGAAAATAGTGGTATCAATATATCTGAAATTTTTATCTGGCAAAAGTAACATTTATGCTGTATTTATAAAAATCGGACACTGTTCAGAAGAATACTGCAATGAAATATCACGTGACTGCTTTTTAAAATAAGTATATAATAGAAATATATCAATTAGTTGAATTAGCGCCCCCCCCCCCCCTGTACAAGAAACCTCATGCGCCATCTTTTATTTAAACTTTTCTTATGTTTTATAAACTAACTTGAAGTTTGAAAGAGCATCTTGTCAGATTTCCTACTTTAAATCAAATCGCGGTTAAAAAAACCCGTGCCTTCATTTTAATCTACGAATTTGTTAGAAATAAAACCAATCCTTCTATATATAAAAAAAAGTTTTGATTTGGAAATGGACCAATGAAAATCTGCGTAGACATTCCGAGTAGGTCGCATCCAATTTGAATGCTTAAGCATGGCCTTTGATCGTTAATATTAAAAAAAACTGTTGCATGCAAAAATATGAAAATCGGTGGTATTATAGAGAAATGTTTGATAAACACGCTGATGCAGACAGTTTTCAAATCGAAGAATTATTTTAAGAGATATTTAATGCTAAAGTTGGACAAAATCGTTCCATTAAAAAACTTTTATTGGAGCAAAAATTTGGAGCATCATTTTCAGATCATTTTATACGTTATAAGTTCCTGGTGTGCAGATTCCATTTATTTTTCTTATTTGACTCATTTTTTGAGGTTTTATTTCAATTTTAAATTCAAAATTTCAGGATTTCGAGAGATATTTTTTACAAATTTTAGAAAATGTTATTAATTTAAACTGTTGCCAGTTGTATGAACAGCGCAAACAATAATGTTTACTTCAAATTAAAAATTTATTTACACGTGACTATTACAAACAGAAAAAAAACTTTAACATTAGAATTAAATAATTACATGTTAAAAGCAGGAAAATTACGTCATAAGAACCATAGGCACAGATGTCATATACGCGCATATTGGCGCAATTTTTTTCCGACGCCAATTTGGCGAAACATTAATAGCATAAACAGCAACATCCGGGTTACCATTTCAAGCAAAATAACGATACTTTAGCACCAGCTAAGTACCCGTTGCGTATATGAAATTGGCGTCAGAAAAAAATTGCGCCAATATATGACATCTGTGCCGAACCATATTTGCACTTGAATTTTAAAAGAGAAACAAAATCCTAAAATAAAAAAAATCATTATTATGCGTTAAAACTTGTAATTTGAGGAAATTACGTCATATTTAAAAAGGCAAAAAATATAGCAAAACAATTTAAACTGAAAAATATATTTGAGCGAGATATTTTGATATAATCTTTACAACTATTATCGTGAATTCGAAGACAGCGCAAATAATATTTCCTTCTAACAACAAAAGTATTTTTACGTGAATATTAATAAGAGAAATAAAACTTTGGTGTAAATTACGTCAGATTTGAAACGATACATTTAAAATGAATTATTTAAAAGAGCTATCTTATAGCGCTGTTAAAAAATACCGGGAGACAATGACACTGTTTACTTAATTCATTTTACGTTAGCTTATTTTCAAATGTTTAACTAATTTTTTTAATTAAATACGAAAACAGCCATTGTATCTCTTATTAGCAGCAGATTTGGCCTTAAAAATCCCCAATCCAAGGAAAACGAATGGAAACCCGTTTACAGAGAGATCGCGACTGTTTTTTTTAAATTTTAATTCAATATTTTTAAAGCCGATCAAATTAGCGTGCTTTTTGGATTTTGGTGTGCCTGAACGGGGGTTGGCGAGCGTAGCTCGTAGGGGGCAGAGCCCCCTAGTTAATTAAATAATAATTATATCTTAGCTTGTAATTAAGATAGGAGTATGAACTGGGTATGTATGAAATCAGATTAAAGACCAGTATTGCCGATTAGTAGCAAACTGTTTTTTAGGCGTAAACCATACTTAAAACAAAATATGATTTTTTAAAAGTATTTTTCCCATGATGTATTTAAAAAATGAAAGCCGAAAAACATTATTACAATGATTTTGAAAAATTAGGCATTTAAGGGTTAAAAAGCAAACTTTTGAGGAAAATCGATATGGAACTCAGAAAGAAAAATTGTCTAACAAAATAACAATTCAATGGATTAAAAAATCGATACTCAGATTTGTTTATAATAGAGTTTTAAGTGATTAAAATGCAAAATCGTGAAATTTAAGACGTACGGAGCATTTTAAAATTTAAAATTCTTTTTAAATCTTTAAATTATAATAAGATTGGAAATTTCGTTTAAAGTGTTCCTTATATTTATGATGAAATATATATATTTGCAGCAAATTTCATATCTGTATGATAAAAAAATTACCTCCGACGTTTCCTAAACAAAAATTATGTAGAAAGATTTATAACTTATTTTATTCAAGTTGTGTTTTGTTATTTAAAATATTTCATTAATTTTAATAAATAATTCATGCATTTTCATGGTCATCCACTATAAGCAACGTGAAAATAACTGCAAAATACTTAATTAAGAAAGTAGTAAATAGCTGAAAAAATATTGAACTTATGATGGGAATTGATAATTTACATACATTTAAAAATGATTGAGAGATAAAATATCACAAACATATTTAAGTAAATAAGTATTTGGTAAAATATATTTTTAAAAGTCACGAAATTACAGTCATTGTTCTGTTCAATTTTCGTTATTATACTGTTAATTTTGCTTTTCATTATGATTATATTTTTTTTATTCAGTAAAAATCTGCTTTTTTATAAGAAGTGTTAAAGATAAAAGTAAGTGAATTCATAAAGATTATTGCATTTTTAACTACTATGAAAAAATAAATGAATAAAAAAGTTATTTAAATGATGCATAAACATACATATAAATGATTTTTGATCGAAACTTAATCGTATACAGATATATATACATTTTTCAAATTTTTTTCTTTATACAAAATAAAAATTTAAAAGTGTAAATTTGATCATCTTAAATGACATTTTGGTATTCGTATTTTATACTCAATTTAAGTCTTTATCATGCATCACATAATGTTGCGAGTTCGCTTCATTAGTTACTTATCGATTGTTACCGGAATAAAAAATAACTTAAAGTTTAGACGTTTGGTAATTTTTTTGGAAAATGATTACAAAAGAAACTTAAATAACATTATTTACATTTTTCATTTATTTTCAGTAAAAGTGTTACATTTTCCGTGTCATTTAATGCACTTCTAAGTTTATAACAATATATTTTTCTCTCTTCGTTCTGCTTTACTTTTTATATTTAAATATTTTGTCAAATTTCTATCAAACGCAATTCAAATTTACATTATCATACCATATATATATATATATTATAAAGCAGTAAGATCTAAAAGTTCCGCCCGAATGTTTTCAAAAACTACCCGGTGGATTTTTTTACAAATAGTGTCATTCGATAGAGAATATTCACGTGGTGGTTTATGAGTAAAATATACAGGGATAACAGGGATTTTTGGTAATAAATTTCGCATTTTATTGTTATTTTGAACGAAAAGGTTGCCAGAGGTTATTTTTTGGCGACAAATGAATTGAAATCGCTGTATCCGTTAGAAAATAAATGAAAAAATAATTACTGATATTTAATTGTAAAAAAAAGAAAGAAAAATCCATTTAAATGAGGGATTATGTTAAAAAACGAATATATTTAATTTAAAGCTAAAAGAAATATTTGTAATTTATTTTAAACCTGAAAGATATATTTGTAATGCTTAAAAATTAATTTAATGAGAAAGATTACAATTGATACGCAATATTTGGCTCATTATCGCTTGCGTTAGATTATAGAAATGAATTTGAAAATTTGATTAGATGAATTTTTAATGACTTTTTTTTCCCTTTTGTTCTTTTCTTTTTCTTTTTATCTAATTGCCCTATCACGTAACTTATAGAAGAAACAAGCAGATGTAATTCTGAATCACATGTGTAATTATTATTTATTTCTTTACGATTTTTTATTTTACTTTTTTCGCCAAACAATGTGATTTTAAGTCAAATATGTGTAAGTGTGACACTAGCTTGAGGATATTCTCATAAATGGTGTTTTTTCAAGTGAACGAGATCTTTTTTTTTTTTTTTTTTTTTTTTTTTGAGTACATTTTTATATTCAATTGTAACTTATATGGATATCAGTTAATGTTTTAAAAATGGAATCAAATACTTAAATTTTAGTGTGAATTTCTGCCAAACATACATATTGTAAAATAATGTCATATTTTTTAAAATGTTTTTCACCGTAAATCCGAAAGCATGTGATATTTATAAACTCGAACTCAGATCAATGAATATTATCCACATTTTTAAGCAAATATTATCTATTGTTTATTTTATTTTTTCTTAAGTCATATCGCCAATATCATTTATAGGAAAATTCACACCTTCGAAATCTAGGAAATAAAGATAGTTTTTAAGGAAATTTATACAATCATGCGTTATTATTATCGAAAAATTCAACATTTTGAAAAATAAAAATTACAAGTCTTCTATAATTCGTCATTTCTTCTTCGTCTTTCATCGTAATTTCTCCTCTGTTATGTAATATTTCAAATGATATTGGACTAATTTTCGATCATCGAGTCACCGCCAAATGGTATATCTATATAGTATCGCTAAGAATGGATTTTCTAAAGTAGCACCTCTAACGGCGTTTTTGCAAGGAGAGGGAAAAAAATTCCTTAAAAGTCGGATATTATAATTATGCGTCAGATGATAGCATAATTTAATGTATTTTTGTATGCTGAATCGATTGGTGCCAAGTAAATTCTTATAAGTCCGACAGTTCATGACATTTTTCATATTTTTCTAATTTGGCGGTGTTTTTGGCGTCTAAACCTCAAAATATCTAACATTACATCCGTTACTCTAGCAACGAGAAAAATTCAAATTAACTCAATTGGATAAAGAATAAAAACGGTTCAATGAGTTTGAGAAAAAAAATACGAACATCCTATGAAACAAAATTGTACTACTTAGTTAACCCGTTTACCACTTTCGCCAAATTATATAAATCGCCAAATTACATTAATTGACATAAGTTGTATTTTAATAATGAAAGAACAAATAAATTAGTATAACATTAATAAAAATACAAATAAAACGTCGAAATAAAAATAACTTGATGACGTAAGCACGTGTAACTTCCTTGAAGTCAAGTGAATGTGACATTTACGATCAACCGTTATTGGCATTTAATCTTATAATTTGGCGATAGATTTTTGGTCGACGGGATAACTAAGTAGTACCAAAAGAGAAAAAAAATAGTGGTTTTATGTAAAATAAAAGAAACAATTTTACTAAGAAATTAGCGTTATAGAACGAAAAGGTACTGCTTAGATTTTCCGTCGACCAAAAATCTACCGCCAAACTATAAGATTAAATGCCAATAATGGTTGATCGTAAATGTCAAATTCACCTTACTTTAAGCAAGGTACACGTGTTTACGTCACAAAGTGATTTTTATTTCGACGTTTTATTTGTATTTTTATTAATGTTATAATAATTTATTTGTTCTTTCGTTATTTAAAATAAATATTATGTCAATTTGTATAATTTGGCGAAATTGGTCGACGCGATAACTAAGTAGTACCAACGAAAATATTTAAATATGAAAGCAATGTTTGTAACGACTTAAAAATTATTTTCAATGAAAGAAATTGGAATTGGAAAAATATTTGGCGATTTATAATTTGCTCCTCGATAAGAAGAAAAAACGGGTACATTTATAACAGCCGTGCGCAGATCTCGCCAATAGCATTTTTAAAATTGCCAGTAGCAGTAGTTACATTTTTCGTATGTAAATTAAAATTAAAAATAATTCTTTGTTTTTAATTATGGAATTATTTCCTGTTATTGTTTGTCTTTTCAGTTTTTTAAATGAAATTAGTGTAAAGCATGCATTTTAAATGAAATGAGTGAAAGGTTTGTATCTTAAATGAAAATAATAAATATAAGAATATGGTATGAAAACAATCTTTGTTGATTTATGACCTGCGCCCGGTTAACATAAAATTATCACAAAAGCCACATATTCACTTTTCTTTGGGCTCATAGGAATCCAAGTTAACCTTCCGTAATCGGATACTTCACATATTGGTGTATTAGCTATAATGATGAAAGCATCGTTTATGTTTGAAGCGAAGATTTCGCGATGAATTCTATTGCACAAAATCGCATCATCATCATCTACTACATATTTAAAACGGAAATTTGCATTTCATTCCGATTGTTTATAATACTTTGATGGGATACACCGCAAATGGTGGTACAGATGTCATATACGGCGAGATTTTTTACCGATGGTAATTTGTCGAAAACATAAACAGCATTAACAACGACTTCCAGGTTACCATATCAAGCAAAATAACGACACTTTGGCGTCAGTTAAGTATCGTTGCGTATTGCAATGTTTCTGACATTGGCGTCAGAAAAAAATCGCGCCTATATGGGGCATGTATGACATCTGTGCCCAAGTGGTTAGGTAATAATTTTGGAAAGGTTTTAGTGTATACATATTGTTCAACGCTACTTAGTCATAGAGAAAAAAAAATTAAAAAAATAAGTGAACCTGATTATGAAAGAGTTTAGCCTTTTTTAAAAAAAATTACAGAACGTATTCTGATACAAGTGACACTGTTACATGACTTTTCAGGAATGGTGTTAGTATATAACATTTCATTATATGTTAATTAGTTATAGAGCTATTAATTCCTGTTGTCATAACGGTCTCATTACCCTACCAAAAATGCATTGTTAGTTAACAACTAAAAGAATTACTTCTTAATAGCTAAATTTTGTCCAACGCTTAAGGTAATATTGTATCACAATGGCGTTCGCATCGTTTTCAGCAATGAGTAAGGTCCAGCTGAAGGTCCATATTGTTTAAAATGAAAGTTCAAATTCACCCATGTTCATTAGGAAAAATTGACCAGCGCAGCGGGCATAGCCTGATAGTTCTTAGTATAAAGAAACTAGAAAAAACAGTGAAATATTCTTTGAATCCTCTGATGTGCATAAAAGTAAAAAAAAAAAAAAAAAAAAAAAAAAAAAAAAAAAAAAAAAATTAGAAAACAGGAATTCTGCTTTTTCAGAATTTAGTGTTGAAACCGATGAAAAAAAATGTATATATAAATAGTACAAAACATATTTCAATTTTAAGACTTAAAGCACACATTTTTATTTTATATAAAATGACGTCGTTCGCATCCGCTTAAGAATTCCACACTGACGATCCACTCGTAAATATCTACAGTAAAGCATGCATAGAATGTCACTATTGCAAAATAATACAAAATGCAGAAAAAGATGCCGTCATTAAAGAAACTCGACAAAAAAAGGATATCTAACGATTCATAGGTCTTCATTTGTTTGTAACATTAATATAGACGATTTCAATCCTGACATCAGTCATGACGTTTTGGTTGGAAATTGACTCCAAACAAACGGTTGCTACGTTGTATTTTCTATTTTCTTTGTGTGTTGCAACTATATCTTACATCTATATCTCACATCTACGTGTTTTAATACTTCATATGTACTGATAACATTTTATACGATTTATATTTAAAATGAAATGACGCATAGCAACTGTTTGTTGGGAGTCAGTTTCAAACCAAAACGTCATAACTGACGTCACACTGAAAGCATCTATAGATACTTAAAATTAAATATAGTTTATAATAGCTCAATGTTTTAACAGAAATCATTCGTTTATATATTTTTTCAAAATACCACGTATTTGAATTACATTTTTTTTCAGTTTTTATGATAAAATGGCAACAAAAAGATATAATTGCTATTTTCCAACTATTTTCCCTTTACTTTCTACATAAATGGAGTACTTGAGTTCCCAAAATTAAACAAATGGTTCTAAAAACTACAAAAGAATTAATGTTTCAAAAATAAATGGAAATGCAGTTTTCAAATAAATTGCATTTAAAAGTACTTTTTTCCCTATACGACGATATAAAAATTGAAATTGTGCGTTGCTTAGAAATTAAAAAAATTGCAATAGAGCTTTTAATCGTACACTGATACATCTGCTTTGTTTATTGCTGGCTTCTGTAAGGTATCGTTATTTTTTGGAGCAAAATAAGATGGGTGAAAGAATAGCATACCGTACCGGGGGCTAAAATAAATGACGTTTAAAATGTAAAATAATCTTTATTTAAGTTGTTATTTTTGTCCTGTATCCAGTATTCCAATGGTTAATTCTTCACGAACAATTAAACATTCCTTTAAAACGAAAACATATTGAATAGTTTATAATAATTCATGAAATGACAATAATTTCGAACAATAATTGAGTTTTTATTAAGATTACCTTAAAAGAAATGAATAAAATTTAAATTTTATGTGCCATGATTATGATTCAAAATTTTACACAAATTTTCATTGAATATTAAACGTTTTTTTTTTTTTTTTTTTTTTTTTTTTTTTTTTTTAATTCTTAACCCTTAACAGAAACTTGAAAATCTCGTGCTTAAACAGACACCCATCTGTGAGACTACTAAAATTTAAAAACTGCTATAAAATTTAAAAAAAAAATAACTCTTAATAATTTACCAAGTAGTGAACTTCAACATTTAATCTCTAATAGTAATGCATTAACAGGACAATTTTTTTAATGAATATAACAGCATAAAAATAAGTTTTGAATGTTGAAGACAGAAAATATTTTCAAATTACACATTATTGTTCAAAATATTTCATTTTCGACATAATAATTATTTAAATGCAAATATTTTTATATATTTCAGTACAACAGGAATTAGAAAAATAATATTAAACAGTAAAATTAACAAAACATTTAATAGTAAATATTGCAGCATGTTCTAAATACTTGTATTTTTAAAGTATTTTATAAGAATGTTGAGTCACCTTCATGTTCAGAATTTATATATTCATTATCTGAAATAGTTTCAACATCGCTATCGTTACTTCCTACTTCCTACTTCATCAAACCATCGCAAAATAGTTCCTTCAAAGTCTTTATCACCATAGTGTACCCGCTTTGACAGCATCACCATTTCAACATCCTAGAACAAAAAAATGCATAAACGGAAACACGCCGTCTAACAGACTGCGTTGAAAATAAAATAATTTTTGTTTCGCAAATTTTTATTTCTAAAAACACGCATGTGTTGCAAATGGGCGGGGGTGGCAGAGGACCAAAAGCGTAAGGATTAGATTGCGTTATAAGATTGAGGACGTCATCATTTTTGTGTAAAGGGTATATATAGAGACGCAACCATCTCACAGACAGTACGTTTCAAATTAAGGGTTAAAAAATTAAATCCACATCAATCCTAGATAAGTGTTAGGACAGGTCAAAAGTAGATATCTACCGAAAGTGTTTTTTACTAGCGCCCGATTTGCTATTTCTTTCGGGCAACAATTGAAATGTCGTCCCTAAAAAATAACGTTCCGTTACCTAAACCAGCTGTAAAACGAAGCAGATGTATCATTGTATAGTTAAATACTGATAATATCTACTGTATTTTTTTTTTTTACTTCTATGCATCGCACATTTTAAATTTTTACACAGTCGCACAGAGGAGAAAAAGTGCTTTTAAATGCAATTTCTTTGAAAATTGCATCTCGATTTATTATTGACCTATTATTATTATTATTATTATTATTGTAGTTTTTAAAACTATTTCTGTAATGGCGGAAACTGAAGTACCCCACTTTTGTGGGAAGTAAAGGGTAAATAGTTGATTATTGTATATTATTGTTGTTATTTTCTTATTAAAAAATTTAATTAAAATACGTTCTATGCTAAAAATATCGTCTGAAATAATGTATTTTAAAGTATGTACGTGTAATTTTTTTTCTCCACATTACTTAATTCCTAACAAAATGCTGAATGGATGCAATTTTATTAATCCATGTGTAAAACCATTTTCCGAATTTTGGAAAAAATGTAATTGAATGATTTCAGATAAAACATGGAGATATTATAAATTGTATTTGATTTTCAGTTTACATATTAAAGTTACAACGAAATAAAGGCTTATGAATAATTAGATGCTCGATATTTTGTCGGGAAACGTGAATGACGACATCGCTTTTTGCTGGGTTTGTGTATTATTCCGCGGTAGTGACCTCATATGCATGCTTTTCTAAGATGTTGTTTAAGATTACATCTTAAATGTGGAATTCTTTAGCTGATACAAATGATGTCATTTTATATAAAATAAAACCGTGTATTTAAAGTCTTAATACGGAAATATGTTTTGTGCTATCTGTTATCTATATATATTTTTTTTCATCGGAGTCACACTAAATTATGAAAAAGGATAATTCTTGTTTTTTGTTTATTTATTTTTTATTTTGTTATTTACTTTGAGCTGAATGTCATTGCAGTTTATTTCTTATTGAAAAACTGTAATAAAGCAAATCCGGATATAAAACAAATGTACAACTCTTGACATATAAGAGTTATTTTATATATCAACTTTCATGAAAAGGTACACATATAGTGGGCTTCAATATAAAGGCTCCATACAGAATTTTATTGCTTACATACAGGAATTGTAACTTAAATTTTGCTTTAAATACTTTTTTTTAAACACCTATAGTACTCCGAGTAATATAATAATCATAATGCATGTTATAATTTATACACAGTCCTGTTGTGGCGATAATATTCTTTGGAGAACAATCTCATGGGCGTCTCTGGGACCTGTGGTTGTGGTAGAACTAACCATGAAGGCCGCGGACTATCTGGACATCACTGCAATCAAGTTTCACCTTTAAATTCTATCTGTCTTCTCAAATGGAGATGAAGTCTTCGATCATGGCAAAGTTCCATGTCAGAGGGCTCGAATTGTGCTGGAGTGGTTTCAGGAACATAATACTGAATTCCATCTAAGGTCCTGGCCACCTAACTCAGTGGATCTCAATCTGAAAGAACAAATTTGGGGTGTCATTGAAGGGTAGCTCACAGCTGAAAAACAATTATGTTGGAATATCCTGGATTTGCGTGACCGCTGTTTGACCATCTGGTACAATCTGCTATCTACCAAAGAATTGTGGTATTCATACCAAAGTGGGTTGCAGCTGTTTTGCTTGCCAAATGTGGACCAACGTGTTATTAGGTAGGTGGTCATATTGTTTTGGCTCATCACTGTACTTTAAATTGACTAGGGCGTTTACATTCTTCATCTAATTGGAATTTTCATCTATTTGGGATTAATATTTGCTTTTCAAACGTAGAAATATGTAACGCATCAAAATTCTCATACATGTATATGTAGGTATTAAATATTCACAGATACATGGTACCATATTAAAATAATACATTAATTGTCCGCATGCATATATATACATAATATATATATATATATATATATTGTATATTTCAATAAAAACCTGTACACTGCAAAAATAACCAAAATGAACTAAGTGAACAACGAGTTGAAAAATTTCTTTTGGCTCTGATTTCTGCACTATAGGTTTTAACATGAACCTGGTGATTTTTAAAACGAAGATGGAGTACGTATAGATTTGAAAATAAATAAGAAAATGAACCACAACCTGTTATTTTTAACACCGTTTATGAGAGAGGAAAGATGTAGGTATCATTGGAAAAAGAAGTATAGCTATTAATAAATTATATACATGGAATAAGCTAAGAAGACCATCATCTGCCCGTTAATACACAATTATTCCTTATCTTTACAAACCTTTACGATGCAAGCAATGACAATTAGTATAAACTATACCCAATAATCTCATATACTCTACACATGTAGAAGGTTTCAATTTGGAAAGAATCCCAGAAATCGACTCTTAATAAGAGTTTATCACTAATTAAACTAATCGTAGAATCTATTCGGGGTTATTTAAAGTTATATATTTTCATATTGTGGAAAGAGAAAGAAAAGTTCGTGCTCATATTGATGTGTAGATAGCACCTTAAATATTATAAATAGCAAATAAAGTAGATGAAGTCCCTATCAAATGCTATTTATATTTTTATTCTTTAATAAACGATGATAAATAGTATGAGATGATAAGTATTTTTCTCTTTTTTACATGATTGCACATTACTTCAGTTATTGACAAAGAGTAATAAAATGACAGACATACATATATAACCATTACATAATATTACAATTCATCATTTTTTAAAAATAAAAATAAAAATATAAATAAATAGAGTATCAATACTTTACACTGACATTACAGATAATAAAACTGGATCAACTATTATGAATTTAATTAACTATTTGGCGAAAGGAGAAACAACAGGATGTCGAATTCATAAAAAAAAGTAAATAATATATATATATATATATATATATATATATATATAAAGACTTTTGCTATAATTTAACGTAATAGCTTATTAAATTTTAATTTCATCAATAAAAAATTTTATGGCAATGCAAATTGAAAAAAAAAGACTTTAATGTTAAACAAAGAGTTGAGAAATAAAAAAGAAAAATAGAAAAAATAAAATGAAATAGGAAATAAAAAATCACAACTATTGTGTGATTGTCTCGTTTTTTACAACGTTTTGTTTATATTCATTTTATTCACTTAAAAATTCTCTTTCGATAAATTATTTCCGTTATTTTTATGAAGTTTTTGTTTTTTTATATTTTTTCTCTGTTGAACAACTGCTTTATCTGTCTTAAAAATAAATATTTCTATTTAAGAATATAAAAGAAGAAAATGATTCGGCGGAATGAATTAATGTTTTATCGAAGATTTTTAAAAATTTTTAAACTGATTGTGTGACTGGAAGATTACTTAAATAAAAATCCTAAAAACAAATCTGTAAAAAAAGTCTAAAATGAGTAAGAAAACAGATTTCTTAGACATTGTTTTTATTGCCACTGCTTTCGACATTCAAAAGTAAATAGGATAAATAAGGATTTCACTGTCTACACTTTATATATCATTATTTTAATACAAATCAATATAATGATAAGAAAGGATGAGTGTAATTCAATAACTGTGTTAATATTACAGCGTTATGTGAAATAATATCCTATCAAATTCAGTCATAACTTAATACACGAAAACAAGGGACTCTTGCTCGAAATCTACAAATATCTGAGCCATTTACAAATTGTTGTCTAAAAAACCTATCTTCACACGTAATACGTTCTGCATGTTTGTTTCGAATTTGTGGATGAAAACTTGATGATAAAGTATGTATATTTCTGAATCAGATTTGTTTTCAGATTTTTCATTATATGTATTATCCAGGATTAGTTTATGAATAGGTTGTGCCTTGAAAACAAATAATAAACAACATGAATGCATTGAATAGCAATCAATTTAGTATAAAAATAGATGCAAATGTAACAAAAAATGTTTTAAATATTAAAATTATCAACATGCTAAAAACATTGATTTCAAATCAAATCAAAATTACTCTTAGAAACATAATTGAAAGCAATTCTACTAATATTATCCAATACATTATCCAAATTATTAATTATATTCTTCAAAATTTTGAAGATTTTTTGGAGATATAAAATACAGTTTTAAACATTCCAATACATGCTTAATAGCCAAACCCCTCCGAAAATAAAGGATACTATCTGTACTAAAAATAACAAAGTTCATTTTGAAAATAATTTAGGGGTGTATGAAATATTATTAAAGGAAACCGACGGATCCAAAAATTACTATATCAGCATGACTGACTATGAAATGAAGTAATTGGTAAAAAGAGATTATTGATGATGCAGCTATTTTTAGTCTTTAAAAGAAAAAAAAATCATACCTCAAACATAAAGTATAAAACCTTTTCCAACACTCCTTGAATTCTTTACTAAAACTTTGCTGTTTAATAAGTTAAAAAAAAAACTCTTAGTAAACTTTTTAGAAAACTCATAACACATTACAAAACCATATTTCAGCAATTATCGTCCATAGCATAAAAGTAGTTCAATTATTTTGGCCAGCTCTGCATTTAATCCACAATTTGTACATATTCTGAAAAATATGCTGAAACCTAGTTTAGTAAGAAAATTCATAATAGGTTGAAAATTCACGTTCAGTAGTTTCTGTCCATATACGGAAACATACTTGAATTATTTTCTATAACACTCTATATTACAAACAAATGTGCATATGCGCTACATATTAAATTAAATTTTAATTCTGGTTAAGAGATAATTAAAACTACTCAAAACATACTTCTAAATATTATGATCCTTTGGAGGTCATGTATTCAGTTCTTTAGGTGGTCCTATATATGATTTTATTTATATTATACAAAATTTCTTAGTATACTAAATATAATTCAAATTTAAAGTACATTGCCCAATTAAAACTGCCTTTAACTTCGCCCTCACTCTGATAATCAGTAATGCCTCTGAATTCATTTGCGAAGACCTATATAATTATCTATTGCACTTATACACACCAAATACTAAGCAAAAATTTATTTGAATGAGCACAAAATAAATGAAATCGCATTTCCAGCACTTATAGCTGATAGATAAGGTATTTCGTATACAGTACTCTTTCCGAATGTTTTGCCTGTCCCTGTAAATGAACGATAAATGCTATTTACACCATGTTTTACAACAAGTATCTTGTAGTAAGCCTTAGTAATGAACATCATTTTAAAACTCTTTGTTGTAGGCGATTATGTATTATTTTGTGCGGCTCTGCAGATGAATAGTAATCGCTTTGCCCCCAATATTCTTCTAAAGCCATTATTCAGTGCACTATATAAATGCTTATCAATTTCATTATATTTGAAATGGTCTAACATCATTAAAATAAACCTGAAACGAGTTCTTCCCGTAGACCGTAATGTGACAGAAAATTTTGACTGTACCTGTAAATAAAATAAAATTACTGCACACTTCATTTTCAATAAAGATCGTGTCATAGTAAACATCAGTGACATACAGCATAATCAGGTGAATCCGAATACATTTAAGAGAGTTAGAGTTCGGACAGGCGGAAAGACCAACTAAAGTCATAAACACTTTTAAACTATGTTGGAAAGTGTTAAAAATGGATAAGTAGAGATTTTAGAGGTAGCTAAAAGCATATCCAAAACACTTACGCAAAGAATAATATACATTTCGATATTATTAATGATCATTATATCATCAAGTAATATGTTATAATTTTTTTAACCTCTCCATTATATATATATATATATGCTAGGGGGCTCTGCCACCTGCAAGTTACGCTCGCCAACCTCCGTTCAGACATCGCAGAATCTAAAAACACGCTAATCTGATGGGTTTTAAAAATATTAGAGAAGATTGAATTATACTGAAAAAAGCTGTGCAGATCTCCCTGTAAACGGGTTTCCATTCAATTCCCTTTGATTGCAAAAATTTAAGGGCGATCAGTTGCTGTTAAGACATCCAATGGTTGTTTTCGTTTTTGATTAAAGAGGATCAGTTAAACACTTGAAATGAAGCTAAAATAAAATAAATTAAGTATACAGAGTCTTTGTCTCCCGGTATTTTAAAGCAATCTCTATAACAATAGCCTAAGTCATGTGACTATCATCAACAGTTCCAGGCGGGCCACTTCCCTTTTTATACTCTAGGTGCCATTTTGGTACTTTAATGTTAGCCAGGCACAGGTGATAAGTCGCCATACATTATTCTGTCACCATCACTTCATCTATATTATAATAGTTCAAGTCATCAACTGCCATAAACAAATACGGTCTGATCCCTTCGCCGTTCATGTGAAAGTTTGGCACAGATATCATATACGTCCCATATTGGCGCTATTTTTTAACGACGCCAATTTGGGGAACGCATCAACAACAACATCCGGCTTACCATATCAAGCAAAATAACGATATTTTGGCGCCAGTTAAGTGCCCGTTCTGTATATGACATTGGCGTCAGAAAAAAATCGCGGCAATATGGGTCCGTAAGCTTTCCATTTTGATTGAAAAATCAAATATTTTTTTTCAAATAAAACTACATAAAATCTGCCATGGTTGCAAAGAATTCTTGGTACTGTTACGATAGCCGGATGCAAGTCTCGCCAATAGCTTTTTTTCAACTCACCAGTTAGCATTTTTTTTTCGAGTTGTAATATTTGGCCAGATGTCATATACGCACAGCAGGTTTAGCGTGATTTTTTTTTTTTTTTTTTTTTTGATGAAAATTTTGCGAAAACCTCGTTTTCAAATACCAGTTAGATATGCATTTTTGGTATTACTTAGTTATCCCGTTGACCAAAAATCTATCGCCAAACTATAAGATTAAATACCAATAATGGTTGATTGTAAATGTCACATTCATTTGACTTTAAGCAAGTTACTCGAGTTTACGTCATCAAGTGATTTTTATTTCGACTTTTTATTTGTATATTTATAATTGTTATACTAATTTATTTGTTCTTTCATTATTTCAAATAAAAATTATGTCAATTTGTATAATTTGGCGAGTGTTTTGGCGATTTATATAATTTGGCGAAATTGGTCGACGGAATAACTAAGTAGTACCGTATTTTCTAATTATTTTCTATTATTTTCTAAAGAAAATATAAATTAGTTTGATGTGCCAATCCCAAAACTTTCTTCTATCTTATACAACTAAATATTTCAAAACCTAGTTACACATGTTAATACTTCAATATTATTAGTTCAATACTATACCAACTTATACTTGCTTGTTATAGCCAAAAACTTGAAATAAAAATTTGGTTAAACTCTATGCAAAACTTCATACACTTTTTGATGGTACAATGACGACAGACAGACGGACAGACGGACAGACACACGGACAGACAGACATTTTCTATAAATATCTGTTTTTTGGGATCTCTGAACCCTAAAACGTGTAAATCTGTCGAAAACCGGAAGTCGAAAACAATTCGATTACAATACTTTCTTCTATTGAAGATAGAAGAAAGTAAAAAAAAATAATTAATAATTATAGAACAAAATAATTTATATAATTTATAAAACGAAATAAAAGTAAATAAACTTTTATTATCAAATAAAAAACAATAACTAGGTTACCATGTCAACCTTTTCTGAAATATGAGAAAAAAATATATGTTTGATTAAAATTTGATTTGCCATCAATAGAAAATGTTTAATCAGTCGATTCATATTTCCGTTTCATAAATTCGTTTCATTAGGATTTTATATATACTAGGGGATCGTACCCGGGCTTCCCGGGTTAAAGAATATAGATGAAAACAATTTTTTTTAAATTTAAAACTAATAATCTTTTTATATGCAATAATTTTTTTAGATTGCCCACTTACATTAAAAAAGCATTTTCCATGTGGAAAATACGAATTATACAATCAAATAAATTTTTGAAATTTATCAAAAGCGATATTTTCTTATTAGCCGCACGCTAAGAGTTTTTTGACCAAGATTTTGCTACTTACGGCATCTTTTTATATTCTGATAATTTCAGAGCTTATACATGTCTGTTAAATTTGTGTTTTATTTATATTATTTTATTTATTTATTCATAGAGGAGTTTTTTTAATAGATATCAGCCGCAAGAAAATGAGGAACTCTTTATTTTGTTTTAAGGGCAAAAGGATTAATCTTTCGTAATCGAGCTCCGCGCGATATAAATAAATTAAAAAATATTTCTTGCTTTAAAATTGTTTTTAAAACCATAGACAATCAGTAAACTGAGATGAACTTTGCAAACAAATTCCATTTGAAAACAAAATCCTATTTGGTGATCTAATAATTTAAATTGTGCAATTACAAATATGTTACATGTGTTTTTGTTTTTCAATTTTATTCTTTTATTTGTTTATAAAAGAAGTATTAATTTCGTTAATTTGTCTTTCACAAATATGGTAGATTGGTGGGTTTTTTAATACTTTTATTTGTTTATAAAGGAAGTATTAATTTCATTATGCAAAAATAGTTAGAAACAAATGCTGAAAAATGTTTGTAGTTTTATGCGCAAAATGTTTATTATTATGTATTGAAACCGGCACGTCATAATATAAACTTAGAAAATCATGCTTAAGAATTTTAGAAAATGTTTTATTTTAGAAAATATTTTATTTTAGAAAATATTTTATTTTAGAAAATATAATACATCAGTCAATTAAGATACAATTTTTAAAGAAATTGCATTTGAAAAAAATTTTTTCCCTATATGCGACGAAAATTGAAAATGTACGATGGTCAGAAGATTTAAAAATTGCAGTAGCGAAAATTTCAAGACCGAAATTTTATCGTGAAGTGTTCCCATTTGCAAAATGACGCCAGCGTTACGCACAGATACGCTTGTTCTTTATAATATACATACTTAATCAGCAAAATATAATAAAGATCAGTTATTAGGATATAGTTATCAACTGAGGCTCTTATGCTTCGTATTTCGAAATGAAAAACAACAATTTTCACCTTCTCAAAATTTGCATACGCCCTTCTCATATTCATCATTTTTAAAAATGTGTATTATGTTTGATCATTTAAAAATCCTTTTAACTCAAAACTTGAAGTCATGATTTTCAGCAACATCTTTTATGTGAACAGACCCACTCTTTTCTTAAGATTCTAATCTCAATTCCGAAGAGTAAAAATTTCCGTAATTTATGATTTTTAGACGCATTTGTGTTAAAATGTTTAGTTTTATCCCAGAAAATGATCGTTTTCTTTTAAATATCACTTCATTTTCACTTAAATAATCATTTCGCCTAGTGTCTGAAACTTAGTATCAGTACACATGCAGAAGGAAAAACAATATAGAAAATTTATGAGGAAAAATGCGTGTTTTCAAAAGCAATATGTAATTTTCCGTTATTATGCCCCTAATATAATATTCTGCTCTAATGGGATTTTGCGCCACTAAACCTATAAAACAATTTTGCATTTTTATCAGAAAATAGCATGAATAAAGATGAATAAAACTCATTGTTTCTCTCTTGTCTGCAATAATGAAAGCTATCTATTTTTCACCATTTTGAACAAATTTTATAAAATGCTTTTAAAATTAAAATATAAAAGTGGGGATATTAAATAAAAACAGATAGTGCGATCAACATCTACAAATGAAGAGTTTTCGTTAAAAAAAAAAAAAAAAAAAAAAAAAAAAAAAAAAAAAAAAAAAAAAAACGAGTAGTAAAATTTGTTCAGCAGAAAGATCAGGGCAGATGACTAAAAAACACACTTGTGTTTTACATATATAGATTATATAAAATTAGGAAAAATTAAATTAAGCAAAATATGTTACTATTTTGATAAAATTATAGTAGAATGTCCTAAAGAATAGCATTTTATTATTCGAGAGAATTTTGGACAAAAACTTCAAGAACATGTTACTATTTTAAACCACGAATTATTTATTTGCTTGTCTAACTCGGCTAAACTAATCCATCCAGGCGAGAATCATCAATTATTTAATATAAATCGCTATTATTTGCCTGGCACCTCTCTTTTATAAAGACACTCTAAATTTTTGTAAAACATTGCGTTTTATCAGTGTGTGATTTCGATTACAATATTCTCAAAAGTGAAGCATTTTCACCTGTGAAGAATTTCAAAGCAGCTGGGCTGTGAAAATGACGCACTTCTACAAAACATAATTCAGGTTTAAGAATTAAAATACACGCTTTTTTATAAAATGACGTCATTTGCATCCGCTAAAGCAATCCACTTTTACAATACAGTTTCATACATCTTCTATAGAAAAGTATTCATATGTCGTCATTATCACGGAATAACAGACAATATTCTTGACCTAGCCCATATTTTAATTTCAACTTTCTTTTCAGGTTTTATGATAAAATGGCAACAAAAAGATACAGTATCTCCTATTTTCGACTGTTTTCCGTTTACTTTCAGTAGAAATGGGGTACTTTTGTTGCCACGATTAGAAAAATGTTATTAAAAACTACAAAAAAATTAATATCTCAAAAATAATTTGAGATACAGCTTTCCAAAAAATTGCATTTAAAAGAGCATTTTTTTTCTTATACGTCGGTGTAAAAATTTTAAATGTGCGATGTTTAGAAGTTTAAAAATTTGTAGTAGAGAAAATTGCAAAACCAAAATTTTATTTTAAATTTCAAAGTGTTGCCATTCGCAAACGTTGCCATTGACGTATGCGTTACGCACAGATTTGTTTGTCCTTTATAATATAGACTAGCGAACTCCCCAGGCGTTGCCCGGGTACGTCAAAAAACAGCAGGAAATACGAAAAAACTTTGAAAATCACAATAAGATATCGCGAAAAAATTTTTAATCGCTTCTCATATTCTGAAAAGAGAGAATATATATATATATATTATGTTCGAAGATTGCAAGTTGATTCCTTTCACTAATATGGAAACATAGTAGCAAATCGCTAAAATACACTAAAAATCACATACAAAATTCCCGAAAAATTCGAAAATTGCTATACGAAATCCGAATAAACTATATTGAAATGAGGGCAGAATGTACTTTAGGTCAAAAATGGAATGTCAAAAAATTGCAGCAGATCGCGAAGAAACGTAAAAATCGCATTAAAAATCACAAAAAGTTCAAGAATCACGAAAGTCAAAATTTACTATAATTAGATAAAAGTTTCAAATCTAATTCCTTTGACCTGTGGGCTCTCTTAAAATTTATGTTTTGGAAATCATGCTAAGCATTAGATCATGTTACTTTTATTCATAATTAATTTACTTGGACTCACTTAAATATAATTAACATAATCCCTTAAGTTAATATTTGTTGCATTAAAATATCTCAATTTGTTGATTTTCTGTAAGCAAGTAAGCCCTATTGTTTTACAGTGGAAGTCTATCGGAATTTGGCGAAATATTAGAGATATCGCAAAGCTGGCATCACTTTTGGCAACTCATTTTGGTCGCCAAATTTGGCGATATATCGGCAAGTTGGCGACAAACTTGGCGACAAAACTGGACCCCCCCCCTACGGTAACCCCTTTAATATGTATGGACATGCATTACATGCTGTTCAATAATCGCATAAAAAATTCGCTAAAAATTCCAAAATCGCTGCACGAATTTCGAATAAACTTTTATGAAAAGAGAACAAAATTTACTATATTGGGTTAAAAGAAAGAAACCGCATTCTTTTTCTTAATGTGGAAAAATCGAATTAATATAATCCCTTAAGTTAATATTAGTTTTTGGTCACGCGTTCGATTCCTGGCTCTGGCTAATTTTTCACTCCAGTTGGGTTTATTGTATTTATTGTTTGTATGTCTGTATAATATTTATATATACCTTTAACTGTTAAATGCAGGCGTTATTTATGTGTGTATGTGTGTTTTAATATATATTGTAGTATAAGTGCTTTATTATAAATATTAGTTTCTGTTGCATTAAAATATCTCAATTTGTTGATTTCCTGTAAGCAGGTAATCCATATTGGTTTACAATGGAAGTCTATGGGAATTTGGCGAAATATTAGAGATATCGCCAAGTTGGCGTCACTTTTGGCGACTCATTTCGGTCGCCAAATTTGGCGATATACCGCCAAGTTGGCGACAGAACTGTGTCCCTGTGCAGTAATCTCGATATAGGTATGGAAATGCATTAAATGCTGTTCAATAATTGCATAAAAAATTCGCTAAAAATTCAAAAATCGCTGCACGAATTCCGAATAAACTTTTTTGAAAAGAGAACAAAATTTACTACATTGGGTTAAAAGAAAGAAACCATATTCTTCTCACTTATATGGAAAAATCGCCTCGAAACATAAAAAAAGTGCTAAAAATCGCATAAAAAATTAAATTAAAAAAAATCTAATCAAAAAATCGAACATCGGTCTTCGAGGTGCAAATCTTCATATATAGACGTACCTTTTCCCCAAATTTGGTAGCTCTACGTGCAGTGGTCTCTTCAGAACACCGTCGACACACTCACTCACTCACACACAAACTTCTTTCTTTATTACTATAGATAGATAGGGTAGATATATGAAAAGATAAACATGGAAAAAAAAACATTATCCACTTATTAATTTTCTGGATGCATATAAAATAATATAACTATATTTTTAAAGATCACATTTAGCGAACTTCATAATCAGTAACATAATTAAATAAGTGTATTACTGCACATATAGAAAATAAATGAAGCACCTTAATATATCTACACTATCTATCTATCTATAATATAAAGGACAAACATATCTGTGTGTAATGCTGACGTCATTCTGGGAATGGCAACACTTTGCTATATGAAAAGAAGTTTCAGTTTTGCAATTTCCGTTACTGCAAATCTGTAAACTTCAAAATGTCACACACTTTCGAATTTCAGACCGTCGTATAGGGGAAAAATGTACTTTTAAATACAATTTTTTTAAAGCTATGTATCTCAATTTATTTTTGAGATATTAATTTTAGTATAGTTTTAATACCAATTTTGTAATCGTGGCAACTGAAGTACTCCGTTTGTATTAAAAGAAAAGGGAAAATAGTCAAAAATGGCAGATTACTTTTTTTTTTTTTTTTTTGCCATTTTCTCATAAAAACTGAAAAAAATAAAATAAAATACGTACTATGTCAAGAATATCGTCTGTTATAAATCCCCGTGAATTTCTATTTTATTTCGTTTTCATTTATCAATTAAATGATTTTTAGTTCATTGCTAACTTACTTTACGAACGTTGCAACACTTTCTCTTTACAGAAATGTATTTTAAAAATATTTGTGTGACTTATTTTCATTGCACTTACTTAATTTGTATCTGAAAACTGAAAGAATGTAATTTTTTTAATCCGTGTGTAATAATATTTTCCGAATTTAAAATATAAATGAATGATTTCTGATAAAACATGAAGCTATTATGAACAAACAAATGAAGGCATATGATTGATTAGATTCCCGATTTGTTTTTCCGAGCTTCTTGAATGACGACTTTGTTTTTGGTGGGTTTGTGTATTATTCCGTGATAATGACGTCATATGCATTTTTTTATATAGATGTTGTTTAAGACTGGATCGTAAAAGCGGAATAATTTAGCGGATGCAAATAACGTCATTTTATTAAAATATTTATTATTCATTTTGTTTTAATTCTTACAACTGAAATATGTTTTGTAGAAGTGCTTCATTTCACCCCAGCTGCTTTTAAATTCTTTATAAAGAACACATAAAGAGCAATGTCTTACAAAAACCTCATGTGCCTTTATAGAAGAGTGGTAACATACAGTGCGCATACTCAGATTTGAACTCTTTGTCCAAAAAATAGCGATTTATATTACAGAGCAAGTTGAATCTGCGTGAATTCGCTTCGTCGACTTAGACAAGCAAACAAAGATGATCTTGGTAATAATTAAGATTTAAAATAATAATATGTTTCCCAAGTTTTTGTCCAAAATTCTCTCGAATAATAAAATTTTATTGCTATTCTATTTAAGGCATTCTACTATAATTTTATCAAAACAACATTATGTGCTTAATTTAATTTTTCACAATTTTACATAATCTATATATTTAAAACACACGGCTGTTCTTTAGGCTAATGTCAGACGAATGCCTTTTTGCACGCTCTTTTCTCTGTTCCATCATACCTATACCTTCGCTTGCATGTGTAGGGGCGGTGGAAGAGAGAAAAAAGAGTGCAAATAAATGTTCGTCTGACATTAGCCTTAGTCATCTATCCTGAGCTTTCAACTGCATCAATTTTACTAAAAACATAGATGTGCCCACACCTAAATAGTCTCATTTTATATTTATTTTAAAATATATTTCATGAAATTTCTTCAAAATGGTGGTAATTATATTGCTTTCATTATTGCGGAGGAGAGAGAAATAATGATGTTTATTTATCTTTATTCATGTCATTTTCTGATTTAAAAAATAATAATAATTTGTGTAGTAAATAAAAACACTCAGCTACCATTATCAAGAAATGTATTACCCCTGTAGATTTAGACTTCTTTTTGAAGCTGTTCATATCCATAGATTTAAAAACTCATTGGTTAAAGATTTGTCTAGTGTACCTTACATCTCAACTTTCTGGGTGGATTTCTTGTGTCATGACACTTCATTTCCACTTTGATTTCATTGGCTGATGAAACATGATGGTATTGTGTTTTCTGACATTTGGGTTTCGCCGTACATATAGTTGAAGAGATATTGTTTTTATAGATTTTATAAACTGATGATGTGAGTTCTGGAACTCACAAAACGTATACGTCCGTTCAAATTACCTTATGTATTTTATTGTGGGTTTAAACGTTATTTTTAGGTGATTTGGGTGATTTAATAATTTGTATGTTCTAAATTTTGTTGTATAAGGTTTACGGAAATAAAATCCTATTAGGGATACTCTGCACCAAAATATTTTGAACGAAAAATAGCATACTGCTTTGAAAACACGCATTTTTCCTCATAAAGATTCCATATTTTTTCGTTCTACATGTATACTGATACTAAGTTGAGACACTACGCGAAGTGCTTCAGTAAGTGAAAAAGACGTCATATTTTAAGGAAAGCGACCATTTTCTTAGATAAAACCAAACATGTAAACACAAATGTGTCTAAAAAAACGTAAATTATGGGAATTTTTACTCTCCGATTCTGAAATTAGAATCTGAAGTTAAAAGTGTGACTATTCACATACAAAGATGTTGCTGGCAACCATTACTTCAAGTTTTGAGTTCTTAAAAAGATGAAAAGATGATTATTTTAAAAGATGAAATTAAAATACGTCTTTTAACTAGTATCTTATTTCGAATACGGCGCCAACTCTCGGTCAACTTTTGAACTTTTGTTTTCTTTCGCAAAAAAGTTCCGATTGCTTCAGGTATACACACATGAAATATCATTTTCTTCTGACTAGTGGTTTTGTTTTTAGAGCCTTTTGAAAGGGTGACTTTAATTATATTTACCCTATATTTTATTAAATATGCATCATAATGTATAAGAACCGAATCAGTCCTTTATTAATAACAGTTATTCATTCGATAAATTTATGTTTTAAATTATTCCGATTAATCTTATTGCTCCAGAACCATATTTTATAATTATTTATGTGTCATTATTTATATATTTTTTTATATCTAAGTATTGCGCGGGAGAGCAATATTCATTTATTTCCAGTGTCACTTCTCAGTGTTAATTTAACATAGAAAAGCCTATGCAGATCATAACATTTTCATTTTTTCTTCCCACCTTTTTGTCCCTGATGCCACTCAATTTTTATTCTTTACTAATTCTAATGATATTATAAATTTAAAGTGTGAAAGCGTTTACCTGACGTCAGGGTCAAAATGAATGGTAAAATTCCTTTGCATTTGGGTGAATTATAATCCAGAGAGAAACATGGGCCATTTTTTTAACCATTTGGAAAAAATGTTATTGTTCTCTGTCAGGGTAGGAATTCAAAAACATATCTGAGGCGTTTTATTGGTTGAATCTACATTTTATTCGTTTTCTCATTGGTCTATACAGTAACCTGTATTTTCCCTTTACTTTCAACAGAGATGGGACTTCTGTTGCCACTATGACAAAAAAAAATAATAAAAACTACAAAAAAATTAATAACTCAGAAAAAAAATTGAGATACAGCTTTCAAACAAATTGCATTTAAAAGCACATTTTTTTCTATATGCGACAGTGTAAAAAGTAATATTGTGGGATGTTTAGAAGTTTAAGAATGAAATTTCATTTAAAATGGGTCGTCAGATTTCTACGATGAAAAAGCTTTTTCCCGAACAGCCAATGAAATGCTTGGATAATATGTAAGATTCAGGTGGATAATACGTAAGTTTCAGGAAATCTGACGAGTCGCAGGCGATTTTTGTCGCTTGCAATTATTACGTGTAATAACACTATTAATGTTCAATTCATGGCGTACGTAATGTATGATCAACTCCGTGCGATTTTTTATGTCTTAAATTTTAGTCTTTGAAAAAATCATTTTCCAAATGGTCATTGTAATTTGTTAAATAGCTTTTTTTTTTTTTTTTTTTTTTTTTTTTTAATAATTCCAAATTTCTCTTTTTTCATTGAGAATCAAAGGACATTTATCAAAGAGAATGTAACATTTTTTTTTCATTATTAGTTTATTTTTTAAGAATTAAAATGGTGAATATCGTGTCATAACAGAAATAAATAGGATATTTTCAGAATAAGTTTATGTTTCAGTAAAAAAATTCAAATGATAGCTATTTTTACGGAGGTATCAAACTTAGTGAGAAATTGCATAACTTAATCTTTTTTATGTTTTTTTTTTTTTTTTTTTTTTTTTTTTTTTTTTTTTTTACGAGATGAGAACTATTTATACCCCACGTTAAACTTAGGTGATAATTTTCTAATGTGTTCACATCACCCCTTCGGAAAGAATAAGGAAATAAAATTTAATTAAAGCTGTTATTTTTTATTTTTTACTGTAACACAGCTATAATATTGTTTATTACTAGCAGTAAGGTTTCAACACAATTTATTTTTGCATTCTTAGCCTTCCTGAGTGGGAAATAGGGTATCTAAATTTAAGTGAAGTTAATCTGTACTAATATTATAAAGGGGTAAAAATTGTTTATTTGTTGGAAGTAAGCTCTGGAACTACCGAACCGATTCTTAAAGTAATGGTATCAAAATCATGGTGTTAGTCCAACTTACAACATAGGCTATACCGTGCCTCTGGCCAAAAGGGGGTGCAGGAGCAAAAACCGTTCTAAAAATGCGATTTTTGTATTACTGAAGGGCCTAGAAACATGAAATTTGGAATGGTAGTTACTTATAAGATACTAATGATCTCTAAGGACATTTCTTAAAAAAATCAAAATTAAAAAGGGGTGAATATGCGCGAAAAGCGTTCTAAAAAAATTCTAAATGGCGATTTTTACGCAATTTCAGGAAGTACCAAACCAATTTCAAAAATAATGGTGTCAAAATGATGGTGACAACCCTTGCTCCAAAATGTGTTACATTTTATGTCGCTGCCACTACCCCTGAAGGGGGTGTAGGAGCAAAAAAAAAACGTTCGAAATTGCGATTTTTGTGTTACTGAAGGATCCAGATACAGGTAATTTAGCATGGTAGTTACTTATTAGATATAAATGATCTCTAAGAACATTTCTTAAAAAATTCGAAATTTAAAAGGTGTGAAAATGCGCAAAAAGCGTTCTAAAAAACGTCCTAAATGGCGATTTTCACGCAATCTCAATAAGTACCAAACCGATTTAAAAAATAATGGTGTCAAAATGATGGAGATAACTCTTGCTTCAATATTGGCTTGCTTCAATATTTTATGTTGGTGCCACTACCTCTAAAGGGGGTGTACGAGAAAAAAACGTTCGAAATTGCGATTTTTGTGTTGCTGAAGGGCCCAGATACATGGAATTTGTAATGGTAGTTACTTAAAAGATATAATTATCTCTAAGAACATTTCTTAAAAAAAATGAAATTTAAAAGGGGTGAAAATGCGCGAAAATAGTTCTAAAAAACGTTCTAAATGGCTATTTCTACGCAATCTGAGAAAGTACCCAACCTATTTCAAAAGTGGTGGTTGGAAATTGATGATGATATACTTTGCTGCAACATAGGCTCTATTTCATGTCCGTGTCACTACCACCTGTAGGTTGCAGAAGCAAAAACGTTCTAAATTGATATTTTTGTATTACTGAAGGACCTAGAAACATGAAATTAGGCAGGGAAGTTATTTATAAGATATAAATTATCTTTAAGAAAGTCTCTTAAAAAATTCGAAATTTAAAAGCAGTGAAATGAACGAAAAGCGTTCTAAAACACTTTCTAAATTGCGATTTCTACGCAATCTCAGGAAGTACCGAACCGATTTAAAACACAATAGTGTGAAAACGATGGTGACAGCCCTCGCTCCAACACAGGCTGTATTTCATGTCAGTGCCACTACTCCAAATTGGGTGAAGGAGCAAAAAACGATCTAAATTGCGTTTTTTGTAATACTGCAGGGGCTAACAACATGAAACTAGGCATGGTATTTACTTATAAGATATAAATGATCTCTAAGAACATTTCTTAAATAATTCGAAATCTAAAAGGGATGAAAATAAACGAAAAACGTTCTAAAAAAACGTTCTAAATTGCGATTTCTACGCAATCTCAGAAAGTAACTAACCGATTTCAAAAGTAATGGTTGGAAATTGATGATGACAGCCCTTGCTCCAATACAGGATCTATTTCATGTTGGCGTCACTACCATCTTGCGGCTGCATTTCATAAAGCGTTCTAAATTGTGATTTTTGTGATACTGAAGCAGCTAGCAACTTGAAATTTGGCATGGTAATTACTTATGAGATGTAAATACTCTCTGAGAAAAGCTTCTCAATTATTTGAAATTTAAAAGAGGTGAAAATGAACGAAAAGCGTTCTAAAAACGTTCTAAATAGCGATTTCTACGCAATCTCAGGAAATATAAACCGATTTCAGAAGTAATGGTTTCAAAGTGATTGTGACAGTCCCCGCTCCAACACAGATTATATTTTACATTGTTATCACTACCACCTGCGGCTTACAGGAGCAAAAAATGCTCTAAATTGCTTTTTTGTGTTACTGAGGGGGTGTAACATTTTTAATTTGAAATGGTAATTACTTCAAAGATGCAAATGCTTTCTAAGAATTGTCAAAAGAAAATTCAAAATTTAAAAGATGAAGTGAGCGAAAAGCGTTCTATAAGCGTTCTAAATTACGATTTTTATGCAATCGTATGAAATACGAAACCGATTTCAAACATAATGGTTGCAAATTGAAGGTGATAGAACCTGTTCAAACATAAGCTATATTTTATGTCGTGGGTTGTAAGAGCCTAAAACTTTATAAATTGCGATTTCTGCTGTACTTACGAGGCTAGAAACTTTAAATATAGCACGGTAGTTACTTATAAAATATAAATGTCCTTTAAGAACAGTCGACAATAAATTCGAAATTAAAAAGGGGTGAAGCGAAGGGAAGGAGCGAAAAGCATTCTAAAAGAGTCCTAAATTAAAATTTCTATGGAATCTCAGGAAATAATGAACCGATTACAGAAGTTATTGGTTGCTAATCAAGAGTGATAGTCCCTGATGCTATATGGGCTATATTTTATGCCGGTGTCACTGCCGCCTGGTTGGCAGGAACAACAAGAAAGCCTTTAAAAACATCTAAATACCGTTTTCAATAGAGTGTTAGGAAATACCAACCGATTTCAAGGTTAATTTTGGCAAATTAATGATGACAGTCTCTGTTTCAAAATTTTTCGAGACGTTCTTATTCAACTCTGTTTCGGCATTTTATGTTGGTGCCACTAACACCAGAGAGGTGGTAGACTATTAGACAAGATGCTTGGAACTTGACATGATGGTTAATTTTAAGATGTGAATGTGTTAAGATGGTTTCTAAAAAATTCAAAACTTCAAATGGATACTGAAATGAGCATAAAAGTCTCAAAATACTTTCTAAATTATCATTTAATTGGAATTAGTTTTAGTTCTTCTTATTAATTAAAATCTCATTTTTGTCTATTGCACTTTTACAATTAAGTTTAGTAAAACTGTGGCTTAATTTGTAATTTTTGAATTATTTCAAAAAGTGTTCTTCTAATAAAAATATAGGTATGCAAATATTGCTTGGCATATTTCGACTATTACGCGAGCAAAGCCGCGAGGTTTGCTAGTAACTTATATTTCTTTCCTACTTCAAATGATTCAAATCTATACTAATATTATAAAGAAGTAAAAATTGTTTGTTTGATAGAGGTAATCTCTGGAGCTACCGAACCAATTTCAAAAGTAATGGTATCAAAATGATGGTATTAGTCCATCTTAGAACATAGATTATATTTTATGTCGGTGCCACTAACCCAAATGGGATGCAGGAGCAAAATATATTCTAAAAATGCGATTTTCGCGTTACTGAAGGGCCTAGAAATATGAAATTTCGAATATTAGTTAGTTAATAATATATATGATGTCTAAGAAGATTTTCTAAACAATTCGTAATTTAAAAGGAGTGAAAATGCACAAAAAGCGTTCTAAAAAGCGTTCTAAATGGTGGTTTCTATACAATCTCAGGAAATACCAAAGCGATTTAAAAAATAATGGTGACAACGCTTGCTCCAAGATATACTATATTTTACGTCGGTGCCACTACCCCAAAGGGGATGCAGCAGCAAAAAACGTTCTAAAAATGCGATTTATGTGTTACTGAAGAGCCTAGAAATATGAAATTTGAAATATTAGCTACTTATTAGATATAAAGGATTTCTAAGAACAGTTCTTAAACAATTTGAAATTTAAAAGGTGTGAAAATGCACGAAAAGAGTTCTAAAAAACGTTCTAAATGGTGGATTCTACACAATCTCAAGAAATAACAAACCGATTAAAAAAAATATTGGTGTCAAAATGACGGTGACAACCCTTGCTCCAATATAGGCTATGTTTTATGTCGGTGCCACTAGCCCAAAGGGGGTACAAGAAAAAAACGTTCTAAATTGCGGTTTTTGCGTTACGGAAGGACCTAGAAGAGTGAAATTTGGAATGGTAGTTAGTTATAAGATATCAATAACGACATTTCCTCCTACAAATCTCTAAGGACATTTCCTAAAAAAATCGAAATTTAAAAGGGGGTTAATATGCGCAAAAATTGTTGTAAAAAACGTTCTAAATTGCGATTTCTATGCAATCTCTGGAAGTACTGAACCGATTTCAAATATAATGGTGTAAAAATGATGGCGACTGAACTTGCTCCAAGATAGGCTATATTTTATATCTGTTTCCACTACCCTAGAGGAGATGCGGGAGCAAAATGCGCGAAAAGCGTTCTAAAAACGCTATAAATGTCGATTTTTCAGCAATACCTCAGGAAGAATGAAACTGATTTCAAATATAATTGTATGAAATTGATGCTAACAGCCTTTGATCTAACATAGACGCTATTTTATGTCGGTATCACTATCACCTAGACGTTGCAGCAGCAAAAAACGTACTAAATTTCGATTTTTGTGATCGGTAGGGGTTAACAACTTAAAATTAGGCAAGATACGTATTTATTAGATATAAATGATCTTTAAGAACAGTTTCGAAAATATTAGAAATTTAAAAACGGGTGAAAATGCGCGAAACGTGTTCTAAAAACGTTCTAAATTGCAATTTTTACTCAATCTCAGGAAATACCAAAGCTATTTCAAAAGTAATGGTCGCAAATCAATGGTGACAGTCCCTACTATAACATAGGTTATATTTTATATTGCTGTCACTACCATCTGAGGGTTGAAAAAGCAAAACACGTTCTAATTTGCATTTTTTGCACAACTGAGGCGTCTAACGCTTTGAAGTATGGCATGGTTTTTACTTACAAGATGCAACTGCTTTCTAAGAACAGTCGAAAGAAAATTCCAAATTTAAAAAGATGAAGTGAGCGAAAAGCGTTATAAATTACAATTTTTATGCAATCTTATCAAATACCAAACCGATTAAAAAAATAATGAGGACAAATTGTTGGTGATAAAACCTGCTCAAACATATGCTATATTTTATGTCTGTGCCACTACCACCAGAGGGTTTCGGGAGCTAAAAATTTTCTAAATTGCGATTTCTGTGATACTGAAAAGGCTAGAAACTTTAAATATGGCATGGTAGTTACATATAAAATATAAATGCTCTCGAAGGACTCTCGAAAATAAATTCGAATTAAAAAGGGGTGAATCGAGGGGGAGGTGCGAAAAGCATTCTAAAAAAGTCCTAAATTACGATTTTTATGCAATTTCAGGGAATATAAACCGATTATAAAAGTATAAGTTGCGAATCAATGATAACAGTCTCTGATCCTACACAGGCTATATTTTATGCCGATGATTCTACCACCTGGGTTTCACAAGAACAATAAACGTTCTAAAAATGCCTTTAAAAGCTTTCTAAATTACGTTTCTGTGGAATATTAGGAAATAACAAACCAATTTCAAAATTAATGTTGGCAAATTAATAGTGACAGTTCCTATTTCAATATTGTTTTTTTTGTTGAGAGAGGTGGTAGGACTTGGAATTTGACATGATGTAAGAAGATGGTTTCTAAAAAATTCAAAACTTCAGATGAATACTTAAATGATCGTATTAATTGAGCATAAAAGTTTCAAAATATTTTCTAAATTATCATTTATTTAGTTTTATTTCGTTTTATTAATTTAAGTCTCATTTCTGGTTAATGCAGTGTAATAACGATGTTTAATCAATCTGTGATTTAAATAGTAATTTTTGAATTATTCCTAAAAGTAATAAGTTCCTTTTAATAAAAAAAACCTCTTAATAAAATAAAATATTACCTTTTAATAAAATAAAAATTTAGTTAATACCTTTTAATAAAAATTAGACATATAAATATCACTTGGCATATTTAAAATATTACGCGAGCAAACCCTCGGGGTTTGCTAGTTTTTTATGTTTTGATTATAGATTTTTAATGTTCAGATTTAAAGTTTTCGTCCAAACTACAACAACCTGCATTTTACAGTGGTGAAATATTTTCAATATAGATTTTTTTTCGTTCAGATTGGAAGTTTTCGTACAAACTACAACAACCTGCATTACTACAGTGATGAAATATTTTGAATTATACATTGGTAAACTGCATCACACATTGTGATACAATATTGCATACATCAAAGCCTGATCATGATACCCTCTATTAATTTTGAAATGAGTTCATCTGAATGCACTAGTTATTAGAAAAACTTGACATATTGAACAAAAACATAATTTGAAGAACTAATTATGAAAAAACAAAATTTAACTCCAACATTGTTTAAGTCCGAGAAGGGACAGATATTAAGATATTTCATTCAATTAGTTCTACATTTAATGTTAAATTTTTGTAACAAATCAGTTAAGGCAATTGAAAATTAAAAAATAAAAATAAAATTCATACAATGTGATACTTAAAACACCCTAAAAATTAGATTTCGTTCAAATGAAATCGAAATAAATCTTAGACATTTTTTTTTTTTTTTAAGTTTCGTATTTTGTAGGCTTCTTATCATTTTAAGAACAACTGTCATAAACATAATACAAAATCTGCAATTCAAATGTTTTCAATTAAAAATGGAAGAAGTCTAAGATTTATTTCGATTTTATTTGAACGGAATCTAATTTTTTAGAGTGTTTTAAGTATCATATTGTATGAATTTTATTTTTATTTTTTAATCTTCAATTGGTTGATTTGTTACAAAAATTTAACATTAAATGTAGAACTAATTAAATGAAATATCTTAAAACCTGTCCCATTTCGGGCTTAAACAATGTTTGAAATAAATTTTGTTTTATATAATTTGTTCTTCAAATTATATTTTTGTTTAATAATTTTGTTGTTTTAGTTTCATATTCTAGTATAAGCTTAAAAAGAAAATAATTTTATATAAAATACTCTTTGAATATAAATATTTTCTACACGTAACACTTCCTTATAATTTAAATATAATTTAATAGCTTCTTTGTCAACCATAAAATTATTCATTTTTTATTAAGAATGTTACTATTTAAAGCTAATTGAATAACATTACATCCATTAAAACCTTTTTTACAAATTTTGCGTTTGTAAAAGCTTTTTGTTATACAAATATTTCCTATGAAATGTGAGAATAAGTGACATTAAAAAAGGAAAATAAGAAAAGAAGCCGATTGATTAAGTGAAATATGAAACATTCATTAAATTTATGAAATTTGTTACATTTTATAATTCATAATTTTAAATAAATCATAAAATTAAAAATAATTAATAATTAAAATCTTTTATTAACACAAACTGTGTTAAAAAAATGGCTTAACCACCATAATCTGCCTTGAATTCTCTCTGTAATTAAAATGTATTTTTATAAATCTACACTTCAAAGATGTTTTTTCCTTTTTTTGCTTTTCTTTATTCTTTGAAGTATAGAATTGAATCCGGTAAAGTGCATCATTAGTGGCTTTAGCTGAACACCTTTGATACTAAGGTGAAATGATTACAGTCCTTAAAAGAAAGGATCAGAACTTTGATGTTTTTTTTTTTTTTTTTTTTTTTTTTTTTTTTGTACTTGAGTTCAATTTATGTCTTTCCCTTTAAACTGTTAAAAATAATTGTGAGAATTATTAACCTCCCTAGTATCTTTTGTTAAATATGGTAAAATGTTTCAGTGCAGTCGGATATGTTAAAGAATATAGAATTCTTTTTTTCTTCATAAGAAAATCCATTCGATAATTAGACAAATGAAATTAAATACAATTTATTCATGAAACAAAGCTCTCACAGCAAGAGGACATACTTAAATAAAGTTAATGTAAATTACTAGGGGGTTCAATCCTAGTTCAGACGGAACAGACTCTATAAACAAAGGCTGCAAAAAGATTAAAGAAGATTAAATTATAATTTTTAAAAAACAGTGAGCGATTTCCCTTCATTTCCCTTTGATTGATGAATTTTAAGCCGAATCAGCTGTTGTTAGGAGATCCAAAGGCTGTTTCTGTATTTGATTAAATAAGATCAATTAAACAGGCAATTGGAAACAAGCTAATATAAATTAATTAAGTAAACACAGGGCTCGCAGCGTTCCTAAAATCTTCGCACTTTCCTACCACTATTTTAAAACGATATTCTTTATTGTATAATTCTATTACAGATGTTAAAGGAATCTTCCACGAAGAATTCTTATTTAAAATACTGGTAGCAAAGGGCGAAAATTTTAGGAATGCTGCGAGCCCTGGTAAACAGAGTCTTTGTCTCCAGCTATTTTTTAACAACGCTATAAAAAAGTTGTTTTAACTAAGACATTTTAAATGTATCGTTTAAAATCTGACGCAACTTTCATCATTTTTTTTTCTTTTTTTAATATTCGCGTAAAAATGCTTTTGTTTTTAGAAAGAAAATATTATTTGCGCTTATTTGAACTCACCGCATCGCTAAAATGACCGTCTCAAAATATGAAATAAATGTCTCGGATAAATATATTTTTAAATTTAATCTGTTTTGCAATTTGCTTATTAGGTCATTTTAAATATGTCGTAATTTCTCCTATTTACTGCTTTTAAATCATATTAAATTTATTATTTTTACATTTTCTTTCACTTTTTAAAATTTACGTGGCAATACTTTTGTTGCTAGAAAGGAAGTATTTTTATTTGCGCTGCCTTACTTTTGGCAACAATAGTTTAAAAGATCATGCAGAAATGCGCAATAAATTATTCGTGTAAATATAATTTTAAATTTAAACTGTTTGGCAATATTATAATTTGGCCTTTATAATAATGACGTATTTTCCTCCATTTACGGCTTTTATCGCATATTAATGTATTTATTATTAAAAAATTTTATTTCTCTTTTAAAAATCATCACTAACGTTTTCGTTTTTTTTTTTTTTTTTTTTTTTTTTTTTTTTTTTTTTAAATATTTGCGTGAATAACACTTTTGTTGGTAGAAAGGAAATATTTTAATTTGTGCTGCCTTAGATTTGACAATAACAGTTTAAAAGGTCATTTACAAATATTAAACAAAGGTGTCGTGTAAATATATTTTTTAATTTAAACTTTTGCTATATTATTATTTGGTCACTTTAAATATGACGTAATTTCCTCCATGTGTGGCTTTTAATGCATATTAATGTATTTGATATTTTAAAAGTTTCTATTGTTTAAAATATTCACGTGTAAATATTGTTTTTATGACGTAATTTTCCATATGTTCCTGCTTTTAATACGTAATCATTTCATTTTAATTTGAACATTTAATTTATTTTTTTTCTGTTTATAATAATGGCGTGTACATATTTTTTTATTTGAAGGATATATTGCGCTATATTCAATATTGGCAACAATTTAAAATAATAACATTTCTAAAATATGTAAAAGATATCTCTCGAAATGTTGACAAATTTGAACTTAAATTGGAAATAAACCCACAAAAAATTAGTCAAATAAAAAAAAATAGCAAAAGCAGTCTGCACCGCCGGATAGGTATAGTTTTTTCTCCTATAAAACTTTTTTAATAGAACGATTTTGACTAACTTTAATGTTAAATATCGCTTAAAATAATTATTCGATTAAAAAACCATCTGCATCAGCGTCCGTATCAAATATATCTCTATAGTACTACCCATTTTCATATTTTTGTATACAGTAGTTATCTTAATTTTAACGAAGAAAGATCCGCGATCTCAAAAAAAAAATCATTTACAGCAGCTGTGACAGCGTTAGTTACTTTTAGAATAGAGAGAAATACGTTACGAGTTCCTTTCTCAGAATAAAAACACACAACCCATTTATTCTTGTTAAATGTAGCTCTAAAAAAAATTTATTTCAAGGAAAAAAACATACTAGTTTGGTATAAATTGACTATATTCAGGTATTTATAAATTTTGCTTGTGGGTGTTCAAATATTTGTTAATGATTAAGTCGCTAATTAGTATCCAATTTTGTTCATTTGAACTCCATTTCAGATTTTTACCTTTTTAAAAATACACGCAGCGATATTTCCACCCTTTATTGCTGACATAGTTTCATTTTAGGCTATTATTCACTAGTTTAAAAACATGTTTTGATCAATGAAAGATTTAAACAGCCGACATTGATGGTGTACCATGTCGTGTCTTTATGCAGGCTACAAATCGCAGGTAGTTGTTAGGTCTTATATTCCACTATTAACTGATGGTCCGATATGTTGTATCTTCTGTAGAAAATATGACCGTAGAAACAAAAAGAAATTTCTTTTGAGAGCATTCTATTATTAATAGCTTTATTTTTATTTTTAGTTTGATTTGATTATAGATCTAGTTGACACCTCCATATCGGAATATGATTTAGTAGATATCATATTACAAATATTTATTACGAAATAACATTTGTATGAAATTATTAAAAAAACATACTTGCATTACACGAAATATGAAATTGCTTTTGAGTATTGCACTGAAATCCGAAATGAAAAAAAGATATGAAAAAAAAAATGAAAAAAACTGAAAAAAATATGTAGATGTAAATTTATTTGAGTGAAATAAGAAAGTTTAAATCCCACCGTGACTGTAAAACTAGCTAAATAGTAAATTTTGTAAAATGCAATTTATTTATCGCGCATCTAATAAAGCAATATTTAGCCACATGAATATACTATTTAAGTAATAACTTCATATTTTCTACAGAATTATTAAGATAAAACATCAAAAAAGAAAAAAAACAGAAAAAATATTCATCTAAATACAGGGGTGGAGTTTTCTTAACAAAAACAATTTTTAAAATATAACTTAATGGCAAGTTCCTATTATAAATTCAAATCGGAAGACAGCTTTTCATACAAAAATATAGGAAATGTATTACAAGAAACTACGCAGGTTCAAACGTAACATATTTTATTTTATTTTTTTAATAGCTGAAAATAAAAAAATAGGTGATCTTATATTCTCTAATCGGGTTAATATCTGAAAAGTCCTTCCGGCCAGTGCCGGGAGGAAGAGGTAGCTTTCATAATCCTTATTTTAAAAAAGCCAACTTATATCATGCAAACACACGAAGCTCAATTTAGTGGAAACCGGATATAGGAGATTCAATACTAATTTTTATCAATATAATGAATGAGAATTTCGTGAAATTAGTCAGCTTTATCCAAGCTGCTTTTCTTTAAAGTAACTTATATTTGGCTGCCAAATTCGGCAATTTCTTAAAGTGCCTGTCATTTTAAGACAACATGGTGGATGAGGCTAAGCAGTGAACTTGGTCGAGACCTTAGTAATTGCTGTGCACATGCTCACTCACATCGGAATCGGTTAATATATAGGAGTGCTGTCGCATGCAAAAAATCAGATTTTTTAAAATGTCACCCACAATAGAAATTGAAACTGCTATATCTAAGCCATTTTTTAAGGTAAAGACAAACAAAAAATGCTCCTGAATCCTTATATCAAGATCAAATACTTAAAAAAGAAACCTTTTTCAATTTCTAATTTTTTTGCACCTCACTTTAAATATATATATATATTTTAATTTAATGGCCGCCATTTTAAAACAAGATGGCTGATGAATCTGGCCAGCGAACTTGGTCGAGGTGTTGATGTATACTATCCACATGCCTTCTTACATCGAAATAGGCAAATACGTGTGTTATCGCGTGACAAATACAAGATCGTTTCAAAATGTTAGCCGTGCTAGAAATTCAAAGTGCTATAAATCAAACATTTTTTAAGATATCAACAAAAGAACAAATTTTCAGAAACAAAAACTGCTCCGGAATCTTTGTATCAAGGCCAAACACATAAAAAAAAATCTTTTTCACTTTCCAATTTTTTAATACCTCATTTTGAATTTTAAATTTAATTTTTTTTAAATGGCAACCCTTTTGAAACAAGATGGCGAATGAAGCTGGCCAACGAACTCGGTCGAGACATTGGTATGTACTATGTACAGACCAAGTTACATCCAAATAGGTTCATAAATACGCCTGTTATCGTGTGACAAAAATCAGGTCGTTTTAAAATGTCAGCGACAAGAGAAATTCAAAATGCTATTACTCAGCCATTTTTTTTTAGATATAGACGAAAGAAAAACTGTTCCGGAATCTTTGTATTAAGGTCAAACACATACAAAAAAAAATCTTTTTCATTTTCCAATTTTTTGGTATCTCATTTAAATTTTTTTTATTTTTTAATTTTTTTAAATGGCCGCCATTTTGAAACAAGATGGCGGATGAAGCTGGCCAACGAACTCGGTCGAGATATTTGTATGTACTTTGTACACACCAAGGTACATCCAAGTCGGTTCATAAATACGCCTGTTATTACGTGAGAAAAGTCAGGACGTTTCAAAATGTCAGCCACGCTAGAAATTCAAAATGCTATAACTCAGCCATTTCTTAAGATATAGACGAAACAAAAACTGCTCCCGAATCTTTTTATCCAGGTCAAACACATAAGAAGAAAATATTTTTTCAATTTTCAATTTTTGGTACCACATTTCAAATTTAAATTTTTCTTAAAAATTTAAATGGCCGCCATTTTTAAACAAGATGGCGGGTGAAGCTGGCCAACGAACCCGGTCGAGACATTGGTATGTACTATGTATAAACGAAGTTACATCCAAATCGGTTCATAAATACGCCTTTTATCGCGTGACAAAATTCAGGACGTTTCAAAATGTCAGCCACGCTAGAAATTCAAAATGCTATAACTCAGCCATTTTTTAAGATATAGACGAAACAAAAACTGCTCCGAAATCTTTGTATAAAGGTCAAATACATAAGAAAAAATATTTTTCCATTTTCAATTTTCTGGTACCACATTTCAAATTTTAAATTAAAAAAGAATTTTAAATGGCCGCCATTTTGAAACAAAATGGCGGATGAAGCTGGCCAACGATCTCGGTTGAGAGATTGGTATGTACTATGTACACACCGAATTACATCCAAGTCGGTTCATAAATACGCCTTTTATCGCGTGACAAAATTCAGGACGTTTCAAAATGTCAGCCACGCTAGAAATTCAAAATGCTATAACTCAGCCATTTTTTAAGATATAGACGAAACAAAAACTGCTCCGGAATCTTTGTATAAAGGTCAAATACATAAGAAAAAAATATTTTTCCATTTTTAATTTTTTGGTGCCACATTTCAAGTTTTAAAGTTTTTTAAAAATTTTAAATGGCCGCCATTTTGAAACAAAACGGCGGATGAAGATGGCCAACGAACTCGGTCGAGACACTGGTATGTACTATGTACACACCGAATTACATCGAAATCGGTTCATAATTACGGGAGTTACAGTGTGACATAGGTCAGATATATATATATATATATATATATATATATATATATATCAATTTTGAATGGAGGGTGGTTTCGGGGTCTGGGGGTCATGATCGATGAAAATATTCCAAAATTTTTTGAAATCGCTTTCCTCCGAACGGCTGCAATAGGTAGCTTTTTTGTAAAGAAAGCTACCTAATACCGTATTTATTTCTGGAAACTCTTTATATGTATCTACATTGACATAAACCGCAATATAGATGTCACTAGATAGAGTAAAAAATGACTATGTAATCGAGTTTCGAGATGACGTAATGATTTTGGATAAGATTGTTAATGGTATATGAAATATTAACTGGTCCGCTTCGGCATATCCTAGTACGATATGAGCATCAGGGTGACCCAATATCTTATTTTGGCAGTATAATCATGTCATCAAGATTCAGATTAAATTGGTGCCAAATTGAATCTTAAGCAATGCATTTATCAACTAGTTTTGTTATCGTGGGAATATTGGGTTAGGATTCTCGGACAGACAAAAATTTATGATTGAAAATGATGCCAAACAACACTATTGTAACTCGCCAAACATATTATTTCATAATATATTACACTATCTATGACTACGATATCTAATTTCAAGAGTAATTAATTATGCAGGAAAGTTTTATTAACAGTTTGATACAGAATGACTACTCTGTCACGAAATATCTTCGTTCAATGTTCATAGTTTTTGTGTTACATAAACTTCATCGAGTTAGGACATTAAACTACCAAAACTTTGGTAAAGAGAGATCTATAGCGTGAAGTATAAATGGTACTAGCAGTTTTGGCTATTCGAAAAGGCATTCACGTAAGTAGTGTTTCCACAGAATGCTGCATGACAAACAATTTTTTTTTTTTTTATTTTAGCATAATACTTGGAAATATCTGTTACTTAAAGTTATATACATTTAAAGTTAAGCATGAGTTTAGAAAATTATAACCTTATTTAGGACACATGCTCCAAATAAAACAATTTAAAGTGTTTTTTATTTATTTATTTATTTATTTTTTTAGGTAGCTTTCATTACAAAAATGTACCTATTTCAGCCGTTCGGAGGAAAACGATTTCAAAAAATTGTGGTATATTTTCTTCGATCATGAACCCCAGACCCCGAAACCACAATTCGTTCAAAAGTTGATATATATATATATATATATATATATATATATATATATATATATATATATATATATCTGATCTTTGTCACACTGTAACTCTCGTATTCATGAACCGATTTGGATATAACTTCGTGTATACACAGTGCATACCAATGCCTCGACCGAGTTCGTTGGCCAGCTGCATCCGCTATCTTGTTTCAAAATGGCAGCAATTTAATTTTTTTAAAAATAATTAAAATTTGAAATGTGCTACCAGAAAAATGAAAATTGAAAAATATTTTTTCTTATGTGTTTGACATTGATACAAAGATTCCGGAGCAGTTTTTATTTCGTCTATATCTTAAAAAATGGCTGAGTTATAGCACTTTGAATTTCTAGCGTGGCTGACATTTTGAAACGACCTGATTTTTGTCACGCGATAACAGGCGTATTTATGAACCGATTTGGATGTACCTTGGTATATACATAATACGTACAAATGTCTCCACCGAGTTCGTTCGGCAGCTTCATTCGCCATTTTGTTTCAAAATGGCGGCCATTTAAGTTTTTTTTTATTTTAAATTAAAAATGAGGTACCAAAAAATTGGAAAATGAAAAATATTTTTTTTGTAAGTGTTTGACATTAATAAATAGATTCCGGAACAGTTTTTCTTCCTCTATATCTAAAAATTGGCTCAGTTATAGCATTTTGAATTTCTACTGTGGCTGACATTTTGGAACGACCTGATTTTTGTTACGCGATAACAGACGTATTTATGAACCGATTTGGATGTAACTTGACGTGTACATAGTACATATCAATGTCTCGACCGAGTTCGTTGCCAGCTTCATTTGCCATCTTGTTTCAAAAGGGCCGCCATTTAAAAAAATAATTTTAAATTTAAAATAAGTTATCAAAAAATTGAAAAATGAAAAAGATTTTTTTGTGTGTTTCACCTTGATACAAAGATTCCGGAGCAGTTTTTGTTTCATATATATCTTTAAAAATGGTTGAATTATAGAACTTTGAATTTCTATCATGGATGACATTTTGAAACGATCTGATATTTGTCACGTGATAACACGCGTATTTATCACGTGACCTATTTCAATGTAAGAAGGCATGTGGATAGTATATCGTAATGTCTCGACCAAGTTCGCTGGCCAGCTTCACCAGCCATCTTGTTTCAAAAGGAGGCCATTAAATTAAATAAAAAATTATATTTAAAGTGAGGTGGAACAAAATTAGAAATTAATAAAGTCCTTCCGGCCAGTGCCGGGAAAGGAGGCGCTGGCCGGAAGGACCGGTAGCTTTCATATTCCTTATTTTTAAAAAGCAAGCTTATATTATTCAAACACACGAAGCTCAATTTCGTGGAAACCGATTATAGGAGATTCAATACTAATTTTTATCAATACTAAATGATTATGAATGTGAATTTCGCGAAATTAGTCAGCTTTATTCAAGCTGCTTTTATATAAATTAACTTATATTGGGTTGCAAAATTTGGCGATATCTTGCAGTTCCTGCCATTTTAAGACAACATGGTGGATGAGGCTAACGAGGGAACTTGGTCGAGACCTTATTATTTCCTGTGCACATACTCACTCACATCGGAATCTGTTGATATATACAAGCGCTTTCGCAGGCAAAAAATCAGATTTTTCAAAATGTCACCCACGCTAGAAAAGTCAAACTGCTATAGCTGAGTCATTTTTTAAGATAAAGACAAAACAAAAAATGCTCCGGAATCCTCATATCATGGTCAAATACTTAAGAAAGAAACCTTTTTCAATATCTAAATTTTGCACCTGAATATAAATATAATTTTTATGTAATTTAATGGCCTCCATTTTGAAACAAGATGGCTGATGAAGCTGGCCAGCGAACTTGATCGAGACATTACGATATACTATCCACATGAATTCTTACATCGAAATAGGTTAATAAATACGCTTGTTATCACTTGACAAATACCAGATCGTTTTAAAATCTCAGCCATGCTAGAAATTCAAAGTGCTATAATTCAACTATTTTTTAAGATATATAAGAAACAAAACTGCCCCGTAATCTTTGTATCAAGGTCAAACACATAAAAAAAATATTTTTTCAATTTTCAATTTTTTGATAACTCATTTTCAATTTAAAATTATTTTTTTTAAATGGCAGCCCTTTTGAAACAAGATGGGGAATGAATCTGGCCAACGAACTTGGTTGAGACATTGGTATGTACTATGTACACACCAAGTTACATCCAAATAGGTTCATAAATACGCCTGTTATCGCGTGACAAAAATCAGGTCGTTTCAAAATGTCAGCCACGCTAGAAATTCAAAGTGCTATAACTCAGCCAATTTCTAAGATATAGACGAAACAAAAACTACTCCGAATTCTTTGGATCAAGGTCAAACATATAAGAAAAAAATATTTTTCAATTTTCAATTTTTTGGTACCATATTTCAAACTTTAAGATTTAAAAAAGAAATTAAATGGCCGCCATTTTGAAACAAGATGGCGTATGAAGCTGGCCAACGAACTCAAAATGGCGAACGAGACATTGGTACATATTATGTATAAATCAAGGTACATCCAAATCGATTCATAAAAAGTCCTTCCGGCCAGTGCCGGGAAGAATTGGTAGCTTTCATATTCCTTATTTTTAAAAAGCAAGCATATATTATTCAAACACACGACGCTCAATTTAGCGAAACCCGATTTTAGGAGATTCAATACTAATTTTTATCAATACCAAATCATTATGAATGAGAGTTTCGCGAAATTAGTCAATTTTATCCAAGCTGCTTTTATTTAAATTAACTTATATTTGGTTGCCAGATTCGGCGATATCTTGAAGTTCCTGCCATTTTAAGACAACGTGGTGGATTGGGCTAACAGTGAGCATGGTCGAGACCTTAGTAATTCCAGTGCACATGTCACTCACATCGGAATCGGTTGATACATATACAAGTGCTGTCGCAGACAAAAAATCAGATTTTTCAAAATGTCACCCACATTAGAAATTGAAACTGCTATATCTGAGCCATTTTTAAAGATAAAGACAAAACAAAAAATGCTCCGGAATCCTTATATCATGGTCAAATACTTAAGAAAGAAACCTTTTTCAATTTCTAATTTTTTTACACCTCACTCTAAATATAATTTTTTATTTAATTTAATGATCTCCATTTTGAAACAAGATGTATGGTGAAGCTGGCCAGAGAACTTGGTCGAGACTTTACGATGTACTATCCACATGCCGTCTTACATTGAAATAGGTTAATAAAAACACGTTTTATCACGTGACAAATATCAGATCGTTTCAAAATGTCAGCCATGGTAGACATTCAAAGTGCTATAATTCAACCAGTTTTAGCTCACAGGCTATTAAAGCCTGAGAGCTAATGTGCCCGCCCGTTCTGTATGTATGTATGTATGTATGTACGTACGTATGTATGTACGTACGTATGTATGTACGTACGTATGTATGTACGTAACGCGATAGCTCTTTATAGAAAGATCCGATTTGCTTCAAATTTGTTTTCTAGGTTCATTCTGATAAGGCGCTTTCCTGATTAGTTTTGGGAATTCATTGGTTAAGTATAAAGGGGAAAACGGGGCTAGTCCCCCCTCCCTTAATTTAGATAAACGGGTTTTTCATGCAGAATTATTCGATTTGCTCCAAATTCGGTATACCGGTTTACTATGTTAAGAAGCTGCTTGATTAGTTTTGAAGACTCGTTAGTTAAGTATAAAGGGTGGAAAGGGGGGGGCTTGATCCCCCTTAATTTAAAAAATATGTTTTTCATGCAGATTTATTGGATTTGCTCCAAGTTTTGTATATCGGTTTATTATGTTACGAAACTACCTTGACTAGATTTGGAGGTTCATTAGTTAAGTATAAAGAGGGGAAAGGGGGGCTAGATCCCACACTTAATTTAGATGAATGGGTTTTTCATGCAGAGTTATTCGATTTGCTACAAATTTGGTATACCGGTTTATTATGTTAAGGAGCCGCTTTGATTAATTTTGAAGGTTTATTGGTTAAGTTTAAAGGGGGGGGGGGTGTAGATCTGGGTCTAGAACACTCCCCTTAATTTAGATATATGGGTTTTTCATGCAGAATTAATAGATTTGCTTCAAGTTTGACATGCCGGTTTAGTCCGATATGGTATTTCTTTTTTTAGATTTGGAGGTTCATTGGTTAAGTATAAAAAGGGGAAAAGGGGACAAGATCCACCCCCCCTTAATTTAGATAAATGGATTTTCATGCAAAATTATCCAATTTATTTAATTTTTTTTTTCTATGTTCATTCTGATATGAAGCTTCCCTAATTAGATTTGGAGGTTCCTTAGTTAAGTATAAAGGGGGATAAGGGGGTTAGTCCCTTCCCCCTTAATTTAGCGAAATGGTTTTTCATGCATAATTATCTGATTTGCTTCAAATTTTGTATACCGGTTTATTATGTTAACGTTCTTCCCTGATTAGATATGGAGGTTCATTGGTTAAGCTTAATGTGGGGAATTGGGGCTAATCCTCCTTCATTTTTTTTGGTGGGCATTATTCTTTGAAATAAGAATATAATGTGTGAATAGTCTGTGAGCTCAATGCCATCAATTTAACAGGGCAATTTTCTTTTTATTTAAGCGAAACAAAACAAATGCGAATGTCAAACAAATACTGCTCCGGAATCTTTGTATCAAGGTCAAACTCATAAAAAAAATCTTTTTCAATTTTCAATTTTTTGATAACTTATTTTAAATTTAAAGTTTATTTTTTTAAATGGCCTCCATTTTAAAACAAGATGGCGGATGAAGCTCGAGAACGAACTCAGTTGAGATATTGGTACGTATTATGTATACACCAAGATACATCCAAATCGGTTCGTAAATACGCCTGTTATCGCGTGACAAAAATCAGGTCGTTTCAAAATGTCAGCCACGCTAGAAATTCAAAGTGCTATAACTCAACTATTTTTTAAAAATATAGACGAAACAAAAACAGCTCCGGAATAATTGTATCAAGGTCAAACACACCAGAAAAAAATATTTTTCAATTTTCAAATTTTTGGTGCCACATTTCAAATTTTATTTATTTTTTAATTTAAATGGCCGCCATTTTGAAACAAGATGGCGGATGAAGCTGGCCAACGAACTCGGTCGACACATTGGTGCGTATTATGTATATACTAAGTTACATCCTAATCGGTTCGTAAATACGAGAGTTACAGTGTGACAAAAATCAGATTTATATATATATATATATATATATATATATATATATATATATATATATCAACTTTTGAACGGAGGGTGGTTTCGGAGTCTGGGGTTCATGATCGATGAAAGGATACCAAAATTTTTTGAAATCGCTTTTTTCCGTATGGCTGCATTTGGTAGCTTTTTGTAATGAAAGCTACCTGATACGCCTGTTATCGCGTGACAAAAATCGAGTCATTTCAAAATGTCACCCAAGCTAGAAATTCAAAGTGCTATAACTCAGCCATTTTTTAAGATATAGAAGACACAAAAAATGCTCCGGAATTTTTGTATTAAGGTCAAACACATAAGAAAAAAATATTTTTCAATTTTCAATTTTTTGGTACCACATTTCAAATTTCAAAAAAAAAAAAAAATTATATGGCCGCCATTTTCAAAGAAGTTGGCGGATGAAGCTGGCCAACAAACTCGGTCGAGCCATTGGTATGTACTATTTATACACGCAGTTTCATCCAAATCGGTTCATAAATATGAGGGTTACAGTGTGACAAAGATCAGATGTATATATATATATATATATATATATATATATATATATATCAACATTTGGATGGATGGTTGTCTCTGGTTCTGGGGGTCATGATCAATGAAAATGTACCAAAATTTTTTTTAATCGCTTTTCTCCGAACGGCTGCAATAGGTAGCTTTTTGTAATGAAAGCTACCTAAAAGGTTTCTTTATTTAGTATTTGACCATGATATAAGGATTCCGGAGCATTTTTTGTTTTGTCTTTATCTTAAAAAAATGGCTCAGATATAGCAGTTTCAATTTCTAATGTGGGTGACATTTTGAAAAATCCGAATTTGCCTGCGACAGCACTTGTATATATCAACCGATTCCGATGTGAGTGAGCATGTGCACAGGAATTATTAAGGTGTCGACCAAGTTCCCTCGTTAGCCTCCTCCACCATGTTGTCTTAAAATGGCAGGCACTTCAAGATATCGCCGAAATTGGCAACCAAATATAGGTTACTTTAAATAAAAGCAGCTTGAATAAAGCTGACTAATTTTGAGAAATTCTCATTCATAATGATTTAGTATTGATAAAAATTAGTATTGAATCTCCTATAATCGGTTTCCACTAAATTGAGCTTCGTGTGTTTGAATAATGTAGGCTTGCTTTTTAAAAATAAGGAATATGAAAGGCACCGGCCGGAAGGACTTTTTTGTTTTTCACTCTCCCGACTATGATTAAACAGCGGTAAAACTATCCATCAACAATTATTGCTAAAATCTGTATAAATATTTTAACTAAAAACATTTTGAATGTTAACTCTGATTTAACTTCGTTTATTTCTATCTCAAACGCCTTATTTGATTGTGATACCTTATTTTAACATTTTTGACAGTCAGTGATAATTTGATTTTTAAAAAGGAAAAAATAGTTAAATAATGCATTTAGTTTTACTTGACTGTTTTTTTTTAAACAAACAAAATCAAATATAGAATTTTTTTCTTTTCAAATTTTGTTTTTCAGACTTAATAAATGTTAAAGATACAAAATACTCACATCTGCAATGAAATTTTGGTCTTAGTATTTCACACTCCATTTAAAAGTCTTTATCATGCATCACATAGTGTTTCGAATTCGCTTCACTAGTTACTTTTCGATTGTTAACTGAAAAAAAAAAGAATTTTTACATTTTGTCAATGTAAATGGTTATTTTCTGTATTTATACAGAACTACAAAGAAATTTCACAAAATTGTATTTATAATATTTCTTTAAATGTCTTTAAAATTGCTATATTTTCTGAGTCATTTAATGCATTTCTAAATTTAAATCGAAAATTCTGTGTTATTTTAGTTTTTCATTTACTTTTCGTTTTGCATTACTTTTTTAAAAATGTCTTGTAAAAGAAATTCAAATTTTTATTTCATATATATATATATATATATATTTTTTTTTTACATAAACAGACGTCAAAGTGTAAAGAATGATTTTAAAATTCGCTTTTATGAGTTGTGTATAATAAGAAATCAACTGGGATTTAGAAAATAAAAATGAAAATTCTAAAAACACCTTCTTAAATATCATAATAAAAAAAGCAACATTTAATTTATGAAAAGATTTTTATTTATACTATGTTATTATTTTGTTATATCATGGGAAAATCATGAAGCTTAAAAAATGTAGAGTCAATAGAGAAAAATGATGAGAGTCGCAGAACATGACAGTTATTTATCGTTCTTAATTTACGATAGTTGACATTCATCTTTCTTCCGCTTTTATACCATTCTCCACGTCTTTTTTTAGTATGTTTTTTATAGTTTTCAAACTTTTATATCTAACTTTAGTCTTGTAACAGCATGTTTCCACAATACTTCTTTATTCAGAAGCTTTCTTTACAAAACGTAAAACCCCACCTATTGTAGCCACCCGGAGGAAAACAATTCCGGAAAATTTCCGTATATTTTCACAGATCATGACTCCCAGACCCCAAAACCATCCTCCGTTCAAATGCTGATTTTTGTATATATATCTAAATATATCCATATATATATATCCTTATAATATTATAAATGTCAATGTGTGTCCGAATGTTTGAATGAAGTGAACATCAAAACGGATGAATTAATGCTTTTGTATCTTTGCATATAGATATATTATGAAACGTAAAAGAACATAGGATATGTTTTATTTATTTTATCCAAATATTTCACTTAATAATTCAAAATTTCATACTTTTTCATACAGAATCAATTGACATTTTCCCGATAAAATTTGACCATTTTTCTTTCCCGTTGCCAAGAAATTCTAAATCTGGAATAATAATTTTCCTCTACAATTAATTAAAAATTAAAATAAAAAGAATTCAAAACAAAATATTTATGACGTCATATTTGAAACGAAAAATAAGTATTTTTTATTATACATGAAGGATGAATATCAGTTACGTTAATAAGGGTTTTTCTGGAAAAAATGGAGTCATAATTAGAAGGGAAAAGAATGAAAAAAAACCTTATTATTAATAAAGTTATTCGCTTGGAAAAATATGACGTCATACTTGAAATAAAACTGATTTTCCATGCATTCGTTAAAAATGCAAGGGACATGAATATCAGTAAATAATGAAAATAGATAAAGAATGACGTCATATTAAAACGAATAACAGAAATATTTTTTTACTAATGGACTCTATTCTCGCTTTCAGTTCGAGGCTATAAAACAACCATTTTACTAAATTGTGACGTCAAAAGAATACTATCCATACTGATTAAAGAGTTTGAATATAAGTTACAAACAAATGAGAGTTTTCTTTCAAAATTCACGCTATGATTATAAGGAGAAGATATTTTTGGTGGAAGAAAGGGGAATTAAAACGGATTGATATATTTTTTGACGCTATTTCCTCATTAAAATTAAAAAGAATTGAATTTCAATTAGTATAAATGGTACAAAAACATGATTAAAGTAAATTTCCCAAAACTGAAAACATATTTACACATCGAAGCTTCATGAATGAATTTATTCCACAGAAGCTAAAATCGTCTGCGGATGTAAATATTATCTTCTGTACATTTATGTGGATAGTTATTGCCCACTATTCATAAGAATTAAGTTTTAAAAAATCATATACTATTTTAATTAATTATTTTTAAAAATGGCAGTTAAAACATGTCACAAAGGCGATTTTAGTAAAAACTTTATCGGGTAAAAATGATGTAATATTTTTTCATGGAAAGCATTAATTTTAATACGACAATATTAACATATATTTATTTCAATTTCGTCAAAGCGATGTCGTTTTCGTTACACCAGCTTCGAAAGTTAAAACAAAGTCTTAAAATAATAATATACTTTTAGAAATAAAATTTTGCATCAAAAGTCGCATTATTTCAAAATGAAATTTTAGCTTACATTTTAAATATATTTTATTACTTGAAATTTAGTATATATTTAATAAAAATAATTTTCAATGTTTTTTCTAAATGTACAATAATATTGAATTTCATTAATCGATTCTATGTTTAAAACAAATTGAAATGCATAGTTTTAAATGATTCATGAAGTGAAAGAATATATATATTTTTTTATTTCGACAAGTATCATTCTGTAAGATAAACTAACGTAGTGAAATCGTCGTTATATTTAAATCATTAGCTGCTTTTCTTTCAGAAAATGTTAGCATTTTATAGCAGTTATACAAAATGGCGTAATTTGCTAAGAACTTAACAATAGCAAATACATAAGTTTAACACCCTTTTACCGTACAATCTCCAGGAACATTGGTTTCAAGAAAATTTAATAAATGGCACATCAAAGTCGACTTTAAAAAGTTTAGCAAGTAATTTTAATTTGCGATTAGGCTTTAAATGTGACATCATTTACGTGTAAAAAAGAACCAAAACCATTAATAAAGCAATAAATTTGTCTTTTGCCTCAGATCCCTCTAATTTTTAAAGGCATCGTGATTATCGAAAAGGGCAAAGGAAGAAGGGAAATTTTCTTTCGATTTTAAAATATCAAAATCTATAATAAAAAATCTCTCTGAAATACAATCTCTGTCCCCCATTGGAGCATATTCCTGCAAATTTCAAAGCTTTCAAAAGCCAAAATTACAGCACAACGTTAGATATGAAAATGTTAATTCATAATTGGGGTACTTTTCCATAAATAGATTTATTCCGCGAAAGCAATAAGCAACTCTATTGCTTAAATAATAAGTATTTAGGCTCAAGAGTCTTCAGAGCATGATAAATATTTTGATATTATTGGTAGATCTACAGTTAATAAAAGTGTGGTACCGTGAAATTAAAGTGTAATAAATATTTGAAAGTTAAAGATATTTCTCTTACTATTATTATTTATTTTTGAACTTTGATGCTTCACCACGTTTGATTATTACTTTTTAATACCATTTATCTTTTTATTTTCTTCCAAGATGTGATTTTTTGGAATATAAACATAATGTTGCATGTTGATTTTTCGATTATTCTAATCTTATCAAAGTCTGAAGTGACCTGTTAATAACCACTTTCCTTTAAAAATATTTACTAATATATTTCTTTAAATAATATTCGTTGCCTCGAAAACATAAATTAAATCAATGTCCTTGAGTGGAATAAATATAAATAATAAAATAGAATAACAGAGATGTAAATTTATTCTTCATTTAATCATAGAAAAGGTGTATGAAATTTCATGCTCACGAAAGAAATTTAAATGATCCTATATATATATATATATATATATATATATATATATATAAGCAAATTGGGATCATCAGAAGCGCTTCAAATATAAAATGTGATAAAAGGTTAATTATATATGCTTTTAATTATCGAAATTTTTTGCTTAATTCGTGAATTTCTTCTTCTTTAAATGTTACGTGAACGCAGTCACGGGTAACAGCTAGTATATATATAGATATGTATGTATGTATATATATATAATCTTTGTCATGCTTTAACAATCTTATTTATAAACCGATTTGGATGAAACTCAGTATGTGTACATGGCATACCAGGTCTAGACCGAGTTGGTTAGAAAACTCCATTCACCATCTTATTTCAATAAAGCGGAAATTCAATTTTTTTTAAATTATTAAAATTCAAAAAGAGGAACTAGAAATTGAGAAAAAACTTTTAATTTTAAGTGTTCCATCTCGATAACAAGGACTCCAGCTCATTTTTTGTTTAGTCTCAATCTTAAAAATTAGCTGAAAAACAGCAGTTTGAAATTCTACATTGAATGACAGTTGAAAAGCAAATAATTGCCATGTGATAACTCACGTATATATTAACCAATTTCGAAGTGATAGCGCATGTGCACACCACATATAAATGTCTCTACCGAGTTCACTGCCCAGCTTCATCCGCTATCTTATTTCAAAATGGCAGGAATTTTGAAATTTAAAAAGTATTAAAAATCAAAAAGAGGGGAGAAATGGAAATCGATAATGTAATTGAAAATGGGAACTGCATTTCAAGATATCCCCAAATTTGGCGACCAAACATAAATAGCTCTCATCTTTCCAAGTTTGCAAAACGATAATACGCATTTCAATCTAACAAATGTTACTATAATCTGATATTTGAAACATTTGGCTAACATTGTTTCCACCCTTCTATTCGTACATGATGTAAAAATTCTTTAGATGACTATCTTTACGAGTACTAGTTAATTTTAAAATAAGATCATTTTTTTTTTTATATTTCACAAATTACCCACCGAAACATCCTTAAAATCTTTTCGTTTAACTGGCTTTTCATATACAGAACATGTACAAAAATGATGCTAAAGCATTGAAAGATGAATGAATGCTATACGATTCGAATTTTCTAATTCAATAATAATGCATAAATGTTCAGCTGAGGTAGGTTTTTTTTTTTCTCTACAAAATTTAATTCAATCATGACATCATACATATTAGGCAGAATCGACCATCTATTAAGCTCCGACCTGATTTGAGTTTTCTTTATGTTTCTTAGTTTACTTTGAACTTCACATCTGTGCAGTTTATTAGTTCTTGAAAAAAGGTGACGGTAGATTTTTTAGGAGACGTCTAGATTGTACCGACTATAATATAAATAAAATAGACTTAATTTACGTCCCCTATTAACAATACCATTAAGCAGGACGGTCGTTCTGCCAAGCCAAGCTGAAAAAAAAATGCTAACCTCGCCAAACAAACAAACGCCAAGAATAAAACGCAAGACACCGTAACTGCTTATTATACTGATGACAACTTCTCCATGTAAAATCAACCAAACATGCCAGCGTAAAATTTCCCATATCAAAAGAACCAATCATCGCAGAAAAATAAAACCAAAACCAGAAGGACCCAATGGAAAATATCTTCAATTTGAGACCAAATGCATCCTCATAAATTAATTATAAACAGAGATATAGATTTTTTAAAATAACGTCGAGATACTGAAAATGATCGATTTATTTTCTTCGTCACAATTTATGGTTCAATCAAGGTAGAGACTTAAATAATGGACATAAAAAAGTAAGGATTGCATTTTTGGACAGATATTTACTCAATCTACGTGCTTTTGTAAAATTCAGCTTTAAAAACACAAATTTTCTATTCTTAATTAGCGAAAAACTGTTAATTAATTTTAAAGTTTATAAATTATGCCAAACAGCGATAAACCCGCCAAATCATTTTAGAAGTCTTTTAAAATTTTTTATATTATCCTTTTGCATTGATTTCATCGAAGAAAACTATGGCCGAGATCCAGATAGATTTTTCGCTGTTAGCGAAATGAGTTTGACCAATCAGAAGTCAGAATGTTTGAGAATTTTTGCTGCTTCTGGATCCCGGCCTATGTCATAAAAGTTTTGAGTCATTTTCTTAGTGCCATGGATGAAGTGCAATGTTTACAGAAATTTAGGCTGGGATCCAGATGGATTTTTCGCTGTTAGCGAAACGAGATTCACCAATCAATAGCCTGCATTGCTGCAAACAGCGAAAAGTTCGCAAAAGTGCAAGCTTCTGATTAATGAATCTCGTTTCGCTAACAGCGAAAAATCTATCTAGATTGCGGCCAATTATGTTGAACACAATTTTGCATTTCCACATCCAGGAAGGGTATTGATGTCATAACAACAGTGCGTATTCGAAACTATTTAAGGCATTGATTCTGAACTCCTTTGCTATACATTTCAATATTAAAGAAGTTGTTGTTTCAATAGTTTTAGTACTTTTCTCTATTGCTCACTCTAAAACACGAATATCGAAATTTAACCAACAGCGCTCAGAAACTATAGCGCCTAGAATATATAGTGTTGAAATCGGCTAACCCTGTAATACTTAAAAAAGCGCTAAAATATTGTATCCCTTAAATGTGCAATGATACTGCTGTAATATGCAGATCGCAGCGGCATCTGCAGGATATTTTCTACAACTGCAAGAAATTGCTAGTCTATACAATGTAATAATAGTAATACGAAAATCCCACAGATGTCGCTGCGATCGACACTTGAAATTTTAGCAGTATCGTCGCACATTTAAGGGATACAAATTTTTAGAACTGTTTGGATAGCATATTTCCACACTAGGTATTCTAGGCGCTGTATCAGAAACAACACCATAACAGAGAGCCTTTATACATAAGAGTGGTGATATATGCACAGGAGACATGCTCATTTCAAGCTTTTGTCGAAAGTACGGCAATCCGCTTTCTTGAATAGAGGATATTCAATCTACGTTATGATCACATGGTCAAGGCAAGAACGTCTAGCGTAAAGAAGGGAAGGCTCCGTCTACGTAATGTAAATCCCCGCTAGCCAAGGAAACAGTTCATGGGAGAAAGCAGTAGTACACTGTTAAAAATATCGTGAAAAATTACCTCTGTTTTTAAAGGCTATCTGTATTCTGACCAATGAGAACGCTTCATAGGCGTTTATGTAGCGTTCTCATTGGTCAGAAAATAGAGAACCTGTAAGAACCGAGGTAATTTTTCACGATATTTTTAACAGTGTAGTTTCCTGTTTCCCTTCTATCAGTTAGAAATTCTTTGGGTAAATTACCGGTACCACGTGACTTTTTCAGCCTCGAACCCATATTTGGAATATCCTCCATTAGAAGATACGCGCATGGACGATCTCTATTAGACTAGGGAAATAATTCAGCATGCATTAACCTGGCGATAATGGCATGCTCGTAAAGAACTTTAACGATTTTTTTTTTTTATCACTTTTACCAATAAACACTTATTGGCCGTATGTCGCTACTTCGTTATAGAGATACACTTGTTCCTAATTAGATCCCGGCCTTAATGTATCAAAATACAGAGTTTGCTTTCTGTACTATTCCTGAGCTCAGTTATAGCGTCTAGAAATATAGGCCGGTATCCAGGTACAATTTTGCAAACAGTGAAAAGTTAGCAAAAAATCTGGCTTCTGATTGGTCAATCTCGTTACGATAACACAGAAAAATCTACCTAGATCACGGTCACAGTGTGAAAACCGGCTATTCCAGTAATTCTTTAAAAAGTGCTAAAAATTGAATCCCATAAATATTGAAAAATACTGAATGACAAATGTCGATGGGAGCAACATTTTCTAGATCTTCTCTGAGAGAAACATTTTCTTTTGAAATAGTTATGTTGGAATTACCATATGTCGCTGTAATCGACATTCGTCGTTCAGCCCCGTTCAACATTTATGGGATACAATTTTTAGCACTTTTTTAATAAGCCGATTTTTAAACTATATCTTCTAGAAACTATAGCTCCGTTATAGCGTCTAGATTATATGTTGTAGAAATCGACTATCCCGGCAATACTTAAAAAAGCGCGAAATTATTGAATCCCTTAAATGTACAACGATGTCGAATTCCAAACAGTCATTTGCATCGACATCTGCAGGATATTTTTTAAAGAAGAAAGAGACATGTGTAATGCACCGCTACAGCGTCTAGAATACATAATGTGGAAATTTGCTATCCAAGAACCGCTAAAAAGTGTATCCCTTAAATGTGCACTGACGCTGAAATCCAGGGAGATTATCGCAGCGACATCTGCTACATATTTTCAAATTTCAAAGTAAACATCGTATTATTACAGCGGGTTTGACGCCAAGCACACAGGTCAAATGTAAGTTAATAAAACGTTTAAAAAAAATGTTACAGCGTCTAGACCAAATTGTCTTGGAGTTTTGGGAAATATCCTGCAGATATCGCTGTGATCGACTGATTGGATTTCCACACTATATATTCTAGACGCTGTAGCGCCGCGGTAGCCTGTCCTTTTTCGTTTGCCTCGAAGTAGATGACGTCATTTGAAGCTGTTCCTAAGTGTGGAGTTGATTATCTGTACACGGCAATGGACACAAAAAAAATCGGCGCACCGCTTTGTACTAATCATCGTGTAAAGATGATCCAACTCCGTGTGACTTTTAAACGTCATAAACTGGCCTATTATGTCATTGGTCACGCTAACACCCTCCCCCTTGCGTCCGCCATATATAGCTGCATCTTGCTATGGAGACTGCTAAATGGGCTGCTATCGGTCAAAATCAAGAGAGAAAAGGGCAGAAGAGGGGGAAAGAACACGTTTTCTTTATGTAGTTTTTCACACGGGAAGATTGACATGCCTGCTCCTCTCCTTTCATAGCTTCATGGTGGTGAAATAAACAAACGCCCCTTAAATATTTGAGAAAGTCTTGACACGCGTCACAAAAACATCACACAAAGCAGGCAAAGCAAAGGAACAAAATCATTCATTCGCTCGTGGATATGAACGAGCCAATGATGATTTTTCTTCTTTGTTTTGCCTGCTTTGTGTGATATTTTCCTGACTTGTCAAGGCTTTCTCGAATATTTAAAGGACGTTGAATAGACCGGGATCAAGATAGATTTCACGCTATTAGCGCGATGAGATTGATCAATCAAAAGCCTGCATTTTTGAAAACTTTTTTTATGTTTGCAGTAAACACTCTGGATCCCAGACATTAACTCTGGTTGGTTAAGACGATTTTGAATAAAATCAAATCAGAAAGCAAATGTTTTTAAACTTTTTTGGTTAGTTTAATCGAAATCTTCCACGTCTATTAATGAAAACTGAGTTACTGTACTTTGGACAAAAACTTGAATATGAGTACACGACTTGTACATATGTGTCACCACTCTTACATATAAATGTACTCTGTTATGAGCATGATCCTAAGCGCAGCTGGTTAAATTTGAGTATCTGGGTATTAGATAAAGCAATAGTGGCCCACCGTGGCTGAGGATAAGACACCACGCCGCTAATCGCTTGAGAACGTAGGTGGGGGCGGGTTCAAATACCGCCGTGATCCTCACGTGATCTGATATATATGTGTTCAATAAAACAAACAAACAAACAAGCAATAGTGAAAGGCACAGTTGCCATGGAAACAACGACTTCTTTAATTCGTATAGAAAATTAATGAATAGTTGTAAATAATTTAAGTTTAAAATGTAGGCAAATGCTCTGAAAATATCAATGGCTCCCATCTAGTATTTTACAAAAGTAATTTAAGATATTCACATGATGTATAAGTTGATGCAATTCTTACGTAATGAAAATTCTGCAACAAGACTTACGTAGGCAGATCTTATCAATGATTAATTCAGAATTCTAAGAACAAAACGAAGTTCTTAAGCGCCCTTCCTCACCCCTCCCCCCACTCAAAAAAAGAAATACGATAGAAAGGTATAAGTATTTGGATAATTTCAGTATTTCTGTGATCTTTGGTCAGAGTTTAGAAAAGGTGTCTGGGTATTAAAAAAAACATATAACAAATTTGACGAATGATAAGACTATAGATTTCAAGCAATTTTTAACTGCAAAAAAAATTTATTCTAATGTTTATGCGGCTTTAATAATAGACTATTAAATATAATCAATTTACGGGAATTTTTGTACGAAATTATATTCTCACATTTATGCAAATAGGTATGGATAAACAGACTTGAGTAAAATTACATATTTATTCTTTCTTCTCTATAACACGATCTAAATGAAGATGAAGTTATATGTACAGTTTATATCTTTAAATTTTTAGATTTTTTTTTATCAAAAATGTTTCATCATCATGTCTAGAATTGCTAGATTTACTTCTTTAGGCAGATCTTCGATTCTTTGGATGCCTGCGGGGCTTCATTCTCGGATTTTCCGTAGCTATTTGTAAAGATAAATTTATTTTGCAAAACCGTCAGCAAAAAAAAGTTAGAACAAACAATTAACTGACAGACTAACTGTAAATATATATTTTATTTTGACTCTATTTGATTTTTACTAAATTTTCATCCTTCATAGAAAATTTTAAGGCGATATAAATTGAGAAAGACTGATACTTTGAAAGAAGAAATTGACTTTCCTTACTTTTAAATTATTAATTACTCTAAAAAATGAATGATAGGTAAACAAAGTGTATACTATTGTGTTTGTTCCCTACTTATAAAGGCTATACCAGGACTAATTTTAGCGAGTAGAATTATTTCAATTATATATAATCTGTTTAAAAAAAAGAACTGATATCTACTAAAAAACAACTTTTCAAAAGTAAAAAAAAAGCCAAGCAAAAAAAAAAAAAAAAAAAAAAAAAAAAAAAAAAGAAAAGAAAAGAAAAAAGGGGAAAGTTGTGGTTAAAAAATAGTGTGATATCAAATTTCCAAGCTAATATTATGGTACTTATTTAACATTTTTTATTAAAAATTGACCATATGTAAGTCGAGTACCTAAGTATGCGTTGATAGAAAGCCTTTTCTCCTTTACTAAATACATCATAAGTGTTTCTGAAAATTAATTTTTTTCAATTATGCATGATGGGCTTGGCGGCCATCTTTCCATATTTTACACAAATTTCTAAGCAGACAAGCTCGTAATATGTTTGCATTATTAAGAATTTTGAACTTCTAGTTTTGGCTACAGACAGATAAATTAAGAAAGTCTTTTATTTTGAAGAAAAAAAAACAAATTGATTTTTACTGCTTTAACTAATTAATTAACCCCCTCCGAAAAAAGAGAATCATAAGATAAAACCTGAAGTTACTTCAACTTTATTTTAAGACACAAATTTCTAGGCACTCATTTCCATAAATTAAAAGCATAAAATGTTTGCTTTAGCAACAATTTCGAATTTCCGATCTTAACAATGTACTTGTGTGCTTAGAAAATTGTGTAAAATATGGAAAGATGGCCGCCAAGCCCATCATGCATAATTAAAAAAAATTAATTTTCAGAAACACTTATGATGTATTTAGTAAAGGAGAAAAGGCTTTCTATCAACGCATACTTAGGTACTCGACTTACATATGGTAAATTTTTAATAAAAAATGTTAAATAAGTACCATAATATTAGCTTGGAAATTTGATATCACACTATTTTTTAGCCACAACTTTCCCCTTTTTTCTTTTCTTTTCTTTTTTTTTTTTTTTTTTTTTTTTTTTTTTTTTTTTTTACTTTTGAAAAGTTGTTTTTTAGTAGATAAAATATATATTCCAAACAACTTTCAAATTATGTACTAAAAAGCAATTATTTTCTTAAAAGACGTCTATTTTAATAAAAACACATTAAAAATATTAAAATTGACATGTTTCAACTCTTTCATTGTACGTATCATCATCAGAATATACAAAAACCACATATACAATGCACATAAAAAGCGGGAAATAGTCATCTATTAAAAAGTTAACATGCACTGTCCCCTGTATTAAAAAAAAAAACGCCCGTTATACCCGCTATGTACCTATTCCTAAATTTGTTTAACCCCTTTATCCAAGTACTCGGAATGTGAAATGATAATGCATCGTTACAAAACGTTGAATCATTTAATTAAATTTCAGTTGACTCCCTTATAAATAAATGTAAATAAAAATTAGACTTGTAAATCAATCTCATTAAATAGGATGTCAATATTCTCTTTTTTATTCAGTGTTGACAAAGAAGTATTTCCTCTATTGCATTTTATATCAGCAGTAAGCTCCTTACATCTGATACTGAATTTTCTCTATCATACCTATACAGGGTGCAAAGGAAAGTCCCTTTAACCTGAAAATACTTGCGAACGGAAAGAGCTACAGCTATGCAAGTTAGGTAACGGTATAGTAAAGCAACTACGCCTGATATAATGCAACCGACAGCAGCGCCCCTAGTGACGAAATTTGGAAGATAGCCACTGCAAATGGAAAACGAAAAGAAGTAAAACAAATTTTCCAATTAGAAAATTTTAGAGCATCAATTAATTAGCACCAAACGACATTTGGTTTAGATGGGTAAGATAAATCGTCGCCTGTATACCAAAAAATGTCCGAAAACGATATACTCCATATTGTGTAAACGTTTGAATGGAATAGCAAGAAGTATGAAGAAATACGCACAATTTATTGTATAAATACGTACTTATATCAATACATTTTGGTAACATCAGACAAAAAAACTAGTCGTTGGGGGCAGCCGTAATACACACATGTCCAAAATTAAGGTCACAAACATAAAATCTGTGAAAACTCATGAACTATACTGTGTTGCCACGAAATTTGACACGGAGGTACATTATAATGGGGGAAATAATATAGCAACATGAAAATATGGAAAACATTTTAATTGTGGATTAAGAAACAGGGTATATCAAAAAGTGCTGAATAGTGAATAAAGCATTTATCTCGGGAAAATTCTGTCTAATATGGAGTTTGACTACCATGCACTGCTCTACAAGCCTCACAACGAACTCTCATACTGTTTATGAGGGTGTCAATAAATGTTTGTGGCAACAAAGCCCATTCTTCCAAAAGCGGGGCTTTTAAGTCCTGGCGGGTTCTGTGAGTGAGGTTACGTTGTACAGTGGATCTTCCTACACCATCTCAAACATGTTCAATAGGATAAATGTCCGGAGACCACGATGGCCAATTCATATGGCGAATATTCTCTTCTTCAAGAAAATCATCAACAATGTGAACCCTGTATAGCTTCGCATTATCGTCCATACACAGGACGTTCGGGCTTACAGAACACCAGAACAACCTCACATAGGCTCAAGGACCTCATCCCTAAAGTTCAGTGTCCAGTCTTGTGTGTTCCTTAGATTGCATCCAACAGGCGAGCCCGGTTGTTATGGAGCCGAAGGCATCAGTCTTAGACACAGCAAGAATGGGGGTGTTTTCTTTTTAGTGATGAGTCGAGATTCATCACGCAGAGAGATTCTCGTCAAATCTCCATCCGGAGAGAACATGGAGCCCACTATCATCTTTCCTACGTAAAAGAAATCAACAGGTTTAGTGGCAAAGGAATCCTTGTCTGAGGCGGCATAATGTTGGGGAGTACACCACTGCACGTCTTCGAAGCGGGTACTGCTAATACACCTCGCTCTAGGGATGAGTTCCTTGAAGCCTATGTGAGGTTGTTCCGTGGTGCTGTAGACCCGAACTTCATGTTTATGTACGATAATGCGAAGCCACTTAGAGATCACATTTTTGATGATTTTCTTGAAGGAGAGAATATTTGCCATATGAAATGGGCCTCGAGGTCTCCGGACCTCAACCCTATTGAACATGTTTGGGATGGTCTAGGAACATCCATTGCATAGCGTAACACCCCTCCCAGGACAAAACAGGACGTAAAAGTCGCACTTTGTCGAAGAATGGGCTTTGTTGCCAAAACATTTATTTACATCCTCATAAACAATACGAGAGTTTGTTGTGACGCTTGTAGAGCAATGCACGTTGTTCACACTCTATATTAGACAGACTTTTCCCGAGATAAATGCTTTATCTCTCCTTCATGATTTAACTCTTTTTGATGTTCCCTGTTACTTAATTCACAATTTATATCTTTTCCATCTTGTTATGTTGCTATAGCCTTTCTCCCATTGTAATATACCTCTATGCCACATTTTGTGCCAGCACAGTGACTAGTTAATCAGTTTTCACAGATTTTATGTTTGTGACCTTAATTTTGGAGATGAGTGTACTTACCCATCATGGATATACATAATATAAAATATGAAAATAAAACATGTGATACATGCTAAGCATTGTATCATGTTACTATTATTCATAATTTAATTTACTATGACTCCCTTAAATATAATTAATATAATACCTTAAGCTAATATTACTGTTTGTTGCATTAAAATTTCTCAAATAGTTAATTTTCTGTAAGCAAATATACACTATTGGCTTACAATGGAGGTCTATGGGAATTTGCCCAAATATTAGAGATACCGCAAATTTGGTGACTCATTTTGGTTACCACATTTGGCGATATATCGCCAAGTTGGAGCCAAACTTGGCGGCATTTGACGACAGAACAGGGTCCCTTCTATGGTAACCCCATGCATTAAATGCTTGACATTTACGATTAGCCATTATTGGCATTTAATCTTACAGTTTGGCGACAGTGTTTTAGTCGGCGGAATAATCGATTAGTACCGAATTCCTCAAAAGAAACATCCTTGTAACTCGAAAAATTATTATCATATAAACTAACAGTTTACTGCGTCGGATTAAACATCTCATTTTCAATTAAAATACATCTTTGAATTAAAATTTCAATGAAATACAGGATCATGAAAAATCGAAGAGTGTGAAAAATAGGATTACAAATATCTCGGCAACTAATTATCCGATAGACTTCATTCTTTATGCAAAATTTATGTTTTTTATTGTCTTTTATATTCACTCCTTCAAATAAACAATTCGAAAATTTTTGTATACCTTTTATAAAAAAGAATATTTCGAGAGTCCGAAAAAAATAGCTCCGGATAATGGAGGTTACTAATATACAATAGGCTTCTTCCCATTATTACTTCCTAAGTACGCACCAAATTCCAAGTCTCTATCTCAATTTGTTCGGGAGATAGAGCGATACAGACACATACACCAACACACTCCTAGACGGATGGCAATTTTTTTTTCTTCTAAAAATATGTTTTTAGGAATCTCCGGTGTCTGAAACGCGTAAATCCGTCAAAAAAATTTTTTTCGATTTCTAAATAGATTACAAGATTTACCCTATACTACGTATGATGGGTAAGTAAGAACGAAAAAGACAAGCTGTCTCACAGTGATAAAAAGTTAATATTCAGTATGTTCGAAAAATTCGCCATTGCTCACGAGACACATATGTATTCCTGAGAGTAATTCTGCATGCACATTTCTCAGCACGGAACGTCTATTGCAAGCCTCTTTAATCCGACGACATAGATTTAATTTAACCCTTTCAAGGGCGGTGGCTAGACGGTCTAGACACCTAATTCTAATTCTAAAACTGACGCCTGGCACAAAGAATATTTTAATAAAATTTTGCTTTTGTATTGAGAGTGCAAATTACCGGATTGTCATTTTCTAAGAAATTCGTTTGAATATTCTGGTGTCAATTAATTATTTCACCAGTTTCCCTGAAAGGGTTAATCTAAAAATTTAAATGCATTGGAAATTAAATTTTTACAGACATTAAAACACAGTACAACGTCACAATCTGCAATTGTGCGCTGCTACATTTCCGGAATGTGAATATGTAAACTAGAATCGTCGCTCATCGATTTTGGACATTTTTAGATACACAGGCGAAGATTTATCTTATCCATGTGAACAAAATGTGTTTCGCAATAATTAATTGATGCTCTAAAACTTTCTAATAGGAAATTTTGTTCTATCTCTTTTCGTTTTCGAGTTGCAATGGCTATCTTACAAATTTCGCCACTAGGGGCGCTACTGTAGTTTACATTAAGTCGGGCGTAGTCGCTTTACTATACCGTTACCTGACTTGCATAGCTGTAGCTCTCTCCATTCACAAGTATCTTCAGGTTAAAGGGACTTTCCTTTGCACCCTTTATAACGATTAATGAGTTTTTGCAACAATCTTTCTTTCGTCAATCTCATAAAATATGTCAATATCATAGAAAATAAAAAAATATTTACGGTGAATAATTAAACACACCACTTTTTCAAAACAATATTTTAATCTGAACAGTGTATACATAGACCAACGGTTGGTAAATTGTGATACTAAAATAAGCGTCGCGTGGTTTACCCCAAAACCATAAGGTAAATAGCATGGAAAACTGCTTACAGGATTATTGGAAACACTTTATTCAATAGAAGAGTAAAAATAACAACGTTAAATCACCAAAAATATTAAATTTTAAGCATACCGGTTTCAGTAGCATATGGCATACCTTCCTCAGTGCTAAGGATGGCGGAAATTTGCTCACATATATAGCAGAGGTGGGGATTCAAGTTAAAGATTTATTGACCAATAGGAAAACAGAGGATTGCAGTTGGCAGCCAATAGGAATATAGATGGGAAATGAGACCGAAGTAGTGAGTGGAAGAAATTAAGAGAAAGAAGTTTTATGTAATATTTCCAACAATCTGATAATGGGCGAATAGCGAATTCACAATTAACAATATATATTTTATATATATATATGCTACCGAAACCGGTATGCTTAAAATTTAAAATGTTTGGTGATTTAACGTTGTTATTTTTACGCTTCTATTATATTTCACCAAGCTCCTTCTTGATAACTTTATTCAATGCCAGTGATATTAAGTTTGAGAAGACACAACTCGTAACATGTCTCATTAAATCACGTGCTATGAACTGATGAACGTGCTATGAACAATATGAAATGATTACAGAATTCGAATATATTTTTCCTATGAATCCCAAAGAAGAGGTAAGGAATATACGTTTAATGCAGCTAATAAGTTTAATAAAGGATGTAGATCCTCTCAATATGTTAAACAAATCAAAAAATGATAAGCAGGTTAATACGATTAAGATATTAAAATCATACAAGGGTACTGATGTTATTGAGACTGATAAATAAAATCGCTTGGCTATCCTTAACACGTTCATGCTGGCGCGGTGGGTCACACTCGACTTTCTCAGACCTGACAAGTCTCTGGCTTTTTGGATACCAGTATTTTATTGCAGAAAATGTTGTTTTATTTAATTAGAACAATTGAGCGATTTAAAGGAGCAACATTTTCTCTAAAATAATGGTGGTGTACAAAAAGCGGAGACTTGACATCTCTGAGACAGTCGAGTGTGACTCACCGCGCCGGCGTGAATGTGTTAATAGAACAGATTATATTAGTAAAATGCAAAACTGTATAATGAAGATGGATTGTAAAATTGTCAAACGTAATCTATTGAATGAAATTTGTGAAAAATCCAAAGAAATCATTGAAAAAGGACAATGGCCAGATTTCATGAAAATTAAACTGAGGTTAAACAGGTTGGCCGTTATACCATGATTATTGGATAAATTGAAAGATCATAAACATGATTCTTATCTTTGCCCGATTGTAACTAAATCCCAGGGTCCTACCTGTTACTGAGAACGAGCTTACTTTCCATTACTTAAGCAAATGTTACCTCCTTCCATATTTACTATCCATATTTAAGCAAATGATTGCGTTTAGGTACATATTTTGAAAGATGTTTAGAATGTATATTTTATGGTATTGTACCAACTTTAATTTTTTATTTGGTAATACCCAATTTTAATACAATCGACGAGTTTCCATATCACATGAGTAAGTAGACGTACATCGTTTGTGGACGTTTTCATAATGCTGTATACATGTGTAAAAGAAAATGTGTTTCAGTTTATCCAAATATTCAGAAATAATGAAATAAAAATCTCACAGGAAGAAAAACATCTGAGCGATTTACAAAGCAAATCTTAAAAGTATCTCTATTTATCATAATTAAAACATTTTGTTTGTCAATATGAAGATAACGCCATATTTCAAAGTAGTTGCACCTAACTGTGATTGTGTAATATGTGACTAAAAAAAATCATATCACAGACGAAGATTTAAATAGATATTGTAATTGCAAGACTATCGCTAATTAGTTCCATATTAATATATTTTTTTTTAATAAAAATTTTGTACCTAAAGTGCATCTAAATTATCAAATCATACAAGTTTCTCAAAGTCTCTCGCACTGATAATGCTACTAAATACAATTTCAATTAAAAATCAATGCTTTATTATTATTATTATGATCGATATTTCGTAAATGCAATTTCATCCATTTATGATTCCCGTAAATTAATTATATTTTGTCAGTTTTTTTCATATCGGTAACTTTGTAAATAATCTAATTTTACGTTTTTAAATTAGCAAGAGTTGCTTGTTTTTGTAGGAGATGAAATTCTTATGATTCGAACATTTGAATTCTTTTTATTTAATTTCTACTAAAAAATAACTTTCTAGATCCGCAAAGCTCTTTTAGTTTTACAGAATCAGCCCGCAAGGTATTTTATTTAGAAATATATTCGTATCTTTTTAAAACATTTTATGAGTTTTCTTATCATTTAAATTCTGTTAAAACATAATCACGAAACGATACTTTTTAAGAGAATGTACGTTGAAATAAAACATACCAGAACTTTACAAAGTACAGGTAAAAAACGAAAAAAAAATGTGTATATTAATTATTTCGAAATTTGCAATATATATATATATATATATATATATATATATATATATATATATATATATATATATATATATATATATACAAGAAAATATCAAAAATATATTTTTTTTTCTTTGTGATCAATTTTTACTACATTCGAATATTTTATCTCAAAAGAAATTTTAAATAATATAGTTTAAAAAAAAATGGTATTGAGTTAGTTATAGATTGTGTTCAAATTCATTAGTTAAAATAACAGGCAATCTCATATGTATAAGCAAGCTTTGAACCTGGGTTATATAGAGCATTTAAAACAATAATTTGCCCATGTTTGTAAGAAAACAAAGATTATCGTAGAAAACTGAAGTCATTTTTTAATCAAGTAGTTCCTTGTTGCGTGAGGCAATGAGAATAATATCATCTTCATTTTAGACTTTTCACTATGTAATTATTATTGGAATTTACTTATGTTTTTTAACTAGTTATAACAAATGTCTACAGTGTTTCTGATGAAAGCACGTTTAACCCAGCCTGCTTTGCCACAATCCATACGCCTGTCTCTAAATCATACTTCCAACTTATTTATTTCATAGTTTCTTGTTTAATTTGTTGGGTTAATAGTTAGTGCTTAAGTTACAAACTTTTAGTTGTTTTTTATGTTTCAGGTTCATAGGCGTTTAATAATTCATTGTGTTTTAACTTTTAAATTCTTATTCTTCACTAGTTATTACAGAATTATTGAATACCTACATATACACACATACATATAAGAGGGTATATCAATAAGTTTTGCCCTCACATAAAAGTAATTCAGTGAAATTTATGAAATTGCATCATTGTATTAATCATTTTCTATATAGTCACCGTTCACAGTAACATATTTCTGCAAAGACTATTTCAAAGAGGATGGGGTAGAATGTATTACAGGAGGCGCGAAAGTAGACCCAAAGGGGGGAAGTTTTCTAACTTTTGCTAACCCCCACATATGGCATATTGTTGGAAAGGCCTGTGACCACTTATTCATGATATGCACTCCCGAGCCCCTCAGCCAAAATTTGGCCCCCGGGGCATGAATTATGTCTGCAAAATTTAGAAAAGTGCTCCCCGGACAGCAAATTTGGGGGAGGGGCTCGCGAGGTACATAGCATGAGTATGTGTCACAGAATTTTCCAACAATATGTCACATGCAGGGGTCGACAAAAGTTAGAAAAATGTCCCCTTTTGGTCTACTATCGCGCCTCCTGGAATACATCGTCTCCATTTAGTACCATTTGCAGAAATGTGTTACTCTGCACGGTGACTATATAAAAAGGTCAAATACAATGTCGCAATTTCATAAATTGTACTCAATTATTTCTATGTGAGGGCAAAAACTTATTGACACATCCTCGTATATATATTTGAGTATGTGTACACACACGTATATATAATGTACTTGTACCCAATATGTACAGTGCTCTCAATATGGACACCCCTAATATCTTTAAAAATAACAATTTTGATCGAGAGATGGCGCTACATGTCCGTGAAGAAAAGCAGTTGAAAAGATAATTAAGCCTGGAAAGTGCAGAAAAGCGCGCTGTTCGCTATTTTGAAGGAAACTTGTTGTTTCGTGGTTTGCTGATCATAATTACATGTAAGTTTAATTCTTATTAGGTATGCTAAATTTACTTTAGGAATTAAAAAAGGTGGGGTGTTTTAGAAAGCTAATAAAACACATTTTCGATTGCTATTGCATACATTGCTTAAAAATGTTTCCTTTGTTTATTTATTACAAGATTTATTAAAACTATGCCCATTCTCAATATGGACACCAAATGTCCACATTGGTAATACAGCAAGTGAATCTTCAGATTCACAAATTTGTAAAATATCTGTTTAATGTCATCTGAACAATCCTCCAAGAAACCTCTTCCATGAAAAAAATCCTCCAAAAAGCCCTTGCAGAAAAATCAAAAGAAGCCTCCTCTCAGTAGGATATCTGTTGACGAAATCGCAGGAACCAGCGGTATGACTTTCTCAACAAAGGAGAGCTGTTACTGCTTCTTATGCAGTATTGATGCTGTTGCAGACATGGGGCAGATATGTTCATGAGGACTGTGTGGGACTTACCGCCCATGATGAATAAGTTTTCATTTGTTCATCCTTTGAGGACTAACTAATAAGAGATGTAAATTCTGCAGACAGATGCAATAAAGCTAAGCAAAACCAACTATATTATTTCATAATATTTTGTAATAACTGAGGTGCTTTGCATGAGTCTTCAAAGAGCCACAACCGTAAATACCCCACCCCCCCTCTAAAGTGCATGTTCTGAGGATATTTACTGCCTCCTCCACCGCAATACTTTAAGATATATTTCTTTTATCTCCTCTCCTCTAAAATCCCTTGGAAGAGTGGCTCTTCCATACATCCTGTGTAGTAGGTCAATAAGGAGCCACTTGTCCCTAATATGAACATGTATGTCCATAATAGGGACAGGTGGTTCCTTATATGAACACTTGTAAACATTTTTTGTTTTTATCATTAATATTAAACCAGAATAATTACAAGATCCAGCGATAGTAGTCATATATTTTTGGTGTCCTATGACGTGTACACTGAAATGAAAAAAATCTATTTTCCTTAGGGTATCCATATTGGGAACAGCTGCCTTATATATATATATAGGTTTCATTATATATTTCATATATATATTATATATTTCATATATATATTATATATTTTCATATATATATTATATATTTCATATATATATATATGAATAATATATAGTGCATAATAAGTTGATCACACGTTAATAGATGGTGCTAAAATTTAAGTAACAATAATTTACTAAAATTTCCATCATTATAAGAACTCTTTACAAATAAAAAGTATATTACTAATTTTTATGTATTAATCTTTAAATGCATATTTATAAGGAGGCATGTCTATGTCTAAAATGTTTTGATGTGCATGACTTCCAATTCGCATTAGTTCACATTTTAAAATTCTCTCATATAATTATTGCAGTTCTACGCTGTTAAAAATTGCCATTAAACTGTCCAGTCATATGACTGATTTAATTGTAAACGGTTCCATAACCGTTATTCAACTTTATTATGAGCACAGGATAGCCAATAATATTGTCAGATACACTTAATATTACGGTCGAGTAACCGTTATTTTCAAAAAAGATCGAATGACAGGGCAGTTTGCAGCATTTTTTTAGGAGTGTATGAAAATTATTCATTTGCATTATTTAAAAAATATTAAATTTAACATCCAAAAAGGAGACAATAACAAATCTATTACTGATCAGTTATTTTAAAAGCTATTTCAATAACCGTGACGCAACAAATCATATAGAAGAATCCAAACAAACCGCAAGCTTTTTTCACGAATTTTTTACTCACGAGCTTCACTTCAAGCTTTTTTTTTTACTCACGACACTTTGTTTTTCTACTCAACTAAACGTGGTTAATAAGCCCCCAGACAGAAACGCGATTGCGGGAAAAACCGAGTATGACATGCATGAGTACCATGGACGAAAAAATGAAGTGTTATAACTTAAATAATTGAGTTACCTTAGATAAAAATAATGGATAAGAACCATCAGTAACATTTTTAGATCCACAATTTAGAGAAAAAGGATAAATAAACCAAATTTTAATATTACGAATCTCGAAAACATTCTTATAGTAGGAGAACTGTTAAACATTTTAGGGCAGGTAGGGGAGACCGGAGCAAGATGACTATGTTAACAATTTTTGTTGTTTTTTTTTTATTCATTTTTAAGTATAGTAAAATTAATTTTACATGAACTGTTAGAGTATTCCTTGTAGTATTAAATATATTACCATTTAATTTTTTAAATAAAAAAACAAAGGATAATTTTGTTTTTCATAACATTAACAAATCGTCATCTTGCCCCAGTACTGCGGCAAGATGACTTTGGCCTTAGGGCAAGATGACAATACTGAAAAAGGTTGAATATATTTTATTTTTTTGAATATGTTACATGGTTTAAGAAATGATTACTGTGTTTTTACATCTTACAAAGTATCAGACTAAACATAAAGGATTGTAACGTAATGTTGAACGGTTTAGTTGTGCATCTAACAATAGTCACAAATAAAAATACCATTTTCATAATTGGAACATTCCTTATGCCGCCACTCTTGGCATTTACAGCACTGGATCCATTCTTCTGCTGTTGGGTCACAATATTTGAATTATTTGGAGGGATGGGGACCAGTGGGGGAGGGGGGAGGTCTTGACCCCGAGGTCGAACTCCGTCGAGCGGTACCCCCCTCGTACCGATCGGACGCTTGGAAGCAGAGATACGGACCCCGATAGGCTTTTTCTTTCGGGGGGGGGGCTAGGGGGGCTTAGCGGATGACAAAAGTGTCTCCCTCTCATTGTCCCATTTCGAAAGACACCTCCCCGATCCGATACGCCCCTTAGCCCCAGAGGAGATAGAAGCGCAAGGTCGCCCAGACAAACGCACAGACAAACAAACGTTTACAGGAATGAAATAGAATGGACAACACAGTTAGTTTTATAAATTCCGAAACACTGGGTTTGTCATCTTGCCCCGGAGTGCATGTTTAAAAATATTCGTTTTTATTGTCATGAAGGAAGGCGATTAATTGACATTTATTCATGGTAATAGGTAGTATTTAAACTAAGTTACTCATAAATATTAACGAGAAACGATATATCTTACATGTACCTGTAACAGAGCTTATTTACACATGCATAAAATTTATAACGGTGCAGCCGTAAACAATCAAAGCTTCACAACTAACACAAAAAGGGCAATTTCAGCGTCTCTATACTATTGTTTAACGAACGGCCGATAGGAGAGCCAATAGTGTCCAGTTGATTCTACCACCTGGTGGAAAACGGGAAAATTAAGACATTCGTCATGTTGCCCCGGTCTCCCCTATTTGAGGCACCATGAAAATTTGCTCAACACTTCTTTTGCAATGTCTGAATACAAAATCGGTTATTTGGCTTAAGGGTCGTGGCTCATAGCCGACCCGAGAATTTTTCAATTTCCAAAATTTTCGTTGCTAAAAAAAAAAAAAAAAAAAAAAAAAAAAAAAAAAAAAAAAAAAAATCTTTCTGGCATTTTGAAGTTTTAATACCTTCAAATTTAGTATTTAATGAAATATAAAAGCCAGACTATTTAGTCGGACCAAAAACTGTGCCAGACGCGTTTGATGTGGTATTTTATAACTATCGGAAAACGTATTGGAGGCACGCTGAGATTGAGACAGCATAATATTTATGCTTTGAAAAAAATATTTTGAAAATCACAAAAATTTTTGTTGTAACTTTCTACTTGCCAGGAAACAGGGAATGTTAAATGCAAGTGCTTGTAAAGCTGAGCTTGTGGTACCGCGCTGAAGATCCATTTACTGAATTACGATACAAACAAAGCGTAAACCGACTTGCAGTGGCTCGGGAAAGCTAGCTTAAGATTAATTCCAAATGGATGCGTGCGCAATCACAACACATCAAACTGCGATAGGCTCTCGCAAGACCGCCTGACTCATAGTAAGCATGAAGTTGTTTGGAAATTTTGGGAGTAGTTAAAAAAATTCTTATTCGTAGCTTTAAAAGTGGTATTTTTTTAATATTAAAATATTTTTTTACGCGTTACTTATATACATTTATCATGAAAAGTACAAAAAAATTCCATGACAACAATACTTTTCTCATATTGTCTCCGACACTAACACTATCGAAGTCAAATTAACATACTCAGATTCGGCCCTTAATTTTGAGTTTTAAGCAATTTTAATAAGTTTAAATTTTATACAAACCGTCATTAAACGGTCGTTAAATTTCATTACCTGTACATATAAATACATATGACAAAATCATAGTTATAAAACTATATTTATTTAAGTTTAACTTTCTTGAACTAGTTCCGTATAAAGAATAAACATTTTTTTATTATTCAAAAGTATTTTTCATAAAAGTTTTCAAAGAATTCTAAGTATGCGTTTATGCAAACTTTCCTAGTTAATAGTTTGTAAAATAGTATGATGTTAAATAAATATTTTGTGTAAAATGTTTTTTCCCATTCATTGAGGCAACTATTAAAATTCTTACAGGTAATAAATTTATAGACGAGCTGATGCTACAGCTATTGTATTGAGGTACACGATATGGCCAAAGGTGACCGATCACTTGCGATTTTAGATATTCGTTCTTTTTCAAATTTTTGACGGTCCCCTTTGGGGTTCCGGGAAAAAAAAAATTACGGAAATATATGACCAATACTATACTGTTTACACACCTGCAGATTTAGTTTAATTAATTCGTCATGTATTTTTCCAGATATTTGACAAAACGTCTAAAATCGCAAGTGACCGGTCACCTTTGGCCATATAGTGTATACATGCAAAAGATATAAATATAGTATACACAAATATGTTCTATAGCTGGTATAATTAGAGTTTTTATCCATCCGATAGACAAGATTTATTTTAGTCAAGGACTATGAATATCTTGCGCTATTTTCACCCTATATATATAAAATCCTAATGAAACGATTTTATGAAACGACTGATTAAACGGCTGATTATGTTTCACAGCTATTTCTCCCAAAACATGGAATATTATGCGGTGAAATTAGCACCAAAATCCGCATTGATCCATAGATCTCAAAACTGTTATCAAAATTCTAAAATTTGAATCAGTTTTCAAAATGTTAATTTTTTTTTTCTAATTTGAATTAAATTACTCTAACAGTGGCAACGAAATTGCCCCATTTTGTGGAAAAGGGCAAAAAACCAAACGGTTGGTTGTATTGGTTGTATTAATGACGGCCAATTATCTGCACGAGGGATATAGGCAAAAACAAAACGGATAACGATGGGGATTACTAGATTTCATTTTCTTCCGTTATTTTCAAGTTGAATTTGAAATTATCTTTTATTTCACTCAATAGTGAAGACAATATTATGATTAAATTAAGTTTTACAAGAAAATTTGAAAAAAAGAATTTATTAAATATTATTAATTATGTTAATATTAAATAAATAGTAATTTCTTATTTAGTCCAATAAAATTTTTATCATTTTAAGAGATATTTTTTTGCATATTTTAGAAAGGTTATTATTTCAAATTGTTGCCAATCGCAGACATAGTGCAAAGAATAATATTTCCTTGCGATTAAAAATTTATTTACACGTGAACTTTTAAAACAGAAACAAACTTCATAATTAAGTTATTAAGCAGAAAATGATTTAAAATTGCGTCATAAAAATCGTATTTACTATGATTAAAAGAAAAATAAAACTTTATAATAATAAATTCATTAATATGCATTAAAAAAAGTAAATGCGATAAATTACGTCACATTTAAAATGGTCATGTAATAATTCTGAGAAGCAGTTTAAATAAAAAAATATATTTGCGAGATTTTATTTCATTATTCGAGATGCATTTTTTAACGCTTGTCGTCAATTCTAAAGCAGCGCAAAAAATAATGCTTCCTTTCTAACAACAAAAGTATTTTCACGTGAATATTAAAAAGAGGAAGAAAACTTTATAATGATAAATTCATTAATATGCGCTAAAAGCAGTAATTGGGAGTAATTACGTCATATTTAAAATGGACAAATAATAATATTGACGAACAATTGAAAACTACAATACTAGACTTACATTCCAAAGATATTGGGGGGTTTTGTGTGTTCCCATAAAAACAAGGATGAATTGAATTTCAATAAAAGTAATAACGAATTTGTACAAGTTCATGGAGGTCACACACTTTTAAATTAAATTATGTATGTACCCGCGAATCTTAAAAGAGAAATATCTTAAAAATAAATAAATTATTGCATGATAAATGCTTTTAATATGGAAAATTACGTCATATTTTATAATGATACATTTAAAACGTTTTTCATTCCAGAGGATTTTATTGTGACAATGTATAAAGGTAGTGCAGATAGGAAATTTATTTGTATATTACTTCTCTTGATGCAGCATAAATATAGGTAAATGTATGTGCAAATTAATTTAAATTAGAATTCGATAAATACATATTAGAAAATTCGGATATTCTTATTAATTAATATGAACAATATGCAATGTAAAAATAACGTAAAATATGCATGATGGTGTATCAAAATAGAGAAAAGAATCCATGAATAAGCTATAACTGTTCCTGAAAATATCCGAAAGTCGATCAAAACATATAATATAAGCGCAAACACTATGGTTTTCAATGCGGTGGTTCTGAAATCTATTCCCAAGCAGACGAAGTTTTTTATTCTCGAACCTAAAGGAAGAATATTTGTGATAGCGTCTTTATAAATGACAGAAAGATAGCGACATTTTTAACGTACTGTTTTACACAAGCTCATTATCAAATGTGTAATTAATCTTACTTATTAACCCCACAGTCATGAGTTATTACGACAATGATGAATGAGGCCTTACTAACAGAAAAAGGTCCTATACATAACCTGATAAGCATGACAACCCGATTACAGAAGATAGTCGCTGCTATCGTGATAATGTCATTCAATCCGTTACCTGGTAATATTTTTAGCAAATAGGGCACATTACTATATTTTCAGAGGCTGCGAAGTCTGAACGGGGTTCACGGGTGTAGCTCACAGGGCGCTGACCCCCCTAGTGTGAATATATTATTATAAGGAATAAAAACAAAATTATTCTATACTAAATGAAGAAGAGGACACATTGGATTTTCTTGAAGCGTTGTCGTCACAGCATTTCTTCATTAAAGCGATGAAACTTTTATAGCAATGTCTAGTATGATAATCCTCTTTCAGATTAGCATTAGATGGTAAAATAATGTCTTTATATTTTAACCTATGTTTTTGCCTATTTTTCAACACTGCATATGTTTCTCTACGAATAATATTTTTTAACTACTCCAAAATTTTTCGAACAGCTGCACTTTTGCTATGAGTCACGTAGTCTTGTGAGCTTATCGCAGTTACATTTGTTTTCATTGCCCATGTATCATGTTGAAATTCAACTTAAGATAGCTTTCGCGAGGCACAGCAACGTGGTTTATGCTTTGTTTGTATCGTAAATGGATGTTCAGTGCGGTACCGCAAGCTCAGCTTTACTGGCACTAGCGTTTAACATTCCCTGTTTTCTGGCATGTAGAAAATTACAACAAAAGTTTCTGTGATTTTCAAAATATTTTTTTCTAATCATAAATATTATTCTGTCTCAATCTCAGCGTGCGTCAAATACTTTTTTCGGTAGTTATAAAACACCACGTGAGACGCGTCTGGTACAGTTTTCAGTCCGACTAAATAGTCTGGCTTTTATATTTCATTAAATACTAAATTTGAAGGTATTAAAAATTTCAAAATGCCTCAAGGATATTTTTTGTCACGAAAATGTTGGAGATTTTAAAATTCACAGGTCAGCAAAGTGCCTTATCCTTCAGTCAGGCATTCGATTTTGTATTCAGACATTGCAAAAGAAGTGTTAGACAAATTTCCATGGTGCCTCAAATACCTACTCTAAAATGTTTAACAGCTCTCAGGCATCCTAACAAATGCATCCATAACAAAAAATAAGTCATTGTAACTATATATAATACAACATAAAAAGTCACACATGTTTTTAGCAAAGTATCGTATTTCCATGCAGTTTAAATATTTCATTTTTAATGCCTTTCTAGAGCTTTTTTTAAATTGAAAATATTGTGTTTTAAAAGATTTTTGTCGTCCAAATCACTTTCTATATGTAACGCGAAACATAATGGGCTATCATTTGTTCTGGCACTTGACTTTGTTAGACATGGTATGAGTTGTGTTTTCTTAATCTTATTATCACTCACATTGAACAAATAGTTTGCTATAATCCTCTAAGAAATTCTCCATGTTAGTTACCTTATGACTACAAAGTTATGAAAGTGATATATATGAAATCTATCATATATCGATTAATCCCCTTTGGGCTAATAGACATTTACTTTAGTTCCACAATATACAATTATTGTCCCTTTGTATGTACTGTCCAGGTAAAAGTATTGCTTTAAAAAATAGTTTGTCAATTATTTACCATATATCTTTTCTTTATTTATAGTGATAATGATATTTTTTATGAGATTGACGAAAGAAAGAGGGTCGCAAAAATTTGTCTTTTCAAGAGCTTTCCATGAATTATGAAAATTTTCAACGTTAACATTCGTTATTCATGAACGTAATTAGTAAATATTACGTTCCCTCAATCACAAATTAAATACGTAATTTTAATGTTATGCGATTTACGTCATTACATATTACGTCAGTACATTATATAAATTCTTATTTACATTTAAAAAATTCTTATTTACATTTAAATTTAAAATTATCATTTATATTTAATAAATTATTACTTACAATTAATATATATATATATATATATTTGCATTTAAAGAATGTTTGTGTCTGGAATGCAATTGAAATTATTATGCATTAAAATTTTTATAAATTGCAGCATATTTGTAAATAAGACATTTTTTTAAACAATAAAAAACGATTTGTGTATCAAATTCACAGAAAATGTGTATTAAAAATGCTTTATATGAATTTAAACCTCATCGAAAAACCAAGCAAAAAGAATTGCAACTAAATGTATCCCCATCATCTGCAGGCGTTGCTTCTTATAAATTGCTGAAACATAGGCATACTAACAGCGGCAGCTGTTACCGACTGTTTTAGTCATTGCATATCCCATATAATAAAGTGGTTATTTCGATATTTTCCAAAGAATCACAAAATATATTGAAATGAATTCCATTCTGTAAAAGTTCCTACGAATAGATGAATATATTACTCCGTTTACTTCAAAAATATTTTTTTTATTTTTATTTTTTTCATAATAGCTAAATATATTTTTTATATTTTTGGGTGTTTTTCCTTATTATGAATTGATGAACTGTTTAACGTGATGAATGTATCGTTTAGATAAATCATTCTGCCATTGTTTATTGCTTAAAATAAAAAATAATATTGTGTATTAGATTTTATGCAAAATGAAATTTAAGACAACGGAATCAAAAAACATTATTTTCTTTTAAGAATATGAGCAAGAGTATTTGATGTAAAAATGATGAAAAATTATTAACAAATATATACATAATTTTTTAATGGTCAGCAGAATCGTCTTAATCTTCTCTGTAGGTATATAAAAGCGACGGAATCGTAAATGAAATGTTATGTCGAAATTACAAATGTTATAAATGTTAAATCATAGAATTTGAGGATATGTACTCGATATTGACGTCGCGTGCAATAATCGAACTTTCATTGATGCTGATTTAGAGATAACGTATCAAACGTTTGAAGATACGTCATCCATTTTATGCATCGCAAAAGATAAATCAGGTAAAAAATATTTAAAATTTTCTGTTCGAGAAAAACTGGTTTGTCTTTTACAAAGTTTAAAAAGTTCATTTCATTCAGAAACGTAATAATAAATTTGGTCTATGAATAACTATATATAGAATAGCAAAACAGTTTTTTTCTATATATTTTGATGTTGTCTGTATAATAATTGATAGATATAGCTTTTTTGTGCACTTTTGAATACTTATAGCGCAAGGTATTATCATTCGCATAAATTTAATAATATTCAGTTGATGAATCTTTTAATCATTCACAAAAGTCAGGAAAGAATGCAGAAAGAATCAACAAAAAATATTTTATCAGAGTATTTCCCATTGTTTAAAAAGGCAGGTGATGCAATAGCAAAAGCTTTTTTAGGAAAATTAGTGTTTCCATTGATTCCTCAGTGTAAAGCATAGCATCACATTTAGCACAATTGATGCTTTAGAAAAAGAAAATTTTCAGCTTCGAAACTAAGGAGTTTAAATGAAAAAAAAAAAAAAAACTTTAAAAATGCACAAGAAGTATTAGCAAAATAACATTCTTACAAGCAAAAGTTTAAGACTGGAAGTTCTTTAAAAAATAACCTCCAACACTACTTCAACGGCTATTTCAACGGGAATGTGAAGATGACTCCAGCATATAGGATTAGAATAATACTCAGTGGCACTGAAAAATGTTCTTAAAAAATTAGATTTAATATACAATATAATTACAAAAGCAACTTAATAAATATTTGCAAGAGATATTTAATACAAAATATGAAGTACAACTTGCTTGAAAATCGACAAGAATTATTTATTAAACTTAATCCCATTCTTCTAACGCGTTTAATATACAAAAAAAGTAGAATTTTCTTTAAAAATAACGGAAAAGTTATGAAATAAACACTTTCTGGATCTTAAAGAGAAGCAATTTTTTTAATATATGAAAAATAAGCATTGTCTCTCAATAAAACGTTAAACTTTAATTGTCTTCTGTCACTCCGAAAAGGACAATGAAATTTTAAAATTATTATTACTATTTTTATCATTGTAAGACCATGTTACAGTGGTAGTTAATCTACCAAACAAAGGAAGAAACGTCATATTTACTAAGCCTGTAAGCTTTCAGAAGACGACATCAAGGAAAAACTTTTGAATTTACTCCCAATTTCGAAATATCTTAAGTATTTTTTTAACTTATACATCAAGAAGTTATACGTATCCCCAAGGAACATGGTTAGAATTATGCTTGCTAATTATGTAAAAAGACTGTTAATTCCTTTGAAAAACACATAATTAGAAAACATGTTTCGCTGAAACGTTGTTATAGATGACAGTAAACATGCCACGTAGCTACAGAATGATACAAGAAGAAATTTTTACCCTGTTATGAATACAGCACAGAAAAACAAGACTCAGGGGACTGTACTTAAAAACTTTCTGGAAAATCATGTATGGAAGAATCCCATTGAATATAATATATAATCCAGTTTAAAAGTTAACCAAAAAGCCTCCAACATTGATTGTGCTTGATATCAAAATCTGACGAGATGCGCGGATTTTAGGACAATTAAACCTACAGAGAAAGTCAGAAACAGCAGCTGCCATTTAATTTTTCCTTTCAAATAAACATACCATATGGTTTTTAAGCTTGTCACTTATTTAACTGTAGGCTAGCTAAACTTCTTTCAACATCAGGTTTAGCATGCTATCTTTCAAAACTTAAAAAAAACTGTTTAATCTTAATTATAGACAAAATTTCATGTACTCCCAGAACGTACAAAATGAAGATTCAGTCTTTCAAAATATTACTATAGAGCTTGAGGTATTAACGATAATGAAATTCTGTCATGAAATTTGACAGAAGATCTGGCTAAATATTCAGATCACAGACGCTTGATTAAAAAACTTTTGTTTAAAGGAGATCTAAATGTCCACAATATGTGGCTATTCATCTGAAGATCTCAGAAGGATATCCTTATACGTGCAGACGGTATCTTGACATTTATTCCTGTTGAGGGATATTCTACATTTGAAACAATGCTTTTTAAAAGTTTGCCAGTTTATTCACTGGCTTCTTTTCATACATTTCCAAAAATGGGAAAATAACAAATACTTAAAAATTTAACGTACGCCAAGCATAGACTTACAGTCATTGAAATTAATTCTGTCATTTAACCACTTCCCCAATGAAAATAAAAAAAAAATAAAAATGTTAATTTTATTTTTGTTTTTAATAACTTTCAGAAGACTTACAGCAAATAAATTTTTCCATTTTTTATAAAACAACAGCTGAAGAAATGGACGGTAGATACAAAATTTTCTATAAAATATTAATTAAAAACAGCAATTTTTGTTTTATAAACATTCAAGGACCAATAAAGAAAAAAAAACTTGTTGGTCAGACAAATTTATACAGAAAAAGAATTTGCATAAAGCTAAATAACGATTAATCCAACTTAATATGAGCATCTCAGCAGGACATATAAAATTACACGCAATAATGAAGCTCAAAAAAGTTTCTGTAGTCATTCGAATAAACCATAATGAGAAAATTAGAAAGTAAAAAAAGAAATTCATAAAGTAATTTCGTTTTTTCCCAACAGTGGACGTAACTGTATTTTTCATCAGCCAACATCACCCTTAAACTGCAATATCATAATATATTTTGACAGCTGATATAGCTAGGCTTTTTTCTGAAAAAGTTTGTTTGATTTTGGGCAATAGTTTCTGATTGATGCCTATCAAATATACAAAGTCGAAAGCCACATTTCCGGCATACTTTACTTTTTACTATTGAAAAGATAAAATGCTGATCAAACGAGATAAAAAATTATTCGATGTATATGGAGAAGATGTATTGACAGAAACTCGTTTGCAAAATTTCGTTCGACGGTTTTGATGTTGAAGATGCACCAAGTAGAGGAAGGCCGGTTGAAGCTCATGAAGGGTAAATAATGATATTCATTAATACAAACTGTCGAATATCTAATTTCTGAGATCGCTGAGAGATTAAATTTGTGGAATTAGACCGTTCATGGTCACGTGAAATGCCTTAGTTTAATTTTAAAAGTCGACATATGTGTTCCACATGTTCTTACAGAAAGAAATTGACTCCATCGAATTCAAGTGAGCAATTTGCTTCTCAAAATTGAAGAAAATGATCCATTTTTGAAGCGAATCATCACTGGGGACGAGAAATGGTTGTCTACAGCAATGCTAAACGCAAGAGATCATGAAGTATAAAATATAACCGGCTTAAAGCATTTCCAAAACCGATATTCGTAAGAAAAAATGCTGTCTGTTTGGTGGGATTTTAAGAGAATCGTTTTTTATAGTTTCTACCTGATAATACCGTGATTAATTGTATTAAGTGCATTGTCATCAACGGGACACTTTGAATGATTCACTCAAACAGAAAAAGCCAGAATTCTTCAATAGAAAATGTATAGTGTTTCACCGCGATAATGCGAGACCTCATACAAGTTTAGTAACTCGTCAAAAGCTTTTACAGCTTGAATGGGATGTAATACCACACACACCATATTCTCCAAATCTGGCTTCTTTGGATTATCACTTGTTCCGGTCTCTACAAAACTCTTTCGATGATAAAACCTTTACTTCAAATGAGGACGTCAAAAATGACTTGGATCAGTTTTTTGCCAGTAAATCAGTGGCGGCTCGTCCATTGGCGCACATGAGCACGTGAACCCCTAAAAGTAATTAAGGAATAACTTAACAAATAAAATAAAATAATTATAAAGAATTATAATTTTTGTATATATCTAATACTAGTATCATTCACTCACGCCCCTTCCCTCTCCATTTCTTTAGATACATACATAACAAACCCTTACTGAAGAAAATTCGAAAGTTTCTAACACAACATCCATAGAAAATCGACTCTGAATGAAATCAATATTACGCAAATGTATTTTAACCTTTATGTTATGTCCTTCGCACAAATTATTTTTTTGTATTTTTTATACTGTGATTGTGAACCCCTTTAAATATAATCCACGAGACGTCAGTGAAGCAAATATCAGAAGATTTATGAGCGTCAAATCATAAAACTACAAGAAAGGTATTAGGCCAAAATGGAGAATATAAAAATCAATAAAATATTTATTAAATATAAGAAAATCGTCTTTCATTTTCACACGCAGAAAAAACAAAATTACTTTCCGAACAACCCAACAGATATGAATCATTTCCTCAGGCAAGATTTATACGCTACTTTCTCTATTTCAAATGAAGTTCAAACGAAACAAAATATATTTAAAGACGTAATTAGTTGGTCGGTATTTGGCACTTATTATAAAACAGGTTCTTCAGTTACGAAGCAAGATAACTCAGAATTTGGATGCCAAGAAATTTTGTTCAAACCCAGCACAATCCGATGTTCAGATAGACTGGACCATTTAATAATAAGGGAACTCTACAAACAATTTGTGGAATTAATAAACGAATGCGAACGATTATGCGTACAAATGACTTAATAAAGTCATTTGGAAGATTAGAGAATTGGGGCAATTTCCTAAAATAGGGAAACACGGGAATTTAGCCTCTTCTTAGAGACGAATTTCGGGAGAGTAGGACACAGTGACACAGTGAGATAGCAGCCATTTTGACATATAGTTATAACTTTTTCTCCTAGCTGGCACTCACCCATAACCACCTCATCTTATGCAACACATGGATGTAATTTTGGCACTTCGGTTACTCGTCTAACAAAATAGTTAAGTAATTCTTTATTTTACAGGGGTTAAAGTTACACAAACGTCCATTTTAGAGTTTACTTCCTTCATTATGGCATATATCTACTTAACCAAACCTAGCTATATATAATGATAGACTATGTAGATAAAACGACACAAGCACTAAAGCTATGAAATTAGTGATGAAACAGACATGGCATCCATTTTGTTACAATGTAACAAAAGTACACAGTGCGACACACAGTTTTGTTACACAGTGAGACGTGTCTCACTGTGTACACATTTGGTTCTTGACGATTCTTCTGACGACGATCAATTATTTAGGTTTCAGGAACTAGAACGGAAACTTGCCGTTCGTGATTATGTTTTTGTGCTATTTCTAAATAGTGTGTTCTATGTAGTAAAAATCTTAACCTGTAACGATGAAGGTGGTGATTTTGAAGTAATTTATCTTCAAAGAGTGTGAAAGCGGCATCATGTGCCAGATATGGTGTCTGTTAATAAATCAGACACTTCAGTGCTACTGCCAGAAATTCAGTTTATGATAACAAAGCAACTATCAGGATACCACCGATTTCCGATTTCCTACGGAAATTTGGATGTACATTGAGCCACACACTGCCATTGTTAGGGATACTCTTAAGCCTTTATTTAAGAAGGATAACTAGAGTTTAATTATCCCAGTCCACCATACGTGCTAAGTTAAACTCAAAATGTTCTCGAATTGTTAATACTATGTCCACCTGTAACTATTAAAAATTTCTTTGCATTTTTACTATAGCTCCATAAAAACTACTCGACCCCCAAATTGTCAGATTAAACTTCAGGTAATAAACACGATTCCAGGCAGTAGTTAAGACATTATTACACTGAAAAAATTATGGATAGAGTGTAAAAATGTAGGATTCATGAAAATATATATATTGTCTCACTGTGTACCATTTGTCGTACACAATGCGACAATTTCCGATACTCCGTTATCATGCTTCTATGCTTTTACAAATAACTTTTAAAAAAAACATTTATACATTAATGTGTAACGTATTTGTATTGCTTTAAGATGTAACCAAAATCTTTTCAAAAGAATATAAATAGTTGCCATACGTTAAGTAATAATATTTTTCGTCTCACTGTGTACTACCCTCCCTACACTATTGTTGATTTTTGATAAAAGTTTTGAAAAATTGTTATTAGGAAATTGATTTGTGTCCACATACACCTAAATAAATTAATATACTGATGTGTACAATTCGTAAGTCAAGCTGCAAAATTTTTAAATCAATTAAATACATTTTTGTTCCATACAAAATGTATCATAATCGTCGACTAGAACACTTTTTTATAGTTCTTTTTCTGCAACTGAAACAGTGTGCATACCTTAAAAAACTAACTGACTTTCAATGTTTAGATAAAAGTATTTTATTTATATTTTCACTATAATTCATTGTTTTAACACACTAAATAAATATGGTACATGAAATCGTACTTAATAACTTAAATCATTAATATAAGAATTAAGTTAATTACAAAACATACATCATTCTAAAATAATCACCATAATAAAAATTCATTTTCTATATTTAAATTCTATAAGAATTATTTTCTATAAATGAAGTTGCAACTAAATTCCATATTTAATTCATTACATGCAAAAAATCTTTTCTTTTGAAAATCAAGTATCATTCTGGTTTTTGTATTTTTCTGAGACCAATGGTACTATTACAAACGAAATTCAGAGCGAAAAAAGAATACCAGTAGTTTTTTTAGTAAACTATAAAATAGTCATTCAATTTTTGAAATTTACATACTTCTTTTCATTTCTTGGATTTAAAATAAAATTAATGTTAAAAATATATTTTTTAAAAACTTGTCACATAAATTGCATTAACAAGCATTTAAAAAAATCTTTCATAATAATCGTAATCAGCTTTCCCCGCTGACTGTAATTAAAATGATTTCTTTTTTACAAAAGTTTGACTTCAAAGGTACTTTTTACTCTTTCTATTCATTTTATACCCTTTGATGTGCAGGATTGAATATTGTAAAGTGAATCATTAGTGACAATTGTAGAACACTTTTCAAAAGAAAGTGAAATGATTACAGTCTTTAAAAGTAAGTATCAAAGATCAAATATGTCTCTTTGTTCATTTTCTTTTTACATTTATGCTGTTTCACTCAAATGTTCGTTGTATTTCAATTCTCTGAACATAATGTGTAATATCAACTGTTTTTCTTAGTAGAATATTTAAACATACAGAAAAATTCAGTTATAAATTTACTAATTAAAGACTTGTATTGTAGCTTATAAAATAAAAACTTTATTTTTAAGCATACATTTAATATTATTTTGAAGTAGATTATGAGAAATAAAAGTATTGAAAAAGTGTTTTCATAATGAAAGAAATATGCAGTTAAAAACTGTTGTGGAAATTAATTATAAAATTAAGTTCTTGTATCAATAAAAGTTAAAAGAAAAAAAATATATATAAAAAAGTGTATAATGAGCAAAATAGAAACAAAAGGAATCTTTAACATAAGCAATGAACACTACAGGACCATTCTATGTAAAGGGACAAATGGCCTGCATGTGACACTTACATAAATACCTATATCTGTAGGGAATTTCGCAAGCAACACTTGAATCAGACTGAGTGTCCCCGACTCTGTATTTTCCGCTTCGAGATTAAAAGGTAACGAAGCAAGCTGCGTGAAGTGTAAATGTAAAAAAAGTAATTAGAACGGAAAAAGTTCGACGACGCTGGTTTTGTAGAAGAATCGGAATAATTTCGACGCTACAAAATGGAAGATTTAAACGACGTATGGAAATGCTAGATATATTCAACGACGTTAATAAAAGAAGCCTAAGTAGTTGCTTTAAAGCTAAATAAAGATTTAAAGGAGTGTTTTTAACTGTATTTTTGTTTTGTCTTCGTCTCAATAAATGTCAGTGTTCGTCTTAGAAGTGCGTTGTGATTCATGAATAGAGTCTCATCCCATAAAGTGGTGTCCAAAGTGACGGTTAACCCACCAATATTATTAATTAGAATTATTCATCATACAGATTCTAGCCGGATATTATTCTAACGGTGAGTTCATTATTATTATTTTATTATGAAGTTAGTTGAGATACCCGAACTGGAACTTGCATTTAAAAACGAACGAACAAATACAATTAAATTGCTACATAAATTTCTATTTGATGCTGACGGTGATCGATCTAATAGAAAGAGAATACGTGATTTTACTGGTTTTGGTTTTCAAACCGACAGCACCGAGTTCAAAAATAAAATAACTGAAGTACAAACTGATTTTTCATTAAATGATCTGATTACAGTGTGCAATCTACTTTGTATTGCTAACGAAGGATCTCTAAACGATTTCGCAACCCGATTAGCTGCATACCTTTCAGACTTGACCTTACTACAAAATAATATTATATAAATTGAAAGTGACACTGACTCGGAAACCGAATTGCCTTCAACTAATATGACTTCAAGTAATAACACTGAATTATCAAATTTTGACAAACAGAAGCAATTTGCAGTTCAAAGTTTTGTGCCATCGTCCTTTAGTTTTTCCTATATTGAAAGTGTTGTTCCTCCTTTTGATAGAAGTTCTTTTAGTGATATAAATGTATGGCTCAATACTTTTGACGATGTCACTAATATGTTTAATTTATCTGACTTTCATAAATTCATATTTTGTAAAAGATCCTTACGAGGAAAAGCCTAGTTATTAGTACAGACCGAATTTCATATCAATTCATATGACACACTTAAACAACTCTTAATTTCAGAATTTAGTACCACTTATAATTCTGCCGAGTTACATGAAATATTAAATAAACGAAAATTGCAAGAAAATGAATCGATAGAAGAATATTTTCCTATCATGAAACAAATATGCTCGCGTGGTAACATCGAGGATTCCGCATTAATGCAATATATCATAAACGGTATACCCGACCCTGTTTTCAGAAAATCAATGTTATATGGATGCCAATCCATTGTAGAATTCAAGCAAAAGCTCAAAATTTATGACAAAATTCGACATGACTCTGAGAACAGTAAATTTCGTAAAGTCAAACCTGAAATGCCAGAGAAAGACAAATCCTTTCGACCAAAATCTGATCTTTTTTGCTTTAATTGTGGCTTGTCAAATCATAAAAGTAGCCAATGCACTCATAAAGACAAATACCCTCGTTGTTTCCTTTGTTCAAATTTTGGCCATAAATCGGCTCAATGTGATCAACCAAGGAGGCCTAGAGTTAAGTCAGAACCCTCCAATATTTCCACAGTTATGTCGAACACTTTCATAACCAAACAAGTCATTATTTCGTCTGTAAATGTTACATCATTGGTAGACACAGGTAGTGAAAGAAGTTTGCTAAAGGAAACTATTTACCGCAAACGCCCTACAATCTCGAACCTTGAACATTCAACTATCACATTAATTGGGTTAGGAAATACTATAATCAAACCCCTGGGTTTTTTCTCTACGGACATTATGATAGATGATTTTAATTATACAACTAATGTTTATGTAGTCCCAGATTATTCCATATCGTTTGATCTTATTATTGGTACAGATGTTATTCAACAGAGTATTTTAACAATTTCTGGAAGTAATATTTCGATGCAAAAAATCGAGAAAAATGACGATACGGCCAATATTTTTTTTATTAATGTTGCTCATGTGTTAGACGATCTTAATTTTGATTTATCTCATATTACCGATGAAACAATGCGCTCAAAAATTTCAGAACTTATTCAAAATTATTCTCCTAGAAAAATAAAGACAACTGATGTTAAATTATCAATTCATCTGGAAAACGAAGAACCTGTCACTTGTCCTCCCAGACGGTTGGCGCAAATAGAGAAAAACTTCGTCGAAAAACAAATTTCTGAGTGGCTCGAAAAAGGAATTATTCGTAAAAGCACTAGTAATTTTTCATCACCTATTGTCCTTGCAAAAAAGAAAGATGGTTCATATTGATTGTGTGTTGACTATTGGAAATTAAATTATAAAACACATAAACAACGTTTTCCCCTCCCAGTAATTGATGACATTATTGATCAGTTGCATTCTTCAAAAGTATTTACTACTCTTGACCTTAAAAATGCTTTTTTTCATGTCGAAGTAGAAGAAAATAGTAGAAAATATACTTCTTTCGTAACACATTCTGGTCAATTTGAATTCTTATATATGAATTATGGCCTTAGCGATGCACCCTTAGTGTTTCAAAGATATATTTATAACGTTTTTCGAGACCTCATTAATGAAAAAGTACTTATTGTCTATATGGATGACTTCATAATACCAGCTGAAAGCGAAGTCGAAGGACTCCAGAAATTACAACGCGTCCTTACAACTGCATCCGAATATGGTTTAGAGTTGAATCTCAAAAAATGCCACTTTTTACGGCGAAAAATTGATTTTTTGGGTTACCACATTAAAAATGGTCAACTGCATCCACCTCCCTTAAAAACTAAAGCTGTCCTCAATTTTCCAGAACCTAAAAGTATAAAAGATGTACACTCATTTGTCGGACTAACTTCATATTTTCGCAAATTCATTCAAGATTACTCTTTAATAGCTAAGCCCTTAACAGATCTCCTTAGAAAGAACACTAAATTTCACTTTGGTGACCAGCAACGAAATGCATTTAATCAGCTGAAACACATCCTTCCTTCATGTCCTGTTTTAAGCATTTATAACCCTAGTAACGAAACAGAAGTTCACTGTGATGCATCTATTGACGGTTACGGAGCAGTCCTCCTTCAAAAGTCTTCTATTGACAATCAATTTCACCCTGCCTGCTTTATGAGCAAAAAAACCACAGATGCCGAACATAAATATTCGAGTTATGAATTAGAAGTTTTAGCTGTCATAGAAGCCCTTAAAAAAAATCGCGTTTACATTCTAGGTATTCCTTTCAAGATAGTTACAGATTGCAACGCATTCGCCCTTACTATGAATAAAAAAGATCTTTGCACCAAGATTGCTCGATGGGCTTTAATGTTAGCTGACTATAACTATACAATCGAACACAGACAAGTTACACGCATGCACCATGTCGACGCTTTAAGTAGAAATCCAATATGTATGATCATTCAAGATAGTTTTACTTCCAAAATCATACAATCTCAGAACACTGACGAACATATACAGGCCATCAAAGAAATTTTGAAAACAAAGCTATGTGACAACTACTTCCTTAAAAATAACGTTCTCTGTAAAACTCATAAAAGTATCGATCTGATAGTTGTGCCGGATGAAATGCAGCTAAATGTTATTAAACACTTTCATGACAAAGGACATTTTGGCCGTAAACGCTGTGAAGAACTCCTTAACGAAGAATTTCTCATCCCTAATATGTCAAATAAAATTCTTAAAATTATAGCAAATTGTGTAACATGCCTTTTGTATAATCGCAAACGAGGAAAAGAAGAAGGTGAATTACATCCCTTACCTAAAGAAGAGACTCCTCTCCAAACTTACCACATTGATCATTTAGGCCCTCTTGAAACAACCAACAAAAATTATAAACATATTTTGTCTTTAATAGATGCATTTACTAAATTCGTCTGGTTGTATCCCTGTAAAACCACATCTGCTACCAAAGTTATATCAAAACCACGACAACAAAGTCATACTTTTGGCAATCCTTCCACCATCATTGGCGATAAAGGTCCTGCATTTCCAAGCAAAGAATTTGCTGATTATTGTCAAGATGAAAATATAAAGCACGAGACAGTTACAACTGGTCTTCCCCGTGCCAATGGTCAAGTAGAGCGACTTAATTCCACCATAATTCCTGTAATCTCTAAAATGTCCAAAGACGAACCGACCAAATGGTTTAAACATGTTCCTAAAGTTCAACAAGTCATTAATTCAACTTACCAACGAAGCATTAAGAAAACACCGTTTTAAATATTATTTGGTACAAAAATGAAACAGAAAGAAGATGTACAAATTATTGACCGCTTAAACAGTGCAGTCGAAGAACAATTCATGAAAGACAGAGAAGAGCTCCGTAAAGAAGCTAAGAAGAATATTCTGGAAATTCAACAAGAAAATCGCAAGCACTATAATTTACGACGTAAGAAACCCCCGGAAGTACAAGCTTGGTGACCTTGTAGCAATTAAGAGAACCCAGCAAGGACCAGGTTTAAAGATGAAATCTAAATTCTTAGGTCCGTATAAAATAATCAAAGTGAAGTCCAACGACACCTACGACGTAGCGAAAATATCATCAACCGAAGGACCGATAAATACAAGCTCCTGTGCTGAATACATGAAACCTTGGCCTGATGAAAACTTCAACTTAAAAAAAAAAATTTTTTTTAAATCTTTTCTTCCTGTGTGTTATGAACATTTTATAAATCAATACTTTTAAAGAAATTTTCATATGATGTTACGCCACTTCATTTTTGCTGATCCTTCTGACGTGCAGATTATTTTTTTTCTTCTTTTCCCCTAAGAACAGTTACTGTTTTTTTGTTTTTGTTTCTTTTTCAGATTCTATTTTAGCACATGTCGCTGCGGCAGCTCCAGATGTCAGAAAGGCCGCATGTAGGGAATTTCGGTAGCAACACTTGAATCAGACTGAGTGTCCCCGACTCCGTATTTTCCGCTTCGAGATTAAAAGGTAACGAAGCAAGCTGCGTGAAGTGGATATGTAGAAAATGTAAATAGAACGGAAAAAGTTCGACGACGCTGGTTTTGTAGAAGAATCAGAATAATTTCGACGCTACAAAATGGAAGATTTAAACGACGTATGGAAATGCTAGATATATTCAACGACGTTAATAAAAGAAGCCTAAGTAGTTGCTTTAAAGCTAAATATAGATTTAAAAGAGTGCTTTTAACTGTATTTTTGTTTTGTCTTCGTCTCAATAAATGTCAGTGTTCGCCTTTGAAGTGCGTTGTGATTCATGAATAGAGTCTCATCCCATATATCTGTTAATTTATAATTTTCTTAAAATATTAATCTTTGCATTAAAAATAAGAAAAAAACATAGATTTTCATATGAGCATAGTTGATTTAATTTCATGATACAATAGCTTTGATTAAACAGCAATAATACCGAGAAAAGCTATCCCACGCCCACGCGTGATAGGAAATGACCTTTTAATAGGTTTAAAAACCTCCATATTTTTACCCCTGAAGACCATACTAATCTACTCGTTTTTAATGAGGTTTAAAAATCTCCACATTTTAAACCCCATATGTAAATAATCTGCCTGTTCAGGGCCATTCCATGGAAAAACAACTGTACGCAGGTGTACTAAGAAAATTAAGAGGACTGTAATTCACTAATAAAAACAAAGTTTTATATTTCAAAGATAGAAAGAGGATATGGCTAGTTGCCAATTTTGAATTTGAATTTTTCTTCAAAGTTGAGAGAATGGCTTGTTGCTATTTTGAGATTGTTTTTTCTTCAAAAAATAACTACGCGATAAATACATGAACTAGGTTGCATAAAAAAGGGTTACATGAATAGATGCCAATTGGCAAATATGCGGGAGTGGTGTTCCGTCGACAAGGGCGATGCTACAATGAGATTACAAGTACGGAACATCCCGCCCAGCGTTGAAATATTATATTTCAAAATACAAAATGCAACATGAATAATAAAGACACATATAATAGTACAAATTATGAGAATCATATAAGCACTAATACATAAGAAAATTAAATTAAAGTTCAGTTTTTTGACAAATTATCACTAATTGGTAAAACACTTAATTTAGTTATAGGCCGTTTAAATATGCCTTTAGCAGTGCATAATTCCGCAACCCTAGCCATTCCATCTGCACCTGGGAATACCTTAGAAATGCGACCTAGAGACCAGGTGGAAAGGGGGAGTTGGGAATCCTTAATCAACACTAACATGCCTGGCAGTATATTTGGCCTTTTAAATAGCCATTTATTTCTTTGTTGAAGAATATTTAAGTAATTATTCTGCCAAAGCCTCCCGATAACTTGAACAATTTTTTAAACTCTTTGCCATCTATTTAGCAAATTTTTCTTTACTTCAAGCAAATTAGGTTCGGGAATTGAATTAAGCGGTTTTCCTATCAGAAAGTGGCCTGGGTTCAGAACTTGAAAATCGTTTGCATCCGTAGATAACGGAGAAAGTGATCGCGAATTTAGTATTGCCTCGATCTGAGTAATTACCGTTAGAAATTCCTCTAGAGTAAGGCGAGTTGAGCCCACTACCCTTTTGAAATGATATTTGAAGGCCTTAACTCCTGCCTCACAAAGGCCACCAAAGTTGGGCGCTCTAGGAGGGGAAAATTTCCAATTAATATCTTCTGAGGCCACAAAATTTGAAACTTCATTACTTATTACAAGTTTGTGCAAATGCTTCAATCCTGCTGAAGCCCCGACAAAATTAGTAGCATTGTCGCTAACAATTTCCGAACTTTTACCGCGACGCGAGAAGAATCTCTTTAACGTTGCTATTATAGCTTCAGACGTTAAGTCGGAGACGAATTCTAAATGTACTGCCTTAGTGACCATACACACAAATATAACGACGTACATTTTTTGAAAAATGCCCTTTCTTTGGCCCTTATATTTTATTTCGAAGGGACCACAAAGATCTAAACCTACATTTGAAAATGGGGAGTTAGGTACTATTGTTTCGGGAGGAAGATCCCCCATCATTTGGTTAGCCAGTATGGGCTTAAATTTAAAACATCGTACACATTCATGTACAACCATACGTCAATATTCCTGCCGCCAAGTGGCCAATATTTTTTATCACAGTATTCAGCAGAGCTTGAGGTCCGACATGAAAATTTCTCTCGTGATAAGATTTAAATATCAATTTAGTTAAGCGGCAGTTTGCTGGTAAAACCATTGGGTGTTTGTGATCGAAGTTTAAATTCGATTTCTTGAGTCTACCTCCTACCCTTAAAATGTTGTTATTGTCTAAGAATGGACTCAAGAATTTTAACTTACTTGAGCTATCTACTATATTTCCCTTTTTCAGAGCAGAAATTTCACTAGAGAAATAGCTCACCTGTGCAATTTTAATAATGCACATTTATGTTCTCTCCAGCTCTTCAACTGACAAGGGGCCTGTTGTAATTCCTTGTTTTTTACAAGCTGAAGAAAACCTATAATTATAAGCTACTACTCTAATTAATTTCTGAAAATTATTAGTAAGACTAATTAAATCATCAAAAAAATCATTAGAATTAATATGCAGGGTTATATTGCGCACAGTCTTGAGCTCTTGGGAATAATGTTCATTTTCAAAGTTAATGTCTGGAAAAGTTTCTGTTAAACAGTTATTGAGAACACTAAGTGGAGGACTCCTCCACCACAGCTCACTGGAGGCAAGGTTTCTCACATCCAGCCCTCTACTTGTTAAATCAGCAGGGTTGTGTTGAGAAGGGATATGAAACCAATGAAAGTTCTTTGAAAGCTCTATGATTTGCATAACGCGATTGCCTACAAATGACTTTAATAGATTTGAACAGTTTCTATCCAGGATAACGCTATAGTAGAATATGAAAACAATCGAACATCATCGACCTGAAGCTTTAAACAGTCTAAGACCTTGCAGGTTAGTTTAGCTAGAAGCAAACACGCAGATAATAACAGACGAGGCACAGTCATTACCTTTGTTGGTGCTACACGACTTTTGCTGTAGAGAAGATGAGTAACAGTTTCACTAGAGTTAGACGTTTGAACGTACAAGAATGCACCGTAAGCCTTTGATGAAGCGTCTGAGAATCCATTCAGTACCACTGAATTGACGTGCTCCGTAGTAACGCACCTTGGTACCTGAATAGATTCTAAATGTGGTAAAGAAGCCAGGAAATTTTCCCATTGTTTGGAGATATGCGTAGGTACAGCTTCATTCCACTCTAATTTAAGTAGCCGCAATTGTTGCATAACTATTTTTGCCTTGGTATAATTACTGGCCCTAGGAGGCCAAGAGGATCATAAATTCTAGCAATTTGCTAAAGGACTGTTCTTTTTGTAAAATTGTTGACGGCGCTGATGTTGACCTTGTATGTAAATGCATCACTGGTACTGTTCCATAACATCCCCAGCGTTTTAACTGTTATTTGTTCGGAATTCCTATCAAAGGGAAATAATTGATTGTCACTAGATTGAGCTATATTAGTGCACCACTTGTGTAGTTGCATGCCCCCTCTTAAGAGAAGTTGGGTTAATTCACCTTTAACTAAATTAAATTCCTCTAAGTTGGAGGATCCCGATAGGCAATCATCCATATAAAATTCTTGCAAGAGAATTTTTGAAGCTAAGGGAAAATCTTGCTGTTCATCCAAGGCGAGTTGTTGTAACACTTTAGTCGCTAAAAATGTGGAGCATGCTGTCTAATATATAACCGTAGAAAGTTGGAAAGTTTGTATGGTAGAAGCCTTGTTTTCCTTCCACAGAATTTTCAAAAATTCATATTGAGAGGGATTTATTTCTATCATTCTAAACATCTGCTTGATGTCTGTATTAAATGGGTAAATATGTTTCTTAAATCTTATTAAAATAGAAAAGAGATCGTATTGCAGCACTCCACCCTTACATAATAAATCATTAAGGGAATTTACATTAGTTGTTTTGGCACTAGCGTCAAAAACAGCGCGCAGTTTCGTTGTGGCGCTCGATGGTCTTAAAACTCCGTGATGGGGATGGTAATATCCTTGATCGAAATCATTAGCTTCTATTATGTCATGCATATGATTCAGCTGCTTGTATTCGTTAAGAAATTCTGTGCATAAATTTCTCATTGTGGGATCGCGATCTAGACGTTGCCAAAGATAGTTTAATCTTTTTGATGCAATGCGTTTGGAACTGCCTAAATAGGTTTCAGTGAATTCTGGTTTGAAAGGCATTTCTACAACAAATTTGCCACTAGAATTTCTAAAATGTGTCTTATCAAAATGATCATTACAATAAGCCAATTCTTCACTTATACAGGGTTGCACGTCATTTACTTCCTCGATCTCCCAAAAACACTTTAGCGTATTGTTTAAATTTTCTAATTTTTTTGTTAGGAAGCAACATCTTTCAGTATTGTTTGTTTCCGTATCGAAAATGATTCCTGAAACAAGATAACCGAAAATGCTGGACTGCAGCGTTAAATTATTGCCTAAATTTATTATTTTCCGGAAGGAGGAAATCAAAAAAATATTCAGCACCCAAAATTACTTCGATTTTGTTTGGAATATAGAACTGTGAATCAGCTAAGTATATTTTAGGTGGGATTAAATGTTGTATGTTTAATTTCCTTGCTGGCATAACATCTATTATTTTTGGAATCAGTAATAATTCAACAGCTCGTTGAATTTCGCCAGATTTATTAGATAAAAATGTCTTGACCTTTGACTGCAGACATATGAGAGAATTATTTATCCCGCTAATCGAAATGTTTATTGATTCCTTTTTCAATCCCAGTGATTTAACTGCATCGAAACTGATAAAATTACTTTCCGAGGCTGAATCTAAAATCGCTCTGAATGGACGATTTATGCCATTATTATCTTTCAAATAAATTATGGCTGTATTTATCAAGACTGATTTACTGCCGTGCGAAGAAAATGAATGGATTGCATTTTCGTTTTGCGCCTATGAAAGAGGATTTCTATTCATTGATTCTTACGATAATGGATTGTTTATTGTTTGTTGAAAGTCAATTTTAGTGTCTGGTGATGCGTAATTATGGAGTAAGGTGTGATGTTTCGATTTCCAAGCAAAACAAGTGGTTTTTGAATTACATTTGCTAAATAAATGCCATCCCAAACAGTTAAATCAAGGTTTGTTTTTCTTAACGATATTTATTCGATCAATCAACTTCATGTTTTTATATTTATCACAGTGATAAAGTGGGTGAGCTTCGGTTTTACATACAATACACAATTTATTTTGCGGTTTATTCGTTTTAACGAATAATGTTTTATTAGTGGATTTTGTAGCGATGCTAGAATTAATGCTGCTTAAAATTTTATGTCTACGTTCCAAAAATTCCAAAAATTGGTCGAAATTGGGAACTTCATTGTCCCTTAATGTTAACTCGTATTGTTTCCGAGTTTCGCGGTCAAGCTTATCTAGTACAATATTTAGCAAAATTGCGTTTGAAAATGTGTCTCTTTCAAATTTTAAGACTTTTAGAGCCCTTAAATTGTTCTTTAAATTGTCTAATAAATTACGGAGATCTTTAGTCGATTCATGTTTCATTGAATATATATTCAAAATATTTTTATATGACAGTCTACTATAATTCTTTTGTTTTCATTTCTTTGTTCTAATGCATTGAAGAGGGAAGGGAAAGTATCATCAGCGGTTTGTAACGTTCTGGGCTCACCCGTTAACGCACCGTGGAGATAAAACAATTTTTCATTATACTTTAAAGCGGGATTATCAAAGATTATTTCTTTGAAGGTCGTTTTAAATACTGACCATTCTTCAAACTTGCCACTGAAATGTGGCAGAGGTATATTAGGGAGCTTTAAGTTGATTCTTTTCGTAATATCACTACTATTATTAGACAGTTTAAACTCAGAAATGTTAATTTTAGCATTTTTTTCTTCATATTGTTTATTAACAGAGGATTGTAAGTGAGGATTGTAAAATGACTATTTGGGTCCAGTTCAGCGTTTTCATGCATTTCTATAAGCATAGCACTCATATTCGTGATGATGTTAATATTTTTGTGAAAAATTAAAAAGTTTTTTGTTTATAGCATACAGAGTTTTCAATCAAATTTAACACAACTTTCCAAAAACCCGATAAAGAACAGTAGCAACAGAACACTTCAATTAAAACATGAATATATTGAATATTTAATGAGATATGGACACTTGCATGAAATAATTTTTAACTGCGCATGCGTGGAAGATTTCAAAATTTTTATTTCATAATTTGGTAGTCAGCTAAATAGGGCAACTTATCTAAATTCTCCAGCCAAATAAGGAGGAATTTCACAAAGATAGGTGCGATATAGTGAGTTTCTCTCTAAAAATCGATTTATTATAAGGGTTTTTACTCAACTTTTCAATCAACTCACTATGTCTTTCTGAGTTTTCACAATATATCATTGGACTTTTTACAGACGTTATCAAAAATAGCTGGCTACCAGATTATGAAATAAAAATTTTGAAATCTTACACGCATGCGCAGTTAAAAATTATTTCATACAAGTGCCCATATCTCATCAAATATTCAATATATTCATGTTTTAATTGCAGTATACTGTTGCTACTGTTCTTTATCGGGTTTTTGGAAAGTTGTGTTAAATTTGATTGAAAACTCTGTATGCTATAAACAAAAAACTTTTTAATTTTTCACAAAAATATTAACATCATAACGGATATGAGTGCTATGCTTATAGAAATGCATGAAAACTCTGAACTGGACCCAAATAGTCATTTAACTGAGTGGCCAACCATTTCCAGCCATTTCTGTTACATAGGTGATCGCAAATATTATTTTATTATTAAATTTATTATTAGCTCCCTAATTGCACCCCGATAAATTTTCACCGAGAAATATGAAATCAAAAATGTTCTTTACATCCCACACGTTCAAGAACAATTCGCCAATAATGTTGGTAGATGTTCGACAAACCGTGTACAATCGAAAGCATCCAGTCCCTGTACCTTAACTTTTGGAGGCCAGAGTAGTTTGACTTGCATGATTTTACGTATTCTTAAAGTATTTATATTGTTTAAAATGGAAATGGGTTATTATTCTTCCTTAATAGAATCCGCAAATAATGGAGGTAGATTTGAAAAATTCAAGCTTAAAAATTATTTTAAAAACCACAATAAATGATTAAAATTGCGAATGAGTTTTCAAACAAATTGCAATCGAAAGTACATTTTATTTTTTTCTATGCGACAGTGTAAAAAATTGGAAAAATACGACTTTTTAGAAATTTGAAAAGATTTGTAGTGATAATTGCAAAACCAAAATTTAAGCGTCAGATGTTACCACCCTCAAAATTACGTCAACGTTGCGCACGAACATGACTTTTTAAACAGAGATTAGGGGAAATTGCGTATGTTCGACCATACCTGAATTTGGACCAATTTCATTTTTTAATTTAAAAAATCTTCTTGTACGTAATCACAAGTTAGACGCATATTACAAGCTTTTATTTACTACGTTAATGTTGTTTTTTTACCGTCTGTGGCAATAAAACATAATGCGGGATTTTGCAATAAATCCACCTAAAAGTGGTTTTTCCATGCGCCAATCTTTTATGCTAGTTCTGAGGAATGTTAAAGAAGATATTTTTGCTTTACAACGCACTTTATAACACTATTTAAAACAAGGGATCCCAAAAATTTAGATCGATTTACGACTTAATCGAAGTTCATACTTCTTCCTGCAACCAGGTAACAAACATAAGGCTAATATAGAAAACCTGAAATCTGGTATATAAAACTGAAGCTATGCAAAAACGGACTATCTGTCTCGTATATGATGCTCCAGTCTTTGAGATTTCTATGTCTTTAAAAATGCATGATTACTAAATTCATTCATACTTATTAATTTACATAAACATTCAAAAAATAAATAGTATGAGCATTGCATTTTAATTACACACATAACAACAAAAGACGGTATTTGAGTAGAAAACAAAATACACTACTTAATGAGATATAGGAGGTTGAGTGCTCTAATTTCTCTGTATCGCTTATTAGAAGGCGCGGTTTGCTTTACCAATCAGAGCTCAAATATCTCTGATGTTAGCATTTTCAGGAATGTATTCTTTAGAATATGTTATTACAACTTTCTCAGTGCTCTTTTATATCCCTTACCAATTCAAGATGCGTTTTAAATCTCATTTTTGCAATGAAACTTTGTAACAGAGAAAGTAGTGTAGTGTTTCGCTCTTTAACCCATTGGTGGCGAAGGGCAGAATTTTTCTCAAAATTGTTGTTTTACCCTCTACTAAAAAAACAATGCATGAAATCCTTGAAAATTCTTACTTACAAGGGAACCACTTTTGGTGTTGCTCGCACCTAGCATTGAGACCTGGTACATTTTAAAGCCCTATATTATGAAGTTTGAGAATCGATAAAATATTTCTGTTAAAATAATATTTCTTGATTATACAGCAGCATAACTTTCTGAAAATGCAATTTTCGAGACCACTTATCGGACTATTAACATTAATTTTTTTTTTTTAAGAAAAGCACTTAAAATTAAAAAAAAAATAGTTAATAATAAGTATAAAATATTGAAAAAAGTTTGAAAATTCCTTCAAAAACCCAAGAATTTGATTTTGAAAAATTGCAACTTTATATTCATAATTTTTGGCGGGGAAACAGTTGGCGTTTATTTTCAAAAGTAGAGCTTTCCGGCAATCCTAGCCAAATCTGATAGCTGAATTTGTAATAGCTAGAAATTGCAACGTCGGACTTATTTCGCCACAGTAATTTTTCTAAATTGCGTAAAAATATTAATTTACTTTATGATTACTTTTACCGAAGGACCATTTAATACAGCAATATTTCATTTTAAACATTCGAAACGTTATCTCAATCGATTTCAAAAGAAAATAGTTTGCTTATTTTGTATTTCACTAAAAAATAGTTTTCAATGAGCTTCGAAGCTTTTATAGAATTATATTTATTACTTATATATCTATCGTCTGCATAGAAAAAAAAATTAAAAGCCTAATATTTGTTCTTGTGCTATCAATTATTAAAAAAAATCGCAATCTTATATAATTCTAGTAATATGTTCTGTACATTTTCTCTTTGTATAAAGTGGGCGGAAAAGTGGTAGCGCCATATTTGGCGACTTAACTCACTTTTGGCGTGAAATAAACAAATAAATATGTAATAATAGAAAATTAAAAGTATAAAAAAGTATATAAAATATTATTTTAACAGGGAATTTTTTTCAGTTCTCTAACTTTTATGTATAGGGCTACAAAACGCACCATGTCTCGATGCTAGGTGCGAGCAACACCAAAAGTGGTTCCCTTGTTAGGTCATTTAGTATACAAAATATATCTAGAGAATTGAAAAAGCAACAATTCATCTACAAAATGATAATTCAGATCTCACATAGTAAGATGATGAAAAATCCTGAATGAAGATTTAAAACGTCGGTTAGAATTTTACCGTGTGAGAACCATCGCACATATGTATAAAAGAGCATTTTATCGTCTGTACTATCGCAGAAAGAAGAAATTCATCATATTCTACATGAAGCATCTTGAAGTGCTGTTTAAATAAGTAAATAAATTTCATTTTGTCTGAAATAGTGCAACACCATTAAATTACATGGCAATCCGTATATATATTTACTGTAGTTAGAGCTCAAGTTACAGCCAAGCAAACATACATTTTAAAAGCTTTTGATTTATATTGGAAAATCTTAAAAATATCCCTTTTTTGTCTTTTTACTAACTTTAGTTTAAAATTTTCTTTCTCCTATTACATCTAGATGATCTGTAATATATTAAATTGTTAGCGTACGTGTGTATAAACGTATTTGATGCATTCTCACAATCTTTTGACTTTTCTGTATTTTTCTGTCCCTGAATAATTATTTTTTTTATTTTAGTACATATTCTTGGGGCTTTATATTTTTTATACTGGAAAACATCCTATTGCATGACTTCATAATAATATTAATGTGATAAATACGTTTTGGACGATATTGGAAGTTCCAAATATAGCGCGAAATTCCTATACTTTTCCGTGTCCCTGATGCTGATTTTTAAGTTTGGAGCCGTCTATAGAATATTGTTTCAAAGTAATTCGATGCAATTTTTTCCGAAACTGGAACTATCGTTATATATATATATATAGCAAAACATTAACCTGCACACATTTTTACGGTTGTTATTATTATTTTTTAACTCAGTTCTTGGATTTTAGATTTTTTACTGCCCCTCTTTGTAAAATTATACAGAAAATCACTTCAGATGCAGCCACAGAATTGTTTCCAATTTCTTTTTCATGCAGAAGAATGTTAGAAAAAGAATGGCAAAAATTATGACAGAAAATTTACTGCAGAATTTAAATCAGCATTTAAACATCAATTTCAAGCATCGTGGCTTTACTTTTAGTCTTATTGTCCCCAAAGTTTATTCCTGCAGTTTTCGAGGTAAATATTTTTTTTTTTACTTTAATCCAATTTAAATAACTGTTTCTAATAATCAATCAACATTCTGCTATCAGTTAACGTGATTTGTCTGAAAATAGGTGGTAATTTCCCTTACCTTTAAGGAAATGTTATACCGACATTTTGCACTAAAAATACTACATTGTTATTATTTCTTATTGGTTTGTTCTACGGGTACTATGCAAATTCATTATAAGTAAAAATTTAGCAGAATATAAAAGGCTAGAGAGGTAAAATGTAAAGGGGACGGTAAGAAAAATTAAACATGCAAGTTTAACTTAAACCTCAGTTAAATAAAATATTTTTCGCTGCTGACCATTTTTGCTTTATTTGGAATCATTAAGCCATTCGTCTATAAATTTAAAATTTTCTATTAGTAAGTTTAATTTCAACAGATTTTTATTCCTGAAAAGTCAAAATATTGTGAAAATGTCCAATATACAAATACATTTCAAGTTTAAACCGCATATTTAAAATATTTTTGCAGCTCTGTATACATATGTACTGTCATACTTCATATAAGCTAAAAATAGAATTTTAGTATACTTTAATTTATATTTCTTTAGTATAAATGTATATAGGCTTTTATTTTAGTTTTTAAAGTATCTTTGATATTTACTAGCAACAATTTTAAAAGGCTAACATGAATTGAAAAAAAAAAAAAAAAAAAAAAAAAAAACGTTTATTAAATGATTCAGAAAGCCGACTGTTCGGAGTATTTCTTTAAAGATAAGATGTAGAAAGGTAAAAACATAATCTTTTGTGCGTTGCTCTAAAATGTTTCATAAAACTGCAATCTATAGATTCTAACTCATAACAGATTTCAAGTTTCTGTACTTTTTTTTTTATCACCAAGTAGCTAAAGAGCTTAACTTAAACCTTTTAACGTTTTGGATACAAAACGAAATACTCTTATCACTTCTATATTTTGAAAAACATTTTTAACTTTTGAAAGATGAAAAAAGTTTTTCATTAAGTGTATACGATGCAGGATTTAAAAGCGCGGTAATTTCTTCTTAAAACACTTATTATTGTAAGTATCTGTAGCACGATTTTAAATTGTAATCTTTAGAAGTTTATAATATTCCTTTTCTTTGGAAGTATATTGAAATGTGATGTACATGGAAATAGCAAGCTTATGTAATTTTTTCTTCAGAGGAAATTAGATTTTTATTTAAAAAAAAGGTTTTTATATTGTTTCTTAAAGACATAGTAATTATATTTTCAATTTCATTTTTTGAGACAAAATAAGCTAATATATTTCAGGAAACTTTTTTTCACTTATTCAGGAAATTTATGTTTGATGTAAATAGTAATATTAAATGTATGATTTGTATAATAAAAGTTTATCATTCAACTTAACACTTCAAAATGGTGACAATATAAATACCTATTTGTTTTTCAAATAATAAAGTAACATTTAAAAAAATATTATGCTGTAAAATTATATTTTTATAATTACCACATTCAAGTTCAGAAAAATGTTTATAAAAAATTTAATTGTTTAAGAACATCAAAATATTTTTTTTTTGCCTACGTATAAAAATAGCACTGTAAAAGCGAAGAATGTAGTTTACCCCACAATAGCAGAATTAATCGCTGTCATGTATAATCTATGGCAAGATATTGTCAATATTGTTAAATTCAGATTAATAATGCTGAAATCAAGTGACAGAATTGTAACAACAAAAAGCACCAACAAGTCCATAAACAGTAGATTGGGGAATAAAAGGTAAATATCATTGTTCAATCTTGCATACCCACAGCTACAGTATTACGAAAATGATGCTTTTTTTCTTCAAGATTTTGATATTTAAGAAAGAACCCATGCCAGATTTTGCTGGTGATGGTTTTTCGAAACCTCTCGAGGCGCTATATTGACTGTTTTTTTTTTTTTTTTTTTTTGTGGTAAGCTTTAATTACCCACGATATATCACTAAAACGTGCAGTTCTTTCGAATGTACACTGAGGGAAAAAAAAAAACGCATTCACATAGGATGAATAGGTAGCCATTTTCTGAATCACTAAAATAGAAATATCGATTTCCGATCTTTGCGAATAGGGTAAACTACTAAGCTGAATACACGAAATGTTCTAGAAGTTCTAATATCTTGTTTTCCAACTGACGAAACGATAATGAGTCTTCGGTCGCGAAAAATTATCGCTTGATTTCTATAATTGTTTCATAAACGTGGAGCAAGCATTCAAATCATGCTTTCTCCTTTAGATACAAGTTTTCAAAAAACACAAAAAACTGATAAATTAGAAAATAACTTGTATTTAATTCTAATTTTTATTGTGTATTTTTATTATTGGTTATTAGAAAGAATTGCAAGCATGCATGAGATATTAAACATAAAACAGATTAATAAAATGAATTTAATATTTGGAGAAATCACGTTTTGACCGAATTCAGAGGAGGAAACATGTTTTGATTGTTTAACAAGTGGATAAAATACTTTTTGAATGAAATAAGTTTTAACTCACAAATAATGCAAAAGCATTATTTTATTTGAGCAAATACCGAACTTCAGTTGATTATTTATAAAATAAAATGACAGATTATGGTATATAGTAATATTCATTAAATATTTTCTAAATAAATACCCGTTTCCCAAAAATTCACTTCAAATTTTAAAACTAATATCTTCATCTAGACAATCACATACTTCCCCTTCTTCTTCATTGCAGGCTGGTAAATCAAGGAAAATGTGATTGTTCCATTTGAAGTCATCATCAGGTTGATTTTGCCACTGTTCACCATACATTACCTTCAAAAGTTTGTCAACCTCTTTCCTCTTTTCAACTGATATGGCGTGGCTAAGAGGAAGAGATTCTAAAACAACCCTTTGAATACGGGCAACAATAATTCCCTTTTTAAGAAGATTTGCATCATATTCTCCACTTAGATCTTGAAATCAATAATTATGGAAGCCTTTAACCTTAACAGTTCTCTTATTTTTCTCTAAAACAATCGGTTTCAATTGTGATATGTATAATAAGTTTCGAAAGTACACATTAAGTGACAACTTTGATTGGATGACTGGAGAAATCACTGTTTGACTGAATGCAGGGTTTGGAGGAAACACTGTTTGGTTGAAACGTCAAGTTTTAAAATTGGTTTATAATCGGAAAAAATGTCTTTTGGTTAAAAATACCGTTTATTTCTGTGCAATTTAACGCAGAGTTCATAAAACTAATAATAACTCATTCTTTTTATTTTTTTGTGAGAACACACAGTTTGAATGTTTGCTCCTAAAACTAAAATTCTAGCTACTAAAACTAACCTCATGTGTTCGCATCCATTTGCAGAATTTTTTAAATAAGTTGATCACGAGAATGTAGTAAAACGCTCTTGAATTCGAATAGAAGACTGTAGAGCTCTTTAGTAAATGGAACCAGAATTTATAAGGTTGATTAGGGACTAGTTTTTCTAGAGCCACAATTTAGATTCTAGATGCCAGAACCTATTTTTTTCTTAGCGTAAAGTTTGTTACTTAATATAGCTTTGAAGTTTACTTTTGAATGTTTTCCAGATTTTATTGATGTCTTTGGACCTTTGAACATTGTATTTTATTTATAATACATACACGAGGCAATTTTTGAATAGTTAATGTTTTGCATATTTTTCGTTCCAGCTAGGAACCTATCTCTAATTCCAATGGACATTTTTGGAGGATTTGTACAGTATCTTATTTCATCATTAAGTTGTTATGTATTACGCAGTAAAAATTCTGCAGCAGATTTATACCCTCATATATTGCTCCCACTTGTTCCACATGGATCATTACAGTCGCCAGTGGTATTTCAAATATACGAGTATTTTCCTCAATTTAATTTTACGTTGTTATTAAAAATATATAAATTATGAAGTGAGAAATGAATGGCCTTTATGACACTGATTCTATGATTTTTTTTTTTTGTTACTGTAAATACAGAGTTATTCAAAATAATGTACGGTATTTTAAAATACTATAAAAAATTCATTTTGAAACATAAGTTTCCTAGAACGAATTCAAAATGAAATAAAACTCCCACAATTTGATTTTATTGAATTCTAAATGTTCTATATAACTTCCTTTAGTCACATGTATTTTGTCTCTGCAAAAGTCCAATTCAGTGGTTCCCAAAATTTTTTTGGAAACGCCACACCAAAGCATCTCTAAAATGATTATGCCCACCCTCGCTCTATAATATATGATTATCAGAAAAAAATTAACTCCTATTCACTGGGAGGTAGTCTAAAAAGAAAATTACAATGGCAAATCATTTCACATATTTTTAAGCTTAAAAAACCGATAATATTCTAGTCATTAATATGCTTTTAACATACATTTATCAATGAACCAAAGCCTATTAATCTTTAACTCGTTGTGAAACAAAAGTATTGTATGGCCTGTATTTTTATTGTAGCAAAATGTCTTAAGAAAGTTGGTCACTCAGCATCGGAATTCTACTCCGTAATGTTAAGTTTATGGTATTGTGATGCATTTGTATATTTAAAATATCATCTCAGGAAATTCATATTTATAACATTTTTTTTTCTGTGTACTCTTCTTAAAAGATGTCTCTTTTTTTCTTAGTTTTCAAAATATTTCTAAAATCTATGCTGAATTTAATATTTTATGTGTTAAAAGCGGGCGAACTGTGAGTAAGATTTTAACACGTCATATAAAATTAAGTCTATACTTTAGAAATATTTTGAGAGCTAAGCAAAAAAGAGACATCTTTTGGGAATTGCACACAAAAATTTGAAGTTAAAAATATTAATTTCTCGATGAGATATTTTCAGTATACGAATGCATCAAATGCCCATAGACTTTACATTAGTGAGGGGAAATCGGAAGCTGAGTTACCATCCCATTAAATAGACTATCACATTCTGCATTAAATACGACTGCACTGATATGTATTCTGATAATTACGGTACCTATTTAATAATAAGTGAAAATCTTTTAGGTACTCAATTTGAATAAGGCGAGAATAGCTACTGACAGCTATTTTTTTCATCACATTTTTTTAAAGATTTTCCATCTTATTTTATCACAGAATTCTCCAATTGTGACATGATAATCATACTCTTTATTACCAGTTCCAGAAATCGCAGCGGTTGGAAGCTATGAACACAGTACGCAAATATCATTTCTAGATTATCATTTTTATCAATATTAAGTGGTTTTTCTTTTCCATCATAACACACTTTTGTGTTATCAGCCAGTCTCTCCCCACTATCACTAGTTGATCATCTTCCACAATCTTCTTAAAAATTTTAAACCATTTAAGTCATAATCATGTTCAGATAATGTCTATGGAGCTTGCACCAGAACTTTAAGAAATTTACTCTTAAACACTTCCTACTGTGATACCATTTTTTGATGCAGTGGATTAAAGTACGAGAAGATTTAGATTTACTCTTCCTAATACAATTTGACAAAGTGAACGGTAATATCCAGGAAAATAACACAGAAGATATAGAAGAGTAAAATAAGACTTTATTGAATAAAAGTTAAGCAGTAAACAATATTTTATTAATAAGGTACATTTGGCATACTTGTCAACTCAAAAGTAAATGATATAAACATCTGGTGCAGCAAATAGGTATTATATCTACAACATACCTAGTTGATCTAACATCTCCTTCATGTCACACATGGCCATAAGTGTCACAGTCACTACGGAGAGACAAAATTTTGGACCTTTCATTCGTCTCATTATTACTGTAAAATGATCGTCATATGGTTACTTCACTGAAAGTCAATGTGACTGTTGCTTTGTGATGATTCACTAGGTGACATTACAACTAGGTCACCTTGTGATTATCATGTGACTGTCATTTGAACACTCGGTTTTGAAGTCATCGTGAGCATTGCATTGTGCTGAGTCTCCAAATAATGTCACAATAAAGTCACATTGTGACTTTCAGGTGACCAAGACTCTACTGTGAAGTCATCATTGCACTCCTTTGTGAAAAGCCATCAGATGATTTCATTTTCCATCACTTGGGAACTTGTCACAAAACAGCTATCGTGATAATTTTACAATGGAGTCTCCAAATGACGTTCACATGGGCGGGTCACAAGGTGACTTCACTGTAAAGTCATCTGGTGACTCGTCACAAAGCAACAGTCATGGTGATTTCTCAGTGGAGTGATCAAATGAGATTAAGAGTGAGACGAATGAAAGATATCACATTTCAGTTCATAGTAGTGACTGTGACACTTGCGACACTTTGTGTGGTCATGGAGACTTCCTATGGGCTGGCTATGCTGTTAGGATAACACTTGTATTTTACACTTGCTGTTTATAAAGTTTTCTTTTGAGTACTCTCTTTGTTTAGAAATTAACATTTTGTGTTCGTTGCTTAAGTTTTGCACACTAGTGTATAATGCAATATTTTTAATTCGAAGAAAAATTTCTACACCACCAATTCCTCTTTTGTCTTTTGAACTGTTTTTAATTGTTTCCTATGCCGCAACTTTCATTATTTTTCTGTCATATTTATTAGTGTAATATAAACAAAATTGATATCTTTTAGTTGGAAATCTGGATATTTTTATGAGTTTTATAATTTAACAATCAGACAGACATTCTCAAATTGAGTCAAATTTTACATAAGAGAACTTTTTGAACATTTGGAGAGGAAATTAGAATAAGAAAAAATGTTTTATTTGAAAGAAGAAAAAAATATTTTCAGTCTGCGTTCTTCTTATATTCTTAAGCTAATCGTAAATATATTATTATTATTATTTTTTTTTTTTTGCATCTCAATTACGACAATACTTATAAATACCACAGCATAAAACATTTTAAATATAAATAAAAGAATCTATATATTTTAACTAAACAAACAGTATTATTTACTCCGGGTGGTTCCGAACCGACCCCTTGAGTGGGGGAGGAGACCGGAAGCTCGGCAGAGTTCGTTGTGTACGAATGCGAGGGGGCCGGATGGGGACGATTCGCCACCTCCTTGAGAGGCTCATCTCCGACAGGCGTTGAGCACGGTGGCCACGGTTAACGGACGTTGTGCATAGGGCCGTAGCCCGCTTCGGTGGGTACCAAAGGTGCGGTCCTCCGGCACCCGGGTTCTCTGGGCAAGCCGGGTAGCGACGTTCCATAGGTGGATCCCGGTGCCGGTCTAAGGGCCGGACGGTGTCGCCGGGCAAAGACTAGCTAAGGCGATAGGACCCCATCCACCTATTGACTAAGAGGGAGCCTGAAGTATGAGTGAGGGCTTTGTAGAGGAAAGTCCTCGGTGCTCGCTAGTGACGACGGGGCTCGCGGGAACGCCATGCAGGGACTCCCGGAGCAACCGAAGGGCGAGGGTTACGGACAGCGCCCAGGTTACTTTTTGACTTGGGTGGCTCATCCCTCCGAGGACCTCAGCTGGAGCAGTTGTGAATCGACCCTTAGGGTGGTAGTGTTTGGCGGTGCCCCCGTTGACCAAGGAGCGGTCGCGTGGGGAGGCCAGTGTGGCTCTGGTTGCTCCATGTCGTGCCGTGACCCTTGGGAGGGGGTCGGCCGGCAGGTCCACCATCGAACGCTATTCCCGCAGGGAAACGGGCCGGAGGCTCGCCGGTAACGCGGCGGCTCATCGTGCCTCAGGTGAACTCTTGGTCCGATCCAGGTCCTCCGTGTCTATGCGGTACCGGAGTTTGCCTCGCCTGGTGATGAGGACCTAGAGGTGTCTCCACCTAACTTTCGAACGCACTAACAAAGGTAGCGGTCGGTCACTGCACGGGGTCAGGGGTCTTCGGGCCTGGGTACCCTCGACGGCCGTGAGGTAAGGTAGTGGCGGGCGGGCTTCTGTCGGCCTCCGCTGGCTTCTTCGTCCTAGGATGGAGTCGAGTCGGTGGGGGCTGGCGGGACTCCGTTCCGTCCGACCCCCTAGCGAGGCGGAGTCTATTCCGTCTAGGTGGAGCTTTCCGTGCCCGCCTGGGGTCGCTAACGGCACCTAGTCTGGGCCAACTGGCTCCCGGCGTGATCCGCGAGGGGTTCCGTCGGTTGAGCCGGGTGGACTGGGCGAAAAGCCAGGAGCTGGGTCGCTTTACGGCCGGAGGGATTTTCCCCGTCCTCCCTGGTTTTCAAGCTAGGGGCTCCTCACTAACTTTCCGATCGGCTGGCCCACAAAAATGTCTCTGCCGGAAAATGGTATCTGATCTTGGGGGCCTGTCCGTAAATTAAATTCGGGTCGGGAAGCCTCGGTTCAGTCCGTGGGCCCAGCGTCTTTATAGGCGTCTGGTTCCTGCGATGGCTTGCGGGGTCTACCGGCTCGAGTAACCAAGTTTAGGGACCACTTGGTTTTTCTAGCTGGGTGGTGAGGACTGTCGTAGCGGCCGTTCGTCTCTTCTTGGGAATAGCCGTCACCGTGTGCGCTGGGCAGCGGTGTCGGTTTGACCGGAGTTGGCGCGGGGTTCCGCTCTGTTGGAGCTTGTCTGGCGGCGACCTTCGGGACGCGTCGCGGGGCTTGCTTCACGGGTGGTTCCTTGTGTCGACAAATGGGCCTGAAAAGGGCCTGGGACCGGAAGATGGACCCCCCATCTTACCATATTAATATATATACATATATAAACAATGATCATGGACATATAATCACTGGAAATCTTAATATTGTTAATGATTTTAAATTGAAAAAACTAATGGGTTATGGTACTAAATATAGACTTCCATATAAATTTAATGTTAAATCTATTATCAAACAGTTTACATATGATATAGATATTTTTATATATAAAATTTCAATCGATTACAATAAACCTATTGAATATTTTAATCAATGGAAAATATTAGTAATTGAAAAATTAACTATGGCTTTAAAATATAATATTTCTGATTTGGTTTCTATTAACACAAAGCATTTTATCCAACAGATTACTAAATTACAAAAAAATTACGTTATTACATATGTAGACAAATCTCCTAATAATTACGCAATCATATGTAAATCTTATTATCACCAACTTCTTACAACCTGTATTTCTTCTAATAAATCTTTTCAAAAAACTAATGAAATGTAATTGTAAATAATCGTAAAATTCAAAGTTATTATAAACTATTAAATATTATATCAACTAACTTTAATTATCCTTATTTAGTTCTTATTCCCAAATTTCATAAAACTCCAATTAAATTTAGGACTGTAACTATTGGTTGCAATGCATATAATAATAAAGCTAATAAACTTCTATTAAAAATTCTTAATCAATTATATATGCTTACTACAAACAATGATAATACACATTGTATAAAAAATAGCTATCAACTTTTCAATATTTTAAAAAAATCTTCATTGTGTATATAATATAACGACATATGACTTCAAAGATCTTTTTAATAATATAGACTTATTAGATTTACATAATATTATAAATGCATTATTATAAAGTATTATAAAAAAACTGAAATTACCATCTGATATAGATACCGCTTATTTTAAATCTTTAACAAACTTCATTATCTATAATAATTAAATATTGCAAGATAACACATTATATTTACAGCACGTCGGTATACCACAAGGTGGTTGTACATCCAGTTTATTATCAGACTTATGCTTATATCACTATGAACGTACTTTTACTAAAAGTAATCTCCATTTATATCGTTATATTGATGACATAATTTTAATTGCCACTGATCAACCTAAATTTTTTCAATTTCCAGTTACAATATATCTAACAATACAATTAACTTTTAGATTTTAAAATTACAATAAAAGACAACAAAACAATAACAGATTTATATGATAAACGTAAAGAATTTAAATTCAAAGTTAATACATTTACAAATTTTAAATCTTGTCTATGCATGCGTAAACAAAATTACAAAAAAATTATAAGATAAAAAAATATTTATATAAAAAATTTAAAAAAAATTGTAGAATAATAATAAACAATTACTATAGGATGGTTGGGTGGGTAGATGTTAGAGTACGGAGGAGGGCGGAATTGTCTGGATAATACGCAATGGTTAATTTATAAAAAAATGATTGGGCTTTTGTATTATAACTACATTTCTATTACGCATTTTATATGGATGTTGATTGGATGTTTTATATGTAAATGGTGACATTTCTTTTTTTTTAAATTTCAATTCATACTAAATTTAGCTTATTTAATGAATTTCAAAATTAACTTGATTTTAAATTTTAGTCAACTCAGGACAATGTCATATTAATTAATAATAGTATACCATCTTTATAGTGATTTTTGAAAATCAACTGTGTTTTTTATTCGGCATGGTATGTAATATTTCTATTTTTTATGCTATAAATTAAATATTTAAAGGGTTGTATTGTTTTTTCCATTTCATGCCATTTGATAATGTTCTGTTTTCATCTTGAAACTATTCTATTGATCATATTGGTTGTTTGGGTACAGGAGAAAAAAAAAATCAGATTTAAGCTTTTTTCTGACAGAAAACAACCGATTTGCTTATATCATTGAATTCTGTAAACGTAAAAACGTCTCTTGAAAACGTAATTCAATATATAAGTTTTTCAATTTTTTTTGGTATCCATATTCTTCTTTTTTTCTTCCATATTATTTCTTGTAGTTATGTATAAGGCACTTTATTTTATACATACAGTTCTATATTATAGGTTTGTGGTATCCATTTTTATTGTCATTTCACAATATTGCGGTTTTTGATGATGGTCGGTAATGTTTAACCACTTCACCGTATGCCCCGAGATAACTCTGGGGTGAAAGCACTGTTTCTTTATATCTGTCGCCATTAAAGTGGTTAATTAATGGTTATATATATATATATATAGATAGATAGATATACAAAGGAGTTACCTTGAAATGCTGAGAGGCTTAACAATGGAAACTTAATATCGCACATTGCAGAACCAAATGGAAGCTGAATTGAGATACATAAAGAGGGAATTATCCTTTTAAAACATTCATCAAACTACTAACACTATCTATTGATGACAGAGTTATGTGTTTATCTTTGATCCTGAAATTTACCGCTGGTAATGGATCATTCTTTTATGACGTCATAATATTACTCGTAGTTTTTAGTAACACAAAGCTTTAAGAGAGTTAGTTTTAATCACTTCGCGACGAGCGCTAACTATACGGGATATATAAGGTGCTCAGAACCATTGATTTGTACAAAAGAAATTGTCAATTACTCAAGTAATTTCTGCAATTACTTGAGGCAAAAATTTCTGTTCGAAATTAATCATGATAAAACATTCTTTGAAGGACTAAATTCTGCAAAAAAGGTCGTCAAGTAATAGTTAAACGTGCAATTTAACACTATCATTTTTAAAACGTCTACAAAACATACGCTGTACTACTAAAAAAAATATTCCGTTTTTGGGTACAGCAGAATAGAAAACCCCTTTCCTTGCTGAAACATCACTATCCGACTGTCAAGAAGGGTTATGTGTTCCACGCGTATCTGGGTATGTGGATTTCTTTATACCCTCGAAACATCCCAACGGATGGATAGATTTTTATAAATGAGGTATCAATCGATTAGTCTTCAACGTCCGATGGTTAGGTTTCGTTTTTATAAATTAAAAATTGTGGCCATGAAATACAAAATGTTGGTAGAGACGAAAAAAAAAATTTACGCACCCTATTAAGTTGCATATCATTGGATAGGTCTTTCAAAATGAAGACGATGTTTTATTAACTATTTTACAGTCAGAATTTCCGTTTAAATATTTAATACTTGGAAGTTGTGTAGGTAGGATCTCCAGCTCTACTGCAACTCTAACCATCATAGACATCTATAGACTTGATCAAAAAAGTGTTTATAGATAGGAACTAACAATTAAACACAACTTAAAAGTCATCAATACAAGTAAATAAAAAAAAAAAAAGGTAAGTAATATGAAAAATAGTTTCACATTGATCAGAAATAAGTAAATTGTTAGCTTTTTACGCAGTCGGATTTTTTGATTTTGTAAATTTAATTTTTTTTATTTTAGGTTATAGCAAAAGTAGCGACAACATAACTTCCGTACCACTACCAGCTGAGGGGAAAATAAAACTGTTTGAGTTTTACTTCATTTTAAACCAGTTCTGGTAAGTGCATATGTTTAAAAAGGAATTTATTATAGTATTTTTAGATACATGATTTTGAATAACCCTGCATTATTAAGTAAAGGTTTAAAATGTGTTTCAACTGTTGCATTTTACATTTTTAAACATCTAAAAACATTAAGTAATAACGATTAAAAGTAAATATAGTTTTCCATTATATTTCAATTTCTTCTGTTTTCTAAAGCTATATGCATGCATTATAGTAAAAAAGAAAACAAAATGCATCATTTCGGCATTATTTTCTCACATAAATTACTCCTTCCATAATTTAAAAAAATTATTGATTTTTAAAATATATTGATAAAAATCCAAAAATAAACAATTGCCTCTAATAATTTTATTGAATAAACTTTCACTGCAGAAATCATTATATGGAATTACTAACATAAAAAAAAAATCTGCGAATAAATTGTATTTAAAATCGATATAATAGGAAATTATGAACTAATACTATCCATGATATACAAATCTTTTGCATTTCATACATTCTATGTATATGTTCAAAGCAACAGCTGCAACCATTACCATATTTAATACGTTATTATAAAATAATGATTTATTTCCAATGGAGTATTTTCTTTCTAATATTTGTCGATGGCTCTCATGTGATAAATGTTACTTAAGTTATTTTCTCATGCATCGATAAAATATTTTTTCAGTGACTCTATTTTGCCAATAAAATGTATTTTTTTCATTCTTTATCACAATTTATGTGAATTGTAATATATTTAATATAAAAGTGAAAATTATAATTGCGAGGAAAGTTTTTTATTGTGTGTAATTACGTGTTAATAATTTAATTTGGTGAAATGTAAAATTCCAATATAATTGTTATATAAAATTGTGATATATACAGGGTATCTCCGACTTCATGGAACAAACTGTAAGGGAAGGTAAAGTTCACATAAAGAAACAATTTTGGCATAGCAATGTGGCGTCGTAAATGAAGAGTTTTCGTGAAAAAGCAGAGGAGATGAATTACATAATACAAAACAACATAACAGTTACAGTAAGTGCTCAAGTGTGCCACTGGCAGCATCTAGCAAGCAATTGGCGTACCTTTTCGCAGGTTCCAAATGTTTCACGAAGATTGCAGCAACGACTGAAAGTTTTCCGATGAGGTCCTCATCAGAGTCAACTTGTGTTTTATAGATAAGATATGTACGTTTAATTATAAACTCAATGAGCCCTGCAGCTTTACTTGATACAGATTTTAATTTGTCTCTGTGCTTTGACGACGGCTTATTGGATTTATATGGTGTATATTGTGATTGTTTTAGAAACGAACATTGATTTCATTCAAGGACTACTGTGGATTTCTCCTGTATCAATCTTTCTACATGCATAAACTGTTGTGTTCTGTACTTTATTTCACAACATATATTAACAGTGTCAGTATCTAAATCCAAATGGTGTCTCTTTTAATTCTGCGGAAATTTTTGGCCTTACCATGGTCACTAGGGTGGTCACAAGAAATCAATTTCCGAATTTTTTCTAGGGCACCCTCCAAAAAGTTTCCAATATCATTATCAAAAGTTTCCAATATGAAGCTCATTTGGATAATATTAATCCGTGCCTCATTGAGGATTAAGTTTGAAAAAAGCGTGATTTTCCGCAAATAAATGCTGTTTTTCCTTCATGAAATAAACACAATTGAACCTAGAAACATAATTAAGGTCTCATTCTATATAAAAAAAAAGTTTTGCTTTCAAGAACCACACACCATTTTTTTCTAAAAATGTATAGATTTAAAAATATGTGCATTTTTCAGGACCAGACTTCACCCAAATCCTAAAAATTTACTTTTTATGAAAATGCGAAAAAAAATTGTAAGATTCTATTTCATTTGCTTTCGACCTTTTGTTTTTCTTTTTGTTTCGTTTTGTACATAATAAAGAGTTTAATTTAAAAAAAAAAATTCCAAAGAAAAAAATTCTTATTTTAAACTGAAAGAATTAAACAAAAAAAGGGGGGTGGGAGAAAGAATAAAAATGAAAACAAATAATGCTCAAATGCATTGTATTATTAAGGCTGTGTTACAAGAAAGGAAGCATAATAAAGGGAAGAAATTATTATTCCTTACAATTGTCACGTTAACCCTTTCTAGTACAGAAAAATTCTGTTCGTAAAATAATAAAATGATTAACTACACCAAAATTTACAAACGACTTTTTTAGAAATTAAAAACACATTATTTAACCTTTCATTGTAAACGGAAAATTTTATTAAAATATTCTTGGCGCCGTTTGTAAGTTTGAAATTAAAATTAGGTAGTCCCGACATAAGACCACTGCTCCGGAGAGAATTAAGGTGGTAATGGCTTAGATAAGGTAGCTTTTGAAGAATATTGAAAAGTTATAATACATTCAGATACAACTTTTAGCATATACTATTTTTGTTTTTCGTCTTTTGTTAAAAAGGAATTGAAATCTTGGGTTAATTTTCTTCCCCTTTCCGATGTGTTATTGACAACTTTAAAACCATTGACTGTTTTCTTGCTTTCAAATAAGGCTTATTTTCACACCATACATTGGGATCAGTATTTAAAAAATGCTTATTAATATAAAATCTCTTAAAATTTTTACAGTTTGAGATGAAACAAAAGCATTGACTTCTTTGTTCAATAAATAATCCACTTCGTTGAAACCTTCTGTTGTTCTTATATTCCTCTCATCATCATTTCTTCTTCAAATGACATTAATTTTACATCCAAGCTTATGTTGACTTCCTTTTTCCAAAGTATCATCTAAAAATGAAAATGCAACTTGTTCCGAGTTAAGATACCAAAGGCGGTATATCATTTTAGCGAGTGCTTTGTCTACAGCCTATTTATCAATTTTTCTGTAGAGAACAAGTGATTTTATTATTTTCAGGTATTGGATTGGGATCCAAAGTGGGAGTATTGAAACATGCTTTTACATAAATATTGATTAGAAATATGCAAAGGTGTCTAATACCTTCTTTTTCTAAATTTGTTATTGAGAGATTATCCCTGAAACAATATATTTTGAGGGAATAAATTGCCTGTGCCATCCATCTGACATGATTAAAAGCACCAGATGCTGTGGCAGAAAGTGTTTTGCAGGAAGGAGTCCTATAAAAAATTAAACAAAGTTGGATAAACTTTTTATAATCATCCCTGAGCTGTTACTTTTTAAAAAGGTCCTATAATAAAACTTGAAATTTCTTCTGAATTAACTATTCATATTTAGTATTCCATCTTCAATAGCATTTTTATACTTACTCTGGTTTAATTTAGACCACCCAATCAGAATATATTTTTTAACTATCTGACTGAGGGGCAGTGATTATGCCCGCTTTACAATCAAAAACAGCTTTTAGGATAATTTCTAAATCATGGTGGCGATATGGTAAATATAGAAGACTTTTCCTTTAACAATTGCTATAGAAAAATGCAGGTTCCTCTGAGACGACCGGTGTTTACTGCAGTTGTATCAAAACACACGTATTGGATTCATGAAAATTTTCGAATTCCGGTTTTCGACGGATTTACACGTTTTAGAGGTCAAAGAGCCCTAAAAACATGTTTTTACAAAATGTCTGTCTGTGTGCCTGTGTGTGACACAAATTTTGTGGGCGCTCTATCTCAAGAACTAATGCACGGAATTTAATAAAAATTCATATTCAGTTAGTCCCTGATACAAATTGATGCTGATTAGTTTTTGGTGCAAATCACTCAACAGGTGGCGCTGCTATGCTGCATTTTTTATTATTTCCGAAATGGCTCTACCTCAAGAACTAATGCACGGATTTTCATGAAACTTCAGATTCAGTTAGTCCTTGATATGACTTGATGCTGATTAAGTGTTGGTGTAAATCGCTCAACAGGTGGCACTGCTATGCTGCATTTTTTATGATTTCCGAAATGGCTCTATCTCAAGAACTATTGCACGGATTTTCATGAAACTTCGGATTTAGTTAGTCCTTCATATGACTTGATGCGGATTACGTGTTGGTGTAAACCGCTCAACATGTGGCGCTGCTGTGCTGCATTTCGCACGATTCCTGCAATAGCTCTATCTCAAAAACTAATGCACGAATTTTCATCTAACTTCAGATTTAGTTAGATGTTAACACAAGTTGTTGCTGATTAGGTTTTGGTGTTAATCGTCTAATAGGTGGAGCTGCTATGCTGGCATTTTCATGATTTTCGCAATAACTTTATCTCAAAAACTAATGCACAGATTTTCCCCAAACTTCAGATTCAGTTAGACTTTGACGTAATGGTTGCTTGGTAGTTTTGTTTAACATAGGTTTTGGTTTAAAGCACCCAATAGGTGGGCTGCTAGGCTGAATTTAGCTGCATTTACACGATTTCGTAGACAGCCATATCTCAAGAACTAATGCACGGAATTTCATATCTATAAAGTCCTCATGATGGGCATAGATTGCCGTTTAATTTTGGTAGTGTGATAGCTAATTTTCAAGTATTAACATGCATGAGATAGAAGAAAGTTTTGGGATTGGTATATCCTACTAGTTTTATTTCTGAAAATTTCTGAATCTGTGACTTATGTGGTTTTTTAAATGACCTATTCATTTAGACTTTGTGGATATCTACATAAACCACTATAATGTATTTTAGCCATCTCTTGACATGGAGATTTTTGAATAAGCTTTCAATGACGTTCTTCATATGATGTGTATTATTATAGCATTCACTGATTATTTACTTTAGAACTCTGGTATATTCAGAGGACTTAATTTTGTACTCTTACGAAATTGGTCATTCTCAAAATTGATTTTTTTTTTAACTTAAGAATTTGCGCTTGTTCTGTATTACAGTCACTTGTAATTAAAGCAGCTTTTTATATGTTTTTAATTTTGTCTCATTTTACGTTTTCCTTATTTCTGCGCAATGACAAAAATTCTTGTTTATTTTATCATGCTTAGCGAGTCATATAAGGCACGTTGTGTTGCTTTGGTAATGCTTAAAAAATTTGCCCGTTTTTCGGGTACTTTCTGCGGCTAAGGTTTGTTGAATGATGAAGGGGATCTAACAACGGGAGCTTTAATCGATAAACCGAATGGTCTGAGTCATCTGGTTGGGTGATTACTGCTGTCTCATAGAAAAGACATCTGGAAGTTTCTCCGCATTTCTTGTATTTTGTCAAAACATTTCATTTCCGACCCCCACATTGCTATAAAAAATTTCCCATTTATGTTTGTTTTACCTTTTCTTGCGTAGACTATGGTAAATATCTCCGATCATTCGAAAAATAATAAAATTTTGAAAACGTCATGTTATTTTTATTAAATTAGTAAATTTAATGACATCCGGCAATTATTGCGATTTATATTTTAAAAGAGAAACTTAATTTTAGTTTTTTGCGCAGGCTAATTGGCTCCATGGTAGCTCATTTGCTGCTAATCAAAATGCCCCCAGTACGAGGTTCGACGTCGGAGTTTGGAATATTTTCAAAGGAATAGATTTAAATATCTAATAAATTCAATTTTACAGATTTTTTTTTTTTTTTTTTTTTTTTTTTTTGCCATTTTATGACCGAAAGTATTTGTAAAATATTTTATCAACTGTTTTTCTAGTCAGTTATTTTGTTACTTCTTTTTTTTTTTATTTTGATCAATTTTAAAATTTTACATTGGCTACATTTTATTGTCATATTAATAGATCTTTTGTACTTTTTGCCATTTTGATAGTTTCTTTTTTTTAAGCTAAAATTAAATCATGTCATTAAATATGCTTTTCAAATATACACACAAGTGCTGTGTTACAATTATATGTCGATATTACTTCCTTACGTGACTCTGCAAATGTCCCATCGGTAAATCATTTCTTGCCACAGAGTTGCCAGCATGCTTCCGTCGATCAAATTAATTGCAGTGCAAATTCTTGATTTTAATTCAGAGATGGATGCAGGAAGTGGCGGCTTGTACACTTGACCCTTTACAAAACCCCATACATCGAAATCAAGCTGTGAAAGATCTTGTTATCGTAGTGGCCATTGAATAACGCCTCCGCTCGCAAAGCGATAGCGTCAGTTATGACACCTAATGCCATGTATGAATATTACTACTAGTCTGACTTTCAATTAGTTCATTTCATTTAATATTTCCAAAGTTCTTAACTTATGAAATTTCACAACAAATTTGTAGACACTCTGTATAATTCGTCTTTCTCATACATTTTGTGATTTTTTTTTTTTTTTTTTTTTTTTTTTTTTTGAGATAAACAGGAAAAATATTCATGTAAAGCGATACGTCAGTATAATTTAAAAAAAAAATCGTGATTTTCCTGGCTAGTCCAATTCAAGTTAACATTTCGCGCAGTCTGCGATGCCGTAGTTCCGCGTAAGAGCTCATACTTCATTATAGTGCGAATTTCTGAAAGTTGCATTTTCATCAAAAATTATTTTAAAATATATTTTTAATATTTTTAGAGCTTACAATGACTTTTTTAAACAGGCAAAATATGTAACAAAAATAATAATAATAATAATAAAACAGAGCGGTAAAATATTAAACCAATGTCAAATAACAAGCTCTTAAAGTCGGCAATACTATTAACTACAAGTTTCCTTTTTCACGACCTAAAAGTATGCGACACTGTGTATTTATAAAACTTACAGTAACAATAAAATATAATTTAACCTACAAAATACATAATTTATAAAATATAAATATATACTTTTATTTTATATTTCATCAATATTTTATCATTTTTTTTTTTCAAAATTTTAACAACTTTCGAAAATATCTTAAAAGGTTTTTTTAAGTCTATAAAAAAACTTACTAGTTAATTAGAGATGCTTCAAACATAAAAACATGTCATTGCCTACAGAATATTTTTATGTCACTATTTTTTCAAATTTGTAAAACTTTTTAGGAAAGTATTATCGGAAAAGTAATGCCACAGAACCTGGCTACATGGTTTTTTACGTTACTTCTAAAAAGACATGCCAGATAATTTCAATTTACTTCTTTCCAAAAAAAAAGTGCAATAAGTACTTATATGAGACGGACAACAGAAAAGAAACTTGTATTCGAGTCTGAACACGAGCGATGCTTTTTGGTAAAGTTGGGAAACTATTGATAGAAAAGAAGTCTAAATAAGAGGAAAATCTGGTCTCGGTCAATTTCTCTCCCTCACAATCAATCTGTTCATTGATTGGTTGTTAGACATGATAAAGTGATGGAGAACATTCATACAAGTTCCATTTAACCGAACAAAACTTTTATTTGAAATGTTATGGGGTAAAATACAGATAATAAATAAAGCATTCAATAATTGTTACAAAAATGGAACAGGGTAAATAAACAATTTGCTACCTAATTTTGTTACAAAATCTTGTTAATACCGTACATCTATAAAATGTAAATGAAATGCAGCTGATGAAGTAAATATTCATACAACGTTTAAACATAGATCTTTTAAAAAGAAGATTTAACCCTTATAATACCGGTTTGTTTGCACAAGTTATAACAGAATTACCTCAGTTGGGTTTACTATCTTGTCTACCACTAATTACATACAATGTTGTAACTTTCCATACAATGCGATATCTAAACATACAATGTGATCGAGAATGTTATATGTTTTAGAAGAAATTAATAATGAAGATTATTGAATTGATAGGGTTGGTTAATAAAAAAATTAAGAATAAGAGACGCTTTAGGTACATTAACTATTGCACATACCGGGTGTCCCAAAAAGGACTGACTGATTTTAAAATTCAATATCTTCCAAACGGTGACAGATATTAAAAAAATTCTTGCAGGATGGTTATGCATAAAGTCAAAATTTTTTTACAGTGATTTTCGATTTTAGTTCGAATTACAAACAATAGATGGCGCTGTGATCAATAGAGGCTAAATTGAGGCACGATTTTTGGTACTTCGTGGCCCGGATAATACATTTCCATCTTCTTTTTCTGCATGGAACAACAGAAAGGACCAAAAATCGAGCATGTATTTAGCGACTATTGCTTACAACGCCATCTATTGTTTGTAATTCGAACTAAAATCGAAAATCACAGTAATAAAACTTTTGACTTTATGCATACCCTCCTGCAAGAATTTTTTTAATATCTCTCACCGTTTGGAAGTTATTGAATTTTAAAATCAGTCAGTCCTTTTTGGGACACCCGGTATATGCCGTTAATAGTCAATTGTTACAAATTGACTTTCACGAGAATAAGTATAAATGTGCTGCATGAGTTTATGTTAGTTTGACAACATCAATAAAGAAATCTATCATGTCCCGCTTAGAGATCGGCGTCAGACAGTTACGTTATGTCTGACCCCGGGTATAATTTTTTCGGCAGCCTCGTGCAGGGCAGAGATGAGGATTACATTTTTTTTTATAAATATAGTCGATTTAGAATTGGACTTATTTGTTCCCAGGATGCGTAGGACAGACAGTATGTACTGTAAAAATATTAGTATCGATAATGAACTTCAGCTAACGGAATCTTTGAAACTATACCTTAAGGTGGTTCTTAAATTCCCTGCTCAACAACGTGTAACTTTCTGACACATTTTATGACTAATTTTTAACTTAAAGGTATAAAATTGACAGACCTGTCTATTGAAGCAATTTGAAATCGAATAGCTTTTTCAATTTTTTATAAATAAAATATATATTTACTTATAAACGAATCTTGTAACGTGACAGTAAGTTTTCTCCTGTCCCGTGCATACACGTACGGAAATATTATTCAAAATGCCATATTTGTCTGTATGTTTTCAAAGATCTATTTTGCCTTTTGCAAAAAAAGGAAACTGCCACTCGATAACACACTTTCTGAATAAATATGCCTGCCAATTTTATGAGCTTCCGAAAAGAAATGAATAAAAAAAAGTGTTAGAAAGTAGCTACTTTGGATACGAGCCTAAATAAATTACAGAGAAATGTTTTAAAAAAACTACTTCTTATTATACATCTTCAAAATTTCTGATTTTTTTAACCCTCTTTTTTATTTTAAAGTAAATTAATTTTTTAATGAATCCTTATTTTTGAATGTTAAAAAATCTAAGAGAATAAGCAAACATTAATATTGCTATTGTGTAGTTTCTGTCTTGCGAACACATAGTAATCTAAAATATACTGTAAAATTATCTGATAAATATGCATGCAATGTTCTGTAAATGAATCTTAATAGCATATTAAGAAAAATGGAATTTTTTTTAACGCTGAGTCAGGCAGGTCTATGTCTGATTTAATTGATTTTTGATGGTACCTGACAGAGTCTTAAGCAGTGATATTGTAAGCGGGCTGGGCCGATACAGGCCCTAACTTTTTATTTGTAGGCCGGGCCGGGCGAAGATAGCTTTCAATCGGGCCTGCCCGGACACGGGTCTGGAAATTCCGGTCCGTGCAGACATCTACCATGTCCCTTGCTTTGTGCTATAATCTACCTATATAAAATATAAAAAAGAATAATTCAAGCTATTTTAGGATTTATAGTTGACTTCTTTTTGAGTGTAAAGTACCTTAATGACCGGGGTTTTTTATCATTTGCATGGCCCCACGAATTTTGATACCAGTAATTTCTTAATGAATTCTGCGCCTTTATTTAATTTTTTTAAAAAACGCGAAAAATACTTTTAAAAATTATAGGATTTAAAACTTGAGGGACATACAAACGCTGAAAAACATCCGCCTAATACAGCCGACAATTTTATGTCAAAGTAACGGTCTTAAATGGCTTATGTAAAAGTAAAGGCTTAGTTTGCAAGGAGCAGCGGGTTCTAACGGCATGATGTCATGTAATATTTTGATTCTATTATCTGTCTCTGAACCCACTGCATTTTCACCTTACAGTTTCATCTATAATATATATGCGCTGAGATTGTTAAAAAAATATTATTTTAAAATAATTACATAATTTGAAAGATTTCCTCTTCTTTTTAATCATCAAATCACATACTACGTCTTAGACTAAAATATAATTAAATAATTAAATTTGCAATGAAGAAATAAGCGAAAAAACATGAAGTGCATAGTAATATTTTAAATGCAATAAATTTTTTTATCTTACTAGCTGTTTAACCCGTTCTATGCACGGGAGTTCATGAATTTAATTCTAAAACCAAAATTTAAAATAACCATTCGATTTAGTGAAATATTTTTCTACTACTGTGACTTTTATTTATTTTATTTTTTTTTTTTTTTTTACTATGAGCAGACGATAAAACGATATCTTTGGAATAAATGAATAAATAGAACAAAACATTTTGTTGATGTTTGTGATAAAATGTGTTTCTTTATTTTTTTAAAAAAAATGTAATAATTAAGCTCAATTAAATAATCTATAATATGTTGCACGTGAGGTAAAAGAATTATCGTAATACCCGCTACAGCTTTTTAGTAGCTTTTTTCCAGCGTGGCGTACGCAATATGCAATCCGTTTTGCAATAGAAAAGTAATGTTAGTGGTAAGAATTTTATAGTGGATTTTTAATTTTTGGCAACTGCTATAACGAAAAATTGTTAAATTTGATAGGAAATTGCTATTAAATTTGTGTTTTTTTATTAATTAAAAGTGAACTATAAGATATATCGATTTCGGATTACTTTAGTTGCCTCGGCCGTGTTTTAATACACATATACGTAACATTTCAGAATTCGCGCTTCCAAACTGGGGATTTGTATAACATTACAGACAGACAAATTTTCATTTTTATATATTAGATTTTCAAGAAAACGTAAAACAAAATGAGTGAATATATATATACTAGCCGCCTCTGGCGACCAGCTTGGTCTCCCTTAACCCTTTGCACTCGAAGTTTTTTTTCATTCGTATTACCAGCAACTCGAAGCGATTTTAGTTATATCTTATTATTTTTTTAATTCTTTACGAATACAAATGTTATGATATATAAAAAAAAAATTATTAAATTATTAAATTTCTTAATCATCCAAAGTGTGATACCTCTCGAAGCAGTTGCCAATATGTAATCTTGGCTTTTCTAGACAGATATTACAAAATTATTTGCATTGTCTCCGTAGCGGAGCCCTCGAGTTTAAAGACAAATTTTAAATGGCTCCGCTCCGGAGCCCTCGAGTGGAAAGGGTTAAATGTATGCTAAGCATTGCATCATGTTACTTATTCTCAAACAAATTTGCTTGCTCAATCCTTCTCCAAATCCAAAGATTCTGATAGAAAAATCAAGAATTCTTGGCGATCTTGATAATATTACATACATTTTTTGTTGTTATGCGTATTTCGTCTTTTTTTAGGGTTTCGTTCATCTGACGAAACCCTATTCGTCTCGCTCCTTTGTCTGTCTGTCTGTCTGTCTGTCCGTCTGTCCGTCACAGAGCCCGTTCTCAGAAACTATACATGTTAGAGATTTGAAATTTTGGGTACTTATAGCTGAACACCTCACATCAAACAACAAATCATAAAATTTTGAAAAAGTTGGTAATTAACCTAATTACGGGCTAATTAAATTCTAAAATTAACCAATCAACCTTTTGAATGCAGGTGAAAATGCACGTTATCGAAATCCTCCCCAGTTTCTCCTAATGGTTTCCAGTAAACTCGGCGGATGCTCCGTCAAATCAGCCGGTGCTGGGTTACCACGGAGTACTTTAAGCAATAAATGAAGTGGACCTTCAAAAAGCAAAATTGGATCTGCCGAAATATCGGTCGTACGAATTCGTAACAGATGTAGAAATACGCGGAAAAAATTCTACTTTATTTTGGTATAAATTTCAAATTCCTGCGTAGGATAGAACGCAAAAAATCCACTAAAAATCGATCGATAAAAATTTAATTTCTGTGTTTTTAAAAACAATGAAAACAGATTTCCATTCACCGGAAGGCAGCTGTCATCATTTCTGGACATATCGGCGCGGGAGAAATTTAAGGGGAGGGAAGTCTAATACGAAATTTAAACTTTTTAAATATTAAATTTTTCAATTAATTTTTTTGACATCCGGGCTGGAAATTTCTCGCAGATTCCATACATACCCGGTTCAAAGAGATTGCTTCATTACGAGCTGAGATATTAATTATTATTTTATTAATTCCTTTTATTTCCATCAAATGCCAGATTAAGATGGAGGCACGTGCTTTTTTAACGGAGATTTCATTTAAATTAGGAAATTAACAATTTGCGTGGGGTGTTTCGACGGCGCGCTATGAGATAAGTATTAATTATTCAATATGAAAAAAATTATAGGTTTATAAGTGTTCATCCCACTATTTCCGAATAGCAATTTCAGGAAATATCTTAAATTATTGTTTAAGACCGCCACTCGATGTCTTCGAAACTTTAAGATACTTTATAACACATAAGAAAAAGTGTAAAAAAGAATGGAGTGTGATATTTCGAGGAGTGGAGGGGGGGGGACTAGATTTATTTCTTAAATCTTAGCGTTTGTTATCGCAGAAAATGTTTTAAATTGTTGGTTAAGACTGCACCGCCACCCTCCCGACCATGTATCTACGGAGAGATTGCGCAAAGGAGTTTCGTTCAGATATGCTTTTGTTAAGAATAGAGTGCGCTCCCTGGTGGTGGAATGCGGAACTAAAGTAACGCGATTTTGTTAAAATTAGGAAATATAACAAGGCGATCCGTTTGCAACTTTAAGATACTTCATGACACATAATAAAAGGCTTATAAAATAATGGTGCATGCAATTTCCTGTGAAGGGAGGGCGGGGGAAGGGCGCTGGATTTCTTTTTTAAAAAAAAGCGTTTACGACCTTTTTAGATGTCGTTTTTTGAGCACTATGATATACTCAGACACGTGCTGCTTATGAAATATAAAAATGTCAAAATTTTAGTTACCACTATTTCCGAATAGTACTTTCAGCAAATTTCTTAATTTCTCGCTTAAGGCCGCCACCAACTCCAGTAACACATCCACTGATAGGTTGTTTAACAGAGTTTCGATCTGATACACTTTTGTTATGAATAGTGCGCGCTCCCTGGTGGTGGAATTTGCAACTAACATAACGCAATTTTGTTAAAATTATGAAATCTAACAAGTCGATCTGCTGGAAACTTTGACATAGTTCATAACACATAATAAAAAGCTTATAAAAGAATGTTCCGTGCAATTTCCTGGGGCGCCTACCTATCTCGGATGCTATAGACCCGTTCCCCTCGACTAATATACCTACGGATAGGTTGTAAAACGGAGTTTCCTTTGGATAGAGGTTTGTGTAGAATAGAGTGCGCCCCTGGTTGCGAAATGTGGAACTAACAGATTTCACAAGAGGATAAAGTGTTTTAAAGGAATATTAAACGAAACCCTCTGTGCGATCTGTGATCACACTTACCCACTTGTTTGCAAATACCACTTAATTTCCGTAGCTATAAAAATGAGGGAAATTTCAAGTGTTTAAACTGAGATTTGTTCATAAATTATCTAAATTAAACTTATTTTAATTAAATATGCTGATACTTCAATGTTATTTTTTAGCATTAATAAATTTATTTAAATATTGCACATAATACATTTATACATTTTTTTCACTACTCAATAATTAAATAATGAATACATGTACTTTTGTTTTTATAAATTTGATTTCTGAGTTCATAACTATAAAAATAAAGTAACGTAACTAAGAGAAATAGTAAAATAAAACCCTCGTGAATACAAACCGTAAATAAACGTTAGTGTCGTCAATTTACCTACTACGACGTAATAAGAATATTGTCCATTCATTGTTAGAGATCCTGCTTTGCGAATAATTACCTTCACGGTTTAATATTTTCTACCGTTCATGATGAATGAATCTCTTGTCATTGTTTACTCTATGAAGTGAGATAGTAAGCAGTCAACTTAATTTAAATTGATGTTATTTTAGAATATATATTTATTTGAATTTAAATTAGGAACAATACTTTGATGTTGAAATGAAATATTTTAATTTATGTTATTATTATTGCGATTAATTATTTATTTAGGTACTTTTTCAGGCACAGATGTCATATACGCCCCATATTGGCGCGAAATTTTTCCGAAGCCGATTTGGCGAAAACATCAACAGTATAAACAACAACATCCGGGTTACCATATCAAGCAAAATAACGACACTTTGGCACCAGTTAAGTACCCGTTGCGTATATGTCATTGGCGTCAGAAAAAAAAATCGCGCCAATATATGACATCTGTGTGTGACACGTATATGACGTCTGTGATCTTTTTCATTACAGGGGGCTTGGTTTTTTTTTTTTTTGCTTGGCATAATTCGGGCTTTAGAAAGTGAAATATACGTTGACAAAATATATAAATAGCTATGAAAACAAACCTGGTGAATTTTTATTTTTGTTTATATGTATTTATTTGCATATAAACATATATATGCAATATTTGGGTACTACTTAGTTATCCCGTTGCCCAATTTCGCCAAATGAAATAAATTGCCAAATTATACAAATTGACATAATTTTTGTTTTAAATAATGAAAGAACAAATAAATTAGTATAATGTTAATACAAATTCAAATAAAACTTTGAAATAAAAATCACTTGATGACGTAAACACGTGTAACTTGCAATGTGACATTTAAAATAAACCATCAGTGGCATTTAATCTTATAGTTTGGCGATAGATTTTTGGTCGACGGGATAACTAAGTAGTACCAATATTTGTTTATATACAAATTACTCTTGTAATACTTTAGAATGTACCCCGAGTATTAATGAATAACCTTTATTTTTTCATTTATTTAAGAGGTGAATGAAAGTTGTGTATTTTAAATGTATCCGATATATGTATTTAAATTTGTGTGTTTTAAATGAAATGAGTCATAGGTTTACATTTTAAATGGAATGATGGCGATGGAACTCTATTTGGCGATTTAATCACCTGCTCCCGGCTAACATTAAAATACCGAATTGGCCGCTTGACATACAAAAAGTGAAGCGGTCAACCCGGAACTATTGATGACAGTCACATGACTTAGGCTTTTATTATATAGATTGGGTACTACTTAGTTATCCCGTTGACCAATTTCGCCAAATGAAATGAATTGCCAAATTATACAAATTGACATAATTTTTGTTTTAAATAATGAAAGAACAAATAAATTAGTATAATGTTAATACAAATTCAAATAAAACGTTGAAATAAAAATCACTTGATGACGTAAACACGTGTAACTTGCAATGTGACATTTAAAATAAACCATTATTGGCATTTAATCTTATAGTTTGGCGATAGATTTTTGGTCGACGGGATAACTAAGTAGTACCAATATTTGTTTATATACAAATTACTCTTGTAGTTCCTTAGAATGTACCCCGAGTATTAATGAATAACCTTTATTTATTCATTTATTTAAGAGGTGAATGAAAGTTGAGTATTTTAAATGTATCCGATATATGTATTTAAATTTGTGTGTTTTAAATGAAATGAGTCATAGGTTTATATTTTAAATGAAATGATGGCGATGGAACGCTATTTGGCGATTTAATCACCTGCTCCCAGCTAACATTAAATTACCGAATTGGCCGCATGGCATACAAAAAGTGAAGCGGTCCACCCGGAACTATTGATGACACTCACATGACTTAGGCTTTTATTATATAGATTGGCCGCTTGGAATACAAAAAGTAAAGCGGACAACCCGGGACTATTGATGACAGTCACATGACTTAGGCTTTTATTATATAGATGATGATATAAAAAACTGGTGGAACCAGACAGAAAAGTAAAGCTCGATATAAAAAAGTTACAATAAAAAATTGGCAAATAGTTTCAGTCTAAAAAAGTAAGTAGTGCGTAGAAAAGTAATGGAACCAGATTATCTGTAAAGCTCATGAAATTACCCAAATTATTGTTGATAGCTGAAAATGTGGACTGAGCTTTACTGGTGCCTTAAAATCAATCAGGGGAATAAATTTAATTTTTAACACATTCTGAATTCCAAACATTCATAACCAGTTTAAAAATATTCGTTCATAGAATAGGTTAAATGCTGATTTGGTAATGAGCGAGAGCCTGAGAGGTCAGTTCAGTACGAAGTATGAACCAAATTCCATTCCAGGGGTCACTGATAAGCCAGGAAGATCAAAGCCCAAAGTAATCTCAAAACCTTAAGCATTTACGATAAAACCATATGCTTTGCATACAATAGTCATAGTACTTAGCAACTACTTGTCTGGCTTAAGTCCATTGACATAAGGTTCCCTTTTCACAGTAATAACATATAATAAAAATTATTACGTTAAATGTGTTATGTCAAAAATGTTAATAACAACAATACCTCAGCAACCTGACAATATTAATGTTATCCTTCTATATATAAAAAAAAGTTTTGATTTGGAAATGGACCAATAAAAAATCTGCGTAGATACCGTGAAATGCATCTGATAGGTCAGAGCTTTATGACACTATAAGGGAGGTTACCAATGGGGGACCCGTCTCTCTGTCGCCAACTTGGCACTATTTCAAGTATTTCGCGAAAATTATGGGTACTTTTCCGTTATACGGACAGCATGCCAAAATGTATGCTAAAGCGCCAATTATTTCAGCCCTCATCGTGAAAAGGATTTTTCTTGTAAACCATGTGAAACATTGTGATTTGTTATTTATGAAACGTGAATTACGTGAATGATTATTATTTAACCTTAAACTTGGAAAGCTTTTAAATTTGCTATTATTCGAAATAAAAATGCTTTTTTTTTATAAAATTATAATTTACTTGTACTGCTGACGCTGAGATGGATTTTACCATTTGTCAATTACCAGATGATGAGAAAGTTGCCATAAAACTGTTTCAGGAATTTGGAATTCTGCATAATAAAATGTTGTGTTCAAACAATGATGAAATGAAATTATGGATGAGTTCTGGAAATCCGAAATGGAGATGTAGCTTACGACCATGCGAAGAAAGCGTAGGAATACGACAAAAAACATGGTTTGAAGGATCGCGGTTGTCTTTCCTTAATGCTTTGAGGTTTATATATTTATGGTGCCAAGAGTTGACATGGATTGAGCTTTGTGAGCTGCAACTTGATATGAACCACAACACATCAGTGGACTGGAATAGTTATTTTAGAGAATTTTGTGCAAATGCTTTATGTTCACGACCAAATAGAAAAATCGGTGGACCTAATAAAATTATAGAAGTAGATGAAAGTCTTTTTGCCAGAAGAAAAAGCAACGTAGGTCGTGTTCTTTCTCCTCAATGGGTGTTAGATGGTTTATGCCGTGAAACACGGGGATGTTTACTTACTCCTATTTCCGATCGCACAGCTGAAACTTTAATGGCGGCAATAGAAAACAATGTAGCTGATGGAAGTATTATTTATACAGATTATTGGAAAGGATATAAAACAGATGAACTGCGAAGTGCTGGTTATGATAATTTCACAGTAAATCACAAATACAATTTTGTCTACCCTAATACTGGATGTCATACTCAAAATGTTGAGAGATTATGGGGCATCGCAAAATGGCGCAACTAAAGACATCGGGGAACAGTTCGTCATCATTTAGAGTCGTATCTCGTACAGTTTATGTGACGACGTCTTCATTCAAAAAATGAAATGTTTACTGCAATGCTAAAAGATATGGCACAGATGTCATATTCGCCCTATATTGGAGCGATTTTTTCCTGACGCCAATGTCATATACGCAATGGGTACTTAACTGGCGCCAAAGTGTCGTTATTTTACTTGATGTGGTAATCCGGATAATGTTGTGACACAGATGTCATATACGTATAATTTGGCGAAAATATCAACAGCATAAACAGCAACATCCGGGTTACCATATCAAGCAAATTAACGACACTTTGGCGCCAGTTATATACCCGTTGCATATATGACATTGGCGTCAGAAAAAAATCGCGCCAATATGGGGCGTATATTACATCTGTACCTATGTTGTTTATGTTGTTGATGTTTTTGCCAAATTGGCAACCGAAAAAAATCGCGCCGATATGGGGCGAATGTGACATCTGTGCCAAAGAGATTTGTAATTTTATGGCAGCAGTTTAATATGATTTTTTTATTTTATTACTTTATTATATAACAGTTATTTGTTCACTTTAATTATATATTTGTGATTTAATAAATTAGTTCTTAAAATTCTGTAATTTTCAAATGTTATATTTTTAAAATACTCACTTTACTATCGACAATGTTTTCCTTTTATTTTTCAAATGTTTCAATTCACGTGATTTTCATTTTGCGCCAACTATTGCGCTTGGCGACAATGCTGTCCGTATAACGCAAAAGTACCAAAAAGCATAGACTACTATGATATATACGGCCAACGCATCTCGCCGAAAACCATCGAAAAAGTGAAGTCGGATTCAGCTTCAAGCTCTGAACCAAAACAACACAACGTGCTCTTTTTTGTTTACATTCATACCCTGCCCAGATAGCGGCTTGTTTCTCATCGTCGAAGTTTCAGAATCATTGATAGTATTTTCAAAATAATTAATTAAATACTTATATTCTTCAATTTCCTTCGATTTAAAAGGATATTTTACACAGCTTGTAGTATTTTAGTGTTCACATACTTTTAAGATTAGCTAAATTACTTATTGTTTACTTGATCGTTTGGTTCATTGTGTTATTCTTTTTTTAATGTCCCGTATTTATATAAAAATAGCTTGTGTTTCATATACACGTTTTAAAATTAAAATTTGGTTTTTATCAAACTACAGTTCTCATAACTGGCTTGAAGCAGTTATTTTTGACGAATTTATTGCTACCCGTAAAATGTTTCTGTTTGATATCGTCCTAATTAAATAATAATAATAATAGTAAAAAAAAAAAAAAAAAAGACGATCTTCCTTAAACTTTAAATATTCTTATTTTTAATCATAAAAAGAAATGGTGATCGCGAGACTTAAATATCGTTGCAATATTTTATGTTATCCAATCAATTTTGATTAAATCATGTAAGTGTATTTGTTACTTAATAAATTATATTTATTAATTATTACAAGGAATTTTATGAGTACTTTAATATATTTAAAAGAACTTCATTAGTTTTATTGTTTCCGCAGTGAAGATAGCAAATAAATTTGTGACATTGATGTTTTTAGACTATGCAATATTTTTATTTATTGGGGTGAATCGTACAATTCTCTACTTCTCCCCAACCTGGCGATAAATGCGCCAAAGTGGCAACCTTGGTATTTAGCATTAACTTGGTATTAAGTAGCAACCTTGGAAGCATTCTCCGGTCGCACCGTTTATTATTTCGATAATTGTTAAAATGATAATTTTTTTTCTGATGATTAGAGTTAATATTTTTATTAAACTCTTTTGAATCATATCTATACGGAAAAAAATGTAAACGCATTCGAATTCTCTGAACCCTGCACAGAGCGGTTTGATTGGTTCTCGTCGTTGAAGTTACAGTCAGAGTCAAATTTCTGTTTTGGGTAGCGTATCAGAGTCCTCTGGCGAGCAACTTCATACATTAAACGTAAATCGGTCTGCCAATAGTAGTATCTAAGTATGCCTTACAAAAAGTAATGCTTTGGAAATGGAACAATGAAAATCTGCGTAGATACCGTGAAATGCAACTGATTCATCAGAGCTTTATGACGCTATAAGGGAGGTTATCAAGGGGAGATCCGTCTCTCTGTCACCAAAAGTGACGCCAACTTAGCGCTATTTCCAGTATTTCGCCAAATTTCCATAGACTCCCATTGAAATACAATAGGGTTTACTTGCATGCAGGAAATCAACAAATTGAGATATTTCAATGCAACAAAAACTAATATTAGCTTATGAATAGAGCTTAATTGAACTATTTACATTATTTTTAAGAACAAACAATAATCTGGCTTTGGCTAGAAAATAGGAATTGCTTCGCTGTACCGAATGGAATAGCTAAGCGACTACGCGGGGGACTGGTGAGCGTAGCGAGCAGGGGGCGGTGCCCCCCTAGTACTTAAAATATTACTTCATGGTTTACATTCTTTTAGCTTTGTGGAATTTAGATTGACTTGAAGCAATTTCGTCCACAATTCTGGGCCTGACAGAAAAATTTTAGTACATAACTCCACATTCTGTTTACTATACCCAGTACTCATTTTGAGTGGATAATAAGATTCTGAATATAAGGCACCAGTAAATCTCAGTCCACATTTGCAGCTATCAACAAAAATTTGAGTAATTTCATGAGCTTTACAAATAATCTGGTTCCATTACTTTTCTGTGCACTACTTACTTTTTTAGACTGAAACTATTTGCCAATTTTTTACTGTAACTTTTTTAGATAGAGCTTTACTTTTCTCTCTGGTTCCACCAGTTTTTTATATCATTTCACACATTTTTCAGATCATTTCAGGAACTTAATCAACCAACTTCAACTAATCAAACAATCACCCCAACTAACCTACTAATGACCTCAATCAACTGGCCCAACAAATTGCCCCAATCAAAAACTAACAGAAACAAATTTGCAAATTGTTTTGTTCTTCTTCATCATCACAAAGTACTGTATCAGCACTAAAATAAGTTTTGAATTAGCCAGTTACTTTTCGTAAAACCTCCTCATTCAATCTCAAAGAATCCTCATTCTTGGGGCACAAAATGGCTCTTTCCGAAAGATGACCAAGATCAATTTCAGACGAACCAAAAATATCATCCACTATGGAATACTACACTAAACATTCTGGAGGTATTTCAATAATATCATCTCCGAGTTCATAATCATTAGTCAAACGACCATCCCCCAAGCGAATGAGCCATTCCACGAAATTAAGTTCCTCCGGCTCCATTCGCATATTTGTAACCAGATTGAACTGTCAAAATGTTGGCCAGAGAGAAGAATTCTTGATACAACTTTCAAAAATGAGTGTTTTGTTTGCATGTATAACCACAGGTAAAATCTGCCTCCAGTCACCTCCAAGAATAAACACTTTGCCCAAAAATGGGACATCATTGCCAGCCAAATATCGCAGAAGTCTATCAACAGCATTCAAAGCATGAATAGGTGCCATGGTACATTCAACCCATATAATGAGCTTAGCCATTTTCAGTAATATTCCTTCAGATGTATTTTGCCGAATTTTTGAAGCTGAATTATCCAATATGGGGACTGGTATTTTAAACAGAGAATGTGCAGTTCTTCCAGCTTGAAACAGTATCGATGCGATGCCAGTCCATGCAACGGGAATAACAGTATGTCCCATTCCTCTGACGTAATGCAGGAAAGTATTGAATAGTGACGTTTTTCTTGATCCTGCAAAAGCATTGAAAAAGAAAACCTTAGCGACAGCATCATAATCATTTTGAATACTTTCAATAACGGTATAAAAAATTATACCTTGTTCCGCATTTAGCATGTTTAACAATCGTTTCCCCTCTGCTCTTTCTTTTTGTAAATCATAGACATCGCATTCCACAGAGTTCTCCAGGTTTGAGGTTTCAGTTAATTCAAGGTTCTGAAGTGAAACGTTGTGTATGTGCAGATGATTGGTTATGTCTTGAAGGGCTCTGTTTCTACTCTCCTGTAGCGGCAGATGGCGAGCAAAATCTTCTGAGAATTCTGACTTAAACTATTCCCATAATTGAATCGGTAAATTTGGATTGCCAAAGACACATATGAACAAAAACATTTGTCTCAGTTTGGACGGAAATTCAAAACCACATGCTTCAGTTAAACAATTTTGCCATTCATCATCATCTTCTAATAAATTTCTAACACGGCATGCACCCTTGAATGTTTCATGGATAGTATTCTCATACGTCCTTAACTGATCGAAAGACATGGCATCGGAACATGACAAAGCAAAATACGAAGATGGAATCGCTCAATGCCCTTTGGGCTAACAGAATACATCCTGATACTATGAAGTCACCTAATATAACACGCCTTTGCCACACATTGCTTTTCCATACAAAGTACTTTGAAATTTCTGTATAAAGATAGAAGTTTGCTGAAGGATAAGAACTGTTAAGTAGAAACCAAACAGTGAGCATGGTCTCTTTATTTCTTGCTCTTTCAAACGTTTCGCGTTTCTCCGCTTCCCTAAAATAAACAGATTGCATGTCTTGTAGATGCACCGGCAATCTAATAATAACATGGCACTTGTCCTGCATGGGCTTCTCAAGAAGTCGCAACATTGCCTCTGGTGCCGAAACATATCGTTCATTTAAGCGTGGCGTACGTAATAAGTATATCTCGAAAAATATTTTTTTACTACTGTGCAATTTTTTTAATGAAATTTAATTTATTATGTTGCTATGGCAGCAGACGTTATAAAATGATATTTTTGGAATAAGGGAATAAATAGAATAAAAAGTTTTGTTGGTGTTCGTGATAAAAAGTTTTCTTTATTTTTAAAATAAGGTAATAATTAAGCGCAGTTAAATAATCTCTAATTATTTGCATGCGAGGTAAAAGAATTATCGTAATACCCGCTACATCTTCTTACTATTGCAGCGTGGCCTACGTAATATGCATATCTCATATTGCAGTAAACATATAGAACTGGTTTGAACTCGCGCGAATAAGGATTGAACATAAAAAAAGTCAAAAATTCATCAAAAATATAAAATAAAATAGAAAAAAATCTATTTAAAATTTTTAAATTTTCTGCTCCAATCGTTCATGGGCCTCCTACCAGCAACCCGTGTGCAAAATTTCGTAGCTCTGCGTCCTTTGGTTTCCGAGTTTTTGTGGTTACAAACATACGCGCACATATTTTAATAGTATAGATAGATACAATGTGTCCGATGGCTAATTCCTAAACCGTTAGTCATAGACAAATAGTTCCAATTACAAAAATGTTTTAAATCAGGTAAAGAAATATTTTTAAAGCGATTTGGGTCAATAAAAACATTTCTTAAAAAATTACGAAAATTAAATTTTTATACGGTCCCCCGGTCCCATAAGTTAGTAAAATTTTCCGACTACACTGAGAAATAAGACAAAAAAGTCCCATTCATATAACACTAAAATTGAGCAAGTAATGAAACTTTAAAAATGCATGACTTATGGCACTTTCCGGCTCTGAAAACTAATGAGTTCGGCTTGGCTTTGAGGGGTCACATACCAAGTGCTTAAAATATTTTAAGATCTTATTTCATGTGTGTCAGCGCTTTGAAAAAAAATTGTACAAGTATTATGATTATGCTAACATTTATTAAGTTTCAGATTGGCTCAAATAACATATGTTTTATTTTGTCAGGATTTGAGACTGTTTCTTTTATGATTTCTTTTAACAAAAATTATGTTATTTTTATAAGTTATTATGTTACTTCGACGATCGTATGTATGTTTTTCCTATTCAAAATTTGTACTCTAACTTTAACTCACTTTCAAATATCTGATCGAGATTACATTCTACATACTGGCGCAAATCAGATATCAATCTATTATAGTACTATTTATAGAAAGCAATGCAGATCTGACAACACTATTCCTTTTGATTGTAACTCACCATTTTCTTATAAAATTGCTGCCTACTGGTTTTACGTTAAACGTGCCTACAAAGTTTGTACGGATAAATACCTAGAAAACGAGATTAGTATAATAAAACAGATTGCTATTGAGAATGGTCTCTTCAACACATTAATAGATTAGTTAATCAAGCTAAGCAACCAAGACAGAAGAATAAATTAAGTTTGAGCAAGTCTATTTATTGCTTATTTGATTATATTTCACTGCTTTATGAGAGATTGGAATATACATTAATATAATATTTTATTAATTTAATAGCTAAACTCTAACAAAATTGGAAGAACTGATTCAGAGTAAAATTGACCCTATTGCTGATTATGAAAAAGCAGGGGTTTACATCATCCCATTCAGCACAGAGCAACATAAGAATTTATTTTATATTGATATGACATCTCGAAAATTTAATGAAAGATTAAAGAACACATTTGTGATATTAAGTTTAACAAACAAAGTACAGCTTTATCCAGATTGCATCAAAAAGAAAATATTAAGTCAAACTCCGACAAAGCTAAAATGATCATTTCAATGTCTAACCATTACTCTTCAATAATCCGTGAATCCATTGAAATTTTACTTAGAAGTGATAATGTTTGTAACTATGTCCTTTCCTATAATATTACGGCAATTTTGTACAATATCCTAAATATTTCAAGACCTCTTGATAATATGAACTGATCGTTTCACCCCTCTCCAGAGAAATTGAATGAACTCCGCTTGCGCATGCGTACTATTTTTGTTTTTGTTTTTAAAATGTATCTTTATTCAGTGATTCATCTTTTTCCCTTTGAAAATGAAAGCGTGTGTGTTCGAAAGATCTCAGGGTTGCATTAAATAATATTTTGTATGTTTGAGTCACCTTTTAAATAGTTATAAATATGTTATATTGTTTAAAAATTTAAATTTCGTAATTTTTTAAGAAATGTTTTTATTGTCCGAAATCGCTTTTAAAATATTTCTTTACCAGATTTAAAACATTTTTGTAACTGGAACTATATGTCTATGACTAACGGTTCAGGAATTAGTCATTCGTCAGCGTTGAGAGCGGACACCCTGTATATTTGAAAAAAAAGAAAAATTGCTTGAAAACCTTAAAAAAATCCCTTCAAATATTTTAAGTCAAATAGCACTATGATTAAATTCATTTTCTCAAAAATATGAAAATTTCGAAAAGATTTTCTAAAACGTCTAAATGATTTACAAATTATCATATGAATTAAATTTTTCCGTCATTCGGATAAATTGAATACGTATATCTTTGTCAATCAGTATGACAGAAAAAAAGTGAATTTACTAGTTACTTTTAGGGTTAAATTTTCCTGTGACAAATGCAACACAGATGATGCACACATTATATGTGTCTGTATGTTTTCAAAGACCTATTTTACCTTTAGCAAAAAATGGAAACGGCCACTTGATAACATAGTTTCTGAATAAGTACGCCTGCCAATTTTATGATCTCCCTAAAAGAAATGAATTAAAAAAAGTTTCAGAAATTAGCTCCTTTGGATAAGACTTAATAAATTACAGAGAAATAAATTACAGCCTTAATATATTACAGAGAAATTAGCAAAATAACATAACATAATATAAATTTAAGGTTATTAAATTTTCTTTGATGATTAAAAAGAAAAGGAAAACTTGCAAATTATTTGTTTAAATATTTTAAAATATATTTTTTTTTCCTAAATTGTTTACAAGTTACCATATAAATTGAATTCTTCTGTCCTTGTGTAGTTATATATGAGGCGTAGTGCTACTGTTTATATTTATTTTACTACTTTGCGAAAATACTTGGTGACCTATGCACTACAATATTAAATGTATTGAATTGACCTGTAACAGCCAATTAATTTTTTTTTTCTTAACACCAGCACGTACCATACTTTTCGTGCTTTAATAGGATAATACATGCTAAGTGTTGTTTATACGCGAATGGTGGCCATGACCGAAAACTTATCATAAAGCCATCTCGTTTCACAGAAAGTAAAATGATTATGTTGAAGATATTCTAACGATATCTTATTATTCGATATATTTTATCCCACAATCCTGTATTCTTCAATGAAATAGTGAATTGCAACTAAGTTTTTTGTTTGTTTGTTTGTTCTGGTGTGAGACTGGGAGGAGGCTGCATAGACCATCACCTCATCGAGTTGACGGTTGATATTCCAGTATTAGTTAAACGTCGATTCCCATGTTAAAATGCAACTTTTCTGCCAAGTCGTATCTTGGTGGAAAACACGTCTAAACAACATTTTAGTGGATGACTTTGTGTTTTGATGATCCCAGTAATCCTTCTTTTTATACATATATGTGCAGGAAAACACAATGACTAGAGAATAGGCATTCTCCTATTTCAGGATTTAGTGTTGCTCCCGTTGAAAAACAAATGTATATATAAATAGCGATACAGTAGAGTCCCGATTATCCGAGTTAATCGAACTTATACCCTTAGAATGGATCCTTTTCTTCGAATCTTTTTCTCAATTTTTCCCATTCTGACCAGAAAATCAAAGTTTTAACTTATGCGACTGCTGTTTCATAATAACGAGTTAGAACCCGTCGAAATTCGACGTACTAAAATGTTAGAAAGGAACTGTGTCAGATCGAATTTATAATTAACCTACAAAAATAATTACAATAAGAAATTCATCTTACATTGATTGTCTAACTCTTAAAACAAATAATATTTTTAACCTAAAATTACCAAAATATTATTTCCAGAAACTTCAACTGCTTAAATTATTGAAAAATTAAACTGTCTTAGAATACGTAATCAAGATGAGTAATTATGATGAAGTTATCGATTGAGGCCCTTATGTTTGTTTTTACGGGATGAAAAATCAGTAAAAAGGATTTCACTTTGTCACATGATAAAATTTTTCCTCATAAAATCTAAACTGTACGTTACTTTCACATTCTCTTACTTTACATACGCACCACTCAAATTCACAATTTGAAAGTATTTTAACGCGCAAAAGAATAGATTATTAATGAATGTATTTCCAAACTTAGTCACGTTTGTCCGATACAACTTTTCATGTGAACATTCGCACAAACTTTAAGTTCTAATCTCAGTACCCGCGAAAAAAAAAATCAGAAATTTGCCTTTAGTTGTTATAGCATTGGCCATTTAGTATTGGTCAAATATTTAGTTTTATCAAAAAAAATGATCGTTTTGTTTTTAATATGACATCATTTTTACTCACTGAATCATTTTGCCTACCGTCTCAAACTCAGTATCAACGTAACGTAAAAATATCGAAATGTAACTGATTTATGAAGAAGAATGCGTGTTTTTTAATGTCTGACGTCATTTTCTGTTCAAATATTATGAAAAAGTTAATTTCAAATAAAGACTAAATAAATAAAATAAAGTTACTTTTATTTGTAATGTGAGAATGGCATCAATAAAGATGTAATCGATAAAAATAATAAACCATGACTATTTTCCCTTTACTTTCAATGTAAACGGAGTACTTCAGTTGCCACGATTACAAAATTTATATTTAAAACTACAAAAAAATTAATATCTCAAAAATAAATTAAGATACAGCTTTCAAACAAATTGCATTTAAAAGCAAATTTTTTTCCTTGTACGAAGGTGTAAAAATTGAAACTGTGCGATGTTTAGAAGTTTAAAAATTTGCAGTAGTTTAAAAATTGCAAAACCGAAATTTCATTTCAAATATCAAAGTGTTGCCATTCACAAAATGACGCATGCGTTACGCATAGATATGTTTGTCCTTTATAATATAGATAATAGAAGCCATCAGTCCATCAGACAAAAAAAAACTCGATTAATTGGGACTCCGATAATCGGGACTCTACTGTAGTTCAGTTTTAAGACTTATAACACGCGATTTTATTTTAGATAAAGTGACGTCATCCACATCTGCTGAAGAATTCATCATTTGCGATCCAGTTTTAAAAAACACCTACAGTAAATTACGCTTAGGACGTCACTATCGCTGAATAATACACTAATTCAAAAATAAAGAGATTTCGTCATTCAAAAAACTCAACAAAAAAATCGGCTATCTAAAGATTCACAGGCCTTCGTTTGTATTATTAATATAGATATTTAAAATTAAATTTAGTTCCTAATAGCTCCATGTTTTATCAAAAATCCTTTATTTATATTTTTTCAAAATAGCACGTATTTCAATTTTTTTTTCAGTTTTTATGGGAAAATGGCAACAAAAAGATAGAATTGCTATTTTTCTTTCACTTTCTACAGAAATGGAGCTCTTCCGTGGCTAATATTAAGCAAATGGCTCTAAAAACAGCAAAAAAAAAAAAAAAAAAAATAATAATATCTCAAAAATAAATGAGATGCAGTTTTCAAACAAATTGCATTAAAAAGTACTTTTCTTCCCCAATACGACGGTCTAAACATTGAAAATGTGCTATGTTTAGAAGTTTTTAAAAATACTGTTGAGTATTTAATCACAGAATGAAACATCGCATTTTGTTTTACGGCTGGCTTATACAAGGTAACGTTATTCATTGGAGACGACCCTTTGTTAGCTGGGAGAAAGAAATAGCATACCGGGGGCTAATAAACACACCGATCAAACTCTAACATTGGGTCTGCAGGTGTTTCTACCAAGATGTGACTTTGCAGACTAGTTTCATTTTAATATGAAAATCGATTGCTGTCTAATCCTGGAATTTCAGCCGCAAATTCGATGAGGTTATGGCCTGTTCAGCCGCCTCCCTATCTAAATGTTTTATATTCCTCTAAATTTTATTCTTCGAAGTCTGAATTTCATTGGGTATAATGAATAAAATGAGATCAAATTTGATGAATACAAAAATATTTAATATAACAAATAGGACATTACATTAGGAAATCATCGTTTGTTTATATTATTTTCAAAAGAAGACGACAAACTAATAATATTAAAGGAAAGTTTAGATCTTAAAGATTAACTAAGGAGAGTTTTCAGAACACATTGACACTTTAAACAAGAATTAAAAATTTAATTCTCAGTTTCAAAAAGAAAAAAAAATGAAAATAAATAATGGCAAAGAAATGTATTTACACATCTTAATTATCCTGTTATATAGATTTTAAGTCAAAAGCACGAAAACAAAATATATTTTGTCAAAAGAAGATGCAGCTTTGGAAGAAATTTTAAAAGTATAAATTATTTACGAATTATTTTGCGCATGAAGTAAAATTAGATTAAATTTGTTCATCAGTACAAAAATATTTAAAACTAGAAAGGTAGACCGTCAAAAATGACGGAAATTTAGATATAAAGATATGTACAACTCATGTGCAAGAATATGAGTTTTCTTGTTTGTTCCGCAGTGATAGATGAAAATAACACATTTTAAGAACGAAACACATTTATGAAAAACTGTGTACTGTAGAAGACCACTAATCTGCACAGTTTGGTTCCAGGTCTTATGCAGATTTGAGGCTATTTGCGGTCATGTCTATTCAATCTTTGTTTACATTTTTTTAAATTCATATATTGGACAATTCAGATTGTTAAGCCTTAAAAATAAATAAATTTCAGTAAGGTAAAAACTATTAAATTATGGTATACGATTTCATGAAATGGTATTATATGGTATTATATGTATGTGCTTCACGATCTTGGTTACGACTTTGGCGAAATTGGATGCAAGTTGTCATAATTCTAATCGTGTGGGCCTCTATAACAAAAAAGTAACCAGTTTTTAGTAAAATTTCTGATATAAAGTAGTTTTCAAAAACTTGTGTAAAATGGCAGGCCGTTCTCATGTTATGCCAGTCCTAGGAATAATATTTCTAACACTGAAGAGTTTCCATGTATATGTGGAATTTAGAAAAGCTTCTCCAAAAGAAAGGTCCTGAAATAACACTGTAAATCCTCTAACTTCAAAGTTTCATCGGGCCCTGATGTTGTTTACTGAAATCTAATAAATACAGTTATTTTGAATATTACAACAGAATTAAACAGCTAAACTTATTTAACTTAAACTCGCTGTTACTTTCCGATGTTTATTTTTTAGTATTAAGAAAGAAAATTATTTAAATTTTTCAAATCATGCACATTTAAAATTTTTTTCAGTCTATAATAACTAAATAATGAAAAAATATGCTTTTATTCTGAGCTCATAAATATGACAATAAAATAATGTAACTAAGAGACATTGCAAAATTAAATCTTTGTGATTTCAAACCATAAAAAAATGATACCGCCACCATTTTATCTACTATGACGTCATTAGAATATTGTCCATTGATTGTTGGAGAACTTACTTTGTGAATGATTACCTCAATGATTTAATATTTTTTATTGCTCACGATGAATGAAACACTTGTGTTTGTTTAGGTTTATGGAATGAGATATTAAGCCGTGAACCTAATTTTAACTAAAGTTATCCAAGGATATATGTATTTTTAATCGAAATTAAAAACAATGCTTTGATCTCGAAATAAAATGTTTTAGTTTGTATAATTGGTTATTTCTGTTAATTATTTATTTAGGTACTTTTCCATTATAGCGCATTTTAAAAAGAAGCTTGGCGTAATTCGGGCATCAGAAAGTGAGATATGTTGACAAAATATATAAACAGCTATGAAAACAAATCTAATGAACTTTTATTTTTGTTTAGATATGCACTTATATACATAAAAAAATCGTTTCTAAATATATATATATATTTTTTTAGGTACAGATGTCATATTTGCCCCATATTGGCGCGAATTTTTCGGTTGCCAATTTGGCGAAAACATCAACAGCATAAACAACATAATCCGGGTTACAACATCAAGAAAAATAACGACACTTTGGCGCAAGTTAAGTACCTGTTGCCTATATGATATTGGCGACAGGAAAAAATCGCGCCAATATGGGGCGAATATGACATCTGTTCCTTTTTTTATAGACAAATTACGGCACAGATTTCAGATATGAACCGGGATACCTAACTGGCGCTAAAATGGTGTTATTTTGTCTGCTATGGTAACGCGGCTATTGTTTTTTATTTATTAATAAATTGTTTATTTACTTTTATTTTCTGTTTTTAAATTATATAAAATGTTTTGTTCTATAGTTATTATTCAAACTTTTATTTATTTATAGTTATTTCTTTTTCAAAATGATAGCAAATAATTTAAAAATATATAAGTAACTGGTATTCGAAAGCGCGATTTCTGCCGAATTGGCGTCAGAGAAAAATCACGCCAGTACAGATGTCATATTCGCCCCATATTGGCGCGATTTTTTTCTGTCGCCAATATCATATAGGCAACAGGTACTTAACTTGCGCCAAAGTGTCGTTATTTTGCTTGATGTGGTAACCCGGATTATGTTGTTTATGCTGTTGATGTATTCGCCAAATTGGCAACCGAAAAAAATCGCGCCAATATGGGGCGAATATGACATCTGTACCATACGCCAACCCCGATGCGTATATGACATCTGTGCAAAAATTACTACTTTTTCTTTATAAAAATGGGTAAATAGCTTTTTTTTTATATTAAATAAATTGTATACATATGCAAAAAATTGCTTGTGAGTATGAAGCAGTAAATAGGTTGTCAGAAAATACGTTGGCAAACTTCTTTCTCGCCAAGAAACTTTTCCCCGAAGTATTGTACATAAGAAATGATTGCTAGAAATGCATTTTTAATTATGATATGCGCTTTTATGTTTCACTACATTTATGCATACTATACCGTGTGTATAAATGCTACAGTTCATATGTAGGGCTACACAAAAGAATTCGTAAGGGTTACTGAGTATGAGAATAAATTGCTTAAAGGTGGTTTTTAAAGGAGTTATGCAGTTTTACGCTGAACTGCATTTAGTTTACTAAGAAATGTTTGTAGAATATAGATAAAATGATATACAGGGTCACGCAAAGAATTGGGTACATAACCGCCTATGGATGATAATATCTGGAAATGTGATTTCAGAAGCTTTAAGAGTAGTTTAAATTAAATTTTAGCTAAATAGTGGCATGTAATAACGGTACTATTGGCTATGGACGGTAACTGCTGAAATCAATTTTTAAAATTTTTTATGCGTTTTCTAAAATGTTTACTTAGTTATCTTATTTACCTTATTTCCGTAAATAACGAAGTTTTGTTAAAGCATTCATGATGTGTTGGAAAGTGTTTCATATTCTATGCTTAACGCATGATTTTTCTTTCTTCTTTAGTCTTATTTTGCATTTATTTTATTCTTAATTTTTTAGTCTTATACTGCTTTATAGAAACTTTGGTACAGTTGTCATATATACCCCATATTGGAGCGATTTTTTTTTTTCCGACGCCAATTTGGCGAAAACATCAACAGCATAAATAACAACATCCAGGTTACCATATCAAGCAAAATAACGGCACTTTGGCGACAGTTAAGTACCCGTTCGGTATATGACATTGGCGTCAGAAAAAAATCGCGCCAACATGGGGCGTATATGACATCTGTGCCGAAACTTTAATATTTAATGTTTAAACACTTCGCTCCACTCATCTTGCATTATAGTATAATCTATAACACAGATAGAGCAAAATAATAGACAGTTTGATACTTTTCCACTGTAGGGGCTTTGGCGTTTTTTAAAAAAAGCTTGGTGTAATTTGGGCATCAGAAAGTGAGATTTGAATACTTTTCCGTTATACGGATACCATTGTTGCCAAGCGTAATAGTTGGCGCAAAATGAAAATCTCGTGAATTGAGGCATTTGAAAAATAAAAGAAAAAATATTGTCGATACTAAAGTGAGCATTTAAAAAATATAACATTTGAAAATTCCAGACTTTTACGAACTATTTCATTAAATCACAAATATATACTTAAAATAATTGAACAAATAACTGTTATAAAATAAAGCAATAAAATAAAACTCATATTAAACTGCTGGCATAAAATTACAAATATCTTTTAGCATTTTGAAATAATTGGCGCATTAGGATACATTTTGGCATGGTGTCCGTATAACGGAAAAATATTGAGATTTGTTGTCAAATCATATAAACAGCTATAAAAATAAACTTGATGAGCGTTTTTTTTATATGTTTATTTTATATGTATATTATTCATGTTTTTATTTACAAATTACATCTGTTTCTGTATAAAATTAGAGAAACGGCTTTTTTATGTTAAATAAATCGTATAAATATCGAAAAAAAAAATGCGTGTGTATATAAAATGACAGTGGATAGGTTCCCGGAAAATACGTTGTCAAATTTCCTTTTTCGCCAAGGCACCTATGCTGGAAAAGTACCTAAAGCACATTAAAATCGCGCAGTGAGCTCATACAGTACAGCGTCGCCTATTGGCGGTTATTTTATTTGTAGCATCGGGAGGAAGATGTAAAGATGTACTTTAAATTCTCACCCATAGATTTTGAAAAAATATCTTAAAAGAGCGGAGTTTAAATTAAATTTTGGTGACCTCCTTTATGAAAGATTAATGGTTTTAAATGGGAATTTCGCCAAATCAGGCAGCTATCGCCAAGTTGGCCAACATTTGGCGCTACTGTGGTAAACCTGCATTAGTATTTTTCAACAATTACTCATTTCAATGAGGTGGTCCTACCGGAATCGTGAGGGACACACAGAGACTTGGATTTTATATAAATAGAAGATAACAAATAGAACATTCCTTTCTGAAATCATCGTTGATTTATGTTATTTTTAAAAGAAAATGGTAAACTAATAATATTAAATGAAACTGTACAGGTTATAATTTAAGTAAGATATTTTTCCAAAGACATTGACACTTTAAACAAAAATTCAAAAAATAATTATCTTTATTAAATAGAAACAAGAAAGTCAAATCATGCGTTAAGCATAGATTATGAAACACTTTCCAATACTTCCTGAATGCTTTAACAAAACTTTGTTATTTAGGGAAATAAGGTAAATAAGATAACTAAGTAAACATTTTATAAAACGCATAAAACATTTGAAAACCGATTTCAGCAGTTACCGTCCATACCCAAATATATATTCCTATTCATTTGAACAGACCTGTATTTGATCTGTAGTTTGATATATATATTATAATGGGGAAATTTAGCTTATCAAGAAAACGAATAAAGGTTGAAAATTCACTTTCAACAGTTTGTACTAATAGATAGAAATAGATCGAATAGATGGACTAATGGATGGATTGAATACTTTTTTAAGCCCTGTAGCTTACCTAGTGTCTTTATTACACGCCACTATTAAGCTAAAATATAATTCAAACTAAAACACTCTTAAAACTACTAAAATCACATTTCTAGAAATTATCATCCAAACACGGAAATGTATCCAATTCTTTGCGTGGCCCTGTATACCATTTTATCTATATTTTACAAGCATTTCTTAGTAAACTAAATTCATTTCATTGTAAAAATGCATAACTCATTTAAAACCCACCTTTAAGCAATTGACGCTCATACTCAGTAACCCTTACGAATTCTTTTCTGTAGCCCTGTATATGAACTATAGCATTTATATAAATAGAATGCATAAATATTGTAAAACTCGAAAGCGCATATCATAATTAAAAATGCATTTCGAGAAATCATTGCTAATATACAGTAATTCGGATACAATGTAGTATCTGAAATGTTTTGGTTGTCCCTGTAAATGCTATGCACTTCGTATTCTACAGGAAATAACTTATACTAAAGCTCAGCGACGCATATCAATTTCATTATATATGAAATAGTTCAACATAATTCAAATACGCCACAAACAATTGCCCCCCCCCCCCGCATACAATTTTGTAACGGAATTATTTTGTATGACCTTATAAATGAATAATAACTATACTTTGCACCGCATACTCTAGGGAATGCACATTTTAATGGACTTCATAAATGCATATCAATTTTACTATGTTTTAAAGGGTGTAACACCATTAAAAATCATTTGAAACGTTTTTTTTTCCCATTGGCCGTAATGTAACAGAAAACTTTTCATTCTCCCTGTAAATGAACTGAACATGTTGCTAACTTCATTTGGAATAGGGATCGTGCAATGGTAGAGAGGTCACTAACATCTAAAAATTCCTGAATGATCCGAGTATATTTACGAGAGTTAGAGCGCGGACAGACGGACAGACAAACCGAAGTCAAAAACACTTTTTAACTATGTTGGATAGTATTAAAAAGAAAAAAAAAGCATCCAGTTAAACTGATGGCATTAAGCTCACAAGTTTTTCACACTAATTGTATATTATATTCTTATTTCAAAAATAATGCCCCTCGAAAAAAAATTCCTTGCCGGCTCGGCCTACAGGAGGACGTAGATTTCAAAATTAAGTACTAATTTCACAAAAAAAAAAAAAAAAAAAAAAATCAAGATTAGAGATAACCCCAATTTAACGATATTATCTGGCCGCTTTTGACGAATTTTTAATTTCATTTTTCTGTAAGAGCTCGTTATATCAAAATCATATTAAGTCGGTATTTAAAAAAATATTTTTCCCCGCTCAACAACTGGAAATTTATTGACACATTTTCAGATTCATTTTTAAAAGTAAAAACATGAACCTTGCTGACGCGACTTTTTGCAATATAAGCGATCTGTGTTTTTATTTTCCGTTCAATTTATTAGAACTTGATTTACAATTATTTTCTCAGTATGACCAATTTTTTCGTTTTTCCAGCCCTATCGCTTCCGGAAATTTGGTTTAAAATGCCCACTTTGACAGCAGTTTTTGAAATATAATCTACCTTTATCAAAAAATCGACACTACAGCACATTATATAGTTTCTGAAAAAGATATGGATGCGTTTGAGAACGTAAATGAATTGAAAAATGAGTCAGAAAATAAACCGTTTGGATTTGAGTACACCCTTAATACGATAATTTTTTCGTAAACCCCTATTTATTATTATTATTTTTATTTATTTATTTTTTTCTGTAAGAGTTGATTTTATCAATAATATGTCAATATGGAAGTTGTCTTTAATATTCATAAGATGTTTAATAAATATAAGCGGATTGGATATCTTGTGAATTGACGAAGTTATGAATTTTTTTTCTTCATCTATCTCCCTCATTTTTTTTGTTTTTATTATTATTATTATTTTTTTTTTAGTTTGAATTAAGAGTTGGCCCTATCGAAAACTTGTCAATATCAAAGTTGTAGATAATATTAAGAAGATTTATAATAAGTTTAAGGGAATTTTATATCTTAAGAATTGACGAAGTTATGAATTTCTTTCTCCCTAAAACCCTATTTTTTGCGCCCCTTAAGCCCATTTTTAATTAAATCAAATATCTGTTATACATAAATTTTGGCCCTTTTCATAGAAGTAATAATAACTTTGAACTGATTTGATATGTATATAAAATTAAAAAGTTATGGGGGTTTTTCTGTTTTCACAAAACCCCTCCCTATTTCCACTCCCTTGGTCCGATTTTGCCCATTAGCAAACTTGACCGAGATTTTATTTCCTTTGATTTTATGTATCAGTTTTGAAGAGATTTGTGCAGAATTACGGAAGTTATCACGTCCATAAAAAAGTGATATATATTTACCGGGTGTCTTAAAAAGGACTGACTGATTTTAAAATTCAATAACTTACAAACGGTGACAGATATTTAAAAAATTCTTGGAGGAGGGTTATGCATAATGTCAAAAGATTTTTTACAGTGATTTTCGATTTTAGTTCGAATTGCAAACAATAGATGGTGCTGTAAGCAATAGGTTCTAAATACAGGCTCGATTTTTGGTACTTCGGGACCCACTCAATACATGAAAGAAGAGAAAGAATCGGTGTAGAGCTGCAAATTTTTTCAGAAATTCCAATATAGGTGCAATCGCAATATGTAGTATTTCATACGACATCTACTCAATAAATTAAGGGAACCCCCCCCCCGTTTCCCCCGTTTGTACTTAACCAATGGAGCTCAAAATCTAATCAGGTAAGTGCCTTATCAGAACAAACCTGCATACCAAATTTCAAGCAAAATGGAAAATTCGGCATGAAAAACACATTCAGTTAAATTAAGGGGGGATTAGCTCCCTCACTTCCACCTCCTTGTACTTAATCATTGAACCTCCAAATCTAATTAAGGAAGTGCCTTATCAGAATAAACCGGTATACCAAATTTGAAAAAAAAAATCGGATAATTCAGCACGAAAAATCCATTTAATTAAGGGGGATGAGACCCCCTGTTCCCCCCTTTATACTTAACCAAATAACCCCGAAATCTAAACAGGAAAGCGCCTTATTAGAATGAACCTAGAAGAAAAAAACTGAAGCAAATCGGTTTTTTCTATCAAGAGTTATCGTGTTGCGTACATACGTACATACAGAAACTGCGGGCACATTAGCTCGCAGTCTTTGATAGCCTGTGAGCTAAAAAAGAAAAATAATAATGACAAAGAAAGATATTTCGAAATCTTAAATATCCTGTTATATAGATTTTAAGCCAAAAGCACGAAAACAAAATATATTTTCACAAAAGTACATGAAACTTGGGAAGAAATTCATAAACGTATAAATCGTTTACAAATTATTTTGCGAGTTTTTAATATCTCTAGTGACAAATGCAGCACACATGAAGTAAAATGTTACAGCTCTGATTTGGTTAGTTACTAAGCGGAAATATTCGATGGCCTATGCGCAACATTATTAGTTGTCAGGAGTTCACAGGTGTTGTTTTAATTAATCTTTCATCTCTGTCAAAGTTGTTAATAAGGGAAAGAGATGTATGAAACCACCGGCAGTATGCTTACACGTGAAAGTTTATATTCACTAATTTAATAGCAAGAAGTTTCCTGGAACTAAATTTTGGACATGTCTAGAATGAATTAATATGCGTCAAAACTTTTCAGAATTTTTGCGTAATTTGTAGCGCTGATGTTAATTATAGAAGAAAAGTCATATTTAAAATAACTTGCATGGCATTTGATTAAAATAAACTTCCCCTGAAATATTTCATAATAATTGCTTCAATATCGGTCTCCTTATCAGATAGATTTGAGAACGTGTATAAGATATGCTCATCATCTTTGAATATATTGTTTGTAAATAAAATCCATACAAAAACCCTTAACGGGTTAAAAGTTTGACGCAGCACTTTACTTTATGGCTATATGAATCTGAAATATGGGTCTTAAAAATTCTGATATCAAATTTTAAGTGACGCTGTGCTATTAAAATGAATTTATATATATTTAATTTTTCTTTTCTGTTGTATTTATTTTTAATCAGTGATACTTTTTCATTCAAAATATGAGTTTTAAAAGATATGATATCAAAATTAAAGTGACGCTGTGATCAGACTTAGATTAGTTAAAAAATTACTTTACACATACTTATGTTTTGTCTTCTGAAATATATTTAGAAATTGAAACATTTTTTTTTTCAATACACTATCAAATAAATCATACATTTTCTCAGCTGATGTTATGTATTAAATGTATTTAATTCAATAAATTTATTTATCTTTTGCGTCACGATATCCAGCACTATCCGTAAAACTTGTGTAAACGTTTATTTTGCGTCATAGTATCTAAACTAAGTAAATAGTATGCAAATAGATAGTGTGATGTGTAAAACTCATATTTTGAATGAAAAAGTATCACTGATTAAAAATAAATACAACAAAAAAGAAAAATTAAATATATATAAATTCATTTTAATAGCACAGCGTCACTTAAAATTTGATATCAGAATTTTTAAGACCCATATTTCAGATTCATATAGCCATAAAGTAAAGTGCTGCGTCAAACTTTTAACCCGTTAAGGGTTTTTGTATTGATATCATTACTTTTTTGAGGTTTAGGATCAAAAGATTAAAAAAGTACACCTTCATAGATAAAATTGGATTAAATTTTCCTAGAAACAAAATAAACTTAATGAAATACCAAAATTTTAGAAAAAGTGCATGAAAAATAGAATACTTTTAATTCATATCTTGGTACTACTTGCGGATTCGCCCGGAGTCCACCTTGTTTCTTTGTTGATCATCGCCGATGTTAAATTTATTTATTTTATGTTATGTTTGTTGTTGTTTATATTATGTTTGTTGTTGTTATGTTATTAAATTAAGCATAAAGTGATTATAAAAGACCAACAAAGAAACAAGATAGCGGACTCCGAGTGAATTCGCAAGTAGTTTCCATATCTTTTTAAACTCATACTTTTTAATTTATGAGAGATATGAATGATAAAGCATCAATGATTAAACTTTTATACATCTTTTTAAATTGAACATAATTTTTGCACATGCGATTATAAAAAAATAAAATGATGAAATATATATAGAGATTATAATTGATAGCATAGCGTCACTCAAAATTTGATATCATTATTTTTAAGTTCCATATTTAAAATTCTTAGAGAATAAGATAAAGTGCTGCATCACTAACTTTTAACTCATTAAGGATTTTTGTATTGATACTACTACTTACAGGGATGGGGAATTTTCAGAAAATCTTACCAAACAAAGATTTATTTTATGAGCCAGCAATATACAACGTACAGTTCAAAAACAATGAGAAAACACACAGCAAAAATAGTTTACACTGTTACTAAGAAATTATTAATTGTTATTAAAAAATATATACAACAGAGGAAAGTTTAGTATAAGATAGAACTTAGCACTATCGAAGTAAATTTGAAAAATATAACCAACTATTAAAAAAATGTTTTTGCCAGACCTTATATAGCCTGCAGTATTTTCAAAGATTGCCTAAAAATCCACTCGCCCTGCGAGGAAAGGTAGCCAGTGGCAGTTTTGCCAGTGGCAAGCAAAATGATATATTTCCGATTCCTGACTATTTAAAGTGTTTTCAACTGGTTTTAATTGCAAAAGAAGATCTTTAACATTATAAAGATTATAGTCTGATAATTTCAAAGAAATGTTAATAGTGTATTAATAATTTTAGTATAATGGCTGTGGTTATTGATAAAAGTTTCAAAACAAGTTATCTGACTGTTCTAGTAAAAGTTGCAAGGTAAGAGTAGTGTAAAATGATCATTGCATTCTTTTAACCAAGCATATACAGCATGGTAATTGTGAAAGTACTTTTGTATTTCAATGACATGTTTTGTAATTGTTTGTGGAGTTATATTGTCACCTAGAAGATTTAACCAATGAGTAGAGCAACCATATGCTTTAAGTTTATCAGTATCTCTTCATTCTTGCCTCATGTAGTTAAAATAAAATCCTTAAAACCCTGTTTTAAAATACTAGTATAATTTTTGCCAGCAACAAAAATTGTGACAAAAGGTATTTTTGATGTGATGGTCTTTTCCACTTCGGCACAAATTGGCCATCAATGGTTGAAGTTCACAATAATTTTCAGAAACAGATAGGTGAAATTTGTGATATTTACTTTTGCTAAGCAACGTAGATTATAGAAAATTGCAGACAATGGATGCACATATTATTAGTGACATTTTAGATACCGTGTCCTTGCACCATTTAAAAAAAAAAATGCTAAACGTAACTAGAGACGAAAAAGCTGTATTTTATTTGGCGATAGATAATAGATTTTTTAATTGCCACTTTAAAAACTTTAATTGCCATGCGGCAGGGTTGGCCTTTTATGATTCATTCGAGACAAATTATTAATAATCTAAAATATTTCTATAGCAACAGTAAAAAAGTCTTAAAGATTCATTAGATGGAACCCATCAAAACTTGATGGCACCAAACAAAAAAGTCTAACTCTTTAAAATGTTATTTACTGACATAACAACATCAATAAATCTCTCATTATTTGGTACTAATTTCATATAAAATACATTCATATCTACTACGATCATAAAATCCTTATTAGAATCGGTAGATAATAAACTATGTAGTGCATACAAATGCATTTTGTGTGCACTAATGTTAGATAATGACGAAAATGTATTGTACAATATATATCGGTATCATGCTGATCGATGGCAAAGCACTTTTAAGTAGGGATGGGCAATGTCTAGAATTAAATATCATGATAAATCAGCATCTTTATATCATATTCCGATATATCGATTTAGGAAAGTGCCCCCGGGGAGGGGGGGGGGAGCAAAGTGGTGGGCGGAGCACTGGAAGTGCATAAAATGATTAAGCAGTCACAGGCCTTTCCAACAATATGTCACATAACGGGTGTCGGCAAAATTTAGGAAAGTGCCCCCCATGGGGGAAAAGTGGTGAGTGGTGCACCGGAGGGCCATAAAATGATTAAGCGGTCACAGGCCTTTGCAACGATATGTCTTATGAGGGGTGATGGCAAAATATACAAAAAGACCCTCCCTCGGGGGTGGGGGTGACAAGTGGGGAGTGGGACCCTGATGGTGCATAACATGAATAAGCAGTCACAGGCCTTTCCAATGATGTCACATGATGGGTGTTAGCAAAATTTAGAAAAGTGCCCCCCAGGGGTGTCAAAGTGGTGGGCAGGGCACCGGAAGGCCATAAAATGATTAAGCAGTCACTGGCCTTTCCAACGATATGTCACATGAGGGGTGTCGGTAAAACTTAGAAAAAGCCCTCCCGCAAGGGGGGGACAAGTGGGGAGAGGAATGCTGAAGGTGCATAACATGAATAAATGGTCACATGATGAGTGTCGGCAAAATTTAGGAAAGTGCCACCTTGGGGGGCAAAGTGGTGGCCAGAGCACCGGAAATGCATAAAATGATCAAGCGGTCACAGGTCTTTGCAAGATACGTCACATAAGGGGGGGGGGAGTGCAAAATTTAGAAAAGGCCCTCCCACGGGAGGGGATAGGGACACTGGAGGGGCATAACATGAATAAGCGGCAACAGGCCATTCCAACGATATGCCACATGAGGGGCTCGGCCAAAGTTAGAAAAGTGGCCCCGAGGACCCAGCTATATAATTATTATTTCATTTGTCTAATTAAATCCACTGTTGCAAATAAAATGTTATATTTTATTTCTTTATCGTCCTGATTCACACATTGTTCAATAACAAAGAGCAAATATTCATCAACACCGCTGAAATCTAAATACCATAATGAAATGAAAGACATGGTGTCTGAAGCATAAAACGCATATGCTCAGAGATTCAGCTTACACCGTCAATACCATAAATATATTTATATATATATATGTATCATCTGATGTCAGTGATCACACAGAAAACTGCATGTACGATACTTATCACCCACCAAAACGAAATCACATACCATTAGTATCATGAACATGGAACCCGAGGAGTCGGTATTTAATATCACAATTTAGGCTGGCAGAAGTCGCACCGTTAATATCAAGAATACTGAAACCGAGGAATTGGTATTTTTAATACCACGGTTTAGACTTGAGAGGAGACACTCCGTTAGTATCATAATAATCGGAACAGACGATTCAGTATTTAATACCACGGTTTAGACTGGGTCGAAGCTGAAGAAGCGCTGCTTAATGTTGCTGTTTAATGAAGAACCACGATAATCACGGTTTACATCACGATTATGATATTCATGATATACCGTTTTGTAAGGTTTTTTAATATCGTTATCACAATTACCATTTTATATCAATTTTATCAGCATATCGCCCAGCTCTACTTTTAAATTATTTGCATTGAAGTACATACAGATTTTTACCACAGAAAACAGCGAATGCTTACATGCATAAATATATAAATACACTAATTTTTTTTTATTACACAACATAAATCAAACGTCTTTATATTTATTGATTGGCCCAGAAGCAGAATTTTCTGCGTCAGTCTGCAGCAAACAAAAATTTATCTGTGACCCAATAAGCCTACTATCATAAGAAATAACAGAAACACTTAAAGTAAGAAATATTTCCATTTATAAAGAATATATATAATATAAGGATACAACAAATACCATAAATCTAGAGACTTAAAGCAAATTTCACCTATTTTTTAAGCCCAGCATTTATTTTTAAGTTGGTGGATTTTTTTTTTTTTTTACACAACATAAATCAAACGTCTTTATATTTATTGATTGGCCCAGAAGCAGAATTTTCTGCGTCAGTCTGCAGCAAACAAAAATTTATCTGTGACCCAATAAGCCTACTATCATAAGAAATAACAGAAACACTTAAAGTAAGAAATATTTCCATTTATAAAGAATATATATAATATAAGGATACAACAAATACCATAAATCTAGAGACTTAAAGCAAATTTCAGCTATTTTTTAAGCCCAGCATTTATTTTTAAGTTGATGGATTAATCTGCAAGGTTTAAAATAATCTGCAGCGCCCGCTTCCGTGCTGCACTGTTTCTGCTACTGGGTTGATTGGAATATATATATATATATTTTAAACCCTCCGAGCATCTTGAAGGCGTTCCGGCATTTTCATAAAAATGCTTATAAGAATAATTTTAATTAAAATTTTCTTTTCCTGTTTGTTTCTAAAATACACTTCATGCTCCTTTATTTGATAGACATCTTGAAATACAATTCTGCTGAAAATATTTTTGTCTACAACAGATTAAAGTTGTTTTGGGGAAACTGAAAAATATGCTCAAACCGCTCAGAGAGTTAAAATATTTCTTAATTTATTTCTGAGTAATATTGTACTGAGTACTGTTTCGGCCAGGTGTCAAGAACTGTGCAAATACCGAATTGAAAAAAAAAAAAAAAACTTGTGCACACATAAGTGCACTCGCATATTAAAGTATAAATTTTTTAAATATAAATCAGTGTTGATTTCAGGGGGTGACCCTGGGGGGGAACACCCCCCCCCCCAGAAGATTTGAGATTTTGTGTTTTCAATGGTCAAAAAGTGCAATCCCTCCTGGAGAAAAGTGTCTGAATTCAACACTGATAGAAACAATGATTAAAGAGATGACCTGTAATATGCAAAATGCTTAAAAACAAACAGTGCCGATTAATTTTCTTATTTATACAGTACATACAGTGTTTAGTTTTGCTACTTTTTCGGCCAGATGCCATGCACTCTGCAAATACACAAATTAAAAAAAAAAAAAAAAAAAAAAAATCACTGGTGCACACATATGTGCACTCGCATATTAATGTATACATTTTAAAAATATAAACAATCAGTCAAGAAACAGTACAAAGTCTCTTAATTTTTAATCTGCATTACAACAATTCTTTAATTATGTTAGCTTACTTATCATAGAGTACTTTTTTAAATACACGACTTGATTAAAATATTTTGCATTACAGTTTAATTGCTTTAAACCTACAAACTGGTTAATTTATTTAATAGAAAACTTACCAATTGCTGAATAATGATCACCATCTTGCTGGGAAAAAAATAGTGTAACCAGTTTTGTGCTTCGCACACTAATTGAGGAAGCATGTAAAACAATTTACTACACTAACTGAAAGATATCTGCATTAGAGTCCTGCATCAGGTCGGGTTACTTGCTTTTACCCGAACCGACTCTTGGTTCGGATCGGATCAATAGTAATTTTTTGTTGCAGGCCGGGTTCACTTTCATTGTTTCAGTTTGGGTTTTGACTCTAATTGGTCGACCTGAATTTCAAATGATATCCAAAGTATTTTTTCAGGTTGAAGATCTATGTACAGGGGTGGGGAATTTCTAGAAAATCTTACCACCCAAGGATTTATTTCACCAGCCAGTAAAATGCAATCTACAGTTGAAAATTTTTATGACAAAATTACGCAACTCAAAAATAGTTGGTTACTATTACTATAATGCATTTTCATATTTTTCTTCCCTATAAATTTTAAAAAAATAAACGAGAGATGAAAGTTTAATATAAAATAGAACTTAGTACCATGTTTACATCGCAATAATTAGGAAAGTTGAAAAATATAGCTACCAAATAAAAAAAAAAGTTTTTGGCATATCTCTATAGTTTGCAGTTTTCAAAAACTACCTAAAAATTCACTCGCCAATAGCGAGTAAAATGATGCATTTCCCTACCCCTGTCTATGTACAATAAGACCTCCATAATGGCTTTTCTTTCAAAAGGCAGACATTTCTATTTAGCAAACACTTTTTAATTCCTAAACTTTGGGATGAGTTCCATATCCTGTGCCGGAAGATTTTTGGCGAAAAAAAATCTCGCGAAAATGCCGTTTTGGCAACATGAAAAATTTTCCAAGATTGCAGAAAAACATCATTTTAAAATCTTTATATTATTTATAAATCAATGATTTTGCACCATTTTTAAAGATAGAAAATGATATAAAAACATGGATTTATAAATTACACAAAGATTTAAAAACGAAGTTTTTGCGCCATCTTGGAAATTTTCTTCCAATACAATTACACAAATTTTAGCAACATTCTAAATAAATGTTCTTTTTGAGATGAATACTTGTTATTGTCAGGGGGGCTCTGCCCCCCTGAACCCCCCCCGTTCTTAAAACATTTTCGACAATAAAAAAGAGAAAAAAACTGGCCAGGAACTTTTTATAAATTTCAATAATATTTCAAAAACTATTATTTTTAATGCAGGTAAAATCCCGTTCACAACTGCCAAAAAGAAAAAAAAGTATTAAATCATAGAAAAAATGTATAAAAATAATTTTAAAATGTTTACACACAACATCAACAACAACAAAAAAAAAACAATCAGCAAGAATTTAATGTTTATAAAATGATCCCAGTTAGGGTCTGAAACAGGATACCAACTATTCATCTGAAAAAGCACATGTTTAGATTTATTTAAAATACTGCTAAAATTTGTGCAATTGCATCGGAAGAAATTTTCGAAGTGGCGCAAAAACTTCGTTTTTAAATCTTTATGTAATTTATCAATCCATGTTTTTACATCATTTTCTATTTTTAAAAATGGTGTAAAATCATTGATTTATAAATAATATAAAGATTTAAAAATGATGTTTTTCCGCAATCTTGGAAAAATTAACGATATTTTACTTACATCGACCGGCACAGAGAGTAATCCAAGTGTGGCGTTGGCGTGACCGCGGGAGCAAATTCTTATCTAACTGAATTCAAAATTTGCTGACTAACAGTTCCCGTGATACTAGTAAACCAATAAGCTTCAAAATCTCACGTCATCCAGTTGGCCGGTTTTGAAAAGGCATTTCCGAAAAAAAGCAACCTTAAAGCCGTTCGAACGATCCGAAATCCGACGAACAAACTTAAACCAGATCGAAACATTTATCGCCAAAAAAATCGCCAAATCTTCCGGCACAGGATATGGGACTCTTCACTAAACTTTATATATTTGAACTTTTATATAAGTTTGAATAACAGGCACCTCTCAATTTAAACACATGTGTACATAAACTATCAAAAATATGATACATGTGGTTTTTGCGTGTATCAAAAACAAAATATTGATAATATTTTTCATATTTTGAAAATTATTTTTGCAGGTTCGGGTCGTGTTGACTTAAAATCAGACATGGTACAGGCTCAGCAAAAAAAAAAAGCTGAACTTTCACAGCCTCACAGACTTTTTACGAAATTCGAAATTTTCCGTAACATTGAGGAAATTTACATTTATTCTGCGATCCCTTGACAAAATTAGTCTTTTTCTGCGACCATTTGACGAATCTTACCACAGGAATCTTATTAATGCATGAATTTTGTCTATAATCACTGTAGATTATAAATGTATGTAGAGAAATTTCTAAATCGCTCTTGTGAAGGAAAAAATTCACAAGTTGGTTACAAGAAATTCTTCAGTTAGTCATGAAGAAAAAAAAAAAAATCGATTAATTTGCCCATCTACTGCTTAAAAAATCACAAAATTCATCAATCAGTCGCAGATGAAAAAGAAAAATCGGTAGTCGGTTGTTAGGGGAAAAATCATAAAATTTGTCAAGTGGTCACATAAAAAACACACAAAAATTGCCAATCGGTAGGAGAAAACATACAATCCATTCATAATTAATATCCATTATGAGGTTTTTAGGTTAAGAAGGAATGATTTTTTTTCCTTTTTCAGAACTGAATGGCTGAAATTTCAGAACAGAATCACCCCTTGCTCTTGAAAATAAAAGTGATGTTCTCAGAAAATCATTGGCAAAAAAATAATCCCCCCCCCCCCCGAAATCATGCCATGTTGGACAGCGCTGATAAAATACATTAAATGTTTTCCCACCAACCAAAACACTGATAATTTTATTGTCAGTGTATGTGAATGAATTCTTACTTTGGAAAAAAGCTTTTTAAAATAGGATTACACATATTATGTATTTTGAAATTTATCCATTCTGACTTTTTGGGAATTAATCGTGAACTTTTCTTTTGATTTAGTAATCTTAATGGTCTTCAGATTTTCAAGTGGAATCTGTTTAGAAATCTATTGGTATGTATCATATGATAGGGCATAGAGAATGTAACTTTGGTGGTTTTTAACACAAATCGCAACCGTCTGTCAACAAACATTGAAAAAACAATGATAACTTAGTTTAAAATATTTTTTGAGTTATGGGGATCCCACAATAAACAATTTAATTAAGTTGTAATTCTGACTTTGAATTTTAAATTTACTTTAGTGAAAGCATTGAAAAATCCATTTATTTGTTCCCATCAGAAACATTGTAATCTTTTCTAGCTAAATAGTTGTAAGTTTTTTTAGTACCTTTTTTCGCGAAAAATCAATCGGCAAAATTAAGAACTTCATTTTGTTTAAATTTGTTAATATTTAAAGATATTTTAGTTAAAACATTGTGATTAAACATTCATTGTAAGATATCTGCTTTAAAAATTTATATTTGTCTCAGCCTTTCCAAGTATTAAAATTTTCAGGCTTAATTTAACATATAATTTTTTATTAATGATTCAATTGTTAAAATTATCATTTTAGTTACATTTTCAAAAGAGTCAAGAACATATTTTTTGTTACTCTATATGTAATCAAAACAAAAGTTTAAGTTACTGCTGGATATTAAAACATTCCTATCGTAATCGATATGTAAACAAAAGTTTTCAGAAATTTCTGTTGCCCTTTTCAGAAGAAGCTATTCAACTATGAAGCCATAAGGTATTGTAAAAATAATTATTGATGCTGGATATTAAAACATTAATAGATATTTCAAGAGAAAATAAAAGGTTCGTAATATCTACAAAACGATAGCGTGGTTAGGTTAAATCGGCAGAAAATAAAAAAGGACACATTAAATCTAAGTAAATCAAAAGAAAAGTTAAAAATGGAATCGTAAATCAGATTAAAAAAACAAACAATAAATTAACAAAATACCTAATAAAGTGTAATCCAATAATTATGCATAGCAATGAGAAATAGCAATTGTTGAGTTGACAGTTGAGTCACAAATCGAAAACCTCGAGACACGATCATAAACAAAAATTTAAAAATAATTTTTTTTGAAAAATGAAAAAGAATGATAAATAACAATTATATTGAATACATATAATTAAAAAAAAATTCCCCCTTTTTTAAAAATGAATCTAAATATTTTTTCGACAAAAAGCAGTAATATGGAATAATAATTTCTTCATAACAAAAGAGAAAGATAATATCAATCGAAATTTCATTTAATATATTTAATATTTTAAAACACATAATAATTAACATTTAAAATTTTAATATTTAAAAAAAAAAAAGATTTACTGCCTACATTCAGATTGTTAACTCAACTTAGAATGCCTAAAATGACTTTGCAAATCTTCTACCCACAGCAGATGGATTAAGACTCCTCCTACATACGAAGTGACGTCAAACCTATTCACCAATCACAGACGAGAAAAGTAAAAAAAGCGATTTTTTAAAATAACGATTTTTAAAATAAAACGAGTTTTCCCAGAAAAAAGAAAAGTGTTATTCACCTCGTATTAATCAGATTTATATTATATATCAATTTGAAAAAAATCGTAAGAACCGTTTTCGAGATTTTCATATTAGGAACTTCCTCGATAATCATACCAACGTTTTCACTTTAAAAATGGCTATTTAGATCTCAAAATATACTGCACGTAGAAATGTAAAAATTTCAGTATACGATTAGACTGCAGATATAAGACTGTTCTAGAAAATTCAGAACAATAGGACCTATATCTGCTGAGTTATTAAAAGGCGGCTTTTCGCGTTTTCTTTGATGTCGAGTTAGCTGTATATATGAGTTCCGCCATCTACGAATTCTACGATACGATACGATACGATTTTAACGATACGATACGATACGATTTTAGGCTTAAGGCTGCGTCACTCGGAATACTACCGTCTTCCATGATATTTCTAGTAATTTAAAAGCATATTTGTTTATGTTTGAAAGGTTTCGCGTTTCTATTTATTTTGAATTCCAAAGCGAAAGACAACAAAAAAGAAGTATTAATTACATTTGTATATTTTTAGTTTATGTATTCTCCTCTTTAATAGATAATATTATTCTACAGCAGTTCTATATCGTCACCATGTACCTGGCTTAATAAAATTCATTCGATATGCAATACATTTAAAATCTGGGAAAATAAGATCATCTGCCTATTGTGCACTTTATGTGTTAATTTCATTACAGGCATTAGGAATGCTAATATAATATACCACTAGCAAAAGCCATGCTTTGTTTGGATTCGCGAAGCATTATTTAATAAGATAAATATTTGAATGTAACAATATTTTTTTATATTATTTTTGCATCTTTATTAAGCAAGAACGTTATTTTATGTTTTGGCGCATTTTAATTTTAGAAATGTAAATTCAGCCAAATAACTAAGAATTTCCTCGGATTTTTTTATTTATGATATAAGACCGGTATAAATAAAAATAGTTTTGAAGCAAAATGTTACAAAATATTTTTAAATTTTCAACTAAAAGCTCTTTTAAAGATATTTTTACATTTTACAATAGCCTCTGGTGGTTTCTCAAATGGTTTGAAATAGGTATGTTTCCAGTCTTTGTAATTCACATCAAATAATCTTTGATAGCAATCTTAGCATAATATATTCGAAGAGAGCTTGAAGAAAGTTACTTCTTCAAAATCCTATTTTCTGGAAAAACATTTGAAATCTGCCCTTGTTGATACTAAGAATTATTAATTGTAAAACTTTTCATTCTAATTTCTTCTTTTTTTCTGCATGTTAGCATATGAGAATTTTTGATATTGTAAAATCTCTCGTAAGGAAATTTTCTATTGAATGCTAAACCTTGAAGGGTTTTCGCTCTCGACAACGTAAGTACGTAAAGCCAACTGATATCTCTTTATCCCCAATATCTACGACGGCTTTATCTAATGTTAAACCTTGGGATTTATGAATTGTAACTGCAAAAGCTAACTGCAGGGGAAATTGTTTTCTTGAGCAATTTATATTTCCATTTTTCCAGAATTTAGTTATTGGTGGAATCGGAACGCAGCCATTCTCATAAGTTGAATGACTGTAGTTTTCAAATTAACCATGATTATTCGCGGCACCTGGTCTGGTGGTCCGTGATTTTCTTCATAAATAATATCTGCAACATAGCATAAAGCCCCATTTACTAAACCCTTTTCGGCCCAAAAATTAGAACGTAACATTACTTTCGACCCAATTGATAAAGTAAGAAATGGTTCAAGTCCGTTTGTCATTTCAGAATCGGTCAGCTTTGCTTTAGTACAATTATGAAGAGCTTGACAACAGGTTGACTTACTTCTTTTAGTACTGCGAGGGTTAAAGGTGTTTTTTTATTTATGATACTATGCAATAAAAACCTAGCTTTCAAGCATATCATGCTCATCATCAGGGGTAAAAAACGATAAAGTCTGAGGCTGAGTCCTTTATACCATATAGGCGTGATCCAAATTGCAAAGTAAAACAGGGGTGATACTATGCTGTCAGACTGTTCCAAAGTTCTACAGATAGTCGGGGTGACAAGTTATTGTCAGTATACTATACCAAATTTTCGGAATGTTGCACAATAACTTATCGTTACAAGTGTAATTAGCAAGACGTACAATTTCTATTGACACCATAATTACTAATTTTTGGTTATCTGATAATTTCTTTATTATTTTAGCTTCTTTAAAATCAATGAATCCTGATTTAGTTTAACCAGTGTCGAACAGCTATTTCCTAACTAAATTAGGAGCAAGAAGTTATGATGAATTTAAAGAAGCTACAAAAGTAAAGAAACTAACAAATTACCAAAAATTAGTAATTATGGAGTCAATAGAAAATCTATGCCTTGCTAATTACACTTTAACGATGCGTTATCGTACACCATTCCAAACAAATTGGCATAGTATTCTGAGAATTACATAAGTCCCCCCCCCCCCCTTCATTTCTGTCGAACTTTGGAACAGTCCGACAGCATAGCCTCACTCCTATTTACTTTCTTCTAACTTTACAAGAATAAAGTATTAGATTCGTGAAAATTTTCGACTTTCGGTTTTTGACGGATTTACACGTTTTAGAGGTCAGAAATTCCGAAAAACATGTTTTAACAAAATGTCTGTCTGTGAGTCTGTGACACTGTCTGTCCGTCTTTCTGTATATATGTAAGTGACACAAATTTTGTGGGCGCTCTATCTTAAGAACTAATGCACAAAATTTAATAAAAATTATAATCAGCTAGTCCCTGATATGAGTTGGTGCTGATTAGTTTTTGTTGTAAATCGCTCAATAGGTGGCGCTGCTATGCAGCCTTTTTCACGAATTCCACAATAGCTCAATCTCCAGAACTAATGCACGGATTTTCATCAAATTTCAGATTCAGTTTTTCCTTGACATTAATTGACGTTTTATACTTTTTGGTGCAGATCGCTCAACAGATGGTGCTGCTACGTTGCTTTATTTTATGATTTCCGCAATAGCTCTATCTCAAGAACTAATGCTTGGATTTTCAACAAACTTCAGATTCATGTATACCTGGATAAAATTAGTGCTCCATTTTTTGTGTAAATCGTTCAACAGGTGGCGCTGCTATGCAGCTTCTTTCACGATTTCCACAATAGCTCAAGCTCGAGAACTAATGCACGGATTTTCATCAAACTTCAGATTTAGTTAGTCCTTGACATGAATTGACGTTTTATACATTTTGGTCCAAATCGCTCAACAGATGGCGCTGCTATGCTGCATTTTTTGAGATTACCGTAATAGCTCTATCTTAAGAACGAATGCCTGGATTTTAAACAAATTTCAGATTCAGATATACCTTGATATGATTTAGTGCTGTTTATTCCTTGGTTGAAATCGCTCAAAAGGTGGCGCTGCTATGCTGCATTTTTCAGAGTTTCCTCTATAGCTCAATCTCAATAACTAAAGCACGAATTTTCGTCAAACTTCAGATTCAGGTATACTGGGATATGAATTAGTACTGTTTATGTTTTAGTGTAAATCGCTTAACAGGTGGCGGTACTATGCTGCATTTTTCAGAAATTCCGCTACAGCTCTATCTCCATAACTAATGCACGAATTTTCATCAAACTTCAAATTCAGATATACTTTGATATGAATTGTTGCAAAATTGATGTAATTTCTTTTACTATTTAAATGATTTAATTGACGTGATTTATATAGAAGAAATTTTTGTGATGGCCACAACATACTAGTTTAACTTTGAAGTTTGGATCACGCCATATAAAATAAAGGACTCGATTCAACCTCTGACTTTTATCAATTTTTAACGCTGATGATGAGCATGACTTGCTTGAATGTACTAGGTTTTAACTGAATTGTAATGTTAATAAAAAAAAAACAGTTTTAAGTAATTTTAATAGTGTTCGTGTTTACAAATTTTTAAATTTATTTAATATAATTAATATATTATAGGTATTAACAAGAATGGGAATTTTTGTTAAGGCAAATTGATAATATTTATCTTTACTTGCAATTATTATTATGTGCAACAAAAATTAATGACGTTAATGTTTCCGTTATATAGCTTAATTTTTAAAGAATTCGAAGTGCTAACATGAAAATGATCATAAGAAAAACTTACTTGGCTGCGGTTTTTTTTATAACATACGGCTACAAGCAAACATTAATTGCTATGTCGAAGTATATATTGTGTTTATTCAGGATGTTGCATTGACATTCTTAGGAAATAAATTCAATTTAGAAGCAATAAATGTAACTAATATCTATAAACATAATAGTTTCTTTGTCACACGAATCGTGATATTCTTAATGAGTAAAATTACGATGAATTTCAATTGATTCTCAGACCACACTTTAAAAATTTTTCCCAGCCACCTTCCATAGATTATTAATTTAAAAATAAATGTTTCGTTTTCTAATGCAATTAATTCTTTTTTGGTACCACAAGAAGAAACTGCGTATGAAAAATGTTTATAAAACGCCAATAAACATTCAGACTGATTCGCTATATTTTCAAATCCGAAGTTGACGTCAATTCTGAGAACATAGTGAAAATTTTTTAGCCCCCATTATGCTATTTCTTTCCCGCAGCTTCTTTTTTGTCGCCTCCTAAAAATAACGTTACCTTGTATAAGTCAGCCTTAAAACAAAAGCTGATGTTTCATTGTGCGATAAAATACTCTGCAGCATTTTTAAAAACTTCTAAGCATCGCACATTTTCAACGTTTATACCGTCGTATTGGGGAAAAAAAGTACTTTTTAATGCAATTTGTTTGAAAACTGCATTTCCATTTATTTTTGAAAGACTAAATTTTGTAGTTTTTAGCGACATTTGTTTCATTTTGGCGACTCAAGTACTCCATTTCTGTAGAAAGTAAATAAAAAATAGTTGAAATATAGCAATTATATCTTCTTGTTGCCATTTTCCCGTAAAAACTGAGAAAAATGTATTTAAAATACGTGCTATAATGAGAAAAATATAAATGAATGATTTATGATAAAACATGCAGCTATTATAAAATATCTTTAATTTTAAGTTTCTATATTAATGCAAATGACGTAATTTTACATAAAAGAAAAGCGTGTGCTTAATGTCTTAAAATTGAAATATGTTTTGAACTACAGTAGAGTCTCGATTATCTGAGTCCCGCTTAACCGAGTTATTTTCTTCTGGTGGACTGGTGGTTTCTATTATTATGAAACAGCCATTATAAATGAAGCGTTTAGGTGAAGATGAAAGAGCAGTCAAAAAAAATATATGGCATTTTTTTTCTTCCCATTCTGACCAGAAATTCAGAGTTCTACCTTTTTACGACTGCTCTTTCATTTTCATCTAACGCTTCATTTATATAATGGCAGTTTCATAATAATAGAAACCACCAATCCACTAGAAGAAAATGAAGTAATGGAAATGTCGGGGATGACACTAAATTCTGAAAAAGCAGAATTCTGTTCTCTATTTATATATGATTTAAATAGTTTACTAGAAGTGGGTTAAAATGACATATTACTGTGATTTAAATGTACTTTCAGCTAAAACATACAAAACTAGTCGGATATGGCAATCCCAAAACTTTCTTCTCCCTCATTCATGTTAATATTGCCTGAAAAATGAAGCATATCAGTGCTATCGGTTATGTGATTTACACCAAAATCTAATCAGCAACAACTTATGTCAAGTTGTAGCTGAATCTGAAGTTTTATGAAAATCCGGGCATTAGTTTTTAAGGTAGAACTATTGCGGTTATCGTAAAAAAAAAATCTACATGGCAGCACCACCTGTTGGTCGGTTTACTCCAAAAAATAAGTAGGAACAATTTATATCGGGGACTAACAGAATCTAAAGTTTGATGAAAATTCATGCATTAGTCCTTGAGATACTGTTATTGCGGACAAATGCAGCCTAGTAGCGCCACCTGTTGGGAGATTTACACTAAAATCTGAACAGAACTAATTTATAGGAGGGACTAAATTGGTTTGGGAAAAATTCGTGCATTATTTCTTGAGATTGTGCTATTGAGATAATCACGAATAATTCCGGATAGCAGTGCCACCTGCTGGGCGATTCTCCCCCAAAATGTAATCAGCACCAGTTTGTATCGATGGCTAACTGTATCTAAAGTTTTACTAAATTTCATTCATTAGTTATCGAGATAGAGCGCCCACAAAATTCCCGTCAGTCAGAGTCACAGACAGACTCACAAACAGACATTGTGTAAAAAACATGTTTTTTTGGTTATCTGGCCCCTAAAACGTGTAAATCCGTCGAAAACCAAATCCGAAAATTTCCATGAATCCAATACATTCTTCTTGTAAAGATAGAAAAAAGTAAAAATAGTTAAACTTAAAAACGCGTAACACAAATGGAAACGCAAATCTAGCTATTTTTGTTCATAGGCAAGTAATCTAGCTAAATTCTTTTGTGTGTGAAAGTAAATGAACGATGAAATAATTCAATGCACACACATGCCAATAAGCGAGTTGTAGTACATTTCAGTGATATATATAAATTTCAAAATGTTTAAAATAACATGTATTGTATAATATTCACTTATAAACAGATTAAGTTAAATCTACCAATATATATATAATCCTAATGAAACGAATTTATGAAACGGATATATGAAACGAATTTATGAAACGGATATATGAATCGACTGATTAAACAACTGATTATGTTTCAAGTGATTTCTCCTAAAATGTGGAATACTTTGCGATGAAATTCACACCAAAAATCAGCATTGATCCGCAGATCTCAAAACTGGTATTTGAACATTTAAATTCAAATTACTTTTCGAAATATTAATTTTTGTCTAATTTTATGTACATTTTTCTATTGATGGTAACTCAAATTTTAATCAAACAGATATTTTTTTTTCATATTTCAGAAAAGGTTGATATGGTAACCCGGCTATTGTTCTTTATTTGTTAATAAATGTTTATTTACTTTTATCTCTTTTTTTAAATTATATAAATTATTTTGTCTACAATTATTAATTCTTTTTTCTTATTTACTTTAGAAAATAGTAGAAAATAATTAAAAAATACAGTACTACTTAGTTATTCCGTCGACCAATTTCGCCAAATTATATAAATTGCCTAAACACTCGCCAAATTATACAAATTGACATCATTTTTTTTTTTAAATAACGAAAGAACAAATTAATTAGTATAACATTAATAAATATACAAATAAAAAGTCGAAATAAAAATCACTTGATGACGTAAACACGTGTAACATGCTTAAATTCAAGTGAATGTGACATTTACGATCAACCATTATTGGCATTTAATCTTACAGTTTGGCGATGGATTTTTGGTCGACGGGATAACTGAGTAATACCAAAAATGCATATGTAACTGATGTTTGAAAACGAGGTTTTCGCCAAATTTTCGTAAAAAAAATCACGCCAAACCAGCTGTATATATATGACATCTGGCCAAATATTACCACTCGAAAAAAAAAAAAAATGCTAACTGGCGAGTTGAAAAAAAGCTATCGGCGAGATTTGCATCCGACTAGCGTAACAGTGCCACGAATTCTTTGCAACCGTGGCAAATTTTATGTAGTTTTATTAGAAAAAAAAATTTTTTTTTAATCAAAATGGGACACTTTCGGCACATATGTCATATACGGCCCCATATTGGCGCGATTTTTTCCTGACGCCAATGTTATATACGGAACGGGCACTTAACTGGCACCAAAGCATCGTTATTTTGCTTGATATGGTAAGCCGGACGTTGTTGTTTATGCTGTTGATGTGTTCCCCAAATTGGCGTCGTTAAAAAATCGCGCCAATATGGGACGTATATGACATCTGTGCCAAACTTTCATATGAACGGCGAAGGCATTTGTTTATGGCAGTTGGTGACTTGAACTATTATAATATAGATGAAATGATGGCGATAGAATAATATTTGGCGACTTATCACCTGTGCCTGGCTAACATTAAAGTGCCAAAATGGCACCTAGAGAATAAAAAGCGAAGTCGTCCTCCCGGAACTGTTTATGATAGTATCATGACTTAAGATATTGTTATAGAGATTGTTTTAAAATACCGGGAGACAAAGACTTGGTATACTGAATTTATTTTATTTTAGCTTCTTTTCAAATGTTTAACTGATCCTCTTTAATCAAAAACGAAAACAACCATTGGATGTCTTAAAGACAACTAATTCGTCCTTAATTTTTTGCAATCAAAGGAATTGAATGGAAACCCGTTTACAGGGAGATCTGCACAGCTTTCTTCAGTATAATTCAATCCTCTCTAATATTTTTAAAAACCCATCAGATTAGCGTTTTTTTTTAGATTCTGCGGTGTCTGAACGGGGGTTGGCGAGCGTAGCTTGCAGGGAGCAGAACCCATTAGTAATGCTGTAAAAAGTGATAAAATATCTTTTTTAAGATAGACGATCGTTTCATCGCACAGACGCCGACATTTTCAATATCATTCACGATAGAAAATATTTTCACATAATTTAAAACAATAACATAGTAAACAATGTCACGAGGCATGATGCATAATAAAAAACATTGCAAACATTTATTTTATGTTTTCTATCGTGAATGATTTTGAAAATATCGCCGTCTGTTCGATGAAACGATCGTCAATCTTAATAAAGATATTTTATCGCTTTTTTATAGCATCATTTAACTTAAGCTTAATATGTTTAAAATAGTTTAAATCCTTTAAAATATACCGTAAACGATTTCTTAACATGCACTTTTAAAAATATCTCTGTAAAATTACGGGCAGAGGCTGGCAGCAGAGATTCTGATCATACCACGTAAAAGAGAAAAAATGTCCATGTCCATCATTTTATGCAGCCTGTAATTTTACGGGGCAGAGATATATTGCACTGTAAAACACAATAACACTTTACTTACTGTTCCGTAGCACGTAGCACGTTAGATAATCATCACTGAATCGCTTTTTTCGCGGATTAAAAAATATGTTACGGTCATTTAACATTATTTTTCGAAACACGACAAAAATGAAGGGTTACAACCTAGCGGAGGAAAATGCATGAAGTCGCACCTTATTTTTTGCTAACAGATGGGATAGAGCTTTAAGAATATGTGGACTGACCTTAATTTTCTACGTATCTAAGGAATAAGGCCGCGTATTTAATACATCAGACCGTTCTTCATCAAATAATGCTGTTGCTTGTGTAAAATGAAGCGCAAACGCTCATAAATTTACAGTTTTTTCTGATAGTGGACACCGTTATGTAAGAAACTTCTATTTAGTGTCTCGGGAACCGAACCGCAAATGCTACACACTTCATTTCCAATGCAGAAGATGACGTAGTAAACCCCAATTACACATATCAGTTACATGGCAATGGCAATCTACGCGAGTTAGAGCACCGACAGACACGCCGAATTCGTGAAAGATTTTCAACTATATTGGAAAGGGTTAAAAATGATTTTACTATAATTAGTCACATTCAGGTGGAGCAAAATTATTCATTGGCATAAAATAAATGGGAGCAATAAAAATAATGTTATCGAATGACAGATAAAATGGTAATTTTTAATTAGTTATCATAACATAATTAATAAAAAAAAAAGTCTAGTTATAGTTTAGATACCAAACCCGTCGGTATATATTTTTTTGAAAATGTATGCAGTTTTTCGACAGTGGCCTGTAATATATTCACCAAATAGTAGCTCAATGGATGGTATAGTTTAGGTATAATCATGATCATTCACACACGTACATACTATATACTGACATCATTGTAAAAGCAGAATAAATCATACTCTGGAGGACCTTAAAACATACACAAGAATCAACATACATACTTACATAGACACATATATACCACATTTTTTTTTTTTTTTTTTTTTAATAGCAAAACCAGATTCGGGGAACCTCAAAACGCAAATATATGGGGCATTCTCACAATCTTTGGACTTTCATGTCCCTGAATAATAATTTTTATTTTAATGCACTTTTTTGTGTTTTTTTTATTTCATATACTGAGGACCATCTCATTGCATGATTGCACAACAATATTAACGAGATAAATAAGTTTTGGACGACGTTGGGGGTCCAAACACCTGGAAAACTCCTATACCGTCCCGTGTCCCCGATGCTGACTTTTAAGTTTGGAGCTGTCTGGATAAAATTGTTTCGATAAAAATAATTCGATGTAATATTTTTCTGAAACTGGAACTATTGTTTTATATAAATATGTAGCTAAAAATTAACCTGCACACATTTTTAGGGTTGTTATTATTTTTTAAACTCTGTCCCTGGGCTTTAGATTCCTTACCATTCCTCTTCTAAAATTATACATTAAATCATTTCAGATGCAGCCACAGAATTTTTTTCAAGTTTTTTCTCATGCAGAAGTACGCTAGAGAAATAATGTCTAAAATTCTTTGGCAGGAAATTTACTGTAGAATTTAAATCAGCATTTAAATATCAATTTCAAGCATCGTGGCTTTATTGGTAGTCTCACTGTCCCCAAGGTTTATTCCTGCACTTTTCGTGGTAAATTAAAAAAAAAATAATAATAATCCAATGTTAACAACTGTTTCTGAAACTCAATGAACATTGTGGCTATCACTTAGTCTTAACATGATTTTTCTAAAAAATAGGTGGTAATTTTCCTTACATTTCTATCCTTACCGTCCCTTTTTTTACCATTTCGTCCCTTTTTTCCAATACCATCCCCTTTATTTACCTTACCGCCCCTTCTTTAACAACCCTTTAAGACAATGTTATACAAAAATTCTGTATTAAAAGTACTACATTGTTATTATTTCTTATTTGAATGTCCTGTGGATACTATGTAAATTCATTATAATTAAAAATTTTGAAGAAAATAGAAAGTTATAGGCGTAAAATGGTAAGGAAAATTAAACTCGCAAGTTTAACTTAAACCTCAGTTAAATAAAAACTTTTTCGCTTCTGAACATTTTTTCTTTATTTTGAATCATTAAAGCATTCGTCTATCAGATTAAAATGTTATTTTAGCATGTTTAATTTTGTCAGACTTTTTTCCCCAAATGTCAAAAGATTGTGAGAATGCCCCATATACAAACAATCCATAATCAGATTTTTGTATGATTACGATACTTCACGTTCACTTTATGTATCCGGAAATGTAAATGTTTTATCATTAGTCAAGGCGACTTGCGCTTATGAAATTAAAGTTCATTATCTATAAAGTAAAAGTTTTATTGGAAGACCAAACGAACTAATTTCACTAAAAGCTACGCAATATGGTTGTATGTTTTGTATATTTTACATATTTTGCCAAGAAAATAATATATTTTCCCTTAAACACATTAAGTAAATTTTCAAAATTTTCATTCTCCGGCACTATAAGTGCTGCAAGTAGCACATTTATATAAATAACATAAATACGTTTCAACTACATGGGAAAGTGTAAAAGATAACAACCGAAGGACATTTCAAGTACTGAGTACGCGATCCCAATTTTTTAATAATAATTGGTATGGGGACGTGAATTCCAAAATCTATAAAACCGAATTTTCTAAATCAGTCAATTATATTGGTAAATTTGCGTGCGAAAGACCAATACTATCTGTTAAAAAACTAGTTTTATCATGTATTTCTAGCATTGTAAAATCTTGGTTTACAATGGAAACCAATGGGCGCAGTTTGAGTTTTTCCCGGAATTACGAAAATTGGATTTTCTAGATATTTTGCCAGGCAATAGGGAATTTTACCTAGCAAAATTAATGGTAGTTCTAGAAATCGGCTTATTTTATGTTTTTGGGGTACCTGAATCCGAATTTGTAACTTCCCACCAAAAATTCCCCCGGCAACCTCCCCCCCCCCCACCCCAAATTTTGGTAACAAGCCCCCCAAAAAAGGTTTTTATTAAAAAAATCATTTTTTTTTTGTTATTTTAGGGGAAAAGTATCTAGAAATTCAGAAAGTAGACAAAATTTGCAACAAATTAGATGCATGACATTATGACTTAGGATGAAGGGGAAGGGGGATCTGCCTCGGAACGTGCGCCGCATGGACTAAGTTGCGCAATTCCACTTAACCACTCACACGTTTACATTCACCCTCCCATCTCCCTTCCGAACTTTCTCTATAAGGTTTACTTTAAGTTTTTTGGGTCGCTGAATCCGAATTTTTAACTCCCCCTCAAAATTCCCACCCCCCACTGAAACCCCCCAAAATAGTTGTTTTTAACTTAAATTTCTTATTGTTTACGGGAAAAGCATTACGAAATTCAGAAACTAGATAAGATGTGCAACAAATAGGATAGATGACATTATGACGTAGGATTAACGGTGAGAGAGGGGCCTGCCTCGGAACATTCCCCGCCCGCTTTTCTCAAAAACTAATTTTTTTTTTTAAATCAATTTTTTGGGGGGTTACCGGGTGAAATTTTTGTGGGAAGTTACAAATTCGGATTCAGCGCCCCCCCCCCCCCCCCAAAAAAAAAAGTGAGTCGAAATCCAGAACTAGTATTAATTTTGCCAGGTAAAATCCCCTTTTGCCTGGACTTCATAACTTAGTGCACGTAGCGTCGCAGTGCATGTTCAGAGGCAACCCTACCCCTCCCCGTTCATCCTACGTCATAATGTCATATATCCTATTTGTTGCAAATTTTGTCTAGTTTCTGAATTTTTTAATGCTTTTCCCCTAAAACAATAAGAAATTAAAGTTAAAAGCAACTATCTGGGAGGGGGGTTCGGGGGGGAATTTTGGGGGGAAGTTAAAAATTCGGATTCAGCGACCCAAAAAACTTAAAGTAAACCTTATAGAGAAAGTTCGGAGGGGAGATGGGAGGGAAAATGTCAATGTGTGAGTGGTTAAGTGGAATTGCGCAACTTAGTTCAAGCAGCACCGCACGCATGTTCCGAGGCAGATCCCCCTTACTCCTTCGTCCTAAGTCATAATGTCATGTACCTAATTTGTTGCAAATTTTGTCTAGTTTCTGAATTTCTAGATAATTTTTCCTTAAAACAATAAAAAAATTGATTTTTTTAATAAAAACCTTTTTTTTTTTGGGGGGGGGGGGGTGTTACCGGGGGAAATTTTGGTGGAGTTAAAAATTCCAATTCAACGACCCCCCACCACCACCCCCACCCCCCCACCCCCAAAAAAATAGTAAGCCTTTTTCAAAAACGGCCGTGAATTTTGCTAGGTAGAGCCCCTATACGGTCTCTATTGCATGGACTAATAAGACGAATTTTGAAACTTACGTTCTCATCCTAAAAAACGGGTAAATTTTGTAAATAATATCAAACTGAAATGCATTAAGATAATAATAATCTTTTAAACAATCCCCTTTAAGTTCCATCTGAGGGTAAAGTAAAGTCTTACATGATGGATCTTTTTTTGACACGTTTCAACAAAGATGAAAAGTGCTTATGCATTCGGTTTGTCTGGTGGTCAGTCCGTCTGGCCGTCAGTCCGTCTGACCGTCTGGCCGTCTGTCCGTCTGTCCACGCTCTAACTCCCGTAAATATACTCGGAATTTCATGAAATTGATAAAGATTATTTAGGGTCACCAAAGCATGTTTGGTATTGTATATGCGTTGTAGGGGATATTGATTCTATATGAGTTGTAGTATATAGGATTATCGTTCATTTACAGGGGCACTCAAAATATTCCATTACATTATGGTATATGTGGAATAACTCCCGTAAATATACTCGGATTTTCATGAAATTGATAAAGGTTATTTAGGGTCACGAAAGCATATTTGGTATTGTATATGAAGTATGTAGGATTAATCGTTCATTTACAAGGGCACTCAAATTACCCCATTACATTATAATATATGGGGAATAATTCCCGTAAATATTCTCGGATCTTAATGAAATTGATAAAAGTTTTTTAGGGTCACCAAAGCATGCTTGGTATTGTAAATGAAGTATGTAGGTTTAATCGTTCATTTACAGGGGCACTCAAAAGTATTCTATTACATTATGGTATATGGGGAATAACTCCCGTAAATACACTCGGATTTTCATGAAATTGATAAAGGTTATTTAGGGTCACCAAAGCATAATTGGTATCTTATATGAAGTATGTAGGATTAATCGTTCATTTACAGGGGCACTATTACACAGGCAAACTATTCCATTACATTTTGGTATATGGAGTAAAATCGTTTGCAGAATATTTTAATGACATTATGCTATTTCAAATGGAATAAAACTTATATAAATCACTGAATTTCACTACGATCACGTTAGAGCAGGACATTCATAGCATTTTTTATTCATTTACAGGGACACACAAAAGAAATCGGTTACAGTACTGACTGTCTTTGAATAATAATTGCTGGAGTGCACAGTTTAAAATTCGGGATGCGTTTTTAAATTTAATTATTGTTTTGCATTTTACTCATTATATATATATTCCATATCTCAAATTCAGGGTTGCACCAAAGTATTCACGTACCGTTCTCATATTAGAGGAAATTTCTGAAGGTAAATTTTCAACTGAAGTATGTGTATCTCTTATGAGAACTAAATTTTGGCTTGCATGTAGCTAATAGATTCAAATCTATAAATCATCTAAAATCATTAAATACAGGGCTCCTGAAAAAATTCTCATAATTTTCCGATTGTGGATGGGAACAGCTGAAATTGGGTTTTGAAATGTATTATGTGTTTCCATATGGTTGAATTTGACGTAATATTTTAATTTTTAAAACTTTGCAGTTTTATTACATTATACTGTATGTGTTGGAAAGTGTTTCATAATCTATGCTTGACACATGGTTTTTTTCTTACTTGTTTTTCTTCAATTCGTTCTTTGTTGAGATAATCGCATTTGGTTTTACCTTTAACGGCTTTGACTATACATAATTGATTTTAGTACTTCATTATAAACACGGGAATTAATTTTGGGCAAGTAGTTTTCTCTGCACTGCAAATAAAGGCGTCTTAAATTCAGACACATATGTGACTGAAAACGTAATTCAGACACTTGAGTGTCTGAATATGAAATTTCAGACATCATAGGTATCTGAAATTAAGACACTTAAGTGTCTTACTATGTTTTATTATGATAAACACTGTAAACTGAAATTTCTGAAATTCAGACATATAAGTGTCTTAAAATGGAGTGTTCAATTTTCAGACATTTTAAAGTGTCTTAATTTTTAAGACACGTGTATGTGTCTGATTTTAAGACATTTCAAACATCTAAATCGCATCCATCTTTGATCAACCTGCATGTTTGGCAATAGGCAACCGTTTTTACTTTTTTTGTTAGCTTTATACACAGTAAAAAAAATACTCGTTTAAATGTGGAAAGTGTACTGCCAATTGAGACTCCAATTTACCTATTTTAATGTACATTTTTTTATGTAAATTCCAGAAAAATTTCCATTTTTTTGCGTATTTCTGCATTTAAAAAGTTCTATTTAAGGCTGTTCTTAACTGCTCTGCTCAACAAGGGCAAAACGTTTTGACACATTTACAAATTCATTTTTTAACGGAAAGGTATAAGATTGGAAAGCCTGGCCATGGTAGCGATTTGAAATTCAACTGTCTTTTCCATTTTTTGATAAATCAATTACCTGTTGAATTATAAAGAATTTTGATCACGTGACAGACACGTTTTTCGTCCGCTCTTCAGTCTCTTTCTGTTCATTCTGAATTTCTGTTCATTCTTCTGTTTCTGAAATTCGTTTCAAAATCCCAACTTTGACATTATTTTTTGAAAGATCTATTGAGTTTGCAAAAAAATGGAAAAAACAGCTCGGTTACATAGTTTCTGGACAACAACACCAGCTAGTTTCATGCATTTTTGAACAAAAATAAATTACAACTTATGTCAGAAAGTTGCTCTTTTGGATTTGAGAACACCTTTAAAGAAAAAATATAATATTTCAAGGATAAACTCATATATTTCATTCCCCACTTTCTAACTCACGTATATTAGACATGATTTATGTATTTTTATTTAAACCAGTGGCGTATCTAAGGGATGGGCAGATGAGGCCACAGCCCACTTCTTAATTTATAGAAAATATCATGTTTAATCACAAAAAATTAGCAAAAGGCATGCATCTTAGAAAGTGGTGTTACTTCGCAGAAACCATGAAAATTTTCATTTCAACCAAGTTTCCGTTATACAGAGGTTTACTTCAGTTTTATTTACTATTTATTGAAATGCATTTAGCAGATAATTTTCAGTGGTCCGCTTAAAAAAATGCGGCATAACCATAAATTTAAAATTGTTAAGATAAAAACCTGCTAAAAACGAAATTTTGCCCAGTTCCATATGATTAAAAAGTTTCATTGCATAATAGATGCGTTACATAATCTATAAAACCTGTTTAAAGAGCAATTTTTTTTTCCTGTGTTCTATTTTAAAAATTTTTACTTATCTCAGCATTCTTTTCCGAAATGAGATGTTTAGATACGCCGCTAATTCAAACTTTTTTTTTGGTCGCTAATAAGTCGATAGGTAATTTATTCATAAAAAAACGGAAAACTAATTTCGATCACATAGTTTCTGAATAAAATTACCTGCCAATTTCACGTGGTTAAGAACAAAAATGAATTAAAATTTCTGTATTTTCCAAACACCAAACATGTTTCAGAAAATTATCAAGAATAAATAGTGGCTCCATCTCGTGTGATTAAAAAATTATCAATTAACCGAACTTTTTTTGTAATTACAAGCATCCCCAATTTATATAAGTAATGCGTTTCGCAAACTTATACGTAACTTGAATTTTACGTAGGTCGAATTTGTAAATTGATTAGGTAAAATTTCATAAGAAACTGCAATATTTATTGCATATAGATATATATATATATATATATATATATATATATATATCATGCAGCTTTATTTACTCGGATATAAACTATGAAAGTATGAAAAAACATAAAAACAAACTGAAAGAACACTTTTCAAATAAAAAATCTCTTATGGAATGCGAGATTTATAAATTAAACATTTATGAATCAATTTAAACAATTTTCGATTTACATCATACGAACAGGTGAAGCTACGAGAAAAATACACTCGTTTCTCTTCATCGAAACTTAGAAATTAAATTTAATTCTGCTTCGAATTCAGCTAACATAATTGTTACGTTTGAACCCCAGACTTTTTGTCCTCATTTGTTAAAATAAAACTGAAATTAAAATGTCACATATTCAAATTTCTAAAAAGAAATTGCGTAAAATGTTCAAAATTATTCTAGAGTGGAAAAAAAGCTACTGCTTCTTAAAATACATTTTTCTGCTTGATAAATAACATTATTTCAAACCACAACTGCAGAACCTGTGGCCGAATGGGTAGCGGGCTTTTCTGGCGACCGACGGTACTGTAGTTCACTCCCCGTCTAGGGTAAGTGTTCAAAGTTTACAGTAGTTTAAGTTGACTATAAAAATCAAATGTAATGTGCACCTTAAAAGAAAGTGGTTGGTGAAATGGTTCGTTGAAGCAGAACTGTATTTTTTATCTTTTAAATGCAGAAATATGCGAAATAAATGGAATTTTTTCTGGAATTTACATCAGATTATTTCCATTAATATATGTAAATAATACTGGAGTCTGGAGTGGTAGTACAATTTCTACAATTTAAGGGATATATATTTTTTTACAGTGTATAACGCTTACAAAAGAAAAAAACAAAAGGTGAAAATATGTCTGTCGAAGTGATGGTCAAACATGGATGCAATTCAGACGTTTGAAATGTCTTAAATTCAGACGGATACAAGTGTCTTAAAAATTAAGACACTTTAAAATGTCTGAAAATTGAACACTCTGTTTCAGACACTTAAGTGTCTGAATTTAAGACATTTCAGTTTAGAGTGTGTTAATAGCATAATGTACAAGAAACATTTCTGGAATATAATTCTCTGTACTCTAGAACGGCCGTTTTTATTTCCCATCATAACTATTGTTAATCATGTTACAACTGCTCTATATAAAAAAATATTTACCTCCATCAGGTGATGAACCCACAATAATATCGGGATCATAATATCGGGAATAAAATCATTATAAAGTCATAATATCGGGAATAGAGATATGTTCTAATGCCATGTCCCTATCCTATTCACTATAATTTCCTTTTCGTTTTGAAGAATTCCCAAACACTAAAAAAAAATCATGTTATTATAACTTTTGATTTTAATTTCCTCTTCGATTTCAAGAATTCTCAAAGACTAAAAAAATCATATTATTATAACTTTTGAATTTTTTGTAATTGCCTCTAAAGTAGTACAAGTGTTAAAAACGGGAGGTTTGGTCGGAAAAGAGAAATCCTTCTCTTATTATTTTACTGTATAGGCTGCAAGCATAAGTTATTAGCAATTTTAATGTTGTTTATTTCGTAGAGTTTTCTCTGTAGATGGGCTAAATTTATTATTATTCGTATTGACAGAATATATAATTCTATTAAATGATCCGATTTGTTTCATTTTTTGGCACACAATATTTTTTTATCTTGCTCCTTTTGTTTCTGTTTATGTTACGTTTTATGCTGAAAAATATAATTTATCAGAATTCTCTTTATACCCAGTTTGATGAAAATTAAATGTAATTAAATTTATAATATTATGTTAAATTGCATGCAACGCGACCATTTTATTTTTAAATGTCTAATTTTTGAAAAATGAATTTATAGAAAACATTTAATTTTGAAATAAATTGAAATGATTTCTTGATGTTAGAAAAAGACATCTTCTAAAAAATAGAAACTGTTAACTTGGCTAAAGTTACTGTATAAGCCAAAAAATATTTTTTTAGTCTAAATTCCTGTAATTATAAGTTGACTAAATATCAGACTTTTTATCACTTAAAAATGATTTGATATGTATTACAAATCTACAAATTTGATATTCATTTGATTGCAAGGATGATAAAGCATTTTGTTCGCAGACACGAAAATGTTTTTCAAGTATTTCTTACATGCACACCAAAACAAATTATACTATTATACATATTGTAATAAAGGAAAAGAAAAACAATCTAAACCAAAAAATTTTACGAAAAAAATAATTGTTCACTTTTTTATTCTTTTAAAAGTATTTATAAGTTTCCGTTTAACTTAGTGAGTAATTACAATAATTATTTGACGGGACATATTAATTCGACCTCATAATCTCAGATAGCTTTCTGATTTTCTAAAAATAAGCTTGCTTAAAACTGCTTTCAGCAAATAATTACTTTAAAAAACTGCTTTAAAAACAACACAAGACTAATTATTCATTTGTTTAACAGTTAATTATTTTTTTGTAATTATTGTCTTTTTCAAAATCTAATATTTTTTGTTGGTAAGAGCTTTCGTTAATTTGCCTTCTGAACATACCAGAAGAAAAACCATTTTTACGTTTAAAAAAGAAAAAGTTAAAAAATTGTTAAGACGAATGCGAAGAAAATATCACATAATTACATATGCAAGACGATAGCATTATCTTCTTAAGGAAAAAGGGAAGCGGAAAATCAAAGAAAAATCTTAAACAAAATGCCATGTTTCAGAAAGATTTTGCAGGCTACATTAATTACTATATGTATGAGAATTTTTATCTAGTTGGCAAAAATTAAATGTAGTGATTTTTTTTTTCAAAAATTTAATTATTTTCGGTATAAACAAATAATGTATTTTAAAATGGTTATTGAGAGATTTAAATTTAATGGATAATCGTTTTATTTAACTAACCGGTTTTGTTACTTTCAATTTCTGAGGAAGATTAAAATATTCAGATACAAATTAGAAATCAAACAGACCTTTGTTATATGAATTTATTTTAAAAATTATTATAATTTCTTGATGTGTTAGCAAGATGTATCTTAACAATATATAAAGTTAATAAATAAAATAATAATAGAATTACTGTCTACTAAGTATGACTTATAAATATATATATGTGTCGTCTAGTTGTAAAACCGACCATCTCCAAAAAATAAAATTTGGGGAGAAAGCTGGGGGTTTTTTTGTTTGTTTTTTTATTTTGTTTATTCATTTATTTTTTTATTTGCCACACTTAGCCAAAATGAGATTGGTACTAAAACACATTATTTTTATAGTCACTAGGAGAGTATGTTTAACAGGCTTTTGCATGGTTTATTGTTCCCAGATCGTAGAAACGTTTACTTAGAATTTAAAAAACAGAATTTTTTTCTTTTCCAATTTTGAAGAGTTGGCCGATTTTGCAACTTGACGACACATATATACTACTAGCAGAACTACCCGGCTTCGCCCGTGTCAATTATAAGAAGCCTTCCAGGTAAAATAAATTAAAACGAAATAATACGGCAATCACAATAACTGAAACTTGTACATTCATTCCCATCCACAAAACGTTAAAAAGGCAATCAGAAAACATGACGTTATTGTCTCGAAACCATAGTAAAATCCCTGAGCTTTAATAACAGAATGCGCGTTATCTTTGCCGGATGTAAGAGAAAAATGTGTGATTTTCCTCACAATACGAAAAAAAAAATTCCACCAAATCGCGCAGCATTTAGTGAAATTCTCCTTTGCATGGTATATATATAAAGTACAAACACTATGTCAGTGCCCATAAATTGTGCCCCATAAATTGTGCCCCATAAACTGTAACCCATAAATTGCGCCTTTACTGCAATTTTTCTAACTTCTAAACATCACACAATTTCATTTTTTACAATGTCGAATAGAAAAAAGTTCTTTCAAATGAAATTTGTTTCAAAATTGTACCTCAATTTTCTGATTTTAAGTGGACTTTAAAGTAATTTTCAAGCATGGATATTTTTAAAGGTACGTGCAACCCGATTACGAAAAATGAACCCGTTTACATTTAATGCAATAGTATAAAGAAAAGACATGTCTATGAGTAACCTGGTATCATATTTTCTGTGGCAACAACCTAACACAATAATTAATTTCCCTTTTACTGCAATTTAACCTCTAAACCTCGCACATTCGATTGTTTCAACGTCTTATAGAAAACAAAAGTACTTTCAGTAAGATTTGTTTGTAATCTTTATCTCAATTTACAGATTTTTTTATGGATTTTAAAGTAATTTTCAAGCATGCATATTTTTTAAATATGCTTGCAATCCAATTACAAAATATTAACTCAATTGTTCAAAAACATTGTAACTAATTTAGAATTTGTTTGTTTTCGTGTAATATTCAATAACTAAATAGGCAAACGAAATTAAAACGCCAAAAATAACATAAAATAAAACACGAACTTAACAGATTATGGCTGTAGTGTACAATCGAAAAAGTAAACAAAATATAGGAGCCATTTATTTATGGTGAGTTGACTTCACGTTGAAAAGATTTGATGGAATGTGAGGTCATATCTAGACTTTTTTTTCTTGTTCCTAAATTGTTTTCATGAAATTTTACTTTTTGTATTAAAGTAGATATTTTAATTTAAAAAATATATTAAATTAAGGTGCTACGTCATTTTACCACTCTTATAGTTGAAGTTTTTATTTTATTTATAAATAATGTGCATTTTTTGTTTAGAATGACGTCAATTTCAAAAATGCAAAAATATAGCAACGCGTTATCGTTACTTTTTTCACATTATTGTGTCATTTTTTAGGCTGTGGCAACGGGAAAGAAACGATTTAATTAGAAAATTAAAAAGATATATTTCTATAATCTTAAATTACGGAACATGGTAGAAAAAAGGGGATAAATAGTGTTCTGATGATTTGTTAAAGTAGACAGTGCTCTTTTCCGCGTTCTAAAGCCTATGTAAATGAAGTTTCGTGCAAATCCGTCAAAAATTGAAGATTTGTATAAAGGACATACACACAAAGAACGGCTTTTATATATATAGACCAGCCGAACTACCCGGGTTCGCCCGTGTCAATTATAAGGAGCCTTTCATGTAAAATAAATTAAAACGACATAATACGGCAATCACAATAACTGAAATTTGTGCATTCCCATCCACAAATCGTTATAAAGACAATCAAAAAACATGGCGTTATTGTCTTGCAACCATAGTAAAATCCCTGAGCTTTAATAACAGAATGCACGTTTTCTTTGGCGGGTATAAGAGAAAAATATTTGATTTTCCTGACAATACGAAAAAAAGAAATTCCTCCAAATCGCGCAACACTTAGTGAACTTCTCGTTTGTATGGTATTATCTATATTATAAAGTAAAAACACTATGTCAGTGCAAATAAATTGTGTCCCATAAATTGTATCTCATAAAATGTGCCTTTACTGCAATTTTTCTAGCTTTTAAACATCACACAATTTCATTTTTTACAATGTCGAATAGAAAAAAGTTCTCTCAAATGAAATTTGTTTGAAAATTGTACCTCAGTTTTCTGATTTTAATGGATTTTAAAGTAATTTTTAAGCATGGATATTTTTAAAGTTGAGTGCAACCCGATTACGAAAGATGAACCTGTTTACACTTAATGCAATAGTATAAAGAAAAGACATGTCTATGAGTAACGCAGATATCATATTTTCGGTGGCAACAACCTAACACAACAAATTTCCCTTTTATTGCAGTTTAACACCGAAACATTGTACATACAATTGTTCCAACGTATTATAGAAAACAAAAGTACTTTCAGTGATATTTGTTTGTAATGTTTATCTCAATTTACGAATTTTTTATGGGTTTTAAAATATTTTTTAAGCATGCATATTTTTTAAATATGCTTGCAACCCAAATACAAAAGATTAACTGAATTGTTCAAAAACATTGTAAATAATTCAGAATTTGTTTGCTTTCGCGTAATATTCAATAACTAAATTGGCAAACGAAATTAAAACGCCAAAAATAAAATAAAATAAAACACGAATTTAACAGATATCAAATCAAACTTCTCAAAATAACCTGATAAGTATATAAAATTCAAATGGGAATTTCGTTCCGGTTGCATATAACTTGAATTCTTCAGAACGGATTTCCATGCGACTTGCACTAATAGTTTTTTAGGGAAGATTTTAGTGCGTAACATATTGTTTTCCGTTGCTTAGTCATAGAATTATACGGAAAGTTATATAATCATGTGAACCCAATTATGAAGGATTAGTCTTATTAGTTGAATGAAAAATGCAGAACTATTTTTATCTCTAAGTATATTGACGGGTTTATCTTCGGTAATGGGGCTGTGTGTTAGGGTATTCTTATTTTAATGAGTGTGCCTGACACCTATTATGGCATGCACCTTTGTTTAAAACAATATAGAATGACTTATGTTTTAAGCGACTATCTGGCATGCAACTTGATTACAAAATACTAACCTGCTAATGCTTAAGCTGCTTCTCCAGTTCCCTGCTCAACAACGCGAATCTTTATGACACATTTTCTGACTCATTCAGCGTAAAGGCTTAAAATTTGTAGGCCTGACTGTTAAAGCGATTTGGAATTGAAATGAGTTTTCCTTTTTTCATAAATAAATTACTTATCGAGTTATGAGCAATTGTGGTTGCGTGACGGCTGGTTTTTATCCTTTATTGCACTGTTGCGTCCGAAATTCAATTCAAAACACCAACTGAAAGATCTTATACCTTTACCAACAAATGGAATCTATTTTTCGATTACATAGTTTCTAAATAAGAACTCCTGTCAATTTCATGCGTTTTCGAACAAAAATTAATTAAAAAATATGTCAGAAAATAGCTCCTTTGGATTTGAGAACAGCCTTAACTTTATGAACAGCCTTAACTTGAAGTTTATGAAAAAACTCACATTTTTAGTTTTAATTTTGTAACTCGCGAAATTTAAATTCCGAAAAAGGATGTTCTTTTGACACACTGTGGTAATTTTTTTAACTTTTAAAATTAAAATACACGTTTTCTTTGGCGCGCGTAACAGAAGTATACAATATCTTCAATGCAAAATGGTGAAAATGCAAAAACATACATCCAAATAAGGTAGTAGTTACTAAAATTTTATTTGGAAAATTTGAAATTTTATTGAAATTAAATCTACAATGATTAGATGAAATGATGTCATTTTCCATAAATTTTAAATCAAGACATCTGTCAAGATTTTTTCTTTGAAAATGTAAATAACAGCTCTCTTTTTGATATAAATCACAGAAAATGTTAGCACTGAATCTAAACCAATACAACACTTAGCGATAACATATAGCTATAAGATATGTCTGTAGTATACAATCGAAGTAGTAAGCAAAATATAGGAGCCATATGTTTACAATGAGTTTGATTACGCGTTGAAAAGATTTGATGGAATGTGATGTCATATCTAGCCTTTTTTTTCTTTTTGTTAAATTGTTTTCATGAAATTTGACTGTTTGTATTAAAATAGATGTTTTAATTAAAAACAAATATTAAAATTGAGGTGCTACATTATTTTCCCGCTCTTATAGTTAAAGTTTTTATTTTATATAAAAAAAAAAATTGTAAATTTTCTGTTTAGAATGACGTCAATATCAAACACGCAAAAATATAGCAAGGAGATTTGAATTTTTATTGGAAATTGAAAAAAATGCACGCGTTATCCTTATTTTTTTTCACATTATTGTGTCATTTTTTAGGGTTTGGCAACAGAAAAGAAACGTTTGAATTAAAAAAGATTTAAAAAGAGATATTTCTATAATGTTAAATTATGGAAGTGGTAGAAAAAGGGGATAAATAGTGGTTTGATAATTTTTTTAAAGTAGACAGTTCTCTTTTCCACGTTCTAAAACGTATGTACATTGAGTTTCGTGCAAATCGGTCAAAAATTAAAGATTTGTATAAAGGACATACACACAGAGAACGGCTTTTATATATATAGATCAAACATTCATTTAAAAAATCAAAGTGTGTATTTAGTGTGTAAATCTATTTAGATTAAAACACGGAGTTTATGTACACATTGTGAAGATTTCTAACGTTCTAAAATACACTTCAATCATTTGTCCGAATTCGACTTCTATGTCGGTTTTTATGCACTTTAACGTAGGTGATAATATATTTCTTGTTTTGTGCGTCCCTGTACTTGATTTGCAGACTTTCTACACATGAAGTAAAGTTTTAAATTTTAATTAATCAGAAAAATGTAATATAAAATTAAAAAAACACCTTCTACAGTTATTGTAAAAGAAATTTTAAAACGATTAGTAGAAGTGGATAACAATAGCAGCGTAGAAGAAAAGAAAGTAGAGTCTTACGTATTTTTCACTTGCGCACACCTCTCTTAGAGAAAACCAATATAAATCTATTTCAAAATACTTTAGTTACTCTGTTTTACATCACTGGGTAGTAGAAGTGCTAAAATGGCAGTTTTAGCCTGCCCACCTATTTTTTAACCTTTTATAGCTGCCAAACAGTAAAATAATAAAATCTATTTTGAAAATGTTTGATTACTCTATCTCTCACTAGGCCGTGTTACCAGCATAAAAGAAAATTGAAATGAATTATCTCCTATATATTTTTCTTATGTTTCATATTCTTAATATTAATTTGCAAATACTTTAGACACTCTATTTTCGACCAGGCGCTAGAAGTGAAAAAGAATTTTCATAACATTTCATTCTGTTTAATTTTAACTTAGTTTCAATTACCGTTTGCGAAAAGATAAAACAAATTTCAAATATTTTAAATACCCTATTTTTCACAAAAATCGCTAGGAGCGGAAAGAAACTTCAGACCGATTTATCCCATATAATTATTTTTTATAATTACAATTCGAGAAATCATGAAACGCAATTTTCAAATATTTTAGCTACTCTAATTTTCATCATGGGATCTAGAATATTAAAATATCAGCTGAGTCTGTCAACCTATTTTTATGCTTGTTATGGATGTCACACAGAAAGCAGCAGCGTAAAGGGAAGCTCAATTCATGCTAATTAGTTACCATCTAAAGTTTAATTTTCCATTGATAACCACTTTTCAACGCATATGCAATTTCCAATTTTTTGCCTGTTTATTCACCACCAGGGGGCATTAAAATGATAATAGTAAGCTGAAATTAAACTATTCTACCTGTTTTTAATTTTGGCATGGATGCCATGTGAGAAAACACGCTCCAGAAATTAGGTTAATCTCTTTCCTGCTACGAGGCATTAGCAGCGTGAAGAGCGTATTAGATACTTGTAGTAAAGAACGTTGATTGCAGTCTGTCATAACTATTTATAACTTGAATTTGACTTAATTTTGAGAAAAGTTAAAACATCAGTTTTTTTTTTTATTATTATTTAATTATTCTGTTTAACACTAGCAGGTAGTAGCAATATGAAAATAAGTATTTAGTTGAATGCATGATACTTTTTTTCAACTTGGGATTTTTTTTGTGGTATGGCGTAATATAAAGGATGACAATGCCCAGGATACTTGCTAGATAAAGAAAAGAAGAAAAAAGACAGAGAGAGCATAGCTGTTCGAGTGTCAGAAGAAACTTGTTTCCTTGTTTGTTTTTGCTTAATGAATTCTCCCACACTACGTGACTTATGATAAATTGCCTCTTAGTTGTAGAAGTACTTCCTGTTTCTGCAAATGTTTGTATTGCTTTAGTTATAAATGTTAATTGTTTATAGAGGCATGACTTTTAAGAAACTATCACCTGTTCATAAATCAATCATCAACCTCAAGGGTAATTTGGCATGTGATAATATCTTTACGAGAAACATGCCATAGCCGAGTATTATTTAATGCTGGCGTTACTGAAATATTTCTTGTACAATGTGACTTCAGAGCAAGATATGGAAAGAAAGCAAAGAAAGTGGAGTTAAATATGTTCTACCTTTGTACAAAGTTACGTATTTCGTTAATGAAAAAAAAAAAGGTGTAACATCATTTATATATAATCTCAGTTTATGTACTTGAAGATAATGTAATTACAATTAATTTAATTTTAATATTTTGTATTGAAAATAATTAAATTTAATTAATTTAATTACGAAATGGAATTAAATAAAATCAGTCGCAATTTAATTTAATTATAAGCAAATTTAGTTTCAGCTTACAAATAAACTTTACTTACAATTAAATTGCTTGGAATTAACTTAGTATTCAATTAATTAATTGATTCAAAATTTCATTATTTGGTACCCGGCATACTTGGTGAAAAACACAATACAAGAATAGAGACAGAGAGAGAGCGTAGATTATCGAAGGTTAAAAGATTCTTGTGATCTTCATACTACGAGTCTGAGGCCGAGTGCCTTTTAATTGTACAAGTGCTCCCTGTTTCTGTAATTGCTGTATATCGCTTTAGTAATAAATTTTAATTGTTTATAGAGGCATGACTTTTAATGAACTCTCAAATGTTCACAATTTAACCTCGAATTCAGAGGTATTTTGGCCTGTGATAATATCGATACGAAAACCATGCCATATCCTTCTTGCTTCAGAGTATTAATTTAATAGTATTGAATATTACTAAATTATTTCTTCTCCAATTTGACTTCCGAGATACTTATTTTATATATTTTCTAGTTTTGGAGTCTTATACATCGAATAACATCATCCTTAGATCGGAATTTGAATTACATTTATGTTTCACTAATAAAACTTGAAAGAAAAGAAGTTTAAGTACGTGAGGTTCAAAAATGTTGATGCTCTGAAAATGTCATAATTTCACTTTTTTGTTTTATGTGTCAACGAGAAAAAAATTCATATGTCTTTTACAAGTACTGTTCTGAAATGCAGTTTTTCCAAAAATCGTTTCTGTGAATCGGGTATATTTTCTTGATTTTTACTAAGCCTTTTATAGTTTTTCAATAACACAATAGCCTAATTTTATTATTTTTTTAACATCAAGTTTTTAAAATTCAGTTTATTACATGCATATTTTTTTTATGATTCCGGAGTAATAAGTTAGATCTGAAATGTTTCTTATTTATTTGAAAACTATTACGCGAAAAGTATTTTCGCTATATCGTTTTATAAGAACGCAATACAAAATAGCATTTTCATAAGTTACTTAAATATAAGTACATTTTCGTATAAATAAAATTACAAAGAAAAATATATGTAATTCTAGACGAAATGTACCCAATCTTTTTCTACTTTCAGGAAAAAAAAAAATCCTCTACATATCCCGGCAGAGAGAAGTTATTCACAGGAAATCGAGGACAGCCTTTGAAAAAGCATTGGAAAGAGGGACTTATCTCAGATTTTCGTAAGCTTTCATGAGGCAATGCCCCGAGCAGCAAACGTAGCTCTATGAATAGAGATTGCGGAGAATATATCCCAGAAATATTTTCTTAAGCCATTTCTGAAGAGAAAAAAGATGAAAAATAGGGGAAAAAATGTTTTTCTATACTTACTATAAGCTGCGTTACTAAAAAGTAATATTGATGCTTTAGGTGCATTAAAGAGTTTTTCAGATTGGATATTAAGCTAAAAAAAATTGAAAATGAGATTACCTGAAAAAGTACAAAAACTAATAAAAACGAATCATAATCTTATTTATGTCCTAAAATAGAAAATGTTACTTTTCTATAAAGGGAAGCATTTTTGAAATATTCTCTTTGCGAGTTTAGTAATAAAAAAAAAGTTTACAAAAGAAAGCACTTGAAATATAAATATATTCCAATTCTTATTTGCTTTCATCTAGAATGTGTGGTAAGGACTGCGCAGTTATTTTTTCTATCTTCTTTATCTAAATCAATATTGATTACACGAGCCTGAGATGGTTGTGTTATGTAAATTTTGATAATTGTTTTTTATGTACTTTTTAGCGCTGACTATGAAAATGACCTTCACTTTTAACCATCACGTTAGGAATTTTTGCAAATCGTATATTTCAAATATAAGAAGTAAAACATAAAATAAAAAATAGAGAAAATATGATAGTGTAACATAGATGTGATATATATATATTTTTTATTTTTGATAATTCAATTTTATGCATTTTTTAGCGATTAATATGAAAATGACCTTCATTTTTAACCGTTATTTCAGGATATTTCACAAATCGTATATCTCAAAGTTAAAAAGGTAAAAAAATACATCGATAATCTTTCAAAACAATTTGTCAAAGCTTTACCAAAAGAAGAATATGTTTTAAAAACATCTGCGACAAATTAATGCATTTATCAACCTCCAAAATGAAAGAGGACACACGAGATGAACCCCATGGAGATTATAAAAGGAAAACCATGAGACAGAGCGTGTTTGTTTCAAAGAATCTTCCACACATGTAATAAAATTTTGAGGATTTTAAATATAGCATATTTTACACCATTAACTGTAAAAATGCATAGTATAATCCAACATATGAATACATTATTATGAAAAAATAGTTTTACATCTATTTTATATTATCAGATTTTCGCAATACCCCGACATTAAAAAAAAAAAAAAAAAAAAAAAAAAAAAAGTGTTTGCGAAAAATACTGACGTGATGGTAAAATTTTAAAGTCATTTTCGAATTCAACACTATAAAATGCATAATAATCATTATCAAAAGCTAAAAATCAGAAATTTTGCATCTATTTTATAGTGTCAGATTTTTCCTATTTTTCGACTGTTTAAATTTAAAAATTTTCAAAGTACCTGACGTGATGATTAATAAATATTAATAAATTTAAAAAATCAAAAAACCCGACTGCATAAAAAGCGAACTAATTAATTATTTCTCACCAATGTGAAACTATTTTTTTTATATACTTACCTATTTTCTTTATTTACTTGTATTGATGGCTTTTAAGTCGTGTTTAATTGTTAGTTCCTACCGATAAACATTGTTTTGGTGAGGCCTATAGATGAAGGTTAGAAGGTTATAGTTGCAGTAAAGCTAGATATCCTACCTACACAACTTCCAGGTTGTGTAATATTAAAACGGAGCTTCTGACTGTAAAATAGTCTAGGAAACATCACCTTCATTTTGAAAGACCTATTCAATGATATGCCACTCAATATGGTGCGTGCAAAATTTTTTCGTCTCTACCACCATTTTGTATTTTACGGCCGCCATTTTGAACTTATAAAAACAAAACACCCTATAACCATTGGACGGTTAATACAAATCGATATAGACCCCATTCATTAAAATCCATCTCGCCATTGGGTTCTTTCGAGGGTATAAAGAAATCCACATACCCAGATACGCGTGAAACACATAACCCTTGACGTGACCGATTCAGCGCTAGAAAAGAAACAAGGATATATTATCAAAATCTAAAAAACATGACACAACCCAAATTTTGCAGGCTAGCGTGTTATTAATGTTTTTACGTTACTTTCTATATTTATTTGATTGCAAAACACTTGATATTAAATTTCTTTGAAAAGTAAATGTTCAAAAAACAAATAAAGAAATGAAAAGATTTCCATTATTAATGAAAAAAAAATTTACCTAAGAGGAACTGTATTGAAATAACAAAATTAAATATGAAATGATGATATATGTACCGAAATAACTTTTTATTACATACTTAAATAAAAGAAAACTGCTTAATCTTCTCTTTTATTTCTTTACCATTTTCCTCCTGAAATGACTGCTGTAAAATGTGACATACTTTACATGCAATTCTTATTTTCGATATAATGATTTCATGAAGTAAGCCACTGATCCAAATGACATGAAATTTCACCAGTATGCTCCAAAAGTAACGGAAATTTTTTAGCCGTGGTTTAAAAAAAAAATCGTTGCAAAATTTTTTCGCGTCATTTCAAATTTTATGAAAATCGAATCAAAACTTAAAAAGATATTAATAAAAGTTTTCTTCATTCTATTAAATCCTATCATGCGCAATTAATTTAATGATATGGTTACCATGGACCTATTTAAGATGCAAACATATTATTTCAGTATTACTGAATTTAATATATATAATCGTAAAAAAAAAAAAAAAAAAAAAAATTGTGTTCATGGTTTTTTGCATAAGAGTGCAACATCTGTTGCACCAAAATCTGAATATTTATAAATCTAGTTATAGTACGAACTCACCTCATTTGCCACGTTTGACGTACAATTACCGACTTTTTTAGTATTTATTTATTTTTCATATAAAATGGATACATTTATATATGGATAATATTACAATTGCTATAAGTAATATTATAGGAAAATTTAACATTGAGGATGTGAAATCCTTTACTATTAAACTGTTCCTAATAAAAATTATATAACAATAGCAAGAAATATTCTTACTAAGGATACATTTTTTTTAAAAGTTCCATTATAAGTTATTCACAATTTAACCCGAGTTTGCCCTCGCTGGGTATGTTACACCCAGTGCTGCTTTTTTGCAGTTTTTCTCCTTAACCTTTCTTCAGAAATGGATGAGTCTTTGTGTAGCTGCCTCGAAGGTCATAATCTTAGAGTGGGAAAAGCGGTTAAATAATTCGAAATATAGATCTATCGTAATCACCACATACGGGTATCTCACACCCAGCGCAAGCATTTCTGTAACAGCTCTGAGTACAGATAGACGCAGGAAATTTGCAGAATAAATGTAAATAACATTTTTAATATATCTTTAAAACTATATTATCCCTTCCTTTTTCGTGGAGTTTTATGTAGATTTTAAGGTAAAAATATTTGGAAAAACCGCCATAGGTATCATATACCCAGAGCGAGTAAAACCGGCAGTTTTTCGTAGATAATATTTGAAAGATAATATCTAATCTGAAAGATAAAGTTCGTAGATAACATCTGAAAAGACTGCGAACATACACTGTAAAAAAATCCGAACAGTATTACTGTAGGAATCGGAAAAATAGTTGTCCTTATCGTACCGGAAATTTTTCCGACCCAGCTCGGAATAAAATCCATAAAAAAAAAGAAACATTCATTAAAACGGTACTTTACGAATTTTATTCCAATTTTACTGATTTTATTCTGAATCTGGTCCTATTTTTTTTTTTTTTTACATTGTATATAGGAGGTACTGTTATATCTCAGAAGAGTTAAAATTGACCGTGAGAGACTCTCGGGCTAAGTTCGCTTCTACGAAAACGGCAACTCGAGTGCTTAGACCTCAAAGTGTTAACAGAACTCTAATACACCACTTTCTAGATGACCAAACAACTCTTTCTGCTTTTTTAAAATTTTTCTTACGTTTATCGTCCAACTCTAATATCAGACAAATAAAGTATTAGCAAATGACATCGTCTTATCCTGAAATGTCCTCCAAAACATGGAAACAATAGTTGAATCCTTCCGCTACCTGATTGGCTCACTACCAAAACAGAATGACACCTGATTGGCTCTCTAAACACACTTTCCAAATGAATGAAATATACTTCATGCTAATCTAAGAAAGCTGTGTTTCTGTTGTTTGTCGTTTATTTGTTGATTATTTTTTATTAAATACCAATAGTTGGACAATTTTTTTTTCATTACATTCTTCCTTAAATTATCTTTCCACCGATATGTAATTTTATGGTTTTACAAACAAAAAGTGCTTTTAGGAGACATCAAACCTCAAAAATAAGTTTTTCAAAAAGTGTTTCACATATTTGGCCACTACTGTATATATAGTAAAGTGGGGACAGATGCCGCAATTTTACTTTTCTTCTTTTAAAATGTACAATAAAGCAAAAAACTAAGTACCAGAAATCATTAATCAAACCCTTTAGAATCAAATTTCTATATTAAACAAGTTAAAGCCCTCTTAATAAAGCAGGCATAATTATTTTCCCAAACGTCCTTTTTTAACATCATTTTTTATGTGCTGTGTAAGATGATGCATGGGGTGTTGTACAGATGCCGCATGGAGAAAAAAGCTATGCTGTTTATTTTTTTTTCAAGTAAATCACATTTTTATTTCCTCAAACTACTTAAAATGAAAATAAATAACGGTAAATTTACATAAATTATATAGACAGCATAATTACAAAAAGATATAAACCACTTGTATAGACAAAATAATTACAAAAAGATATAAACCACTTATTTTTATCCAGGCGACCATTGTAGTTTGCTCTTAAGCACTAGTTCCATTCATTTTAGGCCGTAATTGTTTTGTTTTTGGCTTTTCTTTTCATTTTTTTTTATTTTGTATTTCTATTCGCCCACAATCACCGCACTTTCCGTTGCAAGAATAAAGTGAGCATGTTTAATACAGCCACCAATTGCATGTTATGCACTGAATCCAGCTCGCTTTAGACTTTGTTTCTTGATATGATTCCAGACACTCAGCACATTCAGAGTCATCAAATTCCAATCCAATATTGCCTTCAGAATCCATACGAGGAATACATTCGTCACTGTCGGAAGATGATTCACATTTCAGTTTTTTTCTCAAGTGAGGTGTTTTCAAGTTGATTCACATTTCAGTTTTTTTCTCAAGTGAGGTGTTTTCAAGTTGATCTTCCCCATCCTTTTTTTACACATTTTACCTCCACCAAGCTGTCGTTCTTTGACGCTTTCTTCCTTCTTTTGCTTTTTATTTCCTTCTTCTTTTTTCTTGTTTATAAAATCTCTGCTTGTAATATTTGCAACCTTTTGCTTTCTCTTACTTATCTGTATAAGTCTTTTGACTACTGGAATAGGAGAAGTTTTGTTTAACAGCTTAGATGGTGACAATTGTAGAAGGTCTACGTTTACTTTATTCACACATGGCGAACGAACATTGTTGCTCAGAATATTTTGATAAGTAGAAGAAGTTCCTTCAAATGGGACTTCTTCATTTTGTCGTATAGCCAAATTATCTGAATGGATTTGAATTGATCCATTTTGTTGTGGTTCATTTATGTTGTTATCAGTTATGAAAGCATGGTTTGGAATTGCTGTCTTATCTAATGGCAAATTTCCAGTAGCCTTAAAACCTGAGATAGCGTTTCGAAACGTCGCAGCTTGCCCCCAAGCTTTAGAAAGTAGTTCACCAAATTTCATTCTTCCAATTTTTCTTGTGGCACTCATTGCAATCCCATCTTTCATGAAATCCTAATTTTCATGAATTCATAATTCAGTACATAAAGGGTTGAGCAAATATTAGCTAAATAAAGAAATGCGTTGAATATGCATTCATTTATATGTAATTTCTACTGAAATTTTAGTGATGAATTTATTGAACCAAAAAACAAAAATATATTTTCCGGCATCTGTCCTTCAAACTCAGTGCGGCATCTGTCCCACAGTGGCGGTTAAGATGTCGCACAACCATTTTGTGTCATTTGAATGACGCGATAAAAAGGCAAGCACATGTCTGTATTCTACGAGAATCTTGTCTACAGTTACAATCGGTTTTGGAAAAAAAATATCTCTTTATTTGGCTTAAAATATGTAATAAATCTTTATTAGAATAATTTTAGCGACTTACCACGCAGGTTTGAAGCATAAAAACTGGTAGAAATATTTAAGCAATTATAATAGTTAAGCAGTGGAAACGCATACAACACAGCAGACAGCACTTAGGCACACAACGAAATTCTTAATTTGGCCTAGGGAGCGCTAGTGTCGCCAATACAACCTCTGAGGCATCTATCCCACCGCGGCGTCTGTCCTCACTTTACTTTATTTTATAGAAAATAAAGTATTAATGAAAAGGGTTTAGATTCACAATCACTAATGAAACTATTCAACATATTGCTCAACCGCAAGAAAAGTGACACATCTCTGAAAAATTCATTTTGCGTTTTATACCATTAATAGGTCTATCATAGGTACGTTTTACTACGCAAACGGTTTCATAGAATGGTTTCATAAAATCGAAGTACAGTGGGATGCGGATGCTGAAATCAACATTGAAGAAGATAATGAGTCTATCGCTAACGGGACTTTCTTTTTAATACCTTTCCTAAGATGCGAAACTTGCACTTATAAATGATTGCAGTCATTTTGTTATGGGTGGGGTGTTTGGGGAGTTTTCCACCAAAGGTCCAAAACCGCTTGGATCTCCCGAGAATATTTAACGCCATATTTAGCGATCCAATATTTTAAGCATATGTTGGAGGCTCATGTATTTGCATTCTACGTGGATCATAAAACCTTAATGATTGCATTCCAGCAGAAACAAGAAAAATGTTCCCCTAGAAGGCTTCGACAAGACTTTCTGATTCAGAGTTGTGAGAAGAATTCCGAATGGAAGATGATGAGCATAAGGCAGCTTTGGATGGAAAGGTTGAGTTTAGCGGGAAATTAGCTACAGTTAAAATGCAGAATGCAACGAGCTTATTGTATTGTGAAACTTCTTTGGCGTAAATAGGTTTTATGTCCCTCTGGTTATAACACTCTCAGAAATAGAATTCTCACTTTTGACGATTTAGCAATCCTCAAGCTGTATTTCGTCGTTTTTGACGATCATTTCCTATCACCATCACGTGACTTTTAAGGAAAGGTAAACTCTCAGATATTTGACGAAAGTTTTTCCTCAATCACGGTCAGACTCAATGCATTTTAAGGAAACCGTTGCTGTACCTCCTCAAATCCTGCGATTTTAGCAAGCAGATATTTGCTTGTTTGTATTAGTCCCGTAATCATTTATTTTTAAAACAGCACTTTTTAGTGCTTTTCAGAAAATACTGAAATATAGGTAGTTATTGTTTCTTCATAAGTTATTTTTTTAGCTGTTAAAATTTTTAGGAATGCTTATTATTATTATTATTATTACTTATGTTGTTGTTCGTTATGTTTTAATTCGAAAAGAATATATTTCCTGTGTTCAAAAACATCCAAAAAGAAAATTTAATCAATAAAATTTCAAAGATCCGGGATATCTTTTTTTAAAATTTATTTAAGAAGTATATTCTGTTTTTAATCAGATTAAAAATAAACATAATTGATCCCTCTCCCTTTTATAAACAGTAAAGTGTTAAAATCTTATCCATTTATTCAACGTGATAAAATCTCACGCAATATGCACTTCACAGTTCGTTATTTGTGTGCAACAAATTAACCAGACCATATTCTAACCATTCATTGAGCAAAGAAAATTTCACTAATAAATGATTTAATCAAGCCATATTATAATTATTCATTGACCACGGGAAAAACATAATAATAAATTAGCCTTCCTTAAAACTTTCAGCACCGATAAAATTACAATCTATCTTATAAAAATATAATCACGCGGCAGCTTTCATTAGATCAGTCTAAAAGCACATTCATATAAGTCCCCAATAGCCTGGTGGGTAGAGCAAGTGTCTCCCACCCCAAAGTCCGCGGGTTCAAATCACGCCGAGGAAAACGAGAAGTGATTTTTTTCTTCCCTTTATAGAGGAGCTTCCAAACTGTTCAATAGATGGCGCCACCAGCCCTTTTTTGACGAAACTTTTGAGGAAATTTATATCGTCAAACAAGTGAAGAAAGTAATTTCATCAATTTGACGAAATGTTCGCTCGGAGCATATTCCAGGAAACCGTTTCGTCAAAAACAAAGAAAATTTCGTGAAATCTGAGTATTCATTTCTGAGTGTGAAGGGAAAAGCTATTTGAGTCAATAAATGGGTTGTCGCATCACGGAATACAGGCTACAGGCACACAGTTAATCTGTTCAAAATACATTTGCCCAAAATTAAATAAGAATGTTGCTGTGTGATGTAGAGCATGCATACCCTGTCAAAAGACAAAGGTTGACTTCGATTATAAATCTTCCTTAGTGCGATTGTTTGTCCAAGATGAGAGATTGAAACACAGGCACTTAGACATAATCGTCCCACTGCCTTTAGTACGTGAATTTAAATATTTTCTAACGAAGACTGATAGGATTTCTGGATGGCCAGAGGCCGTACATACAAGAGATATAAGAGTCACTGTGTCTAAATGAGACGCGATTCCCTATAGTTTTGTCGCATTTGGGGTATATTTGGCATTTTATTATATAAATATATATTTTATTAAGCAACAAATTACTGAATACTGTAGCTTTAGTTCAAAACTATCTTGTCGTATAAATTTAAGAATTATCTGTAGTATAAAACCACAATATGCGATTGTCGCATCTAGGGAATTTTTGTCGCATTTACGGAACTAAAAACTAAATGAGGCGGCCATAGTCCTATATGTGATAATGCATTTTATACATGACAATTCATCTGAAGAACTTCATTTAACATTTAACTGCTGTGACAGAAAATTGCCACAATACAACTGTGGGCTT